>OY754327.1:131392411-133792411 GCA_963573305.1 Pyrrhosoma nymphula
AGTGGGTAGAGTGCTTGGCTAGCGATCAAAGGGTCACGGGTTCAAAGCCTTTGGACGCCCCCGAACAAAAAAAATCCTCGGAGTACGAGGTGGCCCGGGGAAAGAAACTGGCGGACGGGTGGACTTTTTGCATATGCTTTTGGTCAAATAATGAGTTTATTTTACCTTTTAGTTGATGGTTTTATCGATTTGAATCCAAAACGTCGTAATGATTTACTCTGGCTGCGTTGGATGGGCTAACGTAAGTTCATTAATCTGATAGTCCAAAGTCTCGTTCTTTCTTAATTTCACATATTTATGAGATGGTGTCAATGATTTTTAAGTACTGGAACATATGAATGGAAAGAAGTGTAGAGGAAGACCAAGAGTGGAATACATCATGCAAATCATTAAGGATGACAAAGTGAATAATTATGTAGTAGTGAAGCGGTTGTCGGAGAGGAGAGTCGAGTGGGGAGCCGTAGCAAACCAATCTTCGAATGGATGACTACTGATGACCAATTTCCATACTTAAATTTGAATACTATTCAATACTTCTGTTATTCTCGGAGTTTTTAATTCATTCTGCTGATTTTTTTCTGTCATAGAGGTGGATTACTATATGTTTCCAAACATAATGCTTTAGATGGAATGTGGCTCTTGAACTGTGTTTATTTACTGTTATTAGAGTTCACTTCTGACACGAAATGAAAGTGAGCGTGGGAGGAACTGACTTGGTATTTCATTTGATGATCATGAATTAATCGATACTATGCCTAGAGTTACCTTTTAAGAGAATCCATAGTTATTTTTAAGAGAAGCCTGCAAAATACAGAATACGTAACGTGCACTTCTTTGAAGGAACGGAGTATCGGCCGTAGAAAACGGGTATTAAAGGGAACAACCCGAGATCCATTTGACCATCTGAAGGTGAGTGGTTCCCGGAATCATTTCAGAATCCACGTCAGGGAAAGGGAAGAGATCACCCGCCGCTCCATTTCAACCCGTGATTTCATGCGTAATATGACTCCGGGAACGAGATCATATCTACTCACTCGGCTATAAATCACGAATTGATGATCGTATCTAGGAATAAGGTCGGGGTACCGAAATCTTTGTCCTAGCCCGGCCAACTTAAAAGGAGGAACTAGTCATACGATATTCATGGAGTAGTGCAAATGAGAAAGGAGAAGCAGTGACCGGATAAGTTTCAAAGAATTAAGGACCGGGAAGAGTTCAAGGCGGGACGGGATCACACCTCAAGCCGGGGGTGTACGGATTGTCCGAGTGCGTCCAGTGACGGACAATATGGAGGGAATGGAATTAGTATGTGGTGATCTCTTGCAGGCAGTATCGCTGAATTATCTCGTGGAAGTTTCTTCCTTCCTGAGATGATACTTACGTCTTCCCGTTACATGTATATTTTGTACCCATGTACAATTTATTTTGTACGATACCCTGGAATTTAAATTGGCATTGTTCTCTTGAAATAACTCGGTCACTTGAATAAACGCTACAGTTATTAAGCTTCTACGGCTATCATATATTTATGAAATAATATTTATTGTTTAACACAATAATCGAATTTTCGCTTCAATATTGATTTAATGGTTTTTCGGTTCTAAACGAAACATGACGATGAGCCATTGAATTATTTGTAATAAACAGACTTCTATCTGTTTATTGCATCTTGTTTTTCTGAGTAAATGCTTTGAGGTTCTTCTTATTTACTTATTAAAAATTCAGGAGATGGTACTCATTTTATACGCTCAGATGTATCCTCTGGATGTGTGTTGTATTTTTCTTGGTCAAAATTTCAGATGGTGGTGCAAAATGTACACGCGTTGACCTATTTTTTGGATCAATTGCCTCCCAAAATTCTCTTTCACAATACATTTTTTCAGTTTATTGGAAAGTATTTTTGTTGATTTTCACTGAATCAAAGTTATCGCTAAGCTTAGTATCATTTTAGTGGTGCCAATTTAGAAATTTCACATCTTTACCGTGCTGAAATAAAAAATGACGAAAGAGTGATATCGCTCGAAATTGATGAAGTGTCAAAAATTGTCTTAGAGAAAACCTTTTGAGATTCTTACCCGTGGTAAGGAAAGTATTTTAAAAAATCGGTGAGGTTAGAATGGCATCACCCTCAGAGAAAATCTCTTTCACGGTGCAATTATAACTTACCATCGAGTCACGTTATGTAATCCTTTCCAGAATAATTAAGACGCTTTGCGATCCGATATTCACTTTTTCTCACTTCTAATTAACTTTTACATTCTCCCGTAGTAGTCACGTTTACTCTCACGCGCAGATATTTTTAAAGAAAATTCGACGAAAAGCGATTTTCCCCGAGTTAATTGGAAAAAATGCATCTCTTATCGAATCTTTTAAATTTCCTACGTCTGTATTAATGGAGATCAATAACCTCTGTGAGAGCTGTCGTCTTACTTTACGATTTATATAAAGATTCCTGTCCATTTTCTCCTCAATCCGTATTGGAATACAGTTAAGCTTTGCCCGCTAAGATAAAGCCCGAGGAATATATATAGTATAAAAATCCGATAAGAATTACTCACCAAATTATTTGTGAGCAATAAATCTGCAGTAATTCTGGTAGGTAGCAATTATAATGCTAATGTACTCTATTTAATGGTCCGTTATCATTCTTACTGTCTCTTTTACCGCCTCTTGCATTTCTCAAATTGCTATTTCCTTGACTATAAAGCCAGTTAATTTCGTCTACGCCTAAGAGTAACTGTTACCTAGCTAAGAGAAATGCCTGTATTTCATTTTTATGGAAAGTTAAATGTCTCTTTCTCGTTCTTCGCGGTCACAATTTTTTTATTGCCGTCTCAAAGCATCTGATTACACTCCTTATGGGTGAAACCTAATCAGAGTACAGCAATGAGATGGTTTATAGCTAGAGAGTACGCAATTCTTAATGAACTACTATTTATTTCACTCGCGTACTGAACCATCCTAATATTCTATTTAGTTGTTTATTTCAAATAGAATGTTTGCATTTCATATTTATAGCATTCATATAATTACAAACTTTTTAACAACAGGTCCTCTAAATATTTTTTTGATAATCACTTATATCTAATCACTATTTCATTTCGGTAACGACAACTGAAGGCACCTAATTTTTTCGCTTTAAGTTAACAGTTTTTGTTTGAGATTCTACTATAAAAGGAAGAAGTGTATGTTAAAGTAAACCTGAAGATTCATGGATGAACTCTGCCAGTTCATCGCCGCTAGCACACATTTTAAAAATTCCAGCTCCGCTTTTCTCATGTATTATCTCCCTTTTTACCTTTTTTGTCAGACTCTACAAGGGTGCATTTAATAAAATTTACGAGCACGCTTTTTGAGTTCCGTACTTACCTTTTATCACGGACCTTAATCGATTTATTCTCCGCCGCGCCAACCCAATAAAACTACCTCATACCGGCGTAATGCGGTAAATGTTTGCGGATAACGATGATGAAAAAACATTTGCATGTCTTATTCTCTTTTTTTTTAATTTTTTTGGAGTGCCCTAAAAATGATTTCCCTCCGTCATCGCGGACTTTATGCCTCGAGTAGCGTCGTCTTCGCTAATGGACGCCCCAAGTTCGCGACTCTAAAACTGATGCAGTCCCTCCATCGTATATCTCCAGAGCTTCGCAGCCACCGCCCCCTCCCACATCACCCCTCGCCCTCCCAAACTGTCAACTAGTAAAAACCACACTCTTCCTCCCTTGCCTGCCTTGCTTGATCTTACCCTTTCCACGCAAACTCCCGCGGCACCCTCCCGCTCGTCTCCCGGCAAGCATTTCGCCTCTCGCAAGCCGCGGAGGAAGGAAGGATATAGTGGATGAGTTGCGGGGAGAGAGAAGAAGCACAAATGTCCCCTCACACAGCCCTCGTCCGTCCGTTCAGTCGCTGGACCATAAAGCAGCCTATATCCTTTCTCGCTCTCGCTCGCCGCTTGATGGCTAACCCCACGTGCAAAACCCACTCTCTTTTTTTACCCCCCTTCTCGCCGCCGCCACTAACCCAGACCTCTCCCTACCTCCCTTTTCCCATTCCCTAATAGGCATCCACTTAAGTTGATTTGAAGGTCCTAAGGCTTTTGAAAGAGAGGGAGGGAGGAAGTAGGGGGGGGGGGCGGTGCGGGGGAACGTTTTCGGCGCTTCGGGGCGAACAGTTCCATTCCCTTCTCCGAGTCCGGTTGCCAAGGAAGAATTTTCGGGAGGTAGCTATTAGCAGGTTTCCTCTCCTATCCGCGCGGTCTCCGACCACCTATTACCCATCTATCTTTCTAGCCCGCCCTCAGGGTATCCCGTTTTGAGTCGCTCCCTTTCTTCCTCTCCGCCGCCTTTCCACCATCCACGACTTCAGTCTTATTTTTTTTTTGTTACCAGTCTTCTTTCTCTTGCAAGGCCAATCTTCTTTTAGCGCCATTTTCAGCTCTCCGACACCGTCTCGTCGGCTTTTTTGCCATCTCTATCTCGAAATGCCTATGAAGTCATCTTTTTACCCTCTCAGAGAGTTTGACTTCGATTTTCTATGTGAATAAATTGTGTAGTATATGTTTCACCCTCACTCAATTATTTTTTCCCTCTTCATATCTTTGAACGTTGAATAAGGAGAAGTTTTTTTTCGTGAATCCTACGGTTTTATCCTCGTGTAGTTGTCTTTTTAGGAAAATATACTTGAACAACTTACGGAGTAACATTTAATGTTGTGGCTGCATGAACTTTTTCGGAAAACTTAAAGCTTTTGTTTTCATACACGTTAAAAGAAGTCAGAAAAAATTATTTGAATTTGATTGTTCCGGTCGCCTTATCTCCAAGAAATGTTTGTACTTCCCCCTCAACTTTTTCTGTTTCTTAATCTCACATTAATCTGCCATTTCTTACTGATGAACGTATAACTCTCAATTTTGTGCTGTATTAATTGTAGTGAGAATCCTAAGTTTAATTAAAGGGGAGAGATGCGCAACCTGAATTTTTACGTTTTGGCGGGGTGAAGGCCCAATTTTAAATGTTCCTCTTCGTCACTATCGTCCGTTACTACTCGCACATGTCCGACACGTTGAAGAGTCCATTTCGTCCCCTCGCCCGATTCGCATTCCTAGCTGATACGCCTGCACTCGCCGCTGGAATCCGTGACCCCTATGATCCTCCCTACTTCCTCCTGTTTACCACTCCCCGCTCCATCGTGCCCCAGAAATCTCCGGGAACGCCCCCTCTCCGGCGGCCGTTTCTCTCCTCTCTCGCCTGGGTCTCTCTTCCGCATAATGCTCCTCTCTCTTTTCCCTCTCGGCGACCGCCGCCTCATCGACATATCCCGCATCGCCAATCTACGAAACCTCCATGCCCTCATGTCCCGCCTCTCCTCTCCCTCTCTCCATAATAAAAAGAGGTTTCGATTGGACGGCTCCTGATGGCCTTCCTCTAATCTTCGGCTGCCAGGCTGTCTCTCCCACTCCTCTTCCTCCCCCTTTTTCTCTCCCTATCGCCCTCCAAGGGCTTTCCCATGACGTAACCCCCCTCCCTTTCTCTCCCCTTCTTTCTCCCTTTACGCGGTTCCCGAAATGGAGACTGCCTTTGCATCGCTTTCTATCTACCCCCAGCCTATCTTTCTCTCTCTCTCTCTCTTTAATGTCGCGTTCGGCCCTACTTCCTCCCCCTTCCGGCCGCCCTCTCCTCCTCCGGTCCGTTGGTCCTCCCTAGAAGTTCTCTCGCCGCTTTTGCTTCGCCCCGACATGATAGGTATATTCCCGTTGATGGAGTGAGTACATGGAGGAAGTGCAGATGCAAATAGTGAGTGAGATGGTAAAAAGCTTCTGACTCCCACAGAGAGAGGAATACCCTTCGTGGAAAGTTTGCTGACCGAGTTGAAGAAGTTGGACCTTTTTCTCGTCAAAAGGATTGAAACTTCAGAGACCAATTCAGTTTTTTTTTACTTTGAAAATGTATGTTTTAGGTAAATTTTGTAGTTTTATAATTAACTGAGTAATCCATGGAGATCTTTGAAGCATTGATACTTCCTTGCTTTGAGTGTTCGTTCAATATTTTCCAATACCTGCTTTCCGTTCTTGATCTGGTATAAGCCGCAAGATGAGAATGAAAAACTATAAATTTGTAATTCCACATTATTTTATTTAGGTACGACCCGGGTTTCGACGTTTATCTACAGGTAAACACTCTTGCAGACATCCATCTATTTATATTACACTCAGGTAGGGTGGGAAGGGCAGGGAGCCTCAATTAAATCCCAAGGAAGCCCAATGAAACAACCAATTACGCCGTAAGATGAGATTTTTTCTCGTGAATATGCGACACAGTATTCTCTTTGTGATTGACAAAATGTGTAATGTTCAGGGTAATTGGTTGGTTACTACAGATTCATCCCACACCGATATATTTATTTCCCTTGTTTATAATACCGTAATTTCACCTACCAGATATTAATTATAGTTTATGTCAAATTCTTCGTACCCAACTGAAGGCTGGAAAAAAAATCCAGATTAAACACATTTTTGATAGGTACGAAAACTACTTTTGGGGTCAGCATTGTATCTAAAATGATCTCTTTAGACTTAAGCATCAATTGGTTAAGGGAAACACAGAAACATCTTTTGATATACCAGCCCAATGTACTAAGACTTAATATGAACATGTCCGAGGGCACTGTTACTCGTAAAGAGCAGCTCAATCGTAACTCTGCAGCTACGACGCATAGCTTGCTCCAAAGACTCAGACAGTGATGCGTGAAAGGGGTGCCCCATTTCACAGCGCACACAGATGCAAGGACATAAATTCACTCGGACTGACCTGATGAAAGTATTAGCGTCTCCCCGAAATATAACTCCCTCTCGCGTCACCAGCGCCGAACGCACTGCCCCTAATACCCGTTAAAAGGTCTTCTTCTCTTCCCTCCCGTCTATCGTGTAGGTTTGACTTTGCTTCCTCTCTCTGTTATCTCTGGTGTTGTTTTCCTTCACAGGTTATTTTTAAAATTATGAGTTAAAGCCAAATAACAAAATTGAGTCTCAGAGGTGAGATGCAGTGGAAGGCTATCATGTTGTTAAATCGAAATGGCACTTTTTCACGGAAAACCCATATTGACACGATGCGTTTCAGCTTAAATAGCCACCACGCCTTTATGATGGCGAAGTAAGCTGAAGCGCGTCGTGTCAATAAAGTTTTTTTGTGAAAAAGTACCATTTCATTTAACAATATTAAAACAAATCCTTAATTTTTCCCATCCAGCGAGAAACATACGTAGGTTCCGACTTAATTGTTTCCGACAAATTTCACATTTTTCATATTTATTTTATCTGTCATATCTAGTATTCTTTGCAGTTTAAAGTGCATAATTTATGACGTGTATATTAATCAAATAGTAACGCACACGACTATGCTACTGATTTTGAAGCCTTATTCTATAGCCATGCTGTCCTTCTTTTCTCTATCTTAACATTTTTTTGTGTGTATTTTATGTACGTACATTTTATTTAACAATCTGATAAGCGGAGTGGAGATTCCATTTACCAATGCAAACGAGCATACCTATGCTACTAATTTGGAAGCCGTACTATTCTGTAAACTTGCTAACCTTATTTTCTTTGCCTAAAGGTTTTGTGTTCTGTATTTTATGTATGTTCATTTCATTCAGTCAAGTGACTCGTTTTTGGTTAAGGGTAAACAAGAGTTAATTTCGCCACTCATGATAGAGACATTTATCTCTTTCTCTATCTCGCTGGCTTTTTCCCCGCCAGAAGACGCCTGCAATGCTGTGTTGACGCAACCCGCAAGTCCTCCGTGAATCGCAAGTCTGCGTAGTATCCCCTGCGCGTCGCGGCGGCAATGGGATGAAAGGCTCGTCGCGGCGTCGGGCAAGCCGATGAAGGGGAACAGCAATAACAATGATAATAAAAGAGAAATGCCGCGTGGTGGGGAGGGGGTGGGATGGGCTCCGCCGCCGTTAGAGTATTAAGGGGCCGGCGGATGGGTGCGCCGCAGGTTGCGGGGAAGATTTGCGTGCCCGCGCATGTATTAGGACTTATGGATAATGCGAGCGTTGGATGCATTAACGGCCCCGGGGTGGAGAAGCCAGAACGGGGGGGGGGGGAGGGTGGATTTGCAAAGGAAGGATGGAGATATAAAGGGATTGAGTGGAAAATGAATTATGAATCCCCTTCAAAGGTTTGCAGCTTCATTGAGGTTGGAGCTAGGCCTTAGGTAGTACCTCGATGATAGACTTCCTTGCTAGAAGAGTTAAGAGCTCATAATGCTCTCCTGATAACCCACCCATCTCACATGATGAAAAGGCCTTTATGTTGTAAAATTCTGTTCGCTTTGGAATATTTTCTATTTTTCATCTAGGTTGCGCTGTTTCAAAATTACGTCATTAAAACTAACATCCGCAACATAATGTGGAAATAATAGGACCAGTACGTTACAAACTTCTGCAAACTACGGCTCTCATCGAAATACCTTCCTTATAAAGAATCCTATTTTAAGGTTTAATCATGCATTAGGTACAGCACAGAACCTATTACAGCATGGATTTATAATACAAAAATGTTACCTTTCACGCATGGACTTTCAGAAATATTTTCCGTGGTCCTCAAAAAGAGTTATGTAAAAATATGACTAAGTTTCGTAGGAAATTCTCAGCCATCGCGTGGACACATGCTGAAATATTCCTTTGGACCATGCTATAGCTAACCATGTGCTTTTTTATTGTAACTGTATGTAATGAATATCAGGTTCGGTTACCCAGGTTCCATAAATTACAAAATAAGAATTTTCAATGCGATAAAGGAGTTTGTTAAACAAAACATTTTACGAACATAACTGAAATTAACATTGGCATCCATGAAATTAAAAGGCTACCTAAATGTGGATAATGATTTTGGGGCTGATTTTAAAGAATTAAAAAAATCAGAGCACCAAATTTGACCGTATTAACTTAAAAAATACAGGTGGTTAAAATGTCATTTTCTTCTCCGACTATTATCAAGCAGAATTGTAATTTTTATTTAGAAAACTTCAAAGTTGTGTTTTAAAATGTTGTGATATTCTTATACAAATTAATAAGCCGATAAGACATAGAATACCTAAGTAATGTGCATGCCTCAGAGCTTGTGCATAGTATACGTAGGTTCCTCTTTACGTCAAAATCGTGAATTCACAATTTACACGCTGGAACGACTCTCCTCGCATATATCTGCGTACATACCGTTAGGGTTTATTTTTCTGTAGCACAAAAGGCATGAGCGTACTTGGGAAAAGAACCATGCATCAGTAGTGAAGAGTGCGGCGTTTCGAACTGCATGGAGCCTTGCGCGAATAGTCCTAGCTGCCATTGCTCGCTTTATGACGGGATAACCCTTAATGCCTCGCGTTATCATCACGGATCGCGTGGTGTTTTCGCAGGAAAAATGCTCTCCCGACGACGTTGCAAAAATAAAAAAAATCTTTTTCGCTTCCTTCCATTTTTTTGGCACTAAGTAAGATGACGTAAATAACTCCCCGAATCCTCTCTCCAACCCCCTGCTCTCATTCCGACTTCAACGTAATCATGATTTGGGCGTATAATTTGACAGAGCGCCTCGCTCGGCGCGCGCATTCGCATTCATCAGCATCAGACGGGGGAGAATCAACGCTGGTGGCACGCGTATTTACGATCCATTCCCGTGCTTTCACTTTTCATCCAAAACCACCACTCCCTCTCCCTCTGTTTCGCTCACTCGCGCAATCCCTCTTAACTCTATTCATCCTTTCCCACTTCTCTCTATCCTACGCCACCATCACCATTCTTCCCAACCTTCTCTCTCCCTCCCTTTTGTACCTTGTTCTGTCGAACTCCACTGTCCACCGACAGTGCCTTTTTCACTCTTCTTTCCCGTACCAGGCCAGTCATTGCCCGTATCCCGAATCCCTTTTTCCCCATCCTTTGATCCTCCTTGTTAGAGAAAGGGTTGGTGTGATGGTTAGAGTACTGGCTTCTACCCCCCTCCGTAAGGTCCGAGTTTGAATCCAGCCAGTGGCTAAGATATTTATGTTAAATACTGATCGGGGGTCGATGAAGGTCATTATTTTAGGGGGGAGGGATTGCAACTTTCCGGAGGTCTGGAGGGTATAGAATACACCTTATGAATACCTATATTTCTGCACCCCTCCATAAACCGCCCCTGATTTGAGCCCAGATTGAGTGCTATGTTGTGAGAATAGCACTCCGACCGTTGGATGGGATGTTAAATTGTGGGGCCCTTTCCCGTCTTTTGTTAAAATGTATACGTAATTCAACGATAAAACTTCATCCAACCGGGCCTTGTCCTGCAATCGATTTTTTCATTGGTTAATCCGGCATTTTTAATGTAAATAGTATATTCGATGTACAGGTCGATGAATTTAATAATTAGTCACTTCCGTGCGAGTTATTCTTATTCCATAACGTGTCATAGATAATGCATATAATGATGAATGGTTTAGAACCTTTTAAAACTTGGTGCCAGCGTAGATGGATTCATTCGCGAAATCGATTTTGCTTCATCGCTTGCAATTGGCTTTAATTAGGAGAAGTTGACTTATGCTCTAAAACTAGTTACTTCAAGGCGAGTTTTGGGGGTATAAGTCGTTATGAACCGGTTGACGATATTTTCAATTGTTAAATGTTGGATTCGATTTGCGTGCAGCCGAGTTGTGCCGAGTTCAGATAGCTGATCACGGAATTTTAATTGGCCTACTTTCTTTGATTTATGAACTTTCCTCGTTCTTCTCACTATCGTTTTCCACTACTTCCTCTTCAATCAAACCGTACGCTTAGCTATCTAGCGATATTCCTAGTTTCCCTTTTGCACCTCTTTATTGAGTGCCGTTTTTCCCGCAATGTCAATGATCAAAACCCACTGGCCTTTTTCCCCGTTGATTGCGCTTTGAGCCACGAAAAGACGACCGAAAACGCCCTTCTCTCCCTTTGGATACAAAACCAGTGCCTTTGTCTACCGAAACAAACTTTTTCTACTTGTATGAAATGAAATCCTAACCGAGAAAGGAATTAATTGGATTTCAAAAAGATGTCATTGGAAAAATTAAATTTTTAGCTGCGTTTATTGTATCCCTCCCATAGTTTTCCTTTCGAAGGATCTAGCCATAGGATTCTGCTGGAGTTGATTTAAAAAATTTGTCGCTTGTATCTGAAAAGTTATGAGAGTTTTCGTAGTAGAAATCTGTTGATTTCGTGCATTTAAATATTTCGTTCAAATTCTGATATTCTCCGGATCGGTGACGTTTTTTACGCTTCGTAATTTCAGATTGAATTATCATCAGGCATCAATCAAGGGTTGTAGTTCTCAGCTCCATCCTCAGATAGCTGATTTATTCCTTCATAAATACTTTCGTATTTTGGACGTTGAATTACAACCTTGATCTTTCTATGTAATTTTGCCTATTGAATTCGCCTCTCATTTTTGTCCGTAGAAGGTGGTTGTGTCAGAATGTGTCCAATAATTTCGAAAGCGCACGAGAATAAATAGGATGGACCCTCGTAACTATCCCACTTACGTATGCCCTACTTACAGCCATCTCCAATGACACGCGCGTGTATCGTGCTTAGACGTCATATATGCGAGATTTATTGTGTTTACCACTTCTATAAATCTACAATTTCTCTCGTCTTCTTCTGGCATCCGCTTGTATTTCACCGCGCGGTAACTTTAATCGCAATTGCCTTCAATGTGATAAGATAATACAAACGATAACGTGAGGTATCGTCACTCCAAACGTCGGCACTGTACGGTATGTTTTTCCCGAGAACCTCATTGGCGAGTTGTTGGAAACGAAGAAATGTAACCTTTCGCAAATATTTTCGTCAGCGGAATATCCATCCACACCTCTTAAAACCAGTGGTTTTGAAGCCGAAATGTTTACGCGTTCCACATTTTTGCGCGTAAAATTTAATCGCTAGCCGGGCGCGTGCCACCCCTTAAGTAAGGCAATAGAATATCGGAAAGTTTGATTTTATGGTCGTTTTATTGGCATTCCGCCAACAAACCTTTCGCGTGCCACCAGGTGGCACGTGTACCATAGGTTGCCGATCATCGCTGCCCTAAACCATTCACGGAGTCCGTCTAACATTCCTCCCTCCTATCAGTCCAAACTTCCCTCCATACTTTCACTCTCTCATTTCTTCCGCTCTGTTTTGGATTACACGTTTTGATACGCGTGGATGTGTGAAAAAAAGAGGAACACGCGGGAGGTGATTTGTCGCAGTTTGGGTACGAACCAGTCGTTTTTTTTCACTTTTTCCGTGGATGGGGGCTGATGGGAGGGTAAAGGGGGGAGGGGCATGGTGGACGGTCACCCCACACGTAATGGATGGGGTCGTTAAAGCGTTGTTGTGAGAGTTGGCGAATGGGAGAGAGAGAGAGAGCGGGAGGTCAAAGGGTTGCTGCGGGGAAAAAAAATATCCACGGAGGCCAAGAGGGATTGAGTGAGTGATTGGAGCGGAGAGGAGGGGGCGGGTCGGGGGGTGGCGGGGGCGGTCGGTTGGGGGGGGGGGGTGCACGGTTGGGGAGGGGTGTGGCTGCAGGTTTGGAGCAAGGGTAGTGCCGAGAGGATATGTGGAAAAGGGTGAAAGGGCATTCGCTCGGCCCTGGCGTCGGTGGAAAATCAGCAATTCATAATCAGACCGACCCAGATTTCGACTTTCAACGGTCATTAGGGAAAGAGAGGCTGAAATCGTGACTTGTCGGAGTTAACAGACGATTTTGGGACTAATGTGCGGTAAAACGTATGAAAAATATGTTATATTGCCAATATAGCGCCCCCAAGTGCCTTGTTTTAAATATCTGTAATATTTTTTTGGTGACATTGGCTCATTTTAAAATGGAACATCCGTTTAAGGTTACAAATAATTAGGAATCAGGTTGGTTAAGTGGCTAGGGCACTGGATTCCCTTTCCAAAAATTTCACCGGTTTGAATCCCCGTAGTGGCGGGGATTTTTCATTGAAATCCCTATCTCAACTTGAGTGCCATGTTCTGAGCATTTCAAGTGTAGTACTCGGTCCGTCGGATAGTAAGTTTAACTATTGTTTCCTTAGCGGCTTTCGTCTAGAGTCGGCAAATACCGACGCCGGGCTTTTCATCAACTTTCACCTCTCCACTCTCCATAAAATCCTACCCTAACCAACTTCTCCACCTTTTCTCAATGACACGAATCACATAAGTGTTTGGCCGCCTTTCCAAACAATCAACTATTTCTCGGTATTTCGAATTTCTTGATACACACGTGAATTTTGGCCGTGACTGGATTTTGACATGAACGCTGTGTTTAGTCTAGAATTGAGGACTTAGGTTAAATGTTGTGACAGAACGTTAGAGGATATAGCTCTTAATTCTAAATGTAGTCAATTTATTGACCTGCAAGTTATTCCTACATTTATGATGCCTAACATGCTAATTATTTGCTATTTATATTATTAATAACAGTTTTAAATATATAAGCAGTGATTGCCATATCGAATTTTCTACTGTTTTCCACGCTCTGTTGATGGTCGCTTGTTGTCTGGTAAACCGATATCACTGTATCATATTTGACCAAATATTCTTTTTAGATATTTTTAATCGAACAGAAGACATCGCCAAAAATTCTTTACATTCATGCTTTCTTTCTACTTTTTTAAATTCAATTTTTAAATGGGAGAACCATCATGCTCAGAGCCTTGATAAATAACTGCGGGAGCGGTGTTTGTGCCCGGGCAGATTTGAGCGAGGTGATCAAGCTCCTTTGCCCACCAAAGATTAGATCTATAGGCTGGGGCCGGGATAAAGGGTCGGTCGCTTTGGCTTGGTTGTTTAGGCCAAACACTTCGTTGCGAGGAGAGGAGTTCTCGCTGCAAAACGCCCCTCTTGTTTGCGTTTCACGTCAATTAAGAGGTTTCGAACCAAAAGGGTAATCCAGGCGATTGGCTCGTTGCCGAAGGCGTATAGGCGGAGCTTTTCGGGCCTCATACGCTGTTCCATTGTTGTTCCCTAGTGTGCGCGGAGAGCGTTGGGGGCCCTTCCTCCCTTGAGAGCAAATTGGCTCCTCGTATTCGGGAGTTGAAGGGATCGAGTTTTGCCTAGCTGTCAGCCCATCGGGATTCTCCACGTTAAACTGCCTCGTGAGGGGCTAATTTTCGACGCCTTCCTTATAAGCCTCAACCGTAAAAAAACGGCACCTCGTGCAACGTAAATAATTCCGTGCGTGATTAGTATTGAACCTCTCGGCTCACTATTTATTTTTTTAAGAGTCTGTTGTTCCTCGGGACGTCCGTTTAACCTCGCCGTGATTGATGGTCTTTGAGTAATTAACTCTATCGCTCCTATTGGTGCTGATAGGAAATATAGGAACGAGAAAGCAGTGTAAATAGGGAACTGATATCAGCTTCAACACGCCCTCTGGGGGGCTAAACGAGCAGTCCGCTCGATACCGCCTCCCACAGAGTATTTGGCGGAAAGTGAGCCTGTGTGACCTCCTCGAGCTTAATGAGCTGACCCGGGGGTTGATATTAATGTAGCATTTATTTTTTGAAAAATATTTCTAGTTTTATTTATTGATGGTAATTGTTATTTATATAGGTACTCTTTACCTTAAATTAATGCGCAAGTTGTTTCTTCTTTGCCGCACCCGACGCGCAAGTTGCAGACTTACTTCATATAGATAAACTTCAAGTGGACAGAACTACAGCAATATAAAAATTCCATTATAATCTTTGAGTTAAAATTGATGGATACAACTCTCAATTGTGGGGTTGTTGTTCTTTTACTTTTTTTATTTGGTGAATTTAAATTAAGTCAACTAGTTTTTATACCTTATTCAAGTGTTGTATTTTCTAAATTATTCGTTTGTTCCAGCAATATTTGATAGCATTTATTGAAATAGGTGTAAATTTATTAACGTGAACGGGTAAAATCCTGAGTTGTTGTAATTAGGAAGCCGTTGACCATTAAGTGCTGGATTGTTGAATGTATTTTAAACTGGCATTTTACTCTGTTATCACTTTCCATGTTTCCTTTAACCTTTAATAAGTGAGTCCAAATGAACTCTCAGCTGGATAGAAACAGTGTCATCATAGAATGCGAGATCAATGACTTATTGTACTTTCTTAGTATGCTGTTTCATTGAATCAATGAGTACGACAGCAAATAGGTACCACTTTTGTCACCGATATATCGAAGAAGATCGACAGAAGGTCGAAGACCTACTGACTTGTAAGTTATGTCTTTCTGAATTGGCTTGTTATTAGACCTTCCTTCGCAGTATTATAAGACAAAAATGTATGGGTGCACGTCGCATGTTATACAGTGTCTGCTGGACGTTTCGTGACCCTTTCTGATCACTTGTTCAGGGGTAAGAGAAGGACAATTTATCTCGAAGAATTTGACCAGAAAGGGTTACGAAACGTTTAGATGACATCAAACAACACACAGCATACCCCCTAATAGTCCTGTATCTCAGCACAAACCGTGCAACTCCAATGGGGAAATAAAATAATCTGATATTATAGAATCGGAATTAGATCACATCGAGGATATTTTGAGTAATAAGATGAGTGAGACAAAGCGTTTTAGAACGCGCGGGCCGAGCTTTGACGATGGATGAGTAGAGAAATACGAGGGACTTTTCGTGAGTTTGGAAGTCCAAAGCCAGTATGGAATTAGTGCGAGGAAAAGGGCCGAGTGTGAGTTACATTCGAATGGGGAGACAATTGGAAGTCGAAATGGCTTCGGACTGAGTATTGCTAAAGGTTATGAGAGAGACAGAGAGAAAGGGGAAGCTCGTGACCCAGTTCCATGTGCCAATAGAAATAGCGTCGAAATTTCCTCTCCCAACAGAGTGACAGCTAAGTTCGTGTATCCAATTGCCATGATCTGCGAAGCTCGTCCAATTGCTCAACTTTTACAAAGGAGAAGTTATCGTGAATCACAGTTTGTCACCATAAATGCTTTGTTTAATTTCATATAAAAATAATGTTATATCGCCAACCGATGTACGGAAAAACTTCAATCTATTTGTAATTATGCGTTAAGATTACTCTCAATCGAAGCTCTTCCTAATTTTTTATGATTTCGTAGAGATTTCCCCTTACTTAGGTGAGCAATATCTGTAGTTACCTAAATATTTCGATATTTACCCAACTCTAAAATCAGAATCGGGCGAAAATAATAAAATATTGTCAGAATTCCAGCTATTCGCACTAGACATCAACTTGCTCGCGTTACTATAGATTGACGAGAAACACCTCATTTCGCGTATGTTGCTCTGATTTTATAAGAAAAAGAAGGCTAAAATTTGTCGTTAATAAGTTGTACCGATAAACTAAATAATGAAAAAAAGTTTTTTTTCAATAGGCAAAAGTTAGTTGACTCGCCCATGCCGTTACTTTTCAATCGATTGGGCTGGATTTAATTGGAATATATTACGGCATATTACTACGCTTATAACTAGTCTGCAAGCTAGCGATAGATATTCCAAAATGAGCTAAATGGTGTTGATGGAATTTTATAATTTGACCATATCTCTGCCTATTCCTTCAAAGCGTTATATGCGTATGCATGTAAGCGATGTATATATTCCTATGCCACGAAGCGTTATAAATTACTGGCCTTGGCTTGGGGAGCTAGCTACGAGGAACAAGAGCGAGGAATCGTGCAACTGTATCTTTCGGAGTTGAAATGACCCGGAAGTAAATGCGGGGATGAAAGAGCGAGATGGATGGTATGAAGGGAATAAGGCCCAGTCGGAATGGAAAGAACGCAGGGGTTGAGCGAGGAGGCCTTGTCCAGCGGAGGGCTAGCCGTGAAAATGAGGAAAGGTGGGAATGTGGAAATGGTGACGTAGAAGAAGCGCAGAGTGAGGAATTGTGAAAGAGGAGAGAGCTGGGAACAGGGCGATGCGGAGTCCGCACAAGGCGCACGTACGGAGTAAGGGGTCAATCCAACGAATGTCACCGCGTTGGCGGACCGGACTGGGATCCGCGGCCGGGCAATAAAGAGGTGAAATGATGCGTCCACGGTGGGAGTCGGTGGTGGGGTCACATGCGGAACGCGTGCACCTGCCTTTACCCTTCCCCCCTACCCATCCACCCTAAACTCAAGCCAACCTAATCTCCAATTCAACCCCTTCCCCATTCCACCATTCCTAATCTCTGCCTCACCAACCCTCACTTCTCTCTCTCTTTCACTCCAATCTCTCTTCCACCCCGCCCTCTGAGTCGTCCGGTTCGGTAGTGCTGGGAACCACAGCCTCGCCTTCTGCCCCCGGAAAACTGCCCCCAACATTTCCATTCCCAACCGCCACCTACCCTCCTCCTCCCCCCTCTCTTCGACTCCCAGAGCGAGTGGCGTCCCGCCAGACCTCCATTTCTCCCATCCCCGTGCCTTACTTTCCCATCCAAATCTCTCCTAAGCCAACTCCCTCGCTCTCATTCCGTGATCACTTCTTCAGATTAATGCACACGTGACATACAATACAATCGCACAACCTTTCTCCCCTCTTTCCGAGCGGTATTATTTGTTTTCGTTTATTTTTTCCAACTCCGTAAAACTTTCTGCTTCGATCCGCAACCTTTTTATTTTTATATGTATTTTTAGTTTTGTTTCGTTCTTCCTCTTTCCGCCACTAAATCCTCCCATTTCCGGCGTCGGCTGCACCCCAAGGGATTCCCGCAGTAATCCTTATCGCGGACAGCTCTGGAGTCCCCGCCACGCCGTTTGTACCCGATATCCTCATGCACTCTCTCTGCTGTGCTGGACCAAATCCCTCCGAGGTCTCGCCCTCTATCTCTCTCGCTCACTTTCCGTCTATTACTCATTCATTCGTTTTCTCCCGCCTTTCCAAATACCTCCCCCATTCTTCCACTAGCGTCAGTGTTTTTTCATCTCGTCCTTTCCTCCGGAACTTAATTTTTCCGGCCAAAACGCCCCTTTCCGTTTCATTTCCACTTCTTCTTGGTCATCATTTTGCTTTCATCTTGCCATTTTTTGATGTTATCGTCTACCTTTGGTGTATTTTATCTCCCCTTTGCTTCAATTTATTTCTTTAAGTTAAGAATGTATTAAGGATAATCTAACTCAGTAACAAAGGAAAGTGGTTTATTTCCCGTTGGTGTCGTTTGGTTCGTGCGGTTCTCTCAATTTGAAAAAAGTTGCAGCAATAATAATTAAAGTCGCCATCTTCAATAGCTGGGTCATATTGAATTATATTTTGAGGACAGACCTCTGGAAATAAGTGCCCACCTCCGAATGACTAAGACTGTCAAATCATAATACCCAAATCACATGAGGAACTTAGTATCGTCCGTCGATGTGTAGGGTCATTGGTCAAAGTTTTGATTAAGTTTTTCTGGAGGTGAAGATTTAACAAAATAGACACTATGGTTGCTGTTAAGAGAGCCTTGAGTATATAAAAGGCAAGGAGAGGAAGAACTAAGTCGGGAAGATAGTGATTATTTTGTGATATGTGTTTTAGAAGGTTAAGGTTACATAAATTTAAAAAAATTTTCCGAAATTAACATTCTATCCTTTATTTTTATAGATAGTGCTATTTTGTGAGTATTGCCGTGATTTTTAAAGCTGTTGCAGGAAAATTGACTTGAGGGAATCTAATGATTTTCATTCATATTTATATCAAATGACCATAATTTTATGTTTCATGAATAATTCCTTGCATTATGACGATCGCAGTGGCAATCGCAAAGATTGTGAGTCAATGTGTCCTTGTACCCTCCAAAGAAAACCAGCATTGAAGGCAACAACTTGATTAATCAAATTGACAGTAGGAAATCGATTAATGTAAAGTATTCTTAGCATTTCCGTTTGCAATGAGGAAAGCAGGGATCGGACAAGCCAGATTTTCTTAATTTTGCGTCCTCAGCATTCATTAAGAAAACCTTAGTTGAACTTTTTACTTATTTTCCGCATTAGGTCATCGCGTCCGGCAACGGTCAACGATCCTGACCTGAGGTAAAACGCTACGGGCGAGGAAGGTTTCGTCGGGAGGGGGCGGGTGGGCGGAGAGGTGAGAGGAGGGGGCGTGCAACGGAGTGCTAAAGGCCAAGGCATTTTGATCGCTGCGGGGAGTGGGCACACGGCACGGCGGGGGCGGCGGCGCCCGCATAGCTCGGGGTGGCAAGCGTAGCGCACTCCCCAAAGCCTCGACTCCCCTCCCCCCCCACCACCCTCTGTCCCCCACCCACCCTACATCGCCACTTTTGAGCGTCCTCACCCTCGCACACGTTCATTCCACCAGATGCGACCGCGGCACGGCGCCACCTCCCTCCTCCTCCTCTTTTCCGGATCTCTAATCGGTTGCTGGCCCAATGGGCGGGATTACCTAGAACGAGGTGGCGAATATTCAATGCGGTGGTGGGCCAAGGGGGGTCGTGGAGAGGTATAATAGGGACTATTTCTCGCCCACGTTCCTCCTCTTCTCTATCTTTCTGGCTGCTCCTCTCCCTCTCCTTCTCGCAAATACATATTCTCCGTTGCAAAAATTGTCGCTCTCCATGTAGAACTCTTACTAACACAATTTTTATTAATGTTCATATTTATTTAATTTTTATATCCGTTTCATTTGTGTTTATTTTTCTTATAAGTATTTATATTTTTTCAGTTTTTTATGTATTATCTATCTATTGGCGTTTCTGTTGCTTTTTAAATTACTAATGGTGTTTACAACTGATAGTTTTTATTAGAAGTGATCGCCCCTTCTCCGTTCTCCTCCTTACGTACATCTCAAACGCCTGTAGCCTATTCTCATCCCTTTTCCTCAAGAGGCAACATTTCTCCACCATAGAACACTACACTTCATATTTGACTCTTCGCCAGCGTTTTCTATAAACACCCTCATGAATTCTCGTCTATCTGTGAATGTCTTCTTTGCTAACGCTTAAATCCTTTTAATGTCTCTTCATTTTCTTCCAGTCTAACTCATAAAATTGGCGTGTTCCACTTGCTCCATTTATTGCTGATACCATTATTATTAATTATATATTTATTATTAATTTTTATTCTATTTTACATAATGTAGAATGACTATCATTTTGCTCTATTAGTTTCAATAAACACTTTTTATGTTATCATTGATTATGCATACATTAACTATGTCTTAAGTTCGCAGGCTTTCAAATCCGCTTTTCATTGTGGTTGTTTATTGACGTGAGGTTTTTCGCCAATCACATCAGCCTACTTATAACCTTCCCTCTGCGCGTCCTCATGGTGTGTGTTTGTCATCCAGGATGCAAACTTACTCGTACTTTCATTACGAATTTTCCTTTCGTTCACAGTTTATTTTTTATATTTTCCAAACAGCTTTCTTTTATGTGCACAACCATTTTACATTTACGTATACGGCTTTTAGAACGTGTTTGGCGGAACTAGGGACTATTTAATCTCTATATCGCTTCATTTAAGATGATTATACACTTTTAATGTCTTTGTATTTACCAATGCATCCACCTTCATTAGTGAATGCCTCGACTGTCACGTAGTGGAAACGACTTTCGTCCGACATGTTAAATAAGAGCCGACTTAGTTATTTCCATACCTTAAATTTATTGTAAATGACGATGGTTTTGCGCTATTTACCATTTTCAGGGGTAATTTCCTTGTAAATGAAACATGGTGCCGAAACCATTGTATGTTGCTAGAGATCAAAGGTGTCGAAATATCCTAGTTTTCTCTTATTTAACACGTTGGATACCCTCCTATTCCTCTAGTCTCCTTCATCCACGTGTTTCCACCTTTTCTCCTCCAAACCACACCCGAATTACAGCCCCGAGTCGAGGCCGTTAAGTGCCCACACCGGTTCGTTGATTTATTGTAGACTGGAGTCTTGAACCTTCCATTGCTCTCAATCTTTTTCTCTCTTCCCAACTCACCCCCCCACCCCTATCTCTCTCCCTCTCTTTTCGACGGTTTCCGGTGGTTTTAATGAGTTTCCATTTCATTTGTGCATCTCGATCCTCTCTGGCGTCCTCCGTCAGCGGATGTGGCTAGCTGCATGTTTTGGAAACCCACCTCCCTACGATTCAATTTCCATCCTCCCTCGCTGTAAAATTGCCCAAAGTGTTTCCCTATGCTAATTCGGAGCGTTCGTCCTATTGAATTTTCTTGCGCTTAAACTCGGAATTTACGAGTCGATGGAATGCGACGCAAATGAGGAGGAAGAGGAGAGGTGGAATTGCGGTCGTTAGACAGCGCTTGGTGTAACCTTGGGGGAATCGTTCTCCGCAGCGAGTGTTCACACGTCATACTCTTTTCTCCTCCGATATCGGAAGCAGGTCCACCGCACAATTCCCTGAATGTGACTGAAATCAATGCTTGTGGTCAGATATTTTAATTATTCTCATTCACCTGGAGTTGCCTGCATTATTTTAACAGGTTTAATATGTTTTTAATTCCATAGAATCGTTTAATTAAGGAGGCTCGGTGGTTTCACTCAACTTAAGAGAATTCAATGAAAATTCCTGAAAACATTAATAATATTGTTCTATATCTACCTGCAAATATCCTGAATTATATTCCGCAGTTTTCTTAAGACATTTGATCGAATACTGGGCATGAAATTATACGAGTTCTTATGCCTTTTCTTCTCCATCCTGCAAGCAATGCATCTTCGTTCAAGTACATTACTCATGGTGCCAATTTCACTTGGTCCGCAACGCGCCCGAGGGATTTCTACAAGCGCTCGGAGTAAAAATCTATCATAAATTTTTATATCGATGATATAAATTTGTATACATTGAATAATTATAAAAGGTTCTTTCTGATGAATAAAGCCTTGTGTTCCCATAAGAACCAGTGTAATTTCATGCCTACTTCTCGTTCAAATATCTTAAGAAATCTGCGGCAAATAATTCTGGAAAAAATCAGGTAGCTTTAAGACAACAAAATTAAGGTTTCTAGCGAGTTTCATCGAATTTTCTTTAGTTGAGCGAAACCACCGAACCGCCGTAAGGAGAGGAAATACATTTAGTTGGAATTAAGAGTTTTGTCTGAAATTTATTTCAATTGATATAGGATCTTTTCTGATGTGCTTAAGAGCATAAGGCAATGGTGCGCTTTCCATTTCTTCCTTTTTTTAATGTAAACTTATATCAGTTATTTATGGGAAAGTTCCTTTATTGTCTTTCTTCATGCATCTGTAAGGCAGCGTGGCTGTATCAGCAGCACGGTAGAAACTTATATCACTTTCAGAATTATAAGTAATTTCACAAGAGATACTTCTTTCTGTCGGTCACTTACAAACTATTAGAAAAAGTTAACAATTGTTCAAGTTATTGGCATTGTTCTATCCTTCATTATTCTCCAATCGTATGTACAAATTGGTATGTAGAGTTCATTTCATAATGCATACAAATAACCTTTAAGTTTATTATAACTTCTAGCTATATTTTACCAGTCTATGTGTGTCAAGATAGGTGGTTTAACAGTTCTCATTCAAGCGCTTACCTACTGGGTCCGTAAAGCACACTTCAAAACAAACAAACTCCTGCCGTTGGAACAGCCGCAAGTGCTGAGAGAGCGTTGGCGAGTAGCTTTCGTATTTTTCATGAAATGCCCGCCAGCTGACGGAAGCTCTCGAGGTGCGGGGAAGGTGTGGGTGGGAAGTGGTAGGTCATAGAGGGCGCCCGGAAGTATTTCGTTTTTGGGGGAAAAAATATCGTCCTCGGAAATCGGTTCCATCCCTCGAGTTAATCGGCGCTTGTTTATCATCGGCGACCGGTCGTTTTGCGACCCTCGCGCGCCTCTGATTGCCCCGCGCCAAACGCCTCTTTCCGGCGTGGCTGCGAAAATATTCCATCCAGACGGCAAAGCCAATCCTCCTCCTTCTCACATCGCCTCTCCATATATCTTTCTCGCCCCCGTCTTTTTCATTCCACGGCTTTAATTTTCATCTTTTATCGTGGTCCCCACTCGCAAAAGGGCTGTTGGTGCTTCGTTTATACATATAATCGGTAAACCTTCGTCCCCTTTATTTATAATTGGTTAAGGGACAGTTTTGACTCATTTACCCCCTGTAAGAACAAAAAAATACTATGCAATTCCTCAGTATTATTATAAAAAACCGGTTCGTAATCACCTTCATACACTTCACGTAGGGTTGACAAAGTGTATAATCATCATATTTATCTATACCTTAATTTTTAGAATATTGGCTAAATTTTCATAAGTACAAAACTATGAAAGTTTATAATCACAAATATTTTACAAAAATGTTACGTTTGCTGTCTGAAAAGATAAATATCAGAGGACCGCCCAATTGAGCCCAAATCCGTTAAAATCGGGAAAACGTTTTGGCCTTGTACAATTTGTTATAGTTTAACAAATAGAGTTTCACAGAAAATATTGGTTGACACTGGCAAAATAAAGCATTCCAAAACAAAAGCAAATAAAAATTTAGTTCATATTTCTATGCTCTCTTAACGTTATTGTAAATATTGTAAAAATCACATCGTAATCCTTGAGATACATAAAAAAGTATTATATTTTCTTACTAACGATTTATTCTAGTAGAACGTCTGGAAAAGTTTCCAAAATATTGTTAGACAATAGATATATTGGCGCGATGAAGCATTTGCAAACAAAAATCAATTCGATATCTCGATATGCTCTTACAGATACGGGGGGGTGTTTTAAAACTCACATCTTAATCCTTCAGACCTTTCAAAAAAAACTTTTCTCAATTATTATTTACGCAAATAACGGAACTTTTCCAGTTTCACGTTAGAGCCGCCGGCCTAGGTGGCGGCGGCTCTACCACGCCGGCCTCGGTGGTGGCGGGGTAGAGTCATCGCCTGCTAATCAGAAGGTCGTGGGTTCGAGTCCCGCCTGTGTGGGTTTTCTTCCACCCAGGGCATGGGTGTTGCGTAATGTCCAGGGTTAACTATAAGAGAGGGCTGCATTGCCCTAATTTCGCCCTAAAACAAAGGCAACACACATAGAGGTGTGAGTGAGTCAGTCTCTGGGCTACCTTTTTTGCACATGCTCCTACATATATTACCTACATCTGCATCAACAAACACACAAATACATGTGCGTTTACATTTTAGTTTATTTTTTGTTTGGGATTCAGTGACGACCCCAGAATGGCCATTTATATGTATTTTTTTATTTATTTACTGTGATTATTCTTCTTCGGGTTCGTTTGAGGGAAACGGGGGTGGGTGGGTGTTGTCCGCTTGGCGGCACCGTGTGGCACGGTCAATCGGTCTCATTTATGCCTCGCATTTTTCGCTCCACTCTCCAGATTCAATGTCGGCTGATGGGGTCGGGGTTCGGAAAAAAGGGTCGGGGGTTGATAGGGTGCTCGCATACCCTCCCAATCTCCTAATCACCGAAACCTTCTCCCTCCCACACTCCCTCCCCCCCCACCCAATGCGCTGATATAGAGTACGCTCCTCCCCCCGCCAAAGCCATCAGGCCGTAATTTACCTTTTAAACTCTTTCATTTTCTCTTCCTCCTCGTTTTTTTAACCCTCCCCCGCCCTTTCATACCCATAGCAGACGTATAGTCAACCAACTCCCTCACTTCATCACCCCCGATGCAATTTCCCCCCTTCCCGCAGCCCCTGCCACGCCCCACGTCATTGTATTTATTCGGCGCACACGGATGGAAAAAGTTTTCGCCATTGTTGCAGATCGAAAACGCGCCGTCGTATTCAAGAATAAATATGCATTAGTCGTAATGGATTTCCCCCTCCCTCCCTGCGCTCACCCTCTCTACCTGTGCCTCGTCTCATTTATCCGCGATAATTGCTACCTCGTGGAGTAACTTTTGTAACGTGATGCTGGGTATATTTGTACGTTTTTGTGCGATTCTGCCGGTGGGTTTACGGTTCGGGCTTGCCGTTTCAAAAATCGTCATTGGGATGTATCATTTCTATCAATTTATTCGGTCTTCGTTCGATGTGTTCGCGTTTTTATCCCTTTGGTGATCACTGGCACCGCGTAAAGTAACGTATTAACATGAAAGTCACCTTGACATATTAATGGTCACATGTGAGATATTTTAAGGGATTGATATTGTATTTTGGTTGTTTTGGTAGCGAATTGCGTGATTATTCGTCTACTTCTGTAGTGGCATGTGAATGAATACCGTTTTTTGGTCTTATCAATAAAATATTTATTGGACTAACTTTTCGTTATTGAAATGAATATACTTTGTTTTAAGTCTATATTTTGTGAGTGAGCGTTAAATCGTATTCCCAATGTCCTTTTAAGTATCTATTTATTTCTGGGTGACATTATTTTAATTTCGGAAACTAATAGATAATGAGAAGTGTTCGTCTTTAGTTTTAAGAACTGCTGTATGCAGTTTGAATATGCTTGCCGTTAAAGGGGCCAGTTCAAGGCACTATGCATCAGATCGTTTTGTAAAGAAAAACAATATTTGATATAATTGCGGCTACAGTTTACTCTCCCAGTATCTGTGATTTTTTTACTTCTATTAATTTTAATTTTTTCATTTTGCAAAATCAATTAATATCAAATATCACCCCTTTACTTCCAAAATGTTTGTTAAAAACAATTCCATTCAGTAGTGGAATTGTTTGAGAAAAATTTATCCGAATTTTAGAACTAAAGTCCAAATTGTACAAAACATCTAATAAAAATAACATTTTAATGGTTGCCACCTGCGTACTTCCGTGAGTGATGCACTACGATTGATGGAACTAATTCCATATCAGGCACGTTCCATTAGCCATGGGATAAGTTCCTCTCGATTGCATTCCATTTCTGCTGTTTAGTTATTTAATTGTGGATGAGCTAAATCTCCTACTTCTTAGATAAAAAAAGAATGGAACGTGGCAGTTTTTTTCGTGACAGGTGGAGATCGTGAAAGATCGTCAGCAGAGGGGTTTGGTACCTCGCCCCAATAAATTAGAGGATAAGGCTATAAGTAAGCAATACATGATAAAACAGTTTCTCATTTTCGTAATGGATAGCATGTTCCTAACTAGCTAAATTCTCAGGAATCTCAAACGTAGATGAAGGGGTAGACGTCCTAGTGAATTACCTACGTGGAATTCCACGACAAAAACCTCTCGGAACTCTCGTGTGTTTTTCCTTCCTCTCCACGGCTATGCTGTGATTAAATCATAGGCGAGGACTCGTGGAGAGCAAAGCCGTTGGGCACGTGGGAGGGTTGAAAGGTGAGGGGGTGGGGGGAGTGTTTCGCGGAATCTGAGGGCGCTAATGGGCGTAATCGTAATCATGATTGGTGCGGGAGACGAAGGGATGACCACGCCGGGTTTAATCATGTCGATGGTGCGCTTAATAAAACATGTCGTGCGGTGATGGGGAGGGGGATTTGAGGGAGGGACTCTGGTAGCAGGAGGCGTCCGAACATTATGGATCTATGCAAATGTCGATGCGCACTTGCAGCGATTGCTAATTTCAAGTTCAGTACGGCGGTGGGCCGAACCTAAAAATGAATGATTTGTAATCCAGTGGGCACGTCTTCCATTTTGAAAAATAAAGAACTAGATTTCGGGTTTAACTCAACGTGCCGTAGGGCTTAGTGCGTTGTCGGTGCTTTAAAATGATGAGCCAATGCGGGGTGTACTGGTCTTATCGCTGACGACCACTGAAATTTCGATGAGCTGATTTTTTATGCCATCCACGATCAATATTTGCTAGTTCAATTTTACTCTCGCAATAGCTCGTTAAAAATATATATATGATCGAAGAATGGTCTTAAGTATCTATGTGGGTGATCTCAGGAATACATTAGTTGGAAGTATGATCAAAGGCAGACATCCGGTACTTTCAATCTTCTGTGCACTGTTTACACATCACCTACGCCAGTTATGTTTAAATGCTCATTTTATTCGAGTGATGACTTGGGTATTTATTCATTTGCATCAGTGACTGAATTTAAGGGAAGCTTTAATTTGCTATTTTGGGTCCATGATGTGAGATTGGTAAAAAAGCAAGATGAAAAAGCTTGAAAGCATTTTCTTCTGATGCCAGGATGAGAAATTTCCCAAAATATCTCACCAAAAAAATGGTGGCGAAAAGTTTGGACAATATATTCGAAGAATGAGTTATATACGCCCATTTTTTTATTTTTAAGTCATTACATTCTAATTTGTATAGTTTCTGCATTACGCCTCTGGCCTTGATTAAGTTTCCAGCCTCGTAGCTTGTTGACTTTCCTGATGCAGTGAAAAATTACACTCTTTATCCAAGGGGAAAACTAAAAGCCAATGGAGAGGCTCGGATCCATATTTTTGCTCATTACCTATGGGCGCCGCGTCGAAAAAAAAATTTCGCAATCATAAAATGTTTTCTGAGAGAGAGAGCTCGATTTACGTAGGTGGCGTAAGCATGGATAAGGCTTAATTACTGCGAAAGGAACGGTGGGCCTACCTAAGCCTCCCGAGACCTTATATAATTAAGCCTAATTGCGTTAACAGAGCTTTCCAGTGGCAACCTGATCGACTGCCACCTGGAAAATCCTCGCGGTAATACCTTTCACACCATCCCCAGTGGAGGTATGTGGGGTCTTAACGCGTCGCTAATGCCCTTTGTGTGGGATACGGCCTGTGACCGACGCGACCATCTCTTAAACCACCGGACGGAAATCCCTTCTACCCTTCTCCCACGCATTACAGCTCATGCAACTCTCTCCCTCTATACATATATCCCACACATCGCGGGGAGACTGCATCTAGCCCCCTTGCGGATGGCGACCGTGGGAACCGGGTTGGTGATACGGCGGCTTCCGTCAAAGCGGGCTTGGTCAAATGGGGCGGCGTCAATTTGGGTGCCGTCAAATGTGGGAGTCGGAAGAGAATGCAAATGGAATCTAATGGGTAATGGGAAGGTAAGAGGGAGTCTTCTGCATGCGGGTGGAGGAATGCGGAAACAGAAGGGGAGGAGGGAAAGGTGGTGGTATGTGTTGGGGAAACGCGTGGTAAACTTCGTGGTGTAGAGGAGAGGACAGTGAACGATGTGTGGAATAGGTGTGGTGGAACACGTGGTGACATGAAGAGGAAAGGACGGCGGAGCAGCAGCGGGACGATTCCGTTTATCCTTCCTCTAGCGGGGGAGGTTGCGGTGGGTTTCAGATGCACCGCGTTGAGTGGTTTCGGTGGACAGGTTATGAGGTTAAAGGCTTGCGGGGATAGGTTTTGGGGAGCGCGACGGAGCTAACCGATTATGTGGGCTGGGATGGCCATTACGCACAGTATGTAGACAGGGAGGGCGAAAGGGGGGGAGGTGAGTAGGATGTAGGAGAGAGATGTAGGGGAAAGGTATCCCGGAATATGGGGGTGAAAGCAGGAAGAGAGAGGAATGATTCGGATGTTATCGAAGGGTGGCGCGCGATGGGATATTTGCGTCGAATCACACGGGTCGACACGTGAGTCTCCACCGTTCCTTCTCTCTCTTGCGTTCGACCGGGGTGATTCAAAATGCCGTGCGTGGGAAGTGAGAACGATCGTTGATAGGGGAAGGATGTAGGGTTTGCGTGCGTGCGTGTTTTGTTCGCTGCCCGTATGTCGCTCCCGCAAGAGGGTCGCAGAGGGCGTGCGGAAAACGCACGCGCTTTGGTCCTCGTCTGGGACGCCCGTGATCATTGTGGACCATCCGTGTTAGGGGGATTCCGCTTTGCCTGCTCCAACCCTTGACCGGGCACGTCACTCAGGGTGTCCCCGTTCGGGGAGGTTCTCTCCTCCTGCCAATTTCGATCGCTCTCCGCCCCTCAAGCCTTCCCTCCTCATTTCTCGTCAAAGCATCACCTCCGTATAAACCCATCCCGCTCCCATGCGACCGCCCATCCCTTCAGATACAAAAGCTCGTCGTTCACGGTCTGCTCGCTCTCTCCGAATTTCCTTTTTCTCGTTTTTATTTTTCATTTTTGCTTCTTTTAGTTTTATCTATACATCACCCGACTCACTTCCGCTTCGTCTACCGTGCTGTCAACTCAGACATCTTCTTTTTCTTTCCTTCAGTAGGATTGGTGAGTCGGGATAAGTTTCCCATCAATCGCTTCGAATTCCCATTCAGTTTTGTTTAGCTGTAGCGTTTAACTCTCCGTTCCATTGATCCGTATTTTTTAATTGCATGGAGAAGGTGAAAAATGGGCAACGACCTGCCACGATGGAAACACCGGTTCCCGATCAGTCACCGAAGTTAAGCATCGTTGGGCTTGGCTCGATTTTGGAGCGGTGATCCTCAGATTCGTCCGAGTGCTGTTGCCCCTGTCTCCACGTGGCAGACAGTATGTGCGAAATGACCTTAGCCGTCGAAGCACGTTAAACAAAAATGCTACTACTACTACTACTAGGTGAAAAATATTATCTATCATGCGTATCTTCCACATGTTTGCTGTTGCTCATCAGCTACTAATATTATCACATTTTTCGTAAAGTTTTAATTTAAAACTATCTGGAGCGATAAAAAAGGAATGATCTCGATTAAAACTCTTTGAGGCACATATTTTTTGTTTCCTGACCAATGATCCACATTTGTATTTTTGTTTTCTTCGCGTAAGAGTATTAATTTGGTCGGAAAAAATAATGAGTGTTACAATTAACTAAAACGAAAAAGAAAGATGAATTTCCGTTGACGCGCCCCAATAAATTAGATTGCGTTATTGTTAATTAGTCTTTATTGAATTTTTATTTTGATATATTTTCACATGAAAAATAAGTTTGATCGAAGTTGTGTTTTCCAATCATGTGTTGTCAAAAGATCACATTTTATAATTTTTTTTAAATTGTTAGACAGCTTTTAATCTCATTTGCCTATATTTTTTCATTGGTGCTCTTCCGTTTCCTCTGCTGCTAATGGAATCCTTAACGCTTTAAATCAAGCATTCATGTCCTGTCTGTCAATCCTGTGTAACTCCCCGAAAATGACCTAACTTTTCCTGATGTAAATTTTAAAGCAGATTGAAACGGACACGGGAAACCGCCAAAGCGATGATTAGAGTACAAAGCATAGTGTTAGAATAGAAAAAAAGCCATCACAGCCATTCCACTCTGCTCGTAATGCCCTAGCCTACACATTGTCCTCGCATTTAACGCCACTTACCCGCATGTTTCTCTCCTAATTCAACCCCCTTTTTGTGTTTCCCTCTTTGACGTCTAGATTCCGCTTCCGAGCCGAATTTTTTTATCTGACACGTTCCCTGATTCCCTAATCCATCCTTTAAAGTGGGGTCCCGTGTCCCTTTTGTCACTAAAACCCTAAATACTCTTACCCACCCCCCTCCAACTATGTCCTCCTTATTCTCACTCATCTCCCCATATTCCATTTAATTGGTGTTCAGTTATCGTAATAACTAGCTATCTCGTATTAGTATTCTCGTGTTTACAATTTCGCGTTGATTTTTCATTCGATTAATGGCAGGCCATTGTTGCATTCATTTTGTTATTATGATGCTAGTTCAGTGTTTCATAGGGAAAGACAATGCATTTAAATAATATTTTTAATTCGCTAGAGTACGTCATCTGCATGTTCAAATGAAGTTGATTCGTACGAGTTGTTATTCCCCCCTCTGCAGTATTCATCATTAGTAACCTTCAGTCATTATCATATGTAGGTACTGCTGTACTTCGTGTACATCTTGGAACTAATTCTCCGGAAACACCTTATATGGTTTCAGCCATTATTTTTGTTTATCCTTGTGAATATTTTATTTGCAGCAAATTTCTAAAACTGGTGCCTTACTTACCGCATTTTAAACATGAAACAAGACTTCGATTAAGCACAAAAGATTCTGTGAAGTTAAAATTAACTTTGCATTTAAATCGGATCGGTTTTGTACATTGAAGTAAGAAATAATGCTACCATAAAACAGAACCGCCCAATTTTTAAAGCAAGATCTTTGGAGCAACATTTATTTTTAAATGTGATTTTTTTAAGTGCCGCAAATATATATATTAAATACTTTTAGGAAGGACGCGAATGCGGTGCTGTGGATTATGTTTGAATCAAAAACTCCATTCTATCTGTGGTGTCAGATTTGATTTAAAAGAAAATGTTTCATATTGCCGTCATAAACCATAAGAAATCTTGCTTTTATGTAAATATAGGCTCTGATTTGCAGAAATTTATATTAAGCCTCAGATTTTACTGTGACACGATATTTTTACAAATTTTACAGCGTATATAGTGGTGTGTTCCGCGATGTAAGTGTTAAAGAGGCGGCCGTTTTTTTTAGTTCTATTAGTGACATTTGTCGATAAGCCTATTGAACGAAAATAACAACCAATTCTACGTGTAGTATTTTACAGCTTTCGTCGGTAAAAGCTTCAGTAAAAAGCGATTGATTCACTTTGAAGTGAGGTATTTAGGTTCCACGAAAGTAACAGATACATTTTAGGTACCGATTTTCTGTCAACAAGGTTTAAACGTATTTGAAATTAGCACTACGTTGGTCTTAAAGTTCTCTTTAAGTCCCTTAAATACCCCCCCCCTCTCCGGGACAATTTATCACCCCCCCATCTCAACCCGCGGGCCCTTATACAGAAATCCCGTTCCCACAGAAATGCGTGATATGTAACCGCCTTACTCTTTCACGCACGGCACTCCAACACGGGCGGAGAAAAAATTCCGTGCCACACCCGCCTCCTTGGACCACAGGACGCGACCCTATCCCTTCTCTCTCTGGGCGGCGCGAGGGAAGTGTGTGTGGCATGGGATGCGAGTGGAGAGATTTGGCTTGTTTGCAGAGAAGAGAGAGAGAGAGAGCGAGACACGGCGTTCTTTAATTTACATCCCTCCCGCCGTACCCTTCGCTCCGACCTCCATTTGAACATGCTCGTTTACTGCTCTCTCAAGCCGTGACACACGCATCCAGCAGCGGCGTGGAAAGCGCAAGCAGGGGTGGATGTGGAGTGCATGAGTGGGAGGTGGAGTGCATGACGAGGACCAAACGAGGCGCGCCTCCTCTCTCCGCACTAAGCTACTTGTACATGCATCCGTTTCTGCGTCGTTTTGCCGCAGTCCGTTTATTGAGTCGTGCGGCACACGCAGACCCTCTCGTTTTCATAGAAGCGGCATCGTCCGGATGAAAAAATGAAGATGGTGGTAAAACATGACGTGTTCGGTCTTCCGAATTATTTCAGTGAACTTAAAGTTGCTGCTGGAAGAGCGATGCTTGCGAGGAGTAGGTATTGGCTGCGCTGGTGGTATTTTTTTTAAGGAAAACGACGACGACGGTCTAAAAGGTGGATCATTATGTTATCCCTGATTTCATCGAAGTGAGGGTGATTATTTAGAATTTTTCAAAATTATTTTTTCCTTCATTGGAAGTGATTTTGAAGCCTCCGCCGACAGTCGGTGGTTGAGTGCACGTTTTAATAATTTTTCGAAAAGTAAGTCGGAAAAGTACTAAGACCACGTTTCATTAGGTACATATGTTTATGCGGTGGAGCTCACCATACATGTAGCAATGGAAATAATTAAATAATTCTATTTTACCTTGTGCCTCAATGAAATTATGTATTGACTTGCGCTATTGATAGTTTTCGGCGCGGTATTCGAAATTTAGGCAAAAATAATTTTAAAATGTTTTTTCGAATATTTCTCTCTACGTGACCCCTTGATATTTTAGCAAAATTGTAATATATTTAAGTTTTTTCTCGTCCAGTAGAAAATGTGTAAACATGCTGTCTATTTATTATGAATACCTCTTGCGCCTTAAAGCTATGTGATAAATTAGCATTGAATTGCCAAAAACCCAATCGGTAAAATTTAATTTTTTCACTTCTATGCATAGATATTAGTAATAAGAACCGGAAAAATCTGTGCATGGACAAAAATCGCTCCAACTAATCGGAAAAATGCAATTATCCTAATCGCAAAATGCAATTATTTTTCACTTCTACCGATAGATATCACTAATAATAACACGTAGGTTTGCAAAGTTTTCACGCAAAACTGCACATGGAGAAATATCGCTCCAACCTCCTTAGAATTTCACTAGAGATGTTCGGAAGCTTCGAGCTCAGGTAAATATTATGATATGCAACACACTAATTTTAAAATATGTACTCTGGTGCACCATTAATGCTTTTACATAGACTATAATGTGCATGGGTAAAAGATTTGTTGAAGATTGTTTCACTTAAACATAATCACAATATTTAAAGCTAGTTCAAAATGTCTTATTATAGTTTCAACTTTTCTGAGCATGCTACACATGCTACAGCCACCTTAGCCACCTGAGATCCCGGTCACTTTTCGCTTCCCGAGCGCCAGAGAGGCAGGTGTATACAGCCAGCGCATATGTTTATCTGAAGTGAAATGTGAGGAGAGGGAGGTGGTAGAAGTGAAGTCCATCTTGCTCCTCGTACTAATGCCCATTTCGGCACTGCATGAAGGCATTCCCAACGCTCCCCCATTCACTCCTCTCTCTCCCTCTCTCACCCCCTCCCCCCCCCACTCCCTCCCTGCTCACCCACCGCCCGCTGGCCGTTCTTCATTCCTGCAGGGGAAACCAGCCCGCAGCCGCCAAATTAATTAGTCGGAAGGGTAGAGGGCTTTTTAAAACGAAATTTTAAATTTGATGTCTACCGTCATTCATGCCTCAGCGTCGAGAGAGCCGCTGCTCCCCTCCCATTCACTCTTCCACCGTTCTTTCTCGCCCAAAGAGGGGGTTTATGTCGGTTGGGATGTGGACGTAACTTCTGCTCCCTTTCTGCATTTTACTTCTTCCTCCTCCCTCTTAACGCTCCTCTTCACCCTTCACATCCTTTAACCTCGCTCTTCCCCTATCCCTCGCGACTCGCTAGGCTGCGCGCTAGGCTTAGATTGCTTGAACAATTGAGAATAGATATCTTTCAGAGCGACACGGAGAACATCATATTAGAACCCCACTATATTTCCAGGTCCGACAGAAACGATAAATTAAGAGAGATATTTTGCCGAACGGATAGGTATGGGAATTCGTTTTTCCCCCGAACAATAAGGGACTTCAATAAATGCTAGGCGTAATTTCATTAGAGCGTTTCCTTTTTATCTTTAAGCGGCTGGTGTCCTAACACCCCCCGCCACACGCCTATTGAGGCGGCTTGCGGGGTAATATGTAGATGTAGATGTAGACTTTCTCCCACCCCCTTTTGCTACCTCCCCGACCCCTCCCCATTACCCTCACATCACTCCCCCTCTGAAGCTCCTGCTTATTCGGTGCTTAGCCATTCCATTATGCTCTCACCATCACCGAAATCCCTCCCTCTTGCCCCCCATCTGCTCCACACGTTATTTACTTCATAAGTCCCAATTCCATCGTGTTACCTGGTCGCTACGCAATCTTCTGCTCTCGGGATTCCTCAGTTTATGGCCGCGTTAATGTCCTTTTTTAATTTCTGATGTGTTTATTTTCCTGTTCTTTCTTTAAAAATAGCATCAACTCATTTTTTTACGGATTTATAGATGCCAGAGTGTATAAAGACGTCTGTGACATTGTACGTGATTCGACGACTTTAGGACTGGAGGTTATTTCCTCCCCTTATAAAGAAGTCTTTCCTCAATACTTTTAAAGTCTATTACAGGAATTTCTGTTATGGCAATTTCTTGTTTAATTTTATAGTTATATATACGCTAATTTTTGCCATCCTTGCAAATTAAAAGCCTGACCTATGCTTATCACCTTCTCAGTTCTATCCACTTACCAGATTAAGCCCGTGAATTAATATGTGAATATCCTATCTTATATTTAATTTCACGTCATGAATTTTACAACAACAAACATTATCTCTCGTGCCTTGTGCATACTTTAAAGTTAGGATAATAGTAAGAATATCGTCTTATTAGTGTCTTTAATATATATTCTACCAGCACAAATAACTTTTGTCGCGTATTTTATATAAATTATGGTCAATTCATTAGGAAAAATACGTAAATGAATCCACACCCTGAAATTAAATCAGCTGTATTCATAGGAAGTTACGCACGTTCATATAGAAGAATGCTTTAAACACAACAGTGGTCCCTGCAGTAACGGGTGGAAAGAAACGCAAAAAAACGTGGTAATTCCGTGTACGGTTTGAATGTGACTATCAACTGGAACGAATCGAAAACGGAGGTCGGAATAAAAAAAAATAGAGGAAGAAGAGTAATTGATGGGAAATTACGGCGGTCAATTGGAAATGGGAGGCGAGATTTTTACTACGGGCCGTTTCGATCCCTGTGGATGTCGGGGGGAAAGGGTTAGACAAGAGGGCGAGAGAGAGTGTGTGTGTTAGTGCTGGTGGTGGGAGACGGGGTGGCTTCGGGGAGTAAGCTGCCGCGCAAAAATAAAGGTACCCGACGGAATCGCTCGAATTTTCAATTAACGAGGTTATCCGCATCAAATTGACAGGTGTGTAGTTTGGGGGGGGGGGGGGGGTTTGAGTAGGGCAAGGCCCTTCTCCCGTGACGGCCTCTGTCCATTCTGCCATTCAGGGGGAACGAGGGTAGGGGAGATGAACGGGTCCCCACTGTTTTACGGCGGGTGATCGCGGACCCATACTGGAGCTATGTGTGCCGCGAATTCCTTTTTGATTGGTTTTGATTCGCATAGGCTTTGCCACGTCCCGATGACAGCTCTAAAACTTCTTCCTGTTGAGTTGATTTCGCGGAAACCTTCGAGCTAAAAACTCTGCCGGTGAAAGAATTTTCCGCGCATACCAGGTTAAAACGATTTTGCGTGATGTATCGCTGAATGAATTTCAGTTATCGGTGAAATTTCAATCAGATCTATAGAAACGGGGTTGTAGAATTACCACTCTGCCTACCTGCTTTGCTTTTAGTGCCGACTGTTCCCTGCTATTTTCTGCTAGGGTATCTTTTCTCAGTCTGAATTATTCATTGCATTTCGCATTGATGCTAAACAAATCTTCAGTGTCGGTTTCAATGAATTTGCACTCGTTACCGAACAAAAAAGTTTTATTATTGGATGTTTACAATCTTTTAGATTCTTTTGTGCCAGTTAATTCGATTTGACACGTGAATTTGATCCAATTTAAGCCTTCAGACACGGTGATGATCGCTTAATAAGTGGAAACGGAAAATATGGGAATTTAAATAACGTTTGAATCACAATGCAACGTGCTTTTGTGTTGTCCAATAATAATTGTTACGTGCCAAAAGTGCTGCTGGAATATCGACAAGAGTGTTGAGACTTTTTGTACGCTAGGAATCTAGGGAAATTAAATTGCATAAGCGAACAACAATATCAAAAATATATTGAAACTCTCTATTTGGAAGTGCGCATTAATCTAATTCAATGATACAAGACCTATAGGATGGAAATGGATGGAAACATTGTTTGAGAAGCACAGCACAATATATAAATAAGTTAATAAATAAATATGTATGTAACATACACATGCATACATATTAATGTCATTCGTTATTAAATGAACTTTAAATTTTCTCCGTTATATTTTTTTTATCACTGAGAAACTAAAAAAATTGGCAGAAATTGAATTAAAAGTCCTGTTAAAACCATAAAAGTAAATATAAAATGAGTTATACTTAAAGAAAAAATATATAATTCAAGGGCATACAACGAAGAAAAAGCAGACGATGTTCTATTTTAAAAATACGCGCGCACAGACATGAGGGAGAATTCTGTTTGTCGTCGCCAGAGAAAGAAGAAAGAATTTTCATCGTCTATTTCATTGGATCAAACGGCGTGGAATATCACCAAATGGCTGAAAAATGTCTCTTTTTTTAGACTGGAGGTCGAAGGGATTGGAAAGGAAAAAAGGGCTCACAGTTTGGAATAGTACGTGCGCGCACGAAGGACGGTGGCATCGCAAATGGCAAGAAGAAATGAAGAAGAATAAGGAGAGCATTGGCATGTGAAACAGCGAGGTGGCATATTTTGAATATCACGGGAGGGAAAGAAAAGCCCCTTTTAATCGGTTACGTGAGCAATAAATTTCGTCGTCGGCCACACGGGTGTGGCCTGGGATGCAGGGGGGAGGGTGATGGGTGAAGGGTGACCAAAAATGGGGGGGGGGAGATGTTGGAGGAATGAAGGAAAGGCCAGAATGGTCGGCATTATTGCGATAAATCGATTACCGTTTATTTCTTTTTTACCACCCCCGCCTTTCCTACCCTACCGCACATTTCCTCCCTTCTCTCTCATTCTCTCCCACTCTCCATATCCTCTCCTGCTTTTCGTCGTTTCTCTTTCCTCTCACGGCTATTCTCCGCCCCGTCGCTTTTTTGGCCGCCTTCAATTTGAAGGGTAAAGAGAAAAAAAAGCCGCGTTCCGGAAAGCCGTGTATAGCGGTGGGTGGGCCCGGAGCGGAAACGTGAATAAGATGCAAAATAAAAAAAAAGAAATAAGCAGAAGAAATTACGAACTACGTTCTGGAGAAAGGAGAGAGACCCTTGATTTTTATACGCATAAATATGTACATATATAAAAATAAACTATGTGTAGATAGATATTATTTTTTTTGCAAGCCCCCTTGTATATTTCTTTGTCAACCACTTTGAGAAAAGGCTTGAGGAAAAAAAATGTGTGTAAGTGGCCCCTTTTATTGCGACAGTTTGTGTAGCCTCTTTTTTATCACGGGGAGAAAAGGGTGAGAGAAAGAATGAAGGGAGAGCATGCAGAAGGGGCAAAAGGCTGTTTTTTTTCCCTTTACGCCTCCTTCTCTCGTCTCGGGATATCGTTCGGCTCTTTTCTGCTACAATTTCTCCGAAAGTGACGCAGACTATTTTTTCCGCCACTCACGCAAGTGGAAAGGAATGCCTCCGTCTGGCACACTGTGCGACCCCTTATTTCTCCTCGTCGACGTAACCCTTTGAAGCCTTCGTGTCACCTCTCCGGGCATTCACGTCCCCCGTTCGTATTCGCTACCTCTTCCTCATAGGGCCTGTTTACATTGAGCATAAGAACTTAACGTAACTTCAGCCCAGGCGGCAACCTATCATTGAAGATACTTCCTTCCTTTCCTTCACCTTAAACATGACTTTAATGTCAATTAATTCATCTTCTGGGTACTTAAATATAAACGTATTCCATGTTTAATGTAAAAAACGAAATCCTTTCCACGCTATTTTTTCGCCAATTAAACCCGAAATTACAAGGTAAAACAAATAGTAGTTTTCTATCTAATATAAATACTATTTTCGTAAAAACTGTTTATAACAAGGGTGTTTTCAGTGTTGTTGTTGAGGCACCAATCCATCTCAGAAAATATCTACAGGAACTGAAACAAAGTGCGCTAGTTCAATAGAAATGGCGGAGCGGTTGGCTCCTATAACTGAACAAAGGGTTCAGTAAAAGTAATTCGTAGAGTAATCTTCATATTTTGTACCTTAAATTTAGTTAACTGATAATTGAGGCTCGTAATCGGTGAAAGGGGTATTTCTTAAACAATACATACGAGAAGATGGAATTCAGGATTTGTTTTCACTGACAAGGGGAGACTACGTACCATGCTACGCTTCTGGGAATGTCATATTTTTTATGATGTTCGGAATGCCGAATGCTGCTAGGAATACGTCGTGGTTTGGTTGAATAGGCTTTAGTTTAGCCGTAATAAATTAATTTCTATTCCTTATTTTCAGCGCGCTAAACATAAGCTAAGGACACCACACCTGGGACAGCGAGCTCAAGTGGTCCAGTGGTTTCGGTTGTCGACTCCTGAGTCAAGGGTCATCGGTTTGAGTCCAATTGACGGAACTTTTTTTTCTTCTCTATTTCATTCATTTTCAATTTTTCTATTATTTTGAATTGCAACTAGTCTCACCGGACGAAGGAACATTTTTCAACCGTCTCTTCGAAATAATGTTTTGACGTCGTATTCCGAACGCTGAAGCATGACATAGAGTAGCAACCCTTAGTGTCTCACTCACCAATTTAAGTGTCCATTGATTATAGTGATCAACTTCCTAATCGCCATGGAACACAACGATTTCATATGGGTGCATTCACATTAATGCTTGAGGTCTGAAGACACCAGCATGCGTAAATTAGATATAGAAGAACGCGTAAAGAATAATAATTACCTTATTATCAACCGCTCTCATTAATATATAACTGAAAAAGAAATAAAATTACTTGGTATGTAAGTACTAAAATAAAAGTGAAGGATAAATCTTATATGTCCTATCCACAAAAGATTATGTTATCACACGCAAGTGTCAGAAGGAATAAAAATTACATTTATTTGGGAATATTCCGGCGATGTTGTGTGTCATTTGAACATATTGAAAAGAAATAAAATTTAAAAAATTTCCATACCATGAATTAAGGATAAAGACGCTCTAGAGATAATAGAATCTGTACCTTCACCGAGGACGAAATTCCGTTAGTCCCCAACTCCTGCGTCCGCCGCCCTCCGCTACTTTCCACCGTTCACCAAGCGACCAAAAGACCGCCGCCCGCTTTGTCCCAAGCTCAGGATGATGGGGTTTTCCAAGAGTTGGCTGTTTTAAAACCCTCCGCCGCCTCCGCTCTCTCCTAATCGCTGACAGCCTGGAAGTTCATTCACTTTCCTCTCCCCTGCCAGCAAAGGTCGTTCGCTGACCATCTTTCTTCTCCTTCCTTCCCTTTCCCACCCCTACTCACCCCCTGCGCAAGCGTCAAGTGTATATCAGCGTCCTTTGTCGCCCGAAGGTGGTCCATTGATATTTACACCAAGAAAAATGAAGTTAATTCTTCAAATCGTTGCATAGCGCAAATTTTGTCCCACTTTGGACACAACTTTTTTAGTTGTTTACATCCACAGGATGTTCGTAGGTACATGTGATTGGGTGGTATACTTATCATAAAAACAGCTAAAGCACATGATAATGGCGCACCAAGAGCACCTAATGAAACACTGCCCACCTAACCTACAAATCGTTCTTGGCACTTCGTCTGGGAAACAGACCTGGCGAACATTTTGGAAAAAACTTCTGGTGTTTAATAGCTTTGACGCATACCATGCGTACTGTAGCATGCTAGTAAATTTGGGCGAAGACAGTTGGTCGTGCACTAGTGAATGAATTCGAATTTCGTCTTCCCTGGAACTTATTTCTCGGTTCTCTTGAAGTAGAAATGTGCAGTTTTGCAATCTTGATATGAACTGCTTCACTTGGCGGTAAAAATACACGTCGCAGGGTTGGCACATAGGGGTGCATTTTGGGGGAATAATTTTTAACTGGCATGTTGGCAGGTCATTTTCTTCCGTAAATATTTCGTCATATATGGAAGTGTTTGTTTGTCCTCCCCATGAATCTAACAAAAGAAGAAAACGATTTGTGGAAACGTATGGTTTCACTACATTCTTCAAAAAGAGTTTGAACAGGTCTGCTGTTAATTTTCCTGATTTGGAGGAGGTTACGACAACGTTCTTCCATCTATTCTCCAACTCTTCTACATTCCTCCTCACTCTCGGGCCGAATGCTCTTCCTATTTCCTGCATGCACAGGAATACTTTCGTTAAAGGTTTACCAGATGCAGTGATAGCGTATTGCGCAGTGTATGAATGAGTAACTTTGTTCCTGTCTCCGGTACATAAGAGCAGGGTGTCAGGGATTAGGAAAGAGCGGAGTAGGCGGAGGGTTTTAAATATATATATACCATAAAATTACTTGGTATACATACCAAGTAATTTTATTTCTTTTTCAGTTATATATTAATGAGAGCGGTTGATAATAAGGTAATTATTATTCTTTACGCGTTCTTCTATATCTAATTTACGCATGCTGGTGTCTTCAGACCTCAAGCATTAATGTGAATGCACCCATATGAAATCGTTGTGTTCCATGGCGATTAGGAAGTTGATCACTATAATCAATGGACACTTAAATTGGTGAGTGAGACACTAAGGGTTGCTACTCTATGTCATGCTTCAGCGTTCGGAATACGACGTCAAAACATTATTTCGAAGAGACGGTTGAAAAATGTTCCTTCGTCCGGTGAGACTAGTTGCAATTCAAAATAATAGAAAAATTGAAAATGAATGAAATAGAGAAGAAAAAAAAGTTCCGTCAATTGGACTCGAACCGATGACCCTTGACTCAGGAGTCGACAACCGAAACCACTGGACCACTTGAGCTCGCTGTCCCAGGGGTGGTGTCCTTACCTTATGTTTAGCGCGCTGAAAATAAGGAATAGAAATTAATTTATTACGGCTAAACTAAAGCCTATTCAACCAAACCACGACGTATTCCTAGCAGCATTCGGCATTCCGAACATCATAAAAAATATGACATTCCCAGAAGCGTAGCATGGTACGTAGTCTCCCCTTGTGAGTGTGAAATCACCTTAAGTTGACCAATGCGATTTTTTCTTACATTATATCGTGCAAGACTAGATCAATTTCTTTTTGAATTCGGATTGTTTTGTTTTCCCGTCCAAGGTGATCGTTCGCGTCACCTTTAAATACATTCTCTTCGCCCTTCCACATTACCCTCTCCCTTCCGCCTCCTCTCGAGGACCGTTCACAAATGAACATAAGAACATAATTGTAAACGTCGCGTAACTTAAGTCAAGATACCATCACCCGTGTTGTCAAACGTATCAATCAGAGTACTGCTCTCTTTCTTTGAGTTGAAAATTGGTAAATGTACGTCCATCGTGAATTTTTTGGCGTTAATGAAATGATCTCTTCATGATGGTGTTGCCACCGACCATGTTCGCTGTTCGTAAAGACAACCATGAACCTTAAACGTGGTGAGTACCCTACCATGAAGAGATCAGTGTAAGTTATTCTTTCTTAATACCCAATGGCCTAGAATCGGTCCATTTTTTAAATTGATTTTAAATCCATATTCTTGTAAGAACTCAGTCGCCCACGAACCAGCCCAAATTAGAGTGGCTCCGTGTAATGTGACTCTTGTTTACTTTGGTATTTTACTTTCTCGTCGCTGGTGGCTTATTCTCATTCCCTAGGGAATATACTAACTATTCAAATGAAGAATTTAATCATCTTTATGATTGACCAACTTAAACACATTACTGGCGAGATCCATATTCTAAGGTGTCTGCTCAAGGCCCGTAGCGAACGCTCATTTTCCGGTTCACGTTTCACTGTTGTAATGAAGAGAAGTTTCTGAGAGATTTTGCCCTGGTCACAGTCAAGACCACATTCAAATTTTATTTCAAAAATTGAAGCAATTTAGGAACGGTTTGGTAAATATAGTAATAATATTAAAAACAAAAAACTTCTTTTGTATGAATTAACTTCTAATTCGTTTATTGAATCTACATATTTGAGGCTTACCACTTCTTTATATCACTCCATGCGCTAAATACTTCTTAACTACCTGAGGTTTTCTGTGGGTACTTATAAAACTATTTCCGTGAGTAATAAATTAATTTTTTCAATAATTGAGAAAACAAACGAACAATCCAGCTTCGTATTCCTGACGCGATCAATGTGTTAGAACTTTATCATGTTTTTAACAATGTCTCTGTGGTACGCGCAGCCACACTATATCCAATGGAAAACGGCTGAATTTGCTGGCCAATACCTCTTTCTTCTGTGTGATGGGTAAATTAATTGAATTTTTAATTCTTGGTAATATTTCGCTCAAACTACCTGAAGTTCACAATTTATGTTCATATGTTCGTTGTGATGCGGATTTTACTCCGCCCCTCCCCGTGCAATATCATTGCCATCTCTCGTTTTCCTTATCTCTTTCCTCGCGATTCGTACAATTTATAAACACACGGCGGCGCGAGTGCTCTCATGAATAATGGCCTCCCGTCCCCAGACTCCCAGAAGGAATCCATTTTTTCCTGGTTATTTTCCCTTTCTCGAAAATTTATGCTGCGCCCGGGCGATATTGTTGTCAGTGGAGGTTATTGGCGTTTTTACTCTTTTTTATGACCCGTGCCTCGACAGTTTTGTATTCTCATAAGTGCTCAAAAGTTTCGTATAGTGTATAAATCTAACTTTAACCATACTCTGTCGAAGAAGCCTGTCAACCAGCAATGTGATAAATGCATCTGATTCCATAAATAGCGAAACGATGGCGTCAGACTTTTTTCTTATAATTTTTTCGGGAAGCTGTGACGTCTGGAAAATTATGCTTTAGGATCCTTAATTTTCTGCCTACGCGAAATATGAGCTACCGTTTTGTACGAGGCATGAGTTTAAGACCGTTCGTCTTTAAAAGTTTCAAATGCAAAGGTTCTTCTTAACCTTTTACCTGCGCTTACCATAATTTGTTTGATATCGCAATGCGATATTCGTACCTGTGCACTTTTGTTTAATTCAACGTCATGTTATCCCATCTCTTGTACTGGGTTTTTTAGTTTCCCCAATAATATCTTATCACTTGCGTTGAGAGGGTATTCTTCATTCGTTACTCATAGATCGTTAATGCCCGAGTGAGCCTTTGAGTCGCACCTATTCTGCTGAAATTTCTCCGTAGTTAAAGGGCACTGCTGCCTAAATTTCCTCATTATTATCTAATGGACTTAGCTTATTTCATTGCATATTTAGGCTAATTTAATACCATAACTCCCAAATAACTAAATTATTCGCTGCACAGGAGTTTTTCCAGTTTTCATAGGAATAAAACAGCCCTGCAAAGTTTTCAATCAGAAATAAATATTGGTGAATTTATTTCCTAATCACTTTTCGTAGTTGGTTTTTAGGCCCTCCTCTCACTAAGTCGAATAATCCCCTGGCACAAGCTTTAAAAAGAATATTTTATTTTCTTTAATTTCTCCAGTCCGTCTATAGAACACCGCCGGAACCCATTCAAGCCGCCATTATTCCCTCCGTATTTTGTGAGTACTCGGTTAAAAATTTCCTCTTGCTCACTCTCTTCTCGTATTGCCTCTAGGCCATTGACTCTCGCGCCATTCAGCACCGGGTGGTACAACTCTATCCCTCCCTCTCCAAAAGCTTCCGTCTCGACTTTTAACGAAAAACCGTCCCATTCGGAGGGCCCACTCGGAACCCCCGACGTCATATCCCGGCCTCCTCCATCCCGCCATTGACGGCCAGAGCCCCGGTTCTCTTTTATAAGAGCCCGCCCGCCTATTCCCCGAAGCGGCACCAACTACGTCAACTCCCCGTGCTGGCCTACTCCTCCTCCCTCGCTCTTTGTCGACCCCTCTAAACTGCTGGGGGAAGAGGGAGAGAAGGAGAGAGATAAAAGGAGAGGAAGGGGAAGGAGATAAGGAGAGGGAGTGAGGAAGTGGTGAAAAAAGGCCGAGCGAATAGAAAAAATAAAGAAGGGAGGCATTGCCAGATAAGGAAAGGGGAGCCATCCCCAAAAACTTTATGTCCCTCTGCCTACACTCTCCTCTTTTCACTTCTCTATTTCTTCCCCTCAGCTCAGAATGGTAAGAAGGCCTCTCTCTCCCCGAGTCCATCGTCCTTCGCTCTTTGCCCTCCTATTCCATCCCTTCCGTTCTACTCTTCCCTAAAGCGAGCGGTCTCTCACGATACCGTGCTGATCCAGGACTCATGCCCCGTCGAGAGTCACTGCTTCCCTCTAAGGCCGATGAGTACGAGAATTACCCTTACGGGTCAATTAACATAACATTCATAGGTTGCTTTCGTTAACGTTGTGTGTGTTTGCGAGAAGAAGAGTCTTAATACTTATGAAACATTAACTAAAGATACATTTTTCCCTATGAAAATGGTTTCGTTACTTATTTAATGAAACAGTCAGCCGCTAAAATCAGAAAAATATGTGCTTGATGAATGTTTCTAAATATGAAGATAGTATTTTAAAAATAATGGGCATTGCCTGATAAGAAAATAGTGGTCATCTCGAAACCTTCCCACGAATTTCTTTTCACGTAGCTCTCTCTATTTCTTCCCTTAAGTGGCAGATAGGAAGTGCCAATGACCCTAGCCGTCGAAGCACGTTAAACTGAAGTACTACTACTCTTCCCTTAAGCTCAGAACTGCGAGGTCTCTTCCATTTAGTGAGCGAGTCATTTCTCCTTGGTCCTCTGCTTTCTTCTTCCCTTAAGTCCTTGTCTTTCCTTCTCTCTTCCCTATAAGCGGTCTCACTCTTCGTACACCACACTCAGGCCTGGCCCTCTTCTCGCCTATCCTTTTGTAGGAGATCACCAGATATCTCTGCCTTCGTCTACGACTCCTTCCCCCAGTGGTCTAAAAAGGTGGGTCGGCCTCCACCCACACCGTCCCCCACCCCTCCTCAAGCCTCGCATTCAGCTTCCTGCTACGGGCCAATCTTCCCATCCCCCCGCCTGACTCCTCCTATACCCGAGAGGGATGCAAGATGCTGCCTCCATTTGCTATTCCCAGCTCGACCCCCTCCCCAGCACCCCTCACATTGCCTCTTTGTCACCGTTTTCTCGTCTCTTATCCTCCCAACCTCCTCTCCCCGTTTTACTCTCATGGGCTCTTTCTACTCCCGTCATTCTCCTCTCAGTATCCCCTTCCCGCTCTCTATCTCCCTCTCTCACTCGGACCCTCGCAGCTATTCTCCTAGATGGCTCTTTCTCTTACTATCTTTCTCTCTCCCTCCTTTGCTATTTCAGGCACCTCACGTCCCTTTTCACTTCCCGACTCCCGTCTTTATTCCGGTCATAATACTTACGTACTCTTCAACTTCCGCGTTTTATTTGTGATTCTCGAACGTTTCCCATTTCTCGAGTCGTTACACATTTTTCTACGTCTATGGAATATCCTTAAAGCTATCTAAAGGGTATGTTTCAAGGGATAAGTGTGCACCAATCGTGGGTTAAGTTACAAGCTTCGATGTAATTAGGACCTCTTGAGGTGGTAAACTCGGAGCGATGGTTTGCGAGCTCAAGTTAAATAAAACTTTCTTCTTTGAGCTGAAGAATAAAGCCGGATATCTAGTATGTTAGGCTTATTTTCCCCATTCCAATTTATTTTCAATCATTGTAACAGCTCTTTCCCCGAAATAACATTACATGTTTAAAATTCACTTGCATACATCGTTGAATTAAATTTCAGTTTTAATTTCATATGCCCGGTATTTAAACTGAGGTTGTTGAAGCTATTGAGATATAAGTGACAACTCAATGAAATAAAATATGGAATAAATAATAAACATTTACGTAGATTGGTAAATATTTGTACATTAAAAGTTTAAAAATATCCAAAGCTGGTGTATGACGAGGGAAGGACTTGAATATATAGTCAATATAATTTTGTGTTAATTGGAACGATTTAAAATGAGAAGGATAATTACTATTGGGTTCTCTCTGCTAAAGGCAATTATATTCTACTGTGGTCCCTCATTAAAAGCGCTCCTGCTCTTGTCACTAAAATACCTATGTGCGTGTATTGCTTATGTACTTATTATTTTTAGGCGATATTATACAATATCAGTGCTGGGATTCAATGATTGGAATTTCCCATGACTGATGGCTTCAGAATGCAGGAAGTGTATGCAAAAAAGTATGGCTTTTTAATAATTTTATCGGTAGGTATTTTCAAAAAATTCTTCTTTTTCTTTCTCGAGTCATCTCTCTTCAAATATTCATAAAGTGACGCGAATCAGTTTTCCTATCACTATTTTACGATTCCTGGTCTCCAACTGCAATGTTTTTTTTAAATTTTGGAATCACTCGTGTCAATTGACTCATTCAGTTCAACTTTGAACTTTGATGTGTGCCCAAAATTGATACATATTTTCCCTCTCAAACATATTTGAGTGTAATTACGGTGCAGTCAATTTTTATGCCGGAAATAAAATACAACGATAAATTTGAAGTAGGTATCCCCTAACTCGATAACTCCTCCAAGAGGAGAAACCTGTATATTATTCCCGGGTCGCCATCTCATTTTTATCAGATAACGGTGCGAAACATTTCCCCATTTCGAGGCCTTTCCTCCGTGTAATCGGCGGTAATAAATTCCGGTAGGCAGTCACCAGCGAAAAAAATTACATCATCTCCTCTTCAATATCCTTTTGCTCCCCTCCTATACGCGTCACAGCATACTTTTCACCCGAGAATACACGTATTGCCCTGTCGAAAAAAAAACATAAATGTATATAAGGTCTCCTTATTCTTTTTGGATTTATTTTATTTTCCGGGTGATAAAATAGATATATATATATATATATACACATTCGGGTCGGGGACATCAATCGAGTTAAGCTCTCTCTGACGCTTAATCGCTGACGTAATATAATGCCTCCATTGTTGCCACTCCATCACCACGCGGCGATGTAACACGGGATTCACTCGGTGCCGAAAGGAGTGGAGGGGAAGTTAGAGTGTGTCTCATCCCCCTCCCCATGCTATAGACGTGTCTCCCCCACCCCTCGTTCAAGTGCTACCCCTCGTCCTTCTCACTGCTTAAAAACGCGCCTCCCCAACCCCCTCGTCCCTCTCTTACACCACCCCCATCTTCATCCTTGTTCCTCTTCCATTCACCCGGAATTCTCTTTCTCTCAACTTCCTTTCACGTCCTTCGCTTCATTGTCTTCATTTTTCATCCCCTTTGGCATTATTTTTTTCTCCATCCTCCTCCTAACCTGCGCCCCTCCGTCCGCTCTTTTTTTATCCCCTTTTATTGCCCCGGGCGCTCCGTTCCCCACCCCCCTCCCCCAAACCTTACCCCCCTTCCCTCGCCACCCGGGAACCTCCTATATATCGGCTCTCTTAAGTTCATCCGGCCACCTTGCCAGCAGCCACCACCACTCCTCACTTCTTCTCGCAGCGCCTCACCGCCTCCCAGCCTCCTCCTCCCCCACCATTACTCCCACCTCCTGCCTCGCACTTTTCGTCCATCTTCTACCTCCCTCCCCCTCTCTCTCTCTTAGGAGTTTAATTCCCTGAGAAAAGGCTTCCTCTACTTTTTTCCCTCTTCCTCTATATCTCTCTCTCTCTCTCTTACTCACTCGCTCATCCTCCCCCCCCTCCACTTCTTTTCTCTTACATCCCTCAGACCGCCGCACCCCGCCACGCTTTGAGCCGCACCACCACCACCCCCGAGAGCGCACATCTCTACTACCGCCTCACCCCTCTGCACATTTATTCTTTTTATTCTCTCGCGCCCCCCACCCCCTCCTCCTCCGCCCCCGACGCGTCCACCCCCTGTGTCCCCTGGCTGGCTTCTTATCCTCGCCCAAGTCATTTCCCCCCGACTCTCTCTCTTTCTCTCGTTCCATTGTCTGCAAGACCACAAGCTACCGACTATTACCACTCTGTGCAGTTCTCCTTTTGCCCGCCTCCTCCTCCCCCCCTCCTCTCCCCACCTTCTTAACTCCGCTGCAGTAGTAAACATATCTTACTGTGTTCCCCCTCCAGTCGCTGCTTCATTCCACGTCCCGCGCCCGCAGCTGCACCCTTCTCGTCCTTAAGTCTTCTGCCTCGGCGTTCCCCCATTGCTGTGAGATCGCGTCTCGCTACTATTTCTCATTGATTTAAGAATGGCGTCCCCACGCACGTGAGTTAAACCCTTTTTTTGTGAAGAATGATCCAGCTAATATGGCGTGCAATATATTCAGTATTTTTATGAATGATGCATTGATTTTTAAAAAATAATTTCCGTTTGCTATTATTTTAGATTAATCTTTGCGGTGAAGCGCCAATTCCGGTACATTACCAAAGCTTTCGGTGTATGCACTGCAAAACTGATATTCAAATTGGCCAATTGAGCGTTTTAATAGCTTCAATATCCCTCTGTTTTATCCTACCAAATTTACCGATTACCATTAATTATTGTGTAAAATATATGCAACTTCCTATGCGTGAATCTTCCTTTTACGTGTATGCGATACGTCGACATATCGCATCGGCTTGGATAAGTTCTTTGAAGGAACAGTTATGTGGAGCGTCGATAATTATCATCGACTGTCCCTATGCAAATTATCAGCCTTCGAGGCACAAACTCCTTGCGAACACTTATGTGTTTTTTTTAATCAGCATTTTATTGACCACGGGATTCTACATCTTAGCTTATTTGCCTTATTCATTGTCAAAGTTTTCACGGTACTCTAAAAAGGTCTTGTGCCATCTGAAAACTTTCACAAAACGTGCGTCCATACACTTGCTACCGCTTCTGAAACGTTTCTTTTGCATTTTCACCAAGCTTGGCTCAAAAACTGATCCCTCTACGTTTCTAATTCTTTGTTTGTTTTATTCACATTTCTTAATGAAATTATACACTTCGCAAGAGCGCGTCATAACTATGGAGTAGGGAAGGCAGAGATTCGAAACTCGTCCTGGAAGTATAATAGATGTTTATCTAAACGGTAAGCATGGGGAGAGTGTCACCAGATCGTACGCTGCACATGCATTCTCATTATTTTTTAAACATACCTCGTACATATTCTCTATTTACGATGACACAAAAAATTCTGGTGTCTCTACTCCCCCTGCCACACACCCTTTAGAATGCACTTGTAGCTTAACGATGACAGATGTACGCACGCAGTGGTGCTACTTTCTGTGGTCGTTCCTCGTCGCACCCCGTGCCCTCAAGTCTCCTCCGCTTTTTAGACCAGACCCCTATACCCCCTATTTCTACGAATCCTCGTTTGCACTGCTCGCGCGCCGCCTGCACTTGCACGTCGTCCCTTCCCGCCCCTCGTCCCCTTCGTCAAATGCCGTCCATCCTCCTGCTCTTCCCCCCTTACGCACAACAAACGGGTTTGGGCGTGACGTGCTCCGCGGAATACCGTCCTCGGCTAGTGATTATCATTTTTTCCGCTCCTTGTTTCTCTTCCTATCTCCGTCCTTATTATTCCACCCCTTTAAATGGTGGAGATTTTAATTTTAAAACTCATAAGAAAACGGTGTAAATAAATAGTGAAATAATTGAGATAGTTGATGATTTTGTGTACCTTGGCCGAATAATTGGGTAAAATGGGAGGATAAATGAAGAGATTAAAAGGCGTGCGTATGATGGATGGAAAGTCGTAGGTAGAATGTGGAGTATATCAAGGAACGAATGTTTGTCTAAGGAAACGAAAATTTTAGTTGGTATACCAAGAAGCAGTTTCTGAATGTAACTGGAATAGAAGAGGTATGAAAGGATAACGCAGTGTGAAGGAAATGTTATAGCGAACGTCTTGATGGGTATGTATATATGTAAGTTTTTGATGTTACATGTAGTCTTAAATATATTCGTTGTTATATTTTTGAAACTTCATTATTTTCACGCTTTATTCGTTAGTGGCAACGTTGTTTCCGTTTTTTTCGCCTCTCTAACTTAAATAAGGCTCCTTTTTTTTCGCTATTATTGAATTTTCACTTGTAACGTATTTTGTTGAAATTATATTGATTAGATGATTACTTTAGGAAGTAGTCAACTCCTTTTCATTCAGCTTTATTGGTTCAGATCATCTATTGAACATCCGTCTGGTCTATATTTTGCACAAACAGTCGTTCGTCGATTTTTTACATTTACCGCGAGTGCACTAAGCTTATGTGCCCGGAAGTTTCTTCACTAGAACATGGCGGGATGCAAATTTGGCGTAATTCTGCGGCGATGCTTCTCAGATATGGATGAATGCCCAGCTTCGCTGGAACCAATTTATTCAGCCTCCTTTCCCTTATGCTTCCCCATTCACTCCTTTCTCTTTCCTTCTAATTTATTTCTTTTCTAGTCATCTCTTTCTTTCCCATATATAAATGCAAACCCACTTTATCTCCATCTTTCCATCCACTTCCCTTCCTTTAATTTGCTCCCCGAGGTTGTCTCCTCCTGTGCCTAGCTCCGACTTGTCCTCTTCTTCACTACACACTCTACCTCCTCCTCCTCCAGTCTATCAGTCTCCTCTTCTCGTATCTTACCGACCCCATCTCATCCCTTGTCCCCAGTCCCACCGGCCTCCACCTCTTCTCTCTCCCCTATCCGGCTTCGGCCCTTCTGGCGCTTTTCCCTCTCTTTCTCTCTTGAATTTCGGGGTTCCCCTGCCCGCTTGTGATCGCTCTGTTTCGCAGATAATCGCTGCGCCGAAGCTCATTTTGGAGTCGAAGGTTGCATGATATTTTTTTCGTGAAAGGACTTTCATTTCTTTTTTCATTCATTGGATGGCCTCATGATTACATGGTGGTGGTTGCGGTGGCATTCATGGAAGGGTTTTTTAATAGTGGTAGTTTTTGTCATAATTTTTATTTGGAAGGGTAGGTAAATATGTATGAATGGCATTTTGGGGAAATTTTTGTACCTTACAGTTAGATCATGGCCAACCGAATAGAGCTGAATCGTTCTTAATTCCTTGATTCACAATTTTGTTTGCCCCGAAAATTTTTATGCTGTTGTATATTCTACGTGTAGGTATTTTTAAATGCATTAGCCTTATACATTTTAAACGTCTGGCCTGTATGCACGAAGTATTATAAAAAATCACTCACAATTTTTGCCGTTCTAAAATCTATTATTCGTTAAGCTTGATATTTAAGACATCAATAAAAATACAACACTGCTAACACTATTTCAGTTTATGATAGTACACTAGAGGTAGCTAGTGTAAGTTGCTCGTTAATCTGTACCAATGCGATATTATTTGCAAGAAGGTTTTGGTTTCACGGAGTACCTCGTTTTCAAACACGTATGGTTTTATTCCCGCATCCGTATTCTGAATCTCTTTATTTAGATTAGGAATCATTATCAGTTTAATTAACCGAAACATATTTTCTCAATCATTGCAGATGTGAGAAAAAAAAACAGAAAAAACATATTCTCTGGATAAAATCTTATAATTTTATCACAAGTTGCGAATCTTATAATTTTATCATATGCAAATCATGCGTTCTTTGTAAAAATGTATAACAAAAATTATTTTTTTATTTAATGGCTCACTTTAATCCTTGATAAACATCTTTTTATGAGGTATAATGTTCGCTGAGTAAAAATATTTAGGAGCAAACAATTTTTATTACATGTTTATTGAATCTAAGCTGAATTCAAATAATATTACAAACCGATTTACAAAATGTTATCCTAAATTGACGCAGGTTAAGTGCCTACACTACATACATCAATGCACAAATTCTATTTGAATGCGAGTTCTTTGCATACTCGTTACTTACATGCTTTAGATATAACAAAAACCTTTGTTTCAAACAAACTGTATAGGCATAAAATTGATATTATTCAAGCGAAATTGATTTTCACCATTATTAATAATATTATAAAAAAACAAAAAATATTTTTCATGCCTCCTGTGTTCCAAACTTCAGCAATCGACCATCTTTTTATCTAATGCTTATGGGATATATAAATTTCGTACAATGGGTAAACATTAAAACAGAAATAACATAATTATCGGACAAATTATATTCTCCAAATATTTTCCAAAATCATTCGGATTTGCGTTATTACTCATCGCACACACTAATTGTGTCCTTTTTCCTCATTCTCAATTGCTTTGAAAACACACGAGTCCACTTGTTTCGTTCGTGACCTCCTCCCTCTTGCTTAATCCTTAAACCTCCGCCCCTCTCCTCATGCGCCCCCCCCCCCCGCCCTCCAAATCCCACCGAGTGCTATTCTTCTTCTTCTTCCCTTCCAACGTTTCTTTCGACTCTTCCTTGGCCGCACACGTACGTTGTTCATCTCTTACACAACCCTTTGCCTCGGCACCGTATCAATCCTCCAAAATCCTCCCTTAACTCCCTCCCTTATTGCCTTCCATCACACGGGCTCCTCCTCCTCACCCCCCTCTTCCCCTCCACCTCCATGTCCCCTCCACGTTTGCTCTCCTTTTATTCCGGCCTCGTTCCTTTTTTCCCGTTTCCCCTCTCCTCCCCCTCGCCACTTATTACTTCCCAAGCTCTTCTCTTCCTCCCTCCTCTCTCTCCCTCTGACTTCCTTTCTCTTCATTCCCTCATTCTTCCACCCCCAGGATTCTCTTTCTCTCTTCCAACTCCTCTCGTACGAAACCTCTTACTCCATCTTCCAATTTTTCCACCATCTTTGGATGGATCTATGTTTTCGATCATTTTCCATCCCTGTTCCACCCTCCTCCCTCGACCCTTAACGCCGTCCTTTTATCTTTCTATTTCCCGAATAGACTTTTCATTTCGTCGATTTCCCGTAACATTCCTCCGTTTTATTTCTCTATAGTTCCGTGTTACGCGTGTTACTCTCCTCCTCCCCCCACCTCCGACCTTTTCCTTCGCCCTCGTGTTTTCATTATCCTTCCGCCCTTCCTATTTGTACTGACCATATTATCAAAATCCTCATCCGTCGCCCCTCCAGGGCTCCTGAAATTCTATTTGCTCCTTTTCAGTCCCCCCTCCTTTATATTGCTTCCACCCCTGCATTTACCCCTGCTTCATATAGGCATGTATGTTCCTCTCCAACCCGCATTCTCCATTCTTTCTCATGTCCCCTTTTGGTTCCCTTTATCCCCTCATTTTTTTTCTATCCTCACCCTTGCATATTGCGCCTCCTTTATTCTCATATATCTCCATTTCTCTTTTACCCTCCTCCCTTTCGATGTGTTTTTTCCGACCCATCATACGTAAATTTCTATCCCATGGATTCCGTTTTCTTCTCCCACATCGTCTTCCCTCTTACCATCGATCTCATTTCAAGACCAATGACTCATTTTTCCCTCGAGTTTTCGATGCTTGTTTCCGTTAAGGTTGTTTGAGCGAGATATCACTTCGCATAGAATTTGATGAATTTCACCTAGTTTTAAAGACGAAAACTCACATATTTTCAATGATATCAAAATATAAACCCCTTTTCGAACTAATTTTCGAGCAATATGCCTAAAAATATTAACTGTTTTACAAGGGACAGATTACGGCTGTGCGCTCCAGAAGGAGAACATTGAAAAAATAAGGAATTTCTAAAATCTAGAGTTCGTCAAAAAACTAACGGTGTGTAGTTGGTATTTTTTCTCAACAATTCTAAAAATTAATCTGTTACTCACCGCAGTAATTTATACAGAATCGCAAAAAACCTGATGTGAAGGTTTTTTCACCTGAACGGCGTGAAAAAAGTTAGAGACCTATGAAGATATATTTATTTAATTACTGAGAATTTTCTTTTCTTATATAACTATATTTTTGCGCCATAAATATTACAATATTTTCCGTTCCATTGTTTCAGGCTCAACTACGTGGAAGTCGAATTTCGTAAATGAAATACTAATTTTGTTTCCTTCCACAGATTTACTTAATGTTTCTTACAGACGCTGCAATTAAAAAAATAATATTTGAACATGGTCTCCATCATGACTAGGGAAATATCTCGCTCAAACTACCTCGATTTAAGGAAGCGTATTTTCCCAAAGCCTTATTTCGTTGATATGCTGTTTCCCTGCTGCAGCTGCAGTTTCCCAGCTAATCGTCCCAATTCCCTGGAAATACATCAATAATAATAATATATATTCCCTGAAAATACATCAATGTGTGGGCAATCTCGATGAGGGAAACCATCTGACTCAAACTGAATTGAACCTGGAACTCCGAATCAATTGTCAGTGTATTAGTCAGTTACACAACCAATGCATTTTTTTCTGGCGAGTCCCCGAATCGGTGTTATATCTTTCAAACTTGCATATGACTGCAAACCATATTCACTGCCCATCTAGCATTGAATTATAGCATTCATCTAATGCTGAGTTAAGCAGTCTTTAATTAGTTTTGGTCCTCTTAATGAAGGCATAGCCAAGATTACATTGCTTTTTCTACGTTTGAAAAATTAAAAAGTGAACGTTTTTTGGTAAATAACTGATTAAATGTGCCATAAAAAATATGCCAGATGAGGCACGGAGAGAAACCATGTATACGCCAGCGGTAGTAATGAGTGAGTTGAAATTGGACAGCAATACCTGCGTTTTGCAGGGAAGGGAACTATGTCTGCGAAAATTGCTCTTCCTTCGCAAATGAATTCGCGTGATATAGATCTCTGTCATTCTCTCCCTCACTCTGCATTGAACGATCCAACTAATAGGGCCATGTGGTCTCCAATCCCCTCGTTGAGAACCCCCTACGGCATGCATGTCGATTCCAAAATTCCCATTTCACCATTTTCCTCTCCGAGTTTCCGAATTATTGACGATAACGATAATTTTACTACCATAAATTAAGAGGTCATTAATATTCGTCTATGTTGATTATTGGTCCCCGATCGTACTCTCTCTATCAGCCGTCCGGGATCGAAAACCAATATTGTAAACATTTTGTAGTCACTATCGCTGGGAAAACATTCCATCAGAATTTTAAAGCCCCTGCCATTCGCAAATGGGCAGGGAATGATGTAAGGGGGGAGGGCAGAGAATTCAAACTCACAAAACCAGACTTTTCGATAAATAAATATTCCGCGAAAATGACGAGCATTGAAAAAAATATTTTTTACAAATCTGCGGGTTGTTTTAGACGGGCTCATAATTTTGCTGTTTATCGAAACAAGGTGAGGCATCCGCATTAATATTTCAAAGCGCGGGAATCACACGGGTCCCAAAGCGTATTGGAAATCATAAAGAGTTCAAAGTGAATGTGGAATCTGGTTTGATGTAGGGATGAAATTTACGGAAAGATGCAGCAATGATATTGGAAATTCTACGTGGCATTCATTCGAGATGGCTATTAATTTTTTTTCCGATACTTTAGTTTAGGCAGTAATGGAAGACATTTCACCGGAATGTGTTCTGGGAAATTCTTCGTCTCCCATGCACGTCAAATTCGGAGAATTTCCTTCAGGTAATAGTGTGTTGTCATTTAGGTTAAATGTTTCTGAAAATTTGAGTATAGTAACTTTTAAAATTCTAATTAATTCGTAGGAATTTGCTTGAATGTCTTTCTATCTTAGGCAGACAAACGCGGTCAAAAATATACATTTAATGCTTGCTTTTGTAGCTCTTGAAAATGTATAATTTCACATTAATAGCCATGAAAGTTATTACTAGTGCGAAAAGAGACGAATATTATATTTCGGCTATGATATCTTTCACAGTTTAATTTAGTCGCGTGAAACGACCGCATCGGTTTTATTAGTCTTTTTAAAATATATTTTTTTATCAAAGGAAGATAATTACGTTGTATTCATTTCCATGATAAAACGATTAAATCTGATCATTTTTCTACAACTTGGAAACTTCACGTTTTGGGAAAAGAATTCAATTGGGACAATTGAGTAGTAAACAGTAGCCTGCAAGTTAATCATATTTCTGCTTGTTTTATTTAAATGCAGCATAGTAGATTATCATTACTTAAAGTGAATTAAGTAAACATATGAAACTCATGCTGTACAATTTTTTTGCGACATATCCCCTATTAATAGGGCCGCTAAATTTCAAATCTATGTATTTTTTCATAATTGTACTTTTATCATATGGTGTCATAATAAATAGAATTAGATAAAATTTTAATATATTGTATAATTCTAGTTACAAAATGCTCCCATCGCCGTGTAGTCAGTTTAAATCGAAACTAAAATAAATAAATTATTACAGGATATTTGTCAAAAAAAGTTATATCTTAATTATATTCACCGTGCTTGATAAATGTTTTTAAAAACAATAAAGAGCAATTTTTCATTGGGGTACATGAGACCAACTATGTTTATATAAGTTATGTTTATAGACATGTATTTTAGTTATTCAGGATCATTGGATGAAACTTAAGCTGTAGTTAGATTTTTTAAATATGCCATCCTGTATGCAAAGGTCAAAGAGGCGCCTTGTAAGTGGAAGTCCTGAGTAGAGGCTAACAGGAATTCAGTTAGTGAATAAATTTCATGCGATTCACGATTTATGCGTTAGTCACCCAAAATCTAGTAGTTAAACATGCCCTTCTTGGCTGATAAAATAAAAGAAAAACGTGAAAAAAGTTAATAAATGTTAGTGTTACGTCCACTTTTCGTTGCAATGGAAGGAAATATCAATGAATCCGCACCATTTGTGACAGGGCTAAGTAATGAGTTGCAATATCATGGAACTAGAGTAATTTTCCATTGAATGGGAATATTTGTGATGACGCCATTGAAGAGTTAGGTGTACCCATTGTTGCGAGTCCTGGAATAGAAATTGTTGTGAGGTGGTTGTAGTGCATTTGCATGTATAAATTCCCCTTTCTTTTACCAAGGATATTTAAGGGCCTTTACTCCGTCAACGTTAAAAATTTGTTTTGGCTCCAGTTGATAAATATGTTGAAGCTCTTAAAATATACTTCTGTGCAACGATTAAGTGTGGTATTTTTCATTCTTGTCAGTGCTCGCGCATTTTCATCTCAACGATTCCTGAAGTTTTACAGTTTAGGTCCATTGCATTCAACAAGGTAGAGGTAGGTAATTAAGAATTTCGGACGTGTTCTAACTTTTACTTTTTTCGCTTTACTTGAGGTAATGAAAATTGGCTAATGTGTTCTAACGCACTTCTTTCGCTTCGGATAGCCATCGCTCATTTTATATGGATTGTTATCATTTTCTCAGCAAAGTTAAGACACAGTTATATTCCAGCATTAAGTTATTCTGGTTTGAATATTTCCGTCACTTAAATTTTCATCGCACATAGCCGTAAAATCAATTAATATGTTGATATTAAATTTTAAATGCAAATAAGATTTAATATGGAAAATGTCGCTGGTGAAATCCGAGTTTGTTTATCAATCCAGTCATAAGGGATAAGGTGGCATAGTCCGTGATTTGTTGCAGTGATGTTTCTTTGCTATTTTCTACCACATCAGTGTCTTCGTGGCTCTTTTCTGGCCCGTTTCCCTCCCCCTAGTATTTCCCTCCTTATCCGTTCTTATTACCGATCTCTTTCACCCTTGAGGAAGGAACGCGACTGACTGCGGGCGATTCCACCTGGAGGGTCCCGCCGACTCTTCGTCTCGCTTCGATCCTTGTGATCCGCCAGATTTGCCCGATTCCTTTTCTATTTCTCCCCGAGCATCTTAAAAGACGTCGGTCGGTCGGCCAATCTCCCTTTTCTCCCGCGATTACATCCCGGAGAAAAAAATCTCCCATCAGTCTCTCTCTCTCTCTACCTCCTCGCCCCTCCAGAGCTCCTCCCAACCCCACCTTTTGGCGGATATCACTCTTTCCTCTCTTCCAGTCCTTCCAACTAACCTCCTGGCAGCCAGTCCTCTCTCTCCTCTTCCCCTTCCTCCCTATCTCCCCCTTCATTTCAATCCCACGAAGTCCTTCTCTCCCCTGGCCATTTTTCCGGCGCCAACCCTCGCTCCCCCTCTTCTTCAAGTTCTGGCGTGTAGCTCGCCCTCCGTCGCCGCACCCTGACCCAATCAGCCCCCGTACATCGCCCCGACATCAACCAACCCCTCCTCCACCCCCGCTCTTCCTATCCTATCTTTCTTCACACCCCCGGTCGCCGCCCCCCCCCCCCAAGCCACCCACTCCCAGACGGTTTCGCTTCCCATCACTTGGGTTTTTCCGCCCTCTTTGCTCCCGACGGCCCTGCCCGATCCCCCGCTTGCCCTTCTTCGCCTCTCCATCTCTTCCTCGCTCTCGATCTCTCGCCCTAGTTCGACCTCTCTTTCGATTGTGGATCACCTCGGCAGTTCGCTGTGGAGACCGAGACTTTGAACGGTAGTTGGTTTCACTTTCCTGTGTGCTCCGCGTGTATTAGTCTCCGCGAGGCTCTCTTTGGTCAAGAATAGGATTATTTCAAGGGTGGGTTGTCAGTTGGTGTTTTTTTTTATTTGATCCCAAAACGAACGGATGAAATATCAATGCGATCTATATGTTATGCTACCCTTGAGGGTGATTTCCGCAGATTTAATAATTGATGGGTTAGCAATATTGTCATTCCTTCCAACTTTCACAATCATTAATGATAATTTTACGCCAATATATAAGTTTCACGGAATTTTATTAGGTATCGTAGAACCGGTTTGTGCAAAAACGTAATCATCAAGTGCTCTCCTTTTTCCGCCTTTACGTTGAAACCGGTGATATCGATTAAGCACTTTTGAAAATTATAATTGTTGTTAAAATGTAATTTTTTACATGACTTACATTAAATTTATTACTAAAACCACAAAAGAAATTACGATACATTGACATAGGAAATAAAATACAATTTTTGTAACGAAGACAAAATTTTACATTAAATGACAAAAATATTCACAATCACATTTATTTCAGATTATTGTATCACCTTACAAGTCCTTCTCAGCCATGACAGAAGGTGTTATTTTTTACTCTATAATCTACCAGTTTACTGTGTCCATTTAAAATGAATGCCCTAACAGTTGAAGCCGATTTCATCATTTTCATTTTTGAAAGGAGGATTTAAATGTCAGTTCTGCTTTAATGCAATCAACGGTAGTTAATTCACGCATAAGAAGCACGAGGAAGAGGCATTAGTAGCTTGATTCAGTGTTTGGAATGAATTGCATGAATCAACAAAGTATTAAGTGAATCATTGTGTGACTCGAACGCCTACAGATGTTAAATGGTATCGTGCGCCATTCGATGAAGCTAAGTTACGACCTATCTTAAATTTAGCCTCGTGAAACATGGCTGTTTGAAATTATATTTCATTTCATTGACAGTTTAAAGTGTCATTGAGTTAAATTAAATTACTGAAACTAATCTCAATGATAAAACGGAAAAGGAGAGAAGAGTCTTCATCACGCAATGAATAACGAAAAACTGCTAATTTCACACATTGATTGGGGCACGTTGCTTTATCCGTGGTATTTGTAATTTCCAATGAAGTTTCAAGATTCAGAATACATCTTATAGGGAAGGAGAGCCCTGATGCATTACTCGGATTTGAACACTGCCGTCCGCATCCGATCCTTCTCCTTTGGTAACAATCCATCCAATTAAACATATCTCATGAAACAACAATTACTATTGTAATCTCGACAAAATGAGGGGAGTAAAAATACTCCAAAAGTAATACTTACCGCCCATTCTGAAGCCGTGGTTTTCTTATATTTTCGATAATGAAAAGAGTTGCGCTGAAATTGCATCGCGTTCGTAGAAGATGGATTATTGCCTCTCTTCAAATGCTTCCCATCTGCTGCGTGGAAGCCCCCGCGCGCCGGTGAAATGCCTCCTGTGAAAACGTCATAAGTCCCTTCTTATTGCCCTGGCGCTCATTTTTGCTTTACGAGCATGCCAAACCTACACTTACCCAACGTCTTCTAGAGTCATTCGTCCCTTTTCTTTTATGCCCCGCTATTTGGATGACCGTCATTCCCTTGGACATTGTTTTAGTCCTCAGCCTCATAAATTCCCTCAACCCTTCAGCCTTTGTGTCGTCAATAGGTATACCGCTTCCCCCCGCATGGTTTATTTCGATTTTCAATCTAACCCTATTAAGGGAAACATTACATTCCTCTCATTAAGCTTTATTTCTCCAAGCTGCAGTTCTCTTTTTTATCCTTTCTCATGTGCCTCCATTAAAACACGTCACCCCTGGTTCATTCCGGGAAGAATAAAAACTCATTTTAATATTTCCTTTGCTCAAGTAATCCATCGTCATCAGGGCGAGTTGTTGAAATAATTGATTACATTGAGAGAGTAGTGTTCAGCTCCTACAGTCTTAAAAACGAAATACTTAGTCCCTTCTGGCACAAAGGTTAATTCTCTCTTTTCGGTTTAATTTTGCCTTCTTTCACCTATGTTTCGTGCATGAGTTGTAGAGGTGCAATTTATCCTTTCCATTCACCCGTGTCTTTTCAGCTATCATATGCTCGCGTCTGGGTCGGAATGATCGACGGCGGTTGTTCTCGATGATCCCGTGAATGACTACTCTGCGGTGCTCTTTCCATACTTAGGTTGAGAGGATTTGTAGCTTCAAGTCTCTTTTACTGGCACCTGGCAAGAGAGTTTCTAAAATAAAAGCAATGACATTCACAAATTAAATTTTAACTCTAGGGCTAAACTCCACGGACATGTACGGGCGATGAGTAAGCAGAATCGGCAGTGACCGATCAAGGACAAGGACGGAAGATTAAGGGGCTCAGCCTTGTCACCAAGTACTCGAGGCGCTGGAATTTCTCCGATGGTTTAACATATGAAAGCTTAAAAGACAATCCCTTAGTTGGAGCTGCTCTGCGCAATAAAGTAGTCAGATTTCAAGGAAGGCCAACAACTTTATAATACCATATTCCTCTTTCCACAATTTCCAAGCGTGTTCCTAGAATGGTGATTTTGGTGTCTTCCTCTCATTGATCCTCTAATAAAAATTGAGACAATAACTATGTGTATATAAATTCTTTGGTGCGTTTTGGTAAGTACGGGAAGTACGTAATTATTATAATTGTGTAATTAATATAATGATGGCTTAAAATATTGTATGCATAAAAAATGTAACAACACGCCTACGTCAGGACATTAAACTCCCTGTCTAGAAACACAAGGCATCGAGTTCAATCTTTCATCTACTCTGCTCTTAAGTTTTGTCCATGCATAAGCTTTGGACTGACAAAAAATTCAGAGCTGTCAGAACCGGTAAACAAGCCTCTACATGGGGAGGCAGTGAAGAGGCCGCTGCATTCATTATCTCATTCCCCGAAACAACTTTCATCTTGTCAGTGTGATAGAAGGGCTTTTTGATTATTGGTCAAATATTGACTGAAGGCAAATAACGTCACCCTACGACACCGATATCAGTGACATGCTCACCCTTGGTCGTAAAGACACGTGCTTCGCACCCTCGCCCTTCGTCCTCGCTCCCACTCTGATTACCGCCACTCCTCTCTCATTCCACCCCTCCACTGCCCCGCTAAACACACCCTGGCCCACCTCCTTCTTATCCCCTTCCAGTCTCCTTCCTCCCTCCCTGCTAATCCTTATCTTCCTCCGCCAGGTCCTCCTCTCTTATTATTGCTCCTTGACTCTCGGCTCCATCTATTTTTCCGCCTCGGGAAGTTTTTGGCCCCTCCTTGCATTACCACACCTCACCCTCGACTTCATTCTTAATGCTTATGCCTGCTTCCTCTACTCTCAGCTCCCTCTTCCGTGATCTTTAAGCTGGTCCCGCCGTTAAAATGAATTCAATGTCCTTTTATTCATTCCATGTATACTTACAACAAGGCGTTTCTTCTCCTTGATATGATTAACAAACTGCTACCATTCCGCGCTTTTTTCGCAAATTGAACTTGAAATTACTTCTTGTTAAATGCGAGATTGGGTAAAAAGTGGGGAATTATAATATTTTGCAATTTGCAATTTTGTTCACGCCTTGGTTTCTTATAGGAAAGTGTTACCTTCTTTTGATATAGAGTCGACAAAATCCAACCATTCCCCGCTATATCATTCTCAAATGTAACTTGAAATTGCGTGATGCTACACATGGGGAATAATATTTTCCTAACTAATATATATTTTAATTTATATATATTTAATTGTAATTAATAATATATATTTGATTTTCGCGAAAATAACTGCAAATGTGATGTGAATTCTTCCAAGGAACTGAATAGTAATATATTATAGGCAGCTGTTCACGTTAGGCTTTTGTGTTATTGGTAAATTCCCTCATTACTTGAAGTCAAAATGCGGAAATGCAACGTAAATAGCGCTGCAGTCGGAACATATGGTGTCTTTACACAGTGTTCGTTAAAGATATGTTTGTCAACTTATCTGAATAATTTGCATCTGCATTTTTTGTGTAATACCCATAGCATGTCATCATTGAGAGCAGAATTTTTGAAACAATACGAACGAAAAGGGGGAATTCAGTGTTTGTTTCGACTCGAGCAGTCGCGGTGAAACCTCCTCAGACTCCACATTCTCTCTCCATCGCTCCCTTCTCGTGCATTTCAGACCGATCTGCGAACCTTCCTCCTCCTCTCCGCGTTCCCACCTCGCCATACTCTTTTTTTATCTCTACTTGTTCGAAGAGGGCGACGGAGATGGTGGTTCTATTTTTGTTGATGTTCCCCTTCGTGATGCACCTTTCTCTTCCATTCATTGGATAAACAAAAGACCTGTTCGTCATTGCTTCACCCATTAGCATTCATAGTCGAGATGCTCCTCTCATTTTTTTATTTCGCCGTCGTTTGAATATAAAGTTCCCACTCGTTTCGATGGGTAATTAGCGTCTCATCTTCCTTCCTCTCTTTCTGTTTACGTTTTTTTCTCTTCGCTCAAGTTCCCCACTCTATCTCATGCCACTGCCCCGAAATTTTTCTTCATCCTCATTCACTTTCATCACCATATTTGTTCTTTCTTTCTCTACTCTTTTTTTCGTTCATTACCCGTGACATTACTTCAGTCGATCATCATCTCCTTATTACCTCACCCCATCCAGCTATCAGTCCATCTTTCCCTCGGGGAGATGAAGGGGAAGTCTCCTCATGCTTTTTTCATCATCTTCTGTTCCTCCTCGTACACTTTATCCATCATGGCTCCATCAGATTTCTCCTCTCTCTCTCTCTCTCTCTTTCTCACTCTCTTCATCTTCTTTCATTTAATTCACTTTTTTCCATCATTCCTTCTTCCCGATTGGTTTTTGATGTCCGCTTCAATCCGCCACTCTCGTTCTCCTCTCTCAGCCTATCTCTTTTCTCTCCTTCCCGCTTAATCCTCTCCATAGCATCTCCCGTTCTCGCTTGCTCCCCGCTTTCCCGTTCTCCCCGGCCTCATACGCCTCGTTCCCGAACTTTGCCTCGATGAGTTCGGTTCAACTCTTCAAAAACCCCTTCGTTCCCTGAGAGATCCCCCCTTGCCGGGGCAATCATAAAGTTTTCCGCGGCTTCAAGGGCCTTAAAAAGGGCCAATCTACCCTTTCCCTCTCTCTTCTCTTCCCCCTCTCCCTCCACCACCCTCCCTCCTCTCCCATCTCGCTTCCTCATAATAGACAAGTAGTGGGAAGAGAGGTGATCGAAGTCTAATTTCCGCTCTGCGACTCTATTATGGTGTAACCCTTTCATTGCGAGCGTTCTCTGAGTCCCGTAGATAAGGAATAAGGTCTTTCCGAGGGTTCATTTTCCATCGGGGATAGAGAGGGTAAGGTTTGGAGAATAAAAATTATTGTTTTGTCGAATGGATGATGCGAGGCGAAAACTTTGTCATCTGATATTTACGGACGAAAAGATTCGCTTAAGCCCGATTTTATAATATCTATTTATATGTATTTTCTCGAAAACCGAAGATAATACGTTCTCTCATCGATAATGCTCAAGTCAACTAACCTTAAAGTCTGATGTATTGTACAAAGGCTTAACTCTCAGTTAGCATCAAGTAAATAATAAGGCTAACTCTTCTTGAAGTTAACGCCAGCCCGGCATTATAAAACCAGGCCTTTATATATTTATTTCTCTAAATTTCATTCATGTATTTCTTCCTCAAATGCCGGGATATTATCCAGTAACGTTTAATTGGACACCTAGTATAATATGGGTGATGAGTTCATTAATTTATTATGTTTATTAAGTTGGAAAATAAAAGCAGTATTTCGCCACGCCGGAGCGTGCATATTGCGCCTCTAAATTTCGTCCCTTCAGCAAGAGTTTAAAAGATAGATCCGCTCGCTATTTGCGTGCACGTGGCCCATCTTTTCTTTTTTTCGCTCCAATTTTTGGTGCTCGTCCACGTTGCATTATTTGGCTTCATTAACCCTTCATTTTTCTCATGCATTGTTTTGGAATCTCCGCGTTATTTCCACTTGTGCTCCGAATTTCCATTCGTCACTCACTATTTTAATTCCATTTTTTCATCACGTCGCCATCAGTTAACCTTTTTTCCGTGTCGTTGTAATTACCTTGTCCCGGAAAAGCGTTGAAGCGTTGAGTTTCCTCATCCTCCCACTGTTCATTCGTGAGGAGGAAAGGAGGGAATTTCGTGCGGTTTTCATTTTTTTCAAGCCGCAGCGTAGTTGTATTTATTTTTGCAAAGAAAATAAAAGAAAAACTGTCGCGCTGAAAATAGTTAGATTTTATTTTTTAAATAAAACTGGTGATCATTCCGTAATTACCTACTTGTAAAATTATGTAAGTTATAACATATCTTCACGTTTGTTTCACTCTATTCTCGGGTAGTTCTAACGCGTATTAGGCCTGATATGATACTTATCGATCGCTGCCAATTCGGCCGATAATTCACACGATATTTTGGGAAAGAACGATAGAAATGTCCGCATCTCCAATTTTTGAAACGGGTGAAGAATTTCGGCCTATGATGGGCAACCATCGAAAACTACACCACCAGTATATCTTAATTCCAAGTGCAATTTTGGATTTTTTGAGGAGTTACCTGTTGTGTAACGTCATGGTCCATCAAGAATAGCGATCTTAAAGGTTAGTAGTTGATTGTTTTAACTGTACTCTAAAGTATTCTGTCGTGGAGGTGGCTTTTACAGCGTCTTTATACTTGAGAAAATGTTTAATGTTTTCAGATTAAACTTGAACTTATTATTTGAGAATGGAATACTTGTTAAGGGAAAATGTATTGTGTACTTAATGTAATTAACGGGTTTAAAAAATGTTGTTGCATTCATTTTTTATGCGCCAACAATAAAATTACGAAAGTATGCTATAATTCTTACCATTGATGTACATTTCATATTCACGCATCATCAGTATCGATTCGGCAAAATCGGAATATCGGAAAGTGAAATTTCGGTATGGTTTGTATCGGAAAAACTGGTATCGGGCTAGTCCTCGTTCATATGTGTCGTCTTCAGTATGTGCCAATAAGGCTCACATTTTGATACTCCACTCGGGTTGACAATAACCTGATGCGTCTTGTCTAATAATGTCCTTAGTTCATATCCTCGCCCATATTCAAGCCCATTTAAATAGACTTTAAGAAAGCCTGCCTTGTTTCTTCTCTCTTTCACTTTTCATCGCTTTAAGCGCTTTCCTCTTCATATTTCCCCTTTAACTCTTATTCCACTTCCTTGGCACCTTTCATTATTTATCTGATACTCTTTCGTTTAATATGCCATAAAATGGCCTTTGAATTCGAAAATAAATCAAAAACATATCAAGATTATATTGCCTGCCGTCATCCTGCCCTGAACGCATTTTCCGTTCTCCTTTTCCCTCTTCATCCCCATACAGAACCCGCCTATTATATTCAGAGGCGCATAGTGCGTCAGCCTATCAAGTATCCCTTTTCTTCTCCCTCTTTTCCGTTTTCGGTGTACTGAATACCTAAAAGAATTCTTCCATTCCCTCTTATGGCCTTTATTCTTACTACTTTCGAGCATATTTATTTATTTCTATTTGGCCGCATTTTAATTAATCATTCGGCCATTATTCCTAGGAACAACGTATTTTTTATTGCTACATTTCATTGTCTCTGATCTAATATTATCTTTTGGCTCGTCTTCCTGTGTTCCATTTCATCCAGCATCAACAAAACTGTTTTCTGGCCTCCAATTCAATCTATGGAGATTCATACGCCAAAAAAAGTTATTTAAAAGTCACTTTTTTCAAAGGTTGTTTCCCTCCACCAACATTCATGTTTTGTCTCGTATTACATATTTGAATATTTGTATCAAGTGTTTTTTGTGAGTTCTTTTACTTCTATTATTATGCAATAATATCCCTCTTTGTTTAACGGCGTTAGCTCCCAGTTTGATTCATGTGCACAAACTGAGGGCATCTTCGCTCTTTATCGGTGTATAATGTTTTTTAATAAGTGAAAAGTGACCACTTCAGTACTTTCAATATATAGCGTTTGTTTATCGCTTAAACTTCTCTTTTTAATATTAATTTTGTTTAAACACTTTTATCCTGTTTCCAAGGTTTATTTTCTCTTGTTCCTTGAAACGTTGCCAGTTATTCCATTAAACTGAGATTTAATCTATCAGAATCGACTTTTCTTATGACGCTCGACATACCATAATCAAGGTCAGTATTTGGTATTTTTTTTAGGAATGACGTCTTCGATGATTTTTCAACCTTTCTCCGGTTTTCTCAGCATCATTTAGTCAACTATGTCATCTTTTACCCCTATCCCTTTCTCATCGCCTCATCTCACTCCCTATCCTTATTCAATTTTTGAGCCATCATATTCACAAATATGCACTAATTGGAAGGGTGTACCTCCTGTGGTTCTTTCGTCTTGGTGAAGTCGAAGGGACTCTTTCACCTTTAACTTCCACGTATAATAAACTTCATTAGCTATGCACTTGTGTACACGCCGTGAATCGACGCCGTACGGTACACTTCGAATGTATTCTTGCCCTTGGCGTCGGAATGGTCAGGATAAGAACACAGAGATTGAATTTATTTATTTTTGTTTTCTACGAGACGAACACAGACACAGAGACAATCACAAACATTGAAGCTATAGGCACTTGTATCGGGAATAAGGATAGGGGTGCACAAACGAGAAAGAGAAGATGGGAAGAGTTTTGTTCTTACCAAGGCTTCCGGAGAGTAGAATGTGGGATTTGTTGACCGACCGAGGTTCAGAGACCAGGCTCGTTTGCACCATCTAGTGATACCGAATTCCTTGATGCTACTCACATCCTCTCTTATATAGTGGGATTCGGGTGCTCTGAAGGAGCACCATTGGATGTTTTGGTCGCTCTTCTGTGAGGGAAGTGAGGGAGGGATGAAGTCCCACCATAAAAATATGTAGGACTCAAATACCCAGGTCACTTAAGGTGAACTAGTTGCTATTCAAAGTGAAAACCTAACGGAGTTTGTGGGATGGGTTGGCTATTTGCGGCGTTGTCCCCCTTCTCTCTCTCCCTCCATTTCTCTCAATTCCGGCTCATAACAGCACCTTGAGACTGGTGCATAGCTGTTGACTCCTAGTGTCGTTTATGTAGTAAAACAAGTAGCTGATTTTTCAATCAGGTGAATATAATACGTACCTCGAAGTCATTCATGGGACTCATTTGAACCAAAATATATTTTACTAGAAAGTTTTAATTTCTTATGAGCAGGAAGAACGATCTTTTGGATTTGACTCAACAAAGGAAGTAAGCTATTTCCATTTCACACTTCTGTGATAGAATGCAAGAAGCAGGTCCCAGATTAAAACACGCCAGGCTTATTTTCGCGGGGGGAAAGATGCAATTATCCTCAAATGGCTCGAAAAATATGAAGGGTTCGCAGCATTAAACCGCTCACCTTCCTTCTCCTCTCGGCCGTCTCACCACTTCATTATCTCCATTTGGTTGGTGCAACTCCGTTTGGTTATTTATGGGAGATGGCCGACAGCTTAGGTCATTAACGCCACGAAGGGATAGATGGGTCGGCAGGAAGGGTAATGATTTTATGGGGAATACAGTAACTGGTGGAGAGAAACCCGACGTCTGCATTAGCCTACTCTTAAAGAAAGGCGCCAAGGGGGCCTCCTTAGAAGTGAATTGAGGCGTCACTTCATGACAATTTCTAGCGCTCATGATGAGAATTATAACTTTGTTCTACTTTCACGATTATTTTATTGACCGACCAAGGTTTAAAAATATTATCAATTTTACTTTATCAATTTGACCATGAAGAGGACCGCGGTTAAACGTACCATCCGACGGATAGAGTACTGTACTTGAAATGTTCCCCACATAGAATTCAAGTGGGGATCGGAAGTACGCTGAAAATGTCCGCTACCGACGGGATTTGAACCTGAGCCCTCAGGAAGGAAAGCTAGTACTCTAGCTAGTACTCGATCCCCGGCCATCTTCCTTCAGCCGGAGAACTCCGTCCCCTCTTTCTCCTCGTTGACCTACGCGGACGTCCCCCCCCCCCCACTCTTCTCCCACGATGCCATTACTACAAAAACCCAGCTTTTGCTTTAAAGGGCACCTACGGCGACGATGGAAGGTGAGCAAGGAGGAAAGTGCACGCGATAAGGACGAATCGAGGGGCCACACGGACGGCGAAGTCAGAGGGATGTCGCATAAAAAGAGGGTAGGGATATCATCTCAAGGGTTTGAAAAGAGGTCAGGGAGAGCCAAGGGTGCTCGGTGTTCCGTTTTGAAGGGAAGCGCCAGGAGAGGAGAGGCAAATGTTCATCTACGAAGTGGATTAGATCAACGCTGAAAATGGGGGAAGCGAAGGCGTCCCCGTGCTTAAGGGAAAACGAGGGCGCTAATCTATTTTCACGATGTAGCCGTGTCTCTTACCCTATGGGTCGTCAATCCTCTTGACTCCGCGTGTCCTCGGGGCACTTAAAAATCTAGGCGCCAAGCTCTCTCCCTAGTCGTCGGCCCTGCATCTCTTTTTCTTTCTCTCCCACGCAAGGCTTTTATGTCCTGCAGAGTTTTCTTTTTTTTACTTCCCGCCTCCCCGAGGCAACTTCCCTCGTAAGTCGGGTTTTACGCTCGCCTCGGTTAAATGACTTACCCTTCCGCGGGGGAACTTTAAATCGTGGGTGAACTCTGCTCCTTTTAAACGGAATTCCCTAGGAATAGATTAAAAAGTTCTGAAAGGGAGACGGAATTTTCTGCCCCGAAGTTAAAAGGCTAATGAAATCATAATTGACTTCCCCTTAAACGACCGGGGCAACACGTTTTGTGAGCTTTCACTTACTTGATAAAAACGCTATCACCATTTCGAGTCACCATTTCGAGTCGAGTTACTAGCGTAAAGTTGCATTTATATGCATTCTATTTACCGGTTTTGTTACGTTGTGTATCTGAAAGCATTTTAGGTGGTTGTGGTGAAACTTGAAAAGTAATATCATTCTGGTGACAGTTTTAGCATCTCTATAACTTTCCCATCATGTTTGTGGCATTGAAATGTTTCCAGATTACCTATTTAGGGGAATTGGTGAAAATATATCCAATTATATTCTTATTTTACCTTTCATAAACAATTCTTCATTGTTCCTTTTGTGAATCATATTATGCAAAATTATAGTCTTCTGTCTTTCAGTGCTGGGATTGATAAGTAATAGTCCTCTATTCCTCCTCATCCAATGTATTCTCCTTTTCGTCCCATAGTACTTAACTAAATCACCCTTCGTTTTTACTGTGCATTTTATTAAAAATATTAACTAACGGGGTAAATATAAAAGGTACCTGATTTTCTATCATTTTTATTTTTGTTGTCTGTCATGCTTTTAGATGTTTATCGTTGCACTTGTGAGAATAATATCCAACGTGTACTTAGTCCTGCTTGGATGCAATCGTATTTCCTAGAATCGTCTGAGTAAAAACAATAAAGGAATATAAATAATATTATAAAAAGATGCGAACCCATTTTTTCTATTTTATCCTTTGATTTATTAGAACATTATTGCAGAATACTTCAGATAGATTTTCATTTGAGTAAGCCACTGTTTTATTGCCAATTCCAAACATATTTGCTGTGAATGCATTAAAGCGCGGGGTAAGCAACTTTTCACAGAGAAGTTTCGTACGCTTCGAGTATTCGACCGAGTTCATTCGAAATTTATCGTCCACGTAAATCAGCTACTGGTTTCGTGTCACCTTACGGATTAATCGATGGCTTGCTCTCTACCGCTGGACCAAAGTCTCGTGCTTTTTATTAGTTTTTTTGTCCTAAGGAGATTTCCTCCCAGGATGGATGCCTATCTTCCCTACTCTCCCCACACAGATTCCCTGCCGAAGAAAAGACGTTCAGTCATTGTTGCAGCTTCGGGAACCTTTTCGGAGTTTAGGGCGGGGGAGAAGAAGGTAGTGGTGAGGGGGTTGAGGGGGAGTCGGGTACATAAATCTCCCGAGGATGCAACGCCAAGGGACTCGGAGCAAGGGGGGCGGTTAGGGGGTGAAGAGGAGGAGAACTTGAGGAGGAAGGAGGTGGTGGTGTGGGAGCAGAATGGATGTTGGGTGGAGGGGGGAGTTGAGAGCATAATACCCATCCGGCCAACTATTTCAACCAACCCCCTTTCCATTCCCCTTCCCTCCCCATCACATTGGCCACCTCCCACCATCCCCCACGACCGCACCCCTCCCCTCCGCTTGGAATCCCAAAACTTCATCCCCTCTCCGGCCCCCAACTCAGCCATCTCTCACCTTTCCATCATATTCACCCCCACCTCTTCTTCCTCCTCCTCCATATCTCTCCCCCTTCTTCTTTACTCTTCCTTCTACCATACCATACCAACCCCCTACGCCCCAGCAGCCTTACTCATCGTCTTTTCCATCTAAGAGTCGTTCCCAAGAATAACCCCCTTCCCTACACACACACCCCTCCATCTCTTGTCCTCCCCCACCCGCTGGCGGTGCCACGCACAAAAAAAATGATTCCAGCATCGCTTCTCTCCATTGCACGGACCATCCCGCCCTTCCTCTCCCCAACTTCTCGCCCACCTTCCTTCTCTCGCGTACCCCGAAACCTTCATCCCCCACCGTCTCTCCGATTATCATCTACCCCGTACCGTCTACCTTCTGCGGTTCTACCCCTCCCCCCACCACACACACACACCATACCTCCTCGAGGCGGCCGGAGCCCCAAAGCGTGCCTCGTGCTGTAATAAATCAGGGAGCTGGTGGTTTTTGAGCGGGCATGATTCCGAAATGACAAAGAACCGCAGGAGGAGTCTGGTTAAAAAAAATTCTTCGGTCGTTCCGTCCTCCGCCGTACAGTCTGCGGCGTCTCCTCCCACGTGTGCCGTATAGTCCGACACGTCCTCCCGTTCCTACACGCGTGTTCTCACTCCACCCACCTTCCCCCACGCCCTCTCGTTCTCGGATCACACCACTCCCTCGCACTTAGCGGCGTGGTGGGGCTTGGAGTTAGGTAGGGAGTGGAGGGGTAAAGCTGTCCGCTCCATAAAGAGACAGAGCCTCATTCATCCCCTTCACTCTATACACTCTGGTCGGGGCAGTCACTTTTCCTTCCGCTCCTCATCCTCGCCACCCAAAGCTGGCATCTCTCCCTTTTGAAGGTGGTTTGGTGGCGAGTGCATTAGAAAAAAATCCAGTGAGGAATTCCACTTTTTTAGATATGGCGTTGAAAAAAATGTGTTCAATTACAAATTTCGGAGCAATTGGAATTTAAAAGGAGGTTTTAATAGTGCAGATGAGCCATCCATGTATTTTTCTTTTATTTCTCTCTGTCGGTACTGGGATACAATTAAAGTTGTCTGTAGAGGCATTTCAATATCGCGAGTACATTTCGTCTGCAGTGGATACTTCCAGTAATGCGTTGATGAGCCGTAGTAAAATAAAACTTTTTTTTTGTTTTTAAGATTTGGATAGCAAACGTTTTAGTCAGCCGCACTTTCTTATGCCCTGGTCATTGTTTCAAGCAACCTATGATAAAGTTAGCCGAGAAAATGGAGAAGATGCTATGCCCGTTTTAATTCTTTTAATGCTTTGAATCTCAAAACAACCAACCAACAGACGTGGAAGAAATCCCGAAAAATTAAGCGGTTCAACAATGCACTCTTTGGAAGCCTACGATCGAATAGCATCTATAATCACATTTATCTATCGATGGTATTTGCTACGCTGTTGAAAAATGTAATTTCTCCTGTGATTAAAGAATTAACACAAGACAATCCTTTCGCCCTAGAACGCAAGCAGTTCCAAATACGATTTGTTTGCAAGTATGTATGGAGGAAGTTTGAATTGTGTTGGCGTTAATGGATTGCCAAAATTCTGTCTCAAGAGTCCCACAATGTTGGAAAATACAGCGCCGTTTTCATTCAAAGATCCCACAACCCAAGTGCTCGCACCCATTTCCCTTGCCCCTTGAAAACACGCGGGGTGAACAACTTCCAACGCCCATCGCTACCTTTGCACGCGTGCCCATCATCCTTCTCTCTCGCCCTTAAAAGCATGAGTGCCCCAAAGTTTTTCGTCGCCGTCTCTCTCCATAAGACGTTCCTCCATCTCAGAAGAGCCCTTTCCACTTCCTCCTTCCACTACTAGGACGACGCCCCCATCATCTCCCCTCTACCCCTCAAACTGTAGACGACCATCACAGCATCCTTCCTCCTCTACTCCACGCCCCCGTCTCGTTCTCACACCTTTGCACTCCGTCGCCGTCTGCCTCATCTTATCTGGACTAAACACTCGTATTCCCAGAGACTGCCGGCTTGGCGTTCTTTCACTCCTCTCTCTCTGTCTTTCTCTCTTGGCGAGATGCACTCCCGCCTCGGGTAAATCTTCTCGTCGTTTAAGTCTCTCTCTTTCCTCGAAGATTCTCGCGATGATTTATCGCCATCCGTGCCGTTTGCTTCCGCCTTCGCGACTGCCTCGTCCCACCGACCGGCAAGAAGCGCGTCCTCCGCCTCGGATTCTGGCGTTAAGCGGTTTCCTCCCTTAATTCCCCACTGTTTGATACGCGTTCGGGAGGGTACGCCACCCGGATGCTCTGAATTCTGTTCCTGCTCCTTAAAAATCAGCCAATAAATTGACTCCGTCTTTGGGTTAGGGTGGGTAATATATTTGAACGCATTCTCAGAATGCTGTCCTTATCTTACGTTAAAAAATAGTTGTGAAAAATGTATTTTCCCGGGCAAATCATAAGGTCTGCCTATTTTTTCTAAGATTTAAACTGATGAACATGAAGATATGGGCATAATTAATGAATTTATTTATTTATTTTGTATTGGTTGGACGTTTTATTGGGGAGTGTCGCTCGGTGAAGATATGCTTTTATGTGTAATGGTGTTAAATTTCCAATTTAGAGCAAGCAGTGATTAAACAAGGCAACTCACCGGATGGCCTTGTTCTTTAAATCTTTTTCGTTAAATCACCTGGTCCTTTCATGGAAAACTCATATGTTTAGTTCTAATAGGCTATTATTTCGTAGTATACTAAAGCTTATTTTATGGCTTTCGTTGGTGAATATTAAGCGACTTATAAGGTCATAGCTTGAAAATAATCTTTTCCTGAATGGTCGAGAAAACCATGCTTTTTTCCACTTAATTTATCTGTAATGTGGAAGGACATTTACGCTGGTCACATGGAAGTTATTTTCCTTTTTTTTTAACTCGCCCACCTAAATTGCCCGTTCATGAAAATTTATTGTTACTCCTCCATTAAAAATAAATAGCCTTTCGTATTCAAAACCTCATTTTAAAAGGGGTGGAGATCACATTACCCGTAAATTTCTTTTTCTTTTGACGAGAGCGCTAGATTTTAGCAATTAGTGGGGAATAAAATTACTCCAAAATTTCATTTACGATGCATTATCATCGCATAAATTAGTGATAAAGGGCCAATCAAACATCCACCCCCCAAGCGGGTCATGAGCCGTTAAAACTGTGCCGCACCAAACGAGCGTATAACAGCACTTCACCTGCCATTAATTCTAGCGACGATGGCGGTGACCTCTGACACATCACGTCACCTTGTCACGGCCATTAATTTCATCGCGCATGCTGCACACTTCATCGCCAGCCGCTCTAACCCACCTTGTCCTCGCCAACTCCAGAGTCTGTGCCAACCCCTTGCATACCCTCATCCTCCTTCCCCCGCAAGAACGGTCTCTGCATCTTCATCTTCAGATTATTCCCGATTTCAATCGCCGCTGTTTCTTATTCTTCTCCTCCACACTTACTTATTCTACAATTTCTCTTCATTTAGTCCCTTATCTTTTAAGATTATCCTTGAAGCAGTATTTTCGCCGCATAAAGGGCCTTTCTTTTGTTCTCTTTCCCTCTAATCTTCTTATTATACTCTTGCTTCCACCCCCCGTCTTGTGTGCGTGTTTTCTTTCAGTGTTTTTTCCACAAGGATGTTAGCCTAAAAATCCCTAAGTTTTTTTTACCACGGATGTATCAATCGTTTTTTTCACAAAATGATGATATTGTGTTGTATTTAAAAATTGTGTTATATTGTGAATTTTTTAACTATTCCTCTGTTTTTTCTTAATATTTTTCTTGCGTCTAAAAACTATTCATTATTTTAAAATTTAATGTATCCAATGACGAGGGTTTAGAGAGGACTTTATTTTCTCAATCTCGCCCTAATAAAGTCAATTTATTCCTATTCAATTAACATTTTCTCGCTTTTCTGTTCTCATAACTCCTTATGGCCTGTCTATACTATTTTGTAATTCGTTCATGTTTCTTTTTTTATATTTTTGCTACCAATACCTCTCCCATGTGCTTTTATCTTTGATCCCTTCTTGTTATACTCACCATTCACCTTAGAATTTTCATCCGTGGTAGTTAAACGCCTTTTTTTTACCTTTTTCACTGGTCATGTCTCGCCGTCATAAGTCATAGCGAACCTCACTGAGATCTTGAACACCTGCCCTCTCATCTCCCTCCCATGTCTTCATCCGTCTAAATCCCAACATTGGTTAACTGCAGCCCTATCCATGTTGAAAAGGCTTCTGTCATTTTCTAGTTTGAATTTGCAATGGTCAGCCCTTCTGATCCATAGAGAGAAATGGCCCACATTATTATTACATGCTGCTTTTTCTCCTTAATTCGTGTCTTCTCTGAGCATGGTACACCAATGTATAGTTATATTTTCTGCCTTCATCAACGTATTTTTTTGACTGAACTATTCATCTATTGTTGTCCGTGATGCTCTTGCTCCAATTTATCTCCTTGGTGGCTTACATTTGCTTTCATTTTCTGCCATTCGTATACAAATGTTATCGTTTTCTTACAGCTGTTTTTCATATTGTATTCTCGGAAATTTTCCCTATTGGGATACAAGGAAAATTCTTGACCTTCTCGGCTTTTTGATGGAACATCGATGTCATGTCGGTGTATAGGAACGTTGACTACTTTTACAAATCACCTTTATACCTTTCATTCCTTTTTCCTCGGCACCTTTTATTGCTTATTCTGAACACATTTTGAAGGAAACTGCTAATAAGTTGAATTCTTGACTTTCTCCTTAATTTTTGCGTTCATGGTTCTTGCATCTTTCATACGTAGATTGGCAAGGTTCTACTTGAGTTGATAGTCCTAAAACGGCTCCTCTAGATATTCCCAAACTCCATGAGGAAGGCAGCGGTAGAGACAACTGCGAAACGTGGCACGGCGCGAAGAGTGTGTTACATGGGAGTACTTCCATTAAAACCGTTAAAAGGGAAGGAGCCCGTGTGGGGTGAAATGGGTGGTCGTAATATTAACACACAGTGATGCCATTATCATCTGCAATTATCGCTTTTCCTGCCGTCGACAGGAGGCAGTTCCGACCGATGATGGGGGGGTAGGGAAGCGGGGTTGTCGGGGCAGACGAGCTCGGAATCGCCGTAACAAGCACCCTTTTCCGTGGCCGCTTAGGGTTGAGGTGAAAGTGGTGCGTGGGTGTTGGTGGCTTTCTTCTACACCCATTTGCCGCACCCCTGTTCCTCGCGGACACTCCCTTTTCCTTCATCCCCGGAAAGCGACACCGTCGTCCGGCCCCCCAGAAAAAACCTACGACGCTTCCGTCGAGCAAAGCCATCCAATCCTTTACCCACCCGCCCCCCATAACTGTCTTCTGCTACCCACCTTACTTGGACGCCTCATCTACTTCAGAGCTGCACAAATCCCTCCAAATCCTCCTTTCACTGCCACGGTGGAATGTGCAGGCACAGGGAAGACTAAAACTCTTTTTTCCTCTCGCCTCCTCCGGCCCATTCTTCCTGCCCACTCCCCCCGCACAACGGCGACGGAAGGAAAAAGAACCGTTGGCGGGGGTGGGAGAGGGATAAGGGGTGCTCTCTTGATAAGGGCGTTAATGGCCGAGTTGAGACGGCACCGTAGAGCGGGAATGGACTCCCATCTGTTAATTAACCGCCTTCCCCCGTGTTATTTGCGGTTTTCGCCGGCGCTCTACACAGTGTATAATCTTTTTTTGAGCGGAGGAACTCTTTTGTTAGTGTACATGCTTTTATCACCATCAGATGAGACGCAAACGGGAATGATGTGAATGTTGCGCGTTTCGCGAGTTTGCGATAAAAATATCGCATTAATGTGAATGAATATTAATTTTAACTCCCACTTACTTTGAGAGAAGAATTATATTTTTTCGCACGAAGTCCGCTGTAGGAAAATGATTGTGTTTTCATAATGCATGATTACTATAAAATGCTAATGGAAACTTAAAGACTAGTTATCTCTTTCTAATAAATACTGTACCCTCCCTTAGTTTATATTCTTTCCCGAAAAACCTTATGTATTGAAGATATGATATGCAATAAACTCCAATCAAATTATTACTGTGGAGAGACGAATGACTAATGTATTGCATTATTTCTAAGATTTTCAGGCCCATTTCAAATTCATTTGGCATAATTCGTCACTTTGAGACGCATTTTGGTTTTCCTTTCTACCATAGCGCTATAGTACCTATAGACATTTAATTAAATATTGTTTCTGTAAACCTTTTAACTATTTTTTGTGCCACTCTAGTTAAAAATATCAAAAATAATGTGTTTAAGGCATGGGTGAAGATTTGAGTAAGATTTCTTGAATAAAATAAATTCTTTAAATATCATGCTATTTCAAGGAAAAAATTAGTAACTAACAGCTGTTTAGTTCAATAACTTATCAGAAAGAATTTATGTTGAAAAACATTTTTCAAAAATAAGGAGTTGAAGTATTTTGAAATTTCTCTGCATAAACTTTAAAATGCTGATAATAAAATCGGAGAATGAAGCGAGCTATGAAATGAAACTCGCTCATTAAAATAGCGTTGTATCTTCCGAGGAGGCCTGAATTTTCAATGCATGGACGGATTTGTGTCACTTTTGTGAAGATGGGACCGGAAAGGGACGAAGAGCGTGGATCAGTCGACCCGTTAATAATCGAGCGATGCGGGAGCCCTCTTGTCTCCCATTTATTTATCTCCGTGTTTCAAGTCACAGTCCGCGAGCACATATTTTCGCGCGCCCCCACTAATACCATTCAGCCGGCAAGGCGTTAATTTTCAGTTGAAATCCCACCACTTCTTTATCCCCTTGCCCCTCCGTGAATAAAACCTCCCTATGACCTCGTTTCAACCGAACGCAATCTGGAGAACGACGAACGGCACGCTTGAATACTAAACAGCTCCTCCTCCTCTTTGCCGCCGTTGTTTCTTCTCCCTCTTCCTCCGCCCTCCCTCTTCCCCCCTCCCCCCGCGAGGGCATCCTCCGTGTCGCCCTTTCCCCGCCGCCGATGGGAGCGCCTCTGCCGGCGAGAAATTGGCGCTTCTGTCGTCGTCGGGATATGGTTGGGGCAAAGGGTGGGGGAGACTTCTGGGTGTTGAGAGAGATGGCACGGGGACTGGCAAGAGAGGAAGAAAATCAAGGAGGAAGCTTAAACAAAGGACGTAAGGAGCGAATGGCAAACGAAAAACGAGAACATAAGTTTGCGAAATTCATGGGTTTTTTCACACGCTTTTATTAGCTTTAGTATGTTTACTTATGTTTAGTAGTTTAGTATGTAACAGAATCTTGTAATCAAAATCCAACCCACTTTCCAACGTCCAATCGAGCTAATATTTGGCTCACTTACTTAATCTCGATGACAATACATGAATCAGTCATTAAATTTACTAATTACCAAGTTAGTCTACTCATTAACACGCTTTTCATTAGCTTAGTCTGTATGTATGTAAAGGAATCTTGTAATCGAAATCCAAAAAACTTACCAATGTCCAATGAAGCTGAAATTTGGCACACTTACTTAATCTTGATGACAATACATGAATCAGTCATTAAATTCACTAATTACCAAGTTAATCTACTCAAATTAAATGGTTTTCATGTTATATTTCTCTATCCTAAAAAGACGCAACCCGCATTGCATTGTCTAATCGCAGTCACTAATGCAATTTCTCTTTGTATCTTGCAGAGCACCAAGTTTCACTTGAAATAAGTTCGCTTCAAGACTAAAAAAGCAAAAATAAATAGTAGTTTAAAAAAACTAAAAAACACGCTTTTATAGCTAGCCGAACTAAAAAGTAGAAAATAATTTTTAAATATGGAGAGTTCGTTCTATGGCGATGTAAACTGGCTTATTATAATTAAAAAAATTATAATAATTTTAAAATAAGAATTAAGTTATCAACAAAATAATTAATTTGATTGTAAAAAAGCGTGGGGTGCTTTTTACTATAATTTGATACTAATAATAATGATAATAATAATCATTATCATCATCTCTTATAAACTGCTACCAATGAACTATTTGTATTTTTTGAGGTTAAGCACCCAACGCTTCTTACAATCAAATTAATTATTTTGTTGATAACTTCATTCTTATTTTAAAATTATTATAATTTTTTAAATTATAATAATCCAGTGAACTTTACATCGTTATAGAACGAACTCTCCATATTTAAAAATTATTTTCTGCTTTTTAGTTCGGCTAGCTATAAAAGCGTGTTTTTAGTTTTTTAAACTATTATTTATTTTAAACTTGTATGACGCGCGAAGTTTAAATAAACACTCCAAAATGGGTGAAAGTCGCCATGAAAAAATATTTTGACTCGACCGGAATTCTAACCCAAATCTCCTGATTGTCGTTCAGGTGAGCTAGTCATTTCGGGAGTCGGGAGATCCGGGGTTGAATCCCAGTGAAGTCAAATGTTTTTTCTTTCATGGAGAATTTCTTCCCCTTGAGTGTAGGTACATCTTTGCCTCCGTGCACTTTTCTGCGTACCATGTCATTTGTGTAATTCAGAATGAGATTTGGGAATTGTTGAATAAACACTGTTTGTTTCTGTCCTGTTTACAACTGGGAGACGAAAACTACCTATCATTGTCGGTCGCGACGCCTATGTGTCCTAAAAACAAGAACTTGAAAAATAATTTCGGACGGTAGAAAATCATGGAGAATGCGTCTCGGAACATCCGGATTGAATGAGGAAACTTCGATGTTCTTGGGTGACGATAGAAGTTTGCAAACTTTTGGATCGTGCAGTTATAAATAGAACTTTGATGTTAAATTTTGTTATTTCGTTGGTGTAGGTAAGTTAGTTCTCCTCTCTTGGAAGGGAAAACAAAATAAGAATGTCTCGCGAAGGTTAAGAGGGCCGGTTTGTGGAGAAGTTTGTTTAGTGTTTAGAAGCTGTGATTTTGTCGAAAAATTCAATTTAAGTCCAAGGAGATCTTTGCACAGCTTTAAAACAAAAGCATTTGTCACATTTCAGGATAGAATTAGTAAAATGTAGAGGGTGTAAGTGAAACAGCGTACTGGTAATCTACATACTTAAAAATGGCTGTACATATACGATCTGTTGAAACGTCAAAATAGCTCTCCCTTCCTATTAGTCCAAAAGACGACGTCCTGAATGGCTAAAACAAAGGATGTTTATTTGGAACCCACACAGGGCATGAACTTTGTTACTTTACATTCAATTTTAATTATTGGAGCATACAATGGAAAAAGTGGGTAAATTCATTTTAGAGGAAGATTGATAAATGTGAACTTAATGAGATAATGGAAAAATGGAAGTTGATGGGGACCATTCGGAGAAGAAGTGAAATGAGGACGTATTGAGAGGGAAAGAATCTCTTGAAAGCTGAGATAGAGAAGAGAATGCTGGGTGATAGGTAACTAAGATATAGTTCAAGTGTTTGGGATTTTGTCTGGCATGAGAGGAGGTGAAGACTGAATAGGTCAATGGATAAGATTAACCAGGGATATAATAGAGTTTTGACAGGATTACCTTTCGGATTACCCGATAATTGTGGTGAGATAGCTGCGCAGGAAGTATTCTATGGAGAGTTTCACATTTAGTTGACAGTATAGGCCTTATAGAGAGCGATGATTCCAAACTTACGCTTCGTGTTCTCACCTCTAAGCACCGTAGGCAAGCATTCCCAACGCCGCGCTAAATTTAAGTAAGTTACATTTGGGAATAAAATTTTCATATTGGAATTAAAGACTAATCCAAATTGCCAATAAGAGAAAAGGAAATTAGATTCCTATGCATTCATTTAGGCTATCCAGATGACCATCGACTCGGAATATTTAAATGTCATAAACACGCACGTATTTACGAGATTTAAACTCTCCCTGTCGATGGTCATATGGATGACCTAAATGCATGCATAGACGTCTAATTTTCTCTAATTTTATTCACAATTTGTATTTAACATTAATTTTACTCGTCAATTTCTCACTTCTTGAATTTCCTATTCCAAGACTCTTAGATGTGCAGTTAGTATTCGGCATAGCACTATGCTAATTTTTCGGCTTCTATTGGCAACATCGTACCTCTGGTCTAATGGAGGTTTTCTCAGGAAACGAATATCCGAATGAGCCCTTACTCTCAACTGAATGTGAAACGCTCTTAAGAACCTGACAACGTTTCCTAAGCATCTACGATGTTGTTGATTTAAATTAATGCAAAATGGCCATTGTCAGGTCCCCTTAAAATAATTGACAGTAAGGAAAGTAAATTGCAAGAAAATGAGTAAGTATCAAGCAAGACAGAGTTGTGCATGGAGTCAGGGTGGATACGTGACGTCGAGATAATTCGGGGGAAACGAAAAGGGGAGACTGATGTGAGCGTGGACTGGAAGACAGTGGTGCGCTTCCTCCGTCGTGCACGAAATCCCAACTGGATCACGGTGCCCACCCTAAAGAAGGGACTAGGATCGTATCCTAGGGATTGGGAGGAAAAAATTGCCATCCTAGGAAGGAAAGGAGGGTAGGGAAACGGGGCTATGAGGAAAGAGGGAGGTTTGCAGGGAGGTGGATTGGAGCCTTGCTTCTTTTTTAAGTTTAAATAAGGAAAGGTGTAGGAGGGGGGTGGAATGGAAAAAAGTAAAGGGGATGAGTAGCTGACGGATGGAGGACGAAGCTTTCCATTAAGACTCCCTCCCCGGCAGCAAAACTGGAAGAGGGGAAAACAAGAGTCATAAATATGGCGGAATTGGCTGTATCGAAGTGCCTGCTGTTCGATTCCCATTTCGTTTCCTTCCTCTCCCCCCCCATCATCCCCCTCACTTCTTGCAAGTATTTCCATTCCCCTCACATCTCCCTCCCGTCTCTATCGCCGTCCTCCATTTCCCACCCTTTTCTTTTCATCCCTACCCTACACACATTCTCGTACTCTCTTACCCTTCTTCCTCCCTCCCCACTGCTGCTGCTGCTGCCGCCTCCTCCTTCTTCCCCCACCAACACCTCCCAGGATTCGCTAAGACCACGCCCACTCTATACAACGCACCCGGCATGTTCCATAGTTACATATGGTTGGAAAACTCATGATTGAGGCACGTTTAGACCTAGCTGTAATCGGGTCATATTTCAAAGAAAAATGAGCTGCGATTGCTAAAGTAATGTTGAGCGCTGAGAATGTGGAACCCCCACCCATAAGCGACCGAAAGGTAGGGCAAAACTTATTGCATGCCATCGGCCACTCATGGAACTGAAAAACGATTTATTTATTGACTTAATTCCATAATATATGTATCTGAAAAATAGTTGAGGAGTAGGTTGCAATTACAGTCAAATTTTGAAGATATAAAACAAATACCATCAATAATACTGTTAATGTTAACACTGATGTAAAATTGAAGATATTTAGCCGAAATCTTTTGACTTTCGCTTCTTAGCAGCACGTGCCATCTGTTTCTGGTCAGCTTAAAAATTTGTGTAAATTATTCCAGTTTAAAAACGATTGAAATAAGCGATGATCACACAAAAGACCGTGACTTGTGATTTTTCTGAACCATCCTAGCATATGCTCGCTACATATGCTCAAAAACATTCCCTCGGAATCACCCGTTGTTCTCCTTCCTTCTCTCCTGTTCATCGTCCCTTTGTGCACAACTGATCCTCTGTCCCCTTCATCCTCCCTCTCCGACGTCTCCCTCACTCTCTCTCCCTTTCGCCTCAGTGCTCTGTCAAGCTCCACATTCCCTTATTCCTTCCCTCGGATTATATCCTTCGCAAACAGTCTCTCTCTTTCTTTCTCTGTCTTCTCCCGTTTCTCACTCTCTCCGTGTCCCCCTCTCTTTACCCCCACGCTCTTCCTCCCCAATCTCCTCCGCCATATCCGCATTCCGCCCTCCCTCCCTCTTCATTTCTCGTTACTTCCTCCGGAGAAAAACAGCGGCAGAATTGTTTGCATAATTGTTTCCCCCCGCTGTGTTGCGCCTTCATCGCAGGATCTCGATTTCCCGTGCGGGGGAATAGCTTTTTACCCCGTGCTTTTACAGCTTCCCGAAACACCTGTGATGATAGGAGTGCACGCTAATTACCGCGAAAGGCTTTCCTTAAAAACTAATAGTTCGCCGTTTGAGTTATCGCGTCAAACGAATTGTCAAGGAGCATGCTTAGTAAACCGATTCAGGCTACCTCTCAGGTCTTTTTGCGCTGAATTCGGGCGTTAAGTTTGAGTCACATGATTTCGTGCGAAACTGCAGAAAATTTTCAATATTTTGGCTTCGTTTTACCACAGAGTTATGGTTTTACTCGTTCACCGTGGATTTCCAATTAGCAGTTGCACTTAACTTCAAACGATATATTTTACTCATTGCATTTGGTTGGTAATGAATCTATCTTTCTTGCGTACATACACCGCTAAGTAAGCATTGTTTTGCCTTCAGATTTAAGGGAATTCACATCAGTTGATCACCACTTTCATTCTCATTCTAGTGACTGCCTGTTCCATACCAGCACCATATGTTCTCACCGAATGATGCGTATTGTATTTTATTTATTAAAGCGGCATATTCGTTCTTTCGTGGTACATGTTTAGTAATAATTTTTCCAATCCATTTTGGTCAAATGTATCCTTTAGCTTGTAACCGTAGAGCTAAGAGTCACCAATTTTTTAAACTTTGAGATGACATATTTGAAAAGGAAAATAATTCCATGAATTCAATTGCGGTGGAATCTCACCTTTGTGACTTATTTGAGGACAATTTTGAAGACTTTTCATGTCTTGTGCTACGTCTTCTTGAATAGCTTTTCCATTTCTTCTTCAATCTCTCTTATACGGTGCTTTCAAGTATAATTGAATCTGAAAATTACGAAGATTTCTTGTATTACCGCATTATTACCTTTATGAACTTAAAATAGCGTGTCTTCTTAATACTCAGAACTCTTCCTCGGAGAAGATAACCCATACTCAAGCACTTCTTCCCAGGTGTGATGGATTACTTGAGCTAATTGGCTATTTAAATGAGCCATAATCTTGGATACGGCAATAACTCTCTCTTTCTCTATCAAAGTATTAAATTTACGTATTTATTGTAGAATTAAACACCGCACTAACGTTTGTTTCTACCCCTTCCCCCATAAAGGTACTTGAACCCACCCGCCTTCGTGAGGGGGTGCATTATTAAAATTGCCGCACTTCATAAAGGTTACAATCCCCCCATACTGATACCCTTTCTCAAGCCACAATCTCCCATAACTCTCACTCTCTCTGCTTTGAAACAGGCCACCTCACTACTCCGCACTTACCCCCCGCCTCCGCGAACACTTAACCTCGCCTAACTTCCTTCTCGGCCCCCACTTCCGCCGTCGAGGTGCTTCCAATTTCCACCCTCGCGGATTCACACGATATATGGGGGATTTACAACAACCACCCCTCCACACCCCTATCCTATTCCAATTCTCATCTTTCTTTCCACCCTCCGGTCTAATTCCCCGCTCGTTCTGAACCCCGAACCTTTCTACTTCCCCCGCTGAATATAGGTACCTCCAGAATTTCCCTCCGTAAAGCTGATTGAACTCAAGACTGGCTGAACATATTGAGCATAAGAACTTATGAACATAACGTGACTTAACCATTGGCTGCAATCGCCCGTGTCTTCAAAATTACCAATCAGAATGTTTCTTTTGTTCCAGAAGTTGTCAAATAGAATTTTTTTCTTAAAGATCAATTTCAATTGAACGCCGTTGGTTTATACTTAATGTGGGGATTTTTCAATTATGGTCCATTTTGTTGTACAAATGTATTTTCTCGCGAGCCATATTACTCGTCGAGCCGAGAAACTCCAATCCTGAATAACTTCTCCATACTTTTTGCATTTAATTTCCGCTCTTTTGGGTGGCGTATGTCTACTCACCAAGATAGTTTCTTATTGGTCAATTTAAAAGAATACGTAATAGGTCAACTTATCGGTTTAACTTAGAGGTGAACTGGAGTCATCTTGGATGTTTTTTTTACTTTAAAGGCACGTTTTGAATGCTCTCTGACTAACCTGTTCAAATTAAATTTTATGGAGTTACATTATCTTAAGCTATTCCTATATTTTAAATATGGACCGGGCTTCCAACTTCCAGTGTCCCTATTGTCCATTCCACCTTTATCTTTAAGTCCAACGGAATTCTATGTACCTCATATCCTGCTCCCTGGCCCTCTCACTTTCAATCTTCACTTCCCCCACGTGTCCCCCATTATCCCCCTCGTAGTTCCGCTTTCGTATCCCCACCATCCCTCTTCGTCTCATGGTTTGGTACTTGTGTTTTTTAGGATGCGACCGAAAACTGAAATAAAATTTGTTATTGAGGATAGATTAATAGGTTTTAAACGAAAGAGTTAATTGAGTAATGGAGGAAGGACGGTGAGAAACCAGGCGTAGACATTTAACGCAATATTATCGAACGATGCCAAGTGGTAGGCCATTTAGCTTCTCTTTCGGAGGACGAAGTACTATACTTTGAAGTGCTCTCATCAAAGCTCCCAATTAGGGATCGGATTTCCACTGAAATAAAAAAACCACAGCTGCTAGGATTTGAACCCTTGGCCCTGGGGATGAAAATCCAGTATTCTAGTCAACATACTACTTGATCTCCAGCTTGGTTTATTATTACTGGAAGTTTAATTCGTGTTTTCTTCGCAATTCGACTCCAATACAGCTTTTACACTGGACTTCACCAACGCGCGCAGAATCGGTTGAAATTGAACATTCCTTTCTCGAACAAAGAGAAATATGAGCCCACCTGAACATGCATTCTTCACAATATCTTCTACTTCTTCGTCTTACTTCAACGTAACTTGAGCCAAGTTTACGATTGGTTTCAACTTGAAACGTTAATTGGAGTCACGGTCATAATTTCATTTTACGTTTGTTTGTCAACCTGGACCTTCTTCGGAAATCTTCAATCGTCTTCGTTACTTTTCGGCTGCATAGCTTCATATAATCATCCACCACTGATGACGTAAAAACATAAAGACGTTACACCTACTATCGTATGTCACGAAACACACATACAATTATCATAATGAATGAAAACATAGGCAGTGCTTCATCGATATTATAATAATGTCAGCCGCTTCTTACTGTCTCAGTAGTCGAGGAATCCTAGAAGACGAGACTGAAAATTGAACAACTCTTGTACATGCACTTACTTCGCCTGCGTCTTTCGTTCACGTATCGCGCGCCTGCACCTTTTTCTTATCCTTTCAAGTTCACGTCAACCGTGAACGTGAAAGTTGGGACTTGTAGAACTTTGAAGGTGATGTTAACGTTTACGGTTGACGCATTCACGCGATCATAAACGCCTACGTAAACACCAGTGCATTGAACTTGATGTTGAAGTTGAAGTTCACATCGACGCCAATCGTAAACCGGCCTTGACGGAATTGGAACGCGGGCCCTCGGGATGGGGAGCCAGTTTTTGAGTCAACACACCAACCTGATACTCTCTTCCTTACGTGTCTCCATCCATCCTGTCCAATGGTTCCCCATCGATCTCACCTCCATATATCCTACTTCGTCCCACGACCTCCCTTGCTTGCGTGGTCTCCAAGGGCATGAGGGATGACTCTGAGAAGTTCCCTCCGTGTCCTTCCCATATCCCTCCACACTTCCCCTCCACCCCTGTCACACACACGCGTGTGTCTACCCCTATCCCAGTCCTACTACCCCCAACAGCATCTTCACTACCCCTCCGTCGTGGAGATTGCAAGGAGAAATGCGTGCGGTGGGTGGTGGAAACCCTTCCATACATAAGCATTCATGGGGTCCTAAGCAAACAGCCGTTCTCGTCTCGCTTCTCTCGCAAGGACATTTCCCCGCCTCACACCCCAGCGTATCATCTCCCCTCCAACCTTTTTTTCCCTTCCACGGTGGCGCCGAAGGGTCGCTCGCGTCACCCCATCCTCTCAATTAATGCGTGTTAGGTCACATTGTCGGGTGTAGAGGGAGGGTCGAGGGGTGCTTACGGTGTCGCACCTTTGAACTATCGGTACTCTGTCTTACGTGCCCCTTTAAGGAGATGACTTTTTTGTGCTTTGGAAGGTAAGGAAAGATTATAGGTTTTTTATGGCGGAATGAAGAAGGGTAGGACGTATGCCGAGATGAAGAAAGAAATCGTGATGGTAGATAAGGCCCAGCGCATGTGAAAATCTATAGGAATTTTACTCACTACCATTTTTACCAAATTTTACGAGCAGGTTACCTTAATAATAATAATAATCATCATCCCTTTTATCTCTTCACCAGCAAAGGGGCTGCCGAATTGATTTTCCCCCCTGAATGAAGCTGTCGTTTCACGCTAAGAAATTTTCATTCTGTGAATAATATTTTGCGAAACTGTTTCTCTCATTTGAACTCGGTCGGTAATATTTGGCTCTTCCTATTTCAATGAGTCCCTAACTGTTCTTCCATTGTACCAATGGTACAGTGTTGGAATTTTTCAAGGGTTTGGATGAAATATTTATATTATATTATATTATATTATATTATATTATATTATATTATATTATATTATATTATATTATATTATATTATATTATATTATATTATATTATATTATATTATATTATATTATATTATATTATATTATATTATATTATATTATATTATATTATATTATATTATATTATATTATATTATATTATATTATATTATATTATATTATATTCGACATGACTGGTTCAATTACATACGCGAAATCCTTGATGAGATATTTGCTTTTTTAACAGTAAGCCTGAATCAAAATTTCATTGGAAGATGTGCATCGCAACTTTGCAGAAATTGAACTCAAATTACGATTAATTGAAATTTTTCCAGAGTTTGATTTTCAAATATTTTTGCGTATTTCATGGATTGGTAACCTTTAATTGTTCATTGATTTATGTACTCATTATAAAATACAATAATTGCGATATTTTATATTGATTTAAATATTCTGAGATCTTTTATGAGAGGCAGTAATTTCAATATTTTCTATTGTTTTTTGGATACTCTATATGTAATAAAATAATAATTTACCCAATATTAATTACTACAAATCTTTTTTTTATAATATTTTTATAAACGTAATATTTTTTCATTGCAGGTAAGTTGTCAAACTACAACCCACTGAGAACGAGAATTCTGCTGTTTTCGTCCGTAAGTACTTTAAGATTCAGTGCGGAGCAGATGATGGAGAAAGTGTAGTATAGCAATAGTAAGTATAGTAAGAATAGGTAGGTATATTAGAAAAATACGATGGTGAGTGGATGGAGAAATATCCACACAGCTTACGGTATCGCTCGTCTTTTGTTTTCTCTTCGGCTTTATTTGTGGAGTCTTTTGTGAGAGAATCCAATGTCTCCCAAAGAGCTCTTTGGGAGCTTCCGAAGAAAGTTGACTTTCTCAGAACCTCATCCAAACTTCTTGAATAAAGATCTTATCTAATTCCAAGGGGTAGATCTTTTACTTCGCGTGCGATAATGCGCGCGCAGGTTTTAGTTAAAGAGGAGAAGAATCAGCGATATTTATGCTGATTTTAAGCCATGATCATCAGGTAAATATTATTTTGAATAGACAATAAAAATGAACAAGTATCGATGAGGCAGGATTTTCGCTGTGTTGATATTAATTAATGAAACTTTACAAACAACAATCCCAAATTGTTTCGACAATTTTGTTCACTAGTTAGACCCCTCCCTGACGCACATTTTATGAATCAAATAAATCTGCAGCTTACTCGTTTACCAATTGTCTATACAAAATGCTGGTTTCTTAGTGAAGATTGTCGTATTTATCACACTTTTACTTATGCCAAACTAAATAGATTTCTGAAGCTATTAGTCATTATTACCTTGAATATGTTGAATGAATCTCTGAATATGAATAAATAATCGAAATTGAAAATGTTTTCTCATTTTGTTCTGAAGTGCAAATAAAAATAACATAATGATGTGTGCATATAATAATGCGTAAGCAGCATAAATACGTTAACAGAATATGTAGGTGCTTGTCGTATGAGTCCATTCCGGCGGTGTCAGTTCTATCGTTGCAGAATCACTGGTGTTATTCAATTAGTATTTGGTGGGATTTCATGTTTACGCACAATTACATCGAGAAAGAAGAAACAATAAGTGGCGTTTTTTTCATAATCTTACTGCCAGCACAAGACGAGATGTGACACTTCATTTCGGAATCAATATATTAACCAGGTGTTGGTTTTTTATTTCCTTCCCTCTCAGTGTCAGTGGAATTGGATATTTTTCTCTGTCCGTCCCCAATGGCGTAAAACTTTCACTTCACTTCCCGGACACTCAATTCCTTCCATTTTTCCGATTTCTTCCCGGCTTTAGCGCCGCGCTGCTTCAACCGCTCTCTGAACGGAAACTGCCTTCACAGCTGCTGTCCCGACACCGTCGTCACACACCCCTCCACCTTTCCACTCACTTTCTTCCTCCAGTCCCTCCGTGGTGCCACACTTGCATCCCTTGCGTCACCGCCACGCCCTCCCTCCGCCCGCCACTCCACCGTTCGTCCGCCACCCACCCAACCGTCCTTTCAATCGAGCACGCACGCGAGTTCACTCACGCACAAGTCCCTCGCGCGATCTCTCCCGAGACGTGCCCTCCTCTTTTTGTATTCCGAGGAGTCGGAAATCTCCGTCCTTTCGCACCACCGATCCTTCTATCTCTCTCCCCCATCTCGCCCTTCACATCCCTTTCCCACTCTGCCCTCCAAAGGTGTTTGACCGTCAAAGAAATCGCGAGCGCCCAAGGAGTGGAGACTCAGTACGGACGGGGGATGCGGTGGATGAGGAGTTGCTGTAGGAGAAGAGTAGGAGGTGGTGGGCTGCGCATGAACCATTCCCTGGCTCCTTCCCGACGAAACCTCGGCAATCAAGTAGATGAGAAAGAGGTCATTACTCCCTTCCTCCCAAGTTGTTTTAACGCTGTAAATTGTAATTATCTTTGATGATTGAGTTCAGTCTAAACTGTAAAACATTTTATATGATTGAACATTTCCTTACAATTTCGGCTGATGTGCACATCCAAGGTATAAAAAAATCTCCATTGTAGGTGGTGGCTAGCGGACAATTCTTGTATCGCCTCAAAGCTCCTTTCTTGCAATTTAATTACTATTTTAATATTTTTAGACTCTTTAAAAAAGTAATATTTCCGTTGATGGCGTTGAATTGAAACCGTAAATGATTTCAACGATCATATATTGCCTTAAATTCGTAAGAAATTCACCTTTAAAAAGACGCGTGGATTGATGTCTGAAGTCATGTGCATGATTGTTATTAAACGTGTGGGAATCGACCGTGTCTCTTTAATTTCAACATGTTGGAGTTGAATTTTATCTATTTCTGTAATTTAAATCTTTAGTGTTCTCTATCAATTTTACGGCTGTAAGACCGATTTTCTCTCCCTTTTAAATTTAACGACCCCGGTTACGACAATAAATAATTCGACGAACGACAACGTGTGCCACATTCTTATGAGCAGTGAATCAATAGTGAAAAATAGGAGGAGAGTGATGAAACAAAGGAAGTGGGATATATTTAGAGAGTTGATATCCGTGGCGCCCACGCGTTAGGAGAAAAGACTTGAGGCGGCTGAAGGCTGCCGTAGCTGTGGAGAAGTCCTCGTTGCCCGAGGAGGGCGGGGGAGAAGACGGAAGGGAGGAAAAGTAGAAGGCGTGGGGGAGGGGGGATAAGAGACGTGTGGAAAGTGGTGCATATATATCAGCCGGAACATAAGAGATTTAGTTTTCTCGAAGGCATTTAAGATTGAAACCAGAAACTAGACCCGTGCGGAAGATTTAAAGGCAGTTCCCCGAGTGAAATCGACGGAATTCGAAGTGGAAAAGATTTTCTCCCCTTCATATATCGTGTGGGTGGATTTGATTCAATTTCAGTGAAATCGCTTCTACTTGAATTGCGCTTTTCTCGCGGAAAATATATCGAGCCTCACTCCCCTCTCCAACGCATTTGCATGATTCCTAGTCGGGGGAGGCTGCAGAAGAAATCTTGCTGCCCCACAGGTTCAAAAAAGAACCCCATGCTAGTACTTCCATCAAATAAAATGATTTCATTGATTAACATTGACATTTAAAGCGTTATTTGCTTTAATATTGAGACATATTTTATTGTAACGACTTGTGTACATATAATTATATTCAGTTCGCGTGAAAATGAATAATACATGTATTTACATTACATAAATGCAAGTGAATGCAAGACAACGGTATTCTTTGACTGATCATGGGTTGTACGCAGTATGACGTCAACGGGAAAATCATGTCCGAAAATACAATCCTTCCTTTGACTGTTCCAGTGGTTGCCAAAAGACAACTGGAAAATTCTGTTTTTACTGGAAATAAGGGATTCTATGGATTTAAAAGAGTCTGTTAATTATCAGAAGTTTTCGTTTTCTTTTCATGGTAAGTTACTGAACTTTAATTATGAGCCCTTTACTGAAGGCATATATTCAGCAAGCTGGGAATATAAAAAGAATATTTCCTACTGTCCTATGTCTTAAATTTTTGGATTTTTGATTTCGTAAGGACTCATGATTAATCTACTGTAATGCGTAGGGCCGTATTTCAAAGTTAAACGTTTTACTGGAATTACCTTCGTTTTTCTGCAATTAAAACGGTTAATCCTAGGTAGAGCTCTCATTTTTCTTAGACTTAAATATATTTTTCTCCTAATTTGAGCTTGTTGACTGTTCATCCTTCTATTTTTGCCTTTTTCACATCCAATACAAGAACAGTTTTGAAAATAAATTTCTATTGCAATTAATTTCGTAACCAAAATCAACTGAATTATAAATGTTGAAATAACTAAGTCAATACAAAATACCCATTCCAATTCCAAGAGATTTCCTGGTATAACTCTGTCCTTAGCAACTGACCCGCGAAAATTATTGTTGCAGCATCCCCCTCAGTGAAACTGAGTACATAGTCCATTAAACGGGTTCACGATTAAAGTTCTCCGGTAGGAATTGAGTAGATTACAACTGCATTATTTTCACGGGGAGCAAAGTTTAAATCAGAATCGGAAACAACTTCGGGCAAGCACTGAAGTGATTGCTTCCGATACTAAGCGTCCGGGGGATCGAGAAGGACATGGCAATGGCAAATCAAATCAATGGAAGAGGTTGCCGGTCGATAGGAAGGGAATAATAGGCATGAGAAGGGGTTTGGGTGGAGTTGGAAAGAAAAAGAGCAACGCTAAGCACTGAGGAGAGAGTGAACGATTGGAGAACTGAGATCGGGAGGACAAACCGAGCATCGGGTAGAAAGGAGGACTCGGAGGCCAAAGAACGAGAGAGAGAGATAAGGGCGGAGGCTGCTCTTGTGTTTGCCCCCTGATTGCTTAGAGGGCCCTAGTATCCGAGTTCCGCTGGAGAGGGTGGGTTATGTGTCAGTTTATTTGGGTTCACTCTGACCAAGAATCGGGACATCCTATTTTGAGGGAAAATGAAGCCGAGGGCTAAGGAGGGAGGGAGATGGGTGGGGAAGATGTTAAGGAGATAGGGAACCGATGGAAATCGGCCGCAGCTAAAAAGGGAGCGAAGGATCTGGAAGGGTGCGGGGACAAAATGAGGACAAACAGAAGGGACGAATCATGATGGGACGAGGGGAAAATATTAAAAGAGTCGATGGGGAGGAGGGGGAAAATATTTTTTTTCCTTTCCCTAGGATAAAAAGCCACCTAATGAGGAAAAAATAGATCCCTCAAAGTTTCCCCGCCTGTGTTTGCCTCCTACAGTATTGAATCCCTTTACATTAAAAGAACAGGGCACTGCTCTGAATAGAATTGCCAGGAAACAATGCCTAAGGGGATGCTCTTGTGAGGGGCTATGGAAATATTTGAACGAAAAACTCTCCATAACTAACAAAATTTACACTCATTTTAAGCTACGTCTAGATATTATACAGTCTCAAGGAGAGAAGTCTGAAGTAGTGAAATTAAGCATTCTGCTCCTACGAAATAAAAAATTCTGTATTTTTAGTTTGAAAAATCGCACTATTTTCATTACTTATTACGTGGATAATAAATTATTAGAAATATTCCTAACTTTTTATTCTTCTGATCTGACAGGTTTCGGCAGTTTCAAATCATTATCAATTAAGAAAAACCATCGTTGTGATAAGTAATGAAGTCATTCCACAAAGTTAACGTCGCCGACAATTGCTCTTAATTTCATCAGCCATTCGTATCGAAAGATGCACATTAATCGCACAGCAGCATTGCTGCTTAAGTAACTGTAGTCGGTTCTTAAGATAAAATCGGAGAGTCCGTTGCTCATACCGAAATTTCAGGAATGAAAACCCGCTATAATGACCATTGTTTAGTGGACTGACGTACTCAATTGAGATTATTACGATGCCGTCGCACATTTCGCGAGAATCCAAGAGGCTGAGGCTATTATTTGAGTAGGCTGCCTTCAACCAACGCCCACTGGGGTAGGATTTATCAAAGCTAAATGAATGCCTGCCCCCCTTAGTCCACGTTTGAATAAAATACAATAATGCACCGCGACGCGTCCCTCTTGGATCTGTTACCAACCGACCTCATCCAACCCCTCGACATTTATCATCGGCAATGGATGGCGATCGCGACAGCCGAAAGCGATGTCATGCTCATGTGAACTCTTGTGGAATAAAAACTACCGAGAATCGTAGAGGAGGCCAAGAGCAGTTCGGAAGGGAATTATCTGAGTATTTGAACGTACATCTGGAGAGAGTGTTATTTGGCTTCTGTTGATAATAGCTAGTTCACAATCTCTTTTGTAAAATATGACTTTAACACTCGTTGAAGTTTGAAAAACCGTAGGCAAATTTTGGTAAAATGCCCATTTCCATAAACATGCCTGAGTAAAATTAAATTTTTCCCTTTCTTTATGCTTGTATTTCGCAGTTACTCGATGCTTTTGTGTATTAAAACCCATAGTGGTATTTTTCTCTCTCTTCCTCCTTTTGTCATTTTTCTTCACTGTTCCGCAATGAGGTTCAGGACAGTTATAACCAATTTTGAGGATACCGGGACTATCCACGGTAGTTACCTTTACGGAGTCACCCGCAAGTGCACATAAGTGCGATATTCCACGGATCCCGGCCAAGGCGAATGATTTTTCCTCTGTGAAATATCGCACATAGTTTGAACGTATTAAGGCGTTCAAACTACGTCTCGATGAAATAAAACCAAATTTAAATATACCACTGGTAGCTGAATCAGAAATTTTCACCTACAGGGCTACGCCAATTTAAAAATATGGCTCTTTATAATAATGAGGTTACTAGCAAGGAGTGGTGAACTAACGTACTCGGTAGAGAAATGTAATTTATAAAGCACGTAAAAGATGTCATTCTGACTAGCAATTAGTTTGATTGATTTAATAAATTTACAAAATGATCACCCAAAGTAGGTACCCCGTGAAAAATTAATTCTTTGTCCTAAAGAAATTTTTAAGTTCCTTTCAGTCTATATCCTTATTGAATAAAATACCAACATCTCCATTCAACCTTCGCAAAAATATATTTCTTATGAACAAAGCTCCTGCGAGCCCTGGGTGTAGCATTGTGCCGTGAATAGTTGGCTGGATAATATAGAGGCGCGGGTCCGTCGGAGGAAGAAGAGAAGGACGGATTTCAGCAGTTAGTATCTTCTTCAAGGGCGAGATCGGTGAATGCGAGAGAGGTTAGGGTGGGAGGAGTTCGGGGGAGTCAAAACGTTGCGGGCGTGCGGGTTACGGCTCTTGCGGGAAATGGATGGAGAGAGAAGAGAGGCGACTTTTGAGGCGGGGAACTGGAGGACACGGGGGCACTGACAAAGGGAGGTTTTCTTCTTGAGGAGGCGGCAACGAGAAGCGGGGAGGATTTGCGTCGGAAGGGAGAGCATATGTGGAGAGGTGGTCCCGGAGGCAGCGGCATCCGAAGAGCGAGGTCTGCCCCGGCAAATGTTTGCGGAGGCATGCATAAGCTTCCCTCCCTCACCCTTCCCCACCTAAAGCCTTCTTTCACTTCCCCCCGACCCCGTACCCTCAAACCCTTTATTTTTTCCCTCTCTGCCCGCCCGCATGTCGAATCTCCCCCGAATCCCCTAGAATCCTGGCGGAACGCAACCTCGTCTCGTCTTTCCCTTTTTTCCCCCTGTCCCCACCGTCTCTATTCCCGATCTTAATCCTTTTTGCCTCCCTCGTTATCACGTTTCTATCCTGTACCACTCTTCCTCGTGTCCTCCTCTTCTTCTTCCTTCCCTTTCTTTTCGAGCTGATAATTCTTCCCACTGTGTGTGTTCCTCTTTCCATCATTCTCAAACTGATATATTTCCTCTCTTTTCCTTTCTCCCGCTATCTCACTGTCTTTCTTTCCCTTATCCTATTCCCGGCCATTCATTCCGCGCCCACCTTTGTCCCCCCACCCTTACGCTCCCCCACAACTTCCCGACTCGGCTCATTGTTTATCTCCCTTAAATCTCCTCTAATCTCATTTCACTTTTCCTCTCTCTCTCTCCCTCTCTCTTTCTCTCTCTCTTTCCGACTCATTTCTCTTAGTTTCATGCCAGCCTTCACGTCATCCATTTCTTCCGTCTCCATTGCCTTTCTCGGCTTCCCTTCGTCTCTTTGTTCCTGCTTAAATTCTCTCTTCCTCCCTTTTCATTCATATAATTAGGCTCGTTCAATATGATGCTATTGAATTAAGAGTAATATTTATTAAAATAGTTTGGATTTAAACAATTCGACCAATACTTTAATTATCCAAACATGTTCATTCAATCCTGTTGTAAATAGTGACTGCAGCAATGGTTTATGCAACATACATAGATTGATGACCGAGCTCTTATGAGCAGTCTTTGATTGGCTGTTATCATTCCTTTCTGAAATATTTAAACACGGAGTCTCTCTTAGCCGTAGTTACTCCACGACCAGTAGTTTTTTTATTTTATATATGCAAAGCATTTGTATAGCTTTGATTATTCTTATACGGCTTCCTTTGTGTTAAATATTACGTATTCTTTTCAAGGGATTCAATGAATAGTTTTTTTGTACTGATTAATCATATTATTTTAAAAATAACTATGGGTGTGACATCAAACTTCGTTGAAATATTAATGAACCGATACAGAAGGAAATAGAAGCGTCCGATCTCAGTGAATTCTGATGCATTCAATCGGAGTCGATCTTAATAATCCGATCTATGGGCTGAATCGATTACATCTTACGGTATCGAAAAATACAACAGGTACGGTTAGCCCACCATGTATGCGATATTAGATTTTTTGCCATGAGAGTTTCTTTCTCCATCCTCCGTGTCTTTCTTCTTACACCGTTCTTCTGGTGTTCCCCAAAGCCATCCGATCCCTTCCCACTACGGGGTACGGGTCCCCTCCTGCAAAGAACACCCCCGCCATACTCCCTCCATCCAGCACCCTCACGAGTGATACCACCCAAGGGAAAGGCCATACATATATATGTACAGATGGAACCTCGTGGCCCTCTAAAAATACCGTGATTTACGAGACAATCGCAGTGCATTTCAATGTTTCTCTCGGGTAAAAAATCTTTATTTCTTCCCTGACCCGCCATCTCCCCTTTTCCGAATTTTATTCCCACCCGAAATGACGCGTAAAGACATTTTCTTCCCTTCTCTCTCTCTCTCTGTCCCTTCCTTTCTCACTTCAGTTTGGTACTGCATGTGCGCGTTTTTATGTTTTTATAGAGTTCCGGTCTACGCACGCCACGGTCACATAACATCTCACTTTTCATCCTTTTTTACGCTTACAATTCCTTTTCTCTATTCCCCTGGCTAGTACCCTAACACCCCCTGCTACATACGGCGGCTCGCAAGGGTAGAATGTCTGGATGAGTCCCCTTATAAATCCCTCAGAAAAGTCGGGATTTTAGGAATCACACGTATGAATGTTACGAAATCACCTCGGTACGTTCGCTTAAATGGGAAATATGCCGCGCATTCCAGGGACGCGAGTCGTAAGCTGTGCGGCCGTTGCTTTATATTTACCACGTTCGCGTGGGCCATAACAGTAAAAAGTGCAATTGAATCCGCGCAGGGGACTCGTTTCGTGCCCGCCCGCCGGCTTGCAGCTAATGCCCGCGGTGCGATAAAGAGAAGTCGGGGAGCCACGCGATGTTCACCCCCTTTATTCCCCCCTGCGCGGCCGCGCAGCCCAGAGGAGAATCTCCGCTTAATCCCTAGCGATTCGGCGCGCCTAGGAACACTATTGTCTGAGGTAATACTTGTTAGATGAAATCCCCTTGAGTTAAACGGAGTCCCATGTGTAACTACGGTAGGAGGGAAATCCATCCGATCATCAACTGTTGTGTTCATCTACCTGTGAAGTCATATTTTCATTAACTTCTTCGTGTCTAATCACGTTTGTGTGTGGTTGCTTGTTTGGGGAGGCCGTCAACAACCGAGGTCACTTGCGCCATTCTGAGTAGCGGAAGATTTTATGGGGAATGGAGGAAGGGTGGAGAGGAACCTGGCGTCGGCCAATCATGTCGTTCCAAAGCTTGATGATAAGGTAGCTAGGTTTAAAATGTGATTTTTCCCCTTTTTAGGTATACTATGGAAGTTTCTACTTTACTTCTTCCTTGGATGACAGATTCTTTTAGTACATTAATACGTAAAAACCTGTAAGGAATTCAGGAAATCTAATATATTTGGACAAGTAGTTTTCTCTTGCAATTCCTGCAATACTTGATAGATTTATTTTCTAAAAAGTACTGTTAGAGTTCTTATTTTTAAATATATATCTTGATAAACTATTACGACCTAATACGCAGCCGTGTACCTCGAAAAGTTGTGCGGTAAGTGGCCAATATTTTGGTATCTTTGGAGCGGTGAAATATTTTCTTTATGATGAGGCCTTATTCGTTGAATTTTATATGAAATGATATCTCGCTCCAACTACCTAAAATTTCATATTAGAGAGTGAAATTAAATAAAATTTGTAACTTCCACACAGTTTTTTGGTAAACCCCGACCGGTTTCAATACTTGCGTGTCATTTTTTAAGGGACAATACAAATATTTCATGTGTCGAGTTCTTATTTGTATCCTGTTTCGGAAACGAGGTTTGATAATGACACGAAAGTGTTGAAACCGGTCGGGGTTAACCAATAAACTGTGTGGAAGTGGTAAAGTTTATTTAACTTCGCTCTCTAATATGAACTCTAAATTCCACGAAGTCAGTTCGCGAACCACTGAAGACTGAACCTTAAATTTACTCGACTATCGTAGATCACCTTTCGCTATTACTCGCGCTCTATATTATACTAGCGAAAATACCCGTTGATTCTCAATGGGAGAGAAAAAAACTTGAAAATAATGTAGTAGTGCTGTTTATACAAAGGTGAAATGATTTCGAGTAAAAAAAATATAATCAAATCGCTTTTAAATTTATATCAAAAAGATAAAAATCGAAAACAGAAAAATGGTATGCTGATAATGCATAGATGATGGTTTATAATTAAATCGAAACGTAGTGGAAAGCGGAAGGTACCCGTTGAAATTCAACGCGTGTGAAAAACATTGAACTTCTTTTATAATAAAACCACAAGTCCTGAAGAATAGTGTCAGCGTGGTCATTTAAGGAGTTTGTAACTTATTTTGTACGTTGTGTTCATTGTAGTAGACACGCTGACCATTTTCCAGGTGCACGGAGAGATGAGTTACCGTTGGTCCTCTTTCATGACGGGAAACCCAAAAATGGGCCACGCAGGCTCATTACTACTTAAATAGCACCCAGGTTGATAGATGGTCACCTCGTCCCTCCGGTTCTCTTGAGCCGTCTTCTGAGTGATTGACGGCTTCATCGCTTCCCTTGTATACATACATATATATGCATTCAATGACTTAATTGAGTAGCGCTATTCAACTTTGATATGTATGTTTAGTATCTTAATCAGGATTGGATCGTAGGGTACAATCCAGCGGTTGACAACGTCAAAAGGAGCATTTGTAGCGGCAGCCATGCTTATTTGACCTATCAATCCACCGTCACCCGGACTGCGCCTTCGGTGTAAAGAGTAGCCATTATCATTGGTTACGATAGCTAAATAAAAAATCTATGATGGTTCTTAGTGCACTTGCCGATTTTCATGCACGGATTTCGTTTATTGTGCAGAATTTCCGCTCTTCTTTCGGGTGAGAAGCATGTAGTGACGTCATTATGGTTTCCGCCATCTTAAAACAGAGTAAAGTTTCGAAACAGATGGATCTATATTTGAACCAGATTGGTTGGTTGATACGGTTGGTTACCCGACCGTAGGTTGGGTTGGGATGAAATTTGTGCGGATCTTAGCTTAACCCGAGAAAAACCTTACTCATGCGATCGCTGGTGGACATGTCTTTGAGCATCCAAGTCTAACCTTTGTCGTTTTTCATGCAAGAACTCTGTTACTCGCCAAGAAGACATTCCTCATGCTTTAGAAGATTTTTTCGAAAGGTTACCCTTTATTCTATAAGGCATGTTTATGGATATATTTTTAAGTCCAAGGAGGGGAAACACAGCTGCAAGTGAGACTCTTTAATTGGGAACTTGATGATTGAGTGAATGTAAGTAAAATGCACTATAACACTTTTAAACATATATAAATATTTTGTGACGTTTATGATGTGAGAATTGGTCTAAAAAACAGTTCCCAATCGTAATGAGAGGCAGGCGGTTCCACTATGTGTAATACATCTGAGTATTAAACGATAATAAACAAAGCTGTGTTTTTTGTAGCAAGAGAGGCATTATTACCATTACTATTCGCTGCACATAAATATTCATGCACGTTTAATTGCTTGCGTAGCCTCTTTAATTCCTTTGTGTATCGTTTACTACGTAAGTGTTCTCTTATATACATGCAGTGCCCCTATGAGAGCTACTTTGAGAATAGACTTTGAAGAGTAAACTTGTTGTAAATGTGCATTGAATTATCGGTTAGCCCCCGAAGTAATCTATCATGGGGCCCTTGGGACTCTGGGCCCGTCTTATACAGATTTCCTTTCAGCGTGTTATGATGGGCCAGCAGGAAAACATAATATTTAAATGCTATAGGCATGAATATCCTTTGAAATCAAATCTCTGGTTGTCAATGAAATCAGCTATTGCTGATTTTAGAGAAAAATATGAGAGTTTTCAGCTAAAAAAAATTTCAGACAAATATGAAGCCTAAACAAAATCCATAGAAAAAAAAACTTTATATATTCAGCCATCCGATAAAAAAATCCCGGCTCTCTATCTTGAGTGAAAGTACTTTTAAAAAGCAAAAAATTAAACCACTTCAACGAATCCAAAGCTTAGCATGGACCACCAGGGGGGGCCTTTGGGGGCCCCGAGGGCTTTTGAATATAGCCTATGTTACAGCCAGATACCTATATTTTCTATCTACATGACAAATTTCAGCTCAATCGGTCCAGTAGTTTTTGACTGATGGAGCAACAGACAGACGGAAATACAGACACCATAACATTTTTATATATGTATAGCTGAATTACCCCTGCGAACATCCTCTCCCTCATTACTACCTCGGGATAACACTTCCTTTATAAATTATCATATAAGAAGAGAATAGATTGAAGAAAATGAAAAACTTCATTCTTTCGGGTATCCGATAAAATAATTTTTAGCTCTCTATCTTCAGTGAAAGTATTTTTTAAAAGCAAAAAGCTTTAACCATTGCACAAAACCCAATGCTTTGAATTCCTAATCAGGTTAACTGAACAAAATGAATTTCCAATGCGTTAATGACCACAGCTGGTTGTCAAGGAAATATGCTGTTGTTGATTTCTGAAAAAAAATAAACCGCTGCATTAAAACCCAATGATTAGCATTCCTAATCAGCTTAACTTTGCTAAATCACTTTGAAATGCGTTAAAGACCAAAATCTGGTTGTCAAGGAAATATGCTATTGTTGATTTTTTGAGAAAAATGTGCGTTTTTGGCAGCTTAAAACGCTGTTTTCAGACAAATACGAATAGGAAAATATAATTGATTGAAATAATTATAAACTTCATTATTTTAGCCATTTGATTAAAAAAATCCCACCCTCTATCTTGAGCGAAAGTACTTTAAAAAGCTAATAATGAAACCACTGCACAATACCCAATTCGTAGCTTAAACCACTAAAGTGCCCATTTTTATGACCTTTTGGGGCCCTGGGGTATTTTTAGATGGATATTTTTTTGATAGAGTTTTGATAGAGATTTGAATTTAGATAGAGTATTTTTAGATAGATGTAAAAACCTTCTCCTTGAAAAAATACATATATTTGCCAACTTTCATGGTGATCGGTGAAACTGTGTCGAAGTCTATTAATCTCGGACAGGCAAACAAACAAATATGCAAACATCCATTTTTATATATATAGATATCTCACCATCGTAGATTAAGGCTTACGAGGAAAGCTGGCGGAGAAATGGAAGGTGCACGATTCGCCTCAAATCAAAACCTTGGCGTTTTATTCGTCCCGTTTGTTTGTCGGGATCTGTTTGGGATTCGGCTCGAGTGCTGGGCACACGCGGCGGGGACGCCAGCCTCGAGAGAGTTACGTGTGTCTGGGAGGGGAGTAGGAGGGGAAAGTAAGGTGGAGGGGGAGGGAAGAAGAAGAGAACGCGGAGCCGGAGAGAGAGGAAGGAAGCAGATAAATACATCGAGGGGGGAGTGGGATTAAGTTTTTAAAGGTCGCAAAAAGTGGACGGTGGGAGGTCCCCAGAATCACAAAGAATGGCCCAGAGTTGTAAGAGGTGAACTAGGGAGGGGGTAGGGGAGGTAGAGAGTGGGGAAAAGACGACGTAGAGCGTAGTGTTGGGGGTCTTAGTGCGGAGGGTGACAATTCTATGGCGTGATCCTAGGAAGTATGAGGGGAAAATGGAGGTCCCGTGCGTCTCTTGGAACGGAAACCATTCCCCCTCCCAACATTGTTTCCTCTCCTCCCATGTTATTACTCAAAACAAAATATCACGCTCTTTTCATGATTCTGCAGTATTGCCCCGCTCACATTACTAACCAGCTAACCATCTTACGCACTGTCGCAGACCCTGAACGCCAAGTGGACGAACATTGATAGCCATCGTTCTTGTAGGTACGGAGGCTTCCGCGGTGGTTTGATGAATTTCCTTATTTTCATTTGATAAATATTTCCCTCGGCTGATAAGAGTGGTTATTGAAACAGCAAAAAAAGCAGAGAATTTCAACAGGGAAGACGGCTATCCTCTCTCCTCAACGTTCCAACTTCTTTTGCAACATTTAAATTTAAAGGTCCATCCGGCCAATCAGCGCGCGCCTGTCTAGCTCAAGTGTTAGGTATATATAACAGAGAAAGAATTTCTGCAGCTCATTCAGGACCTGATGATGCTGGCTGGAATGCAAGTGAAACGGTTTCCCATGAAATGAATCAACGCGGGAGAAACCCGAATTAAAGAAATTTATCATTCTTGTAGTTTCAAACGCTGCCAACTCATAATGGATACGCGCGAATGTCGAGTACGGAGACTGGAAGAGATCAAGCAAGATTATCAAATCATCATCATTATTCATTCAGTGCAAATATTGGTGGACTAGAGCCCTCCATTCTGCTCTGTTCTCTTTATGACCTTTTAGCTCTTCTGTTTCAGTTTCATATCCCGTTTTAAGCTTTTGCGTTCTTAGCCTTCCGCTAAGGTGATCGATAACACTTTCCAAAACGTATATGTGGTCGGAAAGTCCAATTTTCTCAAATTCGGAGAAAAACAATGACGCGAAATGTGATTCGAGTGAGCTGGTGTTGAAGATTCATTTTCAGTCGTGCCCTTTTAAGGATTGGAATGCAAACAATGAGAAATGGTGAGTTTTTCTCTATTTGTGACGTAGATTCCGATGTAATAGGATTTAAAGAAGTAGAACTTCGTGGTCTAAAATCAGCTTTCCCGTGATCTCTCTCGCATACCTCTCGCCTTCAGGAGACGCCTCATCCGGCTACTTGAGCTCGTGCCAAGCGATGTTCCACCGCCCATTCCACCCTCCTACTGCTCCCACCCCCGGATCAACCGATCTCCGCCTACTCGAATTTCCCTCCGCACCGCGCTTCCCATTCATCCCGAATTCTTCCCTTATTTCTCGAAAGTTTCTCGTCCGTTTTTACCTCTGTTTTTACTACTCTGTTTTTGAAGTCCCAGGCACTGTTATAGTTGAGATCTTTCTTTCGTTGCCTCTTCACCTGAAACCGCATAATGTACTGCTAGCTCGTAGGTATATGGCATGTGGTTTTGACTCGCCAGTTATGAAAGAAAGAGTAGAAGGCGAACATTTGAGAAAAAGAGATTTTTTAAGAATTTTGATATTTTCTTCTGTTTTCATCGCGATCGGGAGTATACGAGGAAAGGTAACAAGCAATGGGAGGTAAATGAAGAAGGAGGTGCGGAAAAGAGTTGTGTATTAGGGTGATGTTATTTCCATATGTTTATGTTGCTGTTGGGAAAGGACAAAATGACAACATGGGTGATATAAGGAGAGCTTAGCGTAAAAGAGGACCAAGTCCATTTTTGAATTTCTTAGCTAAGAATTTTAAAGGATGGCAAGAGTCGTAAATTTTTGACACATGAGAGAGCATTCGAGAAAAGTTCTAATATTTGTCTCTACATGGCAGCAGTTTTCGAGAGCACTGATTACAGCTAATCTACAGTAGGGTTATACAGATCTTCAAACGCGTTTCCCCCAAAAAATCCTTTCAATGGACTGGGCTCAATTGTACTATGAGCCCTCCGCATTATGTCTATTAAATTTGAAAAAGAATCTTTCTCACTATGACCATCTCATCTGGCATGGTGGTTGGGTCAATTTTTCTACGAAACAATACGCAGAATGACCCACTCATTTATCGTCGAGGTGTATTTTCTCATGTGCTCTTTTCTTCCTCCCGTTCTTCCATTTCCTCTGTATTCTCACTCTCAGACCGTTTACTCTTCCCATTATCTGAACTCCTTCCACCGCCTCTTTCCTGCCTCTCTGAGACCAAGTGCTACACTCTCCTCTTGTGCGATCGTGATTGTGTATGTGCAAGCAGGCTCACACGCAAACACAATCACTTGAGTTGTTTTTGTTGCTGTTTAGTCCCGAAACAAGGCTCGCTTTTAGATCTCCCACTTGACCCTGCCTAAAAAGAAACTATTTATCCCGAAAAATCTTGCCCTTTTCCATTCTAAGCCAACTTCTTTCTTCGTCTCCACCTTCTCCCCAAGCGCCTCCCCCTCACCCACTTCGGAACTAAGCCCTCGCTTCGTACGCGCCTCCCTTCACCTTCACATCCCAAGATCCTTCCACTGGAGCAACTATTTATGCCCCATTCTTCCTTCTGAATTCTCTTCGCGGCTCCCCTCGTCCTTCTCTCTCTCCCTTTTCCCAACTCCTCTCATCTCCTGTTTCTCTCCTCTGCTTCGTCCTCTACCGAGAACTTTCCTTCAAGAGTAATCCCGTCTCCATCTGGCTCCTCATCCTCCTCGTTTCGCCTTTCTTCCTTCCTTCCCTCCGTGTTTCCGTCGCTATTAGGTTTCGGATGTCTTAAACTTCCTATTCTCCTTCATGCGCGTGTGAGTGTATGTGTTGCCTCGAACTCTCCTCTCCTCCCTCCCCTTCCCTTCTCGGTCGTCATGAAAGTGTTACGCAACTAATGGCTGTACTAGAAGGATGGGAGCCATTTTGGTCTCTGGAGGTCCCAAGTAAGGCTTAAAAAAATGATCAAATCACCTGAGTTTCAGGGTGACACGAAGGATATTATTTTATCCCCATACAAAGTCTCTGCATCTGATTGAAGCGACAAAATGGTGATAACTTATTTGCTTCCACTTCAAGTACATCCTAAATACATATGGTAAAGAATAATTAACAGAATAAACGGAAGCTTAATGAGGTATCCGAGGCCATGAACTGAATTAAGCCACCGTCAATGGATAATGTATGTTATTTACATGTTTTTCCGTTGGATAATAGTTAAAAATTTTATTAATATAATATTAGAAAAAATATTAAAAATTTCGTTCATTTCAACCATTTTCAAAAATGCTCTACAGCACATGAATATTTTTATTGTTTAAGGAAATAAATATAAGGGAGGCCTAATTTGTCGCTCTGATTGATCCAAAAATGTATTCTTTCCGCGTGCCGCTGATAAGTGCAACCCAAGCAAAGACACTCCGTCAACATACATTTCACTTTCCGTCCTCTTCCAATTCCTTTTCCCTCCCTCGCTCATGGTTACGGTCCAACCGACCCCTATAAAACACCCTTGCAGGGGCTGGAGAGATGGTTTGTAGATGTAAACGGAAGAGGTTTTACTTCGTTTTTATCTGTTCACTCACACCTGCCTCCCTCTCTCTTTCTAGGTTGTCACCAAGATTTTAATTCCCTTCTCTTGGTTTTAATATCCCACGCTCCCGTCGCCGTCGGGCCTAGAAAGTTTGGGATTGCTCTGCAGCTGCTTACGTCACTTGATATGAGTCGTGACTCTTTCTCCTTTTGTATTAAAATTTTCGACTAGCTCGAGCAAATTTGAACCATCCCCTAATCGGTCTCGTAATCCCTTTGCTTATGATTGCGCCCTATGCTATGTCTACTGCTTCTTAACTTGTATATTTGCTGTAAAGAAACAATACTCCTGAAATACCATGCAGATTTTTCTAAATTTATACAAATGCATTAACTCTGACTGGAATCAGATTATAAATATTATTTATTTGCGGAGAAAACATTTAATAGTCAATTTCAATTTTGGTTAATTCAGTAAAAGAGTGAAAGGTTTATTTATAGAAATTAGTATAGTTACGTGGAGCATATGTTTGTCTTTTTCATCTATTAGGAATCAGAAAGTGTGATACCTCCTGGAGTAATGTTATTTCACTTCCGTGATTTTTTTAAAACTACTTGGGTTTTACCGGATTATTGTCTAAAATTTTATTATATTTAAATTTTAAAATATTACCTAACTAAACTCAATAAATTCCATTCGACTTTCTGCTCTGCAGGCAGAGATTTAATTTTTAAGCTTGAGCGCAAATAAAATATTGTCGCTCAGATAAACAATCGAATTACGATGATGGTTTTATACCGAGGCTAAGAAGCTTGTTTCAGACGTTTCCCTCTAACCCAGTAACGGCTTTGTCGCGACAGCTGGAGACTTGCAAATTTTGTCTTCTGTAGATGAAGAGTCATTTGTTGATTTAAGAGGAGTAACTTTATCATTAAGTGATTTTTTTTTTATAAAAAATAGCAAAACATTGGTTTTTGCGAAATTTTTTTGGTAATATTCCGGGGCACGTTGTGACGGTAGATTCCGAAATGAGGATTTTCAGCCCACTTAAATCAAAGGATCATCTTTCATATACGCAAAAAATCAACAAGCATTGATGCTGTTTTCGTATTAAGGCTAAGGCAATGTTAAGTGTTCAAGCCTGCGTTGACAACGGAGTAGATTTTTTCCATCCCCACCCAAGAATAATCGTTCCCCACTCCATTTTTGTCAGTGTTTCACTTCAGCTTCACAGTTTCCCTTTGGGCTTCTACCACCCCAGTAGGCAACTACAGGCGGCGACCGTTAACTTGAGTTGGCTTGGGAGTATATACCCACCTTACATTCATATCCACATTATTGTCTATATGACATAGTTTTATGTGTTTGTTTTTTACTTCCTACAAACTTAGTTCATCTACAAGCATGAGTTGAAGTGGTAAACGGTAGATTAAAAAATTATATTTACGACTGCGTAAATTTTACTATACTTTATCTCATTTCATTAACTTTACTTTCATAATTAATACCGACCGAAAATACTATTTACTACTACATTTCAATTGAACGTTCTCGTGTATGGTTGAAATTTTTAGAAATATGTTTTCAAACGCGATTTGAAGTGGTGCTTTTCAGCTACAAGACAAACTTTCTGTGAGTGCTTGAGTTAACGAGGAAATCTCTACGTGCAGTTGAAGTGTCCGTTTTGTTGAACCCAACACGCTACTGAGTGGAAAAATGTCGGGCACCTTGTGTGCCAATCTATTTCTGTAAACTTTAAAGTTGATAAAAGCTCTCATGGAGTGAAATGTTTTTCCGTGCATCGGGAGCACAATAATCTCGTAAGAGCTCCATTATCGCCGAAGAGCACTCCAGTCTTTATTGCGCCCAGCAAATTCCGATTTCTATTACCTATTACAATGCATTTATTTGTTCCCGGATCTATTTACTGAAAAACAACTTAGAAGCAATTACCTGGAGCATCAGCAAGAAACCTGTCATAATTTTAGCGGACCAAAAGAAATGACGGTCGTAATTTGCTCGTTGTCGGTCGTAGTCGGGAGATTCTCTCGCGTGGCGCAGCTCTGAAAAGGGTCTTGTTTTTCTCCGGATTACGACCAGAAATTCCCGTTTCCCTGACAACACACAGAAATGGTTACACCTTTAAGTTTTCCTCCGCGAGGTAAATGCTTGGCCCGTGGAAGTGAAGCGTGTGTCGTAGCCTCTTTTCTTTCCTGCTCCAATACTCTTCTGACCCGTATTCAACGGAATAAAATTGATTAATTCAACGTCGAAATACGAAAAAAAGTGATTTACAACCAGGGGCGGATTAAGGTCGTTATTTGGGGGGGGGGGGCGGTTCACGACTTTTCGCGGCGCCTAGGGCGTATGCAATACCTCTCAACGAAACGGGGGTCCGGGTGGACCTCCCTCGGAAAATTAAAAGAAATGAAGCGCTTGGAACGTAATTTTGGTGTGGCTATATTATATAGTGGATGTGATAAATTATTGAGTAAAGCTCTCTAATCAAATTTGAAAAACTTAAACAAACGATTTAAAAAATGCCATTCTTGTGAAGATAAAGGTCTACCGGGTTTTACACCGCGTTGGTCCATGTTTCTTCGGATGACAGTTTCGGCGGCGTTTCAATCGGATTCTTCAGGTCGGTGAAGTGAAGGTGTAGCCATTCGTCCTCTTGTATATCTCACCCGTTGGAGTCAGGTCTAACGCTTGAGATATATAAGAAGACCAATGGCTGCACCTTCACTCAACCGACCAGAAGAAGCCGACTACAACGCCGACGAAACTGTCGTCCAAAGAAACATAGACCAGCGCGGCGTAAAACGCGTAAGACCTGCATCTTCACATCAATTAACCCGCGAAAGCTTACACAAGGATTTCAAACTTCTTTCTTCTTCAAAGCCGTACAAAATGAAAATTGGTTGGAGTGAAATAAAAAAATAAGTACCTAGTCAGAAAATACTATTTTCCTTTAACATTTTTATTTTATCAGCAAAAGTCAAAATGACAACATTCAAAGAAGAACTGTCAGGCTGTAGAATACATTTATAATAGTTTTAACAACGACTAAAACAAGTAGGACCTACTTCATATTAAAATAAATGAAATAAACGTAGTATAGGCTTTTGCTTGGAGGTAATGTAGTCACCCTCACAAATACAGATATACGGGCTGACGTAGATTAAGAAAATATTATTTAGTTGTAATGTATTGAGCTCCAACTGTAATGCAAATAGCCTAGGTCTTGACTGTAGGTATAAGATTTATGTATACAAATTACAACAGCAAAGTTTGCTTTCTTGTTTCTTTCTGCTCAGCAAATAGGTTTAATGCATTATTATCGGGATCTACATGAATATGACGGTAGATGTACAACATAGTAATGCCGTTTAGCCAACTTTCACCGAATCTTGATCGCACGTAACTTTTCAGAAGGCTTAGAGTAGAAGTTACCGTGATTCGTCAACGGCTCTTCCAATGATAATGCACCGCCGTGTCGTCCCTATGACCTCTGATTTTTATGTTCTGACGACCAAGAAAAATCACAATTTTTAGTATCAGCTTCAGGTTTTCTCTACTTTCCTTGATTTTCTCCCTTCTGTAGCAGTCCAGTTGGCTTGCAATTTTATTTTCAGGTATTTTTTCCAGAAAATTCAGGGCCAACAGCACTACACCTTTATGATAGACTGTGTTTTGGTGGTTTGCCAGATCAGCTTGTTTCCCTAGAAGTTTTGAAAACTTCTTTAATGTCTCTGTAACGAAGGATTTTAACTGCAAATGTTTAAGGCAAGCTGCCGTTCATTGGGAAAAAGGGCAGTACGAGATAGTAAGTTCGTATCTACAGAAATGTCCATTCATTGAGGGAGAAATCACAATCCAAGGTTACTTTTCAAGATGTTCCATCCTCACGTAACGACGCTCTTCCGCGGTTCTCTTCCTATGAGTTGAAAAGGGATACTTGTAGTCGCTTGTGGGTGTCCAAGGGCTTTCCAAAAGTTCTGCTATTTTCCTATCACCAGGGTTTTCCTTTCCTGGTACAATGAAGATACCTACGTCACAGGTGAAATTTTCAGCCAAAGGAAGTGAAGAAATTGAAGCTTCAGTCGATTTTTCGTGGCTACGTGGAGGTGATTGTAAAACGACCATGGGCTCAGCTCGAGTCTCATTGTCAGTTTTTCAACATGAAGGCATGGTGTTAAAAAATTATATATTTCCTCCTGCTGCTTCTGGCGTCTTTTGTTTTAGGACGCGAGAGAAAGCTTCGAAGGTGCGCAGAGGCACTGTTAGTTTTCCGCTTTGTACCAGGCCTACTATAAGTGGGCGCTTGTAAACAAATTACTTAACTATTCTTTCTGCGACGAGTTGAATAAAAATAAAAGCATGTCTTTTTCCCACCCTCTAGCGTAATGCTTGAGAATTATTTGGCTTTACTTTGAGAGTACTCAATTTTACTGCAGTCATTAGGAGATGGGTAAAAAATGTGGTGGTGGGCCTCTTACAGCATGTCTATGATAACACAATGACAATGAAAGCCCTGTAAATAGTTGGGTGTTCAGTTTCTTGATCAAAAAGCAGATAAATAGCAAGAGAGGCTCATGTGGGCCCGAGCTTGAAGTCGGCCGTCCGACCCTAATGGCGAGCGCGAGAAAGCGCAAATAAGTTATGTCGTTGTAATTTATCAATTGAACTTACCATCTCTGGCTGAAAGGTTGATTTTCACGTCAGGTATATCACAGAATAAAGGGAAAATGGCGCAGGGTCCTAAACATGTGAAGAACTCTTGAACTTGTCACTCAATACAACTGGAACAATACACTCGCTAGAGCCGGGCAACTGACATGTCGCGACGAGCACGAGAGGGGAGGGTGTGGCATACTAGGCAGTGCAGGAGAAGGGCGTGGAGACTGTATTCTCCTCTCGCAGACGCACTACGGCTCAACTGCCCAAACACGCGGCACGATTCTCTGCATACATAAAGTATACCTTATAATTTTTCCGTGGCGGCACCAAAGCTTTCACAACATTGTTCTTCAAGAGGCCTACAAGAGTACAATTGCGAACATCGAGGGTACTGTGTTTGTTTAGACAAGAGGCTTTTAGATATTTTCCATTTATCTTTAAATATTGTATATTGAGCTGGCGAAATAAAAAATTGGATTGGAGAACCATCTTAATGATTACCGTCTTTTCTATTTTCCCAGGAATTACGGGGGGAGGTCGCCCACCTTAATCCGCCCCTGTTTACAACCCCTAGGCGCGATTCTTCCGATTCCATTCTTAAATGATCCCGTTTCTCATATTTTTCTCTCCGGAAAAACTTTTCCTCCGCGTTCCACTCAAACGAAAAACGGCACTCTCCTTCCTCTATCCCTTCCCCCCGCCCACCAACCCCTGAAACTGCATGAATATCCCGAGACCTACTCCTCCCCCAAGGTGGTGTGCGACCCCCAGCCTCCATTTTCTACCCCCAACTTGATTCGACGACTACCGCAGTCCCCAAAAAACCCTCAACCCCCAGTCGCAGATTCAAACCCACCTCTCGCCCCTCCCTAAATACCATTCCCTCCACCTTAACATTCGACAATGCGTAGTTTATACTATCATCGTGCGTGCGAAAGTAACTAATAGCCATGCATTCTCATTATTTCTGCAGTTACCATCGTTATTCAGTGCTGCCTTCTCAAGGATTTGCAAAGCCAAGTGATAATCAGCTAGCTAATTTTGAGATTATTTTATTATAACCACATCCTTGTACACGCTTTCCAATTTTTTGAATATTTTAATAACAACAGCAAATAACTCTCCTCTTCCTTTTTCTTCAAAATGTCACTTTTCCCTTCTCCATTTTCTTTGCGCTGTTTGATTGTCATTCACATCTATTCCGGTTTTCTCTCGCGACGGCAGCGCATGTCATGTTAAGTTGGCTGTATTTAGAACTAAAAATAACGACAGCTTTCCTCTCCTTCATTCACAACGAAAAAAAAATAGAAGCTAATATTGACAGTTTTTATCGTAGTATACGCATATTCCTTCACATTCTTCAATTTAGGAAATGGTTTCTGAAGCTAACCCTCCCTTGACCCTCCTCATTTCTTATTCGTAGAAATATACTACTTTAGACTACTTCATTTTACTCTGTTATTTAATTATCGGGCTTCATCATTTACGGTTTTCCTCCGCGACTGCATCACCCACCATGGTGAGTAGGCTTAGTTAGGAACTCAAAATTACGACAGCGTGAATACGCATTCATTCGGCGTTTTTCGCCTACGATGGTGGGTGCGTTGGAGATAAGGACGGGGCGTAACCCTCCTCCTTCTCCGTTTTCTACAATCCGAACCTTCGTATTCCTTTCCGACCATTCCCCTTCCTTCTCTCGGTCTTTCTCTCTCTCCCTCTCTCGTTCAAAAGCTCCACCTCTGCTGTTATACTATGCCACGCCATGCCACCACCTCTCCCAATCTCTCCTCTCTTTCCACCACGCCCTTTTGCCACCCTTCTCCATACTCCCGTCTCCTTTTCCTCCTCACACCCCGTGAGAGAGCTCAGTGCTGGCATTTGAGGGCGACATCTGTCGGTGACACGATTCCCTTTCTTCCTTTCCCCCCTACCTATCCCCCCTCCCGCTTGCTTGCTTCCTTCCTTCCTCACCCCCACCCTTCTCGCCTCCCCTAGCCCCCCTTCGTCTATTCCCATCCCCCTCACCTCCCACCACCCTGAACCCCTTGCTCGATCCCCCAAAATCCAAAACCTTCACCCTCTTCCATCCCTATATCCACAGATCTCCCCCCCCCCCCATGTGCCACCCCTTTTTGCCCTCAAAATTCTGCTCTTGCTATTTCTTTCTTATTTTTTTGTGCTTCTCCTCTCTCTTCGGATAAAAGTGTTCGAGTTATTTCCTTTTCTAATGCCTCAGTATTATATTTTCTTCTACGCGAGTTCTTTCTCTCCTTTTTTCATCCAGGAGTTCCATATCGCGTTTTTCATATCGTTTCGTGCCCATTGCCACCCCCGTCTGTGGATTCCGATGTATACAATTTTCGCCGTATCGAAATGCATTTCCTTCCCTATGGAGGATACGTTCTTTTCCTCCGCCCTCTTCAGCTAGCTGCTTCTCTTCACGCCCTCCCCCTCTCGTTCCCGCATTCACCTTTTCCTGCATCGCCTGTCCAGACCAGTCCTGCTCTTCTTTCACTTCCGAGAGCTCCCTTTCTCACTGTCAGAAATTGGTATTCGATGCCTCTTTCAATACGCGGAAATGAAACATCCTAATTTCGGACCTTTCTATTTCACTCTGAAAACACCTTCAATAGAAATCCACTCATTGATGCGGGATCTAAAGATATGCCTACCGCTTCCATCGTTTCTGTTTTCGCCAACTGATGCTTGGGCTATCTTAACTTAATACAAGAATGTTTTGAGGTTTTAGTGTGGATATTTGTGGTATAATGTGGACAGAATCCTCTCCTGCGAAATAGAATATTGTGACTTACGATGGCCTATAGGCGTCCAAAGGGATCAGTTTCGCAATGAAATAATTAATAGATAGTGACGATTAATGCAATCTTTTCAACATACTTGTCCCCCAAATCTCGCCTGACTTAGTTACTTCAAAAATGGCAACGTATTTTCAGTATTTTATTTTAGATAATTCGATGGGGTTCTCCCTAACCTATCTCGCTCCGTTTCCGGAGGATTTTATCCGGGTATTCCTACTTTCTTTCGTTTTAATTTCCGTTGCATTTCTGGTCTTCCTTTCTCTCTTGTAGGCTTTCCGAACTTTTTCCCCGTCCCATCTTCATCTCATCATTATTCATCCAACTCTCCCATCCCATCATTCCGTCTTCCTCATCCTTTTCCATTCGACATCCCCTTTCCCCGCTACTGCATGCCCCTCCACGTCTCTGAGCGCTTCCCACGTGCCCACAGCCCCCGAGGCACAACCCTTCCCACATCGTATCGGCTTCCGAAAAAAAATTGAAGGGAAGCTGCGAGTCGCCCTCTCATGCATGGCTTTTGATTTTACCATGGTCCACCTGGCGCCAAGTCTGCTTCACTCCGCAGAAAACCTCCCTCATCCTTTCCAAAGCTTGCTTCCGTGTATCCGCCCGGGTGAGATGTGTGAAAGCTTCCTATTAGGTTCCCCGACAGGGAGAGGAGACGAGAAGCTTCGTGCTATCTGAACCTCCGTTTCCGATTCAAGTGTCGCGGGTGGTGCAAAAATATCCGTTTGAATAGGCGTGTACGAGCAAGAAAGTTCAGAAGAATGAATCATTTATGATTTTTAATATACATTGAAAGAGATTTGTTCCACGTGTAATGAACAACGTAACCGTTAATAATTTTCGCTAGGTAGAAATATTATGGAAGACATATGAATTAATTTATTTCATTCCTCCTCTAAATTGTCTTCTATTTGTGGGAATATACGTCTGGAGATATTTGAATTAAGTACCACTAGAGCATTTGTCGTTATGTACGGTGCTAGAGAAAATCTACCAATTAAATTTCGACTAGAAATGACGTGTTTCTCATTAGCCACCGTATGACGCTAATTCTAAAACATTACATTGCACATGAAAATCTAAGAAGATATGTCTTTCCATGAGTAATCTATAGTATTAATTTCTATCATGCCGATAATAAGTACTTAATCTTTGAGCATAAAGAATTATTACTTTATTTTTGTCCATAAATTGTTATAAATGTAATAATTTCACTCGATTGATAAATTACTATGGAGAGATAATTAGAACTTATCTTTGAAGATTTTGAATTATCCACTCATGATTTGCCATCCAATTCTAGGAATTGAAGTATTTCACTCTCTCGAGAAGTGATTCAGCTATTGACTGAATTTCGCCGTAGTAATTCCTATTGATCGCTTTCTTGAGTTTCCAATTCTGACGAATCCACGTACTCTCAGAGTATTCCTCCCTTTGAATCCTCCCCACTTCAACTTTCCCATCCTCCTCTCTTTCCATTTCTCACCGACTCCTGGGAGTACAAAAAAGGACACTAATTCTTCCTCCTTCACTCAATCTCCTCTCACCTTCTCGCTGAATCTCTGAAGGTCCCGGATTTTACATGTCAAGGAGAGGTTCCTTCAACTAATTCCTTCCCTCGAGACTCAGAAGATGGAGAGAGGGAAAGAGAGAGAGAGCGATAGCAAGGCAGATACGGAGGCAGATCGTGAGGGATGGTTCGGAAACGCGCCTACTCGACTGTCTAATCTTCCTTTCGCTGTAATTTCTCTCCAACTTGAAGCTCTCCGTGATATTAAACGCATAGGAATCGTATTATTAAACGTGATTTGTGACTCAGTCCGCGACTTCATTTTCTTCCAAAAACCCTCCCCAACTTGAACGATGGTGTCATTGCTCCGTGCGAGCTAGCGGGTACGGTTCCAATGCCAAGTGCATGTGCTCCTTTAGCGCTTTCGAGAAAAGGGTTTTTATTTTTTTATCGATGCAAAAGAGAGAGAGAAAATCCAAGAGAATCCGCTCTTAGCCGGTGTATGTCAGAATGAATCCTACGTATATATTTCGAGCCCCACATTTCCTTTTTGCTCTAAGGGTGATCACTAACAATAAGTTTTCAGATTCGCCTCGTCGGGCCTCTCTCCCCTTTGATGGAATGGGAAAGCTCCCAGTGTGAAAGTTTGGGACTCCCAATGTAGATGCGAGCTGGAACATTACCAATTGTTTTATTTCAAAGTTGAAGGACTCAATCTTTCCGCTGATTACGCCAAATATCTCAATCAAGCAACAGAAACTGAACAAAATCTTGCCGAAAAATAAGAAAAAGTGTCAGTTTGCGCAGTATTTCTCCTCAACATGTAATCTAAAATGACCAATGTCTCGTAGACAGTACTCAGATCAACTTTCATAAGAAAACAGTGAAAACCAAGAGTATGTACAAAAACGCCTAGTTCAGCTATGACAAGGAAAATAGAAATGGTCTGCAGCGATGCTTTCGGCCGTGGCAGACATCACCCTTAATCAGAACGTCTCCTTCCACCCTCTTGCAAGTAATGAATGCTGTCTCGGGCAGCGTTGATTTAGTTTCCAAAGTAAAAGCCAAGGCAGACACTCTCTTAGTTTGCCTTCAACTAACATGCTTTAAATGAGATAGATGATTTTTTGTGATACGAATAATTGAAAATTTTACATTTAAGTGCATATTTTGTTTCGCCACACAATTGCATTTCGTCTGGTTACATCACAATATGTACAAAAGATAATGGCTTTAACATTGCAAAATCTTGCCCTTGGTGAAATTCTGTCAATTACGTCTCATTCAGCCAGGAGTAAATAAGTTTTAAGTTAAGCGTTTTAACTCTCCTCTCAGTTTTAAGCTCTTCTTCCCTCTGCATCAAGACATTACATTTCGTTTTTAATACCAGGAGCAAAAGCAGAAGGGTACTTATCACTTGGTCTTGAAACAAGATTTTCTTGACACATTATTTCGTAGACCCCTCGAAGTGGTTTTAAAATAATAAGTCGTCTGCATATAAGTGTGTATTTCAATCATTTCCAGAATTCGTCAACTGTATCGATGGCATGTGAGTGACGGAGTATCCATCTATCTCTACTTACTGTTCTCTTAGGTTTGTTCTCTAACTAGCGCCTTTGCGATTCCGACGAATCGAAAGCTCGAGGATTTTAGTACTCTGACAGCCTCACTCCACGCACATTCCTCCTGAGCTTCTTATGATGCGCGATTCATGAGTCTCTTTCCCATCTCGCATTCCTTCTCTTCAACTAAACTTATTCACTTTCACTGAACCATGCATCTGATCCTCCCTTCGCAGCGTTTTGTTTAAAAACCCGCCTTCCGGCCACACCCGCACTCCGAAGTCAGGGTCTCCCCTCTCAGCCCTTTCCCTTAAACTTTCCTTCTCTCTCCTCATCTCGTCTACCTTTCACTTGTACATTTTTCCCTTCAACTCAAGATAGAAAAAAATATATTTTATCTCCTATTTCCGTCAAATCCTCTCACAAGCTGTTAGTAGTAAAACAGGACGACATCCTATTTGAGGACGAAAAAAGGTTATTCGCTCCTAAGTTATGTATGTTTTTTAGTCTTTCTTAAATGCTATAAAAGGGAAAGAGGCTAGGACAAACACTTTGCTGGCGAATATTGAACGCCACTGAAGAAATTCCCCTCGGGCATCCATTGAGAAACGTTCAATTGTCTTCCAGCTTTTTGCTTTCTTTTTTGTGAGTGCGTGTGATATGACTCTTGTCTGAAAATTTTGTGCGTTTCTTCCCTGGCCCTCTTATAATTCGAGTACATGACTCTTAATGTCAATTTTGTCGTTTTATTTTTTTATTTATGGTATGTAATGACATTTTGTTGAAATATTACATAAGGCACAGGCCATTAATATTGGTATTCCATGTTAATATTGTATTTTAATTTTACATAGGCAGATGTTAGCTTAATATTTTTTAATGACTATGGTGGTATTACTTCCAAACGGGGTAAACAATTTCCCTTTAACCGGATTTTTTTTTATTTTATCGTTCTTCTTATCCTTCGTTTACTCTTTATTTGATGTTGATTTTTTTTAATCGGTATCAGATATTTTTCCTATTAGGGATAGATAAATAGTTTTAATATCTTGGCCAATGTTTCTCTACGTTAATGTGGAAATAAATCACAAAATCGAAAAGTGGGAGAAGTAGAAAGGCACCTTTTTATGAAATACTCTTATCGCCTTGAATGCTTATATTTCAAATAAATCCTAGCGCATACAGATAAAGTGTATTTGCAGCTGTTTAACTTACACAAAAACTCTATCTCTAAATTTCAAATTGTACCGAGGGGCTCGGCTCTTTCGATTACGAGGATAAATGCATTACTGACGCCCGACCTACAGCAAAAAAAATCAGAGTCGCCTAATCAGCTGAGAAAACATTGAGCATTCATTTATGTTGCTCGAGCGATTGACCAGAATGTGGAAAGGGAAATTAGACGGAACGGAAAGCAGTGCACGTGGAGAAAAATGTATAGAATGGAAGGGACGACTCCAGAGAAACGGAGGAAAATCGCATCGCCAGAGGTGACAAGCTATCGAGTGAGAGAACGCGAGGGAAGGAAGGAGAGAAAAAGGGAAAGCAAGGGCGAATTCCTTGTTTGTGGATGAAAAATGGAAGGTTTTAGAGGGCATTGGAGGAAGGGACAGGGAAAACGTAAGAATCGCGACGCCTGCACAGGATATGAATTTCCGATAAAGACGTAGTGAGAATGGGGGGAAGGCGTGTCAAATGTGAAGTGGATTGGGGAGAGGGGGGAGAGAAAGGGATGCAAAGGAAATAAAAGATGGGCAGGCAGCTGAGGACTCGGGAAAGTGTTTTTTACGAGTGGAAAATAAAGTCGATGGTACGCCTGAAAGACAGTAAAATAATATTTTTGTATTGATATCTACGAGTCAATATGTATTCGTTACGTCTCAACCTGTTTTGGAAAGTCATTTAAGGAAATCTAAGTAAACTCATTGAAATGTGTTTATTATGCCAGAAAAATTCGACTGAATTTTCAAACATTCTGTCGTTTATCAATATTAATCTCTGATTAATGAAGCTTTTTTTAGGCAATTCATTCATTTTATTTTGAAGTGTACCCCGCCCCTATTAACGAATATATATTTAATATTCTCATTTCAAAGTATATTGGTGTGATTCCTCGGTTATATCACTGATGGATCAACAGGTACAATTACCATGTAATTATAATGTTAATTTCTCTAATGCTAATCCACGAATAATTAAACCATCTGACCCTTGCAGCGACTCATGCTTCCATGTGCATGTATTTGGAGTCTTAATTGAACCCTGAAGTTTCCACAATACTGGGTAAAAAAAAGGTCCTGTAGAAACAGAGTAAGCCTTTTATAGTTTCATTAACTTCTCGTTCCAACTTGGTCCACAGAAATTACATAGCATCTTTGAAAGTAAACTCGAATTTCTCGAGGCAAGGGCGAAAGTTCTCTGGAGCTCGGCGGCCGTGATACTTTTTATCCCCGGTCCATTGGTAGCTAATTCTCCGCGAGATCATTTCGAGGTGGAAAGTTTTCGAGAGGTCCGGATTTCGCCGAAGAGGAGAAAGACTGGCGCGTAGAGAGAACGCGAGAGGCAATTTCGAGTTTCGAGAAAGAAGAGAGGATATGAAGTCCAAGCAACAAAGCCGTCGAGAGGGAAATGGAGAAGTGGAAGATATTTCCTCTCGTTTTTTTCCCGATTTCTCGATTATGGCGAAGGAAATGGGAAGTTGGATGGGAAGTTGATGAAGTTGAAATGGGTGTTCGGGTACAAGTGGAGTAGGTAAGGATTTCATGCAATCGATTACATGGGCATACAATTCATTCACACAATAAAGGGGTATCGGAGTGAGTGTAACACACTAATAATGCAGGTAATATATTATTGAAATTAAGAAAAAGCAACGGCCTGCCACGATGGAAACATCGGTTCCCGATCAGTCACCGAAGTTACGCATCGTTGGGCTCGCCTCGAGTTTGGAGGGGTGATCCTCCGATTCGGCCGAGTGCTGTTGCCCCTGTCTGCACGTGGCAGACAGTAAGTGCGAAATGACCTTAGCCATCGAAGCACGTTAAACAAAAGTACCACTACTAATTAAGATAAACATTCGAGTATAAATATCCTGGAGCTCTTTGAAATTCACATATTTACGAACAATAGGTTGCTCTACGGATTTATGTTAAAAATTACTTCTCCTTTGTTAGTTTGATTGGCTTACTTTCTGCGCATAGTGATTGATTACCTGAAAGTATGAACGAATGACCGTTCAAAACATTTTTAAAAACCTAAGTAAAATGATCTCAAAACGATCGTGTATATGTTTCCGTGGAACGTTTGAAATTGTGACCTGTGGGAAATAACCTACCTTACTGCGCAGGCTGAGAATATCTCATCGCAGCTATCCAGGTTTTGTGGATAGAAATAGGGCCCTCCTGTAATTACTACAGGAATATTTCACCTATTCCTCTTTTTTTAGGATGCACAAGGTGTTGATCTCTCACCTTTTACCTAAATATCGGTGTCATTGAAAATTTAAGCATCATTTTTATCCTCTTTTAAAACAAGATATGCTTTATACGCATTACTTTTACGCTATCATTACAGCTTTTTCAGTACTCTCGTTAAATTTTGCATGGTCTTTTGGGATTTTTAAGTTCACTAAATCGCGATAATAACCGCAAATTCTCCGTGATAAAACAAAATGAGGGCCAAAACCTCTTTCCCAAAGTTCTTTAAGTTCTTAGCATAATAGTAGCCTCATCGCCCTAGAAGGCTAGTTTTCATGTAAGATTAAGCATTTTTTAAATGGCGGCATGAGACTTAATTCACGGAAGCATTGGTTTTTATGTTTTCAGTAGAAATACTTCGTATTTCATCTGCTGCCCACACTTACTTTTATTTAAGAATTAGACTCAATAGTTAGTTTTTGTTGATATTTTATTATGTATGCTAGGACTCACACCAGGTAAGGTAATTGGCTGCTGCCAACGCTTCGACAGAATAATCTTCCGACATCACCAGCGCAATTAGTACACTGGAGCTGTTTGGAATTCACATATTTACAAACAAGAGCTTGTTTTTCGGAGTTAGTTAAAAGTTACTTCTCCTTAGTTAGTCATTGCCCTAATGATGACGGAAGAGTACTCCGTCGAAACGTAGACAGCAGCCAATTACCTTACCCGGTTAGAATCCCTGGAACGCCAAACATTTGTTATCCACAGGGAAAACACCAGACCTTATGTTTTATGATGTATTCACGTTTAACTTTTTTCTCATCCAAGGTTCACATATCCTTTCACGTTACAAAACTCGCTTTTAAAGGCCGACCCATCATGATGAAAAGCAATTATATGCTTGACCTTATCAAAAATGTGAAAGGTCGAGTATCGTAGTATTGTTTGGACTAAAGATATATGTGGAGAAAGAAGAGTTTTACAAACAATGGAGGGAATATGTTTTCAAATCGTCGTTTCTTTAAACCCCTCACTCGTGGCGTTGTTTGCTCGCCCTATCGCGTTTATTTGTCATTTTTCATTTATACCACGACCGTTTTTTTTTATAAACTCGGGATCTTGTACCCTTAATCATTCATTTTTGTTCCCACCAAGGGAATTGAAATACGTTTTTCATGAATGACGCCATATAAATGAACTCTTTTGAGAGATGGCTTCATCTAATTTGCTAGTAGACATTCCAGCGATTGGTTAAATTAAAGCCAATCGAAACCTATTATGTTTCCACTCTATGGTATTCTTGTAGTCTGGCGCCAACGACAGCTTATTGCCTTAAGTGGAAGAATTTTTTTTTCGCCACTCCGTAAAACATTCCCCTGTGCCGTTGTAGCAATAACCACTGGTGGACATATTAGTTAAAATGAAACGTATATTATTAACTGAGTATGCCGGGAGGTTTATGCATTTCAACTTTGGAAGGAAGAATTTTGTTATATATCTACTCTATTCTATATCACTGTCATAAACTCAATAAAACCGCATACTTTTCGAAAGCGTCGTTTATAGCAATTTAGTGAAGAATTTTTTATTGCTTGTCAACATTCGCAATAGATTTTTGGCACCTTATTCAATGAAATATTACTGATATTCTCAATTGTTCATGGATGTTGTAATTATCTTCAAGTGAGATTTTCATAATCCAGAAAGTTACCTGCCGCATAAATCATTGTTTTGGAGAGATTTAATTGTAATCCAGTTTATTTTTAATACTTGAGCACCAAATTATTCATAAAGGTCGTTTTGTTGGCGGTTTTATTGAGTTAAGTGCATGTTACTAGACGTAATTTGGTGGAACTTTCTCGCATTAAAAAAAAGTAAATATCAACTTTGTAAATTCCACAATTGTTTATTAACAGCGGTACAACCGGTTTCACTCGTTCGGTACCTGCAGTAGTTTGTACAGTTATTGTACCTGATGACGCCTTAACAGGTGAAACCGGTTTTACCGTTCTGAATAATCTATAATAGAATTTACAATGGCTTTATTGAGCTTTGAATGCCCTTCTTAGATGTTTTGAATCGGGAATATATGTATCGTGGACAGGGCTATTATACCCCTTACAAATCATATGTAATGAAGTGACCCTGACCTCATCTCTCTCTTTCTCTCTCATCCTCTTCTTTGCCCAGATCACATGAATTTCTCCTTTCCGCTAGTGACGTCCGATCCGATTCACCTGGCCCGGTATTCCCCGCTCCAGTGCCGGTGCATGGCGGTGCCTGCCAATCGCCCATTTTCGTTCGACCCCTTCCTCATTCTACTCCACCATTTCGATTTCCCCTCTCATTCCTGCGGATAGTGCGAGAGAGATCTAGAGAATAGGGGGAAAGAACTGATCATCCTCTCCTGGCCCATACACACACACACACACGTCGAATCCCTTATCACCCCCTCTCTTGACGAGACAGGGAAAGCAGGGACATCACAAGGGGGGAGATTAGTTCCCTCCCGAGTTTGACGATTATTACCGGTTTTATTATACCCCGATTCAAATCGTGAAAGAGAAGGGACGAGGATTATAAGGAGGACCGCCGTCGGATCCAGTCCGTACACCCCCTGCCACACATCCTCGCCAACTCATCTCGGCTGTCACCTTTAGCGGCGCTGCCGGATAGGAGTGTGAAGCGGAAGGGTTTATGCGTTCAAGAAAGCGTGCGGCGGCACAAGTGAAGCGAAATGGAGACGAGGGTCGAGCAAGCCATCCCCTCAAAAACTTCCACCTCCTACCTTCTCCTTCCCTTTCCTGATTCACTCTCGATCCCTTACCCCTCTACGCAGGGATCGCTGATCAGATGCCTCCCCAACCCTGCTATACCGCCCTCTCATTTTCAGCCTCCATTCGTCGTCGTAAACCACAACCCCCGAAAACCCCGTCCACCCACATTCTTCCGTCCCATTGTCTCTTTCGCCCTTGTTCCCGGCCATCTTCATCCTACTCTTCGTCCCCAATTTATTTATTTTTTAAGTTGCGAGATATTGCGTTATATCGAATATCGTATGTGATTTGACGGACATTTCGAAAAGTGGTATTAGTTTTCCGGGTTATGTGATGTATAGCGTTGATATGCAAGCCGATGTGCAATTCATGTGATGTTATTCGATGGGATAGGAAAAGTAGTGCTATTGAAGACGGAAAGTGATGCAATTATATGTACGATCTAATGCGATATACGATACAATGCAATGGCATGTGTAATACGTTTCAAAGGTATATTAGTGGTGTAATAACGAATTGCGATCCAATTCGGTACGCGATGCAATGCTACATGCGATTTTATAAGATGAAATTCAATATGAGATATTATATCGTGCGATATTCGATAATGTATCATTCCACTTACGATGCATCGCTTCTTTTTCGATGAAAAATTAATATCGCAATGCGATATTGAGGTTTTAGTTTAGCGCAGCCTTAAATTTACTTCGGGGAGGAAGATTTCTTTCCTCTTTAAGGGAATGGATCGGCGGGAATGGTCGGAGTATCTTCCTGCCTCTCTTGCATCTTTCACCGCTTCTTAATTGCTCGGTCGTCGCGTTGGTCGGGGTTTGAGGGAGAGAGGGGAGGGTGTCTTGGAGACGTGCGGGAGAGGAGACAACGTTCCGCCGCCACGCCGCCCCACCTCCGGCCACGCCCGGAGTCGTCGTCTTGTTTTTCCCGCCCCCTCCACCCACGCACTCCTTGTAGAGGGGAGATAAGTTTTTGCGCGTCCGACCGAGCGATTGGATCCCTCAACCCCTTCCTTTTTGGTTGCGATCGGGGGAGGAAATGTTCCCCAGGTTCTGGTTCGTGTTGATGGGAATGTTTTCGGCTTCTTTCCTTGTTTTGCCGAATTTATTTTCATTCGGGAGAATGTCCTCTTGTTTTGGTGGACGAGAGAAGTAATCTTTCTACGTGGACGATCCTGACTCTTATTTTGCAAAGAAAGCATATGTACATCTCGATCTTGTGTCCCGATAAGTTCTAATTATTTAAAATGAATCAGTTTCTTCATATATGTCCCAAGTGTATTTAAAATAAAATAATTTTACGATTGTTAAAAATCATCGACCTGGTGTTAGGAACGGTAGGAATAAATTGATTAGTTCAATTATTATATCCCAAGTACCCGTCATGATCATTGATCGACTTCTCATTCGAGTTTAATTGCAGCGTTAGGCTCCGGAAAGTTGCAAATGGAGGAAGAACGGATAGAAGTGACAATTGTAAAAATGGAGATGGTGTTGTTAGTTAATATAGTTACGTGTTTACAGACTTTCTAATAGTTTCAGTGTACTGGAAAGGCCCTGAGGAGACCTTTACTCTAGATTTTGGTTGATCTAATGTGATGGACGTTTAAAATCACCATTCTGAGAGGATAAAGTTTGGTTTACTTTAATTCCTCTTAAGGAGTACCGCTCTCGTTTCTTCACTTTTTTAAATGAATCAAGTTTGCTAATTTCTGCGTTTAAAGTTTCCTCATCTTGATTCCAAATTCGTATTTAAAATATACAGGCCTTTTAAATAATTTTACATATTTGTATAATTCATGCTTTTAATCAGGGACTCATTTTAACCCGTTCAGAGAAAAAACGAAAAGTTTCTTGTGTTTACGTCTGTAAGTTTTCTCTTCCTCTGGTATTACCGCCCGCCGTTACAGTAGTACAATCAATTGTTGCCGAGAACTTTCCCGAGCAGCGACGAGAGTAACATAATTTGTTCAAAATTTATTTTATTTTCGTAATTCCCTAGGCTGGTGATTGTTTGGCTCCCAACGACGGCGTATATTTGCATTTTACCACCATCATCCTAGCAGTGCGGGTAGTTACACCGCTGGGAGAAAAACTATTCGCTTATTACGGCCGCTAATGCAACTTTAAATTACTTTCACACTGCACTGAGCTCACAAACGTATGTTATCATATGCTTTCCATAATTTGCTTTCGTGAGAATGTGGAAATTCTGGTCTCTATTATCCTAGAATATTTTTTTATTTTACCAGCACTTATTTTTCCCGTATGAAGTTTAATTTAAATTTGAATCTTCCCATTTAAACCCAGGATCTGTTTTCGGATAGTTTAAGCCCTTTTCCATCTTTTGCAAGCCGCTCTTTGATGTCCCTTAAAAGTATACGTTTATATTTTAATAACAGTTGATTGTAGACCGGAAATTAAAAATCCACCACCTTTATGCTTGTAAAAAGGACTACAGTAAATTTCTGAGGAAAAAAATTAATTTTATTATGTGTGCCTTTTTGCGATTTTTCAGCCTCAAATATTATAAAGATATAGTTCTCTTGTGGTTTCGCTGCATTTTAACTTTCAATCTTTAAAACGCTTCACTGTAGTGAAATTTCCCCCAAAAAGATATAAAATCTTTTACCTTGTCATGATGGTGGTACTAAAATGCTATTAACCGTACACTTTACATTCATTGTCATGCACGCTGTGAAATAAAAGCTATTAAGGCTTAACTTTAAGTTAAGTTAACTTAAGAACAAACGCGTTTATAATAATCACATTAATACATGGTAATTAAACATTATTACAATGTAAAGAGGATTGTGTTCTGCGGGTTTGGCGTGGAATGCACCCCTTGCTCACAGTAAACAAGGTGCATGGGATACAAGGCAGAATATGTCCGGTGACAGTCGAAATTTGGGATAGGCACGAGAGACAACACGCCGATTTAACTTATAGCCATCACTGTGTAGAGATACCCTGATGGTACAGCGTGACTTTAAAATGGTGTGTAATCCTGAACTCTAAACAAGGTACTAAATGACGTGACTGAAAATATTTCATGCTGTGGTCCTGCTTTTTTACGGTTGCTAAAGGCCACGCACCGATTTTCAAGGCACGTAGCAACGCAACTTTGAAATGCTCCGCCACGGTTTTTCCATCGTCAGTTCACAGCCCCACCCAGCTCAGTCGATTCCATATTCTCCCTCCCATTCCGAAGGGATCAGATCTCAAAAAAACTCTCTCTAGCCCCTCCCCCACTATGATCCCTCCCGCCCCAACGCCCACATCCCTTCCCTTCACCCACCGACCCCTATACACCACCCCCCCTGATCCCTACACCCATTCTCTCGCTCTCCCCCCCCCACTTCTGCACAACCCCCGTCCGGCTATTCTCTTCCCAGGGGCTGGTCCACATCTCAAACAAAAGCAGGGGAGGGGAAAGAGGGAGAAGGGTTTGGGTGAGGGAGGGTGGGAGGGTCTGAAGAGAGAGAGTGGTAGAATAGGGGAAGGGATGGGCGCATTAGCACTTATATTGCGCTCTCAGGGCACAGACAGACAGACTCGCTCTCCCTCCCTCTCTCTCTATTTCCCCTCTCCCCACCCCACCGTTTGTTCGTCCGTCACCTAGCGCCCCCTATCCGTACGCCTCACAAACCCTTCCCTGCTGTCACAACCCCTTTCTCTCTCCTATCCTCCATAGTCCTATCTCCTCTCGCCCTATTCCCTCAACCCCCTCCACTTTTTCTAACTAAAAAGCGGACCCTTTCTCTTCCACTTATGACCCACCTTCCCAATCAGATGTCCAGGGCGTTATAGAATCATCTCATTCCATTTGAGGTGCACAAAATAGATAAATGGAGTACTATTGAGTGCGGAAAAAATTCCTCACAAGTGGTGGGCGTTTCGCGAGGAATCTGCGTAACTTTAGGAGGCGGTAGAGGATGTGATTACAATCATTTTGTTTAAATGATGGACATGGAGTCGCAACTCCTTACTCACGGAGCAATGGCGGAACGAGCATTTTATCCATCACACGCTATGCAGTTGTAATGAAAACGCCAAATAATGGTGGCATATGCCGATTGAAGAGTTGTGAAACTTGGCTTAGTGGTGCATAAGATATGTATCGTTCTTTCAATGTTGTCACTCCTTCTTATGGTAGCTAACTTTTAAGACGGTACGCGATAACTCAAATTTCTTTCGCGATAAAACTTTCGTTTTCACAGCAACTGAAAAATGTGCTGGATAAAATGTTTGCCTTGCTATAGCTCCGTTGGTATGGAGTCATAATCTATGCCCATCAGGCAAAATATAACTGAAATCACATACCATACCTACCACTTCCATAATATACGCATAATCCTCCTGAAACATTCAGTACATACATTTTAATACGAAGGAGCCAATCATTGCCATAGTCCTAAAAATGTAGCGAAAGCATGGAAGTAAAATTAAAGATTTGGAGAAGTGGAAGGAGCGCTTCTTTCTCTTTGGATCACTATCACGGAAGAAGGAACAAAAATCGGCGACATACTAGCATTTTTTCCTCGTAGATGTCGTAATTCTTGCTTGGCCGCATTCCTTAAAGGAAACCAACGACGTTCATTCCTCCTCTCCATTGCTTGCTTCTAAATTCCATCCTCCCTCCCGTTGTGCGTGGAGCAGGTCACCGGTCGCTCAATATTTATGGCCTATTTCTAATTTTACTTTAATAAGACCAATTTCTGTCATTGAGTTTATGTTGTGGATAAAATTGTGGGAACAAATTAGAAGAAGTTGTGTGAAACCAAAATTTGCGTAGTGTTTATTGCTGTTTTAATTTATTGGAAAAATATATGAAAAACCTCCCACCTTCTGTGTTAGTCCAAAGGCTGAGAATTTTTGCATATTTCACGATTTTTAAATAATATTCCATGTATTACTCAAAGTTAATTGAAACGCTTACCCTATTTTAAATGAAGCTGTATATGTACATTTTTTGGACAAATCACGAATGAATTTGAAACACCTTGCATCTTTTCTGAAAGTTAGTATTTGTGGAAAATTGCGCGAAAGACGTCTCAAAACGTGATTGTCTCTCTAAGTGAGTGCCTCCTGGAAAACATTTTTGGTGATCTGGAATACTTTCATAACAAGAAACTTGCGTTCCAAAGTTATCTCAGAATTAATAATGCTGAACTTTATTTTCCCTTCTTTTTTACATTCTTCTCCAATGTTGTTGTTAAAAAATTTATCATCTCATTTGTCAACCGTTTCAATTAATTAATATTTATCCTAGTATCTTCATATCCCTCGGCTTGGAGATATTTTCCTTCCTTAGTTAGCATGTCTCCACTCAAGAAAATTTTCCGTCGGTAATTCTCCACGAGAAAAAGTAAAAAATCACATGTTGCTTAAATAATTTTTCCATCCGTTATTAAATATCTCAAATTTAATAAAATCTCAGTGCGTAAATCTTTCAACAATTTACGCACTATCCTCCGCTATGAATCAGGTAAGGGATCTTTCCCAAGCCATTTCGTCCCCCAACTTCCATTATTATTTACGAATTTAATACGTTCTAGCCACTCTCTTCATTCCTACTACAGTTAATGCCGTTCATCCAGGCCTCCTATGAATTCTCACTTAGTCTGTACTCGATATTTTCTCCCAATATTTGCACGCGCTTAAACTCGGCTTCAAACTACTGAAGTTCCCGTACAGCTAATATTACTGTGAATACACGTAAATCTATCTAATTTTGTTTTTCAGACGTTAATAATTCTTGGAAATGAAGACTCGAAGAAAAGCTTCCGGGAGTTGTTGGCTCACCAAGAAGAAAATAACATAGCCGGCATTGTTGCGCTTTGGAAGGTTTCATTTTAGAGATTTGCTCCGAGTTTGCTGGAGACGAAAGGTTGGGTGTTTCCCCAACAGGAGAGCAACAACTTTTAATTTCTCTCCGTATTCTCTTGTATGTTTTCTCTGCTTGTTTGCTAAAGTTGCATTTTTTTAGTAAATCACGTCGTTTGAAAAGAAGGCGCATATCGTTCGTCTCTCTTTACGATAATAAACGGGCGATGTTATTTGGACAACAAAAATACGATTTACCCTTAAGACCGCTTCCTCATTCTTGTATTCGTTTACTTTCTCCCCTCCTATGAGCCCCGCCCTCCTTTTCCAGGAAAAATTTTCCCCCCTCTCCCTTCCTTTTGCACCCATCCCGCCAACCCCTTCCCCCACCAGCAAACCAACCAACCTTTTTCAAATCGCTTTTTTCATCATGCCCAGCCATAAGCTACGCTTTTCTTTCGCAGCCCCTGCCGCTCTCCCTAAACTCTTCCTTTAATGGAACCCCCATTGAGGCAACCACCCCCCCAGTGCCTCCTATACAGCATCGGGATAATCCTCCTTCCTAATCCTTGGGTTATGCTCGGAATTTTTTATCGCTGGAAACAAGGGAGGAGGGGGAAAGAGAGGGGATGGTAGTGCGGAAGTTTTCGGGTTGTGGAGAAATGGGACGAAAGCGAGGTTGGAATTATATTTTCGGGAGGAAGATGTGTGTATTCATCAGAGTGACTGCACGTCTTGTAAATGAAATGAGCCCGCCAGCATTCTCTCCGCCCTGTTTCCCTCGACCCTCCTTTTTGTACCTTGTGTGCACAGTTTGAGACAATGCGAGGCTATTTATCACATCGGGAGTTTATGACTTTAAAGGAGTTTGCTTGTTTGGCAGCGCATCCTTTATCCCGGCACCCCCGGTTCTCATTATCGGATCGTCGGAATTCCGTGCGTAAATATCTGAGCTCTCTTTGCGTTTCCCCGTTTCACTCTTAAATCCTTGAGTGAAATAAAAAGACGGTTGTAATAACTCCCATCCGACTTTATTATCGCTCTTCGTGCATATTGTGTTCCTTTGGAAAAAACAAACAAATTTTATTTTTTGCTTGAGTCTGAGCTAGTATGACGATATTTTGATTCTTCATTGCCTAATATCACTGCAGCCCTCCACTCGTACCTGTGCCTTAATCACTTCTTAACTCCTGTATAGTTCTTCTTTCTAGATCCCTCTTTGTTGGTTCTTGGTATTCATCCCTTTGCTCTTCTACCCTCGTGGAACCTCCCACCTCCCTTTTACTTTCCCCCTCAGAATATTTCTAATGAATTCATTATTCCTTTGAAATCAATCCACATGTTCTTAAAATTATGTTGTTCGGCGAAGTTCTTTCTTTTTTTCGGCTCTTAGTTTTTTACTTGCTTTTTTATGGGTGGCATATCTGATCCAAGGTCCACTTGATACTTCTCAATTTTCATGACATTGGCGGCACATCTGAAGATGTCATTTCTATGCCTCACAACCTGAACATTGTCTTACCTTGGATTATAGTCTACACTCTGTTTTAAGCACACTACCTTCCTCGTCAGCGTTTATTAGTAATTACTAACCTCAGGATATATAACTCAGTACACAAGTAAATTACTTCGGCATGCCATATTATCATATCCTCTTTTAATGTTATAATATATTCTTTTATAATTTATTCACTGATCTTGCCCATTGCAAAGTAACTTGATGTTAAAATTTTCTTGCGCAATCCTATGAATGGAGTTGATTACATTTTTCTTCTATTTTCAAATTAATATTACCCCTCCGAAACAAGATATGACAAACACACTTAACCTTTTATGATATAATTTTACTTGAATATCTTTCGCATATTTTCGTAATACCAGATGGATCTTAGGAAACTGTTTCCAAGTGGCGGTGGACATCATTTTCCTTCATACAAATTGCTGGAAATAGCACCCGTGTGCATCTATCGTCACTCTATCAATCCACTCAGGGTTATTATCCCTCCTGCAATGGGGCAATTTTCCTTAATAAGTCATGAATATTAAGAGACCGGGGCTACCAGAAGGGGATGTGAAACTGCAAAACTTTGTTCATTGTGTTCTTTACCACGTACTAAGAGCATCTATCCCTTATGATTGCCGAGTGAGGGGAATGGCGCAATAAAGATATCCGAAATGCGCCCCCAGAAATCTTGCTGATAGAAATATGGGCCCTGTGATAAAAGCCAAGTTCTAAATCAAAGAGAGTGCCAAAGTGAAGGCATTAACCATTGCAAGGGTTGTTGTTTCTCCTCTATAATAGCTGCTCAGGATAGGCTTCAAGTTTCAAAGGCTATTAAAAATCAAAACTTCTGCTTGCCGGAATTGGGTGTACTTCAGCCCTATAAAAATTATATTCCAAGCTTCCGAGGACTCAACTACGTCAATTCACTTTCTGCATTGACGGAGAAGTAAGTCTGCATATCTACTTAAATAAACAATATATTTAGGGACATATATAACTTATTAAACACTTTTCTAAATGACATTTCCTATTTCCAAATGACAGCATAACTCAGGTTGGTTGGAATAAAATTACAGACTTGCTTTATGAGACACGACCATGTGCATTATCGCGAGGAGAAAGTAAACCTGAAATAATTTAAAAATTCGTGAATTCGCGCAAGCCTTTTTAAATCGAATTTTCTATTTTGATTATTTGTGCGAATCATCGTCAACGTATTTTAATTCCGTTTTGTACGAATCATTGGCCAGAGTATGTATAATGAGTCATTAAAATTCATTTAGAAAAGTTATTTCAAATATTGCGCACATCTCTAATAAAAAAAGTTAATGTCTGCGATATATTTGATATAGCATTGTCTTCGTGGACTTAGGCGGCTAGTAATACATACTGATCTAATGGCTGATACTGATCTAATGGCTGATCAATCTTAATGTTAGAGCATACTGCGACAATTTTGCGTTTTCAAGCGTCACAGTGGCATTTACAAATGTTAATTTTTCGATACTGATTCACTTAGAACTTCGAATTTCGGACTAGAAACTGACAACCGCTTCACCCATCGCAAAAATACCCGAGACTCCACAACCCCGCCCTCCGCTCGGATGTGAAGAAGAGGAGGTCGTGCCCCGGCGTGAAGGAGAGGGGAGATGGGCGAGAGGGAGAGAGACGCGGTCCACTTCGGCGGAGGAAGGAAGGAAGGGCGCGTCTCAAGCAAGCACCCACCTCCTCCGCCACTCGTTTAGTCGTCGCTCCTCTCCTTTCCGTGCGCTCCGCCCTCTCAAATGACCTCTCCCCCTTCGCCTTCGTGTCCGTTTCCTCTTTCGGGCCTCCTCTCAGTGATGGAGGAGTGTCATCAAAGCGGTCTCTCTCTCTCTCGGGCGGGGGCAGAAGGGCGTATAAGGGGAAGGAGGGGGGTGGATTCGAGAGGAGAGAGCTCCACCCCCTTGTATGTATATATGAGGGGTCAGGGGCGGCAGGCGGGAGCATTGCACAGCTCAGAGAGTGAGAGGGGACGGCGAAAGAGACAACGACCGTTTTCCTTCCGTTTGAAATTTCCGTTAACAACGATGTTGACTTTATTCCGCCTCCCTGAAAACCACTGCCTACAGCCCCACCCAAGCTCCTACCACTGCTATCCCTATATGTCCCCCCCTTCTCCTGCCACCCCCAACCCCTTCCCAGCAGACTCCTCCCTTTTTACCCTTTCCTGCCCTCCCCGCCATCACCCACCCTCCGCAGTACACACAAACTCCCCCAGCGACTCCGCCCGACCCTCTCTCTCAGTCCGTCTCCTAGTCTAGCCTCTGCATCCACACGCCACCGTCGCCTACGAAGTCTCTGCCCTGCTTGCTCGCTTCCTCTTTCTCATTCACCCAACCACTCCTTCTCCTTCCCGCCTGCCTATCTCATTCTCCCCCCCCAATGAAGTCCTCCCGGCCATCCCTCACCACAAGTACTCCCTGCTTGCAGGCACCCCTCTTCCAACAACGCAAACACATTCGCGTAGACGAGTCCTTCGTCCAGCACGCAAACCAACCTTCCTCTTCTCCTTCCCTACCGATCCCCGCAAGTGTTTGAGAATCGCAAGGAAGTCGCCGACGGCTGACTTTGAAGAATCAGCGAAGGCCTCCTTATGGAAGCAATTGGGTTTTATACTTTTTTTTAGCTCAATGCATCGATGTAGGATGAATTTATCCATAAAATGTTTGATTACTCCTCAACTTCATGGAAGAACGCGTACGATGTCAAGTTTAATTTCCTGTACCTTTGTACACAAGTTAATATCGTATCCGAATTAATTTTCAATATGCGATTGCAAAAACATTATCGCTTAGCATAGGTACTATATTAGTGTACACATATGGAGTGAGTACATTTAAGTAATGTAGGTTTTTATTTTTATATATTTTGGTGGCAAAGTAATCTTTGGACGAAAGAGGGTCGAAAGAGGAAAGAACATATGATTAAGAGTTGCGATTGAAAACCAATTTAAGAACCCCTGGTATTAAAAGTAACGCAAATGGATACCTTATTTGTTCAGCATTATTCGGCCTCTATCATGTAAGTCTGGAACATTAATGGTCTGTAATTTAAAATTGGAGATTTCATCGATGATGAAAATACAGCTTGTAAACTTCCGATGGTTGAAGTATCTGAAATCGGACGGACAATACCGATTTCTCCGTCACACCCGCTCGACCGTGATTCTCATCTCTATCCGGCCCTTCCGCAGTTGCTCCCCTTCCACGTTCGCATCCCGTGTGTCAAGGCATTGGGTTTCTCCGTCTCGTCTCCCCGCTTTGTAAACGGCATCCCGCATTCTCAAGGAGTAGAGCTGCAGCATCCACAAGGGCTCGTCGTGAAGAGGGCTCCGGATCGCAAAAGGCGATGTGTATATGTAGGTCGGAAGTCTGGAGTGGCTCTGTGGCCAAGGGAAGTCTCCCAGGTCCCAATGATGATTTGCAGAAAAGGACTCAGGCTCTCGGTCAGAGGTCGAGACGGCTGATGTGTCCCATTAAAGGGATGGTGCTGGGTAGAGCTGGGTGGTGCAGGAAATACTGAACCGGTTCTCGGTTCGGAAAAAAACCGCTTGCGATTGTGGTGCACCGGTTCAATAGATCGCACCGGTTTTTTCTACTGCACCGGTTTTTTCTTCTGAACCGGTGTTTTCTTCTGAACCGGTGTTTTCTACTTAACCGGTATTTTCTGCTGAACCGGTGTTTTCTCCTGAACCGGTGTTTTCTCCTGAACCGGTGTTTTTTACTGAACCTTTTTTCTTCTACTGAACCGCGTTCTCTATCATTTCAAAAAAAAATTTGCCACAATTTTTATTTAACCTGTTTTTTGAAGTCGTGTTTTTTCCTTAAAGAAGATACTTTTTAATAACGCAGGTATGTTTCCTAAACTGAACAGTAATAAGTGAGAATGTTTGCGAGATCCAATGGTTTTTATGCGAGGTCTGTGCGTGCACATAAATTGGCTTTTTTTTATGTAAAAAAATGCACCTAAATGTTGATCTGCCGAATTCAAACCTACCGCGTGAACGGCGATGAAATTCACATTATTGTTGAAGGAAAACATTGGCAAATTTCCATAGTTATTTATTTACTTAGAACGGCGCGTTTCGTTGTTAAAACAACTTTATCAATTGTCTTACCGTAAACTTAGTTCTTCTGTGCAAAATGTATGATTCACAGCTTACAGTATGCCACTTAGGCTTCTTTCGTTCCACGTTTGACAGCACGACGAGCCCACACGCTAATGACACGAGGCTGAACCAAAACAAAGTTCGTACGACAGGCAAGGCTGGTTGCGGGCACGAACGGAGCCCGGCAGGGTGTCACCAGGAGGGCTGTTACGTATCCACGAGTCGCAGGCGATAACTAGCTTCTGGGCGACTCAAGGTTGAGTTGTCGCCATGAGCGATTACGAATCATGAGACGCCGGGTAATAAACTCTCGCCCCGAGCGATTACGGATAACCGTTCTATCGCCTTTGGCGGCGAAATAGTCGCTTTCCCATGTCGCCCTCGGCGAAGGTGGTCACTCGTCGAGTAGCCCCCTTGATTCCGATTCGCTTGGCGATTGTCTGTTGTTTAGTGTTTATAAACACGTACATATTTTAGTGTATATAGCTAGTATCCATGGCATATAGTGTACAATAACACTTATATACTTATATGGCGTATATATTACTTATATAGCGTATTTATAAATAAACTGTAGTGTATGTATAAGTACGGTAAATGCAAATAATTCTATGGAAATACATTAAATTTCCTTATTCTGCAGTCATGACTACCACTACATTCTTTAAGGGTTCTATTCCGGAATTATTTATAACTGTTGACTACACCAAATATTAGGGTGAAACAACACTTTTCATTTATCGGAGTATTTAACCAACTTAATAGATGTACTGCTATTTTTTTTCAACTGCAATACCATTTACCCATGATAATATTCGCTGCTCGGGTTTCATGCGGTGCCGTTAAACCCGAGCAGAGAACGATCATCGGTGTTTCAGAACCACTTCGCCGATGCACCGGTTAAGAACCAATTCCCAGTGCACCGGTTTTGAACCGCTTCCCCGGTGCTCCAGTTCAGAACCGATGCCACGGTGCCCCGGTTCAGAACCGCTTCCCCGGTGCACCGGTTTAGAAGCGCCTCCCCGGTGCACCGGTGCAGAACCGCTTCCCCGGTGCGCCGGTTTAGAACCGCTTCACCGGTGCACCGGTTCATAACCGCTTCCCCGGTGCACCGGTTCAGAACCGCTTCCCCGGTGCGCCGGTATAGAACCGATTCACCGGCGCACCTGTTTTTTTACTAAATCTGAACCGGCCTGCCGGTTCTGAGAAAAACCGAACCGATGAACCGGTGCATCGGAAAACCGCCCAGCCCTAGTGCTGGGTTTCAAACCATCTTTGCCACGAGAAGTGGTGTACGGATTTTTCATCTTCGTGTATTCTCTCGCATGTACAATATTCCAGTTTTTAGTAGATTATTTCAAAAATCTGATTCGGGTTTGGGGAGAATTCTGGAATAATGCTGTCATCATCATTTGTCTTTTATTCCTAAGGTTGGTTGACTGCAGTCGTCCATTCTACCATGTCCCCTGCTGACCCTTTTATGCCCTTCTTTGTAGTATCTTGTTATAGCTGGCCTATTTTTTGTCCCTTGTATCTTCCTCGTGGGTCCCTACGTTTTAATTGTGTTAATAATGTCATTGAAGGTTTTATTTTATGAGTAAATTTAACGGTTTAAAATGCAGGGAATAATAAATTGGTAGGTGTACAGAACTTGGTCGGCTAGAAATTCTGCCTCGTACCTTCCTCTAATTACTTCTTTCTTGTGCATTCAGGTACGGTTATGGATCCGGCGTGCATCGCTTCATATAAATAAATCAGTAACTATTAACATTATTGTCTGTATAAATTAATTTTTATCGGTCAGGCAGTTGTGCAAACAATTCATGTTTTTTATTGAATTTTGCTGTTGCTTGTAATGCAACGATTCATCTCGTGATCGCAAGAGAATTGCGATCACGAGATGAATCGTTTTGAAATTCGTTCTTCTGAACGGTTGCATTATTATTACTAAGTACACTTTTTGCTTGGCTTTATTGATTATAGTTAACAGTATTGGTTCAGTGACAGTATTTTTTTCTTCCTAAAGTTTTAACTGAATGCCTCGACTCAAAGCCCTCACTACAATAAAATAACACATACATTATCACTCTGCATAATTTCATGTTGAAAAAAGCAGTCTTTTTTTATATATTCGCTATTTTTTTTCGGCAGTTGTGACATTTCTTCCGAACTTGCGACTCCCCGCTGGGTATCCACATCGACCAATTTGTCCCGCGGTGTGATCAGAGATTCCCTTTGCCCCTAAAAGGGTGTAATTACACACATGACGACGTCACCATCGATCAAGACCGTAGGTGGTGTAAAAAAAATAAAGCCGCCGCGGAAGTCAGAAATCTGAGTTCGTAAATTGCCGAAATTTCTCCCACCCGTTGACTCTTCTTGCTCCGTCTCCAAATTATGCGTTTCGTCGACGAGAGGCATTATCGAGCATCATTAATAATTTATGGCTCGTGATTTTGACCGTGATTGGGCTGAAAACATCGCCTGGGAAATATACCGGGGAATGGTTGCGCGGAATTAAAATCAGGGTACCGTGGTGTCTTGAAGCTTACCATCCAACCCTTCACCCCTACTCTTCCTACCCCCTTCTCCTACTCTCCCTACCCCCTTACTCTCTTCCTCTCACTTTTAGTCATACCCACAGTCAAGTATCACCCACGACTCGGTCGCAATTGACAACACTCGTATTCCCCAAGAATAACGCGCGCACTCGTACCGCACGCAACATTATTTCGACGCCTTTGTTGAACTGGATGAAAACGAAACCCCTCACCCTGCCCACTATTTATAAATTATTTCCCGTCTTGTGTTTTTTATTAAGGGAGCTAAAAATCCATAAAGGAGTCACGGCTCATTCCTCCCATCCCCCTGCATCTCCTCTTCAACCGTTGGATACTCTCCACCCTTCTTCTCTTTACAAAACCACGCGTATTCCAACTCCCCATGTTCATATTCCCATGTCCCCTCTCTCTAATTCACCAACCTCCAGCCTTCGTCCCGTGCTCCCCACTCCCGTCCCAATCCCTTATTCGTTCGTTCCGTCCCCCCCACTCGTCCATAACGGCCTCTCGCGCACCCTCCCACTTCCCAGCACCCGCCCCCGATATGCGGACGTCCCGTAAAGCAAACGCAGGGTCGTCCCCGACCCCTTTCCAAACTATCCTCCCAACCCACAATTCTACGGTCCCGTCTCGGCCCAACCCCCTTTCACGCGTGCAATATCAACCCTCCTCCGTCCGCAAAAGACGACATCCCTCCCTTCAGAACTACCCTCTTATTTTACGTTTCTCCTGAACATTCCACGCTCCACCCCCCCCCACCCTTTTGTTCACGAATACCGCCACAATTCCTTTTGCGGACATAATTTCCGGTCCATTACGCGCGTATTTTTATGGCCTCATCCGATCCTTTTTCTTTTCCCTCCCTACAGTTCCCCTACTTCCCCCTTTCTTAGCTGCGTTCGTCTCGTCCCGTCTCCAAGTGCCTCTGCGTCTCTCCTCCGCCCGTCGTTGGTCCCACCTTCCGTGGGGGGCCGCACTGCCAAGCAGCTTGCGCAGCGGGGCTGGCGGGCTGAGACCAGGAGAGCGCGGATTTCTGGCGAGAGCATCGGAGATGTTATTTGCGTGCCAATCGAGGAGACGAGAGGGAATAGCACGGGCCTTGCACATAAGATAATGTGATGTACCCGTGGCCATATGCTAAATTACCAGATATTGCATTGCTATATTGAACTAGGGGTTTTATATAGCACTCAATTTCAACGACAGTCAACGCTTTAGCTCGACTCGTATGGCACTCATTCCGTGCCGGGGGAAAATCTGTTGATGGCATGAACATAAATGACCCTGTGCGAACCGTGGACGGAATAAAAGTTGTCATGCTTTTTAGTATATATAGTAATATCCATTTATGTATATCGACGCATTAAAGAGTGTGTTTTAATGATCTTTTTCGCCCCATCATAAGTTGGAACTAATCTGGGAATCAACTTCCAGTAGCTTCAACCGTTACAGCATCACTTCCATTCATTCAGTGAGAGGTATTAGCTACTAAGTTGATTAGGATGATAGTCACCAGTTATTCATGAAACAATTTTTGAGATTGTGAGTGGTATCACTTAGTGACTGACGATGTCTTTGGACATTTGATTTTCTACGAGTAAAACCACTTTTTAGAAACTGCCATTCATCACTCAGCAATTGAGCAATGTCGCTGGATATGAAATTCTTAGCACCTTGCAATATGCCACTAGTTGCAATATCTGGCGTGTATGATATTTACTTCCTTACATACTACAATACTATACGATAATGCGGATTGAAATTCAATGCACTAAATTCATTTCATACTGTCGCGCAATTGGCTTTAATGCGATATGACATGTGTATTGTACTATGGTAGTCATATTCTACTTTAACACAGCTCAGCCACGGGTTCAAGGAACGATTTAATGGATAAGTAAATACTTCCTCCCTGTTTTAGGCGAAATTATTGTCATAAATGTCCTTCACATTTAACACAATTGACCATAGTCATGATTAAAGTATTCTTCAATTACAGATCAGAGGGAAAAAGGTTAAGCAACAGTAATTCGCAGCCCCTAAGGCGTGCTTTTTTGGAGTAGGTACAAATATAATACACGCTCGGGAAATGAGAAATTCAATGAAAAGCGAATAAAACTATTGCCATGGTTTGTGGTTATAGTCTTTTGGATCCTGGCATTGAGATCCTGGCAAGGAAAACACCCATTCGTGGAGGATTCCGTAAAAAACCAGCGAAACTCCCACGGACGTTGTGATCTAAAGGGGAAATACGAGCAAATAATTATCACGTGGATAAATACATTGCTATGTTTGAAAAAAAGAGAAAAAAGTTTTGAATTAAAAAAAAACACGTGAAATTTACGATCGAAAAGTTTTCTCTGAATAAGTGAAGAAGGATGTTGTTGTGGAGATGATGGTTTGCGGGGGGAGGGTTGGTATTTAGAGCGTAGAGTCCCCTGGACGCGCGGTTGTTATTATCGTGTTAGTCGTGAATGGAGGGCTGGATCTCCGTGATTTCCCCGATGGGCAATTTAAAGAGGGGGAGGGAGTGGACCATCCACGGTGCATTTCGCCGATGGATCAGGACAAGGGGACGCTAGGGTAAGGCTGAAAGGGGGGACAGGTAGGGAAAAAGGAATTACTTGGTGAGACGATGCTCCCTGATGAACTTCCCGAGCTGATTGAAAATCCTTAAGAGTGTTGGGACTCGATTTAAGTGGAGAATGTGATTAGTGGAAATGTCATTCGGGGAAAGGTAGTTAGGTACATAATAGTGTCTCCAAGTAAATGAGTAAATTCTACTTTTACGCATTATATCCGAATAGCGTTTTGAGAAGATTATTATTTGGTGTTAGTTTCCTTCGACCGATTTTGCGTAGAGTCCCTTTTAAAAGCACATTTTCACTTCCTATGAAAAATATCTTGCACGGAAGATTCATTTTCCCGGCTGTTCCGTCGAGTCCATCAACTAAAGGAACGTAATTTTTTTAACTGCCAACCTGATGGCGCCTACAGATAAGTCTACACTCAATTTTTGTACAATTTTTGGTTGCGTTGTATGATTAGAGGGGTGACAAGGATAATTCAGTAGTTCAATCACGACTTCTTGAGTAGTATTTCTGCTAATGAAAGTTTTTAAAGCTTCCCTGATTATCATTCAATTTAGTCTTTTTTAAATCTAAACAAATAAATAAGAATATTTTAAATGCGCAATACAATTTTTTCCCTTTGTATTATATGTGTAAACATTTAAGGTGATTCTCTTTGAAATTCTCTATAAGTATTACTTTTGAAAACAAAGGTATATCAGATTCCGTGTACGTGATTACGTTCCGTGATATCTTTTTTGCAGGGTCCCCCGTATGGTGGGACTCTGCTTTTAATCTCTTATCCGAAAATGTCTCCTCATTTCGACAGTTATCCCGGAGTTTGACGCGATAACCCCCTAGGTTTTCATTTTCGCCGCCGCCGCCTCCGGCACGAGGCATTGTGAGCGCGCCTGATGCGATGATTTCAGTATTAAACTGCATTAGGGAGGAGAATGGGGCCGCTACGGGACCATACGATTCAGCAGAAATTTTCGCCACCCCGGTGACTATTCCTGGCGATGCCGCTGACGAAGTACTCGCAACGAGTTGGATTCATCAAGCATTCTATCTTGGAGCGGCTTTTACTCGATCAATTTTGCGTCGCTAGCGGGAAGAGGGTTAAAGCTGTCACGCATTTAACGGCGGGTTCGCCATTTCAAGTAAAATGAATTAATTCTATCCTCTTGCGCACTCCACTGTAGTGGGCCTTCCCCCACCTACCCTCTCCTGTTGTCCAGGGGCCTTATTCAGGAAAGAATCGATATTGTCGAACCCCTGACACACCATAGATTTTAAGTCAAATCCTCGACTAATCTCAACTTTTAAATATTTTTTTTTATTTTCGCAGTTGTGACGTTAATTTTTTGTGTATGTTGAGGCTCAAATATTCCGAAGCCTTCCCAAATAGGGCTCCTGCACGCCTCTCGGTCCACGGCCTAATCCACGATCGATTGTCAAATTCAAGCTTCAAATGCTGTAAATAGAGTTTTCTTCCAGTTAATCTTCGATGGAGTTCACGACTGACATTGACAACGCCGGCGATTGCGCCATTTTCTTTCAATTAGTTTAAATAACAATTCTATTCACAGTTTCATTGTTTCAGCTTAAACGCTCGAATTTAGTAATTACGCCGCTATGTTCTCGTAATCGTTGACAGAGTTTAAGCTGCGAAAACGGTTTCTCTACCGTTCTCTACCGTTTGTTTTAAGAGGAATTCATCAAGCAAAGCTGCAGATGTCACGATCGCCATCAGCCATGTTCACTTGCGGTGCTCCAAATACCGGACAACTATCATTAGTAAGCTATGTATCTTTAGTAACCTATGTTTGAAGTTGAATTTTGGATAACTTCACTTTGGCAGCTTAAGATAACGCTTAAGGCATCGCATTAATCGGTGACGCTCGCTTCAGAATACATGCAACGAACTACAGTTGAAGTTGACGCTTGAGGTAGACTAAGCAAGATGTCGCTGCACATAAAATTAAATGAACTTGGCCTCATTGTAGAAGAAAAGATCTCATCTTCATAATTACATCATCGTGTTCTATTGTATCAGTCACATATTCCACTAATTTTCGAAATATTTTCCAAGTAAATAGAAACTATTTTCCTTGGGAAATGGTACGGCTATTCGCTCTAGAGGCATTATTTTTATAAAATGAGGAAGTTCTGACACTCAGACAGCATCATAAATGTATCGGCCTATTCTTACTATTTCATAATTATTTAAAAAATAAATATATCGGTCACCGTTTTACTTTTTATAAAATTACAATAAATCCTTCAGTTTAGAAACTTCGTCTTGCGTTTTTAACGTAAGGCGTGAAATAAATCAGCCAAGAAAAAGCCTCGGTTATGTACATGTAGTTAATTACTTTGAAGTTCGGTCATAAAAAACTAAGTATTTGCGTCACAAATATTGCTATAGTTACTTCATGCGTCTTACAGCGGTTTAACCTTTAATGAAAGTTCGAAAGTGATTATGGCTGGAGTAAAATTTTTCTCGCTCAAACCACCCAAGCATTTGAAGCAATAGTGGAGTGGAGTTACTCGTCCATACCCAACTTAAATCGCGTACGCACTGCAGCGGCGACACCCCCACTCTCCCCGTTCGCGCACAGAGCGAAAGTTTGGCAACAAGGCGCCGCCGCCGTCGTAGTATCGGCTGTAGTGGCCGACGTGGTGGCGGAGCGGCTGCAATAGTAGTAAGGGGGTGCGGCGGACAGAGGGCGCGAGGGTGGTCTAGGGAAAGGGAAATGCCCCTTCTCTCCTCAAAGCTATGCTTTTTTTATTTTTGCGGGCGGGGGCGCCGGGGATGCCGCGTAAGGGAGAGGGAAGGGTATGGGGAAAGAGAGAGGATGGCCTCCCATCGGCTCCTTTTTCCGGCGGTCGAAATCGTAATAGTTCGGATTATCTCGCTCCCTGCGCGAAGGATTCCACCGAGGGTATCAGCTTGCTCAATATCTCTCTCGAATCCATGGAGGAATCCTTGCCACTATATATGAATTTTGGTTCTTTGTAAGTGAAAAATGTATCTGGCGTAATTCTATTGAAATCGCATTTTGATCAAGGGGAGGGAGGACATGATGCGAAATTTGATGTAAAATACAGTGAGCGGTAGTTTGTAAGGTCAAAGTTTAAAGGCCGTGTATACAAATTGGTGCGAGGGGAAATTTTGTTAGATCTGGAAACTGAATTTGGCAAATTTATATTCAAATCACCATACTTTTAAATGAAACATTGTGGATTTTATCGGTAAATATATGGTGGAGTAAGTATTAAGCATGGGATAAAGCCATTAAAGTGATCCTGCTGAAATTATTTTGGGTTTCCCACCGGGTCAGGAAGGCAGCTGTTGCAAGGGTTTAGATAGCTGCCTCTGCCATCGTCTTTAAGGCTGATTTGACGCATGGAAATTTCTGGGTTTATAACTTCACATCAGCCCCGAAGACGATGCCAGAGATAGCCATTGAAGCGTTGGCAACAGCCACCTGACTCGGTGGCAAACCTGTGAAAATTCGATCATCCTTGTTCGCCGGGAAAACATAAAAATATCATCGTAATAATAATACTTCCGCGAAAAGTTAGGGGTTTTAGGGTGAATAGGGTTTTTCTGCTTTGAATAAAATTTTATTATGAGGAGAAAGATTTAATTTGATGACAAATATGGTGCAAAATAGGTTTACTATGGGATAATTCTGAATTCAGATAAACTGTGAGAACATTCACGGTAATATCATACCCCCTGCGGAATTTATCTCAGAGAAAAACGGGAATGTGGAAATTACGAAAGGGAAAATCATATGACTTGTCAGGTTTTCGAAACTAGATCACTTTTTATCTCATTGATATCGAGGAGTCTGACTTCGAAACTCACTCTATACTAATGATACTTTCCTGGTATTTCCCGCATTTGAGAGAATGGTGGTAACAACGGAAAGGATTTTCGGTGAGATGCGCTGAGTTACCGCAGCAATGGTATCGATCGCCACGTTTTGGTCACAGACTTTTCCCAAAATATTTCACTCCATTAAGAAATCATTAGACTGGATTATCCAAGAAGTATAGTGTTGAGTTTAAAGGCCATCTAATGTCGATGAAGTATTCAGCGTTGTAAATACGATTCCATTAGCAAAAAAGATATTTTTTACTGGTAGGAAGCCGTATGCAGAAGTTTTAACTACCCTTTCTTGAAACTAGTTATGCTTCCAGTTTTGTGAACCCGAATTTTTTTTACCGCAATGGCGCTGACTGTCCCTTAACAGTTTTTTTTCTGCGATTGTTCCGGTAAACCGCCACCAAGCCCAATGAAACCACGGCAGTGTCATCGAATCGATTAATGAATGTACTGTTGAGGAATTTTCCATGGATAACAAACACATCGATCTGTCATCGGTGGTTGAAGCATCAAAATATCCTAATCATTACTGCAACTAAAACTCAGCGTAAAACTTTACGAAAAGATTCTTTAATCATGAGAATGTCTCTTAAGATATGAGAGTCAATTATCAGCCAAATAGGATGCCCACCACGTCAGACATGTGACAAAATTGCTTCGCAAGGAATGTTCCTGGCTATCTCTCTGATCCGACGACGTTGAAAGGACAGCGCGACGAAATGACTCAGTCTGATAAGCCCGAGTCCGTTTTAATGGGTCTTTTCATTCTTCACCATCCCGGAAAAATATGTCAGAGGCCCTCGCATTTACATCCCTTTAAAAAGGCACGAGTTTCATCCGAGCCTCGTCGTTTTGCCGCCTCTCATCCTCATCTACCTGCCAATATCTCCACTCCGTGCCCCCTCCCCTTCCCCTTCACCTCCCTCCCTTGGACTCCCTCCAAACTAATAACTCTCTCCTCCCCTCTCCATTCACTCCATCTGTCCCGTGGTTTACGACAGTAGAGCAACGGAAAGCGAACCATTCTCTTCTTCTCATCTCGCCCGTTGAGCTCTGCGGCATTCCAATTGAAGCTTCACCTTTTGATATCCAGTTCGTATCGCTAAAATCGATGTATCACAGATCGTATGTTGTTCCATAGAACACTACATCGCATATAGCATAATATCGTCTTTTGCATCAGTAATCCTGTTCCGTGTCACACTTAAGGTTTGCATACTTATCACATTTTTATGTGTCAAAGAATATAGCATTTTTCTCACAAATACGTAAAACTGAAAATCTACATTTGTTACCTCCATCGTTCGTCTGATGCTGTCCATCGCCTGAACTAATGCACAGAATGGTTTGAAAATCGCTACTTGGAGCGCGGCAGGAATTGACTCGCAAATATGGACTTCAATTGCATGTTGCGAGGATGGAAAACCACATTTAGCGTGTCGTATAATCGTAAAAAAGAAATTCAGCCAATAAAACATGCAAGTAGAATATGTATCGCATTCAAATCGCGTTTTAAACATTACTTTTCTAATAATATTCACATCGGATATCGCACTCATATCATGACTTTTCCTATTCGGATGGTAAAGCCGGGTGATTATTGCACATCCCTTTGACTCACAGTATCGCCTGGCGATACCGTGTAAACATCGCATATCGCCGTCAAAGTAATGCAATATCGCGCACGTCTTCTCGTCCCCTTTGATAGCCGCAACCCTAGCGCGGAACCTTCTTCCACGTTTCGTCCGGTTGCATTCCTTCCAGGATAAGAGCGAGCCAGGGCGAGACGCCATACCATACCATACCAGCCTGTTGTGATGGTGTCGAGCTATTTTTTCCCGACTTCCCTCTTGTAGGACGGGAACGGGGTGGGCTGGCTCGAAATGTGCGCATCGGTTGGTCTGTTGGCCGTTGATTCGCTTGCTCCCTCCCCCTCCATTTCTCCCCACCACCCATGCTGCCCAACGCGTATCCCTCCGCGTGGGCCTCACCGCTGATTAAACAACCTTTGACCGGATAGCTAACAAGCAAGCTTGCGTCCTTTCCCGGCCGTGGTCGCTCTTTTCCCTTCTTGAAACGACCGTTGCTTGCCACTCCCCACCCCGAATCTCTCTTATTTTTCCGGATTCATACCTTCGTTCGTTCACTTGATATTTCCGTCCGAGATATCCGGTGCGAATATAGAATGAGTAATGAGGTCCGATCCCCGCGAAAGACCATCGGTTGATGTTTTTTCCTCTCTTTTCCCAACTCTTCAAGGAGATCTTTTTATTTTCCTTTGAGTTGCAAGCTCGTTATATTCCGATTTCGCGGTTTCGCAGCACAACGACGTCGGAATTTCACTACACTGCACCTGCATTTCTTTCTGTGCTACGACTGCAGAGTAAGTGGAACTAGTTCCCCCTAGAAGGATTATTAAATGTTACATATCATGCATGCTGGTTATTTTTTACGGTTTCATCAAGAAATGGTCATAAATTACTTTTTTCCAAGGCCTCCACGCTTGTCAAGCAAGTCTTCGTGAATGTGAATAAGCTGACCTCATTTTAATATTAACTGAACTCCGCGAAAATTACACAGTCATAGAGCTAACGGGGTTGTCTGACGGACGAAACTCTGTATGTCGGTTAGGAGTTCATGACTCAGAGCATGTGATGGTATGTTAAAAGAATACATTCTATTAATACACGTAGAGTTTGACTTGTTATTTTAAAGCACGAATTGGACTTGAAAGCTATTGGCAGCTTTAAAAGAAAATTAGGTGAAAATCAAAAACAGAATTACATAATTTGTTCTTAGCCTCAAATATATTTCCATACTCTTGGATGAAGAGGTACGACGTTTATAAAAATCTTCTGCAAAAATAAAGTACTCCTTTGAGTAAATCATGAATACTACTCCTTGTAAATATATGTGAATCCATTTTCTTTAAATTATTATAATCAAATGCACATTTTATATCTTATTACGTAATGCAAAATCGTGTTGGTCCCAAAGATTTTCATGATAAAGAATACAGAGAACTAATTAATCAGAAAGTAGTTTCTTGATTCGTATTTTTTTTTATTTTGTGAGATATTTCAATTTAATTTATTCCAGACCTGATTTAGAAAGTCGTTCATGGTAGACATTTTGCATACAAACATGAGTTATTTTTCGGAATTGCATAATACTCTTTCGAAAAATTTCGATGGAGTTTAATTTTGTGCGTACTATACAAATGAATGGTGCGTGAAGGGGGCCATACTCGAATGGAACGAATCTCCAAAACAAAACAAAAAAAAGTTGGAATTTCCAATTTATCCGCGGAGAGCAATTTCTCCATTCCGATACTGCAATGCTTGTCTGTATGTATGTGTTTGAAGAGATAAAGAGAGGAAGGTTGAGGGGATATGGGAGGGAGAGAGAGAAATGCAGTTTACTTTCATTACCGAACCTCGCAACTCAATTTCCCAAACATGCTCCGCATAATGGCGTAAAATAAGTCACTTATCTCCCGGCTCGTAATACAGTGTTGCCGCCGAATAACTGCGGTTCACTGGTCCCGCTTCCGCGTGTCTCCGTGTGCTTGTGTGCGTGTTTGTGTGAGAGAGTTAGTTTGTCGGTGTCTCCGTTCGGGAGTTGTGCGTGCGTGGTGACGCGAAAAGTTTCCAGCCACGGTGGACGTGGCCGCATCGGCATGGGTGCAGAGTGCATGTGCGGACGTTATTATACTCATCAAACTATGGGTGGGGCTGTACGGAGGAGACGAACTATGAAGTGAGTATACAGATTTTCAGATTTCTAATGCCATATCCCTAATGCTTTCGCCGTAACATTGTGGTATTTTATTGCTCATGTGAAATGTGGTAAACTTTGTATACTCCACAATTAAATTTTTATTTCACTTGGCCATCAAACCAAGGTTTCGACTTATAAGTCGAAAACTTGGTCGGCTAAAGCAATAAAAATCGTATTGTGGATTATACAAGGCTTACCTGAATTCACATGGTATTCTATTAGTATCTTGATGACGATAATGCGGTACTCGATCACTCACCATCCTGGCGATACGTATTATGAATGCAAATTCTTTGAAATATATGATATCATACTACGTGTGGCATCGTGTAACTGCCATACTATCAAATATGCGATGCGGAATTAAAATTTTAATTTGATGCTAAAACTCGCATTGTAATTATATTTTTCTTAAACTCTTGATCATGACGTATGATAATAGTTTTTAGCCACCTACAACGGCAAACTTCCGTTGTTTCCATGTTGTCATATTTGGTGAAATTAACACATACATTTATTTATTGTTTCCACTGTTTATAATGGTGCCACAAGTGTTAAAACTTAATGCGAAAAGTGTTAAAAGTTAAGAAAGATAGTTTATTAAAACATCGAGTGGTTCTCTATCTGCAAGCAATGCATTGAATTCTTAGCAGTCTCTCTCCACAGGTTTATAACATTAGAGGCTGCCTCGGGGTCTAAAAATTACATATAAATTACTTTTCTCGCACAATAATGGAGTTTTAAGTACTAAAAGCATACCATTATTCTGAAGGTGTGGTGAGAAAAATAGGGTCTGAGCGGGTGAGGACAGGCGAGAACAGGGGAATCCCAAGGGGTTATGAGGATGAAAATAGAAGGGGGAGGTAGGGCAAGGGATGCTGGGGGAGTTTGGAGGGGTAGCGAGGATTTTAATCACGAAAAGGGCTGGGCTAAGCCAATCGAGTAACGGCACGAGCGTTACGGAATGAAAGGGGCAAATGAGTGTAGGAGTGGATTTGCTGCGAGTGGGAACAGTGGGAGAGGCGGAGAGTGTGGAGGCTATTGTACGAACGAGCGACCAAAAATATGCGAGGCTGATTTGAGAATGGAGGAGAAGTAGAACGAGTAATGACTGGCCGTCCGCCGCTAGGCCGACCAATTTTCTGCTGGATTTAGGAAGTTCCTCTTATTTTTTCTATCCCACTCAAAAAGCTGTGCGGGAAGAGTCGTAGTTTCAATTGTAGGTATTGTATCCGCCGACTTGTATTCAAGCATTTGTTTTTCCTTCCATTTTTGCCTGCCTATCCTTGTACTAATGATTCAAGAGCCCGTGACATGGGGTGAAGAATCGTTTTGGTGTTTTTCCTCTAGCACAACTTACTCTTCTTTCTTCATCCCCGTGTTCACTGTGTAATGAATTACATGACTAGAGCTTCCACGTGGCCTCTCCTTTGTTGTGCTTGTCGCGGGTAAGTCTTTAAAAGCTGGTATAGGAGGGCACTTATTTTCAAGGGTTTCTTGTCGGACTTGCCAAGGGATGGTGACGTAATCCAGCGCGGCGAGATAAATTGTTGACATTTTCCTATGAATCTGAGTACGACCGACCGACCGACCTAATGCGAAGCTTTCCGTCTTTTCCTTTTTTGTGCAAAAAGTCGTATTTCTTGCCCAAAGCGCATCACTGAAATCTAGAGAATGCTTGAAGTTTACTGAAGAAATTGCTAAGGTAGCTAGTTCTTCAAGATTTGGGTATGTATTGAGATTCAGTGAGAGGATACATATATGATACAATTGATTAACTGTTTGATGCATTCCAAGTATCATCTTATAATTTATAGGCACTGTCAACTTATTATTTTTTGTAAACTTTGTGTCGCAATGTGAATATTGGTTGATATTGGTAACTCACGGGATAATTTATGGGGTTTTCCTGTCTGCCCTCTATGAAATTTTTTGATGACATCGTCTTTATTCACCCATATTCCAGTCTATCCTGATTTTTTAAATTCACAAAATACTCAAAAATCTTATTCACGTAGTCCTCGAGAAAGTATATGGTAGTCCATTTATCCATAATAATATTTGCTTTTTACAAAAGACGCAGAACAAGGGATGTAAAATACCGAATAATTCCGTATTCCTATTGAATATGCTTAAAAGTTCGAATAATTAAATTAGAATGAAAATCTTAAGGTTCGTCTCTTTTTCAAACCTATGGGTAAAGAAAGTTCTTATTATCGTACTAATGTATGGAGAATAAGGAACAGTATCGCAAGCCATTTCCATATGACTAATGATATTCCTGGCCCTATTTTGCCATTCCATTCGGAGAAAGGTTGGAAATCTGAATTTTTATTACCCCTTGAAATAGATACCACCATTCCTTTGATGCTTTTCCCTGATAATTTTCCAAGAACCTGTGCAACGAGTCCCAATCCTCCACATTATAATAAGGTCCGGTAATCATCTTTCTTCCCCGTATCTATTTCACAAGGAAAGCAATTATTCCGACCACTAACGAAGGTTCTACTCTGCCTCGGGAGGGTACCATCAGATAAAAATTCGAAAAGCCCCTCAAAAGTTCAATACGCCGAGCTTGAGTTGGATTGGCGCAAAGGGAATCGACTTGAGTGAATGAAATCTCCACCATACTCAGAGAAAGCCGGAGAAGTAAGGAGACGACGGAATGAGGAAACTTGTGGCCTTGGGTGATCCTCAACTTGTGCCCAAAACGTTCCTATCCGTTCCCGAGGGCCATTTAGGGCCTTTCGGGCAAGCTGCCGGGCTGCCAATTCAATGGGACGAAGGATAGTATGGGATATTGCATTGGTGGTTTAAGGGGTGAAATACGAAACTCCGCCATTGTTCTTTCTCCCCCATGCACAGCGGGACGAGAAAGGAGATGAAACACGGAAGTGGAAGGAGTATGATCCGGACGAGGGAGTCGTATGTACCCAACTTGCAGCGAACCCAATACTCCTCGGTTTCTGCTTGGGAGGGAGAAAAGAAGCCAACTTGTTCGTGAGCATAACCTCGTCGTTATTCCCTTCTGTGATCACCATCGGGGGATGGAGAGGACTCGGTCGTGGTTGGAAGGGATGTGGGAAGCTTGATGCCTCCTCCTCAAGAAAGTGGCTTCTGAGGCATAAAGGGGGATGAATTTAGGGAGAACATTTTCTGGCGGAAACGATGAAGCCAAGAACGTGAAGAGGGGGAGGAATTTTGTAGATAAAGAGCGTTATGATGGGTATTTTATAAAAATTAGTTTTATCTTTCAATATTCGATACATTTGCCAAAGATACTAAGAACTTTGCTAAAGAAACTAAGAATGTACCTATGGCGATAGCAGTAGCGGAATAAGAAGGATCCTAATCATGTAATCCTTGACTTAAAATAAAAAAACAGTACGGGATTTTTTTTCATTTTCCATCGCTATTATACTTCTGGACAACATTCGGACAAATGGATGAAAAATATCCAACAAACGTCAATTCATTTACCTTTTAATTCAGCTATTTCCGAGAGCTATCTCGTCTACATAATATTTTATCATAAATCTCTCGAAATACCCTCTTTTTTCAACAAGCCCCTCACAACCAAGAATCAAAATTATAAACAATAAACAAATTCTAATCCTCTCTACAAAGTTTAACTTTTTTTCAATTTAAAATAATATTAACGATAATAATATGTTCATAAATATTTAAAAAATATTTTACTGCAATCCGTTAAACTAAAGATAGCTTGTCACAGATGTTTTCTTGCTATTAAGTCTTTTTCATTTACAATTTTTCTACTTCCACTTCGCATAGCGAAATTTTCGCATTTTATTAATGAAGTACTTCATACATCCCTGCTCTCCTTAGCATATGGTTTCGATGAAATTGATGCGTCTGTATGTATTCAATTCAAAGCGCGGCTTTAACGATGATTAATTCCACATAGTATTTTTAGATTGATCACTTTTATACATCAATAGCATAGTTTCGTTATTTTTCTCGGCGTCACATATCGATTATTTTCCTTCGATATCCGTCTGAGGAGGGAATGTAGGAAGGAAGCAATAATGGGAGTGGCGATGAAAGAGGGGAGGACTTGGGTGAAGAGAAACCGGATCTGCATGCGGAAAGAGACTTCGGTAGTTCTTTTTTCGGCTCGAAGCTATCCATTTTCGAACCAGGATGTATGTGTTCACGTTGGTGCTTGCTATTGTGTGCGTGTGTGTTCAAAAGGAATTTATTACATCTTTCGCGAGGTGAAGGGCAAGAGGGAGGGCCTAGAAGAAGGTCGGATAGGTAGTATAGAGTATAGAGGGACAGAAGGGAAAACTCTGCCGCGACCCTTTCAAGATCCACTCCTTGAAAGTGCAGTCGTGCAATTTTTTTGCGTATCTTTTTACCTCCTTCCGGTGGACTTAACTATCATGGAGATTTAGCAATTGGGTCTTCGGAGTTTATTTTTTTTCCTGCTCACCGGCGCCAATAATCCTCGTAGGTTTCTTGGCTACGAGGAAAATTTAAACGTAAAAACGTCCACGAAGACGAGGAAGTGTTGCAAATTCCGCTTCGTGGGGCTGGAAGTGAATGAAGTAACCGAGAATCTTGCGTCTAATAGTGAACCAAGCTGTTTTTCGAGAAGCGGATTTTGTGTCAAATTCCGGGCCGTCGTATAAATTTATTTTCAGCAGAATGCTACATATATGCTAAATGCTTTTATTTATTTGAGTGTAGATTTTTATTGTAAATACAAATTCGCTTCTTGGTTCAGTAGAATTTATTTGTGAATGAGTTTTGTGTAATCGTAATTGAATATCTATTATTTTGTGATTCGATTTACTCCTAGACCCTGATTTTCCGATTATTTTGATTCCTTGTATGGTTTTCTACTCTGCAATATACTGAATGTAGAAATTTTTCCGATCTGAGAGAAGTAAAGTATGATTTAGTATGATGTATGAGTGAAGTATGATGAGTAAAAAATGATTTTGGAACAAAACCTCTGGCATACTGGTCATCAGCTCAAGTCGCTTCTCATGTGCAAAAACACTTACGTTAGAGATGAGATGCGGAATAATTCCTGTGGTTTTTCATTCCACGTTCATTTTAAGACCCTTTCCTCATTCACGCTGGCACTCACCCAACTTTAGGCATTGGGATCTCCTCGCATAGCGCAATCCACGAACTAATAACCGCTCAAACGGCAATTAAAAACAAAAAACGAGCACATACGAAAGTGCCCTCTTGTTTAAGAGCTCATTACGCCAAATTAGGCTTTGGGTCCGAAGCAAGCAGACCCGCAACAAAACGCCTGTCACTTCATCATCTCCGCCTCCTTTGTCACCGGAAGAGCCCGTGACGTTTTTTTTCCGGACTCGGCTCGCTGCTGCAAACACCCAGTTAACCCGTATGCCTCCGTTTTTCCTTCCTCCCCGCCTCCCCCTCCCCAGCCCTCTCTCCTTCCCGGAGAGGTTGACAAACTTATTCCTTCGTTGGAGCAACTTGAAAACCCGCTCGTTACTGTATTCGTGAGAGAGATGTAGAGAGTGAGTACGTGCGAGGGAATGGACGGAATAGCAAGTAGTGAGGAAAAGGATGGGAAAGGGGGGGAGAGGGGAATTGGGCGCTCACAAAAAAAGGAGGAATGTTTCATAAATCATGGGCGACACTGCCGGACAGTTTCCTAGAGATGGCGGGTCGTTCGTTCGGTTGGGGAGGGTGTGGGTGGGTAAGGGGGGGCAGCAGGAAGAAGAATGTGTGTCCCAATTCCCGCACATCCACTCCCATCCCACTGTTTTCCCGCTCCGGCACATTTCCGAAACCCCCTCCACCTCCCTTAACCGCCCTTTTCTTCCACCTCTCTCTTCTCTCCGCACCGTGGCCGCCGGCGGATTCCACGCAGCGTTTCCGCCCACTGAATCACCGCTCTCTCTAACACACACACACACACCGTCGCACTGTTCTCCCGTTGAAAATCTGCCACCACCCCTCCATTCCATTGCCGTGGGCCGTCACCTCCCAACCGACCTGCCATCCCTCTCCCTCGCACTCCCATAGTCTTTCGCGCTCATAGGTGCGAACGCTTTCAAGCCCTCTCGCCCGATCTCAATCCTTTCGCAGTTTCCACGGAACACACCTTTCCCCTCTGCACAGGACGCACTCTCTTGTGCTTCGATGGGAGTATTTTCGAACGTAAAAGTACGATGTATTCGATACTAATTTGAGAGGGTGCTTGCTTTTTCCCGTCAATTTTTAGCGATTAGAGTTCTATGAGGCGAATTTCGTCATTCACAAAATGTGTGGAAGGTATCGGTGACAAATATGAAAATTAGTACATGAAGAATTAATCATCAGATGAGTGAAGTTGCTGATTCTGCTCTACCTTGCATTAGATTTGCCGATTGTATCTCCCTGAGTACAAGCTCAACATTTCAATCTTTCCTTTTCTACCCATCTTGTAACCATAAGAAAGGGTCATTTCTAAATGTTCTTTTTGTGTAGCCAGCAATATAATCACAAAGGACAAGAATGAATTGTGAACGTAAGATGACGAACTCTTGTTTCTTGTTTAACTATTTGATTTTTAATCAACGGGTTAAGGAGATAACAATATGTTTTGATCCCCTTTACGCATAGATCGACAAACGCATCCTTCATTCATCGGTGAACTTCATTATCGTTATTTTCACTCACATCAGTCAACCTAATTTGTCTATTCCTTGCAAATTAATTCTGTTTATGTTGGAATATATTCCCCATTAATGTTCATCAATTATCTCATCGTTAAGATACCAAACCATTCAATTTATCATTAAAAAATAAATTCCTTTGAGAGAAGGAATTCACCGATTTTCACTTATTTTTTCTTTAATGGCCGGTATCCTAATCTCCTGTCTAAAGCGTAGTGTATGATTGGTGTCAACTTGAAACGTTAACGTTGAATTGATGTCACGTCCACGCTTTCGCTTTACAATCGGATGACAAGTGGAACTTTCGCCAGAAATCATCGTCCATCTCCGTCAATCTTCGGCTTCAGTAAACATCCAATGCTACTAATACAAAAAAAGGATGGTACACATATTTTCGTGGATCACGATATAAGAGCATACACCATAGTTGATGGATACAATTATCCTGCTTTGATCAACAAGATAATATTATTGGCCGCTAATTATTGACGTAGTCTATGAGCTATATTCAAGCCACGTACAGCACATGCGTTGACGTCCACCGTGAAGGTGAAACTTGAGACTGATCAAAATAGATGTCGACGGTTGACGTAAACTGTTGTCATTTTCACGCGATCGTAAACGTCTCCTCAAATATCAATGCATTGAGCTTGCATTTAAAGTTGAGCTTCACGTTGATGCCAATCGTAAAAGACGCTCGAGTCTTCTTAACAAATTGGTCGCGTGGGGGAATGCGTGTGTGAAGGGACGCTCATACTGCCGACCCGCGGGCGACATACGTGCACGAGTGCACTCATTTACCAATCTTCCTCTTCCTGCATAGTTCAGCTCCCCCTTTCCGCGTCGCATTGTCGTTCCTCGGGCTGTGAGATCTCTCGTGCCTCGTGGTCGGGCGAGCATAGCGGCGCTCATCCGCGGTACCCGCTGAATACATTCCCTCCCGACTCTCGAGCGTAAGCGCCCGCACAGCCCTCAATTGTTTCACCCTTTTGCGGCGGGCGTGGCAGTGAGAGACAATGGGCGCCAATGTTTTCACCGCCGTCCGCTTCGTCATCATTATTTATTTTTATGTGTCCACGTCTTTTGTTGTTTTTTTCATCCATAGGCCTCTCTCTCCCTCGATTGTCCTTCATCCCCTCCGCCCGACGTTTATTCATGTTCAAGTATTTCACGTCGTGGTCGCTCAAAATTCCCGCCGCGGCCCTCTTGAAAACCATCTCGTCAAATCCTACATTTTCTATCCACCGTCCATCGAATCTGTTGCTCCTCTTTCGTTCCCTCGGTTCATATTCCTCCCTTTAAAAAGTGTGGAGTTTTTTATCGATTGTTTTTTAAATCTGTTTTACGGCACGAAGCCTAAGTTTAAGGGACGTCATGAGAATTTCTTGGTGAATCTTCATCCCTAATTCAGTTCCGTGTATAGAGCAGTTCAAATGTAGTACTCCGTCCGTCGGATGGGACGTCAAACCGTGGCTCTAATGCCAGTTGTCATTCAGGGTAGACTTATAGGAGTTCTTTATTCAAGATGGTGAAGTTAGCGCACATCGGAACACTTAATTGCGCCCTTATGACGATGAATTAAATGTCTTGCGGAGGCGAAACGTTCGTTAACCTACCATTGTTTAGGCTCACCATTGTCATGGACTTGAATTTTGTTAGTAGTTTTCGAATTCGTTCTAAAGGCTTAATATAAAACTGACCTTTTACCGCAGAGTAATTGAAAACTCTACATTATCCGAGTTTAACGCATTACCGCAAAAGCAACACAAAAACAACAACCGCGGATGCGATTATCGAAGCTCTTTTTTTTGTTTAGCGCACCTCAGATCACCACCCGATCAGTTACGAAGTGCGCTGTCTAGAGTGCGCAGGGTCTGAAACGAATGGAAAGCAAGTGCTCTCTTGTTTAGCGAAGTGAGCAACGCACTAGAGCGAATGGAAAGCTCCGCATGCCAATGATGTGTTTCTCTCCACTCTTCCTCAGTTCCGTACAATAATCCCTCTATTGTCAACAACCTACTCGCCTGTCCTCTATGGCGGAAATGACTTTTAAATTTTCGGTCGCTAAAATACCAACCAGATTTGTATTGGTTATTTATTTTAGGGCACTAAGGCTCGATTTGACCGCAGCATCTCACGTGCAACCGATCGCGGTGTTACGCTGACCGTTCATTTGGTCATCCCACCCCCCCCCACCCCCACTCATCGGAATCGCCTCACTCAGTTCTCCACAAAAGGAGATTTTGGCCACTGCGGCAACACCGATCACGCCCCCCATTCATGCCTGCAGCGCCCTACCTCTCTGCATCACACACTCTCCTTCCCTCGAACTGTCGTGCTTGCGGCAAGGCTCTTGTCGTCGCCAAAACCTCATACGCTCCATCTCTGTCCTCTTGTACACCTCTCACGCCCACCCCGATCACTCCACGCCGTCCGACTGCCCGTTTCTCACATAATCGCTCAGGCAAGCAAGTTCTCGAGCAATTTTATGTCCATTTCAATGAATCGATGCTAGATTGAGAATCGCTTTTTCCCACGAATGAGCATCCAGCTTATTGATAGTTTATGGGAATCCAGCTTATTGACAGTGAATTGGTGACCGATGATTGATTGTGATAGTTTTAAAATGTCACTTGAAGGCTATAGACTAAAATTACCCGTAAGATATGCGAGATATCAGCTCAAAATACTTTTCTGTACTATGTAGGAAGTGAGTTTCCCTGTGAGTTTCAATTAGTCTTCTGTAATCACAAATGGTTAAATGGCATAGTTAAATTTAAGTTTTCATTCACATGTTTCCAAAATAGGGGTGGAAGCAAAGGATAGCATCGACAACAAAGCAACTTCAAAGAGAAAATGACTCACTTGTGTAGTATTTTCCATGAATTTGAGTTGCATTTTCTCTATTCCTCTTTTTTATCCAACAACTCAAGTGTATAAATTGAGCATATCGCCCCATGATATTCTATTACAGCCTATTACTTACGCATATGCGATTGAGGAATTTCATGGTATTTTCTGCGCGTCTTTCTCCTCCATCCTGTTCTTCTGTGACATTGGTATTGTTTCCATGTTCAATTTATTTAGGGTAGGAATGTAGTGGCTTTTGACGTCCCTCTTAACTTCCGAAAAAAGTTCATTCATTCATTTTTGAATCCGCTTTTGTTCTCTCTCCACTGAGGAAAAAGAGGCATTAATTGCTAATACGCTCTTTGATTGACTCTTTATTTTTATTGAATCCTCTGCTCTGTTGTTCCTTGAAATCTACTCGTCCTTCACCTTTTCAAATATATCAACGCCGTCCTCAAACCCTCCAGCTAATTCCACCTTCGGATCCACATGCGTAAGCCCTCCCACATTTAAAGTATTTAAGCACACCTCGGCCGCTCACGCGTTCATACGGGCCGCGTCGTTTTACTTTTGGGCCGTATCACCGATCGCACTGCCTCTCCCGCTTTCTCACCCCCTAACCCCTCTACGCCAAGCGTGCACGCATTTCCCCTCTCCAACTTTTCCACCCCTTCTCCTCCCTTCCATCCTCCTCTCCATCGCGTCGAAATCGCACGTAAGCCACCCATTGCGGTTTTTAAAGTCTCTTTTGAAAGAGGCGCCAGTGGGCACGAACACTCAGGGGGAGTACGTTGGGAGTGGGAGTGAGGCGACAGTTAAATCCTGTAGTTTTCAAAGCAAGAGTGAGCCTCGGAGTGAGTAAGTGAGAGGGAGAGAAAGAGATAAGGGGATTATGAAGGGCTGCGTGGAAATTCAATTATCGATATTTCCGTCTATCCGACTCTCCTTTTTGCTCTCTCGCACACTCGCCTTTTTTTGGGAAATTCTTCCGATTTTTTTCCCTCCCTGCTCTGCCCGCGCACCTGTTCCGTGGATGATTAACCTTCCCTTGTCAAGCGACGCTCGAGTGTTGAGGGCTTTCATACAGGGCTTATCTTACTTTCACAACAGCCTTTGTTGAGACGTATATATGCTCTGTTATGTGTGCGCTTTCGGGGATTTAACTTGTTTCTATTTATCTGTCGCGTCAAGAACTACCAATTCACTCGATTTAGTTTTGTTTTACCTGTTCACACGTTTCGAGTGCTGATTTGCATACCATATATTGTACTCTCGCGTAGAGAGAAAGGGATAATTCCAAGTATTACTACCTTTGATGCGCATCCTTTGAGCTGTCTGCTGCTAAATACAGGTGGAGAAAAATATTTTGTAATTGCTGATCATTTTTATTATATCTTTTTGGATCAAGCGTTAGGACATTTGCTAGGTATAATTTCTAGGGTCACCATCTGTTATATTCATGTTCTTTGCGTAAAATTCTAAATTCCATTGAAGAAAATTTAATTTATTTTTATTCTTCATGTGCTGGTATATATTCTTTTTCTCTTGATTCCGAGCTTCCTCGAAAACATTAATGTTAAAGGAAAGTTGCAATTGTTAATTTTGACAGGTCATTAAAATAACGGCAGAGCTGTTGTTATTTAATTTTGTCTCATTCGAATTTTAACCTATTGTGTATTGTTGCTCCATTGCAAGTAAAATAGATAGTAATAAGGCCTATGATCGGTTTGATAGCCTTGTCAGTAAATTTGATATTAGGATTAAAGCATTATTCTGTTTTATTTTCGCATTTTTCAACTTTCAAATACGGAGAGCCAAAACCGTGAATTCCCAATCTAGAAACCCAGCATTCCGAGCTAAATCTTCCAAAGAAATAAAGAAACAAGCGCTGGTAAATTGAAGACATCATGACCTCTTTATTCTCGGATGCCAAAACCTCATTTTACAGGACGGCTTTCACCTCATTTGGAGCTATATAATTAATTTTCCGATGCGACAGTGGTATAAAAAATATCATTTAATCGCATTCCAAAACGAGCTTAGGATAAGAGTGGAAAAGACAGAAAGAAAGCGAAGCATGAATTATGCAGCAGCAATTTCCGCTGGAGAAAAAAGTAACAGAAGAAGGGATGAATGCGAGGGTGGGAGTGGAGGTCAAGGCAGAGTGGGACGGGGAAGGAGTGCCCAGAGAAGTGGAGACGGCTTCAAAAAATACGCGAAGGGCGGTCATTAGCGCCACCATTCGGCGGGGTATATAAAGGGAATGATGTGAAATGTGTGCCCGATTCCTGAAGTCCATCCAGACTAGGGTTTCTCAACGGGAGCGGAAACATCATGGGATTACAATAAGGATTCTCGAAAACTCAAGTGATCAAGAGGTGGCATTGACGTCAAATTTAACTGATATCAAACCGAACGTTGAAATTATGGCTAAGAAGTATCAGGCACAGGGATTTCACTGAATAAAGAGATTAAGTATAAAGTATATTCTTGCTTCACATTTCATGGGTGTGTTTAGGAAAAAATTAGTCTTAAAACCCTCTAAGGGGTAATACAGTTTTGAAACATAGGCTGAGAAGCCCTGATTTAAGAATAAAGAGGTCTTTGCAATAGATAAACATCAACGCCTCACGCATAAGTTGTCCTAGATGCTGAAAGTTTCAAGACTTTGTTGACTCTCAGGTTCTGTTGATGACAAAGTTCACAAAAATGTTGATAATTATGATTCTTAATGTGTTCTCCGTGATAAACTCTTAAAATGCAACCAGGAAACCATCGGCGGCTCTGCATAAAATATTGTAGGTGGAAACGGTTAATGAAGCCTTATGAAAAACGGAGAATAGTGAAAATGTAGGTGGGCGGGACTTTTTTCCATCCAACTTTAGACGTCAACACTTTCCCGGGGGATGTGAGGGGAAAATATTCTTTAAATATCTGTCTCCTTTCCATACTGTGTCGGTCATGGAAAACGTTTTCTGGAATAGGCATGATCATAGAGAAAGGACACAGGTCTTATGTCTCACTTGGGTAACCATTGCGATCATTTAAAATTAATAAGCCATCTGAAACTATTTGTGCCATATTTTGGATTGCATGGTATCCTAATAAATTAAGCCCGTGGAAGTGAAAACTTCAACTTTTCCCAATTATCTTTTTTCTCATGGCAGCTATGACTCTCCTGGATTTGAATATTTTTATTCCTTGAATTAGTGTTTGTATCCCTCATCATATTATAATAGTTTTCGGAAGATAATCATTCTCGGGATAGCAGATGTTTGAATCAGAAAAATTAAACCGTTTCACAAAGGCAGATGTAGTCATTACTGAGACGTATAATTAAGGAGTCGAAAGTGAAATTTCTTAGTAGGTTGAAATATATTCATTGTAAATACGCTTATATGATTTGAAGCTCTCTCCTTTATGTTTGCCGGTTTAAACTGCATGGTGGATATAGGGCAGCTTCGAGAAACAGTTTAGTAGATTTTTTTCATCAGTTTTAAGGACCGAGAATTATTTTATAAGTAAACTCGTGCGTGTAATTCAGGCATAGACGTTGCCCTCGATGTAACACTTCCACGATGCCACATTGATTGATTCTCAAATAGCACCTACCGGTTAACAATCTAGAACCATGAGTTACATTATTTTGTTATATTTATTACCATCCCTAATTTTTTATTCATTTATTAGTGAGTAAGTTCTTTTAAATTACTATTTTTATATATTTAATTTATTTCCATCCGTTCTTTGTTATTCTTTTATAATGTACATTTTCAGTGAATTTTAGATCTCTGCTCCGCATTTTTGGATGAGATATAGACCTATACCTCCAGGTGCGTACAGGAAATCAAATTGAATTATTGAATGTTGACTTATGGGCAAGAAGCGAGCGATAAAATACTTGATCCATTGAATTACCTGATAAAATAATTCACTAATCCACATCATCTCTCCAGGGAGCAGTTAATTTCTTTGAAGATAGCGATGTTTTTTTTCTCTTTATTTTTCGGAATATTGGCGGACTAATTTAAAATAATGGTTTCATTACTTTTTAATCTAAAATAGTGTCCAAGTGTAAAATTTATGTTTAATGCTTTTTACAGTTCTCCTGGGCAAATTTCAAGCTATCATTATTTACGTTTGATATATCAAATCAGCGATGGTATACGTTGGCAATGTTTATGCAAAAACCCATCCATGATAACTGGTGAATTATCGAGTCAGTCAACCCAATCCATCGCTTTCGCAGTCATCGGTAGGGATTAAAACGCAAATGTAATTACAATGACGTTGGAGATTCAGAGTTAAAAATTATTTCGGTACTAAAATAATTGTGATCTTTTTGTACCCAAATCGATGATGAAAAATTTGAATGATTGCTTTTGACGCTAAATGGGCATATTTATGTCTGTGCTTGTGATAAATTTTAAGAAGCGGTCATTTTTCCTAAAATGTTTGTTGGATTTCCGGACCTTACTCTATCCCAAAATTCATTGATGTAATGGCGGAAATCTCCATGCCAAACAATTTTCATTCTTACTTAATTTACAAATTAGCTTGCTCATTTATAGGTGAATCCCTTTTACTACGGTCAAATTCTATCCGTTTTAATTGAAGTTTATCAGTGAAATTGCCGATTATGTTTAGAGAACGCCGTAGCATTTAATTGTGTTGGAATTTTATTGAATCAATGCATATCTTTGAAAATTTTTCAGAGTTATTTTTGCATTCTAATCTATCAATATATAGGGATGCAGCAATCTGGTTTGTGTGTTCTATATGTCAAATAACGGGCAGTATTATTATTTTATTGTACTGCAACTCTTTTGTTTTCCTTTTAGGGTAAATGTGTATGCAGCATTGGCCCAACGTATTCCCTCTTATACCATTAGATTTTTCGTTAGGCGAGGTTTCTGGGTTTGCATGTAAAACAGATACACTATAAAATACTAGCAGTGAAAGTGAGGCGGAATGAGAAAAAAATTTGTATCTTATTTATTTAAAATGTTCATAATAGTAGTAAGTATTGTTACTATCACAATTATTTATGTGATAAATTCTTAGATTTTTAATTCCATTTACCCGCGCAATATTAAACCTAATTTCCACGTCTATTTTCAAATTCATTTTATCCTTTAATTAAAGTTCAGCCAGCTAATTCGATAGCCAAACCTAGCTTCCATTTTTTTGACATTCCCAAGGTAACTTAATTTTCCTATCATTCATCTTGTGAAAAAGAAATGACAGATGACAACTATAAAATGAAACCTAAATTTTTATTCTCAAGAAGTAAAGAAATAACAGCTGCTAGCAATGTGATCGTTTCATTGTTACTTTTATATCCTCATTATTTTTTCCTCCGAAGGTCGTACTACCTCGTGGATCTCCACGGAAATACCCCGACTGCCGAGATAGACTCGTGGGCTTTTTCGATGTGCTTCGTCTCCACAAAGGCTATTTGAGGCTAAATCTATGAGTATAAATACCCTAGAGGCAAGCGCTGACTTTTTCCGTTTATCGGCAGCGTTCTGATGTTTTTCGTTGAATTACAGAAAAAGGACATCAGTCCAATATGAATTCCTTGTATAGGAACAACCCCGTTTGCGCGGCTTTGATCCACGTGACCCTCTTTTGTGTCCGACCTCCACCCCTCTCCCGCACAGGGACCCCGTTCCCTCTTTCGCCTCTTTGCCTCCGGGCTGTCCGCCCTTAAAACCCTGCCACCACGCGCCTCTCCCGTCTCCCCCGCCCCCTCCGAATCCCTTCGCTCGAGTTCCGACTCCGCATACCTAACTCCTATTTCCCTCTTCGATTTGCCTTTCGTTCCAACTCTTCTTCTCTCGCGTCCTCAACCCGCCCCCTCCCGCACCATTCTTTCCCCATCCATGTGCTGCCCCCTCTCACCCCCTCGAAGAATACCGGATCCGCCCACTTCTTTCCCGAAGATTTCCCTCGCCCCTTCCTCCTCTCGACTTCCGGCGTCCTCCCTCTTCCTTCCTTCCATTTCCTCGCACGTGCGTCCGACGCATACCCTCCCACCGCTATTTCATCTTCCGCACCCACTCATTTGCGGTTCTTCCTCCGACCTCTTCCCCCGCCCACTTCTAACCTTACGCTTCTCCCTATATCCTCGCCACTTCGCCTCATTCCTCCATTTCCGTTACACGTTCTGCCGCTATCTTTACAACTATATAGGTTATGTCCTGACCGAGTGACTGACGTGCTCATCATCGCCCAGCTCAAACCATCTCCGGAACGAGTTGGTCGATTTTAGTGATCGAGGTGTCTACGGAGAGCTGAGAACGTGAGATAGACACAAGAAATAATGAGACATAACACAAGAAATATAAAATTAACATTACAACAGTTTGTACGTCAACTTAGTACGACGATTTTGACCTATGTTTCATATTTTAATTACCATCGACCAATTGCTCCTAGGTTAGCCATTTGTACCTACTAATGATTTCGATGAATGAATTTTATCCGCTAACATAACCTCTTTTCGGCTTTGTTGCAGTAACAACTCAAGGTGCACATTTGTGTATCTGCAATTCACAACATGAAAACAAGAAACGAAAAGTTGGATTGCACTTGGAGATCATTTTATACAAAATTCATGGAAATTGGTGAATAATTGAGTGAAATATTAAACTTGCCAGAAATGTTGTTTCGACGCACACTCATCTTGCTGGTCGCTGTGTCGTCCATCTTAGTTTGTGAAGGCACAACAACTCATGTGGCGTATCTAGTGGCAGTAATGTGTACTATAAGGTACACAGAAGTGCAGCAGTAGCTTTTAACAACGATAATTCACACTGGGAGGAATATAAGAGTAAAAACCTGGAGGTACACGTGTGTGTACCTTGGGTCTGAAGAAGTCATGTTGCAAACGTGACAATTCTTGATACATGCTCCTTTAGCGGTGTTGGTAACCACAAGGAATATATTTAACCCCATTTATTTAAAACCAAAACAAAATAATTTAAAGATAAATATTTTCACCCCAACTTTAGTAAAAGAATTGGTGTTTCGACTCTACTTTTGTCGATGAGTGTTCCTTATAAAAATATATTGCAGTGCTTGCGATGAAAGTTGTACCATTCTATGCTGCAGAATCTAACAAATTGTGCAAAGCAACGATGTTTACCCGATTCCAATGGGCCCGGATTATAATGCTCCCCCGATTGTTTTGATTTTCGAACACAGTAAACTTATAACATATTATAACTTATAACATAAAAATTTAGTGTACATTTTGATGACTTAACTTTTTAAAATGCATTTTCTAAAAATGTCTGGATGAGTCTCCAATGTTAAAATGTGGAGATTATGGGTCAAGACAAATTAATAATTCAATACTAACTCACTATTTTCATACCTGTTCTATTAAATAGAAAATAACCTCATTGCAATATACAGTCACTCAGCACATTGCAATCTACAGTCAGTGAAAACCACTCTCCTCTCGCGAGTACAGCAACCAACCCTTTTTTCACTGCATGCATATTTTTTCAACAACACCAGACTCATCCCTTTATCCTACCCCTCCCACCGTCCTAATCCCATTAACTTGTTCCTCATTCCTTGAAAATCGCGTAACAGGGTTTTTACCCTGAGCATTATTACGCTCCTTTTCATTCCTTCACTCAATGCTCGTTCTCATGCAAAACGGGGTCATAACATTTTTTCGCCCCCCACCCACCCACCCTCGCTCCCTCTCGAAGAACCGAGGTGGGGCAGCGCGTTCCGGCTTTGTCTTCCTCCATTTTTTTTCATATTTATCCGATAAGCGTGCATTAATTTGACGACGAGCCCGAGTCCATGCTTACGTGGCACGTTCGACGCTCTCCGGGATTTTTCGTGTTGTGTGTCGGGGGTTTATGAAATTTATGCATATGTTTGCATGGCATTTTTTGGCGGAATCGAGTTTTGCTAATGCGCGTGTTGTAACGTGCTCTTCCCGCCTGACGGCTATTGATCCGCGTATTTCAATGTGTTTGCTCTTTCAACAAGGATTGCCCATGCAATGGAAGGTTGTGTCAGAAGCGAAGGAAACTTCCTCCGTCGTAGTTTAAATTTGCTTCTCGTTCAATGTTTGGCCGTGAATTATTTTTTATCTCTATACCCACAGGCGTCACTTACAAATTATTTTATATCAATTAAACGAACTATCAAAATTTTTACATTTGAAAGAATCTTTATCTTTATTTCCATCCTTAAAGAGCCAATGCTTTTTATAGTATACGGTATATATATACATAAGTTTATGCTCATTCTGCATCTTTATGCACATCATTACGTTTTATTTCTCCAAGCAAAAAGCATCTCCTTTGTATTTAAATTATATTATAGGCCATAAATTTAAGTTTCAGGAATTCGTATTCGTTTAAGATGAATAATAAACATGAGAGAAAAATGTTTATGTCCGGGCAGTATTACACTATAATTTTTCTCACTTGAATCCTTTCCATAGCCTTTAACCTTACCTTCTTGAATTTTTATTTCTTGAGATCTTATTATAATTTCCCTATGAATTTAAAAAGAAGCTCTTTATTATCGTGAATGTACGAATTTTGAACTCAATATATGCAAATTTGAAACTTCCTTATCACTATAGAAGTTTATCATTACATATCAAACCACTCCTTTTGATTATTTATCTTCTCTTTCCCTTAATATAATTTGCTGCTTCTAAATCAAGTTCGATTATATTACGGGCCAGTTATCGCCATGGAAAAAAAGGAATTAAACTGTTTTACGTTCTTGTTAGCATGCGAGTGGGAAATAGAAGAAAAGATCAACTGCTCAAACGTAGATCTCCCCGCTTCCTGAAATTAAGTTCTCTGGCGATATCGATCAAGGAGAAGAGTAGAACCATATGGAGACCAAAACTGTCAATTAATACTTACAGCTGGATCCTGACAGGTTGTGATTCAAAAACCTATCCGGGTGAATTATATCCGAAGAATTTTTAGTGTTTTACATATCCTCCTTAGCGGCGTATTTAACATCTTCAGCACTTTTGCTGCTAAGTGAGTGGATGAAAATTTCTCCTTATCTTTGACGTTCATCTTCAAAGCATAAACCACTCAGAAATTGAATCGCCATCGTTCACATTTCGCATAGTCGCCTTCCGTCCCGAAACTCGGACAGTCGTTGACTCATCTCTTGAGCGAAATATAGTGGCATTCAGACATCGTCATCTGACCTTTGAATCCATTGGAAAATAGTGTGACTCCACCATTCCTCACATACCTTAGCTCACCTTTTTCCAAGACAACCTCCCTCATGTCTCTTTTCCTACTCGTTTTAATGCACCATCCCATCTCAACTTCACTCCCTTCTTCCCCTACCTAAGCCTACAGTGGTCTCTGAAAACCATTCCCCACCTCACCCTCTCGCTCCCTCCCGCCGCTCATCCTTTCCCTTATCCCGCCAGCCACTTGCACGCACGCACTTCCTACTTTTATCAAAAAAAGCACGGTTCCTTTCCACTCCTTCAGGCATATGCCACATTCTTTCTGCCCACCCTCCGACCCCTCCCTCTTTAACAAATCCCTCACCCTCTCCTTAGGCCCCCTCTACACAGCCATCCCTCTCCATCACCGCGGAGAGGGTAAATCATTTGGCATTCCATTAATGGTATTTGCACAGTCGTTTGAGAGATATAGAGAGAGAGAGAAGGCAGGCGCTCACCTAGACAGACCGGTGGGTTGAGGGGTGGCTCGCCGCCTGATCCGATGGGCCGGCCAGTATGTGCGCGTGTGTGTGTTTGTATAGGAAGTGTGGGAAGGATAGCGAGGGAGGAATGAAGTGGGTTTGGAACGGGAAATATGGGCGGGGTGACAGGGCGGGGAGTGAGTCCGTGTGTGTCGGTGAGGGGCGGATCTTCAAGAGCGGATGGGTGAATCGGCAGCGTGGTGAAAGGGTGGGGTCTGTTTGAGGGCGGTGGTGGAACTGAAGCGGGGGCGGCTGTGGTGAAGGATAGAGAACAGGTTGGAAGGGCAGATATAGGGGTCCGCAGTCGGAATAAGTCAGTCAATGGAGGGCCGACAGCTTGGGGGGTGGTTGGAAGTCCGTTCGAATTTACGGAATTGGCATTTCGGTTTTAAACGAAAGATGAATGCACGGAAACTTAAAAAGAGATATCCCGAGAAATATGGATTTGAAAAGTGTGTAGCAGGTGGTAAATGTTGATCTCATTTCATCGTATGCTATGTAAGTTTTTGTAACTATGACGCTGTTATCGCCTGTGAACGGATTGAGCTGATACACGCATCTACACAGATATTAGAATTGCGGATGGCACCACAGATGTACTGTTATCTGTAGTTGGCCTATTAAAAGAATCTGGATAGAGAGATCCTTCCAGCCAGCTTTTACGGTCTCGAATTATTACCAAAACAAGACATTTTAAATCTTTGTACATATGTGATTATATCATACGGTTTGTCTGCTCATAAAGATATTTAAGCCGTTATGAATACGCATTTGATCTTATTGGTCGAGCAGTTCCATCGTTTTTAATCCTAAACCAATGTTATTACTAATAAAAATAGATGAACACCAGGTTAGTTTGAAGGATTAGGTTATTAGGATTTCAGCTGCCAATGTTTCAATGGCTAACTCTAACAGAGTTTTGATCAACATCCTGCGGACGATGACTGAGTTAGCCAATGGAACGCCGGTTGCCGAACTCCTAACTCAGTGTGTGGAAAACCCGTGAATAATTCAATAATTTGTTCATCTTTTCAAACATACATGAACTGAAAATAATTGTCAAAAAATATATCGTTTCATGACACTCTACTGGATATCTTTCACACTATTACCATGCATGGGGAATCATTCTTCGTTAAAGAAAATTCATTATCGAGCTCCAAGATGCCATCTACTCTCTTCTTTTACCTGTGATTACAAAATTGGCCGCCTCTCTAGTCAACCCTCACGATTTGATCGAGAGGTGCACGTGAAACCAAATCGGTTCTCAGTTTCGCAGTGACCTCAAATAAAAAAATGGATCAATGGAGATTTTTTCCCACTGAACCACAGAATTTTTAATTTACCGCGGATTTTTTGTTCGTGCTTTCACCAAACCGTCATTGGAGTTCATGAAATTTTCAGTTTTTATTTTCAACTTTCAATGAATAAAAGTCCGTCGTTTTTTGAAGATTCAAACAACTCATAAATAATTCAGGAGCAAGATTCCATTTCCAGCTGGGGTCGTTTTTTTCAATTTTCAGTCAGAGAACTTCATAGTATCGGAGTCATCGACATTTGAATATTCTGGAATCTCCGTTTTGTTTCCCCGTACTTCGGCATTCGTATAAGTTGAAATTCAAAGGTACGCAGTCGTGAACCTCGATTATTTCATTAAGTTCACACCGTTAGGCTCCCGTTTTGGAACTATAAAAATCTATTTGAGCCATTGACATAAGTATCCTAATGGTCTTTTGACCATCTTGGGAATCGTTCCGAAGGTGAAGAGCTACATTTTTCGAACATATCGCTGCGAAGACATAACTGTCCTCTCTTAATGCTTCCTCAAAAAATGAAGTGAAAGAAAACTAATTACGACGGTTAAATTATTTCCGCCACTACTGATGACACGAGAGGCTTTTCAGGCTGATAAGGATTTTTTTAAATTTATAATTCATTGAGCGAGTGAAATCAAGTTTAATGGAAAGAGGAAGCTTGTATGGATCTTATTTCTACAAGCAATGCGCGAGGAAATTAGAAAAGCTCGTTCTTGCCTGGCTAGTTCTCCAGCCGCTCTTCCTCATGAAGAAATTCTGTGATTTAAGGCATTGGCTTCAAAGACACCACTCGTTTGTGCCCAGAGAAGAGCAGATGAATAAAACGGATAGACTACTGGCTTGGGGATTCTAATTTGATTCCACGTTGTCATCGCTACGATTTCTGAGCTAATTTACATTCACGCTAAATAAACGGATCTCGGAATTCTCGAACCACGAAAGCCCCAGTGTTATGACGTCAAAGCCTTCCATAAAATCTTAATATTTTTTTCAGGGCCAAACTCGGGAATTCTCTAGTATTTGATGGCAAACCTTTAACATAGTTGAGAGGTTGAACGATTTCAAGTCTATCCTGAATGAGCCCCAAGAAGAATGACATTTATGTGTCATTTTCTGTATATTATTATTGTCTTTCACTCTCTCACCCCAACGTTTTCTTGATTTAAATCCTTCCGCCTGTCACTTATCGATCAAGACACGGTGAAATGAGGTGATTGGTGTTCAGTCACATCCATCTTCGGACGCTCAATGAATTCCATGAAGCATGGCAGACCAGAAAAGACCTTAAGATTGAAGCTCAACCGTTCATCCGAGGTTTCCTCCTCGAAATCTCCTGCTGTTTACAATTTTGTTCCATTACTCAGTCCTTTTTCTCTCGGAACGCCCGTCCACATAGTCAACGGAATTGGACTCTACGTAAGCAAAATTAAAAAGTTAGCGATTAAATATGGGGAACAGCATTTGCCCACTCGCTTCACTGGACTAAAGAATGTTACACGGAAAAGGAATCGTACGCCATGACGTTGAAGTAGATTGTAAAATTCTCGGTGGTTATTAATTTTCTTAACAAGTTGCTCCATGGCAATGAAGATAATAAGGAGTACTGATTATTGTTAGTAATTTCCTGGGTATTCTAAATCACAAGTGAAAATTGAACTAGCAATAATAACTTTGTGTATCCACATAAATAATTTATTATGTTTTTCTTCCTTTCCGGACGATTTTGTTGGCCCGTTTGCCCTTGCGATCCCAGTATGCCACTCTTGGAATGTCATTAGGTTTCCCAGGAGTCGAACCAACAGAACTTTACAGGCACACGCATGCCCTGTGTGGAGAAAAATCTAGCCAGCCGGAAATCGATACCGCGACCCCTGGGTTAGCATGCTGGAACTTAACCCCGACTTTTTTGAATAAATATTTATTTTATGAAAATATAATAATAAACTATTTGGATACACTGAGTTGTTAATTTTTACTTCATAATTAAAGAGTTCTACAAAGTTACGCCAGAAACTATAAAATTTATATTTGATATTGAACTTTTCATGAAATTACTGCTATGGATGTTTATGTTAACTTTTTGCGGTACTGAATCACAGATAGGTGTAAGTGTATGACAAAGCCGAGTCAACGAGGTAACGTTTCCTCGTCGAACCTCGATGCGCCCAAAATAATAAATCACTGTCGGTTAGATATGAATTTATAGCACTAAGATTGGGTGGAGGTTTCACGGTGAGAGGAGGTAGGGAAGGGAGAATAACGGAGTGACATGGGGAAATAGAAGTTTGCGAGGTGGATATTGCGGCGAAAGAGGAAGAAGCGAAGGGGTTGATTGTGTGGGAGGGGGAGAGGGAGGGGGTGACACGGCGGGAAAGAGCGGTCGGGAGGAGAACCCGACGAGACAGTGGCAAGGTGGGGGAAGGGTGGAAAAGGGTGGTTATATAAAAAGGCCACGGGGGGAGGGAGGGAGGGTCGTGACAAATGAGAAAGATTCTCATAAGATTGCGCAGTCTTCCACGCACAAATTCGCGCCCGAGGCCATCTCCGGAATGTCAATGACGTCCCTCGTACTCCTTGTGTTTTTTCCCACCTCTTCCTCAAGCTCCTCTCAATTCACCCTTCCACCTCTTCCTCCTTTCTTCCTCTCCCTGTTCCTCAACTCGTCACTTCTTGCTCCGCCTCTCCCTTTTTTTCTCTTCTCTTGTCATCGTCCCTTGCCTGTTTTCTGTCGGGTGGGAGAAATCCTATATTTTTTCGAATCCGAATTCTACTCCGAATCTTGTGAGGTTATCGAATCCCTAAAAATGCCCCTCAATTAATTCGTTAAAGCATGATGATAATTATTGGAAAAATATAGTCCTTATTTATAATTAAACGTTTTAATTCACGCGAACTGGGAAATCTGCGTTTACTGACATGAAAATTTAAGAATTATTTTATGACGCCTATATTTGTTAAGAAGAGGTAAAAAAAAGTAGAGGATGAAGTAGGAAAATAATTAAAACTGATTTTAACCAGTTTTTAATCAACTCTTCTCTCTCTTCCTTAGCTCTCGACGCCGATTACACTTATATTTCCTGTGTATATATATATTTATAGTGTCGTGTTAAAATGTTAAATTGTTTTTATGCTGTCATGGATTGGAAATATTCGGATGAGGAAAACAGCACGAATAGTCGATTTATCGAATCTCTTTCGATGTTGGCAGAATTCTTTGAGTCCGAGTGTCCCGTCCCTACTCCTTTCGTTCTTTTTCTCTCTTTTATTTCCCTTCTCTCGCTGTTCATCGCCTATTGAATGGAAACGCTTTCTCCCATCTTTATCCGCCTCGTCTGTTCTTCCCCATTAGAAAGAGGGTAAACGCGAAACGGAACCATTGAATGTCTCTATCGCTTCCCAGAAACGCTCAGCTGACGAATAGACGCGCTCTTCCTATCGCCTCTCACCACCCACCCTTAACTCCCTCCCGATCTCTCCCTGCTCCCATTCCTCTCTCTCTCTTCTATCACCCCTCCCTCCTTCCTTGCATAGCAGTCTATCACTCACGGTCAATCTCTTGCTCTCCCGCTCTTTCAATTAGTCTTAGTCTCACTCTTTCTAAAGACGTGTCCTTCGAACGACTCTTCTCAGCCTCTTCTGTTCACCTCTGTTTCTGTCTTTGCCTTCTAAAAATCCTAAATCGATCCTGGAATGTCGGACGCACCGTAAAGCGCAATACTTGTTCATCGGATATAGTTTCCAGTGTTGATTGCGGGTTTTGTTTGACCTTCGTTAAGTTTTCTGAGTTTCCTTTAAATTCGGTAAAATCCATCATTTTGTTGCCACTATTTTGTTTCGCCTTACTTTAAAATGGCTGAGCATTTTTTTTAAGGTTTAAAAACGCAATCACTAAGTTGCCCTCGAAAACGGAGTAAGGTCATGTGGGTAGATTTTTGTGGATCAGGGAGCTTGATTGTGTGCTTGATTTTTACAATAATTTCATTTATATCATATTTATAGTTTAGTATGATTTCAGGCTTTCCCGGCAAATGATGCTGATAAGTTCTTCTCGGGTTTCCTTCCGGGTCTGGCTCTCCATTGTCGGCGACGTTTCGGCAGAAGACTTACCTGCCATTTTCAAGGCGCTGGAGCCTTGATATCATCCAGAGTCTTGAAATTGGCAGGAAAGTCTTCTGCAGAAACGTCGCCGACAATGGAGAGTCTGACCCAGTGGGAAACCCGAGAAGAACTAATCAGCATATTTATAGTTTGTATAAAATACCTCTTTCCTTTATCTGGTATCGTGAAGTTCCTGTGTAGCCTGTGGAAGAATGTACGTACATATAAAAATAGAGGGAAGTAGCTTTAAATGAAAAATGAAATCGCTTTAAATAAAAATGTTAATATAATATACACTTCCAATCTTGACACACGACCAAAAGGCGACACGTTTTATTTTTACTTGCATAGCATGGAGCTATGATGTCACACGCGCCGTGGTAAATACACAGCGTATTATTACTAAATGGATACCCGCTAACTCAATTTCAATTGCTGCTGATTGCCGTCTAAAAAATTGCTTCCTTGTCTTTCCCTCTGCCATCATTCAACTCCGTAATCATCGTTATGTAACTAACATAGAATTTGACCTACGACTCAGTTTCAAAGGCGAGTTCAAATGAAGGTATATTGAGCGTGTTTTCACTTCCCATCGCAGAAGAAGTAGTAGCCGTCGTACGGCGATGTTAACGAATGCCGAATACCAAAGGGTCGCTCTCTTGTCCCTGCGCGAGAGCGTGTGCGCTAGAAAGCGACAGAAAAAGAGAGAGAGAGATAGAGAAAAAAAAGACCGATGGTGGATAGGCGTGGGATCGCGGGAAGATGAATCTTTCACCGGAATGGGACATTAAGGGCGATTCCGAGTCCTCGAGAGAGTTTTACGATGACGTCGAAAGAGAAGCGCCCCCTCTCCCCAAGAAAAAAAAAAGAAGGCGATCTTTGCGAAGCGGCGTCGTTCGAGAGAGGTGAAAAGGGTTGAACTGTAGGGAAGAAGGAGCACCTCCGCCCGCCGACCCCCCTGAACAGGTCGAATGTTAAAATAAAGGGTGGAGGAAGTGGGGTGAGTTGGAGTGCGAGGATAGACGACCCAGGGATCAAGGAGTCGCCCTCTTACAAAGCACGAGAGGCTAAGGTGTAGCAAGGGGAGGGGGGAGGAGAGGAGAGCAGAGGGAGAGGAACAGCCGGGGAGCAAGCCGCGGAATATCAAGGGAGAGAGAGCCATTCGAAAACGATTCACCGGAGCATTAAGAGTTTATTGCGCAAGGTCTCCCGGCTTGACGGAAAAAATACGGGGAAGAAGATGGAGAGCAGTACCTGAGAAGGGAAAGAGAAAAGGGAATCTAAATGCGCCTTACCTCTAGGATGTCTGGGAAGGATATTAATGAGCGGGAGAGGAGGGCCAATTCAAAAGACAGGGCAGGAAAGGGAAGGGATAATAATAGTATAGTTTATTGTTCACAGATTTACATCCGATATGAACAATCAACCGATATGAACAAGGGATGAGGAAATCGATTGGTGGGAGCAAGGAGGAATTACATCTGCCTTCCGTCGCTGTTGCAAGTTACGACTGACACGCCATTAGCCGTGGTTAATGGGTGCCTGACTTTCGAATTTCATTTGTTTTTGCGTAAAAAGTTTTCGTTTTCCATCCTTGTTTGTGGCGATGTTGGATTTTTCTCTCTTCTGTAGTCTTCCGTGTGAGGGAGTAAAATATTTCATTCTGAACGTGAATATAATATATATTTGGATCCGGTCCTGAAGCAATGTGAAACATAGTTTTGCATCATACCTCAGTGGCCCCCTATCTGTCTAAAATGCAAATTTGAGATCTGTTGTGGGAGGCTTTTGTCATGGAAGTGCGTATTCTGTCGTCAGTAATAAAAATAAATGTAGCCTTCTAATTATCGATGTTACGTTACGTTTGGCATCAAATAATTACAAAACGTGTCATCCTATTCGTGCGGGAACTGGGGGATAAGGCCACAGGCTCCACCGATTTTAGAAATACGTCCTTTTTCTGAAAGGAGCTTAGTATCTTTAGCCAGCGATTAGGTCTTCTAGGAGCTGAAAACGAAAAACTTTATGTATGGTTCCACGATATTTTTTTGGCACGACCCGGGTTGCGACGTACCCGGGTCGTGCCAGTAAAAATATCATTGTGTAACCACAAAGTTAAAGTTTTTCATTTTCATAATGAATAAGTTCCACCAAGTTACGCCTGAAACTACCAGTTACTTCTAGGAGCTATTTCTTCATGTGGTCTCTTTATATTTAACGTAGAAAAATTATCGTGAAATTTGACCTAATTTTTATCGTAGTCAATAAGGTAACCGTTCTATGTTCTTCTGACGATCTGAAATTGGTTTTCCCTTTTATTTTTCTAACGGCTAGAATGCTTTATAACGTTACACAAAATCGTGTATAGAATATCCTATAAATTTTGCTTTGGAATTTGTGTATTGTTTTCGCTAGCACTTCTGTGAATTACTCTGTTGAATTCACCTTTAATGTCTCAATATTACCTTTCTGACTGATAGTAAAATCTATGAGTTAGTATATTTGCAGATTTTAAAGCCATTCCATGCTATGTACTCAGTACAATTTAGTCCCTCCGTTTGACTTAGTCCTTGCTGTTCTGAGCTCATTGAGCGTATGAAAATATTCATATCACAGCGGTAATGAGAAATCATATAAGTCAAGGTTTATATGGTAAAAAAAACCTTTTTAATATAGCGTAGTCGTATATGAATTATGGAAAAAGAGACGGATTTCCTTCGAAGAAATTTTGAGGCTGAGGGGACTGGGAAATTAAATCCCAAATCCCTGTTTAATGATGGATATGCCCAAAGTAATAATGATTAGTATTTGTATGCATTTATTGTTGTTTATTTCATTATAAATATTTCAATTGTCAAACGTGTACTCTTCCTTACTCTGGTACTTAAATGCACCGGTGTGAACGGGCCAACTTCAGTGTAATTCAAATTTAGTCATTCCATTCCGTCTTTTTCCTTATTTGATGAGTATGAAAGCAGAACTTGCCTAAGCAACCGTTCATTGAGCTCCTTATTCGTCAGCTTTTGATGTGACTAATGAAGCAAATTTGTGAAAACATGCTGGAAATCTTTCATGGAAAAATGTGCAAATAATGCCACCAAATTTGCTGGGCCCTAAAGGGATATATCTCCTCTTAAGGGAATACATCTGCGAGTTAGCCGTGAATAATTCATAAGAGAGTTTGGAATGACCCAAAATGTAAAGCCTTGTTTTTGAAATGCTAAAAGTAATATTATCTAGAGTCAGAGGCATGTGACCGAAAAAGTATTCAAAAGTTACAGTTTAAATGAAAATTTCCTTACTTTTATGATGAGCTGGCTACCTTGTTAGTTAGCTTCATCATCAATTCCTTATTTTTGAGAATTTTTGAGTTACACAATTCAAATAACTTTGGAGTTTTTCACTACATAATGGCATTTTATGCTGCTTAAAAAGAACGAGTAATTTAACTTTTAGATCGCTGGTAATTCTGTTACCGGTTCCACTTGTTTGGTGAATTAAACCTTCGCCATGTAACCTGGTTTTTAAATAAAGATAAACTTCTTTTTAACTATTAAGCTCTTTTTTTATTGCGGTAACAAGTATGCTTATGTTATTCATGATGCCATCGATGAAATACTCAACTTAATCATTCAACCACTGTCTAGATAGTTTCTATGATTATTATGGTTAACTCTTGAAATATTTGTTTTATTGAGCCACTCATTCAAGTAGTTTGTTTTTTTCTGAATCAATGATACTACTACGATTCACATGAATAAGAGGGTAAGCTTTCACTTAGTTGCAATATCATTTTTTTAACCTACCATTTAAATGTTTTAATCATTGTCATCAGTTTAAATGTTTGATTCATTGCGCGCATTTAGAACTGGTTGTTTGCCTCAGCACATTTTAATATGCCTCCTGGATAACATCAATGTTCACATAAAATTTTGATTATTCCGCTTAAACGAGAAGCGAGGTGGAGAGTTAAAATGTTACCTGCTATCAAAGGAATAAGGGGATGTAAAACCGCATCTCTATGTGGAATAAGGCCGCGACTTAAGACTTGTTACTTCGGTTGTAAAGGACTCGCAATCCGCAGCATTTCCTCAACCCCAACCGGTATCAGTGATCACCGCCACTCCGTCCTGATTGCGACTCATGAAAAATGCAGTCGATTCCGAGAGGGGCTCAAGGCAGAGGATTTCGTAGGGAAGGGGGGAAGAGAAATAATTTTCTTCCTCCTCCACGGAATGGACCTCGCGGACTTCAGGGAGGGGGATTGAGAGTCGTAGCAGAGGGGGAATGGGGAGGCTTAATGCATAAAACGCGGCGACCGGAGGCCAGCTTGTCCCTTTACTGCGTGAAGTTTCCCGCCAGCGTCGTTCGTACGTGATATAAGGTGATATGCGTACGCAAGGAGTCGATGGGAAGGGGAAAGAGGGGGAAATTTTACAACCAAATACTTCCATGCTTCCCGCTCGCCAACTCACCGGCATGTATAGTATGTATGTTTCTCTACCTTCACTCCTTCCATCTTTCCCAGCGGGCAGTAAAATGCGGCAAGTGCGGTCGAGGAAGGCGGCGACAGCGGTTGGTCGAATGCCCCGCGGCGCGGTGACGTAAAAAGGGAGGGTGGTTTTTCAGGGAACCAGCCCTTTGCCATCTCTCTTCCTTCTGTCTCCTTCCCTTCCTCCGCTTCTCTCTTTTTCATGGCTCATCCTTTCCCTCTCGTCTTCTCTCTTTCTCTTCTGCGTCTTCTCCTCCTTCTTCGCTTGATTCCCAAGGGGCGGACGCTGTGATGTCCCAGAGTTATGAAGTCTCAAGTGTTGGACCGGGGAAGTGGAATGAGAGGGTGAAGGAGGAGGAATGGGTTTTGGATGGAAGGAGTGGAGTTGTCCTTTGGGAAGGAGGAGAGTACGAGAGGGAAGGGGTAGCCGGAGTGAGAAGCTGCGACTTCGCGATGAGTACGAAAATTGGAAGAAAATCATTAAATTAATGGGTCAAGGCCATTTCAACAACTTGAAAAATCATTAGTGTTGATTGCATTACACATAAAAGCTCGATGTCATTTTAAAATGTCGATTCGTGGATTTTATTTCGATGTCAGGAAGATGCACGCAAAGTTTAAATGTAAAGATGACCTTATTCGTATTTAAGACGACTCCGAATTAATTCTAAAGCATGAAAGCATTGGGTACCATTTATAGACGGTAAAAACATTGGCGGTTGACCTCTAAATGGTGTTGCTCTTGTTTTTGTTGCTTGTTGTTGTTTCTTGTTGCCTGGCACTGCTTAATCTAATATTGATGCCCATCTATGGAGCGAGACTGAGTGGGACAAGGAGGAGAAGGGGTGAGCTATTCATCCTTCACTCCAACGTTCCAATCTCCCATCTCTCTCTTTACCTCATCCCCACTGTCTATATTTGCCTTTCCGCACGCCCACTTTTGTCTTTTCAAACCAGTCTTTCCTAATCCCTCCATTCACAAGCTTTGCTGTTTTCAGGCTCCTGGCTTCGATTTCAGTCTTTTAAAATCACAGATTCTTAAAAAGATGAATCCATTTGTGGCATTGTGACCCAAACCTATGGCATTTGGATTTTGGTCTTACAAAAAATTATTACTTTACTTTTCTTCAATGGCATTTTGGCACTACGATGATGTTCCTCGTCATTATTTCAAGCTTAAAAATCAGTTATTTTCCTACACACTCCCATTTTTCCCTCATTAATGTTTATTCTTTTACATTGCCATAGTTTTTCTTTCGTTTGATCTTCTCTTTATTCATTTCCGCACATCCCCGTATGTATCCGTATTATGCCCCTGACGCATCAGTCGAGAAGGTGTGCCGAATTCAACCGGAACTTCGGCGTTCTGCGTTTTATGAAGACTCCTCCTCATTTGTGAACTTCCTCGTTTCTCATCTCATTCATTCTCTTGGGGTAGAGTAATCTCGCCGTTGTTGACAGACAGTTGCTTCTCGAGTTGGTTCTGGCCTTCGTCACTGGTATACTTGGTTTCTGTCTATCTATGTTTGTAATGTCAGTGTCCACCTCTAACTTTATGACCACCTCCAAGTTTTGTAGGAGAGGCAAATCCCCCATCATCCATTTTCCTCGTCACTAGCCTTTCTCACTGGATAGTACGTACTTGTACTCACTCAAATAGTGAGGATTATTATGAATTACATCATTGTGATGAATTGAGATTGCTGACTCTACATGAAAATAATTGTTTTACTTAACTATCCTGGTTATAATTAAAACGAATCGATAAACAACTATGTATAATAATGTACAAAAATCTCTCCTCCTAAATATCCATTTCTTTCTTTTGTTTTTAGAATCTTTGTGCATGTTACTCTGTCGATCATGGCTTCCGTGATAATGAACATGTTTTTGTAACTGTGTTGATCTCTTATTACGAAGTAGGTACTACCTTTAAGTCACGATGTCCATCAAAATGCAGTTTTTCTCACAGGTCATCGCTGTTGATTTCTTTTTGCTCCAATACCATTGTAGTGATCTTCGGATCGGATTTTTCGGGAAAAGGCAAACGCGACATACTTATAGAATGAAATTTGAACTTCCAAAGAGTGCAGTTCTCTTTCGATGCCTGCCTTTCATATTCCCCTGAAAAAATATTAAGAGTTGATCGAGCAACGAGATTAATTATTTTTGTTTGCGTTTTAATCTTCAGACGTAGTAGCAGTAGTGTCATCGAATGCCCTTTGAAAGGGAATCCTTAACGTCATCAGTTTTCCTGTAGTTATACGTATAGTTAATGCCAGGAGTGTCCAAACTCAGGGGCACTCTGGGCCACTTTCTCAGGAGAAGAATCTTTAACCACACACTCTTAAAATACGACAAAAACGGTATTTTTTATGTTCTTTAATTTGGTAAATTATTAAATTATGTATCCAATCGAGCGACCTTTCGGTAAGCAGTATGTTCTCTTTGATATCCCGGCTGACCGTATTTAAAACATCGACGTTATAGAATATCTCTTGCGGTTTTACACTTTTTTTGCTCTTCGACTTCTCGAATCTTCTTTTCCTTTCTTAATCATGTTCCGCTTTTTATTTTCCATCTCCCCTAATTTCTCTCGTTCCCTGTTCTTTCTCTCCTCTCCCTTTATTTTTCTCCTCAATCTGCAAACATTCCCTTATCTTCGTCTCACACTCTATTCTCCTCCGGAAACACTCCCCACTTCGCACCAGCTCTCCATCTCCTTCCTCCACGAGTATCCATCTCGAGCGAAGCACCGACTCCCGAGGAGAAAGCAGCCCGACTGCGAGAAGTGTCGAAGCCGGAGTGCGAGGTAAGAGGGGAGGAGAGGGAGGAAGAGGGACGAGAGAAGGGGGAAAGACCCTGGATAGATACCTTTTACCTCCCGCCCTCCTTCCCGGCATGCACTCTCACTCTCGAGCCCCCCCGCCCACTTTGAAGTGCTTTTACACGTTGGAAAACGCCGGGCCAAGTGGCAGGTGAGGGGCGACCGACTAGATGGGATCTCTCTACGCCTTCTCCTCCTTCTTAGTCTCTCCTACTACCCTGTCTCCAATTCTCTCCCCCATGTGCACATATATACAATGTACAAGTATGCGTACATATTCACCGTCGAGAAAACTATTGCGGTTTGTGTAAAATATAATGAAAACTGGAAGTAAGAAAAACTTTTTCCGCAGATTTTTCTATTGCATATTAATTATTTATTTCACACATTGTTTTACATGCCATTGTGGCTTACACTTGTTTATGACTGTTTGCAATTTTTATATATATATATAATACTGTGTCATTAATAGGTAATACAAATACAATCACATTTTTAATAGATTTTATTGTATCAAGTTGATTTTATTTCATTTTCTTTAATATCTTCTTCTTCATTTAAAAAAAGGTTGCACCGGCGTCCCATCTCACCGATAAAAGATATTAAAATATGATTCTCAAAATGATTAAAATACGAATTCTGTAAAAGACTAAAATGCGAATTAAAATTCGATAAATTTAGAATATACTTCACTATTGCATATGTATTATTTTTAATGGGCATAAAAACATTTATGCATGCCATGGTGGCTTACTTAGAACATTAGAGTCACGGCCATTAGAGCGTGTAAGGCCTAAGAAAGAAATCCGACAAAAATGGATTCACAGCACCGATTATTTCCGATTGTTCGGTGGTCTAACGCGAGCCTTCGCTTAAAATACCCGATCCATGAACCAAAAGGCAAAGCAGGCAGATGGGGCTATTAATAGGGCTGGGATTGGATACTGAAGGCCGTGTTAAAGGTAAAATTGTGGGAACAGGGGAATATGGAGGTGAAAGATATTGGGGATGTCATGAAGATAGATCGGAAGTATGTATGTGCATACGTTGAGATGAAGGAGGATATCGTAAGAGCAAGTGTTGAGACCCTTGAAAGAGCGATTGAAGAGTTGCAATGACCCTAACGTAGCTGCAGCTGCAAGCCTACCCTAATCGTAAGAGCACCAAATAGTATTTAAAAATTAATCAAATCATTTGCGTGATTGTGACTCGAGCTCGTGGTATTCGACCTAGAGTTTAAGTTTCGTACAGTTTTTGCAGTACTTCATTAAATACATGTACCTACTTCTGCGTGTCCCGAGATATACTTCCGTGTCCGGTGATTAACCTGTAACACTCCCGTCAGGGTGATGAGAGGTTGGGTGAAGCAGGACATTCGGTAGTGTTGTGTGTCTGTGACGTGAAAGAGTTGGGAGAGGGTCGGGGTGAGGGAGAGGCAATGCCCTTTGCAGTGTGGATTGGGAGGGAGGGAGGGAAGGCGGAGGGGAGGGGGGCTAGGGTCATTCGGGAATGGACTCGCCGTTTCCTAAGGAGTAGAGGAAGAAATAACCTGTTTCTTTTTTCTCTTATGATTTCTTCGACAAGATATATAGGAATATATTCAAGGGAAACGTTGAAAAGACTCGTAGTCCTCGTGGTAGCCTGAATTAAGTTTCGGAAGAGTCCTTTGAAGAGTACGAGTACTCACATTTCGGTCTCTCTCCCTAAGAGAACTTTATCAGAGGGAAAGTAAGTTCTGCAGACTAACTCCACCCATGAAATCCTGGAGTGACTTAGTCCTCTTGAATATTTTTATCATGCTTCAAGAGGTCCAGATGGTTATTTTTTAACTGCTGCTTTCGGAGAGTGTGGCGTTCTTTTGAAATTCTGGGAATGGAGAAACGAAAAACATGTTTCACGTTTGTATCTCAGTTGTTTCTTCTTTACTTTTTTTTAAAATAATACCTCTATTCGAGTTAACTTCTATGTTTTATCTAATGTGCCCAAGGATACGTAATGTAATCGATGACTACACACTTGGCGTCGTATAAAGGTTATGAGAACAAACGATATATTATCAAAGTTTTTGGGACCTTTAAGAATATTCTAACATTAATAAAAATACCTGTTTGATATTTTTCGGAATATACTTTTGGATAGTCATAGTTATTAAATACATTTAAAGGACTCAGTGGAGAATGTGTGAAGTATCATATCATATATGATAGAATCATGTATGAAATACATATAATTTTGGTAATTACATTAATTACCTCTGGAAAGGCAAGACTTTTAACTCTTCCTCAAATCAATTGGCATCCATAGAGGAAAAATTACTGTTTTTTTGTTTAAAAATTACCACGACGACCTTATTACTCAATCCCGTGATATAGGATTTGATAATTAAAACTGAACTCGTGAAAATAGCTTTAAAAAATTCTAATTGTATTGAGTACCCAAACATGCCAAAACATTATATTCTTCCTCATAATATTTGCATTTACTTCGAGGCTTAATGATGCCCTATGAGCAAAAAGCATTTATAAACGCTGATAAATTATTTTATATAGCATGAAATACCAGTATGAAAGAAGCCACTGAAACAGCAATTGGTCACAATGCTTTTAATATTCATAATAAATAATAATTATCCTAATGGATATTCAGTGACCTGAGTTCAAATACTTTTTTCTTCATGAAAGAGTAGGTATTCCGTACTACCCATGCGAACTATGAATTTTACTTATAAATTAATGAATCTTTTTTCTCCTCATTTTATTTAATAAGCGTCTTTTACGTTCTTGCAATCGGTAACACTGATTGTATTTTAATAAAGGGCGAGATTTCGCCGACCATTCTACCGGCAATAGTGACTGCCTTAATGTTAACTCGTAGGCTTCAGCGGATGTAATGTTGATTATTTCTTTTTTCAGGATTCATTCCGCGTTTGTAACACACAAACGCGGAATGAATCCTGAAAAAAGAAATAACTACTGCCTTAATCTGCTTGACCATTCGTGGTTGCAAAAATGGAGACCACTAATCGTTCCCATTTTTCATTGCCCTTTTCTATACGTATGGAAGTAGATACCCATTGTCCCGGTGGAGATTTTTCGGTCTTTCATATAGGTATCTCAATTGGTTCACGGATTAGCAGTGGGAAATATTAGATTTCTTTTGACAGATGTTTAGTCTCATTAAGGTGTGCGTTTCCTCTAGACATATGTGTTCCAAGAGCGCATTGTGATACCAATCTCTCTTCCTGATCGCCCTTTTATGCTCCTTGATACGTTCACTCATTGATCGGCCAGATTCTCCAACGTATATTCTTCTACAACTACACGGGATTACATGCATTCCTTCGTGTATTAGACTAGGGAGCTGGTCTATTGATCTATGAATAATATCGCTTATCCTCACTCCAGTATTACAATGGCAAATTATGTCATATTTCTTCAAAATTCTGCCAATACGATCAGTTATTCCAGCGATTTAAGGTAATGTAACATATCCAGCAGGCCTGGCGGATTTTTCTCTCTTCCTGCTGATCACAGTGGATAATGTCTTGATCTGTTTGGTGGAATAACCATTTGAAGCCAGAAAAATACATATTTCTGGTGTGCTCAAAAAAAAGTTTTGATTACTGATGCTTTTTGACAAGGATGGTGGTGGTACTTTCAAGTTGCGATTAGTATCAGTCTTTTTTCGATAAACTCGAGTAAACGTTCCGCCTTGTTGCATTGTGACGGCGACATCAAGGAAGGGAAGTATTTCATTTTCTTCTACTTCCATTGTGAAACGTATGGAAGGATGACGGTTATTGGGGTGTTCTACAAAGTTGTTCAATGTACCTCTTCCGTGTGGACAGACTATGAATGGATCATCCACTTATCTCAGCCACAGGGTTGACTTGAGAGAAGAAGTTTGTGGAGCTTCTTGCTCAAATTTCTCCATATAGAGGTACGCAATTACAGGTTATAATGGAGTTACCATTGCAGCGCCATCCAGTTATTCATACATCTTCCCTCGGTGCAGAAAGAATACGTTTTTAGATAGAATTTTGTTAATTTTGGATATCTTTCTCCGTCAGATCATTTGCAAAACACGTAGCTTCAGGAATAGGAACTCTGGATAAAAGAGACTGTACGTCGAAGGTGACGAGAAGGTCTGAATTTTATAAATGTAAGGTTTTGATGATCTCGACGAAGTGAGAGGATACCTTGACCTACGACTCAGTCAGGCCAATAAGCGGTTGAATTGCTCTCGCTAGATTCTTTGCCAGTTTGTAAGTAGGAGGTCCGATCGTAGATAGGCCTTAGAGGAGCGCCTTCCTTGTGTATTTTTGGAAGTCGGTAGAACCGTGGTGGCTTTGAAGCAGTGGGAATCAAAAGAAGGAAATTAAAATACTTTGCTTTTCTACAAATTTACTTTAATCGTCGACTAATTTCGATACACTGTATCATCTTCAAAGACTAGTAGTACAAAAAACATAGGTGCTAGCACCTAGAAAAAAAGTGGTACAAAAAACATAGGTGCTAGCACCTATGTTTTTTGTACCACTTTTTTTTCTTTTTCTTTAGAATGGATTTTATTTTTTTATTTAGAATGGATTTCTACAATGTAAAGGCCTCAACCATTAAGTGTATCAGTGGGAATCAGTTTCCTTTTATAGTACACCGGTGTACCTAAATTTTTAATTTCCTGTAGATCACTCGTGATTCCTTCTATTTTTTCGTTGGATCTTTCTGTAACTTTAATTGATTTCGGAATAAATAAATGTAAAACAGCTCAGAAGATAAATAATTAGTTATCTGTCTCCGTTTATATCCTTTTTACATCACTTTGGAAATTTTTGTATTTGCAAAGTTCTAAGCAAAAAAATATTAAATGTGGCCAAATCTTGTAGCCATCGTAATTCATTATTTGCTACTTAGACGAGCATAATAAATACATCCGCAACATTGATTGTTCTCCGTATTTATTCTCCATTCTAAGGGTTAAAGATTGCTCACACATCAAGATCAATTAGTTCACAAAAAGGTCGATTTTATGTTTGGATTAATTTGCTATCTGCTAATTTACATATGTTTTTATTCTTTTCTGAGCCAGCAAAGGTGGCGCAAAATGACGAATGCGTTCCCTTATATATCTCACTATTTTTAGCAGCAAAACGGGGAATCCATTCAACACTCAGGGGCACCACCTCACTCCTCCCTGGGCGTAAATATTGAGCGCCCTCCACTTTGGAGGGAACATAAATTAGTCTCCTCGAGCCGGGGATCGACCTCTGGGGACAATATTTCATACGATGAAATTTCTTCTCCGCCCCAAGAATATGCTTATGAACACTCAGCCCTGGGATTAAACATTCAAGAACAGACTTAATTAGTTCGGAAGAAAACATCCGCGCCGCACCACGAGGAATCGCGGAGAAAGAAAACAGATTAACCCGAAACCCAGATGTTAAGTCCTTTCCCTTAAGTAAGGCACTCCTCGCCCTTTTACCCCCCCCCCCTTACCTCCCCACCCTGCTTCTCCTGCTGATAAAAACCCTCTTCCCTTTTCGACAACCCCACTGCCCTTTTTTAAAACTCCTAATTTCTCCTCCGACAGCCGTGAAAGAGAGAAAAAGAAAAGATTAGGAAAAAGTTTTTTGCGTGTGTTAGTGAGGGGACGGAAAAGAGAATGAAGTGAGGGATTTAATAAGTGCGACAAATGATTCCGTCCGAGGGGGAATAACGTTGGAGAGAAAAAGATAAGAGGGTAAGTTGGGGGCTAAGTAGGAGAAATGGAGTTGGGAGGAACTTTGGGGGTGAGGGGAGGTTGGCAAGCGTGGAGGTGAGGGTTTTCGGGGGAGATGAAAAGAGGGCACAGAAACGGAGAAAGGAATAAAATAGTTAGTTAGTAATAGTAAAGGCCGCGGAAACGCGTAACTGTAAATATAGACATCAAATAGAGCTATGTTGTTTTCATTGATAATTTTAACAGCTAACTTTTTCTTTTAGTTAAGAAATTAAAAAAATAAAATACCGTGAGTTGCAAAGGCCAACGATTAGAGTTTAGGAATTCTGTGGAGGGTCGAAAGAAGGCGTGGAAAAGGGGTATAATGGTTTATTCAATCCCTTTTTGTACGGAAACCACTTATAGTAAAATTATACAGCACTCTTGCAATGCATTAAGTCCACACACACGGTGATCAGTGGAATTTCAGGAACAAAATAAACTTGGTTTAAAAAAACGTTGTGGTCTTAAAGGTTGAAGGGTAAGATCAAAACCTTCGTGACAAGGAAGTTGGTGACTGAACTAAATGGCATAAGAAGAATTGCATTGATGTTATGCTTTTAATAATGCCAAAGTAGCATTATTATGTCGGGGAATTCCCAAAGTTCACTCTTTCTTCAAGAGAAAAAAATGGCTTTTCACGATGTGTTCTTAAGTAGTAAGAATAGCATCAAAGTGATAACTAACGCGTATGAATAAAGGGCGCATAGGTAGTTTTTTTTAATGTCGTGGACGGTGAAATGTGAATTTCATGTGATGGGGAGGGGGAGTCTCAGGAGATGTGGTGTGAGAACAGGATGACGTTAGTGTAAGGGAGAGGTTGGGAAGGCGGGGAAAGGTTTTGAAAGCGACTTGGGGATAAGAAATTATGGAGGCGAAAAGGAGGATAGGCATGCAGAGGATGGAATGGGAAGGACTTTTTTGGAGGTGGAATAGGAATGAGAGAGAGAGAGAATAGGGGAAAGCGTGGGGTGTGGGGTTGGAGGGGTGGGGGAAGAGAAGCGAATGCGGATTCCGCCGCGAGCTCGAGGCAATATCTACCGCGCTCACTCGCGAGACCAAACGAAATTTTTATTTAAGCTTTCCCGCTATCCTCCTCTACTTCACCTTTCCCACCCCCATCAGTACTCGCTCGCCTTTCTTCCTCCCTTTCCCCTCACCCCCGCTAATCTCTCCTCCCCGCCCAAAAGTATGCGACTCCCCCTCCTCATCCCTCCATCTGTCATCTTAACTGAGAGGTTTTTAATGGCCCACTCTCCCCATCCTGTGCTTTTTTCGGCTCGCACGGCCACTTCTGCCGATTCCTCCTCTTTCTCCTTCTTCCTCTTTGAATTTTTTTTTTACTTTCATCCCTCTTTCCCAAGTTCCTCAGCCGCTTCCTCCACTTCCACCTCTCCCTACCTCTCTCCCTCTTTATGTTTAGTTGCTACTTTTCCACCCCTTTCCTCCTCCTCCTTCCCCTCGAAGCCTTTCTCCGCCACTTCCGTCGTCTCCGTCTGAGGGTTTTGACATGAAGGAAGTATTGTTCCTTCGAAAAAATCACGTTCGAGTCTCTCGAAAAACGTTAACACACACATCAGAGAGCTTGTGAGCGTCTCTTTCGACGATTTTTGTGTCTGCCGCACGTTTTGCCGTCTGTTTTGGTGGGACTTTATTTGAGCGTTTTAGCCTTTCGTAAGTTTTTCAATGATTTTTTAGCCAAGAGACAGGTTCATGATGAGCCCTTCGCATGAATTCGAGGATCTGGACAATGGTGCGGGGTGTGTGAAGGTTTCAGAATGTTTTTAAAAGGAGCTTCTTGCTGATATTAAGGTTCTTTTTGTGGTCATGTCCAAATAGAAAATGAGCTCAAAAATATTAATTTAATCAATTTACTTTCGTCTACTCGAGAGCGGTATCAATTGCGACGCATTAGAGGTTCTCTTTCACCGTTCTCTTTTACAAAATACGTTTCATGCATAATTTTTCAAATTCTTACCCCTAAATCAATAAAATTTAAATAACATTTCAGGACTGTAAAACGTGTTTTACCATCCAACATTCTCGAAATTTCATTCGCTCTAACAGGGCCTTGAACTTTGTCGTACAAGGAATCGGTTATACAATATCTGCGATCGGTGGAAAGAAAATATTTCAGGGTATCCTCCGAGAATTCTACGCAACAAAATACACTGAAGCTGACTATCCCTTAAACTCGTATGTTTGGTTAAGTTATTTTGCCTTGCCATCAAGCCGAGAGTAATACCCTTCCTGGGTATTACCCTTCGTAGAAGTAACACCGAGTAATAAACACTATCTACGTCAAAAGTCAATTTTTCGAGCCATTAGTTGTACCCTTCACTGCCACCCTTCTCAGTGATGAACTCCTCTATGGGCGTAGGTTATCCGAGATGATTTCAATTATTTTAGTGAGGAGGTATTCCCGATAGTCAAATAGCTTACGCTGGTATATAGAGACTACGTACGCAAAACTGTAAACCTTCCGTTTGAATGCGTTGCTATTTTCGCGGTTTCATGAATATTTTTTACGACACTGGATTGTTTCCAATTCCTTCTTCACTGTATAGGTGACTAGGATCTTCCCATCCCAATGACCCGGTTTTTAAACCTTCGCTAACGCATATTTATTTCACTGGAATCTCGATTCCTACTTGGGTGCCTTGTGGAAGGTACTTCAAGTGCAGAACTCCGTCCGTCAGATTGGACGTTTAAGTGTGGAATCCATGGCGCCATTCGTTGAGAGTAGGCCGATGCCGACGCCGGGTTTCTCTCCACCCTGCCTCCGTTCCTGAAATAATTCTTACCTTACCTACCTGTTTTAGGACGCCTTTCCAAATAACTACACTTCCCTTTATGGCTACAGAAAAAACAGAGCGAGACACTACGGCACTCCGTTAAGATTAAATTCATGTTCTTCCTTTCCTACTTCACATAGTAATAATATTAACAACGTCCACCTTTACTACGGGTGTTGGACGTGGCTGCGATAGCTGCCCAATTCCTCCCGAGTCTCCGGCCATTATTCCGGCAATGAAACCTTATATTTGACGGGGAAGGGGAGTGTTGCAAAAATAACAATATGAGGTTCTGAAGGGCTTCCGGTGTACCACCACGTCGTTTGTCTGATGATTAGAACAGTTTTTTCCTCGATCCAGAGGATATCTTCAGGTCGAAGTTCATGTCCACGTTTCAGATCCACTGATCCACGTTGTCATCACCAGACAAACGACGCAGTGGAACAACAGAAGCCCTTTAGCACCTCATCATGAAACACTGCCAGCGTAATAATAATAATAATTTATTACTTATAATTTGGAACTTAAGGCAGCCTCAAACGTCTCAAACCTGACGCCACCTTCAGGTACCTGAAGATGTAAACTGCCGAAACGGAAGTACATTCTGTAATAAGCTGTGGATGTTACAAAGTTCGTTTGACTATTAATATGACGACCTTCCACCAAGTAAAACTTTTCTCTTTTTAACTTGTCGCAAACCTATTCCTTCTCCCTGTTAACTACCCTTTTTCATGGCTAGCGTCTTGAAAACCCCCTGCCACACTCCCCTGCGGTGGCTCGCAGTGTAGTTTGTAAAATTTAGAAGTAGAGAGCCGAACAACATATCCCTCTTTCTCTTCCCTCTTTGCTCTCCTTCTTCTCCTCAATTTTCCCTTTTCTTCATTCCTACCTCTAGTTTTTGATCTCCCTTCCCTCCCACCCATTTACCGGAATCCTCCGTTTTCTCGCTCCGCTTCTCCGCCCTTCCTCTCCATCACCACGGTGAGCCTCCTCCACCCTACTCCCTCTCTTAATCTTCTTCCGCTTCTCTTTCCTCGCACGTCTCAAAAAGCCACTGCATCTGGAATTCCCCCCGCTCCCCACCAAGCGATTCGTCATACCCATTAAAAAAGTAACAACCTCGAGCCTTATCTCTTTCCTTCATCACCCACCAAGCCATTTGCTTTCCTTAATGCGGGACTCTTCCACCTCTCTCAACTCCCTTCTCTTTTCCTCGCCATTCAACCCAATGCTTACTTTTCGGATATCTCTCGCTCTTCCCAGAAAACTCATGTTTCCATTTCCTTTACCAATTATTCCGGCCCTCTTTCTAGATGACTACGATGGGTCTTCATACATTGGTGCTGCAAGGCAGCGAAAGAACTGTAATGCTGAGTGGAAGATCTCTTTGGTAGCTATCAGGCTTGTGTTGATGATCCAGCGTTCTCGTTTCCATCTCATAAACCTTTCTTCCCCTCATTTGTTAAAGTATGCAAATTTTTTCGTAATTATTTAGAAAATTATAGCTTTCTAGTAGTTAATCTCGAGGAAAGTACGCTTATTGGCAGCAGTAACTTTTAAATGTTAAGAATAAGAGTCAGCTTCAAGTTATTCAATGAGTACTTGGGGTGGCAGAATGAAATAGGTTCAAATCGTAATTGTACATTTTGAGGAAACCAATTAAAGAATTAATTTTTGGCTACTATATCGATATAAATATTTTCTATTTTAGTACCTAAATATATTTTTACCGAAGCTATATCTATGGAAAGTTTAAGTGAAACATTTTATTTCATATTTTAAGTCTGCCTAAATTACATCAGCCGGGAACTTATTTGGTTTTTATGCCCGAGTATTAGACATATCTATTTTACGTTTTAAGATCTTCCTTTGGACGGTCCAGCGTTTAATTTCAAGTACGTCAGAAGAATTAGAGGGATATAAGATCAAGGCTAATGAATTAAGAAGAACTGTAATTTACTTATTCTGATGAAACATTTTTGGCTTTCTGAATACTCCCTTTCGTATTTACCACAATTGTTTCATATTGATAGACGGCTGCGAGAGTAAACTTTACATTCAGCTTTTGCGTCAAAACATTCTCTCTCTTAATCGTCTTCCGCCTTGGATCCCTCTCGTACCTCAACACATTCGCACAAACTGAGGAACCTCAAGTCGCGGATGTCAATCAATTTGCCTCTCGAAATTCCAATAAGCTTGAGTGATTTATTAGAAGAATTTTCCCGACTCCACCTTTTCACTTCTCTCTTTTCCTCTCGTTCGAAGGAATCGATATTTCTCATAAGGCTCAAGTTCCTTTTTGTGTCGCACGAATTGAGTGCAATGGCATGGCAGCATAGTGGATAAGTTCGAACACTGGAGGTTGGGGATCGGGATAGAATCTCGAGAAGTGACTTCGGAATTCATCTTTCCAGGAAAATGAAAAAGGGGAAGGATCTTTGATATAAAGATATAACTGGTCAGTGGGGAAAGTGCATGACATCTACCCATTAAACCGACTTTCTAGTTGAAAAATGTTCTTTTCGTGGAGTGTGGTGGTAAGGTTGCTGTCGCGATAGAAATATCAGATTTCAATTTGTAGCGTTTTCTCATAAATTCTGTTAATGGTTGTGCTTTTCTTTTCATTTATTCATATCCCAAAATATTGAGATTGCATTCCTTCAGTACCTCGAGGCGCACTTCCAGTAAGAGGAAACCAGAGTACTGTTTTTGTGTGTTTTCCCCTTTCTGCCAATAACAATTAATCAGAGAACATTTTTCCTCGGCTCTATCAACCCACTCTGTCTTGTGCATTGCAACAGGCAAAGCTGCGTCTGCTATGTCGTCAACTACATACCTGAAGCACTTCTTTTACTTGCATGAACTTCGAAAGAAATTTCCTCCGTTATTCGGAGGATTATATGCATTTACCGAATAACAGACTTACGTCAATATCATCCACGAGGAAATTCCATTTCCTATCGTCTTAATTATTTTTTTAAAAATGCTGTCTTCGGCGCTCATGGAGTAGAAAAAACATGGTCGACTTCCCAGCGCCAAAGTCTCGTCTGGATTTTCTCAAGTCCGCGTCATTTTTTTCATCCATCCCCTGCGCCCAATCCCGTGGTCTCTCTCTTAAACGGAGACGTCACTCAACAGTCTGCATCCCCATCCCTCCTCACGACTCCACACTATCATCCTCCTTCCCTTTCTCCCTCTTGTGATTATTTTCCGATTTGTTCTCGCCCCGAGAAAGAATATCGCCTGGTAACGATTCCATCTAGTTCTCCTCACACGAGTCTTTTGTTTGCGGACAAAGTAGGCACTTCTCACATTCGGCCGATTTTCTCCTTCACCCCTCACCTCCTGTAGCAACCCACAAGTCTTTTATCTCGTCGCTAAAACCCCTCGTATTTCCCCAATCCACTTCCTTCGCCGGCAACACTCGTCACCTCTCCATCATCCCGACCGACCCCACCTTCGCCAAGCTTTCCTCACTCTCGACAACTTCTCCGTCCTCCTTGTGTATTTATAATAAATATATTTTTTTCCTATTTCTCCTTGACCCCCGCTCCCCCCCCCCTTCACTCCCACCCCACAAAAATCCCCCATCTCGTCACATCAACTCCTCTCTGGACGAAAAACCCTTTAGCAGTCTCGTTCCCTGGAGGACCCCTGACATCGCTCATCACTCTTCGCTTGTCGCTCCTTTTTTGTTTTCCTCAGTGGCTCTACCCCTCCATCGTCCCTTCCTCCTACCCACCCCCCCAATAAGCCTCTCTTCCTCTCTTCCCTTCGTATTTCTGGCTGGAACAAGCGTTGGGACTTGTCGTGTTCTTTTCCAGTGTACTATTATTTTTACCGATGACTGCCGACGCCAGGGGCACTTATGAGAGATTAAATCAAGGAATTACCTCAATTTTTAAAAGCTTACATAGATTTAATTTTTACAGGTATGCGGAGGCGAGTTGAATTTTCTCTACCGTATAATTCTGGCATGACCTTCATGTGATCATATAGCTGCAACTTTTAACTTGTCCTTGGTTTATAAAATTTTCCTATCACATCTACCGTTGCCTCTTCCTGGGAAAAGCGCATCTTTTTTTTCTTTTCGGTTTACACATCAGTAAAATCTGAGATAAAATCGGTGGAAGGGCAGTCCTGGGAATAAAAAATGGAAAATAAAAACGGCATAAGAAAACCATGCGCTGCAGAGCTGCGGCAGGTTACTAGAAGCTAAGATAACGCAGCTGATAACTACCTAAATCCAGTCTATGGCTTCGCGAATAACTGTTGATAGTCATTTACGTATCGTACGCATCAGTTAAGTGAGAATTATAATTTTTTCAATTACTGTGATTACACAAATGATGTGGAACGCAATAACGCGCAGGGGGAAAACCTATTCACCAAAGAGGGTGAAATTCGCCTTGAAAAAATCAATTGAATTAAAGGGATTGACTTTTCAAAAGTTAGTCGTCCTAAAGCGACAATGTAGGGTATATTCTCCGTGACTATGACATATCATGCACGACAACGTCTCCTGTGCTCCAATGTAGACTGGGGACGAGAACGATTTGTTCGTTTATACCTCCGCTGAAATTCACCTTGAATGAGGAAGACTTGGTGGTGTAACTGACAAATCCACCTGACCGGTAATTGGGAGATTTGGGTTCGTAACCCGATCAAGTCAAATGATTTTTTCATGGCGAATTTCACCCTCTTTGGAGTCAAGAAAGAAACAAAGCCATCTAAATGTTCATACTTTAAAAAGTTATGTTCTTTTAAGTTTTTTTAAGAATAAATGTTTTATAATGTAATGTTTCCCTTTTGACATAAGCCAATGCCAATATTTTTTTATTATTCGACGTTCCATTTTCCCAATTCATTTTCTTCTAATGTGCGTCTCCCAAGAGAACACATCCAAGTCCCCCTTTACGTTCATAGATTATATACGTGACGTTTAGCGCAAACTCCCAATTCCCAAATTTTCCTTTTCAGAAAATGTGACTTAACGTACAATAAATAAAAAATAAGCCATAACTACTGCTTTCTAGAAAAAAACACGGTGAAAAACTCACACCACTCAACAAAAAACAGAATACAGATAAAGGAATTCTTCTGTGCACCTAATTAAGGCATGGCAAAAAAACTGACTTACGGGTACACCACCTCTCGACGGTGCTCTCGACGGCTTACCTCGATAACCCCGCAAACTAATGATTCATCACTGTACTACATGCGGAGCCTTTGGGGTCATCCCATATCTAATGAGCCATAGCTATGAGAAAATTATGAACCACTTTTCCTAATATATTGTTTCAAATGTTAGACACTCAAGAGAAAGCTTCCAAGAAGACCAAAGTTTTTGAGCGCACAGGAATCTCGGAAGAGAGTCCAAGACCACAGAGAGCGCATTTATTTAAGGCTCTCGAGGCCACGTGGAAGTCCGGGTACCGGGGACGAAAGAGGTGCTGTGGGGGAGGGAAATGAGACATTTGGCGCTCGGGCGTGTGAAGAGGACTACGTGGTGGCGCGGCGGCACGGGAGCGGAAAGGCGCGGCATCAAGAGAGAGTGGGGAGAGATGGGTTGGAGACGACGAGAGGCTCGTGGAGTTGAAGACGGGGGAGGTGTTTCGAATGTGTTTGTGTGTTTGAGTGCAGCCAGGTAATGGGAGGCGGCGCAGTCTGAAGGATTGTGCTCTGCTTGGCCTGCGGGGAGGAAAAGGATGGGGTGGGGGGTAGGATAGAGACGCTGGACCCCACCGTAGTGGAGGAAGGAGGGGGTTTGCTGCGGAGGAAAGGCATCGGTTTGATGCGCGTGGACGGAGACAGGGAAGCAGAGTGGGGCGTTGGCGCCTTACCCCACACCACGAGGGTGCCGGAGGATAATGCGAAAAGGAAAGCGTTTTAGAGAGAGGGGGAGGGAGGAAGAAGACGCGGGGGTAACACTGGGGGTGTGGATATTTGAGGGGGGGAGGGAAATGGAAGGAAAGCTCCAGAGGGAGAGGGGGTGGGGCAGAAAAGGGCGTGGTGGGGACAGGAGTGTACTCCTTACAAGGAGAAGAAGGAGAGGGTGAGACCACGTGGAGAGGGGATTGGTAAGGGGAGAGAGGGACGTGTAGATGGAGTTTGGACTCACGGTGCGGAAAATGGGAGCAGTGTGGGGTCGGATGGCCGTTGGAAAGGGGACGGTAATGGCTGGACCGAATGGTATCGTGTGTTCCATGGGGGGGGTACCATAGGGTGTGAGGGTGTGAGGGTAGAGGTTGCAGGAAGAGTGTGGGGTGAGCTTCTGTGGAGTTGAGGGGTGGGGGATGAGAAGGGAATGTGAGGACGAGGGCAGGGGGAGAACCCTGGCGAGGGGGGCGTCGTAGTTGTGTCAGGGATTGAAGTTCTGCGTCCGGATTAAGTTTTGATAACATTCTCGCCGAGTACGAGGTCAGTAGACGATGAAATGGACCCCACCTCTGGGATGGGTATTGCTTTAGTTAATGAGCGTGATGGTCAGGTAAATAGCAAAAGAGGGCGCTGGGATGGGGAGGGAAAAGGAGGGCACGCACTCTGAGGCTACCCTTCTTCCTTCTCCTGGCTCCTAAACCCTTCGCCCTTCCCCTTTACCCCCCACCCCCCCACCCCGCTCCACTCTACCCTCTGATGTTCCCCCAACTCCAAGTACGATGCTCAAGTTTCAATGAAGCATCGCGATGTAAACTGTGCACTGCAAAAGTCGCACTATGTGTCGCAATCTCGTATATTGAATTGAACCGCATCAGACGCATTACATCATACATCGCACGTCATAGCATGTGTCATTTTTTATCGAATGTATTTATTTTCATCGTAAAGTATCACATTAAATCGAATATAGCACAGCATCACATGTATCAAATTTCACCAAATACATCGTACTGCATGGCATATCGCATGTTACCGTATGTATCGCGTCGCTAATCGCTCTCTACATTGCTTATATCTAAATTAATGGAATGCAATGCATATAGTGGCATATCACTTGGCATTGTTATCGCATACGCATCGAGCTACATCTAATACCAACTCATTTCTTCGCATCACATCGCAAATATGGTATAGTATCGCTTGTCACACTATCTCGCATGGGTCGAACGATCAATATTGCGATGAAAATCTCTGGAATATCGAAAGTCTCATTCAACGTATCGAAACATCGCTCATCCTTAACACCACGCCTCCCATGCCACGCTCCGGTAGACATAGGGTTTCGCGGGGGAGTGAGGGAGGAGAGTTTCGGGGAAGGGTGGAAGAGAGCAAGGGAACGCGTGATGGAGATTGAGGGTTTAAGACCTCAGCGGAACGGGAGTTTGTCATTAAATTTCTATTTACCTCGCAACGGGTGCGTTAATATTTTATCCCTGGCCTGTGGGGGCTCGTAATTTTTCGTGATTCCGTGGAGATAGAGGGAGAGATAAGGAGCGAGTCCCCGTGAGGAAGTGATTTTTTTCCGGATGAGTGGATCGCCACAGTTGAGCGAGAAAAACTCACGGGACGTTGAATATTCGTTCCCTCCCGCACCATCGCCATCACCACCCCCCGAGAGAGTCCCCGCCGCCTCCGCTTGCATGAGTTGAACGGTGTGTCCAGGAATGCGATTCCGTGGACACGCGAGAGGCCCCGTCGCGTCGGGTCGTTCGTAAAAACGAGTTACATTCTCTTCTCTCCCGGTCAAAGTTTCTCCTTTATTCCGACGGAAAACGATCCAGAGTTGTGTGTATGAGAGTGGCAGAGAGGTTTTCCAATGCATACTGTATTCCCTCTGGGGGAGGGCAAGGGGGTGGGAAGAGGATTTCATAATTATTTCTCTCCGAATAGTTGACTTCGTTTTGCGTCCGTTTAAGGCCCGTGGGGGGAATTTACAACACTCGCAGCGGGTCGTTCCCGTTTTTTTTTAAACCCCCCAGTGGAGCGTTTCCTTTTAATCCTTCCCACCACACAGCTCTCTCTGAATGCGGCTCTTATGATCTGTTTTTTATACCCTCCTCGGACGTATTGGTGAGCTGGAGATGGAATGAAGGAATACCACGCTCTCTCTCTCGCAAGAAAGAACCGTTATCGGAATAATCTTAGCGTTTCCAAATATTCCGATTATGCCGACGTCTGGACCTGGCGGGGTGTGTTGCTGAGGCGTCCGACCCCCCAGGTTCCCTTTTGGAGAGAGAATCCTGTCTCCTTCCCTTCAAAGCGCCTCCCTCAAAAAACGCTTCAGCAGGATACAGTGGATGGAACAAGGGGGAAGGATAAGACAGGGAGAAAATGGGAATGACGAGGAGAGAAGTTGACGGAAGCAAAAGTGAAAGATGAGCCGCACCACCCATTCAAGGTTTGAGGGAGGAAATGAGAACTGCAAAGTGTAAATGGGCTGAGAACAGAGCCCTGAGGCGCCGAAACCATTGCAAGTCTAAATAATGTGAATGTGACGGTAATTGCATAGACAGAAACACGAAAAACTGGAATATTCTTTGATTTTCGAATAAACTTCGAATGAACTTTCGAAGTAGAACTTCTTAGGCGTGAAATGAAAATGCACAAAATGCTTTTTTGTGAACTTTCCAAATTAATTGTCAGAATGAGTATTTTCGTTCCAGCTAAGCGGTTTGAGGAATGGATGTTATAACTTTCAGTACGCCCTGTGCAGCATGACAGCTCGATTTTCAAAAGTAGAATCACACTGGTCAAACATCTACTAATGAGGGAGATTGAAGGCCTATTTTCCTCTCATCAAATCGTTAAAAACATCTCGTTGGATATTTTGTTTTAAATAGTCGGAAAAGGTAGCCAACTCGTGGTTGTTATACGAGTCACGCGCCCGTAGTGCCAGGCAAACACTAATTCCGCCTCAGACACGTAGTCCCGTATTTCTTTGAATTAACAGTTTATGCAAGGTTGGGCATGTGAAGGTAGCGGATGGTGAGAATCCGGAGGCATATTGACGAAGAGTCATTTTTGCATATTGACGAATACAAAGAGATGAAATAAGAAAGCCAATACATCTTGAATCGAGAATTGTCGTCAGTGAGACAAAATAAATGAAATGATAGAAAACTACACTATGTGTTTCCTAAAGAGAATTAGACTCTAACTGTCGTGTATTCTCGAAAGCTGGCCATGTTGCACTCAACGACCGGCATTTCCGATGCGAAGGAACGATATTACTCCTAGTATTTATTAGTTATCGTTCCATCGATTTACACTGATGATTTGCATTGCAAATTGAGTGTGGGAGAGCCCTAAAATGGAGCACCTGAATTCGAGGGGCTTAAGGTGATTCCACCGAAAAATTAATTAAATATCGTTTGATGAATATTCTGGCATCATAGAGAAAAACTTATCCTCTGATATAAACAATTAAATCTGACCTTTTCCTCGCTACTATTTTTTCGCAAATTTGACTTGAAATAACACGGTGCTGAATGCAAGAATGGGTGGTTATGGCTAAATGCAGTACTATTCTGTCTAATGCAAATGTCATTTTCAGGAAATGTATTTAAGAAGCGAATTTTCACAGAAAGTTTAATGATAATAAAAATTAAGGCACCAATCCATCTAAGTTATTATCAATTAACTACAGGAACTGAATTAAATGGGAAGTCAGATAGTCTGAAGTCCGATAGAAATGGCGCTGAATTGGCTCCTATGGCTGGAAAATGTATTAATTAAAAAATATTCGTCGAATCATGTGCATATTTTGTATCTTAATTGTTTTTTTTCTGACAGCTAAGACACACCATCAGTGAAAGTGATAATTTTTAAACAAAGAAAAGTAAATGGTGGAATACAGTACTACTATCTATAAATCAAAGAGGGTGAAATTTGCCATGAAAAAATCATTTGACTTGACCGGAATTCGAACCCGGATCTCGCAATTGCCGGTCAGGCGTGTTAGCCAGTTACGTATTAGTCTTGACTCGCACAGTACTATTAACAGTGAAACCTCTTTTTTAACGTGAAGGAAAGGCGAAGAAGGGTTCCGGGTTCGGAACTGCATCGACCCTTCGAGGGAAATAAATGGAATAGAGCGAGGGTGGAGGAGGTTCAAAAAGGGGCAGAGGGCAGTGGCGTAGCAGGAGAGGGAGGGAGAGGTGATGGCGGCGGTGGGAATGGCGGTTCGACCGAGGGAGAAGAGATGGCGGGAGGGTTGAAATGGGGTAAGGGAGGGTGAAATGGTGGGGGGGGGGGGTGAAACGAGGGCAAATGTTCGACACGAGGCACCGACGGAGGGCGCCGGGGAGGGGAGACGTTGAGAGGGTGGAATTGGGCGCGTCGGGTTTTTGAAATAAAAGGGTGAGGGCCCCGAATCCATGGGATTGTGGATGGAAGGAGGAGGGCAAAGAATCGGATTGAGACTGGGGGTTTCTTGAAAGAGTAGGTGGGGGAGGGAGCGGTCTGAGGGGGACCGGGAGGGGTGGGGGTGGGAGGTGAGGAGAGAGGGGAGGAAGATGGAGGTGTAAGATGTTGATCGGAATCAAGATGACGGTGGGGAAAAATGTAAGAGGTCTGGGATAAAGAAATACGATTGGCACGATGTTGGAGTTGGTTAAGCCGGGGGTAAGTAGTGGGAGGGGGGAATGAGCGAGGTTTGCGTCCTCGTGGGGGGGGGGAGAACTGATAGCTTTTTAAAAGTAAACGTATTTTTTTGGTAGAGGAGAGAACAAGTTTTGTAGACCACACTCTCCCCATGAATTCTGTTCCTTGTCCTTTGAAAATGGAATTTTGGCGCATAATGACACCGGTATGGCAATGAAACCGCTAATGTCAAAGGAAAAGGTTTTTATTACATAAAAATTCGTGAAATTCAAGTAAAGAAGTTCAAATTTAGCTTAGCTCTAGGTAAAAAATATTTGATTCGATCATGTGTGCGGCTGATGAGATTGTGACTCTAATTAAATTGTTTAATAGTTCCAATCTACTTAACAATTTTATGATTCAATGGTGCAGAATAAGTACTGAATTGATTTGATTAAAACATTAATTTGATTAATTGTTCAGTATGATTAAATGTTGCAGAATAAGTATTGCATTGATTTGATTGAAAATTAAATTTGTTTATTTCAACCAGCGAACCAATTTTATGATAATGAGTGAGCATAAATTTCTACTCCTATACTTTTGTTGTGCTCATTATCACTGTACCAAGATTCTCATAGAATTGACACTGAATGAAATTGAGACGGTCGTTGCAAGGATCAATTTCTATTTCTCTGTTTGGCATAAAAAATGGAGAAACGAAATCTGACCGTGAAAAAACTTAGGTTCGATTGCAAGCTAAAAGTTTCATCGCGTCGAAGTTCCACGTGAAGGAGCACAGCGCAGCACTTTCCTAACCATCTTTTTGCAATTTCGCGGCTTACTCACCGAAACACGAACTCGAGCTCTGTGTAGCAATGTGCTTCTAGCGTTTGAGTTGATCTCTTATCTCCCACTCCTCCGAAACCGTTTTCACACGCCAACACCATCAGAGGAGTCCGAGCGAAGAAAATTCCTTCCGCTTGGCTTTTCCCGGTTGGATTAAAAAATACCACCACTCAAGGATTACAGAGGCCGTCACTTGGGGGATGGAGGGGGGAGGGGGTGCGAGAGGAGAGGGAGGGGGGATAACAATTGAAGGAAGCAGCTCGCCGTAAGTTTTTTTTATCAGATATGGCGCGCGTTTAGCCGTGGCAGGAACTTGGGAATTGGTATCGGAGGCGAGGGAAACTTTCCGCTGTGCCCCGCTACGTTCAAGCCTCCAACCTCTCCCAGCCACCCGTGTTCTTTTGCTCCCTTTGATATTTCAACCCTCCTGCTCGTCACCCCTTGCCACCCCCCTCCTCCCCCGATTCCGATTCTCTTTCTCTCTCCCCCTTCCTCCCCAGCCCTCCCCTTTCCTTTCCCCCTCCTTACGCGAGCCTTCCCCCTTTTTTCCGATTAGCCATTTTTTTCCCCCAGAATTCGTTTAGAGAAGAAATTTCCGACTCAAAACTTCGCCTCCTCGTGCCTACTTATATTCTTTCTTTCCTTTCATTGCCCTTCGCCGTCGATGCGGGAGCGTAGTAGATGAGGCAAGTGGCTCCTTTCGTCTGAAGGCATTTACGTGGTTCCAGTTTACCCCCTTGTTTTTTTTCAAAGTCTTTTAGTTTCTTCGAGAGCGGTCTGGATAAATATGCCGAAATTTCAATTTGTTTTTAATATTTTTGTTGCTTACTCTTATGAATGGGTCATGCTTTTATAGATATGGCTGGTCACTGGTGTCTTGCTTCTTATTTTTAGATATGGTATCAGGTCATAACCTTGGTGGAATCGTTTTGAGTCAAACATGATAAACAAGAAGACTTGGTTATTTCCAAACTTTAAATTTTTAATAACCGAAAATGTTTTCGGCGAAATTTCTCATTTCTAATGAGCCATTCAAGGTACTATATTCCATTTTTAACAAGATTGGTTCGTAAGTGCTTAATTCATGTCTCGCAGGGCATTTTGTATTGAATAGAACCACTCATAAACACATGTAAACAACCCCTTGCTGTATCTTTCTCGTTATAATGTCATTATTGTCCATTTATGCATTAGTTTTAGAAAAAATTGAAAGATAAATACATTCAATTTTCCGAAAAGCCTACTTCAATTCCATACTGGTATCATTCCGATGTAATCCACCTAATTTTGAGGTTTTACTCAACTCTAAGCTTCAATTTTAGATCTAAATATCGCAGCTGCGACCGTCGTGTATCACTCACGCTATCCGCAAATTATCGCGAAAAGCACCCAGGATGCGTCTATCTACGTGGTGTGCGAGTGAAAATAAGTTGATAACTCTCCTACGAGCCCCATTTATCAAGCCTAAAGTATAATTTTCGGGAAAGTACGAAAAAATAGTCTCCATTTTTACGCACGAAACTTCTCCCTCAATCATTTAGCCTATTCCCCACCTCTCTGCCCGGCGAATACCACCCCCACACACCGATGTCACCCTCCCCCCCTGTTATAGGGGGGGGGGGAAGGGGTCCCCTTCTACATCCCCCCCTTCGCGTCAAGAGTGGTTGGGGGGGATAGAGACGAAAATATTATCCCGGAGCAATCCATCACTCGCGCGGTATGATCGCAAAATTCGCTCCAGGTTTACAGGGAAAGGCATCCCCTCACCTTTTTTTTAAATCTTATCGTGCGTGATGACAATGGGGAGAGAGGACGGAGAAAAAATTGGAGGAGGGGAGAGAAAGCGCCCCAGGGTGGGAGACATGTAAGAAAAGAAAAGAAAATATGTAAGAAAAAATAAACGAAGTTTTCATTCGTGCTGGGAGAGGGAGATGATGGAAATTTTTGGGACAAGTTAAGAAGGTGTGGATGGAAGGGGATTGGTTCGTGGGTGTGGCGAATGAAATAGAGGTTTCTTGGTGGGGAGGATGAGGGGGGTCGCAGGAGGAAAACATGGCGGGAGAAAGAGGGTAGGGAGCCGAGTTTGCATTGTATAGATATAAAGACAATATTTATGGATGAGAATAGGGAAGTAATTCATATATGTGTAGGTTAGAAAGGGGAGTTTAAAAGGTGAGATCGAGCGTTTGATCCGAGAGGGATGAGATAATAAAGAGCCCAAGCGAAGGCTTGTATGAATGATTGCTGTGGGCACCTGAGTTTATGCAAGAGGGGGATGAATTAATTGAGTGCGGGTAAGAAATTGAGGGCGATTCTGGACGGTTAGTTGAAGAAATTGTAAAGAAACCTGAGATTAGGAGGTGAAATTTGGGGAAGAACGTTTAGGAAATGGACGAGAAGGTGGGTTCCAGAAAACTCCTAGCAAGAGTTACACGTTGACTACGCATGAAATGAAAAGCAATCCTTAAGCAATCGACCTCAATTATCGACGATTATCCTCAAATTAAGTCATCAATGCCCAGAAGCTTTTGCACATCTTAAAATTTAAATGTAAAGGGAAACAACATGCTGCTTTGTTTTCTCCATTTTGACGATAAACTAATTCGATAGCGAGATATCTTTTTTGTTGATAGTTTCGGGGTTTTTGTTAAATTAGTCTTAAGTAGTCGACTTTTTGAAGTTATGACCTTTAATAGTCTTCACGGATGGATTTAACTCCGAAAGTAATGGTGGTGTCTCCCAACGAAAGCGTTCAGTGATCGAATTCTCATACCGGCTACTTTGATACTCATCATCCAAATAAATCGCCCGGAAAATAACTGAAGTGTCGTTTTTTGTCTTCCCAAATATTTTGCTGACAAGGGCTTTTCAGTTTCGCACTCGTATTTTAGTAGGTATCTAAAAACTTAGGGTAGCAAAACTTTTAACAACCTTTTCCGCATGCCATCCCATAAATTCGGATTCGAAAAGTTTTACTTCGTTTTTTTTTCAATTTTGGAGATTCTCCGATACTCGCTTTACGCGCTTTTGTCTTTTTAATTTCTCAGACCATTTAGCGCATCCTTGGCGAAGAGTCCGCCTAAAGCCCTAAGCCGGAGCTCCTCCAATTCCATCCTCGTTTTAAAGCGATTAAGAAGCCATTCATTTTCAGCCTTCGCCCCAATTACTCACGCCCGTCGACCCCTCCCCCTTTTCCATCTGACGTCACCCCTCGATGCATGCCCCCTGAGCTCTAGTTTTTAATTAAAAACTTTCTTGCCACCCCAGTCTTTGCCTCGAATGCACTTCCGGCATGAGCTGTGCTCTTTATGCCGAGGACAGAAAAATTAGCGGGATCAGAGAAGAGAATCCCAGCCGTCTAGTTCTGTTTCCCCTTCCTTCCTCTCGTATTTCCCTAAGTTCACCTCAGCACTGCTCTCCCTTCTGCTCTTCGTATGTCTTCCAAAGGCGCCAATGGTTTCCATTAAATCTCTCTAAACCTATGCTTTCTCCAAGCTCTGACACACACTTCGCGGCCGAATTGACATAATTTTCTATTGGGAATGTATATAAAGAGACGAATTCAGGGTTCGGGCGCTGATTTTTCAGGACTCCTCACGTTTTGACTTTAATCTTCCTGTAGAAAATAAAGGGGTTAGTGGGAGAATTGTTTACTCAGCTGTGAATTTCATTCCTGAATACAACCCTCATGTCACATGTTTTCAACTCAGGTGAAAACTAAGGTATTTTCTGGATAATATGTTACTCGTGAAACTCACAATCGAGGTACAATTCAATTTCTTGCAGGAACATTAGCTATTTCAAGAAATGGCACTAAATTACTTCGGGGAAAAAATTATTTGACTAATTGATATGAGAATATCCACACCTTATCCATTAGATGTAGCGAAATAACAACCGTGTCAGAAATCTTGGCTGAAAATTGAAGCCCCGGATTAAGTATGTATATTACTCTTTTTGTCGGTAATTGTAACGGGTAAATTTTATCATAAATGCTATGAAATAGATTCGTAAATACCTACAGTAGTCTCTATTCTGAAGCTTCTTATAAATAATAATAATCTTTATCATCAGTAGTCTTTAATCCGAAGATTGGTTTGGTGCAGCTCTTTACTCCACTTTCCTCTCTACCAACCGCTTCGTTCCCACATAATTATTCTCTTTGACGTCCTTCCAGATTTTCCTGATGTTTTCCATTCTACTTCTTCCTCTGTAGTCATTCCCATTCATTTCTCCTTCCAATATTGTTTTCATTAGGCTTTTGTGTCACAAAATATGTCCATCAAGTTTATATTTCCTTCTTAGCATGGTTTTCATAGTACTTCCTTTCTCTGCAACTCTTCGAAGCTCTTCTTTGTTAATGATTCTCTCCGTCCATTTGATCTTCATCATCCTTTGGTAACGCCATATCTCCAATGATTCCAATCTCTTTTGCTCTGTAGCTGTTACTGTCCAGACTTCACTACCGTAAAAGAGCATGCTCCAAAAATATCTACTTCCTTACTTCCAGGTTTGGGTAACCAGTTGTCAGCAGAATCCTCTTCTGGTAGAATGTCTTCTTTGCTTGGGCTATTCTGTCCACAATGCCTTTCTTACTTCTTCCATCGCTGGTGATCCAGCTTCCAAAATAACAAAATTCGTCTCTTGACCAATTTATTTTGTCCAAGTTTGACAGTGATCGTCTTTTTTATCGGAAAAATGTGAACTCCAATTACATAATAGCCGACTTACTTTGAATTAACTTAATAATTTGTTTAAAAACTTGTGCTGGATGTATTGAAAGGCGGTTTTTTACGCTCTTCAAGTCGAGCGTATTAACGGTGACGGATTTTTCGACTGCGTTCTTCATAATTAAGTGCAAAATTATTGCTACCATATTTCTTTATAACGTATAGTATTGTCCGCAGAGTTTATAGTTTAAATATATATGAATAAATAATAGTTTAAAAGTAATTGAACGTAAATTTACTTTGATAACCCTTGTAAAATTATTGGTGATTATGATAATAACGTTTTTAAACATGCCCAAGGTTTTTTTTAAGGAATTAAAGTACTTTTATTCAGAAAGTTCTTTCGCTTTAGCTGGAGAATCAAATTATATTTTCATCTCGTTAAGTATCATAAAATATACGTTAATTAAAGCAAAAGTATATTAATTTTCGGATGGTTAATGTCAAGTATTCTATTTTGATGAAATTTTGAATTATTGCCTGTTTGTTCCTGTCTATTCATATACCTTTCTTTAATTTTCAGGTTCAGCCCTAATGCAGATCGTGGAGGTGTATAAAGAGATACAGGCTCAGCAAATGAACATTGTGAGTAATTCTTGTTCATCAATTCTATTTAATCATGAATTAAAATACAAATATTTAATAATGGAAAGAGTGCAAAGGTTGCAAATAAACCATTTAATTTTTAGCACACTTTCAGTTACTTATTTTATTCAACGGTAGCCCAATTCCATCTTAACATATAAATTTCTTTACATCCGTTCGTGCAAAGTCTAAAACTTATTGCTCACTCAGCATTACTCAAGTCTGATAATCATCATGCAGGGTAATGCTCGAGTTTTCTAATGTAAGACGACTTCCCCAGGTATTTATATCCTATGGAATTTGTTTTATAATTTATAAACAACTGCCAACTATGCATTGAAATAAGCTGGCATCCTTAAATGCAAATCAATTTTCTCAAGTTTACTACCATTCCCGAACTTTGATGACGAACTCCGTTAGCCATCGATGTGATGAAAACCAACAGGGTGCAAAGCACGACTTCCCTTGCCGTGGAACATCCTTCAGACGCTTGCACACACAGAAATACGAACACCACGCCGATCCATCTCTGGATAACGACAGATCATTAAACTTGGCCTTGTTTGAATAACATGACGACAGCGAGAAGTTCGCACACCCATTAACGAGTTAGGCCGCATTGTTCAGTGCTGCTGACATTTCCCGCTCATACATGACTTTAAGAACACCCGGAGGATAAGTTTAGTATAGGGTACCTAGAAATTTAAAAAAGAATACATAAGTGTGCACATATGGAATATCTAACATATTCCAAGTTAGTATGTTTTTTGTCGTTGCAACGGGTCCCAGTTTCTCTTCTGAAGTGATATATAGTGTTAGTCAAGACGTATTTATTCTGGGTGCAGGCGCAATTCTAATCGTTAAAAAAATATCTAGGGGCATTGGATTTGTAGAGTAGAGTTGTAAAGGCAATTCTCCAGATTAACGAGCTTTCGCTGCACAACGCTTCGTAGTCGTTGCAGGGTACAATAAAAAGGCGGCAAATATCTCGAAAAGTAGTACGACGAGCGGCTTATATTTTTTTGGTTTCGTTGGAAAGAGGAGATATATTTCTTAGCAGTGTGGCGAAACTCGATGAATTTAATGAGTAGTTAGAGCTCGCACAAGTCACCTTAAATACTAAAGACCTCTGACTGAAATTTTCTTTTAATCTTTACTAGTTACACCCTTTTAAGACCAGTTCTCATGGAGCATGAGAACATGAATCAAGCTCAGTATACATTCGCTTGCTACTTTAAAACAACCAATGAGACTACTCACCTCTCTTTCCTGAATTTGACCGATTGGTATTTTCTCTTTCGTAATTCTCAATTTCCTATAAGGTAGTTAGCAAGTTATTAACTTACCGGAAACCTGTCAATAGACGTTCTCAATAGAGCTTGATATAAAAAGGCTGAAAAAATACTAAAAAAAATAGCACAACTCAATTAAGCAATTCCTTCATCGGTTTATGTATTCCTTCATATGTTTTTTCAGAATAATTATGAAGTCATTCTTAGTCTGATAAACATGTTGTGAAACACGAGAACTCTTCACATCATTGGCCGGGAAAGCCAACAGTCATGATCAATACGTTATTGAAACTCGGAATCAGCATACAAGTTAGTCTTTCAGGTTATACTTGATAATGACATTGTGTGTCGAAACCATGGTTAGTGAGAATAATAAAGTTTGGAATTTACAAAGTGATCACTTAATGGAATAGGCTTTCTATTAACATGATAAAAAATGATAAATTGAAGTACCACCAGTTTTAGATGATGATTAAATTACTTCTTGCTCTTCTCATTCATAGTACCGTTACTTCAGCAGAAATATCAGATTATAAATAAATATTTTCGAGATGGAACAGGTTAAAGTGTAGTGAAAAAACACATTATAAATTTAAACCTGAGCGTTATCTGTATATTTTGTGGTGCTATAAGCAATTGCTGCGCAGATATAAGGTGTATGCGGATATTACAATGATACCATTCGTAATTTTTTAAGCATGAAATGTACTAAGTACGTTAATTTTTTTCCATTTTTGAAAATTCTATTTTTTGCCGTAAGCAGCGAAAAATCAAGATAGGCGTTATTACTGATGCCGCTCATTCATTTTAATGGTAAATGATGGCTGGTGCAAGTAATAGGCAGTATGTAGTAATTAGCCAACTTAAAAAATCAAGAATTTGATTCAATTTGAGCTTCACTCTTTTTTGGAGTTAGGTGCTGGGGAAATTATCTTTCTATTCGAGTACACGTTAGCGTAATTGCTTCAACTGAAATCCAAACCGCAAACCAACTCCAGTAATTAGGGACTGGGACTAAATTAAGATAAGCTGTAACTTTACTTGTCTTCATCCGAGGTACATTCGCTTTGGACGAAATTGTCTTGAAACTATTTGTTACACCCAACTAGTAAAATAGTAAAGTTTGCGCGGTGGCACTAATGAAACGGAAAGCGTCCAAACATTTGGCGGCTGACCGCAAGTGAAGGTGTGGTAGCCGCACGTCGAAAGAGCGCGATGTAGAATTTCAGAGGTCGGAGAATTAATTATCTCTGAGAAGAGGGGAAGCTGGGAGTGTTATGCGCTCGGAGAACGGGAATTGTGGGAGAGGAGAGATAGGTGGTGAAAAGAAAGAGGATTGAGTGAATGCGTATCCACATAACACAAAGTATCTTACTTGTGTACACAAAACATTTTCAATGTCTACTTCTAATGCCTTAAAAATGTGTCCAAAAACCTGATGCACATATTCATGACACGTACTTGAATGTTCTCAAATTTCTTCAATGGGTATTTTCTCGATAATTATATCTGAATATCTTCTGATTTTCTAAGTCAAATAGCTGGTAAATATTTTATTACGCAGTTTCAAATTCCTTCTAAATATTTGCCGTATATTTTAATTCTTTTACTAATTGATTACGCCCAAAATGTCACCGGCATGATAAAAATTATAACCTCGCCATCAAAAGGATACAACACATTTAAAAGAAACAGTTAATACACCTGTTTCGAATTTTCTTCACGACTAAGATTATATGAGTTTGTATTCAAAGTGGGGATGTACTGTGGGCATTCAGTGCTTAGCGTGTGCGCGGGAAGGAGAGGGTTAATTCGGGCGCGGATTTGAGCGGCGGACTAGGGAAACTTTCCCACCAAGAGCCCCGGGAGACCATTTCAACCACTCCCCCTGTGCATCGTCCCTCGCGGCCCATAAGCACTCTCCCCGCGACCCCGGAGAAAAAGGGGCGTGGGCAAATCCGCCAGGGCCGCCGACGGCACCACAACACGTCCCTACTTTCCCCCTCCCCGCACCACTCGATCCCTAAACCCTTTCCTCGTGTGGCCCCGTTTCCACGGAAACTCTCCCTCATTCGCTAACACACACAACACACACCCTGTCTGTCTCTCCCCCTTAACCCTTCCCCTTGCCTTGCAGTATCACCTTTGTTGCTCCTTCGGTGCATGCAAACTACTGCCACGCACCTTCACCGCTGCAGCCCAGGCAGGTATTTTGTAATCCCCGTATCGCTTCCGAGCAAGAGGGGGCGACCCGGTCGGGGGTGGAGGGTTACTTTCGTATCCCCCTTTTGTTCCATTTATGTGAAATTCATCCCAGCTCAGGCAATCTATTATTCCGCTACTTGCGAGGGATCCCTTCAGGTTCCCGCTTCCCTTACTTTAGCAAACCCTACTGTAGTCTCCATCACCCGTCCCAGTTTGCGGATTTCATCCGCCGGTTCGCTAACTATCATCACCTTCAGGACACATCCAATTGCTCGGCGTAGGTACATCACGGTATCTTTCCTCGCAGTCGCTAAACGTTCCATGTATTCACCCGTGCGCTCGGAAACTCTTGGCGCGAAGATTTCCGCGTGGCGGGTTTTGTGGAAGAACGGCAATCCGATGAGAATGGGGATCGCGGCCTGGAGCAGTTCTAGCGATTAATGAAGCTCATGTGGAGAGACTGTTTGAAGAATAGGGCAAACTCAAGGCGAAAGTAGAGCACCGCGTGTGACTGCTTCCATATAATAAATAATAATATAATAAATGCATTTCCCCTTCATATGCACAATAAAAATAAACAATGCAAAAATAAACAAAAGACCAAATACAGGAGCTTTAGGTGACCCCTGAGACATTTGCCTGAGAGTAGGGTCACCTTCATAATTTAGCAGCAATACTGAGTTTTTACAATACAAAATACAAATTAAAACAAAAAATGAAAAAGTAAATACAACAAAAATAGCAGTATTGAGTTTTTTTACAACTTAAGAACATGATAGTAGCAAAATGCGCGTAGTATGATAGCATGAAAAAACATTGTGCTACAACATTTAAAAAATAGTTTTCCGATTGAATCATGCTTTTCAGCATTATTTCAGCCAATTCTCCAGTCAAAGTATGATAGTATGAGTATACATGTAGTGTGATAGCATGTAAAGATATTGTGCCACAGAATTTTAGAAACAGCTGTATTACGAGTAAATAGAATGTTTATGTTTTCAATCAGCTACTGGAGCAATTAATGTAAGTTTAAGCACTGTAATGTTCATCATTAGCTGTCGCCAATCCGAAGATTGGTTTGATACAGCTTTCCATCCCACTCTGCCATCAGCTAACAGTTTTCTGCCTTCGTGAGTCGTCATTTCCACGTCCCTTCTTAGTTGATTAATTCCATCCGTGGTCTGCCTCGACAATTCTTCCCATTCATTTCTCCTTCCATGTTTGCTCATGGAAGGCTAACATGTCACCGAATGTGTCCAATTAGTTGTGACATTGCTATTAAATAATTATGATAGTGACACCGATGTTTTCCCAAGAACATTCTCGAAGACGGAAGGGTAACCTTTACTTTCATATAATTCATTAGATTATAATCCTTTCTTTGCTCCGTTCATTAGGGAATGTTTGTACCCACCTATTTTCTAATCAATGTTTTCAAAATCTCAGGTCTTTGATTCTCCCTTCGGTGAATACGACGAGGAAATTTGAGTTTTATGATATATTTGCTGATATTTTAAAAACAAATGTCCCTTTGGCCTTTCTGTAAAAACTTATGTTAACCTTTTATTGATTGCTTCTCCATTAAAAATTTTGTGAGCGTCATTCTCCATGGCGTTTCTTGGATTTTATCGGTTTATTTATATTCCTGGAAAACCTTCTTCTTCGAATCGTTGGTCATTATCTTGCTGTTCCTTTGTTCACCTTCCACGTAAAGAATTAACGAAAGTGTGTGCCTTTCGGCTGGGATGTGAATCACTCGTTACTAACTATTTCTGTTTTGTTGGTGAAGCCTTAGTTGTCCTTAGGCCCTTTTAAGGGCTGGTATTGAGTTTCGATATTGCCAAACTCAAATCTTGACTGGTGTATTGCCATATCTTCGATCGGAAAAATATATACTTTTTTCTTACAATAACAAAGGCCCCTTACTGCCTCTGAACTGACTAACGTCATAAAGATCCGTCCTGAAGAAACTCCAGGGTTCAGAATTTTCCGTCAAAGGTCCATGACTCTAGCGCTTTTTAAAATAGTAATGCCTCCACCCACCGTAAAGGCCTGTTATTTCCCTTTATACGATGTCCCTTCATCTTTCTGGGTATATCAACCTTTAGGGAGATATCAACCTTGTTTTTCAATATTTTTCAATATCACTGCTGCCTTTTACCACGGTTTGTTTTCTCAAGGAAATGTTATATCCATGTTCAGTAATTTGATTTCATTTCAAAGCTAATTTGTTTTTGTTCACTGGCTCTGTTGAAACGCAGAGGAGCTAATGTTGAATAGTAATTAATACTAGGCCAGCAGCCACTTTGCTCTCAGAATGACAGTATTGATAAATATGTTGGAGCTTATTGACCTAATTCACTCGTCAAATTTTAATAGCCTATACGCATTTCAGGATAACTTTTTAAGAGTGGGAGTTTTTATTTTTCCTTTATTGTGAACACTGTCTAAAATTGCATCATGCATACAATAATTTGTTAAAGGCTTGGCTCTTTCCGGTTTAAAAACTCTCATTCACACTTATGAGTATCAGCCCATCGTTGTTCAAATCTTTATTCGTAGGTTAATATTTTATAATCATGAAAATAATTCCCTTATAGTTACGCTCATTCTTGATCTTTAAATAGCGTTTCTGCGCCCCATAGTGCCTTGGATGGGAACGAATTCTAGCATGTATTCTGTATGCATAAAAACCTTTTGTGGAAAACCTCTTGATTATATTTTTTTAATGCGAGATCTTTTCATCTGAAGGAAATACGTTCTAGACCTAAGGGAAATTTTGTTTTAGAATTCGTGATGTTTTCCCTTCGGCTGCATTTTTTCCCCTTTGCAGGATCAGCATAGTTTTCGTATTCGACCTCGGAAACCAAGCTTTCGGAAAGAGTGGGTAAGTAAGTGAGACTTGGAAACTATGCACTGATAACACTGATAAATTCACCCCTTGCATTGCTGATCAAATATATTTATTTCTCCACGAGTGGCCTCCATTAAAGAGAAGCAGACGGTCTTGGTCACTTTGAGAAAGAGCGATTAAGGGACATAATACACCATTTCCAAGGGATCCAGAGAGGTCAGATTGACTATTTCAAGGCTTATAAGATACCCGCGCACCGATGTTCAAGTCATTGAGACCTTCGGTTGCCCTTTGAGAAGTAATAATAATAACCGTAAGGAGCCAGCCGACCCCTGACTTGCCAGAAGCTTCTCTCTGGAACTATCTCAACTATCCCAAGATGCATGTATGTAAGAAGAAATGTCCCTCTGTTTGTAATCATTTACTAACACAAGCTGCTGCATTAAAGTCTCGCAGTTTCCACGATATTTGATGTTGTTTTAGTGTTCTGCAAGTTTTGAAATTGCTTATTTCTGCGGAATTCAAAAATAGTGTTTGAACTGCCACCACAAAATGGCAAGTGCTATTTATTTGCTGCAGAAGCCTACATTATAATTTTGGTCATTAGGAAATATGAGGATTACCTAAGAAATGGAAATGACTGTAACCAAATTGTTTTAACATATAAGCGTCTACTCTAACACAGAATTCTGCGATTATATGCCTCCACCATAAGACAGTGATAGAATCTCTTTTTTTTCGGGGGACTAAGAATATTTCATCATCATGCTCCCATTTTTTAGTTCTAATAGAAAATATTTATTAGTTAAGTAACTTTCCTCAAGGACTTTTCATTTAAATATTTACGAGGAAAATGCCTCCGTAATATTTTTTCATCGCCATCTTCATAAAAAATTACATTTCCTTTGATGATGCATGTCATTAACATATTTCTGCTGTAAGAAACATAATTAAAATGGCAAAGTAAAATTTCAGAGATAATATTCCTCCGAATAACTATCCAGTATCCAAAGGGAGGCAGACAAACTTTTATTTTTATTGATCAAGCTAAGCATGGCAATCTACATTTATAATTTATTGACTAAAAACTTTGTTTTCGCGTGGCACAACATCATCGCGAGAGCAACGGTCGTGCTCAATAATTGTAAGTGTTGGATTCCGCAGATTGTGTTTTTATTACTTAAGAATATGAGTAAGATCTGCGACATTAAGCCTGAAATATTGTCTACGTCGTTGAGAAAAAATAAAATAGATCTAAATAAATATTAATCACCTCTAGTAAAAATTGAGTGTGGTAAAATAATAAAGCTTTGTGTTAAAGGCTTTCCCCATACGATCTTTAAGTTTAGCAGACTTAACAACAATCCTAGCACTATCTCATAGCTCTCGCTTAAGTTCACCTTCGGGATAACTTCCCTGCGCCGAAGCCTCTCTTGCAGCGTGCGTATAGTAGTGATCTCTCCATTGATGACACGAGCCTAACCCCGCCGTTAGCGTGTCCCATCGGGATTTCATGCCCGGCGTGAAGTCTTGATGGTGCTTTTTACTAATTCCTTTCCTGGCAATGGCCGCGCACGCATCGTATATGTGTGTGCATGTTGCTCGTAACGTCTCGCTGCACTCTGCCATGTTTTTTTAACTATTAAAAAAAAACATGGCGAATTCCGCAAATCGTCGCGTTTTCCCGCCTCCACGATCGTCGTGTGCAGGCGTCGCCCTCTCCCACCTCGCCCCCCCCCCCCTGCCCCATCCTCCCTTTATTCCTCTTATGGGGGCTGGCCTCCTCCCCCCTGACTGCCCCCCTCACCCTCCTCGTCTGTCTGTTCTTCCGGCTCTCTCTCCCTCACACAACGAGCATCCGCCGAATGTGCTCTCGCAGCGGAATGTTGCCTTCTTCGTCCTCCGAGCTGCATTGACTGGCGCCAGATGACCCTTGTTCATTCTCTCTCTCTCTCGCCACTACCTCCCTCCCTTATCCCGCCACTCTCTGCTCTCGCTCCCCACAACTCTCCATCCTCTTCTTACCCTCTTCTTTCCCTTCCCATTCATCCGTCGGCATTATTCGCCCGCTCGCTACTAACACGCGTGCACATTCAAGCATGGTCGTACACGTATGCTGACCGCCCACTCTTCGTCGTCATAGCATATAACCCCCCAAATGCCGTCTACTCCTTCCCTACCACCCTCCCCGCCCCTTTACTACTTCTGTTCCATCTCCCCTTTTTTCTCACCCTCCCACAGCCGTGCTAGTTCGCTCGCCCCACCTCTACACCCCTGGTTCCTCTTTCTCCACTCTCCTACATACCCCCTTCCCTTTCGCCCCAATTATCACGTTATTTCTTCCCACTCCCTTTTCGCCAATGTGTTTAACTTTCTTCGTCCTATTCCGATTCCCCTCTCTTTCTCTCTTATTGCGCCTTCTCTTCTCCCCCGCATCTTCATCTGATTCGAGGAACTCTCGCTCGCTTTCCGCGTATCCCGCATGTTTCGTATTCGCGCCAATCTTTGTTTTTCCTCTATGGCCACAAGAGGGCAATGCATGCCATGACCGCGTCCGCGTATCGTGGAGTTTTTTCTTTTGTTTTTTTGGTGTGTGTGTGCATGCGTGAGTGCGTGTGCAGTTCCGATCAGATTGCCGTCGACATACCATCAGACTTCAAGACACCTCACCGCACCTGCAGTTATTTTTCAACGTTCTATTCGGTAAGTCATGCATTGCTTTTGGCCATAGATCTTACAGTCCACTTCTATGTCTTTTTAGTGATTCAACCAATTTATCTTTTCTCTCACCTTTGGCCAATCGAGGCGAAAAGAGAGGACATTGTTTTTGGTCCTTCGGGCCGGATATTGAATTCGGAGTGAATTTATCTTGTATGGCTTACTTACTTATCTTGGGAAAGGCTTTTGCTTAGCATTTCAGTTTCTTTGTCAGTAAATTGCATTGTGATTTGACAGTAGCTATTTGTGCAGGTGCTCGTTCTATCTTTATTACGCGTCAATCTATCTCAGTGTGAAGGTGTGTATCTATCTCTTACTCTTTAAGTCAAGTTTCTAATTTTTCTAGTGTTTAGTTGTTTTTGTTTGCTAAAATTGACGTTATCATGCCTCTTGAGGGAGATAGTGAACAAGAAAGTAGTTTAGTAAATGATTTAAGAGCTATTCGCGTATTAAAACGTAACTATGCCGTTACGAAAAGTAGACGTGACTCAGTCATTCGGACAATTGAGCGACTGTACTTGATGTCAACTACGATTTTATCGCAAAGGGAAGAGTTACCAGTATTCTTAAGTCGTGTTTCGGCTTTGCCAGATGATTTTAAGTCCTTTATCACGATGACGAACGAATTGCGTGAGTTGGCATTTGACTTGAATTTAGACGCGGATGCGTCTGAAAGCGAGGTAGAGGAGCGCGTTGAATGCCATTATCACAAAATCAATGCTATCGCGAGTCAATTAACGAAGGAATCTCCTGTTACTGTTCGGGAAGGTCAACCTATTTTCTCTTCCTCAACGCGTCTACCGACAATTAGTATTCCGTCATTTGATGGCAATTTGGCCAACTTTAAGCAATTTTTTGATGTATTTACGAGCCTAATTGATTCAAATAAAACTTTATCTGACATTGAAAAGTATCATTATCTTTTATCGAGCCTAAAGGGTCAAGCATTGGCTGTAGTTTCTAGCATACCCATAATTTCAGACAATTACTTTATTGCATGGCAGACACTAGTTCAGCAATACGAAAATAAGAGGTTGTTTGCTTGTCACTATCTAGATAAATTATTCAGTATACGGATCAATAATGATTCGGTTGATTCGTTGCAGAATTTTTTCGATATTTTCTCGGAAAATGTAAACGCATTAAATGCAATGAAAATTCCAAATCTATCCGAATTTATTTTGTTTTACATAGCCTCTAAAGCTCTAGACAAATCTATCAAAAGGCAGTTTGAGATAGAAAATAATGGGGTGGATTTTCCTTCAATTGTACGTCTTTTAGAATTTGGGCGTAAGTACGTCAATATTTTAAGGACATCAGGGTGCAAGCAAATTAAGTCTGAGCTTGTCAAGAATTCTTACGTGGCTAAAGGGATGACGCAAAAAACTTCATTAATTGCTACATCTCAACCTGAACGTGAACACAAAATTAAATGTCAGCTTTGTGTGGCACAACATAGACTTTATCAATGCCCGAAATTTAATGCATTTAATGTGGCTCAACGTAAGGACTTTATCAAATCTCAAGGCATTTGCTTTAATTGCCTAGCAAGTGTTCATAAATCACTCGACTGTAAGTCTAAATACAGGTGCAGGTACTGCTCTCGTAGGCATCATTCATTATTGTGTGTAAACGGGAATTCTGTTCAAGGTTTAAAGCCGAATTCTGAAGAAGTTAACCAAGCACCGAAGCATTCATGTACCAACGGGGCTTCGAAAGACGTCTCTGATGAAAGTACTCTTTCTTTCAAATCAACTAATCCAGTAGTGAGCTCAATGTCTTGCATGGCGGAGTCTGAATCTAAACATCCTTCTGTTCTATTAGGCACTGCTTTGGCATTAGTCAAGACATCTCATGGAACCTTAGAACCTATTAGAATGATAATTGATCCCGCATCGCAGGCTAGCTTTATAACCACCGAGTGCCAACAGAGATTAGGGCTGCTTCGAAAAAAGATGAGCCTTAACTGTGTAGGTTTATCAGGTACCCCTGTGTGTACTACTCAAGGTGTTACGTCATTTGTAATGAAGCCACGCAATAGTGACAAGGAAATACGGGTATCTGCTATCGTCATTCCCAAAATAACCTCTAATCAGCCTTGCTTTACAATCCCTGTCTCTGTTCGTGAAAAATTTTCCTCGTTGGATTTAGCGGATCCTAAATTTTACAATTCAGGGCCTATTAATTTCTTGCTTGGCGCTGACTTATATTCAGAAATTATGACTGAAGGTCACATACGGCGTGAAAAGGGTCTCCCTAGTGCATGGCCTTCAGTTTTCGGTTATATTCTTTTGGGTCCACTTGCATCAAGAACAACGAATCAAAGTTCAAATGTGATCAGTTGCTTCACCTCTGTCGACAATGACCTGAGTGAATCTATACAGAATTTTTGGAGAATTGAGGAATTGCCTACACTTCCTAATGTCTCACTTGAAGATAAAATCGCTGAGGAGCAATTCAGAACGTTACATTATCGAAATCCTGATGGAAGTTATGTGGTACCGTTGCTACTAAAAGACTATGATCTCTCTCTATCCCTGGGGGACTCACAAATTCAAGCTATCAGGAGATTTACGAACTTAGAGCGTAAATTCAAACAGCATGGAGAACTACATGCTGAATATACAGCCTTCTTGGAGGAATACTTGAATCTTGAACATATGTCACCTTCAAAATGGGAATCGGGGAAGTATTATATCCCCCACCATGCAGTGGTGAAACCTTTTAGTACTACCACCAAGATGCGAGTAGTGTTTGATGGGTCCTCAACATCCAGTTCAGGAAAGTCATTAAATGATTTTCTTTTTTGGGCCAAACATTTGTTGCAGGAATTGTGGAAACTTAACTTAGGTTGGGATGACCCTATTCCACCTCAGTTATTGAAAATTTGGAATGATTTTGTTAGTCAGCTCCCTTATTTGTCGGAGGTCAAAATTAAAAGGTTTGTGTCTGCAAACTTATCGGGCGGCATGATTGGGGAGTATCATCTCTTGGGATTTTGTGATGCTTCGGAGAAGGGCTATTCCGCTGTTGTTTATTTGCGTAGTGGAAAACTCGACATGCAAGGTCACGTATCTCTACTCATGGCCAAAACGAGGGTAGCACCCATTAAAACGGTCTCCATTCCAAGGCTGGAATTACTTGGTGCTGTCTTGCTAACAAAATTAATTGAGCATGTTTTTCATCCATTATCTAAATGTATTACAATCTCCTCAGTTCATGCTTGGAGTGACTCTACCGTGGTATTATCTTGGTTGAAAACACCTCAGCATTTACTTAAAACATTTGTGTGCCATAGGGTAGCACGTATTATTGATTCTACGGTTGGAATAACTTGGAATCATGTATCTACGAAATGTAACCCTGCAGATTGTGCTAGTCGTGGTGTATTGCCATCACAGCTAATAGCACATAATTTGTGGTGGAATGGGCCCTCCTGGGTATCTTATCCTTGTAAACAATGGGAAATAATTTCTCTGGAGAACATCGATCATAGCCAAGTGCCTGAATTAAAACCCTGTAGGCCTGTTGTTATGTTTCATACCACCATACCAATGGATTTGTCTTTCATTGATAGGTTTTCTTCGTTGCCACGGCTACAGAGAGTAATGGCCTATTGTTTGCGATACGTTGCCTATCTCAAACGGAAACAGGTTCCTACAGGCAAATTGAGTTTATCAAAACTTTCTGATGCCTTAATAGCGTGCGTTCGTGCGACGCAAATGTTTTTCTATGAACGCGATATTAAACAAATAAAACGGGGTTTGCCTTGTTCTACTACTCTTCTAAGATTAGCTCCGTTTATCGATGCCCACGATTGCCTTAGGGTGGGCGGCAGATTAAAGCATTCATGTTTGGACTACGCTAAGATGCACCCATTGTTGCTTCCAAAAAGCTCTACATTGACTAATCTAATCATAGATCATTACCATAGGGCGTATAATCATGCAAATTCCACCACCCTTGTGAATTTGCTCTCTCAAAAGTATTGGATCGTTTCTGCCAAACAAGCTGTCAGGACGCGCGTTTATAAATGCCTTGTATGTTTCAAGCTGCGAGCCACACCTACGTACCCGCTAATGGGTGACCTTCCATCTTCGAGAGTACGACCCAGTCGTCCTTTTTACCACACGGGAGTAGATTTTGGTGGTCCTTTCTATATAAAGGAATCCATTAGAAAAAATGCCAAAATTTCTAAAGCTTACTTGTGTTTATTTGTTTGCTTTGCCACTAAGGCCTGTCACCTTGAAGTCGTGTCCAACTTGTCTACTGATGCATTTTTAGCTGCTCTTGACAGATTTGTTTCGCGACGTGGATTATGCTCTCACGTATATTCTGACTGTGGAACTAATTTTAAGGGAGCCAGCCGATATCTAATGGGGGTAAACAAACAATTTCACAATATTTTCCTCAAGGACAATATTACTGAGGTACTCGTAAGCAGACACATTACGTGGCATTTTAACCCCCCGGCTGCTCCACATTTTGGAGGTTTGTGGGAGGCCAATATCAAAACTGCCAAGAATGTTTTGCGCAGAATAATAGGGGAACGTTCGTTGACCTTTGAAGAGCTGACAACTGTGTTCGCCCGAGTTGAAGCCACACTCAACTCGCGGCCTCTTACGGCTCTCTCAAACAATCCAAATGAGTTGGAAGCACTGACTCCAGGCCATTTTTTGATAGGTGCACCGCTCCTTAGCACGCCAGAGTCAGATATAACAGAATTGAACAGTAGTAGGTTATCTCGCTGGCAACTTGTGAGGCAAATAGCTCAACACTTCTGGCAGAGGTGGTCTAAGGAGTATTTACACACGTTACAGACCCGGTCAAAGTGGTTTAAAGATCAGCCGCAATTAGACGTGGGAGATTTAGTACTGATTCGAAGTGATAAGTCCCCTTCTCAGCAATGGAGATTGGGGAGAGTGATGAAAACATTTCAAGGTCAGGACGGTCGTGTCCGAGTGGTAAATATTCGCCATACACTAGGAATTTTAACACGACCTGTCGCTCAATTGGTAAAGCTACCAATTGATTCCTAAAAGATCATGAAAGGATATTTTTTCTTTATTTTCTTTGTTATTTTCCTTGTTAGCCTGGGTAGCTCTATATCCTTATTCCGAGGGCGTCCTACCTATCTACAAAGTCTTTGGTGACCGCCCCCTCCAAAGTGAAGATTCACGGGCATCCTTCATTTTTTTTTGTTTTAACTTACCTTATGCTTCTAACACCCTTGAGCTACCCAAAAGAGAAGGTATTCTGTTATTATTTTTTGTACGAAATTGTTGAGCCTTTTCCCAAGATAAGTATTAGTATGTTTTTTCATAACTAAATTTAAGTTAAAATTTGATTCTCAAATTTGGTGGGCGGTTATGTTTCGTATTCGCGCCAATCTTTGTTTTTCCTCTATGGCCACAAGAGGGCAATGCATGCCATGACCGCGTCCGCGTATCGTGGAGTTTTTTCTTTTGTTTTTTTGGTGTGTGTGTGCATGCGTGAGTGCGTGTGCAGTTCCGATCAGATTGCCGTCGACATACCATCAGACTTCAAGACACCTCACCGCACCTGCAGTTATTTTTCAACGTTCTATTCGGTAAGTCATGCATTGCTTTTGGCCATAGATCTTACAGTCCACTTCTATGTCTTTTTAGTGATTCAACCAATTTATCTTTTCTCTCACCTTTGGCCAATCGAGGCGAAAAGAGAGGACACCGCATGTCCGCCGGGAAACGACGCGCACCGCACTCCTCGTCTACGTCCACATATACGCACTACCCATTGCGAGCCGCTGCGGGTGGGGAAATGGTGTTAAGGGGCGTTGGGACCCAATCAAATTAAAATAGAAACGGATCGGGAAAAGAGAGAGGATGAGGATTAAAGTGAACTGTATACAAACGGAGAGTCTCAGTGTCTCGCTCTGTTTTTTGTTTTATCGCTAATGTTGCGTGGAAAGGATTTTTTGTACCTATCATTTCGGAAATGAATCTCTCTCTTATTTTGCTGCTTATATCAGTTCCAGAGACGGGGCTAAAATAATATCCTCCGTGAGGTTCTGAAACTCGCCTGATCTGCATTTTTCAAGTAATCTAAACCTAGTGTGTAGCCATGAGTGAGTTTGAGTGAGTCTCTAACGGCTCCCAACCGATTCCTTCCATCACATGTGTTACACTCTCAGTTCGCTGGTAGCAGTGTTGACGAAGCGTGCTTTGTATTGTGTTAATTTCGCGAATAATTCGAAATTCTGTGAAGGGTCCAATATGCTCGCGGCGTATTCGAGATGTGGCTCGTTTCTCCCCTCATTTTCTTCCTCCTTCGATTTCTCCTAATCATTTCGCTCTCCTCCTCCTCTTCCGTGCTTTTTTTTTCTCTCGGACCTCAGTTTCTCTTCTCCCCGCTCTTGTGGCTGTTAGCGGGAGATGACCAATATCTGAGGCCAGTTGCACCTAGGTTTGGCTTTAAGAGGTGGCTAGGTTGGTGTTCGTGGGATAGTCTAATGATTGGATTGGATTCCACGTCCTAGATTTACGTCCCATTGGGCATACGGAGTACCTGCTGCTTTTGATTTGCTCTTCACGCGGGAACCTTAGTAGGGATTGGGATTATATGTAAAAATTGTCTCTGTCGATGTTTGAAACTAGATACTCGGTATGGATAGTCAGTGCTCTTGGCATCCCACCCATCTCATTCCCTCCCCGATCTTTACCATTCCTCTACTTCACACTATCATGTCCATCTTCCGTCCTCCCCTACCAAAGCTGTCGTCAGTCTCGATTCGGACTTGAAATGAAAATCATTTGTCTCCCTTATCTACCCGAGTGCCAATGACAGTGAAGATAATCAGGTAGGTACATACCTTGAATAAATCAATCATTGCCGTTTCTTGGGAGATAGTGGGACATTTTTCTTGCTTTCTTCCAATAATATTTTTCTTATGTTCTATTATAAATTTCATACGCAAATAAGTTACGGACTGATTTAACAGACGTCTGTACAAGCGAAAGTAACTACAAGCTTTCACGGATCTTGTAAAGGTCAAATTGGGGATGGAATAATGAAGAGTGAGAACTCTCCTTTCTTTTCGAGGCTATTACGAAAATAGAATTTGAGCCTTATCTCAGACTTTTTGCCCAATATTTTAATGTGTTCATGTGATTCCATCCTCCTCTTTTATTTAAATTTCTTAAATATACTTCTTTCATCCTGTGCTTTTAATGCCCATCGTTAACTGTTGCCGTTCGATAAAGTCCATTGATTGGATTGAATGAGTAGATTCATTGCCCTTCCTCAGATTCATTACCATGTTTTATTCATCACCTCGGACTACCTTACATGTTGTCCAAAGTGATGAAGAAGACAAGAGTTAATGAACTTAAATATAACCATATAGTCAAGACACAGACTTGCTAATGACTACAAAAGAAGCTCATGCGTCTTTTTATAAGCGATCATATTAAATAATTAACATTCGACCTAAATATTTTACTGCGGGCTTGAGTGATCGTTGTAAGTCTTTCCATGAGTATTTTCGTTTTCCAATAATGAGCTATTGAAATTTCGGGGAAATCCTCGGGAAGAGGGTGAATCTTATTATAATTTGGGGAAGTGACAGGTAGACGAATTTTGGTAATTCTTGACTTAATGACGTGTAGCAAATACGGGATTATGCATCATATTACGATTGAGGACCTGCAGGCCAATTTGATTACTCTGTACCTTAGCTAAACCACTCGAGAGGATTGTATTCACACAAGTCAGCGACTATCTACAACTCAAGAATTTTATCGACCCTTTACAATCCGGTCTCAAGGCCATGCACAGCACACAAACCGCTCTGACAAAAATAATAGAGGACAGCAAAATAAACATAGATGCAAAAAAACTTACAATTTTAGTACTTTTTTACTTTAAAAAAGCCTTTGACACGGTAGACCACAAGCTCTTATTGCACAAGTTGAAAAACCTTAGATTTTCCACTTGTACATTACATTGGTTTAGATCGTATTTATCTGACCGTCAACAAGCGGAGAAAATAGGGGATAGAAATGTATCAAAATGGACTATTGTTGACACCGGACTCCCCCAGGGGTCCGTACTCTCCCCCCTGCTATTCACCATTTTCAACATCACTTCCCCTGTACATTAGACATTGTAAATACCACTTTTACGCAGATGACCTACAAATCTACTATTCGTTCAAACCCGCTAAGCTAACTCAGGCTGTTCAAATAATCAGCGAGGATATTGACAGTATATGTTCATGGATCTCAAATAATAAATTTATTATTAATCAATCCAAGACAAAAACCATCATTCTGAGCATTCCAAGAAATATTAAAATTCTCCCTGATAATATCCCCAAAGTGAATGTACTCGGAACAGATATTGTATACTCCTCTACAGTGACTGTCCTGGGTGTTATTATCGATCAAACTCTGTCATGGACGGAACAAGTATCCCTGATCTCCCTCAAGGTTTTTAAGACTTTCCATCAAATTAAGTGAAACAAAAATGAGCTATCTACCCATATTCGACATAAACTTATTACCTCACTAATATTACCAAGATATGATTACTGCTGTGTTACTTATAGCACTATTCTGGAAGACCTAAACTTAAAATTTCAAAGGACATTGAATGCATATTCGCTTCATTTATTTGATTGCAAAATTTGATCACATATCACACGCACGCAAGCTAGCAAATTTTCTCTCCGTGCAAAACCGAAGAAAATACTTCTTAGGATGCTTCCTATTTAAAATCCTTAATTTCAGAAAACCTGACTACTTAACGGAGTTCTTTTCATTCACTACAGACGTCCGACAAAGAACTCTGCGCACCCCCCCCCCCCCCCCCCCCGGACATACTTCACATTCCCAGTCACCGAACTACAATACTCCATAACTCCTTCACGGTTAAAGCTGTAAGACTATGGAATTCCATCCCTCAACATATTCATCAAGCATCGTCCATAAATTCATTCCGGTCAAAATTATATCAATATCTCAACTCATGCTCTAATTGATAGCTCTGATATTGTTACATGTGTTACATTTCTTGTCATATTATGTTGATGGATATGTAATGTAATTTTAGAGAAAGGCAATGTTCATTTAATCCAGCTATGTATTTTTGTTTTTTTTTTCTTGTTGGTGATATAATTTATTAAGGTGCCTCTCAAGGTCAAATCAATGAATTTACAAATGTAATGTTATTTAGTAATTTTTTCACTTTTTGTATTGTTCCACTTGAACCTAGGGGACATGAATCTCAGGTTCTTAATAAAGTTATTATTATTATATTACCACAGAGTAATAGTGATTACTCTATGATATTACTAATTAATTGCGATTTTGTCGGGTTCTCTTGTTGCTGACGTCTCCTTATCGCGCAGTAAAACGGGTAATTCCTTTTCTCGTCCTCCTCTCCGACTCATTCCAGCTCGGCCATCCCTTTAATACCCCTATAATTTCTCTCAACCTTTAAAAGTTACGGGAAAAACATTTAACTGTTCGGAAGGAATTGATATAGTCTCGATGACACGCTCAATTTTACTCAACCCGTTGAAATGACTACAACCGTGGATCCTTGTTTTTTCCGGGTCATCTGCCCTTCACGAAAATTAGTGGAAGAATATGAAGGAATGAGGAAATTAGTAGCTAAATAATTGAAAATCGTTAGAATTTATGAAAATTTTCAAGCCCCTTCGTTCAATTCTACTCATGCCGGAAGCATGATTAATAAATTTGATGCATTGGTAACTTGAGTTTCAGATTATCCAAACGTGACCTTGTTTACAGAGTTTTTGAAGGGGATTTATTAAATCCAACGGCGCCAAAGAAAGATCGAGAGATAAATACGGAACTTTTGAAACGTTATTCTCAGTTTATTGAAAAATCCGCGGCTCATATCAAAACCAACACCAGTCTCCCGTCTCCAACTGTGCGCGCTCATATCGCCGGCAGCCGCGCCGGTAAACATCTGCGTATGCGAGATGCCATTACAGTCGCACACAGACGCTGATATATATTCTCCCGGATAAGTTTCCAAGTCACATTCGCAAGTTGCATTCTCTTGATCCGCCTTGCATATGATATAGAGTTTGAGAGAGGGGGGGGCACCTATAAAGGAAGCTCTAAAGAAGATCTAGAGACGTCGCCGACGAGAGAACTAGCTCCTGGAGCGCCCGCCGCATATGCCAAAAGCCGTGCGCCGAAGTCCACTCAGCTATCGACTTGCAAGGATTTCTCCGCTCTCTCGCCACGTTTTGTATTTGCCAGCAGTAGTCCCGTGGTGAGACAAGGGGGGTAGTGGAAATGAGTGCGTGATTTTTTTCCATTTCTCCACTCCTCCATCCCTCTAGCTTCTCGGGCACCCGCTGTTTCTTCCAGTTCCTCCTCCTACTCCTCTCCTTCCCTGCCAAGTGTTCTGGATGCCGTCCCAGCCCTTCCCCTGCATCTCCTTGTTGTTTTCGAGTTGAGACGTCGCGAGACGTAATGACGCCCCGGGCGTCACGTGTTCACGTGCTGCATGAGCGAGCCGAGAGAGCGGCGCTTTTTTTTTCTTTGAGGCAAATATTTCAGGAGTGGAGTCGGGAGGAGTCGGCAAGAAGTGGGCGTGCATAAAATAATGAGAGCGGAGAGCAATGTACTGCCTGTTTGAACTTTGTCTTTTTTTCTCAATGTGTCCAAGATCAGTTACTGTTGGCACGCGAGTGGCGGAATGATGTGCATTGTCTTGTCGACGCATTCAGTGATGACTAGTTTCAGCCTTAACTATTCTTCTCCACTGTCTGTTTTTTTGCTAAAGTAGGCTACGGAAATGACTGCTACGGAACTACTATTTTATTTGTTCCCTGTGTAATTACTCCCGTTTTCTGCACGTTTACAGCTGCAAAGAAGCGTATTCAGAGGGAGCTGAATTCTTCACCGGAATTCCTTTAGTGAAAATTGTTTTGATTATGTCGTGGAATGAATTTCAGTGCCATTGTTTCCAGTCATTTTTAAATTTCAGCTTCTCCGTATTATGTACAATGTAGGACACCGCCTGGGTTCACTGAGCGCAATGCGAAAAACGGAGGTGCGTTCTTTTATCCGATTTCTTGTGTCGGCTAAATAGATCGCAAGCGGTTAAGTCCTGTGTTTTTGTGATTCTTTACAATCAGTAGCTGTTTAACGATTTCCTACAGCATTCTACGAAACCAATTCTTCAATCGTTTTGTATAAGCCCCGAAGAATATACCTATGTTTAGTCCTCAAGCTAAGGCATTTTCGGGCACATTTTCTGACACTTTTTCTGTGAATGAGCACGCTATATTCCATTTTTGTTTTACCAATTGTTAAAAATTAACTATCATGAAAAAACGGAATTAAATAATATAGGATACTTCACATACGATTAAAACATCTGTTGATAAAGGTCCATGTGAAATTCAGTTAAATTCAAGCAACATGAGGAAAAGGACTAGTTCAATATCGCACGTTTTATGACAGATTCCTCGCCATTTTATTGAGAATGTGTAATAATGTATATTTTAAGGTCAAGCATAGTTTAATCCAATAATGATATCCATATTTTATCGCATATAGGTCAAAGTTGCGCCAGTTATGAAATCAGTCCTAAATAAATGGCATTAGCTGTTGCGAACAGTTTCTTTCTTTAACTTTTACTTCTTTTTTCCCTCGTTTTTTCTTTCCGTCTTTTTTCAGAGTCGAGGTAAACGGATAAAGCAATTCCGTCAGTACTATACTCTTATTATAGGCATGCCATTCAGTAGATTTGTTGTGCAAATAAGGAATCTGTATTCCCGTCACATTACCCACGTTAAGGGTTCAATTCTTAAACGACATTTCCAGTCTGTTTTTCATGTAAGTATGCAAGAGAAAAATTAAAAAAAAGTTAATGGAAAAATGTTTCCAGCCTGTATAGTTTGAAACTGGTGTTATTAAAGTTTGACAACTTTGTCGTCGTGTTCTCTTTATTCACCATTCACGATATTTATGCCCATGGAGCCTGCTCGAGAAAGTTCATTCGCGATGTCGGAAATACGCTTTGTAGTGCCGTCGAGGTCGTGTCAAGAAGAAATAGTAAAACATGGTGGTTATCTCAGACCTTGGTAAAAAAAACATAAAAGGAAATAAATTTGTACAATTGATCCAAATTATTATGATTAGAGCACTTTAGTTCACATTTGAACAACAATAAAATATCCAAAACCCCACCTATTGTCGCAATCGTAAGAAGGTGATGTGGATGAAAGCAACAGACGTCTAATGTATGCGCAAAATGAATTTATTTTCCCATTGACTCCACCAATGATACACTCCCTCGCCAAAAAAAAACATCCATGCCATCGTAAAAAGCTCTCATTTTACCACGCTTCAAGCTAAGATAGTGATGGAATGATAGCGGTTTCATCTTAATGGTTAGTTACTTTATTTGGTTTATTTATAACGTTTTTAAATCACTTTGTTCGTGGTGTGCTAAAATACTACTAAAGAGAAACTTGCATCTTCGCTATATAAACCTATACTAGTATTTATTGTAATTCAAATATAACTAAGATCGTACATACGGTTCATACATATAATTTTATGGCCTTACACATTAAGCCGCACACAGGCTAACTAATAACTTATTTTCAGTGACAATATAGGTTTAAAAAATAAAAATAGATCTAAAATATCCAGGTTAACGGAGAATACCAAGTAAAATAGACTGCAGTGTTTGCAAATGAGGTTTTCCATTGCCTAATAATGAAACTGCGGCCCCGCAATGCAATGATATTAAGAATCTTCGAGTGAAAAGTGATATTTGAACTTTAAAGCTTTCGAAGTACATGTTTGCCATATTGGGTAGGCTGGTCTATTTCACAATGTGACTGTAGGAGTACTATGTAACACGATTCAAATTTTAAATTCCTAATTGTAATTCTCTTTTTATAATGTGACGCCCCCATCCGTCCTTCCACCCACTCATTTGAGGTAGAATCCGGAGGCACCCCCGAAACATCCGCTCGTGAAATCGATCGCCTGTTATCATTGTTGACTGCTACCTAAGATATGACAAAAATAATAACAGTTTTAACTTTACGCGGATGAAACAGGATGCTCAGCGGTTACAAATTCGTTTATTTAGCGCTTGCTGCTTGATGGAAGCTCAGAGGTTGTCTTCGCCGAATATCGGCTCGACCTTGTTTGTCGACGCGTAAGGGCGTATAAAAATCCCCCGACGCGAGTGTCTCGACGCATTTCGCCACGGATTGATCGTTTCCCGATCCGCCGTCTCCATCTTCGTCGCCTTCTTTGCCACTCTATCCGCCGTAACAAAATTCTCCTTTCCATGACGATTATTTCTCTTTTATCGGTGGACCTCGCCCCTACTTTTACTGCCTCGTACCGCCAACCGGTGCTCATGACACCATAACCATGCCCATCACCACCCCTTCTACCCCCCATCATCACCCCTTCCTTTCTACTTCCATTCGCATGCGGAAAATGGCTCACATTAAGCATCTGACAGTACTTATGAATGTGATTACTCTGAAACGCGTATGCCCTTACGTACTATTTAATGGTCGCTTCGAAAGAGTAAAAAATACTCTGCCACCACTCTCAAGTTTTCGTGGACTCGGCAGAATATTTTCCGTCTGAATCTAAAATATCCAGAAGTTTGGCGATGGATGTCGCTTTTTTATTTCCATTAGAACTTAGAAAATAAATAACATTAAGAACCTCACCACACTAATGGATTAGATTACTTTGACTTCGGTTTCATCATGACAATCATACTTTTTATCGGCCATATTGAAAGACAAATAAATGATCGGCGGTAGCAAATTAATCAAAGTAATAATTTTCGCGGGCCTGACCAAAATGGTGTGTTTGTCTTTATAAACAAATTTGCCAAAAACGTATGACATTAGATTTTTTCACCCCGTTTATCGCAATTACACTAACATGATCATACATTCATTTCATGAAAAGTGATCCTTCGTCGTCAATTACCTTGCGTGAGTGCACCGGATGGAATTCATTCGTTATTGAACGGAGGGCAACGTCCAGATTTGTAAAAAAAAAATCAATGATGATAACGCAGGTTTCTACAACTCATCTAAAAATAAGCTGTCTCCACATTGAGATTTTATATAGTCGCTTCTCTTATTGTGAAATTTCAGAAATTATTTTAACCCCTCTACATTACGGGTTAGTAATTCTGCATCTGTTTTGACTCTGTTTTTCTTTTTCTCTATTCCCTGTCTATCGTGTTACTTCACCGCACTTTTTAGGCATAATGTCGTGAATATAATGTATAAAGAGCCATGAAAAATTTTGATTCGATACCGTTATTATTTATGTTTTACTTATTAGTTGTATTTATTTTTTATTCTATTTCTCATAGACAGGTTTCCAATCTATATGCATTCCATTACTTTGTATTATAAAGAGTTCATTAAAATGTAGGTTATTCCTACTCAGAAGAATTTCCAAAGAACCACTAATATATTTATTAATTCCGTCGACCCTGAGTCGCTGAAAAAAGCTTTGCTCCAGGAAATTTTAGATAATTCATCATTTATTTTAATCTAGGTATCACCTTTCTAAGGCACTCATTAGAGTAACCGTCTTCCTATCTTCAATATCGTGAAAGTCATTTAACATAGCGTAGCCTTAGCACGGGAAGCTAAAAAAACAGTCAATTCCTGGCAGTGGTAGCTCTGTGGCCTTTGATGTTGCCCTGGAAGTTAATCATTTATTCAAGCCGAAGTTAAGCTGAGTCCTTTGTCTTTGAAGCTTCCAGATATTGGTTTTGATTGGCCATATTGGCCTTGTGTCCCAGCCTGCTGCTTACCTGATTGCTTTGATATCGGCCTTTTGGTGGTAAAAGCCACCCACTTGTGTGATACCTTCGAGAACTCACTAATTAAATTGTTTCAGTCGAAGTTCAATTCATTCCATATTCAAGTAAAAGTAGGTATCTGTATGAGAATAATTTACGTCATCCGAAACGAAAATTCAAGCCAATTGTGTTTACTTAGTATACTGCATTTCTCGATATCTGTTTGGTGTGGTGGTTGAAGAATTGACATCCCATCCTGAAGTTTTGGGTTCGAATCCCGGCAGTGGAGGGTATTTTTCAGTTTTCAGAGGATTCCTGATTCCTATCTGGGTGTGCTATGTAGAGAGGACTTCAAACGGAGTAATCTTTAAATAAAGATTAATCCCAATTTCATCCGTAAACACAATCGTAATAATTATGTTTTCCATTTATTAATTAGATTGCAACTGTCCCTGTCGATGGCCACCTGGATGGCCGAAATGCATGCATTTGAAACAAAATTCCTTTGCTTTCAATGATTCAAAATTCCTTTACTTTGATTTCAACTATTTGGATTAATCTTAAATTTAAATTTACTCTCCAATTGCACTCTTCTTGAATCAAATGTAGTACTTCATCCGTCGGATGGGGATCCGTCGTTAAATGGTTGGGCCCTTTGGCGCCGTTAGCTAAGAGAAGGCTGATGTCGACGTTGTGTTTCTGTCCGCCCTTCCTCCATTCCGAAAACAATCCTTCCCTCACCCACCAACCACATGGCTATGGTGCTACGGCAATTTTCGGTCGTCATCCCATTCATCCTTCCAAACTAATCGTAAGATGCTCATCTTTCTGTTCCCTTTATTTAATCTGTTTTGCTGTCGCTCCCATTTACCCTTCTCTCCTTTCTTCTTCTTATTTCTCAACCAACTTCACCACTTCAATCGCCTCCCGGGCCCATTTATTCTCCAGCGACTCAAACTTCATACTTGTTGTATTTGCTTCCAGTTTTATTTCATGCGAGTGAAGTGTTTTCATTCTGCTATGAGGTAGTCTTTGGAGAAATACCACGAAAGAAAACATTTACGGATGGATAGACGGCTTTAAAGTCTTTAATGCACGAATCAAAGGATATTGCAACGGATGCGTTTAAGCATGCCTTTATGATGGCATGAGATGCTGAAACCCAGGTCGTGTTGTTTCTAATAAAGTGTGGAATTATTACCAAGTGCCTGTTTTTTTTATAAATAATAAAGGAGTTCTACCGTGTAACGCCAGAGACAGTGTCCTATATTTTTGTTGCTTATTTATGCATACCTATGTAGACATATTTCTACGATTACTTGATTGACTGAAAAAATATCTTTGGCAGGATGAATTAATTAGTACTAGCATAAACGACATTCCGCGCCGAAATATGCGGCTAATATTTCTCTGTCTGCGCTGAGTAAGGTGTCTGAGGAGAAGTAAGTCTCGACATCTTTAATAATTCACTAGCCAAACTTATCTCCTTCCTGGATCGCTTTCGTCTCCTTTTGACTCCGAGAGTGTTGTCTTCTTCCCTCTGTTGTCCGATGCAGCTACCCTTCCCTTTTGACTCCTCCTCCTCCTACCTCTATGTTTCCCCCCCCACCCTCCCCGTCCGAGCGCACCCTTGCTTCGTCCCTATGGCGGTCCTTATTATATTCTTCACACCCGCTCCCATTTTTTTCGTCTCCGCAGTTTTTCCCCCAAAACTTGTTCTGTCTCTTTCTTCCGCCTTTCTTTATTTCCCGGTCTTCCGTCCTTCATGCTCCCCACGCGGCTTACTTATTACATTTTTTTGACGATCCCGTCTCTCTCCCTGTTTTTCCGAGAATTTTGGGGAAAAGTTTCTTACTGCGTGCATTGCACAAACTTTTTGAGCAGGCGGGACTGTACTAGTTATTTAGCTGTTGTCTATCGTGGGGAATCACGGCACTCTGTGAAAATTGGGAATCAGTTTTGTGACTAGCGTCCCTCGTTTACATTTTGGCTAATGTTCGGATCGGAAGTCAAATAATCTAAAATTTCGAGGGTTTAATTTTCCTAATATTTTCCCATTGCCCTAAATATTCTGCCTCTCCCTTTTTTTTATTTTAAATTATATTCGTTTATAATGTGCTTTTTATTTCTAAACTTTGATGCAAAAGTATGAAGCTTTTTCTGTTCGAATATTTCATCTCATTTGTGATTACATTACTTAGTTAACTTGAAATTACTGTGACATTTCATGCGTTGGCTGCTCTTTCATCTAAATAACTTTGCCAAATCTGGACGTGGATTGGAATAAATTAGAATCTCCCCAAAATGAATGTACGAGGATTATTTTAATATGCACTCCATCTGCGCTTTAAAAAAAGGCATTAAATTTTGTATTCCCACCACAAACATTTTTAATGCAGAGCTTATTTGGTCAGAGAGAGTTTTTATGTCGCAGCTATGCAATATAAAAAAATATTCATCCCCGGTTAACTCCTTTCCCACGTCGTAAATATAGTGGTACATTTTAATGATGCTCCAAATTTGACATTTTTACGACGGAAACCTTTTATCATCATTCTATTTGTCTGACACTTATAATTTTTACACTCAAGCGAATGATTAAGGCTTCATAAGAAACGATGTTCACTTCATCTGTACTCAATATATATTTATGAGTGTGCACATGTACCACGAAACCCCGTGGCCATGAGCAAAAATGTTTTGAGAGCAGCATGGTTTCCTCATCCTCTTAGCGGCTAAATTCCTGTGCTTTGCTTCCTTTCCCTCCCCAATGTTACATATGACTGATCAGTTCGTACGGCTGCTGACGGTTACTGGTTATATGGAAATACTTTAGCTGTAGGTATCTCTTTTATCTGAATCTCTCTGAAAACTCTTTTATTGTGACAAGGGAGAGATCTCGCTCAAACCTTGACCTGCTCCTGCTTAGGCCTACACTCCGCAACGCCACCATTCCCTCTCTACCCGCTGTAGTCCTCCTCGAAATCCGGGCAGTCTCCGAAAGTTCTAGCCGCGAGTCACTTCAGCGAAGGCAATCGCTATTTGCGTAGTTGTTCAGTAGCATTTGAGCATTAATGAGAATGTTGTTTAAAATATTCCGAGAGCAATTATAGTTGATTTACTATAAGTGGCAAACGCAAACATTTTACGTAAAATCAAATTTATTTATCCAACGTTTAGGTTTAAATATAAATCATCATCTATGCATCATTTGCATACCATAATTCGCTTTTCGATTTTTATAAACTTTTTTATATGAATTCAAAAGGGATTTCCTAATGTTTTATCTACTCGAAATCATTTCTCTTTTATATAAACAGAACTACCACATTATTTTCAAATTTTATCTCTCCCGTTGAGAATCAACGGGTATTTTCGCTAGTCCACCTATAAAATTCAGCACCTGAGAGATCAAATGCAAGCATCATAAATTTAGCCCGAGCTTGACCCGAGACTCCTTTTTTCATGTGGTTCATTCCAAAGGGCCATACTCTCACTTCGGTTTGAATCTTCGAGTCTCATGCATTTCGCCGGACCTCCTTGTGACTCCTAGCAGTAACTCTATCTTCCGTCAAGGTTCCTCGATGCTCGCTCCTCTAGCCGTGAAAGTTTCACCCCCTTCTCTACTCCATCTACTGCTTCCCTCCTGGTTTTCATGAGAAACCTTACCAACACGCTCTTTCACCCATAATGTCAGTCTCTCTCCATTCCTCCCTGCTTCCTCTCACTTCTAACTCAATCCAAGTCTTATTCTCCTTTGTCTTCCTTTTTCCCTCCCTTTTCCCTTTCTTTTCTCTTTTTCCCATTTTCTTTCGCGTTCCCGTTCATGATACCGTCGAGTTCGCCTTGCTTCTCTATCGCCTCGCCTTTAATATTCTTCTTCCCCGTATCTCTTTCCATTTTATCAATTTACTGGTTCCTTTCAACTCTTATCGTCGGAAAACACCCGTCATGTCATTAAAGCCTAAACGCAGTCATATATCATCAACGAAATGGTCTAAAACTGTGAGGTTGATATTTTCGAAGGACATTAGCGGCCTCCTGCTGCCCACTTTTCCCGAAACCCCTAGTGCCATACGAAAGACAGCTATTGCAACCCAAGCATTATATTTATGGTTGAATCGTCAGTAAATCAGAGTAAATTTTTATTATAAGCTTTCATTCGCTTTGAATGACTCTCCGCGGCTTTTAGGGTAACGATGCCTTCGGTGGGAAACAAGGCCCGTAAATTTCGTTTTTTTTGGAAATACGCCGGAATCGGTGAAAAATCGCTGTTGATTAGGGCCGACGGTGACCTTTTTTCATGCTCACTGTTCTTTTACGAGGAGGTCAATACTATGTATTAAAATGCTTTCAAGTTCCGCACGAAGCCGAGGTTACTGTAAAAGAGGGGAACTAATAATTTGGACTCATCTGAGGAAATCCATGGAATGTAACTAAGCATTATAAATCAACTGAACCATGGGAATACTTAACATGGGAATACTTGAGTGCATTAGGTGTCACGGAAATCCTTGATATACTTATTAAATCAAAATCATGTAGTACTTTTTACACAATTAGATTCATCGACCAAGGTTTCGACAGTTTTATGTAACTATTTATCCTTGATAATGATTTGCTAAGTGATTTTATTTAGTGAAAATATGAAAACAAATTGAATTTTTTTATTTTATTTGTTTTTTATGCAAAAAATCTGTCTCTACAAGCATTTGTGCATTGATATAATTTTTTTACTCGAAAGATATTGGGTATCATTTGTGTCCCAATTCCCGACGATCTTTTGACGACGTTAACTCTTTCAGAACCAAAGAAAAAATTCCCAACCGTCGACGTGCCCTTTCATGTTCATGTTTTGTTTCGGCGCAAGTTCAGCTCCTTCGCGGAACTCTTCCCTTAGCCTTCTCAACACGTGCTCCCGTCTGTTTTTTTGTCCGCCATTTTTTTCCGCCGAACTCAACTCCTGCATCTTCTCTCACGCGAGTCCCCGGCAATCCCTCTTCTCCCTCACACACTCACTCTCGTTTTTTTTCCTCCAACCCAGCTTTTATCGCTCGTCCCACATCTTAATCGAAAACAAAGCGCTCTTGCCCTCTCTTCTTTTTCTAATTCTCCTCCCTCCTGTCTCTCTCTCTCGTCTTCCCTTTTTTTCTTTTATTGTCGTCACCTCACGTCTCTGCGGACGTCCTCATCCGTTGCTCTTTTTTTTGTCTCGATCCCAGAGCAGCGGACGCTATCACTGCTTCCGACGCCGTGCCGTTTTCTCTCCCGTTGATCAACTCACTTTCTTTTTCTCTCCCCCTGAGCTCCAAAAGCGAGTCCGAAAAATAATTTCCGCCGTTGATTGAAACGTGCGTTTTCGGACTCCTGGTCTTCGGGATGTGTACGAGACTTTTTTTTCTCCCCTTGGCGTTCACCTGTCATCGTCATTCTTCTTTGCGCTGTTAACATTTTTTTGGTCATTCGTTTACGTGACTCTCCTGAAGCGTTCTTAAATTAGTGGTGAGTCCTCACGTTTCAGATTCAGTCAGTCGCTGAATTTTCCCTGAAGGAATTGAGGAATTTATTCTTTTATCCCACATTTCTAAATGTTTAATTTGACTGCGACAGGTGTTGATTCACCGCTTATTTTTTTCAATTTCTTCGTACTTATTTCTTTATCCCTGTTTCACTGAAAATTCAAACACAGCCCAATTACATGATCCAGTTTGAAAGCAAAATCAGCTCGAGCTTTGATTTCAAGGGAAAAAACAGCCAGTATTACAAGATCCTTGTACTGTACGAGTAAGCTTGTGATTTCTGTGATGCTCTACTTACACTTCATATTTTCATTGCTGTTAAATTAAATGTAGACATTCCTTCGTTATAGACCAAGATGTCGACACTAAGGACAAGATTTTATTAAACTAAAATCGCGTTTCATATAAACTTCTACGCACTAAAGTTTATAAAAGCTATAGCTTGAGATTCGTGTAGGTTTTTTTCCAATTCCATTGCATATTGATTAAAAACTTGAAGCTGAATGCGGTTAGCCATGGAAAATGTTCGCCTCCCACCGTTTAATGACTGGAGTTTTTATTTATTTATGACATTTATTGCTGATTTAGTTCGGGTTCTTAATGTGCATTGCATCAACGTTTTTAAAATCCACGTGAGAGATTGCAGTTATGCTTCAGTTTAAGCTGCTTCGACGGCTAAGATCATTTCACACTTACTGTCTGCCATTTGCGGGCAGGGGCGACAAAACTCGGGACGAGTAGGAGCGGCCCGACGATGCTTAACATCGGTGACCGTGCGGGAACTGGTGATTACATCGCGGCAGATCGTCGCCCTACCACTAGAATTGTCCATACCTTTGTTCATCATTCACTTTATTACATGTTGCGTTTCTTCTTTGTTATTATTCCCCGTTTTGTTGTGGCAATCAGAAGAATAGGGTGAGTATCTATAAACGACGGCGTTTCAAGTTGCCCTTACGTGATCCTTCCTTCGACTTCGGCAAAATAAATGCTTCGACTAAGCTCAGACTAAAAGATGTATTTAAATCGTGGAATATTTGACCATTAAAATCAACTGAAGTAATGTGATCGGTGAACAGCGAATCTGAATAGTTACTGTTATCCATATAGATAAAGAGTAAATATCTTTGATGCCATGACACTGCCAAAACACATCCTACCCTCGAGAGCGCCTTCCAGAACTTATAGAAGAATTAATTATTTGCTTTTTCTCGGTTCTCTAAAGCTTAGAGGTTGGTTGATGAGATTCGAACCCGCGGTCTCATTTTATGCCAACGTGCACATCATTCAGCTGGACAATCGGGCCGCATAAGCGATAAGTGCATACTTATAATTTGGACGCGACGTCGGGACAATGGGATCTGCATATTTTACGCAAAAGCGGGGTAGGTGGCGCTGTTTCAGTCCTCCCTTAAATATTCCAGCGGACCCACGATTCCTCCTAGGATACCCCACTCCATTCCTCTCCCTTCACCGCCAAGTCCCCCATCCCATTCGTGGCCTCGCGTCAGTTAAGGAACGGACAAAAGTCCCGAGGACTGCAGCGCCACCGACCACCCCCTTTGCCGGCCTCTTGCTATGCAAATGGCCCCACCGCTTCTAATCCCTTTACATCCCTTGCATCCATCCTCCCTCTATCTACCCCTCCTCCTCCCGGACACGTGTCGCACCCAAACATGGTGATGTCTCCTACGAAAAGATGGCCGGACTCTCTTGGCTCGCTTAGCCTGGGTGTCCTAACGGAAAAGGAGAGGACGAGCGTTCACCGAGGCAGTTACGTACAAAAAGGCTTACCTACCCAGGGCTGTCAACCGTACTTATTTCCCCACGCCTGTCCTCATTTTCCACGAAAAAATTCTCAACTGTCAGGAATTTCTAAAGGTTTGGAATTTCGGTCATTGAAATTTGAAACCTCTCTATCCTAATTACTGGTAAACTGGAAAGCCGCGCCAGTCACAGTTGACAGGTAGATGGTAAGGTGATTACTCTGAGAAAGATAGATGGGACAGTTGGGAAAGTTACCAAAAAAAATTAACTGATTGAAGTTAAAGTTATTCTCTGGAAAAAGTAACTAGTTGAAGTTCAAAGTTACTTTTCTGAAAAAGTAACTGATTAAAGTTTTTAAAAAGTAACTTTTACGTTAAAAGTTACTTTTTCAGTTACTTTTAAGAAACTTTTAAAAAAGTAATTATTAAAAGCTATTTTTCGCAATTGGGATAAAATAAATACAAACTTCAATTCAAGAAACATTTATTTAACTTTTACTTAAAAAGTCATTAGACTTTAATAACATTCTCATTTCAAAATTTGTATCGGACATCCGTCCTCTCATGTCTGAAAAAAGAAGCCCTGCAGCACTAAATATCCTTTCATGCGCTGATGATGGAATGCCAACGTTGTACTTACTTGATAAAGAGATATTAACACTTCTACACTCGTGAAAATATCTCACTGCTTCCGCATCGGCGATGAAAAGTGCCCCCTGACTGATAGAAGTCAGTTGGTGTTTCAATTTTGAAAACAAATGCAACTATCTTAGAAAATTTTCCCGAATCTCCGAAAAGTTTACGGTCACTCCACTGGTGACGGGATGTCGCCGAGTAAGTTATGCGTAAACTGGCGCATTTTACAGATACGTTACTTTGAATGAACCCGTCCCCCTCGTTACCCGTCGTAGGTTTTTGCGACCCCCTTTCTCGTGTTCAACTATGTAGTATTGATGACACGATGTCGCAGAGCGTGACATTCGTGCCCTCGCGGACATGGTCTCGTGTGTTCTCGTCTGAGGGTGTGTTCCTAAACTTTGGCGGTTTACTCCACTCAACCCCGCTTTTGTTTGGATGTATTCGTCTAGGCCTATTCATTGCATTCTTGCACAACTACCCAGCTATATTGCATTCTTAGATACCGTTTTATTTTCCTCTTTCTGTTGGGCAAGCTTGGCCCCAAAATTCGTACAGGTCGACCGACATTCGCCAAAAATTAACGAAAAAAATTAACTGAAGTTAGTTTTGTATCAGTTAATGTATAATTTTAACGATTAAAAGTAAACTCTTCTAAAAAGTAACGGTTAAGTTACATAGACCCTTCCTTCTAATCTAATTAGTTAACTACATTTTTAACGATTAATTTTATAGTTCATTTTTTTAAATCGTTAATTCCAACTATGCATGGGCGCTCAAACACGGGGGCAAGGGGGGGGGGGTGCGGCCCCCCCTAGCCTCCCGGGAAAAATAAAAAAGGGAAGGGAAAATTTAGTTTATTTATTGTTTTTGCAGGATTAAATTAATATTTTTGTAAAAAATTTAGAAAATTGTCATTCACCTAAGATGTTCCAAAAATGTATTCCTGAGACCTCAAATTTACTTAACTTTCCGGGAGAGGGCTCCTCGGACCCCCCTTCTTAAACCTGTATTGGCCCCCCCGTGGAAAATATTGTATGGGCGCCCATGCAACTATGAGATGGTAACTTGCTGGTCTATCGACCAGGGAGTGTGCTATGTAATATTCATGCTCTCAATTCAATAGTTGTGGGTTCGAAAATCGCATCGAGCATTGATGTTGCTTTGTTTTAGCATTAAGAATTTGGGATAATCGGTGTGATATAGAACTTGGAGCATCAAAAGAATGAAGTCTACCTCTGCCTGAAAAAATAAACTCTCAAATATTATAAGGTAGTTAATAATAATAATACCTTTATTATCTAAAGATCATGTGTACAAATTAATTACAATGGTATAGGATTGGTCATTGGCATTGGTTCTAGGACATATGGTATGATTATAGGTATTTTAGGCAACTGCACACTCTAATTCTCATTTTTTCACCCAAATGACCTAATTTCCAAAGATAGAGTAGGCAACCCTGAAGGGGTTTACAAATTCTTCTTGAGCCTTCTACATGATGGGTTTAAAATGCTAATCTAACTCCTTTGGAGCAGAATTTGGAAGCTATCCCTGCATATCTGTTGTATAAAATTCTTCTCGGGTCTTCCATTGGGTTGAATTATCTTAGTGCATGGAAGGCGAAAACCACAAAAGATACACTTTGTCAGCGCACACAGATTTTATTGTTGACAAAGAAACAATGCAAAACAAAATTTATCCTCCAGATCGTTCAGGGTGCTACACACTAAGTAAGGATGGAGGTAAGTACTGGTTGTCCAAGGCCCATGGACTAGGAGAGATGCCAGCAGTCCTGGTAGTGGCACCAGTGCAGTCTCTGTAAAGAACAAGTAGGGCTCCACGACCGGCTCCAATGGAGGGTGAAACTCATAAAAGCCTCAACCAATGCCCCCTCCCTCATTTTAAAATCACCTCGACCAAGCTAGTGCCATTGACATTACTAGCGCAATCGGTCTGGGACTGTTTTACCCCAGGGATGGAGTGTGGGCTAATTTCTCCCACTCATGCTTTTTCCCAACCTTGGAGAAAGCCCAGCCGGTCTTGCCTCTGTGTTCCACTGGAGGGAGACAGTCATGGATGGCTCAGGGTCAAGGGCTGCATTGTGGCCAACATTTTGACACTCAATTTGAGCATTGTCTTCAGATCAGATGAGGTCAAAACATCGGCCAGAACACAACCCTTGACCCGCTATAAGATTCAAGGATTATTTCGAACAACTGATATGCTGGGATAGCTCCCAGATCCTTTTTAAAAAGGGTTAGATTTATACTTAGCATTTTTAACCTGTCATTTGGAGTACCCAACATTAAAGTTGAAAATAGTAGTCTTTAGCAACTTCACTTTCATGCAGAAAGAAGGAATAACTTCAAAGTAACCAAAGCCAATCAAATATTCCTCTAATTGAACCATGTGAAGCTGAAAAAATTTCTTGGATATTAATTATACCAAAAGCATACCATTTGAAATCAAGGAAAAAGGCAAAAATTGTGTGGCACTATGTATTTTTTGTGTGGTGCCTAATTGCCACTAAGGCCTGTAAGTTAGGTACCACTCTTTTTAACATATTTATTCTTTTCTTTTTCAGCTGAAGGCATTTTATGTTGACCTTCTGGTTCCTTTGGAAACAAATTTAGAAAAGGATACTAAAGTTGTTCAGGTATGTATGTGAAAGCAAGTTTTTCCATCGATCACAATTATAACTCATTAAATGGCTAGGAAATATGTAGTAAGATCATTAATACCTCTTTAATGAAGAGGTATAGTCCATTTTGAAATGATTACTTACATTTAAATTCACACATGAAAACACAAGCAATTCTTCCTAAGATTTTCACTATTAAAAAATTAAATAAGTTAATTGTAACAGTTCAAATAATTAGCCATTCAAAATTGCCAACTTTGCAAGTATTTACCAAGTGATGAGAAGGCACATTTCCCAATAAAATTCAGTTTATCTTAAAATATATGTTCAAGTAAAAAAATGTTGCTTATCATTTAAATTATATATCCTTGGCATTTATATGGTAATTCAAGTCACCTAGAGTTCTTTTACTAAGCATTCAAATAATAAATGCAATTGTAATCTTCTATGGATATGATCAAGGATAAAATCTTCTGAGGATAAAATATTGCATCAAACTATGGGCTATGATTTCTAAGATGTAGAAGTGATAAAACACTTTCTTAACCTTTCAGTCAGAGCAGAAAAAGTTTCTACAACAGCACAAGCAACGACATGAAACTTACAGCAAGGCAGCTGCTACCATGAAGAAGCAAAGGAAGAAGACTAAAGGCAGCAGCAGTAGCAGCAGCGCTGCAGCCAAGACAGGACTTGCTTTGGACAAAGAACTGAAGGTGATGATCCAATACTTTTCTCTGACTGTGGAAATACAGTCATTTCCCATGCATTCTCTACATAGCAGTGGGATTGATATTCATGGATACCACTATTATTATTTACTACGATATTTATCGATACCACATTATTGCAATGAGCATATGTATTTCAAAACAACCCTACTTATCATTTGTAATCTTCTTTAGAAATTTTTGACTTTTTAAAAAAGTTCCAATTATCCATTTTTAAATTGCTAACCAAAGATATATGAAATCATTGAATACAGATTAATCAGAAGCACTATCTACTAGAATCTATAGAGTTCCTGCTCGCTGACCCTTTTTATTTTTTGCCATTTTCTTGATGAATACATACATATATCATCACAGATTTTTCACAATTGTCACTGTACAAGATTTAACATAAAAAAGCTAGATGAACCTTCCATACATTGAATTCTATAATATTAACTCCCTTTTATTCCTTCGCAGAATATGCAGATAATGGAAGAAGAGAAGTCCAAACTGGATGGTTTTTGTGAGCAAAGCCTTAAGACTGTAAGTATGGGAAGTAATGCATGCTAAAACTTATTGTGCATTGAATAGTTTTCATTCTAAGAACCCTCAACTTCAGAATGCAGACTTGCATTACCTGAATCAAAATCAATTTTATTATGTTGCTGTCAGAGGTAGAATGTAATTCAGAAACAAAATTTAATGTGATCTTTGTTTTAAATATTAATTTGAATAGCTCTTAGATAAAAATAATTCATCACTCAGCAAATGCTTTTTTTAAATCATTATTCTAGATTGATTCCATAGGATATATCAGATTAGTAGAAAATAATATTTACATAGTTATGCATTTCTGGAGACTTCATCCACTGAATGATATTTTTGATTGTTCTTTATTCTCCTGATAGGCTATCACACAGGAGAGACGTCGATATGGTTTTGTCCTTGAGCGTCAATGTTCCCTCGCCAAGCACTACTTAGCATATCATGGTCAAGGCCACGCTCTTTTTCAACGCCATCTGGAAGACTGGCAGGAAGTTGCTCGCACGCGAGAATTTCTACCAGAAGCTGTTGACACCATGTTTGCAAATCGGCTCTCTGTAAGTTTATAAAAACATACAATGCATGTTATCTTCTGCTGCTAGGAATGCATTGGTTAGAATAATGTATATGTGCATAGAGTGAAAACACTCGCTGAATGCTTTTTAACTCCACCCAAGGAACTTCAGAAGGCCACCACTAATGATGAACACTCATGGTTTATTATTAGATTCTCGTCTTAAATTTTTTATTTGATGCTTCACACACTATACAATAGTAAATGCAGTAAGACCGTGATATTACTACATAGTAGGTATCATTTTTACTGGCATCTCATTATCACAAAATATATTTAAGGTTTCAGCAAATTGACAGCAATACCACTTGATGCTGCAATTGATTCTTGAATTAACAAATTTAGTTTCTTGGTTCAAATGTATTATAAGGTTATAATGTAGGTACCAATTCATTATATCAAGGTTTTACATTGATAAGAAATCAAATTACATTCAATGAAACTTATTGGCAGCTAAGTTTTCACTTTTTCTTTTTTTCTATGATTGTCATGAGGTTTGCAATGTATCAGTTTAATTTGCCAGGGAAAATAATCTGACATTAATGTTTACAGACATAAATGAATGAAAAGTATGACACTGCATATGAGTCTTCTGCTCAGCAAAGCATGTTCAATAACAGTGAACCTGCATCTTTTATCCCTTCCAGCAAGTCAACTTTTGGCAAGAGGATGATGAAGATGATATCTACTCTCAACCCAGCAGAGGTAAAAGTGGTTCCCATATTGAGGCAGACAGGTTATCACTGACTTCTCAGCTACGTAAGACCAAGTCAATGGATGCATCTTGCTTAGAGCTGCGGTCTATGAATGAGGTGGCGAGTACGAATGAGAGTGGAGCTCGTAACAGGGGAAGCACCGCAGGGGTGACTGGGATGGACCTCAGTGGAAGCAGACCAACACTTCTCGGATCACTGTCGCGAGCAAAATCTGAGTACAATCTAACAGCCTCCACCCATTCATTGGTGCACGGTAAGATCCAAATTCAGCCTAGTGTTGTCTAAGCATGTCTATGCTATTGGAGCATTACTGTCTTGGAGCATTACTGTCTTGGAGCATACATAATATGAAGGGGACATATTTGCTACCAATTGTCAACTTTTGTAGAGAGTATAACTTGCCAAAGTAGATTTTCCCCTTCGTTGATGTAATCCAGAAATAACAACAAAATATCATTTCCTGTAAATATTTCCAATATATGTATTCATATTTTCAAGGCTAATTAGATACCTAAAATGTGTTATTAAATCACATTTGAGTTACCATTCTGAAACTTGAGATATCCGCTTATGAAGAGCTTTTAATAAGTTAAGTTAAAATATCAGCAATATTTAAGTTAGCTTCAATTAATAAGTCGTAAAAGTATGACGGCCTTACACAAATATCATGGCAACTTTTGGTTATTTATTAGGTATAATTTACTTTGTGGATTTTTATGGAATGCACTTAATAAAGTTTTGTAGATAATCAGAAAGAAATTGGCAAATTAGTATAATTCAGGTAATAGGATTAACAATTATGTGCATGATTACATTTTTACCTAAAGTAAAATTCTACATTCATACGTCAACACAAACATGATTTGTTTTTAGAGACTTGTAACTTATTTTATCCCTATATATTTTATCCCTAAGAAATCTATAACCCATGCATAATAAATTACAAGCATGTTATTCCTCAGATAAGTACCATTTTGAGGGCTATGTATTGCCATGCATACAATTTTTTTAAACAATGAATTTTAAAAATCCATCACAAAGACTAAAGCTCCTCAAAAGACATGCTAATTGACAGCATTAACTACTAATTAAAATATGAAGGACATAAAACTGTCTTCATGGAAATAAATGGTATTGTGTAAAAGTGAAGCATTTGAGTTTCCAATGACTAGTATCTCTGTGATGATTCACCGAAAAAATGTATAGCCTGTATAATTCTAATTATGAGTTAATTGAACATTTTAGAACCTGATACTCCTCCAGCTCGTCCTAAATCAATGGCTGTCCCTGAAGTGCATGGTGGGACAGGAAGGAGGGTCAGTGCAGGCCTAAGGAGTAGTAGGACCGAGGAGGATGTGACCATTGACAGCAGTGGTGGTGGCCAAGTCGCCAGAGCACTTTATGCCTACCTGTCGAGTGGAGAGAACCAGTTGAGCTTCCTAGAAGGAGACCTTATTTCACTGATGGGTGAACGCAACAAAGGCTGGCAGTTTGGAGAGAACCTGAGGACAAGGAGGAGTGGATGGTTCCCCTTGGCATACACAGAAGTTGTCTTATCATCAGCTGATGGGGACGAGGACATTGATGACGACTGCCTGAGAGGCCTTGAAGATGATGTGGATGATGATGACAATGACGATGGAGGGGGTGATGACGATAGAGGAGCTGGGTAAGATTCCTTCATATAGTTTCACACTTAACTGGAAAATCTATCATTTATCAAAACCTTTATTGAAATCCATAAAGCTTCCCACTTTGTTGTTATCTTAAAGGAAAATGCCAATTTCTCAGTTTCATTTATTTGATGTGGTGCTAGGGATGTGCGAGTACTCGAAAAATACGATTCGAGTCGATGGAGCCACCGAGGCCAATAGGTTCAGAAATCTGCCGACAGGAAGCACTATCATAGTAAACTTGCCTAAAATTGATCATTTCATGGAAATGTTCCTCGGCTATGAGAAGTGATACGAAAATGATCTATAATATAAGTTCTAGCTGCATCCTTTATCTTTCAATACGGATACTTTTCAAGTACATATATAAGTTTAATAAAAGTACTGTAGTAGTGTAGAGCAAAGAGGATGTCCAGCGTTTTTTTCCTCAGGCCTTGGCGCTGAGTGCTTTCGGTAGTCCAGTGAATGGCTATGCATCCTTGGCCTACCTCTCGCTCTCCCCTCCAACACCCTGGGTCTCTCTCTCCCCCTACCCTTGCCTCGGCTCTCATTGGAGGGTATTTTTCTCTCGAGTCAGCATCACATTTCATCAAAAGTATCACATGTCACTCATCGCTTTCCCACGCCCTAACTTCTCAGGTGGTTTCTACTAGTTTGGGGGCGGGGAAGCATTGCCGCAGAGTAATTTCTAATTGAATAACTTCGTCGCTCGTAGCAGAAGGTGCCTGTAAATTATGCAACCTTGATGACATAATACGAAAAATCGTACTCGTTATGGTGATATGAGAGAAATAACCACTCGCTACAACCGTCCAACTTCGTGCGTTATTACCATGAGACCAACCATTGGTAAAAAATCACTCGCTACAGCCAGATTCTCGCTATATACTTCACTCATAATGATGGACTTCTACTGTATTAGGTATTGATAGTCGGATTGTTGTCTAACTTTAATTGCTACGACTACTCTAGGCTCTTCCTAGGAATTTTGGATACACAAGTTTTCAACCCAATGCAGTCATTAAATAAAACTGTCGACAAATTACAAGAGGTTAGTTCATTTCAATTGTCCTATTGGAACTGTTCAAGACACATTAATTTTAATTCATCTCCTAATTCTATCACGATTACAATAAACATTCCTTATCACCTTTTCCCTTCCAAATCAGGCCATATGTTCAGAAGGGAAAATGCACTAGGGGATTGGGAAAACGAGAATATGTTGGTGCATGAATTATTATATTGCCTAGTTGGGAAATTGCCGTAGTTCATACAACGAGACTCAACTCGATACGCGCGAGTAACTACAACTCGACTCGAGATCAAAAAGTACTACTCGCACATCCCTATTTGGTGCTTATGTTTTCCTTAACACATTCCGTGCTGACGGTATTTTGCCATCCATGCCCCGTGACTGAAATTTGGGTAAAATTTTTACATTTTTTAATTATATATAAACCAGGTGCTTTTTGTAATTTGATGCTAGGATATTTTTGGCTTTAATTTCATAAAATACTCCCTCTTTTATTTTTAAACCGATGTTTAATTTGTAAAAGTATCCTGCTAGATATATGATACTTCCCCGCAATACACATATTTTTTTTCGAGATTTCTCACCTTTCATGAATACTGAGGAGAAAAAGCATACATGAGGCAAAAATATTCCAAAAACCGAACGGACTATCAAGGTACACCATAACTGTTTCTTTTACCCTGAAAATGCTCATTTATCAATTTGATAATTTGTTTTATTATGCCAAATGTCACCTATTGTTTCAATAAAAATTTTGTTTACAATTTTGGCTGATTATTTACCTCATACGCGAGTCATCAACCAAATACCTCCAACAAGAATATCATTTTGTTGGAGGTATTTAGTTGATGTTATAGAATTAATTACAAGGCAAAATATTTTCAATATATTTTAATAAAATATTTTAGAACTTAGGACCAAATATTGCAGCATATTACAGGAAAAAAATGAAGTACAAATATAAATAATGCCTTGCATTGAAAATATTTTAAATTTATGATACATCAAATTTCTATTTACATTTTCTCTATACATACATCTATACTCATATGCAATAATTTCAAAACAAATAACACTTCAAAATTATTATTATTATTATCAATACATTTCACTGTGAAATGCCTAGAAACTTCCCTTCAATTTTAGTCCAGGCTCATCTGGGCAGGCGGGGCAGTAGTACGAGGTATCTTTGCGTAAATTATTGCGGAAGCAATCCCCAAACCTCTTCTGCTTTCTTCTTTTCTGTCTTGCGTCTTTGTCATAAAGTCGAGGGAAAGGGTCAGATAAGCCTTTGGTTCTAGTTGAGGCGGGTTGGGATATTGATTGTCCTTCCAAAGGGGTTGAAGTTTTAGAAAAGACCAAAAGAGATTCTATTATTTGTAGCCGAAAATCAATCAGAGAAATTTTCCTAACATTTTTATAGTATAAAAACTATTTGGTAAAAATAGGTTCAGTAGGTGGATGCCCAATTTTTGTACCATTTGGTGGTCTTTCTTTCAATGGGGTAGAATTACATCATTTGATCCAAATGATCTATGCCACTCATTTTCTTGTTATATTCCACCACTGCCTCTGGCTTCCATGAAGTATGCCCCCGTCTATTCATGGCCTCAATCATTTGTCTTTCATACACTGACAAAATTCCAATCTACTCCGCCATGGAACATAGATGAAAATTAGGCTTCCAGTACTGCAGACTTAAGAAAGTGAAATTCTGAAACAAGTGAGTGAAATCTGATATTATATGCACATTCATTCATTCTTGGAAACTAAATCAAATAAACACACAATACAGTGAGAGCAAAATGGTATAAAGAAAAGTTTGATTCCTTGGTTTAAAATAATTTTGATATTTCTCCTGAACCTTGAATATCTTCTTCGAAATATCGTCTTCAAGATCTACAAAAACATTTATGCGATAAAATGTTACAAAATACAATAAACAGAGGCAGTTGCTGTTCTCCGCAAAATAAAATTAAAGTTCAAAGAGATAATAATTAATCACCTCCAAAAGTGTCCTTTCTCAGTTAAATACAGTGAAAAAGAAAAAAACGAAAAAAAAGGGTTTTTTTCCCCCGAAGCTCTTCACTCAGAAGCCAGGCTTGCACTGTTGACTGACCCTTTTCCTTCTCCTGCTGCCAATGGCTAGCGCTCGGAGCCAAATATACCATTTGAGGGAACCATGACGTATCCCTTATGTCATCAGTCACTCGAAAGGGACTGCCGTAACGTAGACGTTACGTCATGAGCATGGAACATGTAAATGGAAACTGATGTGTGTGTATGCAATAGTTCAGACACCTGGTAACCTCCAACCATTATGTAAACATGGTCATGAATGGAATATATTATATCAGTTGTGGGTGGTTTGCATGTAATATCCAGTCTGCATCAGAGCTGTTCTTCTTTTTATCATAGAAGAATTAGTTTTTAAGTTGTCAAGTAGTGGCTGGGGATGCTAAGTTCCTATTCATCCCTGCTGCCTACCCTCCACATAAACCAAAAAGATATTGTGAAATTCCACAGAGGAAAATCATTTGCCTTGACCGGGAGGGGAGGAGGACACCTCGGTAGCTTAACTGGCTAAAGCACTTGGCGCGAAATCGAGGGATCCGGGTTCGCATCCTGGTCAAGGTAAATGATTTTTCCTCTGTGGAATTTCGCACTATTGTGCACTTGTGGGTGACTCCGTATAAGGTTATACTGTGGCTAGTCCCACTATCCTCAAAATTTGTCAAAAAGATATTCTTTATGGTAAATTCTTTGCCGACCAATTACTAGGTCTGATTCCCTAACAAGGTCAGATTCGCCATACACTACCATCTAAATGATTCCCATATTGTCATAAATTTTATTATTTTTTCTCACACAGCTTGCAACTCCATTTTTCCTTGAGCAGATTTTAAGTTTAAAAATACTGTGGTCTATCATTTATTAATTATCCTTTCCAGATCCCCTGGGCAGCCTAACCGCCCATCTCGCCGACGCAACCGAAGTCAAGGGACTCTCCCTCACCAACGACATCATCACAGGATGAGTAGTGTGGACACGGCAGTGATTGGAGGAGTTTCAAATGGCGGCACTGGTAAATCTTTGGGACTCTTGAGTCCAACCTCTGGAAGCAGTGGTATAAACCCCGCAATTGCTAGTTCAAACACCAACCGACCTGCTGCACCGAAACCGCCTCCTCCACCACCTGTAGTCTCTGCCATCCCCAACACCTTTGGGGACACAGTTCTTCAGAGGGTCACTGGTCTTGATAAGGTAAACAGAGTTACTTAAAAATATCAACTAAGTTAAAAACCTCTGAGTTAAAGTGAGAAACAATTACCTGTAAAGTGGCTGAGAATTTCTGCAATGGATCGCAAAAATTACTCTGAGCATGCACAATGTGTCTATGTTCTACCTTAAAAAGGAGATTTTCAACATGCACGAATCGCCGGTTCTTTTTTCAAATTTTGATGCATTATTATTTTGTTTTAGGAAGGACCTCTCATTTGATTTCTGTGAAATCAAACTTCATGGTCCATACACTCCTTAGGTTTTTAAATAAAGAATTTTTCAGTTAAGATAGGCATTGATACAGAGGGTGAGGTTATATTTTTTAAGCGAGAGATTGCTTTCCAATTTTTCTCATGAAAATCTGAGAATCTGATCATTTTTTCACCACCTGTTATACTTCCTCTTTAAAGGCATATCTAAGTGATTATTGGTTTTTCATTAATTATTCCTGTAAGGTTGTGACCAACAACATTGGGATAGAAAACTCAGAGGGGAAGGCAATGTTGCCTGTTACACTGTACGGAAAACAGTCTCCTTCACAAATATCCCATTTATGCATTGGTCCTTTGAAATAAGAGTTGCCAATTGGGAAAAATAGTTTCTTCACGCATTTCATGGACTGAAGTACACAATATCTGCTCATTCACCAAAAACAACAGGGATCTTGATTGTAAAAAAGAACTGGTGATATTTGATTAATTAAAGAACCATCTTTATGATCAATTTTGGCAAATAAGCACGTTGTATCAGAGACTAATTTCACCCTGGTTTTTTTATATGGAGAAATATGGCCAAAAGAAACAAAACCTTTATGAATATGGAGAAATCATCATCAATGGAATCCTGGTCAAATGCATAATTGCTCAAATTGTATGCTAAATAATAACTAAATCATTCATGAGTGGACAAATAATCTTCATCATTCATAAAAGTTGCAGCCATTCCTTCTCAATAAATATAAACGTGTTAATTCATCTAAGGGTTCAATGATATGTATAGCAATATCATTAAAAGCTATCTATTAATTTGACCTCAAGTTCATGCTTTCAAAGTTTGAAATTTTTACTGTGACATAAAACAGAATATCGCTGTCCAGTGATGGTAATACTTCAATTATCTGTTAGGATAGACTCGGGGAAAACAAGCAGCTTTATCATTCCCTCCAAGTCATAAGGTAAAGGGAGGCAAAGAAGTCTGGGTAAATATGAATAAAATCATCCCTTGCTCAGCTTAACTCACCTTAATCCACCCCATGCAATGATCCAGTATGGCAGTAGGTCATTCATTTTCCTTCTGGCAACTGTAGGAATGCTTGGTATTTTGTAAAATTGATTTGTCATGCAACTTAGCCAAATCCATAGCCTCCAAAATATACAGGCCTGAACACTCGAATTTCGATCATCATCTGTTTTTAAATAGTAGGCCTCAAATTTCCAATGCCCCTATGGAGGTCAGGAAAAAAATATTTTAATAGAATGTTATCATGGCAGGTACTGCAAACTTTCCTTTAACTATAATAATATCTTCTTTATTCAGAGTGAATTTAGGTCTACATAGTCCTTTCTTGCAATTAATTCATTAATACAACTCACATTAACACCCATACCCTGAGAGCAGAACAAGCCACCCAGACAGATCTCGAACCCGCGACCTTTGGGTTAGCAGGCTGGATGTTACCCCACGACCACCGAGGTTGGCATCCTTTAATATGATAATGAACCATAACTGATGGTAGATAAATTTTGTAAACCACTAAGATGCGCTATTATCACAATATCAGGACACAAAATCTAAGGATGCCTGCCTATTCCAGGCAAAAAGGTTTTCTTTGATGGTTTATCTAGATCACATTCTACATAAATAGCACCTTGCATATCATGAAAGCGGCAGTTGGTTGTATTGCAGAGGAGACCTCTTGAACAGGTATATAACTTATTGATAAAAGATAGTAGTTCACTTGTAGGTACTGTTTTCAAGAAAGAACTTCTACCTCCTTTTAAACTCAAAAGATCACGTGTACATGACATTATTCCATCCAATTTGGTGTCAGGTTATGTTTTTCAATAAAGAATGTGATGGACTACAGTTACTAATATATCAAAAGTTTTTCCTTTTGCCTAAAATGCCTCACTAAAATAATTCTAATGCTTTCCCTAGTGTTTATTATTTTAATAAAGATAAAGTGACCCTTTAAATGTGGCATATAACAAGAAATGCTAACTTTTTTGAACTTCACCATAAGAAGATCACAGCAAGAGCATTTACTGCACTTTTCATAGGGTTACTAAATAAAAATGGAGTGGTAGTGTTACGGCCTGTACATTTCGAAGGCAATGGCCATGTCCTTGCTATACCCTTTATATTCCAGCAAAATTTGCATCCAATGGTCTATTAGCACAATTGCCCCAAACCGCTAATACCTTTATCATTAGTTTTTTATAAATTGTTACTTTATTTTTGTGTGAATAATAAGATATCATACAGGAAAAGATTATTTTATTATATTAAAAAATGATCTTTTTTTATACTTGCTCAGTAGAAACAATATGTCTCATCCACTTTTAATTTCTTTTCTTTAAATAAGAAAGATCATAACAATTTGAGGTACTGAGCTGAGATAAACTTACATGGGGCAGGGCTGCAACTAATTTTATGTTGTATACTGCTTCACATACAGGCAGCCTCCACAGCCTTATATGAAACAGTAAATGTTTAGCTATCTATGTGGACTGTTTTAATAGATAATTCTCACTCTTCATTATATGCAGTCAGGTCTAACAGCTTAAGCCAGGGTAAGTTTAGACAAACCATACAAAATTCTAATTAAATAACAAATAGCATCATAATTATATTAATTGACCTCAAGTAGACTGCAGTTGCAAATAATTTCTTCTCCTAAAGATTTGAAAATTTATATTCTCCCTAAATCAAGTATGTAGTGTCATCACTAGGTAGTTATTACCCTTGTAATTTATCCCCTCCTACTATGTAAAAATGTAATTTTAATGAAATATATTTTAAATAACTAAATTTAGGTGTATTTCTAGCAGGTGAATACTGCTAAACAGGTTTTACTGGTCATAATCAATAATAATGACAGTATGACTGTGTTGCATACTGCATCTTTAAGTACTTGAATATATTATTTGTAGTGCTTCTCAGTAGGCCAGGAGAAGGGTATATACCTTCAGTAATAGAAACTTTCAAGTCACATGTGACAGCATTCTGTCAGTAATGAAGGAATGTATTCTTTGTAGATACGCCTGGCGACTACATCTACTGCTAGTGAAGGAGGGACGGGAATTCCACTTCCTCCTCTGCCTCCAAATTACTCCCATCCGCACCAGACATTCCAAGGAAGAGGGCCTCTGCGAACCCACTCCCGTCCACCCCACGGCATGCACCCTCACATGCCACCACCCCCTCCCCCTCCACCCCCCCCTGGCCACGCCCCGACTGCATTCTCCTCCCTCCCCCCCTTCACCTCGTTCTCCTCCCCATTCTCGGCTTCATCCACATCGTCGTCCTCCTCTTCATCCTCGACAACATCATCACATTCCCAGAGAACGCCACCAACGAACACCTCCTTTGGGAAGTTAAGAACGAGTGCAGCTGGGACTCCCATATCAGTTCCTGTGATTCCAGGGACAGTCTGTATTGGAAATGCTAGCCTGCATAGCAGTAACGACAGTGGATTCAGCAACGAGGGCTTACCACCACCACAGCCAGAAGCTGATTACTCAGACGATGATTCACCAAGGTAATGGAGTGTAACAATTCATTTACATGCATTCAGTGTGTATCTTCCATTCAATGAGTACCTATGTCACTGAAATATGTGGTGCATTCCTCTTGGAATCCATGTGTTCTTGCATCAATTTCACCTCCTATCCTTGGTTAAAAAAAGTTTCATGGCTGCCGTTATAAAGTATATTTGAATACCTTCAGTGAAATGAAATTAATTAAGTGATATGAAAAATAAAATATGATGCACATTGTTGGAAATCAAAATTTATGGCAAACATTTGCAACATTACTCATAGATTTCATAAATTAAATAAAGCAAAATTGATACATATTTCTACAAAGTGAAGCCTAAAACAGTAAAGTTCATTACTTAGAGAGAATTAAATGTCTATCAAACCAAAACCTAATGTCTTAACATTTAATTTTCCATGTAGTTTGTAACCGATTTGCATCAGTAATAACACATGTCAAGTACTGTAATTTTTTCTATTAACCAAATTTTTTGTAGTAAGTCTTAGCTGTAAATATTGATTTATGTAAACTTTGAATAGATAATTTTGAATTGCTAAAATCCTTTTGGAGAGTCACACTTTAAATTATTCAAACTCTTATGTAGAATATTTACCAACCAGAAAAATCAAAATGTACATGCAAGCAATTAGGCAACTTATTGTAAATACATACTAATTTCTAATGTCCCAATCACTCATCCTAATGCATAGAATTCCCAATTTTTTATTGCATTAAAATTATGTATTTTTGCTTCCATGCTACTTTTCATGCAATCAGGGACCCGGTGAAAATAAACTATACTTTAGCTATTACGTATGGCCTAAACTGTCTGCTAAGAGCACTATTTTTTCTCTGGATAATTCACCATTATATTTCTATGATTTCCAGTTGGAATACTATATGGATGATTTAAATATTTCTTTTTGTGAGCCCTCTCAAGAAAAACTAATAGTGACCACTATATCACATCACAATAGTGCTCGAGCATTTAAATATCATTCAGCTAAATATACATCCACCCTAGAGAGGAGAGGAAGGAAAATATTTCTCGGTATGGATCATAAAAGTCTTTATTAAGTTATCCTTAGCAACAATGAGAGTTCACCGGACTAAGAAAGGGTTCAAAAGTAATTTTTCAGCTCCCCAGAGAATACTCTTACATGGAAATGTACTTTGAGAATGAGATAAGTCAAACATTCGCAGAAGACATTGAAAAAATATTTTTTTTATTTTTAGCTAGACAAATTTTCATCCCAGTTTTTTTATTTGTTCTCATTGGAAATAGCTTGGATTGTTTATTTTACAAATATTTGTTTCTTTTCCATTCTGAAATTTTTTTGTCCCTTCATTTTGCAACAGAAATAGTGCGACAACTCATGAAACACCTGGAAATCTTTCTTCTGTGGTAAGAGGTTGGTTGCTATACAAATCTGCCCTCGAACTTTGGGAAGATGTGAATAACCAAGCGATGGAGGATGAGCTGAAGGAAAAAGAGCCAAAAGAAGTAGTTGCAGCAACATTAGGAAGGCAGGGGGGAGGCGGAGCCCTTCAGCAACTTCACAGAAGAACGTCTTTCAGTGCCGACCACTTGTTGGCCTCTCAAGATGGAACAGGGAAGGAGTTTGCTGGTGGTAAAAAGGTCAATGGAAAATCTGGGAGTCTAGTGAAGAGGACATTATCATTTTGGAAAATCAGATCAGCTCTTACCTTGAAGAGAAACTATAATAAGGAAAGGAAACCCATGTCATCATTTCAAGAGAAAGAAGTGCAGACTGAGCCAGTAAATCAACTCTGGCGACATGAGTCCATTGTCAAACTTGCTCCAGCTGTTGAGGAAGAGAATGAGAGAAAACCTCCAGAGGGAAATGAAGAAACAGAAAGGCATCACAAATCCAAGACTAACTCTATATCCTCACTGAGTTCTAGCGTCATGACAGAGGGAACTGTCAGGAATCTCAAAGGGGATGTGGAAACCTTTTCCTGGATAGCTGTTGATGGTTACACAGCACAGTCCAAAAAGTCAGAAATTAAGGATTCTGTTGAGAAAACGATTGAAGAAAGGATCTCCACCACTTCCCATGCATCCTCCAGGCAAGATGTATACCACCTCAATGTCGAAAACAAGGATCCGAGCAATTCCCAGAGGACGGGAAGTGGTTCAGATGCCTCCAAGGCAACATCACAAAACAGACGCAAACATCCACCCCTTCCTCCCCCTCCACCCCCTCCTCTCCCCACCCCTCCACCACTGCCTAAGGGCCATCCTACCCTTGATCTTGATGGAAAAGGTTCCAAGAAGGCCAGAAGTGTCATAGAAGTACAGAAGCAAAAGAAGAAAGTCCAAGGTTCTTTGAGGATATCCACCTCAACCCGCAGTACTACTCAGTATCAACTCCTTCACTATGGGGAAAAGATACACGCCCGCCTCTACAGGCCTGAAAGAGGATCGAGGTTCGATCAGAAATCGGAGGCATCAGGGAACATGTGTGGTCCATGGTATGATCTGTGGGGAGTGGATCAATCTGTGGTGGTTGGAAAGAAAATGCCAATTGAGCAAAAATGATGACCTTTGAACAGTGTGATATTTAGTGAGTTTTTAACCACTTGAGGTAGGTTAAGAGTAACCCCTTTATCTTAAACATTGTACCCAAGCCTTTACCTGAATGTATTCAGAGGAGTAAAAACATGATTTGTTTTGAAAGAAGACTAATTTTAATTATTTGGAAGAAGGGATGTGTATATAGAGTCGCAACCATAACCAAAGTAGTTTAGTTATTTTCATCACTAACCAGTATTTCCTACCCATGCATTTATCTGTGACAGACTTTATTTGCATGAGTATTGTCCCATTTCTCTTGCTTTATTTTCTGCTAACCCTTAAAATGTTTAGTTTATATCTTGCTACATAGTATCCACGGAGATAGAGCCAATTGCTCAGATAAAATTATTATATTTCTTGTTCACATCAAATGCTGAGGTTTCTTGTATTGTTTCAGGGGAAATGCCTTTGCTGCTGTGCGGCTACGTAGAACAAAAACTAATGACCGATCTGCACCTCTTATTTCCTAGTGGAAAGAACCAGTGCCTCTTTAACTCCACTTTACCACTAAATATTTATGAAAACAGAATAGTGTGATTCAAAAGACTAAAATTATTCTTATCCTTTGTAAATACCAACAAACTATGGTGGTGGTGGTTATTGTCTCATCATCAGTGCATGATCTGCAGCATTAAACATTGGTGGCTGGAAGCTTTTGTTGTTGGGTTGTTTTTTTTTGAGGTGTGTGATGACTTGCATGACAATGTAAGACATTGATGCTTACTAAATTATGTGGTAAATAATTATTTGAGCATCTACCACCTCCTCAAGTTACATTAAGTTCTAAACATTGCTGTTGACTGCACCTTTTTCAATGTTTTATAATGAAGATCAGATTTGAACCACAAGAATATTTTAACAGGCAGTGCCAATGACCTCAAGAAAGTGTGATTGCTATAAAAATGCATGGTTATTTCTTATAATCTTCAACCATATTTTTGGTTCATTATCATCTTGGAGTAACTGGAGAAATGAGATTGTAACACCAAAACATTGCATTTTTAAATTACTCCCAAACGAAGATTGAATTTGAATAGTTTAAATGAATTGTTTTCATGTAAATATGTACTGTAACAGATTCTTTGAAAAGTTTGATCATATACTAAGTACCTATGACTATTTTCTCAAAGTGGAAAGTTACATGTAATATACTTTGTTTTTCATATAAATAATGTATTTAAGTCTATATTAATCTAATTGATGGATCTGCTCAAGTTCATCAAACTGTTATAAATTTTCTTATGGCAGAAAGATGATGACCTTTATATGATGGATAGGGCAAAACCGTCAAGGTAAACATATAGACAGTTTTGAAGGAAAGATACAGTTTGATAGTAAGGATTTTTACACCTTTTTACAAGGAAATTTATAATTTTGTGAAGTAATGATTGAAGAATGAGTTGCTGAAAATTCAGAATATGAGAAAGAAAAAGGTGCTAAATGCTCTTAGTCATAAGAGTTATTTAATTAGATGCAATTGTTGAATGGTAAATGAGTATACATATTTCATCCTGTAGATTGATATTTCCGAATGGGATGAGGGTAATACTGTAATGGTAATAACCTACATCTTGAATATTTTTTCATTTGAAGGTGGGGCAAACTTTTGAGATAGAAATGGAAAAATTATCTTTTTATAATTGAAAATGGATAAGTGTATCTACATTTTAGTTTTGTCTCAAAAAATGTATAAAAGTGATGGATAGAAATATGGGTGCATTCCTAATTAATCATGAAGAGATTTTATTTTACTGCAGTTAGATGAGCATTTATTTTGTTTGTTGTATGCCTCTTCCTTCACCTTACACTGTGCTTAGACAAGAATGCCTAGAGGAAATACATGATTTCTATGTCACTTGTAAGCTCAGCACTATTATGTCACTCTAAATAGAGCACTACCCATATGTTTTTTTCAAGAAAACGTATGAGGTTGATGTATACCAACTTTTCAGGATGGAATCCCCAAGAAATAAATAATGAATGTTATGTACTGAGAAGTTACAGTTAAATGCAAAGTTAAAATATAAATCATAATAAAAATTTTATTTTCAATTGGCAAAAAAGCTATAGCTCCTTATATTTTATTAAATGAAACCCAGCACATAAAGCTTAAAATTTATTCATTACACAAATGTATTGACTTCTCCATCTTGAAATCATTTTCTATTCATGTACTAGTGATTTGTACAGATTACACTTGTATCATGTAAACTGCCAAATAAAATAAAATATGGGAACAACTCAAGAAGTCACTTGATTTATAGTCCTTTCACCTTGAGAACGTACATGATACTAAAAATGATGTTTCTCCATTAATACTGAGTAGATAGTATGAGCTACTTGGAGGAGCATCAGCTGAAGTCATTTCAGTACCTTCTTCAGCAATTATATGTATTTGCATAAATATGTACCCAAACAAAAACTTAATGGGAAAATTCTGCGTTCTACTCTCCTGATCCTCACATTCTCTTAATCACAAAAGTCATCAGCCCGTTAAAATTTAATGAAATCATTAGGTATCTCAATCATAATTTAGAAACTAAATTATGCTATTGCTTTTTTGGTATAGTTTCATGTTCATACATAAGCTGATTTTTATTTCCAAAAATTTAACTCACAGAAACATTCCCATTGAAGGTGAGTTCCTTTTTTCACATTATCACCACGGACCTAAATCTTGGGCAAGAGCCTGCCAGGATGGAAACAACAGCCCTCTTTGATTACCACACTTAAACATCGTTGGGCTCAACTCAAATTTGGGATGGGTGATACTTCCGAGGCACACAAAGGCAGATGGACTGTACCACACTTGTGGACTGTAACGGCTTACCCGTTAAAGCACATTAAATTGAAGTAATTTTCCAATTTAATTAACCTATTTAATGTTACATATGAGAAGTACAAGATATTAGACCCCCTATATATGTATGTTTAACCCTTTCACTGTGGTGTTTCCTATATGTATTGAAGGTTGTTGTACGAATGAATACCATGACAAGCATGCTCATCATACACACATCAACATAGGCATTACCTGACTCATTCCCGGACCCAACACATATACTCATCACTAACAGCAAAAGGGTTACACGTCCCCAGTACTGGGGACGTTTAAGGGGAATCAGTCTAAGCAAAAATACGACAGTTCCTCTATGACAGTATAATGATGACCTTATTGTTATGCTCACCTTATGTAGAAGAAGCACTAATTTTGCCTGATGGAAATTTGCATGTTTGGCCCACCTGCGTGAACATTTAAACACATCATAAAATGTCATACCAATTCTACACTTCATTAAAAAATAAACCTCAACATTACTAAATAAGGGTCAGTCCCAAAAGTTTCTGTAATTAAAAAAAATCATTAAATCATTTATTGAACATAAACTTACAATCTCTTTAGAACTTTTCAAAGTACTCCCCTCCCGAATTGATGCACATTTTTCAATGCTTCACCCACGCCTCACAGGCTCCCTGGAAGGCCTCAACCGGGACTTCTCGTGGAGTCAGTTTTTGCCATTGAGGGGCGCCCCGAGCCCTCGTCGTCATCAACGGTCTTCCGACCCTCCCGGAACCTCTTGTGCTATTTGAAAGTTCGGCTCTGTGACACTGCGTCCTCCTCGACGGCTTACCTAAGCATTTTAAGTGTATCCGCACCATTTTTACCGAGATTAACGCAAAATTTAACTGTGTAACACAGCTCCAAATTCTGCGCCATCATTTTCTCGATGAGGGTATTGTGACACACTACATTAAACACATTCTTCACTCAACTACTGCCCGCAGGCGACTGCGGATGGTGGCATTCTCTAGCCTAGACTCCCAACACTTTTTCCACCAGGAGCCACGCCGCACAAGCCGGCTGTGGAAATTCATTACCGGAACTTTTGGGACAGACCCTGCATGCACATTAAATGAGGCTATATTTATCCTTCCAGCTGCTTTGTTTCAGTATATTCAACATTATCACTATAGGAAAAACCTTAAAACTTACTTTCCTCGAACTTTGATATTAACCTTAATCAGATCCCTTTAAGAATACTTTCAGATAACAAAGATGCATGTATATGCTATCACATCGTCCAAATGCCCAAAGACCATGATAAGAGTTTTAAGGCACAGGTTTGGTAAGGCTAAGCATTTTTTGTGATCAAATTTGGGCCAAGCAAGGCCCAGAGTCATCCTGGCATGCCTTGCAACCCTTGGAACCTTTACAGAGAGCCAAGCAGCCATCTTGCCTTGTAGCAACACTGAAGTACAATATATGTGGTGATGACTAATAAGAGTGTCTTTGAGAGATGGATTGAAGGACAGGAGTCACACAAACGGTAGTCATTGTGACATCAGCACTAGTGAGTGAAAAAGTAACTAGTTACAGGAAGAGTGGTCACAGGAGTGATGGTGTCACCTTCAAATACTATTGAGGGAGAAAACTGGTAACCTTCTCAATTACCTTTCCCTAGAAACTCAGATGTAATTGACTGAGAGGGTATTGAATCCTTTCAGCTATGGGACACAGCATATATTGAGCCCAGCAGCAGGTGATATAAGACGATTGGACTCTTCAGAAATAAAAAAAAATACTGGCAAGGGAGAGCTATGAGTAGCAATAAAAGAAGACAAAGAAGAGAAACAACAGGTATTTGAAGAGTTGGGACAATACATATGAGGTATGAAATTAGTGATCGATGTAATTAGATGTGATAGGTGTGCCAAAGGTGAAAATGCAGGACATAAAAGACCTGAAGGAGAGTCAGAAAGCTGAGTAGGGGGAACAAGGAGTAGCTTTAGTGATGATCATGAAATTATGAAGGGTTTTGAATACATAGCAAGGGAATGATTGACTATTTTTTGTGAAGCTCAAGGCAAACAGAAAAATTAGGTCCGGCCTAGATCATGCAATTAAGAAGCCATGGTTGATTATGCTTATATGGTTGACTGGAGGAAATATTGAGAAATATCTCAGGGAGCTATTGAGTATGTACTTGACTGTGATGCTAATAGAAGGAAGATAGGGGAGTGATACAGAGGAATAATATTTAGAAACAAGAAATAACTGCAATGAGAAAACAACTGAGTAACACAGAAGAACTTGGCTGTCACCTATCAAGTTATAGAGAATAGAAAAAAAGGAGGAGAGAGGGATAACTTCAGAAGCTACCTGTCATTGCGGAATGTGCAAAAAAGCTAAAGGATAACCTCGGAAAAGCACCCTATTTTTACAACATGGTCTCATTCAGATATACAGGGATAGCCTAGAAAGCAACCTGTGATGTTGAACACCACATTTATAAAAAAATAAGCATTTTTTGTAGTCTCAATCGGATTATACAGGGATAACCTTGGAAGCAACCTGGGTTTCACATAGGTTGCTTGCAAGTTTATCCCTGTACATCCTAAAATAATTACAAATATATATAACCTTTCATATAGGAAAGTAACATAAGAGATAATATATTTTGTAAACATAGGTTGCTTCCGAGGTTATCATTTACATGCATGTACAAACATATTTTTAAATTCATTGCTCTTGCTCTCCGGTTTGCGAATTTCACCATGACAGGTTGCTTCTGAGGTTATCCCTCTCTCCATTCACAATGACTCACCACTACCACGAGTTTTAGAGAATGGAGAAAGAGTCTACAGGGTTGACTCTTTCTCCATTCGGAACAACTCCCACTATCACATTGTTGAAACTGTTGAGGTAGGTAGTTAAGATATTTGCTACTAGGTGGAATAGTCTCCACCTCACCACTGCTGCTGTGGCAGCTCAGACTCCCCAGTGTTCTCCAAAATCTACCTGAATAAACATGTTGCAATGAACCGGTAGAACCAATTAACTTTTCCATAACACACCCACCAACCAAGTGACATGGTGTCAGAAGTGGGATTCGAACCCATGCCCTCAAACGATGACCATTGGAGCTATTGATATGAAAAGACATACAAAGAGGAGGAGGTGAGATTAGGCGAGCAAATGTTGTGATATTGAATGTAAGGTTGAGGAAAAGAGCAGTAAATATAGACCTGTGAGCAATAGGATATGGGTCTGTCCAGGAGAAAGTGTCCAAAGTGATCAAAATGCAAAATTTAACCAATTTAAATGAGTTTGGTATCATATTAAAGATAAAAGTCTCCCAAACACTATTTTAAGAAGTAAAATACATTATTTGCACTCATTGGCAAGAGAAACTTATTTACAATAGCATATTGGGATAATTTGAGGTCAGGCTTACCAACAATTGACTACTTTTCATCTATTATTTCTCATTATTTGAAGAATTAAATTACTATAAAAATATTTTATTTTGATTCTATTAACCCTTATTGATTATATGCATCGATTTTATATGCATATTTAGTTGCCAGTGCTTAAAAATTAAAATAAATATCCATTGAGTGATGGTACTTGGTCACAAGAGAAACGAAAAAGTAGAAAACCTTTTTTACGATCAAAACTATTGCATTTACCAACTGAAAACTTTCTGTGCTTCAAGTATGATATAAGTAAAGGTAGATAGCAGTAAAGTTTTGTTGCTTTGAGGTCCAAGGCATTGTGGATGCTAATTTCAAAGTTGGTCACAAGAGAAACATTTTTAGAAGAGTTACACCTGTTGATGATTGCTGATGAAAAAAATAGTGCCAAAAGTGTTTCTGGGCTTCCAGGATTCAGGAAGAACAATATTATTGTAAGTATGAAATGTAAATATTAAACGAATGTACATAGGCCTAATAAAATAGGTTAATTAATAATCTAGGAGTAGGTCTAAGCCTAGCCTATCAATACACAGTGGAAAGCTATGAAACTAACTTACCACCAAGGAAGCTTTTACCCTATTGAAAATGCCCCCTGGTTTCCTATAGGAATTATGTGAATTCCTATAGGAATTACAGTTTCCTACAGGAACGATGAAGCTTCCTATAGGAACAATAAATTTCCTATAGGTACAAGAAAGTTTCCTATAGGAACGAGAAATTTTCCTATAGGAATGATAAATTTTCCTATAGGACGAATATTTTCCTATAGGAACGAGGAATTTTCCTATAGGAAGAATATTTTCCTATAGGAACAAGAAATTTCCTATAGGAACAAAAAATTTTCCTATAGGAATGATAAATTTTCCTATAGGAAGAATATTTTCCTATAGGAACGAGGAATTTTCCTATAGGAAGAATATTTTCCTATAGGAACAAGAAATTTCCTATAGGTACAAAAAATTTTCCTATAGGAATGAGAAATTTTCCTATAGGACGAATATTTTCCTATAGGAACGAGGAATTTTCCTATAGGAAGAATGTTTTCCTATAGGAACGAGAAATTTCCTATAGAAACGAGAAATTTTCCTATAGGACGAATATTTTCCTATAGGAACGAGAAATATTCCTATTGGACGAATATTTTCCTATAGGAACGAGAAATTTCCTATAGCACGACTATTTTCCTATAGGAATGAGAAAATAACCCTCTAGTTATGAGAAATTTTCCTATAGATTGAATATTTGACAATGGAAAAAGGTTTCCTATAGGAATTAGCAATATTTCTGTAGAACAAATATTTATTATAGGTACATTAAGAATGTTTCCCATAGTTCGAAAAATTCTAATTAATTCGAAATTAAAAAAAGAAAACATTTCATTTTATCAATGGTTCTGCATTCTCACAAATATAATGCATACATCACCATACAAGACAAGTTTTTACAATATTTCATTTATAATTAAAACATTATTGTCAATAAAAACTTTTTAAGAAAAAGTTAGAAATTCATTAAAAAATGGTTCACCGGTATGGAACTCACATAGTCAGTTCCATTCCAATTCCAGTGTAACGCAAACTATATCTGGCATAACACATGAAGTTCTTCTCCCTTTGTCATAGTCCGGCGCGTTTTACACGGGGCACGTACAATCTGATGTAAGTACGAACGTGCATTTCAAATTGCATGGTGTCGTGTTAACACGATGCATTACCCGCGCGGGTAGATGCGTGAATACAATCACCATCAAATTTTCACCGTGTAAACACTCCAAATTGCGCAAATGCGTGGACAGAAAATAGCTCGTTCTAATTTGGTGAATGTGTTCACGCATCTGTCCAGCCACGTACTTGCGAGGGTAAATGCATCGTGTAAACACGGTAAGCCATGAATTGCAAGAACGCATGCGTGAATGCATGAACGCGAGGTAGAAAAATAGCTTCTGCTCTAATTCGAAAATGATTGCACGCCCGATTGAGAAAAAATGCAGTTTGAAGTTGTGCAATTTCGTGCCCGAGTAAAACGGCCTTATGACTCTGTAGGTGTGCAGCAATCCTCTTTCGAAATTAAAAAAAACTCATCCTCTCTCTTCTATCAATCATTAAAATTAGTTGAGAGAGCATTAGTTGAGAGAGGATTAAAAAAATCAATCCTCTCTCAACTAATACCAAAGTTATACTAATGAGATCGCTCTACAATCAAATCAGTCAGTTGGTGTAGTGGTCAGAGTCGGCGACTCATGAACTGAAGGTCCCCCGATCTAATCCTAATTGTGCAGTTTTTTTTTAAGGTTATGTATATGAGACTATTTTCCAATGGGAAAATTATTTCCTATAGGAAATTTATTTCCTATAGGAATATTATTTCCTATAGGAAATTTCCAACAGGAAAATTATTTCCAACAGGAAAATTATTTCCTATAGGAAAATTATTTCCTATAGGAAAAAATTTCCTGTAGGAAAATTTCGAGTTCCCATTGTCAAATTACTGTGGGAAAAAAAATTCCTATAGGGCATTTTCAATAGGGTAGGCAAAGGCCTAGATATGCCTCTTACAATTAGATATTTTGTGCTTCAAAATAAGAAATAACATACATTTAGCTCTGTGGCTAGGCCTGTATACATTCCCCAATTGAATATTTGTCCTAAGCTAATAGATCAAGTTTTGAGTATGATGCTTTATTTTGGCATAATAATGTGCCAAGCCTACTAATATTAGTATGATAAATTTTGATAATATTGATTTATATTTTAAATGTCTTATTCTTTGTAATTCAACTTAAACTCCATAGGCCTAATTGCATGTGTCTAAATCTATTGTGATTTGTTTTACATTTTCATTCAAGGTGTTGTCAGTGATCGCAAAAACTACTGCAGAGAGACTTGAGACTTGGAGAGAGAACCCTATTGAAAATGCCCTATAGGAATTTTTTTTTCCCACAGTAATTTGACAATGGGAACTCGAAATTTTCCTATAGGAAATTTTTTCCTATAGGAAATAATTTTCCTATAGGAAATAATTTTCCTATAGGAAATAATTTTCCTGTTGGAAATTTCCTATAGGAAATAATTTTCCTATAGGAAATAATTTTCCTATAGGAAATAATTTTCCCATTGGAAAATAGTCTCATAAATAACCTTAAAAAAAAGAACGCCACCGTTAGGATTAGATCGGGGGACCTTCTGTTCATGAGTCGCCGACTCTGACCACTACACCAACTGACTGATTAGAGGAGTGAGCGATCTCATAAGTATAACTTTGGTATTAGTTGAGAGAGAATTGATTTTTTTAATCCTTTCTCAACTAATGCTCTCTCAACTAATTTTAATGATTGATAGAAGAGAGAGGATGAGTTTTTTTAATTTCGAAAGAGGATTGCTGCACACCTACAGAGTCATAAGGCCGTTTTACTCGGGCACGAAATTGCACAACATCAAACTGCATTTTTTCTCAATCGGGCGTGCAATCATTTTCGAATTAGAGCAGAAGCTATTTTGCTACCTCGCGTTCATGCATTCACGCATGCGTTCTTGCAATTCATGGCTTACCGTGTTTACACGATGCATTTACCCGCGCAAGTACGTGGCTGGACAGATGCGTGAACACATTCACCAAATTAGAACGAGCTATTTTCTGTCCACGCATTTGCGCAATTTGGAGTGTTTACACGGTGAAAATTTGATGGTGATTGTATTCACGCATCTACCCGCGCGGGTAAAGCATCGTGTAAACACGACACCATGCAATTTGAAATGCACGTTCGTACTTACATCAGATTGTACGTGCCCCGTGTAAAACGCCGGACTATGACAAAGGGAGAAGAACTTCATGTGTTATGCCAGATATAGTTTGCGTTACACTGGAATTGGAATGGAACTGTCTATGTGAGTTCCATACCGGTGAACCATTTTTTAATGTATTTCTAACTTTTTCTTAAAATTTTTTTATTGACAATAATGTTTTAATTATAAATGAAATATTGTAAAAACTTGTCTTGTATGGTGATGTATGCATTATATTTGTGAGAATGCAGAACCATTGATAAAATGAAATGTTTTCTTTTTTTAATTTCGAATTAATTAGAATTTTTCGCACTATGGGAAACATTCCTTAATGTACCTAAAATAAATATTTGTTCTATAGAAATATTGCTAATTCCTATAGGAAACCTTTTTCCATTGTCAAATATTCATGCTATAGGAAAATTTCTCATAACTAGAGGGTTATTTTCTCATTCCTATAGGAAAATAGTCGTGCTATAGGAAATTTCTCGTTCCTATAGGAAAATATTCGTCCAATAGGAATATTTCTCGTTCCTATAGGAAAATATTCGTCCTATAGGAAAATTTCTCGTTCCTATAGGAAATTTCTCGTTCCTATAGGAAAATATTCGTCCTATAGGAAAATTTCTCATTCCTATAGGAAAATTTTTTGTTCCTATAGGAAATTTCTTGTTCCTATAGGAAAATATTCGTCCTATAGGAAAATTCCTTGTTCCTATAGGAAAATATTCGTCCTATAGGAAAATTTCTCATTCCTATAGGAAATTTTTTGTTCCTATAGGAAATTTCTTGTTCCTATAGGAAAATATTCTTCCTATAGGAAAATTCCTCGTTCCTATAGGAAAATATTCGTCCTATAGGAAAATTTATCATTCCTATAGGAAAATTTCTCGTTCCTATAGGAAACTTTCTTGTACCTATAGGAAATTTATTTTTCCTATAGGAAGCTTCATCGTTCCTGTAGGAAACTGTAATTCCTATAGGAATTCACATAATTCCTATAGGAAACCAGTGGGGCATTTTCAATAGGGAAGCACAAAATGAAAGAAAGTTTTAAAGAAAGGAAGAAAATTGCAAACAAGGCTTATTATGACAATAAAAAGGAAACACAATTCATCAACTAAACTAAAGAAGAGGGAAGCAGCTCGCTTACGCAAGCAGAAGAGTCGCTTGGCTGCGCGTCAACGTCAGCAACCACCAGAGATTATCACACCCAAGAAGATTAGTCCATCAGTGATAGGAAAAGCTGTAAAAAGGGCTTTTAGTAAAGGTTTGCCCAAGTCTCCACGTACTCGGAAAGAGGTAATCAAGCGAATTGATCTTCTAGAGGGTGTTGAATTATTTCCTGCTCCCTGCCTCATTGTTCGGCAACGAATTGCTGATGAAACAAAAATGAAGATATTGCAATTTTACGAACAGGATTATGTTAGTCGAATTGACCTTGGCCGAAAAAGTGCCATCATTGTCAGGAACCTTTCAATTAAAGCCAGGCGTCACTTTCTAAATAACATAAATGAAACATATGCATTCTTTGTAAGTGAAAATCCAGACATCACTGTTGGTAGGAGCACATATGCTTCTCTTCGACCAGCCCACATAAGGCCATACCAAAACATGCCTCATAATGTTTGTGTTTGCAAACATCATGAGAACTTTCGGTTCTTACATGAGGCTGTACAAAATGTTATACCACTATTTAAGTCGTCACCTGATGAAATATTGGCTTCATATGTATGTATGCATCGCTCTACGAGTGCATGAACTCTTCCTGCCAAGTTTGCCAACCAAGGATCCTGAATCTCTTTAACTTGCCCATTGACGATGGAGAACAACAAGTACAGTATCGACAATGGGTAATGGTTGGTAAAAGGATTGAAATAGTAACCATAGAGAATGCAATCATTGATGCTGTTGGTGAGCTTAAGAACCAACTAAATGCATATATGCTGCATGTGTTTAATAAAAACAAGTCCCAAGAACATTTCAATGAAATGAGAAAGCAAGCCTCTGCAGACATTGCAGTGCTGAAAGTTGATTTTGAGGAAAACTTTACATGCCAGTACCAAGATGAGGTGCAGAGTGTGCACTGGGGGAACCCACAAGTATCTGTGTTCACTGGAGTGGTATGGCTTAGTGAGAACTCATCAAAATCATATGCGATTGTTGCTGACAAGATAACACATGACCACTATTGTGTAGACGTTTTTATGAGAAAAATTGTAGAAGACCATTTAAACAATTTTCCACAAACAAAAACTGTACATGTGTTTTCAGATGGCTGTGCAGTACAGTTCAAATCCCGATTTAACTTTTCAAATATCTCTCTTTTGAAACGGGACTTTGGATTAGCTGCACTGACATGGACTTTTTTTGCAACATCACACGGGAAAGGTGCTGTTGATGGGATAGGAGCCATCGTGAAACAACATGTGTGGAATATTATTAGGTCGATGAAGATTGTAGTTAGGGATGTCGAGGCATTTGCCAAAGCATGCTCTGATGTAAAGGTGCATGTGGTGTATGTACCTTCACCAGAAATAACTCGAGCTGAAATAAAACTTGACAAAGACTGGAAGGATGTTGTAGCTATTAAAGGCACACAAAAAATCCATCACATTTCTGCTGGCACACCTTACTGCATAAGCTGGAAGATTTATCCACAACAGGAAACAACAGTAAATGCATATCTTCGAGGTCCTACAATCGATCTTGACGAGGAAGTCGATGAAGACTGTTCTGTAATTGACATGGATAATTCAACCATAAATGACACTGAGTCTATTACATTGTCACCACATCCCCAAAACCGAGCTATTGGTGACTGGGTAGTGGTTGTATACGACTATCAATGGATACCTGGAATTGTGGAGGAAGTAATCAATGGAAACAAAATTTCTGTTGAATTCATGAAAGTTTTTGGACTAAATCAGTTTATTTGGCCAGTCATAGATGACTTTGACACAATTGCTCATGATACTGTGCTAACAAACTTGAATGAAGTACCTAACCTTACTACATACTGGGCCAATTGTCCACTTGTAACATTGTCAATATAATAATAATAATAATAATAATAATACTCTGGTCGTGGAGCGATATATTCGCTTAGTGCTAAGGAATTCCGATGCGTTCTTGATATATTTAATAGTTTGTAAGATGGTAAAGTGAAGTTCTGCTTAGTGCAACGTACCAAGTAGCCTGATTTTTTACATTTACCCTAATTTAGATACACAGGGCCTAGCACTTCACAGACATTTTACATAATCATGCCGCTTTTTAAATATTTCTAGTATGCTAATTTAAGATCAGCAACTAAAGAATATAAATGTTACTAAGAAGAAAAGTATTTTATTTTCAAATTCAGGCCTAAACATGTCTCTTATAATGTGACTGTGTATTATATAATGTTTACTAAATAATTTTAACCCAATGATTTAGATTTAACACTGCAGGTCACAAGAGAAACGTCACAAGAGAAACGGTTGATTAGTCCTAAAATATTAATTTAAGTGGTTTCCTTTGTTTTGACAGTGACAAGTTCAATGTATATTATTAGATGGAGGTCTCCGGAAATGGTGAACACGCTCACATTATAAAAAACCTGTTCCTTGACGTAAATTTGTGTTTTTATAAATCCAGTCCTTAATCACTATTTTTCCTGGTCACAAGAGAAACAATCATAAAATGTACAAATTTTAATGGTCTTTCAATTTGGAAGGAAATTATTTCTGTGGTTTTGAAAACTAAGTTTAATGTAGATTAAGTCTGTTTAAAACAGAAAGTGATTTTTTTCAAAACCTAGGCTATGATGATAAAGTGAACCTAAAAATTGCTACAAATGGTCACAAGAGAAACGCTGGACAGACTCATATTAGTAGCTGAAATACACACACTGACTAAGTGGTTTAGGAGGAAATGTCTACAAGTAACCATTGGGAAAAAGATTTAGATGGCATATGAGAACACCTCGCATAAAATGTTTGAGGAAGTCACAGAAAAAATGCCTGACAGTTATGAGGGAGAGGTGGAATATAGTTTAATGGAGGGATGGAGATGAATCAAGAGGGAATGGGCTAAATATAAGAAATGACAGTGGTGTGAAGGCAGCTGTTTTGAAGGATGGGTACATAAATTAAAAACACCAGGTATTATTGATTAGATTGCGCATATATAAAGGTTGGGTAGAGATCATTAGGAATAGCAGCTCACTCATACAGCTTCATGGGTGCAGATAAAGACTGATCACAACTTTATAAAGTAGGTACTACAGTACCTACTTATGAAAAGTGACGAAGATTAAAGCAACAAAAGAGAGGAAGAAATAAGAATTGAAATATAGAGGCTTTAATCAGGCCAAATAGAGGGAAATCAAGTGTTACTAAATAGACAATTGGGAAAATGTATAGGAATTCAAGAAATATGAAAAAATATTTAACCTTTTCACTGTTAAGCTTCATCTCAGAGAGTGCTCACCATATTGCACAACACTTCTGGGGATTTAAGTACTCCCAGCGTGCATATAGTTTTGTTGGTATTTAAACCATTATTAAATCGTTAGCACGTAAAATGCATACATGTGTGCATAATGCTGATGGCACCGCTCCACCCAAACGTATATAAGTATGTGTGTAAGTGTAGCACTGGCGGTACTGCTCCGACCTAACGCATATATGCGTGCATAACAGTGAAAGAGTTAAAAAAAAGGGACAGTGAATTATGTACATGCAAATATGAAGTGGTTAGACATGGATTCTTAGGCAATCACCATTTAGGGTTAAGGAGGTGAAGAGAAACCTCCCATGCCATTGCTAAGATGATAAACTAGCATAATCAGGAAGAGTTCCTTTGCTGGGTTGATTTCAAGAAATTATATTTAACAGAGTGATCCAGGAAAATTTAATGACTATACTCATGTAAATAAGAGTAAATTGGAAAGACAGAGGACTCATTGAATAAATAATTAGACATGTACACTACTTTACTGCATAACATTGTTAAGCTTTCCTATAGTGTTTTTATGGTGATGGTGACTCGCTGGGCATGCCCATGGCCCCCTCTAAGGGGGCCATGGCATGCCCAACCCTCACCGCATCTTCCTCCTCTGACCTATTTGCTGTCTGCACCATCTGACCTCTATGCTGTCTGGGCAGTTAAAGGTGGATGAGGAGAAGCAGCTGGAGGAAATTAAGAGGAAGAGTCTGTGTATTGAGCAAGTGTTATGGGGCAATTGGGAATGCTGAAGGCTGTTACAAATGGAGGATGTAGCGTAAGTGGGTGAAAGAAGTATCATGGATGGGATATTCCATTCATATGAAGAGGTAGGTACCTACGGAGGTTTAAAAAAATGGTAGGGGACATTTCATCTCCACACAAATCAACCAAAATCGGTTGTTTACCGGTGTAAATCCTAAATAATCTGATCCATAATTAATTTGGTTAATTATTAATAATATAGGTACTAATTATTTACCTTTAACTCGCTTACCTGTGCTTCAAATACAAATAATTTGAAATCATTAGGAATCTCACTTCGGTAGAGATAAAAGAATTGGTATACGAAAGATATCAATCACTGAACACAATTTATGTTAAGACAGATAAAACAAGCGGAGTAGTACTTCAACTAATTGGCTGGTGACATGGACATCCTATAAACGCATAACGTATTTTTTTCTCAAATAAATTCATAAAATATTCTCTCTCTGCCAATAATCAGCCATTCATCACGCACTCCTTCCTCCCGCGAGAAAAAATGAATAACGCAAGGCAAATTAAATTACAGAATGAAACGTCATGCGTAACATGAAGTACGTGAAGAAAATAGGATAAAGTAAATGGTTCGTTCATGTTTAAATTAAGTTTTGGCATTATATTATCAATGTGTATTCACATTAACTGCAACATTAATGACGTCGTGTAGTCATTTGTCGAGGTTTTGCGTAATCAGTCTTTATAAAGTGTAATTTTTGTATTTCAGAAGGACTACGTATCAGTGATCTCAATATTTGAGTTTGAAATAAAGGTGAAATTGGAATAAATCTGGATTGTGAAAGTGTTCAAAAAAATTTGAATGACCTGACGGACATACTTTGAAGTCTTAACCGGTGGTGGCAATGTGAGGGAGAACCTTGGATACCTCTGTCATCATTATACAACCAATGTTTAAGCTCAAGTACGTGCTCATAAGGCTTGTATTAGTTTTAAAACTTAAAAAGTTCCTCGATTGATTAATTTTGTGGCGATACCTTTGTTGGAAGTGGGTGAAAATAGCTTTTTCGCTGACGAGACGAAAGCTCACCTTTACCCTGATTTTTATTGTTGATTCGCTGTGTAACCTCATTATTAAGTGCAATAATTCTTATTTATTGACTCGAAGAAGGTGTTTTATCTGGTTAAACTTTCGGTTGGTTGGGGCTAACTTCAAGTTTTTCCGCTGAGAATACTGTTCACTTAGTGTACACGACTTTAAGGGAAACTACTTTCACCGTATTCGTCGTACGTGTACGTCAATGAAAATACAGTTGTAACTAAAAATACTTCTCTTGGCTTCTATTACTAAAAATATGCTATCTTATAGCATTTTTACCGTATTAGTAGTTTTTCTAGATCTAGATGTGAAGTATTACCAGAGTTGATGACAAAGGTGTTCTAATTGATTGTTTATTTTTTCTAGGGAACAAGATGACTGTTTTTAGGGAAGGGAAAGAAAGTGGAAGTAGTACTGGCCCACCCAAGAAGAAAAGTTGTTTGTCACTTTCGAAGAACATTAGTTCCGTGGACAAACCGGACCTAAGGTCTCCAGTTAGCCTCTCTGATTCTTCACCTTCACCTCAATCCTCTGGGTCCTCATATCGAAGTCTTGGACTCTTAGCTGCTTACAACCGGGTCTCAGATCAAGAAATGATGAGTAGCAGTCGAGCTGATGGCACTTTAACTTCCATTACCGCTGCATCCAATTATTTATTCCCTTCTTATGCAGCACATAATAGTAATGGTCGCCTCAATCCTTATAGTATTGGAGTGGATACTAACCATAGTGTTTCCAGAAATGACCACTCAGAATTTGGATTTGCAGCATCTTTATGTAATTTAGGGAATACATGTTTCCTTAACAGTGTTCTGTACACTCTCAGGTTTGCCCCATGTTTCTTACACAATCTCCATCACTTGGTGGTAGATCTACAGAAGGTGTATGGAAAAGATGGGAGTGGAAGTCTGGGACGGTCTGTTATGAGAGATGGGTTTTTCGACGGTTACCAAACTCTGAAGAAGTATGAGAAATCAAAGATTCAAATAGCTACTGAGAAACTGCATGATTTGTATGTGTCATTGCACACGGCAGAGAAGAAAGAGTGCAGTGAGCCTTTTCAGCCAGATGGCTTCCTTCATGCTTTAAGGTAAATACAAAAATCTTTTATAGTTCTTATTGTCCTGAACTGATGAGCATGTGAAAGGCACATATTAGGTACATGAAACATCAAATTAGAAAGAAACAATAGAAAAGATGTCAATATGATGCAGGAATTCTTCTTGGGGTTTTCACTTGGTTAAAGGCCAGGTTATAAATATATTGAATAAGAAATACTGAGTTTTTTGATTCACTTGATCATTTTACTCAATGCTGATCCATTCTAAATCTTATTTATTTTAATCATGCATACTAATTTATTGAGCAACTGTTTAGTCAAATGTAATCCCTGTAAACTTCTCAACTGTTTACTCATAAATTTATTTATTTATTACATTTATATTACAATTAGATATTGTATGGTGGCAATATAACATTCGTTTAGGTGGAAATAATAATAATAATAAAGTTTAAAAATACATGTACTTAACTACATAAAATATCAAACACTCCTCCCATTGTTTATGTGTGACATTTTTTTAAAGAATATTTACATTCATTGATAATGATTTTGTGATCTCCTGGTAATTGATTCCATTCAAAGACCCCATGATTTAAGGAGGCGTATTTGGCAGCATTTGTTTTTTTTCCTCCTTAATTTGAGTTTCTGTGGATGGTCATTTTTACACACAAAATATGGTGTTTCCAGCCTCTTCTCCAATTCCAACCAGGCTGGATGTTTTGAATAGCATGTAAACATTCCCAACAACCTATTAACTTTCCTTTTATCTGGCAGTGGGCTCCACCCCAATTCCTCTAACATACTGCTAACACTATCTGTATTTTTGCATCTCCCATAAACGTACCTTGCTGCCTTTCTTTGGACCTTTTCCAAGCTCTTTGCCTTTCCTTTATCATGGGGATCCCAGACATTCATGGTCAAGACAAGCATTTAGTCTAACGGTAGTGAAGTATACCAACTCTTTTACCTCTTTCGGACATTTTTTTTTGTTCCTCTTCACATAGTGGAGGTTTTTAAATGCTCTCCCAGCTATCTTTTTAATGTGGGGCCCCCATCCCAGATCCTTGGTTAACAGGACACCCAGGTACCTACAACTATCTGACTTAGCTATTACGTCTCCATTTAATTTATAGTCAATTCTATCACTTACCCTTTTATTTTAAAATTGAATATGTACACTTTTATTGCTCTTTATTTTTATTTTGTTACAACTCTGCGAACGGTGAATTTGGTCAAGGTCTTTTTGGAGCGTGTACTCATCATTTCTATTTTTTATTTTACGATAGACTATGCAGTCATCAGCAAATAATCTAATGCTTGAGTTAATTGATACTGGAATATCATTGATAAATATTGATGTAGTGTATAATCATGATGTAGATAAGCATCTCATTGATGTAGTGTAATTACCAAATGCTGCTGTGCTCAATCTTCCGTTAGTGAATTCAAGATAGTTTAGTGATGACCTTTATAATTATGTGAGTACTTCAATCTTGCATGTGTATTACTCAATGAATCAGCTGAACTCTTCAGAAGTCGCTATGTGAAATGTATGTGTAATCATATCTTGATGCAAAATTTGGAACTTTGAAAAGAGATGAACCTTTTAGTGGAAAGTTATTATTTTATCTCCTCTTTCCACCCTTTTTCTACAACTTGACCATTTAGTGCAAGGGATGTACAGAAATCTCATAGAACTCTCAAATTTCAGTATTTATTTAAAATTAGTATTTTAACTAGAAGGGATGCATGTCTTATGCAGGTGATATTGTATTGTATATATCTACCTTGTTGGATATTGGAGTAAGTTTAGTTCCCTGAGAGTATTTTGCCCTTTCTCATTATGAGTTTAGTGTGCATTTTCCTATATGATGGCCCTGAAAATTTCATCCTTGGTAAAATCATCACAATGAATAGAGAAATGTCGTTTATAGTATATAATGAAGAAATCCAAGAGATTAGTAAGTAATCCAAGAGATATTTAGGGATTTATCTTTCAGCATGACACAATAAGCATGCTCTACATTTTGATAACTTTTTGTGTTACACATGTATTTTGTACCCATAAGCCGTGTTTACACGATGCATTTACCCGCGCGGGTAGATGCATGAACACAATCACCATCAAAATTTCACCGTGTAAACACTCAAAATTGCATGAATGCGTGGACAGAAAATAGCCCCTGTTCTAATTTGGTGAATGTGTTCACGCATCTGTCCAGCCACGTACTTGCACGGATAAATGCATCGTGTAAACACGGCTTTAAACAGTATCACCTACTGGCATTGTCCTGAGGTATTTATGTTAGTTAGTACTTACATAAATTTAATTTGAGTTTATAAGAGGCGTCTTATGACCAAACAAGTTGCCAGCTTGTAGTGCTAATAGATTAGCATTCTCATTTTCTGGCCAATCAGTGTATCTGCAGTTGAAAATTCAGTAGAACTGGTTAATCAATAAACTTATGTGTACATAACTGTTACCACAACATCATTTACCCAGTAATCTTCTATATTTTCATCTTATTCCACTGAGAGTTTCATTTTGTGCAGACAAATTTTTATGCAACATGGGTATTTCTAGTTTCCTTATAATGTCAGCCAAGACTCAACAAGTATTCATCTATGTACACGTATGGTTTTGAGTGAATATAACATAGTTGAGAAGATCAGTCTATATTTCCTTTTTGAAAAATTATCATTTATTTATCACCTATTTTATACTTTTCCACATTGATAGTTTTGACTTGAAATAAATCCAAATGTGTATGCATATGTTTGAATTGTTTTGCAAAAAGTCATTTTATGCACTTGTTTTTATTATTGCAGAGATGTGAATCAAATCTTTGAAGGAAACCAGCAGCATGATGCCCATGAATTACTTATGTGCCTTTTAAACAACATTCGTGATACATGCCAGCAACTTGCTAATGCTCATGCTGATTGCCAAGGCCCTTCATTGGAATTGGATTTGCCCGGTTCATCTTCCTCCTCCTCGTCATCAACCACATCCTCGTCTTCATCACGGCGGACATGGAACATGCATAAAACGTGGAAGAAAAAGAAAAGCAAAGGAAGTACGATGAGTATGACACTGAAAGGGAAGAAAGATTGTGCGGATGGAAAAGTAGGAGATGTCCTCTCCGATGTGGCCCTGGAATCCAGCTCTGAACATGTCGCATTTGCCTCTACTCCGAAAGATAAAGTTTATCCCAGTCTTCAGACAACTTTACCAAATTTTATTAGCAGGGACTTTGAGGGAGTAACTCTACTGAGGACCAAATGTCTCGAGTGTGAGCATGTTACAGAGCAGCGGGAAACCTTCTGTGACATATGTGTGCCCATAACCTCCGACTTTAGTATGGAGTCAGGTGAATGATTTTTTATTAAATAACAATTAATTTCTGTGATTAAGCATGTCTCTTTAATTTGGATTCATGGAGGCCTACATTTTTACATTATGTAAAATCTTCTCTGTTCTCGAATTTCTCATTTTGCCTTTGGTTAATTTAATGTTTTTTTCTCTAGGTCACTCCTTATGTGCAAGTTTTTTTCTTAAGATTTTACTATTTTAGTTTTAAATCAATTTTTCAAATATTATAAAATTACATTCCGTGCATTCATTTACAATTTTACTCTTGGTAGCTTAGGAATGGCTTTGGAAGATAGCATTATTTTAATTTGTAGTGCTCCAGGTTGCACTTTATGGAAGATAAATTTTGAATATCCTTGTCCTGAGGATGATCATTCCAGCTTTTTCATGGAATATTTATTGGTATTATGCCACGATCGTTGGAATGAAAATTGCTCTGAATATTCTGTGGAAAAGTATACAGTAAAACCTCGTTAATTCAAAATTCAAGGGACCAAAAAATTTGGACTTCGAATTATCTGGGTTCGAACTAAACTGACTTTCCAAAAATGACTGGAAAAGATCCTGTATTTTCCTAGATGGTCATCGTACTGCTATATTTTTTTATAAAAAGGCAAAGAATATGCACTAAAATGAAGAGTTAATGGGCAGTATTCTTTACGTTTATCAGATTCAAGTTAAAGTTGGAGAAGTATGCACTATCCGATACGATCACGTGGAAAATAAAAACAAAAACGAATTATTTCAAGCATATGTCCAGTAATATCACATAAAGTGTATTTTCCAGGTCACCAAAATTTTTGCCGTAGACCTTTAAATTTACCGGTCTGCTCTCAGCCCATTTCCCCTAAGACTTTTTTACGATGAAGAACTGCTGCATCATCATCCTTGCCCACCGGAAGTCCCTTATCAGTTAAGACTGCGAACCAAAAGTGTCACTTTGAATATAAGACACTGTCTCCGGCGTTACTAGGTGGAACTCCTTCATTTTATTAAAAAAAAACAAAAGTATCACATTTCACTCCTCACTTCCCCACGCCCTAACTTCTACACTAGGGGAGGGGCTTGGGAGACGGGAGAGAAGGGTAGGGGTGGAGTATCACATCAAGGTAGCCGACAAACCCAAAATCCCTAGCCGTCCGAAAGAAGCTCGAGGGAACCCAAGAAAAAAATCGCTGATGCAGTATTGGACAGACACCACCCAGAAGTAGTCCCTATATAAATTTGATTGTTTCAGGCTTGACTTCGTGGAAGTGATAGATATCCAATTTGAATAAAAAAGTTTTTTATTCAAAATGGATATCTGTCAATATATCTTCTGCCTTCCTTACCTCGTGATTCACATTCGAGTTTGGGGAGATGGGAAAAGCGTAAACAAAGCTGAGAACCGTGACTCGTCAGCGATTCGGGGCAAACATAAGAATCTGGGGAAGTACGCGAAGCGAGACAGGAGGAGTGGCTATCAAGCGATGAAAGTGTTCACCCAGGGAAAATGGGTAAAGGATATCACACCATCCGGAAAATATTACTCCACCATGCCTGGCGATCCTACAGTCATCACTCGAGGAGGGTAGGCTCGGAAGGAAAAGAGGGGACGGAATTAGTCATGGTGCGAAAACCCCAAAAAAAAGTTTGGGTGGAGCGGCCGAGATGTGTATGCACTCAAGGGATATTTGATTGGGGGTAAACAGTTGCTGGCGCACGGCGCACCATAAACGTAAGCAAATGTTCAAAATAGCTTGGCAACACTTAAAAGTAACTTATGCTCAAGAAAGCGATACCAAAACCATAATAACTTTGAAGTAAGCACTAACTAACCATCGAAGTACGCTGCCCCGGTGAATCGTTTCGAATAAATGATACTTTGGGGCATCACGGGACGAAATTAGACTTCTAATTACATATATTAAGCGTATTTTGAATTATCCATACTATCAAGTACGCAATATCCTATTCCATTTGAGGGGACTGTTTACAACTTCGAATTAAGAGGGTTCGAACTAATGGGGGTTTACTGTATTTGTTCTTTTTCTGTGGTATTAGTAATACATACAATTATTTTGTGTGCACAGTAATGATTCATGTTGCCCTTAGTAAAATGATGTCAACTCAATTGTCAGAATCTCCAGTTAAGACTTGATGCTCCAAGGACTGAATGGATCGAACCATATTCTCTCTTTATTTGTAATAATACAAATTTAATGGGCAACTTTCCCCATTCTTTAATCTCTTCCATTGACATAGGTATACATATTCTTCCCTAATGTATATCAAACGCAAATCCTTACCCTCCTGTGCTGCTGAAAAAATTGTGTTGCACAAAAATTGTGTTCATGCAATATCTTGCTGCAGGTCCAATATTGTTTTCATGCAACTTTCCTTTTAGTGTCCGTTCCTGTGATACTTGGATACTAAAATGCAATTGCTGATTTGACATGATGTAAACAACCAAAATATTTTCTATGCTTGGTTTGTTTTATGTATTCCTTGTGCAAAGAAATATTAAGCATAGCAATAATGATTTTAAATGTATAAACCTCACAAATATGTACAAAACACCCTATATTTCTATGCCAACCAAGGGCTATCAATGTTGCTGCAGCATGTTGTACATGTACAACTTCCAGAGAAAAGTCTGAGTCTACCCCAATCTCCTTTTCAAATGAGCTCTCTTCAGAATCTCATAAAATTTCAAGTCAAGTCCACATGTGAGTCACGTATGCAAGTTGTGTGGAGACTTGCTCTGTGTTACATGACCTCTATGTATTAAAATGTCTTCATCCCTTGTCTCCCCATTTATGGCAGTTTGAATGTCAGTAGAAAAGTAAGCTGTTTAATCTAATGATGATTGTGTCGTAACTGGGGTTTTATAAGGGAGTGAGTAACAATACACATGTCACTGTGAAAGATAGAACATGACTGGAATTTTATTGTATCACTCGTGATACAGAACACACCAGAAGTTTCTGTATAAAGGCAACATCTGTTGGGTATAGCATGCAACATCTGTCGGGTATAACATGAGGCAAATTTAAAAACTGACTGATTGGACTTCTCAAAGCATTTTATTTTTGTGACTTTGTAGTTCCCTTAAGTGTTGCCTGAATAACTTGAGTACCATTTGGTATGTAATTTAATATGTATGCATTGGCATATCAGATGTATCTACTTTTCAGAATAATATATGTAGTAGGATCCCCGCATCTGTGGTATATATACGTTCAGAGTGTGTATTTTGCTGGCTTATATGGAAGCTGAGGACAGACGGCAATGAGTCATGCACTAAGGGCTTGGGAACGAGGTTTACTTGGCAGAATGGCACATTTGAACTTCTGTTCTCGTAATTTAAGGAAATTTTCACTTTAAATTTCTGAACATAGTGAACCGTGGATATTGGGGCACCACTGTATACTAAAGTAAATTAAAGTGTTATGAGGCATAATACGTTTTTTGCAAGTGCAGGTTTTACATGTTTCATTGAAATCCACATACACCATTTAATCATGAAAATTTCCATATTTTTCAGGTGAATTACCCTTGCGACCAAGTGACATATTCCGGAGTGCTATTTTGGCAAGTGAAAATCTTCGTGACTTAAATAAGTACTGGTGCGAGCAATGCCTCAGGTACAATGAGGCCTGTCGGACGGTGCGGTATGAATCATTACCTCGATTACTTATCCTTCATTTGAATAGATTTTCTGCCCAACCCAGTGAAAATGTTGGAAGCCACCATAGTAGCAAAGCATGGTAAGTGTTTAATGACCATAATAAATAAGGTTAATTCTTTTTTCTCTTAGGGCCCTAGCCACTTTTCAATGGTTAGCCTGTATTCGTATTCTCCACTAGTGTCTAAACAAGTGGGATTTTCAAGATCCTTCTTCTTTACCTCATGGCATTGGCATTATTGCATCTTGTCTCTGTCCTTCATCATATGTTTGTTGGAGTTATTTGTAGAAATTTTCTCTTTCCTTAACATCTTTTACTGTTGTTGCATACACATGTATTATGGCCATAAGTTTTTCCTTTTGACTGTTATTGTCAATATCCTCTGGGATATGCCTGCCAGTGTAGGACTTTTTTTTCCATTTGTTGGTAGTACTTATGCCCTCTCCTTTCTTAGCTCTTCCCATTGTAACCCTTGAATACCTTAATGTATATTCATCTTTCAGTCTCCTATTTCCTTTATCTTTCTTTTGAGCCTCACTCACATCCAGCATTTCCAGTCTGTATTTCTCCACCTGTTCTACTCCTTCCTCTTTCAATTATAACATAATAATGTTCCACATTCCTAATCTTATTCCTTTTTTCCATTATTTGGGTCTTCTCCCTGAGGTATCAGTCTGGTTTCCGAGGCTTTGGATATTCTCTGAATCAATCAATATCCATCCTGCAGGTGATTAACCCAGTAATGGCTTTACTAGAGCCTAGTTTGCCAACCATTTCATTGTTCATGCAGGGCTCCTTGTGTCTCCCTTCTTTCTTTCTTTTGGCTTCCATATTTCTTCGGTCCTTCAGTCTCATTTTGACTTGATTCCTATGAGTTCCATGGATTAAGATAAGTACTACCTAAAATCCTACCCTGCTACTGCTAAAATTCACAATGCTGAGAGTGAAAATTTCTAATTTAATTAAAGTAAGTCATTAGAAAAGTATGAAATGACACATTGATTCAGCAGAGAAGGTGTTGCAGATTATATTTTGGGTGTTTCAGATTATATTTTACAGTTTGTAAAACTGGTGTTTGTCATAAATGTATTCATATTTTGTGTTTTTCTTTCTAAGGCCCATGACTTGTATGTACAAAGTGAAAAATTACATGCCTACGCCAATGACTTTGGACTGTTTCTGCGAGACCTGCCGCCAAAGTGAAATGGAGCCGACTCCACATTCCTATCGTCTGTACGGTGTCATCATGCATATTGGTGCTACTATTGCCTCTGGCCACTATGTTTCCTATGTGCGTGCTTCTCAAAGTGAATATGAATACTATCAGTGTGACTATGATCAATGCACTGGGCTTGGAGGGAATGGTATGAGTTGTAACATGGGATCGGCTGCTGGAAAAGGATCCACTGGAAGTGGTAGTTCAGGTTAGTTCTTGGAAGTAGCTATGCTCATGAGTCCTAGCAATTAATTTAGTTTTTCAAGTAGTGCATAGTTTCTGTATGCTGAAACTTGTTCTTATTCCCTACATATAAGTTGCTCAATTAGCAAAGCAATGCATCTCAGGTAAATCTGATTGTAAATCTTCAGAGAATATCAGTGGTACAAATATGAGATGGGATGGATTACATAAATAAATGATATTTCACCTTGGATAGGAATCCCATTTTAGATTTGTATATATAATAGTGTCTTATCGTACTAAAAGTATAATGAATTAAAAAATTCCAAGAAATTGTCTTAAGTGGAACTAATTTATCTTCTAAGTGCATGGTCGTGCTATGGCTTTCATCAAGTCACTCTCTGAGAGTATCCAAAGGTCAGTAGCATGATGCTCTCTCTGGTAACCTTTTACCCTTATTTATAATTATTGAAGTTGCTCTACATTTTTACTGTGGAGAGGGTAATAAGAAAATGGAGATATGTAGTCTGTCTTGACTTTGTGGTTAGTCTGTAATTTTTCTTTAGCGTGGCTCAACTGTTGTGCAATAGTAAGTCAGCTAATATGTTGGACTATAATTCACTCCCAGTTACAGAAGGTGTACTTCATCACATATGGCATGTTAGTATGTATCTTGTGCCTAGCTGTTGTTCACTAAAGAGTCAGTCTAATTTGCCTGGACTGAAAAAGTCTAGTATGAATGATATTCTCTTAGTAAAGAATAAAAATAACGGTATCATAGATTATTTCTGTGACTATATTTACGTTATTTTTTTCATAAGTTTCTCATGGACATTTGGTACATGTATCCACTCTGGGAAAATTCAAATTTTCAAAAATTCTATCACAATTATGTCTCATTTAGTGCATATTCATTTCGTGCACTGAATGACTACCTCCCGCACCTCCCTGTGCCATGTTATAGGGAAGTCAAAACTAGGATGTTTTTGGCTTGGTGACGATGGTGGCTATGTAACAGGAAGTTTTGGACTTAGGCAAAAGTGAAGGGTTTCTCCCCCTAGGAATAGAATCCTTTGCCTGGTTATTTTGAGCTTTATCCACAGTGTAGAAATATGTATAAAGAGTAAAGGAAAACAAGCAAATCCACATTCAATCACAACAAATATCTCAATAAAAACAATTTCAAAGTCCATCAAAGTGAGTACATATGTATTTTATTAGGGTACTGAAGCCAGAGCTGGAGCTACCCAGAGCTCCAAATTATTGCTGTAGCCAAAGCTGGAAATTGTGTTTTATTTACTTGATATTTTTTCAAGTGATGTTACCTCATCATCTTCTAAGCCCAAAGAATAAATTTTGTCCAAAATCCTTAGTTGCGTTTACTGTACCGTGTGGGGAGTATTGCTATTGTGTGAACCTTGAGGGCATGCAAATGAACCACAGGCTCAAAGCACCAAAATGTAGGGGTGTTTAATGCCCTGTTTCCAGGTCTGGGCTTTTCTATCAATAAATTATCTCAATTGTCTTGAGAGCATCATGATGTCATCCTTAATTATCTATCTTTATACAAATTAATGATTCGAGTCTGAAAATCCCACAGTCTTTCTATCTCACGTTTATGTATTTGGTTATTTTCTTCGTGATAGCCTTTTATTATAGCAAAATGGTTTCGGCAGCAGTCGTCTGTTGCAGTCATTCAATATATAGCCATTCTTTAGAAGTGGATTCTAGAAAAACTATGCAGAAAAATTACTGGAGAAAATTTGAACAATTGTGGAAAATTGTTCCAGTTTTGAATAGTGAAACTTGGTGGGGCTCAAAATTTCACATAATTGAGTGACTTCTTGCTTAACGTCCAATCTATGAGCGAGTTGCTGCAAAAAGTCCTGTATATTATTCATCTCTAAAAATATGAGAAAATATTTAGTGTCCTGTGAAATTCTGAGGGAGCCATAAGATCTCATCTTAAGGATTCAAAGCAGGACATAATATGTATGTCTCATAGTGAATTTTTAAAGAGTAGCAAATTTTAAAACAAAAATTAGAGAAGAAACAAGGAACACTGACAGCTTCTATTGTGACAATGATTTTATATTTGGAGTTACTCTTGCTCCCTGCAAATTTTAGAAGAATTATCTGTAGTTACTCTTGATTGGGTGTATAATATGTACATATTACGTTTGTAAAATATTGAGATTATTTAAAAGGAATTAATGAAAGTTGATTAACACGGGGGTAAATGTATTTTTATACGAAAACCCTGGAAAATCTTTTAATATGGATATATTAAATTAATAATCATTATTTGAAACAAAAAATTTTGACCGGAGCCAGAGCAGAGCTGGAGGCGGAGCCATTCCCCTAGGCCTCAACTCCAAAACCCTGATTTTTAAGTCTATAAAACTGGTTGGGTGTATGCTGCGTGTTCTTTGGTGTCAGCCCGACGTTTCATGACCCCTGCTTGTCACTTCTTCAAGGGGAAGTAAGTGCTTGCTGCCAGCATTGTCCTGATATAAGTAATTATCTGTTAGGGATTCAAGTGGGGGAGGTGGAAGGGAGTGAGGTAGGACAAGAAGGGGAAGGTAGAGGATTTTTATGGATGACTGGGTTCCGTGTGTGGCTGATTTTGAGACCACCCCCTCTATTGAAATTTTATTTATTTTTTCCTTATCTCAATGGCCTCATGGATTAGTCAGGGTTTGAATCTTTCCACCTTAGCGATGATGGTAGCACTTTCAAAGTCAATTGCGTGTTCTAAGCCTTCATGTTCCACAATTGCTGACTTCATTGTTTGCCCCTGTGGAATATAGATCTATTTGTGAAAATTGGTGTTCTTCCAGTTGAATTTTCACTGAGCGTTCTGTGTCCCTGATATATTTCTTTCTGCTTATTCTACACGGAATTTCGTTTCCTCCTTCGATTTGTAGCCGAGTTCTGTCCTTTACATTTCTTAGAAGATGTTTTGCTTGTAGATGTGGCTTGAAAATAGCCTTAATTAAATATTTGTTGGGAATGTTACCTATCTTTCGTACCATTTGATGGTCAGGAAAGTTACCATCTTCTTCACCATCGGAAAATCTGGTCACACTAAATGAAGACATCACCACCCAGAAGAAAGCTTTCCTTCCATATATTAAAGGTATGAAAGATAGGTTCTTGACAAATATGAAATTTAGGTCATTTTGAAGCCACGTATACAAGTGAAACTTCTAAAATACGTGAAGGACAGGACTCCGCCACAAATCAAAGTAGTATACAAAATTCCCTGTGGAACATGAGGGAATAAATATATTGGGGAGACAGGACGCTCAGTAAAAACTCAACTGGAAGAGCAACAAGGTTCCCATCCAGTTACTTGAGTAACTGTTGTAGCATTGTCTGCAGTACTTTGAATTAGTGATATTGCTGTACTCTCACCTTCCTTACATGTGCTCTTCTCACCTACTGTAACATTTAAATGAAGCCTACTGTTGGATCATGATATGTTGAAAATATAAAAAAAACAAATATATCTACTCAAGATGGACTTCTTGTTTTAACATTTCACTGTATATGTATTTGACATCTTTTATAGGTGCTGGTGGACTTTTTAAATTTTTCAAGCCAAAGCAAGCTGATTTCTCCAAAAGCAGTGGCCAGGGAAATATGTGTCGAAGTTCACAGTGCTGTGGCATGAGAATGAATCGTGCTGCTTTGGCTGCCTTTAATAGAGGTTATAGCTCTTCTTTTCGTTCATCCAACCCATTGTCTTGTGGTGCTGCTTCATATTCCCCGGAAAACAGAATGCTATTGGGAGGGCATCGCCAAGTACACATGAAGGATCCAGTTCCATCTGTGGCTGATACGTCTGTACCTGAAGATCCGTGGTTGGTATGTGATGATGAAAGTATTCAGCCTCTTACTCGGAAAGAATTTGAGGAAATATTAGCTCCAAGATCATCTACTGTAACTGCACTCACTCCTTACTTGCTGTTTTATGCCAAGTGCCCCTGAGTCTCAGCATTTTCCTCTGGTTTAACAAGTTATCCATTCCTCTTATTTTGTATACATTCTTCAATGATTTATCTATAACTGCTTAGAGACTTTTAAATGGTATTATAATGTGACACTGTGGTGTTACATTTTAAGACCAATTTGAGTTGTGTAATTCTTCGTGAATGTTTTAGTTTGTGATTGTCATTACTTCATATTTTGAGTGGATGTCTTTTTTGAAAAGGCATGATGCGTCTTTACTGATAATGTGTGCATACCCACTACTGTGATCTAGAAATTTCATGTTATGATATGAAATATTCTGTGGTACCAAAAGTATTTTTTTAATTGTAGAAAGAGTGTAGATTATATTAGGGTCAGCAACATGTCAGTCTGAACTTGAATTTCTCAGTATAGTCTGATATATATAGTGGGCTTGACTGAAGTGTTGTGAATAATGCGAAGAATGAGGTGTAATTGTTGCTGCGATTTTACTTAAGTATTGCTCTTTCATTAGAAAGTGTATGATATGTGTTGTGGAATTAATGCACTGACTTTGCCTTCAGTGGTTAGTTTTTGAAACTCATTTTACAATATATGTCTAATTGTTTCACTACCTCCCACTTTATTATTTAAGTGATTTAAGTGGTGTATTTCAAATTCGTAATATTTAAGCTAGTGGCTCACATATCTTTGCAGCTGCTGTTGATTCCTGGTGAAACTATATTTTTACTTAAAAGTAGACACCCAGAGTGGTTACATGTTATAGAAAGTTATGCAAAATACAGAGTTTTTAATGCAAGAGTTTGGTTTAAGAGGTATGAGAAGACCCAACAGTCATACTACCTGTCTTTGAAAACACTCAATAGCATTGAATTTGCCAATTTTAATAAATATCTCGATCGTTGTAACTCAAGGGCAACATTGCCTAATTGTTGGAAGTTTTTAGGTTGCTAGAATTTTTTCCCCCCTTATTTATATATTTGTAATGTGCAATGCATTTGTTCTGTCAATACTCCCCTACCTCTTTTATTATGCATAGCAACATATTTCACACTGGTGGCCTAGTAAAACCAGTGAGCCACATTTTACCATCTTGATATTTTGTACCAATTAACTACACACGAAAAGTGTGTCACTTATCACAAGGGCAGAGAAAATTATTTCTGAGAATGTTTTGTGCCCATCTGGAATATTGGAATGGTAATTGGTGTATTTCCTTTTGTTTCTGGAATAACCAAATATTTCTAATAGAAATGTTCTATTTTAAACCATTGGCTAACGTAGTATGAAAACATAGTCGAGTGTAGCCATGGTGTAAATGCTTCCTCATGCTGTCAGACTACCAAAGTCAAGTAATTTTTCTATTCAATGTAATATTAAGATAATACTTTCGATTTAAGGAACTAAGAAAAACAGTGAAAGGCTATTTACAAATTGCCAGAAAGATTGGAAAGCAATAATTTGATGAAATGTAGCCTATTCAGCACAAGCAGTCAGTTGTGACATTTAGATTAAACTTTTCTAAACACTTAATAGGTTTAGTGTAAGTGAAAATGAGTCACAAAACTAGCAAAACTAATGCAAATATCTGATATTATGTGGTGGCAATAAGAAACATACTTTTCAAGTCAGGCTTCGTGTTTGTCATCTAATGAATTTATTTGAGATTCTTTAGACTAATTAGCCAAAAGGTAATTAGTGAATTAAGATTTCAACCTTGAAATTGAAGCTCCTCATAAGCCAATATATGTTATTGCTGCTGTATTGTTAATTTTTGTTCTTGTATATTGTTATAATAGTGGCAAATATATGCTTTTTCATGATGATTCATCTTAATTATTGCAGAAAGAATAATTATCTTTATCGAATTAAGTATTCAAATATCTTTCGTAAAATATTGGATGTGGCCATATCTGGGACATGGCCATAAGTTTTGCACAGTTGGCGTATAAGATGCATTGCTTGTTTTTCCTTTGGGGTTTTTGGTGAGTATGATTAGGCATATGAAAATTTAAATTCATATTCATATTACTTATTTTTTAATCATCTCCATCAAATCTTATGCAATCAGTTTTATGGCTTCAATCACCACGTCCACATTTGTTTGACACCAAAATCTGTTCTATAGCACGTCTAAAGTCATGAGATATAGCAGATATTATTGTGCATGCCAAAAAATGGTCGCTGTGGGCCCCTTACCTGCATCATGTGTATGTGCAGTGCCTAGTCAACATCATGCTTTTAGTAGCCATTTTTTTAGTCACAAAGTTGTAGTGTCTTCATGAATAACTCTGGGAAAATAGAAGGGAAAGCCCTTCCGATGGACAGGTACATAAATTCAGATTTTTAAGTTGCTGATTTTTTGGGAAATTTTATATTAGTTGATAGTGTTCATTAATTATATTCTATTGGCTCTCTTATGGGCCCAAGACAATACATATATGTACTGTAACATGTGTTGAAAGAAACATATAATTTCTTCATTAATAGAATTCAGGTTGATGTTTTTTCCAACCTCTCTTTCTTCATGTTAATTCTTGATACGTGAGGAAAATTTTGTCAAGATTTTCTTCGTAAAAAATAATGGTGCACATCTTACATGAGGGTGTGTGGTATACACACAAAAATGGTATGTATTATGCTTTGTGCAAACTCTAATATTGAACATACTCAAGTCAAAATATTTTTAAATTACGAGAAATGAACTAGAAATGTAGGGTGTTTGATGGTTTCCTGAGAAAAGTATTGAGTTTTGTGAAGCAATATTTTTATACATACCTCAGGTTAATTTCCTGAGATTTCATTGAGATAAGTGGGAAATGTTATCTTTTGAGTATTTTTTTTTTAAAGCGAGACTTCAAAGCAGAAATCTTTTGTATTTAACCCTTCAAGCTCGGTGGAGATTTAAATGGAATCGCTGCTATGTAGTCACTACATCGTTCGACGGCATGTGAAGTCTGTGCCCAACATAGTGACTATGTCACTCATCGTTAAAGGGTTAATACTTCATGCTAACATACTTGCCGGCCTTGGTGGCGGCAGGATAAAGTCCTTGCTTGCCAAACCGAAGGTCACAGGTTCGAATCCCACCTGGGTAGGAAATTTACACCTCCCAGGGCATGGTTGTGTGTGACGGCCATTTAATAAATGCCTAGTATTTGGCTTCGGCTGTTAGGTATGGAGAGATTATTATTATGATGTAGCATTTTGAATGTTCACTTATGAGAATATTTTAGAGCATTTTCAATTTATGAAATGTAAAATAAAGTTTTTTTATAGAAAAATGGTGGAGACAAAAATTTTGGTATAACAGTTCTCAGTAATTGAAAAATATGTTAGACATGGTAATTAGACATGCACTGCACACCACATTCTCGATGCTGGGGCAAATTGTAGCTCCAAAAGAAGGCTGAGAGAAATTTTAGGTGATCTTCATTTCATGCCCTTCTTCATGCCTCTGTGCGTAAGGAAGTTCTTCTTGGGCCAGGTTTTTTGTGGTGGCTTGAGTACTGACTTCATACCCAGAGAACCTTGGTTAAAACACTGGCTGTGAGAAACATTTTTCAGTAGAATCCTCTTACATTCTTGGTTGCTATTGTGGGAGCACTTCAAGTGTATTATTTCATCCATTAAATGGGATAAGTTAAAATTTTAAAATGAACTTATTGCTGTTAAAAAGGACCAACCAATAATTCATGTAAAAACCAGTTGTTTCACTACTGTAGACATTAATTTTTACCTATACATATGGTTTTGATAAACTGTTTTATTATGGCAATAAATATATGCGTAAATAGGAATATTCATTGCTTTCAAATAAAACATAGGTGAGTTAAAAATAATAGTTGAATTAAAACAACAATTGGATTTACAACTACATATGTTTCAAAAATTCCAGTGATCTAGGCCTCTGTCTTTAAAATCCTCAGTGTTCTTTCATTTTCTCTCTGAGTAGTTCTGCTATTTCTTCCAAGTAATTTGTTCTCCAGTCTACATTATTCAAAGCCATTTCTCCGGTTTGCTCGACCATCAGCTTTGATGGAATAAATGATGATTCTGCTCCCATGGATTTCAACTGATAAAATGGAGAAAATGTTTATCATCATCAACTTAAATGGCTTGTTGTAGTGTTCATGGGTGTCATGATTTTTATGAGGATGGTTATTGGTACAACATAGAAAAAGGTAGCAAGAGAAATATTTTCAAAAATCCCTTACCTCGTTATACTCAGCCAGTGTGTTCACCTCAGTCCCAACGACAGAGAAATATTCTCCCAAGCTTACAGTGTTTGCACCATAACTGATTGAAAGAAAAAAAAATCGAGTTACATAATTAAATATGCATTCGATAGCCACATGATTATGAGCCTCACGGAAATGGAATTTCCCTAGGTGATAAGAATCTGTGAATAAATCAGCAGTGACTGTCTTTGAGCTACAATTGCAGAGAAACTACTTGAAATCTCTAGATAAATTGAACACAATGTGTTCAAATATCTCCTTAGGACAGGAGAGGAAATTAGTAAAAATCAAGTGACTTATGGAGAAATGTTAAAAAGATTGCCCTGGGAGTTGTTAAGATCAAATGAAGAGGAGTATTTTATTCACAAAAGTGAAGTTTGCCTATTTTAGAGGCAACCGTGCTCTTGAAGGAATTCAAGGATGGTACTTTTGGATATTGTACTGCTGTCAGACTCCCTCTCCATACCTATTGCATGTGCTTTTTTATCCAAGGTGGCAGAAGAAGGGCCAGGTGAATGATTTTCATTCTCCCTTGTGCATTCCTAGAATGATTGAGATGACCTGGGGACTTCTACATCTACATACTACCCCGCAAGCCGCCTCAATAGGCATGTGGCTGGTGTTAGGACACCAGCCGTTTACATATAAAAAGGAAACGCTCTAATGAAATTACACCTTGCATTTATTAAAGTCCCTTATTGTTCGGGGGAAAAACAAATTCCCATACCTATCCGTTCGGTAAAATATCTCTCTTAATTTATCGTTTCTGTCGGACCTGGAAATATAGTGGGGTTCTAATATGATGTTCTCCGTGTCGCTCTGAAAGATATCTATTCTCAATTGCTCAAGTAATCTAAGCCTAGCGCGCAGCCTCCGAGTCTCTAGCGGCTCCCAGCCTAATTCGTTTAACATTTGCGTAACACTGTCAGTACGCCCGTAGCAGTTTTTGACGAATCGCACAGCTTTCTTTTGTATTTTATTAAGCTCCCGAATTAAGTCTTTCTGCCCCGGATCCCATATGCTTGCTGGATATTCAAGGTGTGGCCGGACGAGTGCGAAATAGCACCTCTCTTTTACTTTTTCATCTGAGAATCTTCCCACAATACGCTTGACGAATCCTAGCTTCTTCAGAGCTCTGCCACAAATATTTCTTATATGTGTTCCCCACGATAGGTTTGAGGTAATCGTAACTCCCAGATACTTAACTTCATCTGTCACCTTCATCTTAACGCCATCCACAGCATATACACAGGGATAGTTGGACGACCTCCGCAAGAAATGTACCGCCGTACATTTGCTCAGATTAAGTTCGAGTCCCCACTCTTGGCTCCACACATGAACGTTGTTTAAATCCGATGATAGAATTTCAAAGTCAGAGTGATCATTAATTTCGCGATAGATGACAGCGTCGTCAGCAAATAAACGTATTTTACTTCTAATTCGAGAGCATAGGTCATTTATGTATATAATGAACAAAAGGGGGCCGATTACGCTTCCTTGTGGGACACCTGATGTCACTTTAACTACATCAGAGCTAATTCCGTCAAGAACTACTTTTTGCTTACGATCACTCAGAAAGTCGCGTATCCAGTTTACTACTGTTTCGTTCAGCCCACATGACTGTAATTTGTATAAAAGTTTGTTGTGAGGTACCGTGTCGGAAGCTTTCTTAAAATCTAGGAATAATGCGTCCACTTGTGTTTTCGATTCACCAGATTTGAGAACGTCATGAAGAAAGAGCGCGAGCTGTGTTTCACATGATCTACCTTTCCGAAAGCCGTGCTGACAGCCATGAAGGAAGTTACGACTGTCCAAGAACGTCATGATATTGCTAACGACGATATGTTCGAGTATCTTGCCTATAATCGACGTTAATGAAATTGGTCGATAGTTCCCTGGGTCGTCTGTTTCCCTTTTTGAATATCGGTGTAACGTTTGCAATTTTCCAGTCTATTGGTATCTTTCCTTCAGACAATGACTTCTTGAATATTATGTCTAAGAACGGTGCGATCTGTGGCGCTAATTCCTTGAGGACACGTGCGGGTATTCCCTCCGGACCCGGAGATTTACTATTTTTTATCGACTGTAGCTGTTTAGTTATCCCATCACATTGAATAGTGATTTCTTTCATCGGTTCCTCAGTGAATGAAATGTCAAAATTACATGCAGTATCGTCTGTAGTGTATACACTTTTGAAGTGGGAATTTAACGTGTTAGCTTTGTCAATATTATCGGTGACAAGTTTGCCATCTTTATCAAATAACGAATCTACGGTTGAAGATTTTCCCTGAAGCTCTCTCGCATATGACTTGTGCTCACATTACCCCCACCCTCATTCGTAACAGAAATTTCAGGAAAATATTGTCACATGTGCATACATTATTTTCTGGATTGCTTGATTTTTTATCCCTAATGAATGTAGATGTTGGAATGTGACATAAGCTCATGTGGTTAGCTACTCTAGTGAATGCTTTGATATCAATAAAATTTCTGTACACTTACCTGTAGTGTGCATGGAATACTTACTAATTGTATATATCCTGGTGGTGGTTCTTCAAAAAGCTAAAAGCCACATTGTGACCGGTGCTTCCTCCTGCTACACTAGCAAATGCTGAGAAACTGTCTTGCCGCCTTATACCAGAGTTTGTATCCTTAGTCCATTCAAGATACCTAAGGTCATGAACAAGAATTGATTAATATGTATTACCAAGAAATATATACTGAATGAGGGTATGAGTGTGAGCTATGATTTTTTACATACAACTAAATACCAATGCTCTAACAGTGTTAATATGTGCAATATATATGGATCTGCTATGCATATTAGTTAGCCAAATTTGTAGTAAAAATATAGTTAACCTGAATATTCGGCTATGTACAGGGCCATATTTACCATATGGCGTACCCGGCAGCTGCCGGGGGCCTCGCGAGCACTGGGGGGCTCGCGAGAGTCACAAGGAGGCATGTTTTTACTGTTCAACATTTGAAAAATGTAAATATAGTTTTAAGTAACCTGGTGCCTACTAGCAGAGTATTAATAGTGATAGATATTTGTACTCTTTATGTTTTGTCTTTATGAGCTAGGAAAAGTCTATGTCAAGCTGACAGGTTGCAAGACTATAACATTGGGGGCCTCATCCTAGATTCCGCCGGGGGCCTCAGAGGTCATAAATACGTCCCTGGCTATGTAGGTATGTACCTATCAGTAAAATAGGTATTTATTTCCTCTGTGGCATCAGTTTTATGCCTCATGGATGCCTTAAGCAAATTTAACCTCAAATTTCTCCCAAGTTTCTGATGCATAGATCATGTTGAAGGTGTCAGTTTTTAGCTTGATTTATGCCATTTCATGAATTCCCTGGCGTTTCCTACATGGTGGTTGTCTTATTAATTTTCAGAGATAAAACAAATTGGGTAAATTTTATCTAATATTGTATGGGATTGATATCATTAAGTAGGTGAGCCATTAATAAAAACTTAAATTTCAGCAATTTTTTAAACCTAGGTCCTCAATTGGGCATTTATAACATGTATTGCATGGGATTCTTGTCTCCATGTTGCTGTATTTTGGCAAATATTTTTTTTTTCATGGAGAGAGAAAACAGCATTTTTATTTCTTATGCATGCATTTATTGGGGTTTTGTGCTTCAAATGTTTTCATTAGTTTATTACTAACTTTAGCCATGAAAAAACTACTTGAATCTTGTCATTTTAAGGTGGTCAGGGAGTAAATAGGATTTTACTGGTTGAAACAGTTATTGTTGTTATCTGGCAGTACATCTGTATATTTTTAGAAGGAAAAATCCCTTTAATTCAAGACAAAGACCAAAGTGGAAGAAAACTGGAAACAATATTGCAGAATTAGTTATTTTCATAGAATTCTCTGAGTGAATCTTGCCTTACCTTCTCAATAACCACTCTTGTTGTGAGCACCCCAGAGATGACATGAGTACACTTTTTTCAGATCCAACATTTGACTTCTTATATCTTTCCCAAGTGAAGTTCCATTCGTCTTCATCCCCATGTTGGAGAGCTGTGCAATAGGTTACAGAGCGGAGATTCCCAGCTATCCTTTGATATATAATAAATATACAGGAAGGATTAGGGCCTAAGTAATTAAGATCCTGACGCAATGGAAGTTGTCAATAGGCCAGAAAAAATGTTGGGGATGAATAAAACTCTGTAACTTGGTGGTACTCCATTGCCAAGTAAATTTATTGGACCAGTAAAAATACTACAGGAAAAATGATTACTAATGACCTGGGTATTGATGACGTTATGATGATGAGCATGCACTGAAATCTGGGTCGCGAGTTGCCATTTATCTTGTGGTACATATTTATAAAAGTTACTTGTGCAATAAATTTTATTCAAGTGTAGTAAATCGTCTGTCAATTGAAATTGGTCAGAAAATGTGATGGGCATACACTGTCCATGACCAGCAAAAAGAAAGAGGAGCCCGTCCGTCAATAATAATTGTACATAAAAAGAGCAAAGATAGCTGAAGCAAACCACTCAGCTGTCACATGTAGCTGACAGAGGCTTGAGCTGTCTTTGTTAGCAATATCTAAATCCAGCAAATAGCCTTTTAGTTAGATTTCAAAGAAAGACATTAGTTTACAATAAAATGAATTTTTTTAGGTGTACATATTACCTATAATTCCTAAGAATATTGCAAATAGCTTTTGGTTAAAACTTTTTTTGATGACACCAACAATTAGCTCAAGGGGTGGAAAACATAGGGGTTGAAGGACAAAAAAAAAAACATAACTCCCTTTTCATTTACAGTACAAAATCCATTTAAAGTTATCTGAAATTTTCAAAACAATATCTACCTACAACTTAAGTTTCCAACATTTTTTTGTACGACCAGCAGTTATTGCAAGGGGTGACAAGGTTACCTTTTTGTATTTTAGGGATTGAAAGACCAAAAAAAAATCACTGCCTTATTACCTATTTTCAGTACAAAATCTGTTTAAAGGTATGTAAAATTGTCAAAACAATATCTAAAACTTTGGTTTCAAACATTTTTTGTACAATGAACCGTTATTGCAAGCAGTGGCAATGTTACCTATTTGTGTTTTAGAGTATCTTATAAAATATTTAAATCTTGCACAGTATTGTCTTTTATTGTTCTGTCTTAAATACGAAAAATTTATGAGTAGAACAATTTTCTTTTTCTCATTCAAATATGAAATAATTGAGCTACAAGTTTGCTTCTTGGACTAAAATGAAGCCAAATCTTCATAGCTTATATGTAATTCATTCAACCGATTTGTCTCAATCAACCAATAAACTGATATGTTTGAACTTTTCACGGACAAATTATGCAATTTTAGAGCTTTTGTCACTTCCATTGCTATGCATATATTTCATTGTTACCCAGCCTTGCAATACGCATTGTAGGCTAATACACTTGGGGGATTCCACGCAAACTCAACCAAATGGCTATGCACTCATCGCTCGACCTCATCTGATTTTCACGATATTAGGCAGAAAGAAAGTTTATTATATGAAAAGATAAGTTGCTAAATATTATCCATCAATAATTATATGTGTCAAAGTTATGACCTTCGAAAATCATGAGTTAGAAGCTATTGCTATTTCCTAATGAGGTCATGCAGCTTACATATGATATAGCTCTGGAGCCCACCCCCAGCCATTTACCATTAAAATGCTAAATATGTTTATGTGTAGAACTTACGGATTGTTGGAGTCAGGATCTGCTTCATTTTTCCATTTTTTGAATGCCATGATGGCTTGCTCCACACAGTCTCCAACATTATAAGTACATGCCCAGCCTATGATTTGCTGTCGCTGCTTCACATCAAAAAGAAGGTCGTTATCTGGTTCTACACTTAATATCTCTTCATAAATTTCAGACAGGAATTTCCTCATGAATTTCTGTAAAGAGTCCATGATTGCCTTCAGCATCAATGCCCAGAGACAGCCATACCAATTGAACCCAATTTTTCATCAGAAATATGATGAAAAATATTTTCATAATCGACTTTCCTTCTCTTTTTTTAATAGTTATCAGATTAAGGATTACCTACCCATCCATCTTAGAATGCTTATTCCATTTTTATACATTAGCCTCTGTTCACTCTGGTATCCCAAAAATACAGCATGTGCCCATCAGACAGACTATCACAGTGGTAGCAATAGTCTAACCAAACTTTATCAGATTGCAATAAAATTCAAGGACTCCTTTTTATCCAAGTATAGGTGAAGCGAAACTTGACAGCAGTGACGTGGGCGAAGCTTGACGTCTGGTAATGTATACCAGAGAGGTGGGGCAAAGGAGCTGAGGGTCTCTGTGGATGTCCTTCCGTACATCTATCCCAACATCAACGCTTAGTTAATCCTCTATTACCTCAGACTCTCTGCTGCTGAGTGCCACCAAGTTTTGCTATACCTAAACCTAGGGAATGATTATGGCTGCCTTTTTGAAAAAATACTTTCAAGGAATTGTTCAAAGCTTGAAACATTATTTCACTTCACTCAATGACTTTGTCATGTGTTTAGCATTATTTACTGCATGCAGTTTTTTAGGTAAAGTCAGATTATGTATGTGGAAGAACTAGTGGAAGAATCTGTGTTAAAACCATCTTGAAATGGTTGCCTTGAATCTCTCTTGACGTTGTGTTGAAAATTGAAACGAATTCAACACAGTCTCTGTTGAGACTCTTGGAATTCTCTGTTGAGACTCCCTTGAAATTCTCTGTTGAGACTCCCTTCCCCACTCCCTTGAAACCCCCTTGTCCTCTCAAAATAAAAAATGAAAAATTACATTTCAAATACTAAGAATGTTACTCTATCGCTATGGCATACTTTATTATATTAAATTATCCTATCCTACCTAACAACATAGTTCCACCTCGCATGATCAGCTATCCTACGGGTTATACGCACATATTCTCACACTCAAAATCAACTTATCGATGTCAAGAAAGTCTTATATATCTGGCCACTTCCGAGTGTTAATGTAACTTCCAGCACTAATTTTTAAATGGCAATTCTGTGATAATCTGAGGAAATACCATCACATCACGATGACAGTTATTTGGCATTAATTAATTTAAACCTATATTGCCACATAGTATGAATATAAATTCAATATTACTGAGAATAAACAAGATATTTTCCAATTCCCTCACGTTTCAATCAAGGCGTAACTTTGCAAAAATGTTGAAAGGAGAAAATTGCTGAATGTATGTACCAATAAACACATAGAAATAATATAATGCATAACGGAAATTAATTACGCAAAGCTCTCAGTGAAGTGTTAACTGTCTGAACTAAAATCTCTCCAATTCGTTTTCAAGCTTCCCATTATTGCCAAAATTTCGGGCGAAGAATGAACCATGGACTAAACATACCGGGTAGATTCTTCTTAAAATTGATTGGCAATTAATAATGGGGGGAGTGTGGTGGCGTAGTGGGTTGAGCGCTTGGCTACTGATTGAAGGGTCCCGGGTTCAAATCCAGGTGAAGCCTTTGGACACCCCTGAACAAAAAATCCTCGGAGTGCGAGGTGGCCCAGGGAAAGGAACTGGCCCCCTTACCCTGAATGTATGAAATTCACATGCCTGTGGCTTAGTCTGGGGTGAGCTCTACCCTCAACTATCTTAACCATCCTTCGGGTTGAATCACTGAGTGAGTGTAATTAATGATGGAGCTTGGTTATGAACCACAAATAAAGAATAATTTCCTTTATACTAACAAGTGGTTGTCTGGTAGTTTTGAAGGCTGATTTTATTTATGTGTTAAGTTCACCCATTGCTGTACGATAATGGACTGTGATAGGAAGTAAATTAATTACAAGTAATCCGAGTACTGGTAAAGATTACATTCGATTTACTTTTACTAGTAATCGTTACTTTTTCAAATTGTAATTTTACTTGTAATCAACTCCAGGAGAAATTGTTACGTTTTTGTAATCATTACTCTCGGGGCAATTTTTAATCGGCGTGTAATTGGTCACTGCTGATTTGGATTACTCTGGTATTTTTATTATTTTGGACTGCGTGAACAGTTCTTCACAATCAGTTATTCAGACTATTTGTTTCAACCACTATCCTCTTCAGCTTATTCTGAAGCCAGATCTCCAATAGAAAAATTTTCCACGTAATATGTTTCATGATTTACAAATGCTTTATGGCAACCACGGTCCCTAATATAGGGACCGTGATCGCAACCAAACTTCTAAATATCGATTGTGGCAGCTAATATACTGGCTGGCATACCGGAGCAGTTGAGAACCGCAACTGACTAAATTTATCGCTTTGGAGCGTATCGCCAGATATATCAGTTGTCACACCAATGTATCGGGCCGTCATGTACGGGTCGGATAAGCCTGAGTTTTTCTAGGTGGGATTTTTTTCTTATTTTCTTGTTACTGAATGGGCCATTGAGCACAATAGCAAGAAAGCCCTCGGATTGAAACAACAAGAGGGGATTTCTTCTCATCAGTTGTCACAACGCCAATGCCTTCTCTTCTTCTCCACATTCATTGCTGCCAGTGGGAATGTATCGCCCAATATCCGGAACCTGATATGCCAAAGCCAAATAAATAGGATCCCGATATCTGGTAGTTATTTCCACTATGCCATGTCCTCTCTGTCATGCAGTGACATATACATATTAATAAAATACTTTCAAACCAGTTAGCCACTAACACTTTCCACTCTGGTGTTGAGCGAGACTCAACATAGCCTATTGTTCTGTAGCAATTTGTGCAATCAAACTTGACACGTACTATTCTCTGTGATTATCTCCCTTTTGGTTTAAGTATATGTGCATTAAAGTACATTTTTTTCATGTTCAGCTTGATTTGGGTATTTATAAAGAATACCATGCAAAAATAAAAAATAATTATTTAACACCTATGTACAAAAAAAATCATCTAAAATTTAAAAATTGAAATCCCCAGATACATCGGAAAGACACTGAATTAAAGGATGGAGTAGATGGAGTGGATTATGGAAGGAGTAAGGGTATTTTTAAGGCTGTGAGGGAAGTGGACTTAGTTCATAAATAAGGACATTGGATAAAGAGAAATGTTCTCAAAGCTAATAAGTTTCATTACAGAAATTGTAGTTTCCACATCCTAAGTGTCAAAGGAGTCAAGTGAGTTTCAACCAAGATCAAGGTAGTCCCAACACACTTAAAAACAAGGCAGAATTTGAATTGAGATCAAGACAGAATTCAAGGCCGATTAAAGCCCTTCATCACAGGTTCAAGATGCTTTCAACACAAATCCTTTTACATGGGAGATTTAGGATGAAGCAAAAGTACATAGTTACATATTAGCTCCTTTAATGGTATCTTCAACATAATCATGTGTTGCCTTCTAGTGCAGGTTTTTTTAAATGGAGGGGCACTGTAGGCACTAAATGAATCATGGCAAATTGCCAATGCATAGTACTGGCAGAAGACAGGACCCCAGAATATTTAAGGGCATACCACTAAAGCAGTTAAATGGAATCATTTATGCTCATCTTTGTTTTATGATAAAAATATATAATCCATTATGTAGCTCCATCTTCAAAGTAATGCATATAACTCCCTTAGTATATATTATGCCTCTACTCTCTTAAATTTTCAATTGTAAGGGATAGACTTTTCACTCATTTCACCCTCTAAAATGAGCTTTTTTTTGCTGAGTGAAAATAATCAAGGAAAAGAGAGCAATGTAAATGTTTATCTCCTTTATGAGATTATATTTGGAAACATATATTTGTCCTTAATTTCTTCCAATTAACTTTAGGATGAGTATTCATGAAGTTCTTATCTCTTTTAATTACTTAAGTCTGCATTTGTTTTAATTAAGCTGTTGAATGCTTTGTGCCACTCATTTTACAGTAATTGTCTGGTTATTCAATATCATACCTTAAATATTCCATATTTTCCTGTTCGTCTCAGCATATTGTTCATGTAAGCTATATTACGTAAGGCAGCTCTCCATGGCAAATAGTGTTTTTCTTGCGGAAGATAGTCGAGCAAATCAAATACCATAGAATATCTCAGTTTCCCAACTCTTGCAAGATTCATGGCATCATCTATCACCTGTGCTCTGTTTACAACATGTATCTTGTTGTAGTCTGGACTATTGAAAGCATCCACAATCATTTTCCAGTTTTCTTCGTCATAATTGACACGATACAACCCTAAATGGAAAACATTTTTTCATTAAAAATAATTAAAGTAGGTTTGTATTAACAATATTTTTCATAATTTCTGTGAATGATGAGTTACATGAATTGCTAGTACTCATCATGTAGTTTCTCTTATTACTAACATGGTACATTCACAGTTGTAGCATTCTTGGAAGTATGCCTGGTTCCAACCCTCTGTGATTAAATAGGGAATGTGTAGTAAAAAATTTGTTTTGGTTCTTTCCTGGCATATGATGCTGTTGAAGGTTTCTTGGGTTTCCCACCAGGTCAGGTACTTGTTGGCTGATGTTTCAATGGCTACCTCTGCCATCGTCCTCAGGGCATTTAGTAAAAATTCATTCCTTTAAAAATCCTTAAATTTTTCCATCATTTTTTAAAGTCCTTGCCATTTATCAATTTAATGTATGTCAGGGATATTTCTGGGTTTGCACCGGGTAGTTAGGTCCATGGCAGCCAACGTTTCGATGCTCGAGTCGAGCATCGTCCTCAAACGTTGGCCGCCATGGACCTAACTACCCGGTGCAAACCCCGAAATATCCCTGTCATAAATCTTCGCCGGGAAAGCCTGAAATCCATCAATTTAATATAGTCCGTATGTGAATGAATTTTTACTATAATGAAATGATAGGGCTGCCATGAAAATAAGGTCTCCTTTGTTGATTAGAATGAGAAAAAGCTTTTTTAAAGATTTGCTAAAAGAACTTTTTATGTATAAAACAAAATTAGTTTGAAAATCAAGTGGACTGAAAATCAAAGGAGAATGAAGAAATGGAAGTATATTTTTATTTATTTAGTAGGATTTACATTGAGAATTGTCACTTTAAGGTGCAGTAATCTGGGCTATTGAGGAAAGAGTATGAGATTATGCTGCAGGACTTTGATTTGGTTGTGGAGCTAATTGGAGGAAGTACAGTGGATACAAGGGAAGACAAATGAAGAAGTGTTCAGAATGGTGGGTATGGGAGAGGAAACTGCTACAGAAGATTAGGGGGCTGAATATGTACTTGGTTAGAACAGGCCGGTACCAATGGGGAAGTTCTCCAATTAAAATGTTGAGCATCAGAAATAGGTAATAAAATAAAACTTTTCCCCTACAAAACTCATTGTATTTCTCGCGGAGATAAATTTCAATGCAGTCAAAGTAAATATAATCCTTAAAAATTATTTTGACCCTTTCAAGACAGATTTTTTTCCCTGCACGTTTGAAATTTTTCATATTTTCTTTGAATTTCTACTGTATGCATCAATTATTTTTAACATTTCATTTGTATGAAAAGGGTTAAATTTGAAGGCTCACTTTGTCTGTCAGTCATATTGGCCAGAACAACAATTTCCTAGGTGACCCCAAAATTGGGTTTCTTTGAGGAGGATTGATGTTAACACGGTCATAAGGAAGTGCAATTTATCAGTAACAAATATGACTCATTACAATGAGAGATTTTCCTTAGAACCTTTGTGATAATTGCTAATAAGAAATGAGCTAATGTGTGGAAAGGCAGAAATGAAGACAGAATTTACGAGTGTCAATGTTGGTGTCATCGTTTCATCATGCAATTGTAGCTTATGTATAATTCTTAGTTCCTCTTGCCCTACAAACCATGAATGTGCCTGGGCTCACTTTTTCCTTTTTGACTCTTACTCATACCAAATGCATTTCACTTAAATGTTCCATCACCTAAAACTATCCTTACATTTACCTACTTTGATTCCAGGATATAAAGTCACACAAAAGTCCTTTCACTTGATACTTTAAATGTCAAAATACACATTTCCCCTAATTTCTATCTAATTAAAATTATTTCCTTCACATCTGATTCACATTTAACCTACTTTCCCCTTAAGTCATCGTATGCTTCCCTCACAGGGGAAGCCCATCTTGGAAAGTTTTCAATATCAAAGTTTTATTGCAAGTTTCTCATTAACCTGATCTTCTCTATTTTTCCCATCCAGTATTAAAATGAGCTTGAATCTGGCCTTGCTTTTACATACATACATACATGCTTTCATACTGAAGCCATGACACAATTGAGCTCTTCATCTACATTGGGTCTTAGACAATTCTCTACTCCACATTGAGTTCTACCTACACATTTAAATATGTAATTACTCTTTCAGAAGGACTGTTATTGTTCTCTGCTATCATCGTGCAGTGCTTAAGTTTTTTTGACTTACCTGATGCTTGCAAGTTAAAAATAACCCATTTGTTTGCATTTGGAAGTCCCGTCACTTCAGTGGAGGATTCCTTCGACAGCCACATTTTTGGTGTTGTTTCCTCGAAGTTTGCTTCCTCTTGACTAGTGAAACTTAGGGGTACCCACCAGTGAACATTAGAATCCCTGAAATTCTTGTTTCCAAAGAACTTTTCCTTTAAAATACATAATGAAAAATATCAGGTTTTCTCATCATTTATTATGAAATATTTAGCTGTTTTTTTGCATCAAAAGGAAATGAGATACCCATAAATATTGGAAGAGAGCTGACTCCATGCTTTGTTTTTAATTATAGTAGACAAATGTTTTCTACGTGATGGAATAGTGCCTGAATTTCAAATGAGTTAGTGATGACATTTTATTGCAGGGATGGCCTCCAGATGGTTGATATTTTTGTCGTAATTTACATTCTTTCCTTAAGGAGAGGTACTTAAAGTGTGCATGCAGTTTTTTTAGGCTGGTGTTATGCACACATTAAATGCATGTTAAATGATAATTTGTTACTTTGTGCTTCATATCTCTTGGTTTCCAAATGGTTTGTTCCACAGCATTTATATTTACTTATTCCTATTCTACAATGGCTCTTTTTTCTTAATCAAACCAGGTGCCAAGAATAAACTGTGACTACTGTCAATGAAAGGCAGAAGTAATTCTCGTAGCCACAAAATGAGCTGATGGAAATTATTGTGCTTTATTTATGTTAACGATTACCATTACATTTAGCATTTTTTTCACATTTTTGACGTGATTTGCTCTACTCTGGTAGCCAGTGATAGGAAGTTTCATTTTGGTTTTTTTATGTATGCATATGTTTTGCATAGTGAAATGGAATCGACCTGGACCATCCTGATATACTGTCATAGAGATTGATTATTTTGCTTTTATTGTCTGATACTTAGTCCAGATGATCTCATGAAAGCTATTTTCAGCTCACACATATTAAATCAGCTTAATATCCTACCTGTGTTACCAGAGCGGTGCCATTTTCATAATTTCTCCGAACAGTTATAATTGGATATCCAGTTTGCAGGGTCCATGTATCCATAATCATTTTCACTGTCAAGTGACTGGGTAAAGTATTGTCATGATGAGATTGTGTGGTCAGAGCATTCCATAAGTCATCTTGCTCAGCATTTTTATATTTATGGGATTTCAAGTATCGACTCACTCCATTGCGGAAAGTATTTTCTCCCAGGAATAAATTCATCATTCTCAGAATGAATGACCCTGAAAATAGAAAGAAATTACGAGGCTAGAGGAGTGTAAATGGTTGTTTGATTATTTAGGAAGGCAACTAAAAACTAAGGTCATCTGTGCCATTATGGATAGGGGGTAGTTTGGTATGAAAGGATTATTTGGGGGATGGAGGAAGGGTGGAGAGAAACCCAGCATCTGTATTATCCAAGTCTTGACAAAAGGCACTCACAGAAGGGGTCCACAGTTGAACATCTCTTCTGATGAATGGATTACTGAACTTCAAGCAAGGGCGTATCCATCTCGAAACTGAAGGGTTTCTGAATTCAACCTCATTGGGGAGGGGGTGACATGAAATAATATACAGTAACAAATGGGAGCTCATTGAAAACCATTTATTTTAAAAAAAATTATATTAATTCTTAAGCAATTGTTTTGAACATCTGTGGGGGGCATTCAATAATTCACAGTAACATAAGAAATAACACCATTTATTTAAAAAATCAATTCTTATAAAATAGTTTGCGACAATTAGCTGCGAATTTTTTTACTACAGCTTCCTTTTATTGCTCTTTGTTTGCAAAAACCCATTGACGGTAAATGCTTAGCATTGCTAAACCATTTAACCTACTTTCACCAATAGTTGATCTTAGCCATGTTTTAACCCTTTCAACGCGGCACCATTTTTTGGCTTACCTATCCGGTGGCTGAAATTTTATTTACTTATTTTCCGATAGATTTTAACTCTAAAAGTCGTTATTCAACGTTTAAAAAAATTTAATGTTAAAATTGTAATTAATAAAAATTTTTTAATTAATGACGGGAATCCCCGTCACGAGTCACCAGCATGAACCTGTAGTGCGTGTTGCATAGATATCTACCGTTCCCTTCTGGCGTATTTTTTACTTTAGGTCTCTGTATTATTTAATATTCCCATATTATTTCATTAGGCTTATATGTTCAGTCAAATAATGAATTAGAGCAAAGTTTAATGTGGAAACTGATAAAAGGGGCATGTTTTGGTAGTCGTGGCTTTTCCTTTCACATCCATAAAACTGCTAACCTTTGTGTATAAGAGAGAACTAATTCCTACATTTTGGAATAATGAGGTGCAATTTCCACAAAAAAATAACTTTTAATGCAACCGGGCTTTCAATGTTGATACATCATCGTCAGGGTACAAATGGTGTTAGGTGTAGCCAATATGTACATCTTTTGGAAGAGGTGGGGGAGAGAGGAGAGGTGATAAGTAGAAAAACCGGAGGAGGTGAATGGGGATGGGGAGGAGTGGAGAGTTGGGAAATGGTGGGTTTATTCAGGGTTAACAAACTTAGACAACACACCATTCAGTGGCAAACAATAATCGGTGGTGGTCTTCTTCTCTTCTTTCGGATCAGGTCAAAATTTTCGGGGTGCTGCTTCCCCCCTTCTTTCCATTGAGTTGCAATTGTGTGCTCCCAAAACCAGTTTCCACCCCCCTCTCCCCACCTCTTCCTCCATTCAAAGTGTTTAGGTGTCTTACTGGGAACCCCCCCCCCCCACCCGCCCGCTCTCAGACAAACCCTGCCTCAAGTGGGCCACGCCCGATCCGCGCGGCTGCCTGTGCCTGGCCAGGGACACTCTCCCTCCACCACCACTCACCAAGGGCCTTTGGAAGCAACACCACGAAATTTTTGACCTGAGCCGAAAGAAGGGAAGAAGACCGTGAAGGTGAATGGGGATGGGGAGGAGTGGAGAGTTGGGAAATGGTGGGTTTATTCAGGGTTAACAAACTTAGACAACACACCATTCAGTGGCAAACAATAATCGGTGGTGGTCTTCTTCTCTTCTTTCGGATCAGGTCAAAATTTTCGGGGTGCTGCTTCCCCCCTTCTTTCCATTGAGTTGCAATTGTGTGCTCCCAAAACCAGTTTCCACCCCCCTCTCCCCACCTCTTCCTCCATTCAAAGTGTTTAGGTGTCTTACTGGGAACCCCCCCCCCCCACCCGCCCGCTCTCAGACAAACCCTGCCTCAAGTGGGCCACGCCCGATCCGCGCGGCTGCCTGTGCCTGGCCAGGGACACTCTCCCTCCACCACCACTCACCAAGGGCCTTTGGAAGCAACACCACGAAATTTTTGACCTGAGCCGAAAGAAGGGAAGAAGACCGCCACCAATTATTATTTGCCACTGATTTGTGTTGTCTAAGTATGTTAACTCCAAAAACACCCACCATTTCCCCGCTCTCCACTCCTCCCCATCCCCTTTCACCTCCTTCTTCGGTTTTTCCACTCATCACCTCTCCTCTCTCCCCTACCTCTTCCAAAAGATGTATATATGGGCTACACCTAACACCATTTGTACCTTGACGATGATGTATCAATATTGAAAGCCGGGTCGCATTAAAAGTTATTTTTTATGGAAGATTGCACATGATTTTTCCAGTATGGACAAATTCAACTCCATCTCAAATGAATCCTCGGATTTTAAATAATTCTTACATCTTGACACACCTTCGTTAATAGGTGCTTATGTACCTGCTTAAAAATGTCTAAATCGAAGTACAGCGCGATAGTCTTCTAATTACCTACATTTGTAGAATATGTGTAGTTTACGTATTCAACAAAAGAATTAAATCAATGAGAAATAAAAATTTAACGCATTTTACATTAATTTTTATATAAGAGGCAACGACACTTTTACATTTAAACTGGTTTACACTAAAACTGGAAAAAGCACATGCATTACAAAAGTATAACTAACATCAAATATATATATTTCCATATATTTTCCGCAACCAAGTTTTCAATATTAGAAGATGAATGATCTATTCAAAGAAGCAACATGTATTTTTGATGCGTATTATGTAGGAAATTATTTTTAAAATCACAATTACTTTTTTCTAAATCAATATTTTATTTACGTTTCCACATTTACATATACACATTTATTTATACACATCTTTTGTCTTTATACACAATTAATTTATATACATCTTTTATCTTTATGATAATCCACAAAACATGGAATGAGACATAAGGGAGGGCAGCCATCGCACTCCGGACAATATAAACTTGTCTCCTTCCTTTGTCCCTTTCTATAGCACTCCCGGCACTCCTATTTTTTTGCTCATTTGAGCTAAGCATGGCTGGGAAATGTTTTGATAAGCCCATGATCCTTAGAGTTGGAGAAGGTCGAGGAGTAGATGTGGAAGAAGAAGGTTGGAGTAGAGGTTTTATTATGGAGAGTCGGAAAGAATAGAGAGATACCCTGGGGTGGGATTTTAGGAATGAAATAACTGTTCACTAGGAGAAGGTGGAAAATGTGGATGCCCAACTTCCGATACCATTTAAGTGTCTTCATCTCTATTGGGTAGTAGGACATCATTTGATCCAAATTATCAATGCCACCTATTGACTTGTTTTATTCAGCAACAGCCTCCGGTAGGGAAGTGGAGCCACCTCCTCGCCGGCAAGGGACATTGACCATTTGACTCCCATATTGAGAGCTGATCATCAGCACATCTCTCCTGTCTCTCCACTTAAGAACACAAGCAAAATATGTACATTTATGTTTATATATATATTGGGAAAAGTCACCACTTAACACTAGTTCTAATATTATTAATGCCAAGTTCTCCGATATTTACTTACGTGACTGCGCTATTGCGTTGCCTTCCCTCAAGGAAAATAAACTTGACTCTAAGGGTTTGAGGCGTAACTTTATGGAACTCCTTCATGATTGAAAAGAAAAAACTTTGTTTAGTTCCACATAAAATAATTTTAATGACGACCTAGGTTTCGTCGCTGAGTGACATCATCAGGGAAACTTGACTCGATGAAACCTAGAAAAATTGAAATATTAATAGCATCCGAATTCATTGTCTTACAGCAGTAAGTGTAGTAATTATTCTAGGGAAAACTCTAATTACGTCAAATTCTTTTTGCATTGAACTCTCCAAAACTTCCTTCAATGTCCTGCTCTTAATAGAGCCTGGAAAAATAAATAAACTTTAATTGAAGCAAAAATGACAAAATATGATGGTTGATTTCAGATATAGTTATTTTGAGAGATAACTTTGCACTTGGGTCTAAATGCGACGATAAAAAAAGACAGCATGCTCACAAAACCATCGTAAGTAACGACAACACAGCGGCGTAAACATGTCGTACTTTATTACTTTAACAGTATAATTTGAAAGAAAAATCGAACTAAACCTTGTAACACAAAAATAAATGCAAATTATTTTAGGAAATCAAAAAAAAATCGTAGGTACTAATTCATTATATATGCTCCAAGTTTATAAGTTGAAAAAAGAGAAACTAAATACATAAATGCGTTGAGTTATATATTAATATTTACATGATATGTTACGGAACACATGCGTTGAAATATAATATGTCTATAACAACGGAATGTACGCCTAACGTTATTATATCAGGAAATCTAGAACTGTTTCCTTAGATAGAACGTATAAATGTACAAATAAAGAAATAAACAAATATGTGTAACGGAAGACGATAAGACGTCATACATTCTACTCCTTTCCAAAGGCATATGCTTATCTGTAATTATAAAATGGTTAATATAATTGAATAAAGATAGCAATAAAACAATGAGTTGTCTCAAAAAACGTTGGAAAAAATTAAAAAAGAAATTAGTTTTTATACCCCTAGAAAGTAGGCAAAATGCAATAAAAAGCGATTAACAAACAATAAGAAATAAGTAAAAAAATATTTCTTTCGTTTGAATATTATCCCTGATCTAAAAACTGTTCCAATATGGAAATAATGAATGGAAAAACACGAAAGACAATAATAACTATATTCGAAAAAAGAAAGGCTAAGTAGCAGTACTCACCAAGAAAGCGATGTGTAGTCTTCGAAAAAAAAAGCTCCCGGAACCAAAACTGACCGCACTCCCTCAAAGTAGGGTTCAATCTGATGACTGCAGCGCGACGACAGAGCGCTTGCGCGTGACTGAGAGCAGCAGGAGCTGTTAGAAAGACACTTGTACCGGTGACGGGAACTCCCGGCATGAGTCACCGGATAGAACCTAGAATACGGGAATTCCCGTCATGCCGCGTTGAACGGGTTAATTCGGCGAAGAGAGCTGAATGGGTGCTCAATAGTCATTGTTGTGCAGGGCAGTGAAAGCAATGTCAGTATCACCTTTCTAATGGTCGTGAAAAACAATTTGCTCTTTTTTTAAACTTCAATTATGTCTGGTGCTTCATGTACCTCATTCCACATTTTAAACCCCAATTCCCTTTCTCCTTTGATGCCTTCCAAATTGTAAAAATTTGTTCAATATGAAATAACTTCATTCTCATATCCCAAAGAAACATCTGTCATGTTACATATATGGAAATGTGTCAATGAAAATGCAGGAGATTTATCTGCAGAAAATCTGACTTCTATATGATGGAATATCTTAATCTTCTGATACAATGGAATCCCAAGTAAGGAAATATTAGTGAATTTCTCCAAAATTCAGATGGATTTCTGGCTGGGGGGTTGCTTCTATGCTTTTGTCAGCCAAAAATGTGAGTGGTGGTTATATCAACATTCAAATTCATAATTAGTTTCTTTCTAAATATTGAAATAACAACACCAACAACCTCTCAATCAATTTTTCGGAATTTTGTCATTTATATTATGCTATTGCTATTTTAATTTAAAATTTTTTCATGTTGGAAGGGTGGCTTCCCCTCCTTGCCCCACCCCCACCACCACGGATTCGTCCTTGACTTCAAGTTCTCCTCATATAGCATTTGAATAAGAATTGATATTCCACTAAAAATACTGTTACAACTGGGATTCAAATGCTTATCCTTAAGATGAGAAGCCATTTCTCTAGCCTCCCCACCAATATGTTCACCTGGAGTACACGTATGTCATTGCAGATAGAATTATTATATGTATCACTTGTTTTTTCTGTCATAAAGAGCCACAGAAGCTAATGATGCTGAATCTAAAGAGGATTCCTCCTAAGGTCGGTGTAATAAGTAAGTCACTATCCTGAGAGATGTATAGCTTATGTTAAAATTCTTGGCCCAGACCTGTGGAGGTAGAAGTGAAGGGAAAAGAAAGGAGGGAAGAGAGGGAGGCAGCAAGGGAGAGGCAGGGGAATCAAAATACTTTGTGAAAAAGGCACACACATGCAAGCAAGTGGTCTAAGCCGCCAATCGCTATGACTTCACAAGGGACACTACTACATATCTTGAGGTCTCATTGTGAGATGAGCCAAAACAGGATGGTAGGTAGTGGTGAGTCATCCTACTTCTCAAAGTGCTTATGTTGGCAGCAATAAAAAAGGTTTTCTTACCCCTCTCCCCTGTTTCGCAGTATTTAGTAAGTTCTGTGGTCCATGTCCCAAAATCATCCACTGTGTAGTGCTAGGAATTTTTTTGAGAGCTATACTTGTACGCATGAAATTCACACAGTGTAAGGTGGACATGTTTTTCTGTATGTATTCTACTTTGGTTATCCTGAAACTTTAGTCGTCCAAAAAGAGACACATCCTACCCCGACCCACTTGGTTGCTATACCACTCTTAAATGGCATCTTAAGCTCGCTTAACATCCTCATATGATGTTACATTGTGTTTTGCACCTTATTTTGAATATTGCCAATTAAGAAACCCTCCATAGTAAAAGGAGTCAAAAATTACATTCAGCCCTACTTGCAAAACATTTTAACAGAATGGGAATATAATTTAGTCCTCACTGTCACATTGCACTATTTGCACTCTTTCCTGTAGCATTAATCAATAAGTGTCTTTAGCAAAACAAAACTTCATAAAGTTGGGCCTTTGAAAATAGCCCTCTCTCCTATTTGTTCCCCTCCTCTATTCATGTGTCTACATGGTTTTTGATTGACTTTAGATTCAAAAATGGCAACTTACCTTTTTCGTAGGAAATAATATCGAAAATTTGAGTGATTATTGAGGGATTTCTAATAGGTACTGATACAGGATGAGATGATTTCAATGCATCTAAAGCTGTCACAATCATATAACCCTCCACAGCATTCTCATCTTTCAAGCCCCACTTCGGCATTATCTGGAAAGAAAACCATGATACTTGCAATAATTACCTGTTTAGAGTATCATGTAATGAAGCAGTATAAGAGTCAAAGTTATATGTATAATTAATTCAAGATTTCTAATACATAAGTCACAATTTAATGTAAAAGCAACGGAATCAGGGAGAACCATCTATGAGTAAATTACATTTTAATGAGTTTTCCCTCATAGATAACCACTATTTTAGCTATTGGTTTAGCTATTGGTGATTATTGGTTTAGCAAATTGAGAATCATAAAAAGTAAAGTTCTTTTAATGTTTTAGTCAACATTCAGAGGTCCAACCCAAATTTGCCATAAAGTAATCATTTATTGATTTTTTGATTAATTTCATCTCAACAGAAGATATTTCACCTATCGATATTTATTTTAATGCCTCATGAAATTATTAGTTGTCCCACTGACATATGCATTTATTTCAATGAGAATTATTCTGTCAGGTTAAAATGATATTTTATTGTTACCTTATTGGTATCCTTTATTTCATTCATCGATGACTGTTACACTTGCTTATTTATTTAAAAAAATAGTGGTAAACATATGTTATTATATATTATATTCCATTCCATCAATTATTCATGCTCAGTAGCATTTTAAAGGCGGTTATATTTTCCAATGGATCATGCTTTCCTGTATCCTACTCATTAAAGCATTCTGAATGTCCACCTTATTTGACTTCGTACAGCATTACGAAAGCTTCATAATCCTTCGTTTGAGTTAATTTCAACTTACATGGTTACTTGCAACATGTGCCGAATAGGTAGCAAAGCCTTCATTCAGCCAGAGATCTGTCCACCATTTCATAGTGACAAGGTTGCCAAACCACTGGTGTGCCAACTCATGGGAAACCACTGAAATTACTCTCTGATTGCTCTCAATTGTCGACACATTTGGGTCGTGTAACAATGTAGTTTCTCTGTAAAAGTGCAATGCATGTGATGAAAACTTTCATTGCTTTGAAAATGCACTACGAATAATCATATTCAGAAAGATTTTTAAGAATGAAATGCACTTATGTACTTTTTTTTAGCCATATTATTAAAATTTTAAGCCCCAGCTATCAAAAATTTGAAAATATAAATAAATGGTAAAATAAATATAGTATATAAATGCTAATAGAATATTCTCCTTTTCCCATTTTAGAAATTAGAGAGGAAGTTAAGATAATTCATACCTGTAAGTAATGAGACCCCAATTTTCCATTGCTGTAGAGGGAAACTCAGGGATGGCAATCATATCTTGTTTTGGTAGTGGATATTGGACATCGTAATAATCTTCAAAAAAGGAAAGTACCCTTGGTCCAATGTCAGATGCCAGGCCAACTTGGTCCATGGCATCTTTTCGAGCCCAAATACGGAAGTTTACTTGATTATGAAGGGATGTCAGAGGTTTTGAAGTATGATACTCGAAGTCAGAGACTACATAAGCCACCAAGTATGTGGACATTGGCACGGATTCAAAGAAGTGGTCCCACATCCAGCCAGGCTTATTTTCCCTGTAAGAAATTTTTAATGTGCATTTTGGTCATCTGAAGGAAAAGAAAAATCAATCATTTTTGGTTGATATTGGCCTATTAATAAAAGCGAGAAGCTTAGGTATTTTTATTCTCTTGTAGGCAAAACTTGTCTAGATCACCGGTTGTGATGAAATATGTAGGTATATCGTGCGCTACTGTGGAATAGTTGGGACTAATTCTGTATAAAATAATTTCTAGAGGTCATATTTATCATTTTACTAAGGATCGATTTTATCAAAAATAACTCAGCCGTATTTTTTTTCAGTTTCAGAGGAGTTGACGTCTGATTGGAGTGGAGTCTATGAGGTTTCATGTTTGCATTTTTTAGATAGGTAGTCACCCAATATAATTTTTTTTCATTTTCGACCGGCGACGGTATCAGCGACACCACAGCCGGGAATTGTCTAGTCCTTTAAAATTTAGGCCCGTGGTTTCGACCAATTGTATGAAGTTGCTCTATTTCACCATGTACATTCAATCAATCCATTTCGGCCAATTTAACTATCCTCTTACCTATGAGTCCTTCATGTGAGGAATTACTTTACTTTGAAGTGATTTGAGAATAAGTATTCGTATCTCCTGGGATAGCTAGATGCCCGAGGCTGGCTGCCATCGGTTGCCTGGATTGGGGTGGGGCACTCGTATGATCAGGTGGCATGCAAAAGGTTTGCCGGTGGCTCACCAAGAAAACGACAATTGCATTAATATGTCCGATGATTTGTAAACGTGCTTAGGAGTGGCACGTGCCCGGCTTATAATTTAATTTTAATGTAAACTGTGGGACGCGGATATTTATCAGTTACGGTCCACTAGGATATGGCGTCCACTCCACTTTTTCGGTCGCCCTAATTCCATGGCATTGCTCCGGCAAATAATCGCTCACACGAGGCGCCGCGCAAGTGAAAATGACTCCCAGGTCAATGTTATGACGACACACTTGGCACTTCGTGCCAGTCTTGCGGTGAGTACTTAATTTCAATGAGATTTTTCATGTGATAAAGACATAAGTCATAATAAAGGCGTGTGATGAAAGATCTAAGGCTTTCCCGGCGTGTAGCGATTTTGGTGGTTCTTCGGGTTTCCGACCGGGTCAAACTCTCCATTTCAGCCGAAGTTTCGATGAACGAGTCGTTCATCATCGTCGTCGATGCTCTGAGGATGATGAACGACTCGTTCATCGAAACGTCGGCAGAAATGGAGAGTTTTCCCCGGTCGGAAAACCGAATAACCACCAATATCGTAATAAAGGCGGTTTAAATCCAGACGCATAAACTGTTGGTGGTTGCTAAGCCATTAGGTTCAGAATTCGGACTCCTTGCGACTCCCAAGCATTTTACATTTTTTTGCAAATCGAATGAATTAAAATGAATTTCTGAGCAGAGGAGAGCTTCATTATATTAGAAGACCTATCATTCTATCATCTTCGAAGCCCTTCGCGTTAATGACGTAAACTATGCTTCGGGGTTGTAACTCCGCTGTAATCCATGTCCTATTCGCAGAGTTATTACTGAACTTTCCCTTTCGGCACACTTATCATTAATACCTGAGGAATCTCAACACGAAAGGTCTGACTGACGTGACAAGCGTGTTCACTTGAGTTACGTAGCCTCTCTCGTCAAGGGTAGGGATCGCCAAATAGATCGTGCGCTGGCACGCGCGACCGCGGGAAAATTTCCGAGGGAAATTACTTCCTCCGGGAGCGATTGGACTCACATGGGTTCCGTTACGCGGAGCGGCATGTTGCTGATCGATGTCAGGTTTCTATCAGCCATCCTTCCCAGGCTGATGCGAAAGCGTGATTTGAATACAGGCTCGTCGAAACAAGGGAAGGCTCCCCTTGCATCCGTAGGCTCTAACACCGTTGATGCCAACCACCTGGAACGAAAATAACTCCATAAATCATTAAAGGAAACACACTGTGACCCAGTCACTTTTTAATAACTCGATTGACTTGAAAAAATAGCAACTATCCTCAAAGATATGTTTATTTTCAATTTCCCCGAAAACAGGCTGCGTTTTAATTTGAGTACTACTTGTAACTAGAGACAAACACGAGCAACCATGTCCTGGGTGGTGTAAAATCCACCCAGGTGGGACTCGAACTCGCGGCACTGTGGTAGCAATTCAAGGATTTTTCCTTTTCACCAACGGAGCCGACAATTTATAGATTTAGGCCCTGTTTTATAATGTCTGGTTAATGTTAACCGTTACATGACGTGGCCTATTCGCTGACTTAATACTAACTGGTAGATCTAGTATAGATTACTATATAAGGCTCGGTTAGTTGACGTGAGCGTTTTCGATTGGAGAATATTATATTAGAATAAAATGTTAACTTCTGTTTTATACTGAGAAAATATTTAACCAGAGATTATAAAGCGGGGCTTAGAGATACGAACCAACCCTTTCAAGCACGTAGTTCAGTTTACTAAATATTATTCGAAGTATTAGCGCTGTTCGTTGTATTTCCTCAAATTTTTATTTTTTGTTCAGGGTTTTAAGATGGCAACAAAACCGGAAAAATCAATAAACTTTAACACTCACGGCAGCTCAAAAAGTGGGAAAACTGCAAAACTTTGGGAAAAATGTAAAACATGCAATTAAGTTATATCCCTCCAGCATTCCATTCACAGAATATCAATATTATCGAAAGTTCCTCTTTAAACACATTTAGCTTTGGTATTAGGAAATGTCTCTGTGAGGATCGGTTACAGGACTGGTAGGTGCGCCATGCGTTTTCCAATGGGCATCAATCGATATGTAAATGATAAATACTCGAACTCGTTCTGAAACTTGTTGACCTTTACGATCCATTACAGAGGTGCTTCTCGTTTTACATTTTAATGAGTCATGCATTATATGCCCTATTATTTTGACCGAATCATCCCATACCTTCCTCCTGAACGATGAAGAAGTCACGTAAACTAAGTGAGTCACAATATAGTGCCGATGCGTTGATTCATGATCATTTTAATGAGTGCTTGAAACATCTCCTGCCTCATACAAACTCCTATAATTTTAAAAGATACGTTTTCACATTTAATCGCTTATGCTTTTCATTCGCGTTCATATTCTCCAGCGATAGACATTGTAGCAGAAGCTGCGTCGGTTTTTCCCTAGCAGTCTGCTTGCATAATTGATGATCGTCGTCTTTCGGCTTCACGTTCAATAACGTCGGTTCAATAGGCGCCAAAGATCAAGTTCGGCACCTGCGCTCACAGACGACCTCCGTTGGTTCTCAGGTTTTTGCTGAAAAATTACAGATATCGATAATATTTTTATTTTTACTGCGATTTTCAACGGCTATCAACCAACACCTTTGAAGATGATTCAAAGGAATCATTGAATTTATTTAATATTTCTGCCGTTCTTCTGATGCCCAGTTGTATAATGTGAACATTTTTCTTGGGCTCAACTCTATAATTTCTATGGTTAGTGTTAATCGTTAGTTAACATGAAGTTTAAATTTACGTTTTGGTAACGGAAGTCCGGGTTTTTGTATGGTATATCAGGCTGGCCCTGGTTTTTTTTGTGTAGTTGTCGGAGGAGCGTTCCTACGACGATTCTCAAAACTCCAAACAGTGAGCTAGATATTCATTTTAAAACATACCTCGACTACCAGTAGAGTAACCGAAAAGAAAATGATATCCCATTATTAACGTTCGCTTACACTAAACCACAGCCTGATGTACTACTTCATACAAAACAAATTCTCATTTCATATCGCATTTAATGTTAAGTCTAAGTCATCTTACGGTAAAAGCTAACCATTTGTAATAAAACTGGGCAGCTGTGTCATATCTATGGAATTTCTAACGTTTGCACATTTCTGGTGGGTATTAATTTTTCTCTTTTATACTGTCCGCATACATTTATTTCCCTTTTGTTATCAGACGATCAACCTTTTTGTCAATTTTATTCTTCATGAATGAATTTTAAGAACCAATTGAGAGTACGACGTGCTGATACTTAACAAAATGTAACATGAAATGATTCATGGGGGGATTATTGTTCATTTATTTCTGCGTGTGAATATTCCGCCTTCCGTTGTAAGAGCGCTGTCATTAAATTCATGTTTATGATTTTCATTCTAAAATCATCCGATCGAATTTTTTGCCGATCCATAGAGATCCTTTCCTCTTGAATAGCAGTTTTCTTAATATTCCACTTCATAAACTGACCTTTTTTATGATTGTAGTGTTGGTTCTGAGGAAATGTGAGTGATATTAACGGCTGCCATTTAGCTCCATTCTCGTGGAGAAGTAGGAGGAATATGTTCTTCCTGGATGTTCCGAGAACTTCTCGGCCAACAATAAAAAAAGCAGACTGTGAAAGCGAGAGTAGCACATGTTCACGAGTAGTTTTCCTTTTCAATGCTGGATAATTACGCCATATCTAGCGAGGGGGAAACTGCCGATTTGTTTATAGTTAGTCATTTATTACCGCATTGCTCATTCCTCATTTGCTATTACATCACGATGACTCATTAGATTTCGCCCACGCTCGTTCTACAGTGAAGGAACCAGGTGCTTTGAATTGTCGTTATCCTTCCCTGGTCGGCATTTTGCTTACCTCGTCTTCCCGGTGCTCAATTCTTCGTAGCTGCTCAGGTAATAACCTGCAAGAAGCTGCGTCAGCTTCCCGTGGAAGGAAATGCTGACTAAGTAGGTCATTCCTGACTGGAGCGGTTGTGACAGTTCGATGATGTAAAAGTCGTTTTCGTCGTCTTCCTTGTGCGACGAAATGGGGATCTCGCCTCCGTCCCCTTCCGTCGGGCCCGTTATCTTCACGTCGTCGTGCATGATCTTGAGCGGGTCCTTGGAGTGGAGGGTGACGTTGGAGCCGCTCTCGACGCATCGAACCTTGATCGTGACGCTCCCCTCGAACCTGAAATCATTCTCATCCTGTGGAAGTAGTAAGTGACAGGTAAAAATTGGGAACATCAATACGTCGTAATTTCATAATAAGAGCATATATTATTTTTAGATTTTCATAATTTGCATATTCAAATAGAAATTAAAAGAAGACTTAGATAAGTTACTATTCAACTCAATAAAATATTCTGATTGTGAGTTATAATATATTCTGAAAAATCTGCATTCTTTGCTTATAAGTCGGATGTAAATATCCTTAACTGTTAAAACAATCTCATTTCTCTGTACGTGACACCTTTTTTAACAATTCATGAATTTTCAATGTCTAGTCATAATATTGCAGGTATGACATGTAATTTAACTTATACTGATTCATAAGGATAGCATTGGCACCACTAATAATAATAATATTTTTTATTACACCGTTAGCAATTTACATACATGGTTTCGTCAAGAATTTAGGACAGGACATATACACTCAATAACAATATTAAAATGAACATATATTTTACGAAGTTGTTCAAATACGATCTCTTTAAAATTCACTTACATCATTGTAGCATTTCTTGGTTAGGAATTTTTTGACTCGTCTTTTGAAAATGACTGGAGAGGTATTGTCATGAGGTAAGCATTGTGGAACACGAAATTAGCGGACATGTAATGTAAATGCAAGAATTAAATGTCACACTATATCGGACTAACGTATTTAAAAATTCAGAACATTTGCGATTTCTTTAAATTCAGCCAGAACGCTTTTTGATCTGATCAAATTCAAGATATTCCTCCCTATTCAGAACGTATGGCAACCCTATGTGGAGGGAAATAAAAAATTGATCAAGCATTCGGATTAGAGGAAATCCCATCCCGTTGGGTCTTTGCAAGCCTGAAGGCGCCATAACCGTGGGTCACTCGTGTGAATGGGGATCATAGGGGGAGTGATATCAAGCAATTTATGTCGAATGGGCATTGGGTCGCAGATCCTTGCATACGGAGCATTGGCAACGCAAACATGTTATCGTGCGCATTTTTCAGTTCCCATATAACGCCTAATTCGTAAGAATATTCGGGGCCGTCTTGTGAATGAGTTATCATAAGCATGAGTGATAACATTGAAAGAGCGATACACAGTGGCGTAGCCAGGAATTTCGTTCGGGGGGGGGAGGTCCAAAACCAGGGGGGTCCGGGGGAAAATTTTGGAAAAACAGGGTACTAAGTAGAGGGTTTTAAACAAATGTTAACACTTTTCAAAATCGAAAAAACTTCATTTTTCATAGAAATCTTTTGTAAATTCATGATTTTTCAATATTTTGTTTTCTTTTATGATGAAGCAAAGTTATTGTGTTTTATCCAAATAAACATAAATATAGTGTTGTAGTTTGTCCGGAGCTTCAAACTCTTTCAAATAAATGAGGAAGGCTAGAAAAACAACAGCGTAGAGCATTAGTTAAAATATATTTATAACATTTTAACATTACGTAAATGAATGATTAACTAAATAATGCTCTGTTTTGTTCTTTTTCTTTCTTCTTCTGCGAATCCAACATCATTTAGATGTCTTCTACTCGGCCAGAATCGACCTTCATAAAGTTTTCTGCAGCTACACAAGAAAATTTGTGTTACTCAGAGTTGCTGTGAGAGATGAATTTATATATTGCGTCTTTCCACTTTCTATAAGGCATAGCTACTAAGGCTCCCAATTTTTGGTGTTGGCCTTTACCAGTGAACTCATTGGCAAATAACACACAAAACTTGCAATAAGTTCCATCCTTAGCCTTAGAATAAACCAGCCAATTGAACCTTTTTAGCCAAGTACTCCGAAAATTTATTTTTTTATTGTTAATGACGGTTACTGGAAAAATAAAACTCTCATCTGGATAAAATAAATCATTCAGCACTTTACTTTTCAAATCCGTGCGAACTAGACAGTAGACAGTCCACAGTCGAAACTCGGCCAGCTATACAAACACCGCCATTACACTACTCGAGCGGCCGAGCCCAAACGTAACGTTTGATAATTTATTATTTAAACAAAAGGATAAACCTTTTTTAACAACGGTATGATAATTTATTATTTGTAGACTTTCCCCTGCTCCATGCTTAATTTATTTTTTTATATCTCTTAATATTTCGGGGGGGGGGTCCGGACCCCCCCCCCTTCGCTACACCACTGGCGATACACATCCTAAGCACCACTGAGACAAGTTTCAATTGGTACACATCGCTGTTATTCGGTGTATTCATGGGAACTGCAAAATGTGCTGGTTAAAATGTGTGTGTTGCCATAGCATCGTGAGTGATGAGTTGCCTGAATTCCTCCTGAAGTACCCTGCGTATGCATAAGGTTTAGGTGGATTTTCTGTTTTACCGTCATGAATGCTATCACTTCAATTCACATTATAATGTGGTGGTGAGTTCTAGTTTTCGGAATTTTGCTGAAATAAATAAAATTCCTTTATTTTCCTGGGAAAACATTTTTATAACGATTTTCGAGGTCTATATCATCATAATTACCTTATGATATCATAATACTACCGGTGGCATTACCGTTGGCGTTATACTGTTGGCAACACCGCTTCGGAGGAGGAGGGGCTCGCCTTTTAATCCCGAGGTGTCGGGATCGAGTCCCGTTTAAGTGGGACTTCCACTATACAGGGCTTGTGTGTTGTAACGAGTTAATTGTAAGAGATTCCTATGTAGCCCTAAGTTCACACGCAAATGATAACGCTATCATTGTCAATGATTAAGATTTCGAAGGCGTACCATGAAATAGAAACATCCTTTGGTTTTCAAGGTTTTAGATTCAAGCCTTTTAAGATTTTTCTTCGCCTAAAAGTTGAGCTACTGCAATGGAACAGTATATCCTAGCTTATAAAGAATGCTAATTTTCATTGCTGGTTATTTCTAATTACATTTCCTCCTCAATGCTATGATCATATGTTACGATAGTGTTAATTATTGGGAGGCCATTATAACTGCGGTAAAGAGGTGAAATTTGATGGAAAGTGTCGACTTAACTTTGAAATTTACATTTACCGATGCTGTTCGTGTCTGTATCGTAGTATCTCAAACAAAAATGAATTTCAATTACAGTATGTTGGATTTGTTAATCATTTGTTAGTTTTGATTCCACGACTCAACATATATTTTTCCTCAGTGACTTTGTCCACTAAAAACTGCAAAAGATTTTTTTTTGCTTCGGTGTAATTTTGCACAACCCGTATAATGGACAAGGAGTAGGTAATGATATCAGTGAAAAGCAGAATTTTCAACGAAAAATCGCCCACATAGACATGTGAGTCCGACACTCTTATTCATGGATCCCTGTTATCAACGGATGTCGGCGTCGCGCATGGTGTGCGATAGTCCATTGATAGGTGTGCGCATAACACGAGCTGAGCGACGGAAGTAGCGTAGTGGCGAGGAAGAAGGGGATCTCGCGTGCTAGGTACCTTTCCCTTGCGATAGGTCTCCTCTCAGGCGGGAGAAAAAAGAAAAACGGAAGGGTCGGCAAGTTGTCCGGCTCAACGCGGGTACTTTATTCGTGTTCAGCGCCTCCTCTGTAAATCTTCACTCAGTCCCATTCATGGCATAGGTGCTGTCTGTATTCTCCGTCCATAGACATATTGATTTTTACACGCTGAAACAAAGAATTTGGTTTGCCGACTCTTGGAGCAATCGAGTGCCCCGTGACCTGATATCACATTAGTACAGAATAAGGGTGTCATGTAAACTGGAGTTGTAGTCTAGTGTAGCCAGAGAGCTCAGAGGTGCATATCCACCTCCATGGGTTCCCGATTTCACACATAACATGTAATGTGGTGTTGAGGAGACCCAAAGCTAAGTAAGCAATCTTCTACAGATTCAACATACTTTCGCTCATCCGTCACTAAAAAAACTGTTTTCTTTCCCAGAGTTCAGACTATGAAGGTAGATTGGCTTTCGACTGCGTCATTATGAGGCTGGAAAATGTGTTGAATTAGAGTCAACCCTTATAATTCCACAGATAATGGGTATACTCAGAAGTTCCTCGAGGGTTTTGCATATTTTGAGACTATTTTTTTTTTAATTCACAGTTTCTCTATTGTTTGGTATTTTCAATTTTTATTAATAGAAGAAATGTGCTTCCATTTAAATTTAAGACAGTATAGTTCAGCTTTTCAGTAAAATATTAACTTATAAAATTTTAAATCCTTGAAAAAAGAAACCGGACTGGTAAAGCCCAACGATAGGTTGACTTGACTTTGAGTAGTTGTATAGGACACTAACTAAGTAATAAAAGGATATTGATAAATTATTTTAAAATTAGTTCAAATAATTTAAAAATCAAAATGTCATAAGATGGTTTCATGACTTTTTCAAGATTTTAAAATAATGTATGAGGTAGTTTTTTTTAAAAGTCGGTATCCTGTTATCTCATTTTGTTGTTAACATATATATGCATATGGAGAAAGTACTGAGGCATATTTTGGCATGAAAAGTTTTTTTAACATTTTAAAATAAAATGATATATATATATACTCAGTGTGAATCAATATCAATGTACGTTGAGCATAAATTGCATTTTAAATCATTTCATTTTGGTAAAACACATCTTATTCATTATCCAAATATTAGAACTTTATTATAGATGCAAATTAGGAATATATTAAACACTTCAGATTATCGGGAACGATTTTTCATGATTTTAGGCGGATAAATACAAATTTTCCTCTCTTTTAAATATTACACAGAGTTAAAAAATAAAAAAAACGAACTTCATTGAAATTTAACAATCAATATTATACGGATAAGTACATACAATCATTTCTCTATTATTATCTTACCTCCAAATGTGTGATCACTTTTAAGGTGTAATGCTCCGGGGATAAATGGGTAGGAAGTCTGTATGGAGCCCATGATTCAGTTTGTGATATGAAACTTGTGACCGCGATGAACAGCCATAAAATCACTATTCTGCTTCCATCTCTTGTTGATGTGGACATGTTCAACCTATAAGAGATTATTCCAGAAATTAATCTCCTCCTTATAAAAAAGATTGCACATAAAAGTTCAAAACGCAACCACATCAGGCTTCAGGCAGTTGATAGCAATTATTGAATTATTTTTTTTGATTTTGCAAGTAGTTTAAGAAGGTATTTTTTTATAAATTTCATATACGAAGTTTAAAATGGAATAGTATTTCTTTTATTTTTTATTATATTTTTAAACGTGTACCGGTGGATACCTGGGGCACGATGAGTTTCACCTTATTACCATTCTAAATGGCGCCGTAATGTAGCAAAGTGCGTTTTATCAAAACATTCAGTACCTTCAAAACCGTTTATGCTGAAGTTTGATCTCAAGATATGTTCGTGCAACTTTCATTACTTTTGAGGAAAGCTTAACCTATCCAGATATTCAACTTTTGCGCATTTTGATATCAAAGGAGGATCATACTTAATGCATGTCTGAAAGAGCAGCTTGTTTCTTTAATGGTTGCATAGATACTCTTGCCATAACTTTTGACTGAGGTGCGTCTACTAAGATTTTGCTATGTATTATATTAGAGTAATATTATATGCTAACTATTATGGTTATATTATTTCCAATGAATAAAAGGAACTATTCCTTAGATACGCATTCTTTCGGAGGAAGCGACGAAGTGAACCACTATGTGGGCGTTATTGATGAGTTTTTCGGGCATAATATATGGACCAGTGTCTCGACTCACGAATTTACTAAATGTGGTTCATTAAGTTTACACATATAAACGTTTTTTTATTTGGGATTTTCCACTCAACAGTAGTTTTCCTCGCCAAACCCCACACATCCATCTTTCATAGATAAAAGTCCTTAATACCTTTAAGTTCATCACCCGATCCCCACTCTCCAACAGTCCCTATATCAAATGCATCTCCCACATCTAACCCCCTTCTATCCATTTCCTTCCTCACTCCATCCCACCATGACTTCTTGGGTCTTCCTCTTTTCCTTCTGCCTTCCAGTATCCATTTTAGAGCAGCTTTCGGAATTCTTTTATCCCCCATTCTTTGGACGTGTCCAAACAATCGTAGTCTTCTTTCTTCCAGTCTCCTCTGTATCCTTCTTTACCTCCATGATTTCTCTTATATCTTCATTTCTTACTCCTATTCTTGATTTCTTAGCCGATCTCCACCAAAAGTCCATTTCAGTGGCTCGTAATTTACTTTTTTCTCTTTCGATTGTAGTCCATATTTCGGCTTCGTAAAGCATTATGCTTTCCACTGTTGCTTTATAGATAAATATATTTGTTTTTGTTCTTTTCATGATATTGCTGCTCCATGGTAAGGGGTTCAATATTCCAATTGCCCTTCTACTCTGGCATATACGATTCTCTATTTCTAATTTCGAGGATCGATCGGTTTGTGCTACTGATCCTAAATACTTGTAATGGGTACATTTTTTTATCTTATTCCCGTCAATTTCTACATATTCATAGCTGTAGGTTGGATAATGGGTTTTCTTCCAGTTAATTTTTAGACCCTATCTTTTATATTCCTCTGATAGTTTTCTGCACATGTAGTTGATGTCTTCAGAGTCTTGTGTAATTATGACCTGGTCGTCAGCGAAAAGAAGAATTGAAAGTATTATATTTTCATTCAGAGGTCATCCCATTCGTCCACATTTTCTAGTCCATTCTCTTAAGCTGACGTCAATATAGGGGAAATGCAACATCCTTGAAGAACTCCTTTGGAGATTATGAAGGGCTGTGATAAATTTGGACCGATTTTAATATCATATATGTTATTATCATACACTTTTTTTAGTGTTCTTTTTATTGGTTCACTTATTCCTGCTATTTCAAGAGAATCCCATTTTTAAAAACTAAAAATAAGGGAGTGAAACTGGTTTTATTGACCTTGAGAATGCATAAGACAATGTCCCTAAGGAGAAGTTATGGGAGCATATAAACATCAATATTTTATTTTAACAAGTTGACCCGTTGGAATAGCTGCAAAGATATCACTGACTTTGATTTCATTTTGTTCTTCCACATTTACGTAGGTATGATCTGTAACTGTGATCGCACAAGAATACTTAAGATCCCAGATTGTGATAGTTTACTTGCGGTAGGTAGTCTGAAATAAATCGGGAATGGTCGTTTAATCACTCGTGTCAGTGTCACAATTTTGTTTCCATCCATTAGTTTACTATGAGGACCTAGCCAAGTTGCGCATTGATTTTAATGACATCGGAAAATGAGAAATTGCTTACTTAACATTTTCTCAGTATTCCTTCCTCCATGACACAGGTTTTACTTTCGGTATTTGAAAAAAGAGGTACGTACGTAAGAGGGGAATTAGAGATTATTCTCAGGATAAATGTTTATCCAAGGAGGGAGGAAATGCATATCTCATTTGTTCGCGAATTCCATTGAAAATATAAACTACATTTTTACCCCTGATGGACCTGAGGACGATGCACGAGTCGACCCGACTCGGGCATAGAAACGTCGGCCAGTATGGAGAGGAGCCAGTGAAGAACCCGAGAAGAATGCTTACATTGCAGTTCACAAATTCAGTTCTCCTTGATTCACCGGTGTTTACAATCTTTGCCGGTCCTTTTACTCGCCCCGACGAATCCGTAGTAGTAGCCTCATCATGTTCCGTCACGCGTCGTGTAAACCATAGAACTAAAAATATTTACACATGAATTGGGTCCACTTTTGTTCATGCGTATTGATGTGCTGAAGTCATTGAGTGCAACACGATCGATCTATAAGTCACGCTATAAATTGCGATATGGAATCAATGCTTGTAATCATATTATATTGCCATAAATTGATTGCTGGGATCAATTTAAACTGGTTTTAATTATAGTTATTTCATTATGAATTGGCCACGTTTTTCTTCCCCATTTTTTGACCCCATAGTAGAAGTTCCAATTAGAAATACCCAGCACTACAGCCTGTTATGAGTTGCACTGCAAATACAAGTGGATTACCTGAAAAAATGCAACCGCCGTAAATGCAGCTTTGGAAATAGAAATGTTGCATTATGATTCTGTTCGTGCGCAAATAGGAATTGACTCACTCTTTTCAGCTGACCGAGGCTAAACGCTTAACCGCCAATTTTGCCAACTGCAGTTTCCAATAGCAAATTTCACGGAAGTGCTTGCAGTGGAACTAGGAGTATAGGACCAAGGGACACGGAGTTGGGTGAGACAGGCCTAGAAGGAGATATTTTTGTAAAGACTGAAATACACATAAAGAGATAATTTAAATTGCTAAACTTTATCAATGTACATTCAATGCCTTAGATTATATATAACTCTTATCTTTATATGAAAATTATCTATTATAATATCAAAGGAACATCATAAATTATAACAACATAAAAGACGCGTCTCTGCAATGTTGTGGTGGCACTTAATATCAATGTTACTTCTGAGTGAGTTTGGCATTAAATCAATTCTTAAAAGATCACTTCACTTATTTAAAAAAATCATTAAAATAATTCATTTTTAAGTTACATAAGAGTTACTTCATTCCAACATTTTGTATTAAATTGCAATTTAAAATTTTATAAACGGAACACTTGCTCTTCCAAGAGATTTAAAAAAGTGTTAGTCTTTCGAAATGAATGAATATTTCTGCACTAAATTCACAATAGGAATGTCTATAAGCTCCTCTGATTTTCTCTCAGTTCCTTCGGTGCTTTTTTATACAGCAACTAATGAACGTTGAAGATGAGACTGGATGATGAAATTACTTCAGCTGGTCGTCCATCAGGAGAGTATTTAGAGGGAGGGCGATGAAATGGGGGATGGGGGCAGCACACACACTGACACTTTTCACATAGGAATTCACTGATTTTTCCACTTGAACTTAGTTGACTTCACGAAACACTTCACCACCAAACAGTTTGTACTTTTGGTAATTGGGGGAGGAGGGGGGTGTAATGTTCAGAGAAATACTCCTAATATTGACTTGCTTTCCCTAGCCGGCTTTTTCATAACTTCGCGCTAACCATAAATAAGGAATAAAAACTTAGACCTAACAATGAATCCTCACTGACGTAACACATTTCTCCTCTAAGTGGCTCTACATTTGCTTTACCAGCACTTAATTTCCCAATGGCATCCTAACCCATGCCAATTACTTTACCATAGCTATCCTTCATTGGGGTGCAAAACTGCATTCTTAATGAAATTACGCGCCGAAGAACGGGTCGACTTACAAGAATGTGCAATGCAATAATGTGTACTTCCATACTAGCTGCTTAATGTGCAAAGACATCGTGCGACCTTTTCACGCTTTTTTTTGCTCAATTCCCGATTTTTGCTTATTGTGGAAATTATTAAAGAGCATTACCAACCTTATAATTTTGATAGGGGCAACATCTACACATTCCAAGGGGATTGGGGGCTGGAAGGCTCCAAATGGTGAGGAGTTTCGCACTCGCTCCTGGGCTGGGAAGGACGGGGGAGGACTTAACTTATTGCCCCAAATATCTAAATACCGGCCAATAACTCTGTCATTACTCCCATCAAATTTCAATTATCTCTGAATCATTTTGATTTCAATGGACCAAATTATTCACTCAAATCTCTTGTTTACGATGATGGTTCGTTTTCTTACTCTTGTTGCAAAATGCTCAATAGTCTCTGCGTCGCCAGCTCTGTTGACGACGTGGAAGGCTGGCCAGTTATCGCCTCCCTTCCGATGTCTGCTGGCTGTCGCTGCATTGATGTCTCCGGGCTCTTCTGCAACTAACTCACACTTCCTCCTCGTGCTCAGGTACTTCGGTGACGAACGTGAATGGCACATCGCCGTCGCGCTGTCTCTACAATGATTTCGTCAGGGGTGGTGTTGGTCTCGGCACGACCGATGCCTGCATTCGCCTGCTTGCCCACTTCCCGTTCCTCCAACGTCCGTGCTGCTCTCGCTGCTATTTCGGGTTGAAGCTCTCGAGAGTTTTTCCGTTACATTCAAAATATCTTTTGAAATTGTAATCGCCAAACGCGTCCACCGTTAACATCTAGCTTCGCTTCCCGAGAACAATATTATAGCTGCATATATATATATAATCAATCGATGAAAAATCACTCGTGGTGAAAATATATATCAACTAAGGTGTCACAGGCGTGACAAGCTAAAAAATACATGGGCACACAAAAAAAAGAAAACTCGCACATTATTTTGATATTTCGGTAGCTAGACTGCCATCTTCTGAATTCTTTAGAGTAATAATTATATATATATATATATATTAATAATTTGAACAGAAGGTTATATATATACATTATCTCTACCGGCCCATGCTTTAGAAAACAATGATTTTGGTAACGTTAAAATCGTTACGAATAAAGAAAGAGTTTAAAGACGCACATAAAAAATACCAATGGGTGGTTATTGTTCTGACAAATGTTAGTTGATCCCTGCGGAGTCTTACACACCTAGGCAGTTATCCCACAGATTTGGGATGAATTTGCCAACCCCACCCGTCAAGGGGGGTGACAAAAGCAATCCCACCGCTGCCACCAAATGTTGTCGCGAGCGAACCCCGTGGTTTGACGGGAACTCGAACACGGACCACTGGGTCCTTGCCCTTGGCCGTCGAGAAATGAATAATCACCCAGAGGTATTGAGGGAAATAAGAATTAATTCATTTAAGATCAAGTACTAGATAGGAAAATGATTTAATTTATTTCAAGTCTAGTGAAGGCAAGAATAAAACTGTATACAAGAACCAGCATGTGCGTCAGAGTAGCCCAATAATCTTATACATATATTACCACGACTCGAGAAGGAGAGAAGCTCTGGATATGGCACAGATGGATGGCGCTGCGGCTGCAAGTGCACGAGCCGAATGGCCCGCGCCTCGACTTCTGTTTTGGCTACATGACTGACCAAAGACTAACCAATAACTGACCGATGGATGACAAACAACTGACCGTTTGCGTATCTCTCCGTGTCATTATGTAGGAGCAGCCGAGAAAAGAATGCTTTCGACAAGGTGGCAATAGATTTGGGGAGGAGGGGAAACAGGAAGGTATTGACGTCAGGGAAAGTGAAAGGTCACACTCCCGAAAGGCATAGTTTCACTTGGCCATTCTGAGCTGCTCTCAATAACTGTATAGAAATACACAAGGTAATACCAAGCTAATGCATACAAGCATAGGCGGATTTAGGGGGGGCACGGGGGCACGTGCCCCCCCCCCCAGACGCTTAAATAATGGACAATATTTTTAATACGGTCCCGTTGTAATTACGTTCGTTTTGTTTTGTGTATTACGGTGCCTCATTCATTTTAGCCTTAAGCACAAGTCAAGAAGACAGATTTGCCGGTCATTGGTCATTCGCTAATCAGCGCTCGAAAAAAAACATCGCCCAAGTGGGAAGGAAGACATTGTGTCAAAAATGAACATTAATGAAGTACTGGAACTCTTCAGCAGGAAACATATTAGAAAACTGCCGTTATTGTATATGTAACTAATTAATATTTTCATATTAGTAATATCTATATTAAAATAAAAAGTATATTTCGTACATTAATTGTTGTATGTTGTTTTTTAATCCCAAATATGAGAAGACCGTTTGCCCATCAGACCCTTGTGCCCCCCCCCCCCCCAAAGAAAAATCCTGGATCCGCCCCTGCATACAAGAGCACATCGGAAAATAACAGTCACATTTAAAATATATAGAAACTCGCCTACCTATGTCCAGGTCACGACAGCTGTGTATAAACATATGTATGAATACACAATATTTACATGAGAAATACATATGTAAAACAGACGGGTGTACTGGCTGGGAAGTTACGGCTAGACCCACGATTTTTCAAAAGAATATTACACATTTTCGTGACTCTGGTCGTCACTATTATAAATATAACACAGCAACCAGGCCACAGACAGGCTCTTACAGGTTAAAGCGCATTGCTCAGAGCGGAGGAGTAGCCTGGGCTCCAAGTATTTCCTTATGCATCTGACAGTCATTGCTGTAAATTTGGTAATGCATTCAATGAATCTTAGTAAGATGAACTTATCATGTTACATTTTAATGAGTTTGCGACTTCACTGTTACAACTGCACAAGCATCACGAAATCGCAAAGTAACCGCATTTTTAGTACATATAAAATGTTCTGCAGGTCAATCATGGAAGCATGCCGGCTTGACAACATTATGGGCTTCATGAGGTAGCCTTTCATTGCCTCTTCAATTACATTTTTATTTACTAAACCGTGTATTTTTTCGAACTTACAAGGAGGAACACCAATCATAGAATCTGTAGGTAGCAGTTTAGTCATGAATCGAAATAGCATTATAGTTCACTTAATTTCATCATCTATGAAAGCAGTGCAGTGTCAGAACAAGTTAATAGATTCAACAGAGCTCAAATTAATATCAATACAGGTCAGCAGAGTTTCAACACCGCTCAAAACAGTATCAACACAGATAAGAGTAACACAGTGCCAACTCAAGGAAAACAGTGTAGAGTCAACACATCGCAAATGAAAACAACACAGTTGCAAATGAGTGGTTGATTTCACTATTGGATTCAACACAGTGCATAAGAGTTTCAAATCAGTTTCAGTATAGATTTGGCCATTTCATCACACTTTCAAATCAGTTTCAACACAGATTGTTCTGATATTGGTGTACTGACGAAAATTTAAACGAAACTTTAAAAAATTGCATGTGTTGTTCTAACTCCTTGCAATAAATTTTATTTTGAAATTGACTTGAATCGTTGCAAATAATTTTACCCCTAAGTCATTCACTATATTTTTCATGTTATTTATCTTCCCGTATTTTATACGAGATCGCCAGAAATGAGATGATCACAATTTTCACGCAGCAAAGCTACATAACGGCGATGTAGATGTTACTCATAACATCGACGTGGGTACTCATATGTCATACCGTAGTACTAAGTTTTCCGACGTAAAGTTATGTACCTACTTCATTCTTCCTTTGAGGTATTTCATAAAAAATCGTTGAAAACGAAATGGTCAAAATTAATTTTTCAGGTAGCAAAGCTACGAAGCAGCGACGTAGATGTTACGTATACCATCTAAGGTACTGAAGAGTTTCGTATTTCCTCTTCGAATTCATTTTCTGACTTTCCGATGCATTCCTTTCTCTCAATTGCACTCATTCAATTCAAGATCAAGGTTAAAAACACGGATTAAGTTTTTCCAATGCGTTGATGCTACGTAGCACCCACGCATAAGCTACGCATACATGCTACGTGATGTTAACGATCCCACTGCTACCTAAATACTGCGTAACGCTACGTTGCTGTTCTGTTGGGGTATTTCGCTAATATTAGTTTCTTAACATGACTATTATAATGTCTTAATTCACACGGTTCCATAGCTAACACTTCAACCATTTCCCTGGGCAACAAGCCTATCAAATGAGTCACCCACTTCTCAGGATCAATCATCGCCATTCCTGCTTGACCCTCAAATAAACTCAAAAACAACCGAGCAACTGTTTCCTGTGGCTCGTACTTGGCCATCACTTTATGCAGCTCAATTTTAGTATTACCCTTCCAGGAGTAGGTGATCCTCCTCTTGAATCTGTTATCCTTTCAGGAATCCTTAATCATTCCATCCCTAGCTCTATTTGCAACTTCCTCTCTTCAGCTTGCAACCGCCGCTCTTCCATTTCCACCTATCTCTTAAAGGCATTTTTCTTCCAGTTCTGCTTTCCTACGTTTTTCTTCCATCTCCGCCTCTCTTTCCCGGTAAGCTTCCAAAATAATTTGAAAAATGTTTTCGTCATACTCGGGGTTTTCCACAATCTTCTTTTTTTAACTGTATTATCTTATCTGCAGCACTCACCGTAGCCCCTAATTCTTCGGCTACATATCTCAGGTCTTCCTTCTTAGCTTTCCCTAAGAACGCCATTTTGCTAATACCTTTGCTTACATCACAAATGCTTGCATCACTCTTGCCACTGAAAATACCGATACATTATGGTACTCACCTATCTCATAGGCAGTAATGTCGTCCACCATGTGGCTGTGGCTTTCTGTGCGATGAGCCGGTTGAGCCCAATACAACCGGACGCCTCGCCGCAATAATTCCGGTATCCCTCCGATTCCAGATCCCACCGATTCTGGAATCCACCGATTCTGGATCCCACCGATTCTGGATATCAGCGATTCTGGATCCCGCCGCTTCTGGATTCCACCCATTCTGGATCCCGCCGCTGCCACCAAAATTTCAGCCTCCTGTGATGTCCTGACTTTTTTAAAATTAATTTTCATATTCCAAAGTTCCAGACCTTCCTTTATTTAAGACCACGATACATCTCCGATCCTTTCTCGGCAGCCGCTCTCGCAACAATCCCTTCTTTCTTGTTTCAACAACATCTTAATCCAGAAATATAATTTTTAAATGATGATTGAAATAAGATTTGAAGTTCACGAAATAATTGTATAATAAAGTTGCACTTAACGTATTAATTGATTGTAATCCGAGCTTAAAATCACCACGGATACAATAAAAAATATTATAATACAGCAAATGTGTCGCCCGGCCAGCGCCGCCAATGACATCCTATCTGTGCCAGAATGCGGCCAATAAAAGTTGCCTGGGCGTGAAAGTTGATGTATGACACAATCATCCTAAAAGTGTGATTTTTTGCTGTGATTCTCTCAACCGTTACTGCGGAAGTATAATGAACATGATCGATTCCTCTTCCTTTAGAAGGTTACGTACCTATATTTGCAAAAAAGCAATCGTTCGAGCGATCATCATCTAATTAAAAAAGCAAACTTTTTCAATTATTTGTTCTAAAGCAGCCCAGAAAAGAGGAAAACGAAGGAATTTAAAAATTTCAAATGACAGTGTGGGCTTTACACAAGAATTATTTGGCGGTATTTTTTAGAAAACATTTTTTTTAAATGGTCGACTGGTGTCAGCTCAACACCGTCATGTAGAAAACTCTACTCCACAAAACTTTTAAGTTACTTTACAGCCTTCCCCGGTCACTTGTCGTGTTCTTAAATTTAATTTTTTTATTCTGGAGTACAATTAGCGCATTTTTTCGACGAGGGTTTTTTTTGCGCATATTGAAAGTAATTAAAATCGCTAAATACGGATATTATTTCAGTAATCAAGCGCGAATAATACGTACTCCAAGCATAAAAAAGTATTATAGTTACAATAAATTCTTCATTTCAAAATTTTTTAACTATATAAGTTTTTTTAGTTGTTCACATTTGTGTTCAGTCCTTTCATTTTCATACTTTTTCCCCAAATATGTTTTGTTCCTAGAGGAGTTAGGGATTACGTGATAATCGAGCAGGTATTGGTGAATATATGCTTCTTAAGATAATCACAAGATTGACAAATGTTGCTCATGCTCTAACTCTCTTCGTTCCTATTTCAAGCTACAGATTCGTGTAAACACTTTCGATCATTAGGTACCCAATCGCATGATATAGGGATTGCACATCGCATCGCACATCTGTATAACAAGACAGCATCTCCACCTTATACGGCTGTATGGAAACATATTCTCTAGGATTAAGCGCTATCGCACACACAAAACGTATTCCAATAAAGAAAACTGATACAGAGGAAGTCCAAACATTTACGGCGCAGAAAATCCACAAAATGCGTGCATCACACTGCTTGCAACGAGGCGCAATAGCCCAGAAACATCTTCACAAACATCCGCGAAGCTGGTGAGCCGAATGTCAGAAGTCGGGAAATTTGCAATTATGGGATGACTTACGATGGCCGAGTGAGGCAATAACAAGGTGACTTCCAAACACTCGCGACTTTGTGGATTAATCAAATTATAAATATTTGTGTCCGCTGGTTCAGTTTTAGATCTCTATGGAAAATAATATCATGTTTACATTTGGGCGGTGTATTCTTTTTCTGAGAAGTGAAATCAAACAGCTCCTTACAGAGCGTAGGTACTCTCCACCACGCACTCAAACGGGCGAGGCTAATTGCGGGAGACGAAAACACGTAAGGTCGCCGCTACTCAATGAGAGATCGGCTCCCGGCGTAACACTATGGAGAAAACGAAACGTGTTTACCTTCTCCACTGGGAGAGAAGAGTTGTTGTTGGCTTCACTCGGCGTTCTACGTTGCAGTGACCAACTCGAGCGTGGTTGCAGATCACGGGGTCGTCTCTAAAGGCGGAGTGAAGACTAACACACGTGAGATTTCTTCTCAATGCCGGACGAGATGTAGTCGTCGGCTCCTCCTCACTATAAGACCTCAGCCAACTTTCGCTGGTTGAGGTATGGGGATGGAGGTGGCTCACGGGACACTATTAAAGCGCGTTGTGGAAAAGCCTTTCATTGGACCGCCCGCGCCGCCTCGCGCCTTGTTCCACCTACCGGCCACCGCAACGATCGCTATACCCAAGGCCGCAAGGTATAAGGGCAACGGCCTGCCACGATGGAAACACCGGTTCCAGATCATTCACCGAAGTAAAGCTTTAGTTTGGAGGGGTAATCCTCTGATTCGTCCGAGTGCTGTTGCCCCTGCCTGCACGTGGCAGACAATAAGTGCGAAACGACCTTAGCCGTCGAAGCACGTTTAAACAAAAATACCACTACTCGCCACTACGGACAGATAGTCGCATATGCGAGCAACACATGAACCTCCCCCCTCCCCCCCCCCAGCTATTGCCCTCTCCTCAAACCTTGACAACCGCTGATCATCTGTCACAACTGCGGTTCGTCTTTTTTTGCATCTACATCTCGTAATTCATCATAATTTGTCTAAAATATTATAGAGGGTAAAATATTTGGGAAGGATTTGCTAAAATATTTGGGAAGGGTCTGCTAGAGACTCGGAGGCTACACGCTAGGCTCAGATTTATTGGGAAATTCGGAACAGGTGTGTTTCAGTGTGACACGGAGAATATCATTTTGACGCCGCACAATATCTCTGGGTCCGACAGAAAAGAGGAAATAAGAGAGATACATTACCGAACAGATAGGTACAAAAATTCGTTTTTTCCTCGCACAATAAATGTCCACAATATAAAGAGATCCACTCAAAGCACTCCCGAAACACACTTCACCTTTTCACCTCCCTATAACATTCTCTTTTACACCTTAACACGGCTGGTGTCCTAACAACCCCTGCCTCACGCCCATGCGGCGGCTCGCAGGGTAGTATATAGATTTTTAGGAATTACGGAAGAGTGATTAAAATTTTTCACTTTATAATGTTCTGGACTCTAAGATGCTCCTTGAAGAAAACCAGACAGTTAATACTCATTCAGGACAAGCTTAGTCATCTTTGTTCCACCAAAAACTGGAACAGGTGGAGGATTTTTTTCGACCTGGATATTTGGATCACCAGTGATGGAAGAAGAGAGAAAGGTATAGAGAGCCCAAGCAAAGAAGGTATTATTTCAGGAGGAGGATCGATTAACAGCTAGTAACACAAAGATGAATGCAAAGAAGCCCTTCATGAAAACATATAGATGTCCTCTTATTTGCAGTAAAGCATATACGAGAACTGCAGTAGAAGTGAGAAGATAGTAAGGAATGACAATCCATACGGCGTCAAGGAAGAACGGTTAAAATCAAATGGACGGAGAGAACCATTTCAATGGATGGAGAAGTATTTGGAAGAACTAGAGAGAATAGATCATAAGTACAAATTCTGCGACACAAAAGAGACAAAATCAAAGGGATAAAATCTAACTGTAAGACATAAAAGAATCTTGAAATTAACAATGAATGGTGAACTGACCCAGCAGATGGGAAAACAACCCAGGATGACCAAGGTTGGAAAATATCAAGCAAATCAAAAGCTGCATTTAAATACATGTATGTAGTAATTACAATAATAGTAACGTCTTTATTTGAGCGAATTGAGAACTAACTATAAGTAAGCCGAATGTCTTTTTTTTTACAAACAATAATGTCTGTCATAGAGGCTGGATGTATAGGCTATTCGAGGGGAATACTAGAACCAACATTTTCATTTTAATTGCATAACCCTTCAATGTTCAAAACCAAGAACCCTATATACAGGGTTCTTGGTTCAAACACACCAAAGCAAACACGCAAACAGGTTCTTCATATTTTTCTCGCATCGAGAACGGTTCCCACCAACGAGACACGCGCTAAAGAAACCTCTTTAAGAACGCTGGTTTGCAATTGAACAATTTATAACCAGCGCTATACGAACGAAAAAGGAACGAGACCTCGGAAAGTCTCTTACTCCCAGTGCAACACGGCACTCCAAGAACGTGTGAGATGGATAGGGTGATTCAAACCGTTCAAAAGAGCAGATGCATTTGTGAATGAACATTCCTTGAACCAACCATTACCATTGCCTTCCGGAGTGAAAAATCGAATGGGGATGCACCTACATCTTTTTACTAAGGCCGTGTTTCAATCCACGCTAAGAAGTACTAGCCGTACTTAATTTTCCCCAAATTCAAGAAGTGACATCACAATTTCAGCCTTTGGACCAACTTCAATCCCGCGAAAGGGCTGGGACGGGCTAGTACGAGAAAATACTTATTAGCCGGCCGTACAGTTGAACTGATTCATTATGGTTAAGGATTGCAATCCCGGGATCCCGGAAGAAATGACTATCCCGATATCCCGGGATTTAGTATATACATATACGAATCCCGGGATTGACATACACCATTCCGCCAACAGGTGGTGCTAAAAAATAAGTTTTCTTGGACATGAAGTACAACATGCTAGTCGTTTGAGTTCATTGAGTAATAACTTTTATTGGAATGGGTAATTTTGTCATCATCTATAATAAATACGAAAAATGGAAAAATATTGTAAAATATCCTTTTCTTTATCAAAAATAAGTTTGTTTTTATAAATTCCTTCCGATGCTCCTCTGATTTTGAGTTTTACCATCGCTGTTTCCATTGCACGTTTCTTTTCCTCAATTTTTTTGCAATGGTTCCTCCATCTTAAATCGGAAGGAATGTATAGAAAGGACGGCACAGGTGAAACGAGCAATAAGGACTGTTTAAAGGACCTGAGCTAAGGGGAACAGTAAATTAGGATACCAGCGATCAGCAGAAACATGGATGGTACTGAAAGGGATGAGAAAAGAGACGAGAAACAAAACTAATCTGCAGGTCCTTCCGATGGAAAACTAGGAACAGCACTTCAAGAAATTACTTACTGAGGACCGGAAAGAATTTAAAGGGAGCTGTACGGGGGAGTATAATGATACAAGATTAAAAGTAAGTGAGGAAGAAATGAATAGGGCAATAAAAGAAGGAAACGGTAAAGCTACCGGACCAGGAGGGTTTAATTTGGAATTAGTAAACTATGGAGGATTCAAAATTAATAAAGCCATAACGAGTTTCATAAACAGTATTTTTAGAAGAGAAAAGATTCCAGACGAAATGAAGCTAGGATATATAACACCAATACATAAGAAAGGTGTTAGGAAAGATAGCAACAACTATCGAGGGATCTGTGTATCAAATCCACTGATGAATATATTAGGAAGAATAATTAAGAGAAGATTAGATCAGGAATATGTAACATCTGAGATACAAGGTGGATTCACTGCTGGAAGATCCAGAGTCGTAGCTAGGGCCACTAGCGCTCCTGGCAAGATTTGAATTTTGCGACCCCCGCTATACTGACTATAACACTAGGTATCTAAAAATCAGAACGAATAAACTACCCTACACAGTGTTTTGCTGCACTCGCTGGTCGTTCTCACGAAGTATGGCCTGCCGACACCGCCGCTTTGGTGCCAGCACGCCACGCCGCCCGCCCGGCCGCTTTGGTCGGCGCGGCGTGTGCGTGCCGGAGAGTGGAAAAACACTTATGTATCAAATAATCAGAACGAACAAATTGTGGGGATTCCCCACACAGTGTTTTGCTACGCTTGTTGGTCGTTCTAACAAAGTATGGCCAGCCGATACGGCCAGTTTGGCGCCGGCACGCCGCGCCGCCCGGCCGCTTTGGTTGGCGTGTGCCGGAGAGAGGAAAAACGGCCAATGTTAATGTACGTATGAGTGTGACAAAATATTAGTTTGTGTGTAGTTTTTTTTCTTTTATTTTGGGTTCGGTGCAAATTTTGTGTGTTAAGTTAGGGGCGCCGTTTCTAAATTGTGGGGGTGCCTATCGTAATCAGGTGCGATTTTTAAATGGGAGTTAGCATCATGTATTAATTTTGTGTGCCTGTGTCCCAGCGGTCCGCAGGCTGTGGGTCTGCAAAGTGCGCCCCCTGAGGCTTGCGCCCCTGGCAGCCGCCCCCCTGGCCAGCCCCTAGCTACGGCCCTGGGAAGATCGTCCGATGACCATATTTTTACAGTACAACAGTCACTTCAAAAATGCCTAACTAAAAATAAGGAAGTAGAAATGGTTTTTATTGAGCTTGAGAAAGCATATGACAATGTTCCTAGGGAGACGTTATGGGAAGCTCTTGAAATAGCTGGAGTAAGTGAACCAATAAAAAGAATACTAAACATAGTGTATGAAAATAACAAATATGCTATTAAAATCGGTCCAAATTTATCACAGCCCTTCATAATCGCCAAGGAGTTCTTCAAGGATGTTGCATTTCCCCTATATTGACGTCAGCTTAAGAGAATGGACTAGAAAATGTGGACGAATGGGATGACCTCTGAATGAAAATATAATACTTTCCATTCTTCTTTTCGCTGACGACCAGGTCATAATTACACAAGACTCTGAAGACATCAACTACATGTGCAGAAAACTATCAGAGGAATATAAGAGATAGGGTCTAAAAATTAACTGGAAGAAAACCCAATATCCAACCTGCAGCTATGAATATGTAGAAATAGACGGGAATAAGATAAAAAAATTTACCCATTACAAGTATTTAGGATCAGTAGCACAAACCGATCGATCCTCGAAATTAGAAATAGAGAATCGTATATGCCAGAGTAGAAGGGCAATTGGAATATTGAACCCCTTACCATGGAGCAGCAATATCATGAAAAGAACAAAAACAAATATATTTATCTATAAAGCAACAGTGGAAAGCATAATGCTTTACGAAGCCGAAATATGGACTACAATCGAAAGAGAAAAAAGTAAATTACGAGCCACTGAAATGGACTTTTGGTGGAGATCTGCTAGGAAATCAAGAATAGGAGTAGGAAATGAAGATATAAGAGAAATCATGGAGGTAAAGAAGGATACAGAGGAGACTTCGGAAGAAAGAAGACTACGATTGTTTGGACACGTCCAAAGAATGGGGGATAAAAGAATTCCGAAAGCTGCTCTAAAATGGATACTGGAAGGCAGAAGGAAAAGAGGAAGACCCAAGAAGTCATGGTGGGATGGAGTGAGTCACATCATTTAGTTTCCTCATCATGAATTCCAACGCAGCCTAACAATTCAAAAGACTTGCATCCATTCGGCAAAGCCCCTCCACAGTAATTTTCACTGGCTGCAATGTTGCAAAAATAGAAGAAGTTCATATATTCACACTCATTGAATGATATTTCGGAATTAAGATCAATTAAGGTCTACATTACGCAAGTTTTAACCATAAAAAAAAGTTCAATCATTTCAGCTAATGTTCCATTGAGTTTTTACATCAATAACAGGAGTTTTCTCCTCACCAAATTTTTCGATTACATATTTTTTAAGGAATCTCATTTTTTGCGTGATTTTCTGAAGTGAAGAACCGTTTTCTTATTTTTTTGAATCAATACCTTGATGATTTCTTCTGATTGTTTACACGCGCCTCCATCTTCAAATGAATTATTCCGGTCTGTTTCATCATTCGATGGAAAGTCTTCATCACTGAATTCATTTTCTTCCCATTCTTCAGATTCTACTTCTTCTTCATCTTCAAAGTTATTCTTCATTGCATCTACTCTACCTCCAGATTCGTCAAAAACATTGATGACTGCAAGGTGGATACCATAAGTAAAACAAATTTGATGATTTTAAAAAAAGCTTTTGTGCTTTTAAAATATATTTGTGTCACAATGTCCTAATAAAACAATATTATTATGTATTTGGGATTTTCTACTTAACAGCAGTTTTCATCACCAAACCCCACACATCCATCTTTCATAGATAAAAGTCCTTAATACCTTTAAGTTCATCACCCAATCCCCACTCTCCAACAGTCCCTATATCAAATGCATCTCCCACATCTAACCCCCTTCTATCCATTTCCTTCCTCACTCCATCCCACCATGACTTCTTGGGTCTTCCTCTTTTCCTTCTGCCTTCCAGTATCCATTTTAGAGCAGCTTTCGGAATTCTTTTATCCCCCATTCTTTGGACGTGTCCAAACAATCGTAGTCTTCTTTCTTCCGAAGTCTCCTCTGTATCCTTCTTTACCTCCATGATTTCTCTTATATCTTCATTTCCTACTCCTATTCTTGATTTCCTAGCAGATCTCCACCAAAAGTCCATTTCAGTGGCTCGTAATTTACTTTTTTCTCTTTCGATTGTAGTCCATATTTCGGCTTCGTAAAGCATTATGCTTTCCACTGTTGCTTTATAGATAAATATATTTGTTTTTGTTCTTTTCATGATATTGCTGCTCCATGGTAAGGGGTTCAATATTCCAATTGCCCTTCTACTCTGGCATATACGATTCTCTATTTCTAATTTCGAGGATCGATCGGTTTGTGCTACTGATCCTAAATACTTGTAATGGGTAAATTTTTTTATCTTATTCCCGTCTATTTCTACATATTCATAGCTGCAGGTTGGATATTGGGTTTTCTTCCAGTTAATTTTTAGACCCTATCTCTTATATTCCTCTGATAGTTTTCTGCACATGTAGTTGATGTCTTCAGAGTCTTGTGTAATTATGACCTGGTCGTCAGCGAAAAGAAGAATGGAAAGTATTATATTTTCATTCAGAGGTCATCCCATTCGTCCACATTTTCTAGTCCATTCTCTTAAGCTGACGTCAATATAGGGGAAATGCAACATCCTTGAAGAACTCCTTGGCGATTATGAAGGGCTGTGATAAATTTGGACCGATTTTAATAGCATATTTGTTATTTTCATACACTATGTTTAGTATTCTTTTTATTGGTTCACTTACTCCAGCTATTTCAAGAGCTTCCCATAACGTCTCCCTAGGAACATTGTCATATGCTTTCTCAAGCTCAATAAAAACCATTTCTACTTCCTTATTTTTAGTTAGGCATTTTTGAAGTGACTGTTGTACTGTAAAAATATGGTCATCGGACGATCTTCCCAGGGCCGTAGCTAGGGGCTGGCCAGGGGGGCGGCTGCCAGGGGCGCAAGCCTCAGGGGGCGCACTTTGCAGACCCACAGCCTGCGGACCGCTGGGACACAGGCACACAAAATTAATACATGATGCTAACTCCCATTTAAAAATCGCACCTGATTACGATAGGCACCCCCACAATTTAGAAACGGCGCCCCTAACTTAACACACAAAATTTGCACCGAACCCAAAATAAAAGAAAAAAAACTACACACAAACTAATATTTTGTCACACTCATACGTACATTAACATTGGCCGTTTTTCCTCTCTCCGGCACACGCCAACCAAAGCGGCCGGGCGGCGCGGCGTGCCGGCGCCAAACTGGCCGTATCGGCTGGCCATACTTTGTTAGAACGACCAACAAGCGTAGCAAAACACTGTGTGGGGAATCCCCACAATTTGTTCGTTCTGATTATTTGATACATAAGTGTTTTTCCACTCTCCGGCACGCACACGCCGCGCCGACCAAAGCGGCCGGGCGGGCGGCGTGGCGTGCTGGCACCAAAGCGGCGGTGTCGGCAGGCCATACTTCGTGAGAACGACCAGCGAGTGCAGCAAAACACTGTGTAGGGTAGTTTATTCGTTCTGATTTTTAGATACCTAGTGTTATAGTCAGTATAGCGGGGGTCGCAAAATTCAAATCTTGCCAGGAGCGCTAGTGGCCCTAGCTACGACTCTGGATCTTCCAGCAGTGAATCCACCTTGTATCTCAGATGTTACATATTCCTGATCTAATCTTCTCTTAATTATTCTTCCTAATATATTCATCAGTGGATTTGATACACAGATCCCTCGATAGTTGTTGCTATCTTTCCTAACACCTTTCTTATGTATTGGTGTTATATATCCTAGCTTCATTTCGTCTGGAATCTTTTCTCTTCTAAAAATACTGTTTATGAAACTCGTTATGGCTTTATTAATTTTGAATCCTCCATAGTTTACTAATTCCAAATTAAACCCTCCTGGTCCGGTAGCTTTACCGTTTCCTTCTTTTATTGCCCTATTCATTTCTTCCTCACTTACTTTTAATCTTGTATCATTATACTCCCCCGTACAGCTCCCTTTAAATTCTTTCCGGTCCTCAGTAAGTAATTTCTTGAAGTGCTGTTCCTAGTTTTCCATCGGAAGGACCTGCAGATTAGTTTTGTTTCTCGTCTCTTTTCTCATCCCTTTCAGTACCATCCATGTTTCTGCTGATCGCTGGTATCCTAATTTACTGTTCCCCTTAGCTCAGGTCCTTTAAACAGTCCTTATTGCTCGTTTCACCTGTGCCGTCCTTTCTATACATTCCTTCCGATTTAAGATGGAGGAACCATTGCAAAAAAATTGAGGAAAAGAAACGTGCAATGGAAACAGCGATGGTAAAACTCAAAATCAGAGGAGCATCGGAAGGAATTTATAAAAACAAACTTATTTTTGATAAAGAAAAGGATATTTTACAATATTTTTCCATTTTTCGTATTTATTATAGATGATGACAAAATTACCCATTCCAATAAAAGTTATTACTCAATGAACTCAAACGACTAGCATGTTGTACTTCATGTCCAAGAAAACTTATTTTTTAGCACCACCTGTTGGCGGAATGGTGTATGTCAATCCCGGGATTCGTATATGTATATACTAAATCCCGGGATATCGGGATAGTCATTTCTTCCGGGATCCCGGGATTGCAATCCTTAACCCTTGTCCTCACGGGTAGAAATTGCCCTTAGTCTGTACGACGGTGGTACCCGGGTACCCACTGGATGCTTTTATGTATAAATACGTTTTTCATCCTTTTGTATTTAATTAATTTGCAGAATAGTAAGTATAAGACGTTTAATTCGTATTAATAATGTTTTCTACTCATAGTTTAAGTATTATTTGTGATAAAAATATACATAAATATCGATTATCCGATCCAATTATCGAATTTTATTGATTCAAAATTTGAAGACACGAATTGTAAAAATGTCATAGTTTTACTTAAAATATATTTGAGCTATTAGATTGTGAAAATTTTTTATTGTAGATATTTCATTCCTTTTCATGGATTAACTTTTGAAGACATTTAGTATTTAAGGTTTTATGCAGCATGACTTCATTGTTTGAACTCCTCAGTTGAATTTTCGTTTATCCATGAGTGCATTCGACGTAATTAAAATTTTGAATGATAGAATTACAAAATATTAATTATTTTTCAATGCCAGTAATGTTACACTGACTTATGAAATTGTCATTATTATTTCAGCCTAAACTTCAGCTTTGTCTGATGAGCGTTATGTGATGATAAAAATAATTAGCAAAGGAAACGCATCTGTCTCTTTCTTTCTAAAATCGTACGAGAGTGATAGAGCGAAACAATTGAGTCAAAACGATCACCTTATTTAATATCGGCTCTCCACAACCAAACTTTCAATATGAGGCATGTGCTACTTTGTAGTATGTGAAAAAAATCACATACACCATTTTATTAGGACTTTAAAAAGTCTGAACTCACCTGACTCATACGTTATAAACGTACCAGATAAAACCTTAAAATTGAAAAGTCTTATCTTGATGATGACTTTTACTTTCCATACATTCAATTCAGCCATGCATTTATACAACCTGTCCGCTTGTTGATTCACATGCATCAGTTACTTTGTGGCAAAAGCTCTTCCAAGTCCAAAATGTGTAAGTTTTTGAGACAAGTTCATGGTGCCTTTTATATTTTAGTTCTGCTCTTTACCTTTAGCAGCTTATTGCATATTCTCGTGTTCAAATAGCGCTGGCTACACTATCTTTAGAGTCTACTCGTGGGTTTTTCTTTTAGTCGCTTGCGGTAGCATTCCTGTCTTTACCCAATGCCATCAATTTTCTAAGTTGCAAGAAACGTGCTTTCAACCTTTTTATTATCATTTACCTGCACGATATTTTTTTGTGAACTGCGTTCTGGTGGTTGATGTGATGGTCGAAGAAGTTTCAAGGGATTAATTCAGACAGATTTGTTTTTATGACTTCATGTATATTATGATATCACGTGTCACTATAAAAATTATGTGCAAACGACTCATTTATATATTTCACTTACTAGGATGAGCTATGAACAACAAGCACCTTATCTATCGCAGCTAGTCAACGGAGACTATGGTATATAGAAGGAAAATGAGCCATTATGAAACATCGGATCGGACGATGAGTGGTACTTCCAAAAAGACAAGCGGATCGAAATGAAGATTCAGATATTGATGACATTCACGCCGATTCCACTAGTCAAATGGAAGTGGATGACATAGATGATGAAGAGAAGGAATACACCGGAGCTGAAAATGGAGTTCGTGCCAGCACATCCACTGACCCAGGTTTTCAGCGTGAAAACGATACCTTCCGGAAAAATTATACCTCGTGTAGTGTCACAAACATTTAGACACAATATCATACGGTTCAGAAATGGGTCTATCTAATAGTGAAGGATACATTTTTAAAAATGTTTACACTTAGGATGTGTGAAATTATAATAAGAGAAACAAACCATAAGGCCCAGAGTATTCCTATGAAGAATGAAACCGTGCAAATCCAAACAAGTCATCCAAACCTTGGAAAGAAATATACCCGGAAGAGTTAGATGGCTACCTTGGCATAATTATTACAGCAGGAGTACGCCATTCAACTAAGGAAGATATCCATGAGTTGTGGTAATGTGACACCCATATTCACTCTACCGGGCCACAATGGCTGTAAATAGGTTTAATTTCATTGAACGATTTATCATGTTTGACAACCGAATCACTAAGACTGATAGATTGAAGAGAGACAAAGCATTTCTGAATTGTGGCCTTTATTGAACGAGAACTTGCACTCCCACCATGTGCCTTCAGAGAATCTTACAGTTGACGAACAATTATTTCCAATTTCGAGGAAGAACCAGATTCACCCAATACATGCCAACAAAGTATGGTATTAAATTTGGGTGGCTGTGTGATGCAACAAATTCCTATCCCCTACATGAGCAAATGTATGCTGGAAAATCACCCACTGGACGTGAAATAAGCCAAGGAGAGCGAGTCGCCAAAGAATTATGCATCCGGTATAAAAACTCTGGCCGGAAAATTGTGATGGATAACTTTTTCACGGCGCTTCCTTTGGCCCTTTTTTAATGTCTTGGAAGATGTCATAAGTTGGCACTTCGAAGATGATTAAGCCATATATACCACCAAAAATGCAGGCCCACAGGTCGAGGGAGCCATTGTCATCCCCCTTTGGATTCACTGATGACGAGGTCACCATGGTTTCCTATGTGCCTAAGCTGGGGAAAGCAGTGATACTCCTATCAACGATGCATCATACCACATACCTATGTGGGCAAAAGAAGAAACCTGAAATAATTGATTACTCTAACTCTACTAAGGGGGTGTTGGCAACATGGAAAAAATGTTGTGACATTACAGCGTCAAGCGCATGACGAACAGATGGCCAGTAGCAATATAACTGATGTCACATGCTTAGTCTCGTACATAATTTATAATAGTATTAATCGATCGCAAAATAATAAACATGACCGCAGGCGAAGGATTCTACAAGAACTGGGGAAACAACTATCCGTGCTAGCCATTGAGTCACGTTCACGATGCCCAAGGACAAGCCAACACCTCAGTACCAGGACCGGGATTGAATGCATGCTTGGGGCTCCAATCAAAGATTTCGATCCTCAACAGAGAGAAACCTAAAAAGAGATTCATATGGAAGGCTAGAAGTTGTAGGTAAATGCTATCTCTGCCGTATAACAACAAAAAAACAGCTAAAAACCAGAAACATATGCAGCATGAGCCAAAGACCAATTTGTGATCACCATACGCAGAAAAAAGAAAAGTGTGATTCATATGCTTAGCTCTTTGAAAATAGATATTTATGAAAAATTATCATAAACTATCATAATTAACCTTATTTTTCCTTCAAATTAACAATTTTATCAATATAGTTAGAATATAGATAGAATATTTTAGTAAAATAAACTTTAAGTTCATAGTGGTACCCGGGTACCTCTTCATTAAGACTAGGTATAAAAAATTTTAAATTTCAGTATCTCAAGAATTACAAATAAAACAAACATAAAACCTTTTAAAACTGTCTTATTATTAAATATTCTAAGATGTGAGAAAGTTTCATCCAAATACATAGCGCGGAAAATAAAAAAAAATCAAGAAGAAAATGAAAATGGTACCCGGGTACCACGTCGTGAGGACAAGGGTTAACCATAATGAATCAGTTCAACTGTACGGCCGGCTAATAAGTATTTTCTCGTACTAGCCCGTCCCAGCCCTTTCGCGGGATTGAAGTTGGTCCAAAGGCTGAAATTGTGATGTCACTTCTTGAATTTGGGGAAAATTAAGTACGGCTAGTACTTCTTAGCGTGGATTGAAACACGGCCTTAGTAAAAAGATGTAGGTGCATCCCCATTCGATTTTTCACTCCGGAAGGCAATGGTAATGGTTGGTTCAAGGAATGTTCATTCACAAATGCATCTGCTCTTTTGAACGGTTTGAATCACCCTATCCATCTCACACGTTCTTGGAGTGCCGTGTTGCACTGGGAGTAAGAGACTTTCCGAGGTCTCGTTCCTTTTTCGTTCGTATAGCGCTGGTTATAAATTGTTCAATTGCAAACCAGCGTTCTTAAAGAGGTTTCTTTAGCGCGTGTCTCGTTGGTGGGAACCGTTCTCGATGCGAGAAAAATATGAAGAACCTGTTTGCGTGTTTGCTTTGGTGTGTTTGAACCAAGAACCCTGTATATAGGGTTCTTGGTTTTGAACATTGAAGGGTTATGCAATTAAAATGAAAATGTTGGTTCTAGTATTCCCCTCGAATAGCCTATACATCCAGCCTCTATGACAGACATTATTGTTTGTAAAAAAAAAGACATTCGGCTTACTTATAGTTAGTTCTCAATTCGCTCAAATAAAGACGTTACTATTATTGTAATTACTACATACATGTATTTAAATGCAGCTTTTGATTTGCTTGATATTTTCCAACCTTGGTCATCCTGGGTTGTTTTCCCATCTGCTGGGTCAGTTCACCATTCATTGTTAATTTCAAGATTCTTTTATGTCTTACAGTTAGATTTTATCCCTTTGATTTTGTCTCTTTTGTGTCGCAGAATTTGTACTTATGATCTATTCTCTCTAGTTCTTCCAAATACTTCTCCATCCATTGAAATGGTTCTCTCCGTCCATTTGATTTTAACCGTTCTTCCTTGACGCCGTATGGATTGTCATTCCTTACTATCTTCTCACTTCTACTGCAGTTCTCGTATATGCTTTACTGCAAATAAGAGGACATCTATATGTTTTCATGAAGGGCTTCTTTGCATTCATCTTTGTGTTACTAGCTGTTAATCGATCCTCCTCCTGAAATAATACCTTCTTTGCTTGGGCTCTCTATACCTTTCTCTCTTCTTCCATCACTGGTGATCCAAATATCCAGGTCGAAAAAAATCCTCCACCTGTTCCAGTTTTTGGTGGAACAAAGATGACTAAGCTTGTCCTGAATGAGTATTAACTGTCTGGTTTTCTTCAAGGAGCATCTTAGAGTCCAGAACATTATAAAGTGAAAAATTTTAATCACTCTTCCGTAATTCCTAAAAATCTATATACTACCCTGCGAGCCGCCGCATGGGCGTGAGGCAGGGGTTGTTAGGACACCAGCCGTGTTAAGGTGTAAAAGAGAATGTTATAGGGAGGTGAAAAGGTGAAGTGTGTTTCGGGAGTGCTTTGAGTGGATCTCTTTATATTGTGGACATTTATTGTGCGAGGAAAAAACGAATTTTTGTACCTATCTGTTCGGTAATGTATCTCTCTTATTTCCTCTTTTCTGTCGGACCCAGAGATATTGTGCGGCGTCAAAATGATATTCTCCGTGTCACACTGAAACACACCTGTTCCGAATTTCCCAATAAATCTGAGCCTAGCGTGTAGCCTCCGAGTCTCTAGCAGACCCCAACCTAATCCCTCTAATTATTTTGAAACAGTCTTTGTTCGCTCGTAACAGTTTTGAACGAAGCGCTCAGCTTTCCTTTGAATTTTATTTACTATTCGGATTGAATCTTTCTGTTCAGGGTAGGGTGACCAACTCTCCCGTATTTCCCGGGATCTCCCGTATTTGACCCTATTTTTTCACAATCTCCCGGCTCCCGTATTTTGTCTCTTTGTGCGAATTTCTCCCGTATTTTTTCGTCAAGTAAAATCATTCAGTTTCAATCATTTAAATTTTGCGCACACGGTCGAAATTCGTTTAAACGTTCGAGAGCAGACGCAATTGATTCTATATTGAGTTTTTTCTATCGATTATCTCGTTTAGAAATGACCAGCCAATGAGTTTAAATCTCCTTGTCTGTTAATCCAATGAACGCGTACTTACTTCCTTTTGTTCTTTCGTTCTTTGTGTTGGTCAGCTGGTGGTGCTTTGGCGTGATTTAGTTTCAGTGGTTTTATTCTACATCACCTGTGAGCCGTATAAGGGCAAGAGTTTAAAATACAATGATGGGCAGTGATGACGAAGCTAAAACGCCGCCAAAAAAGGAGATGAAGTATATGTGTACATATCTTTCGAAATGGGAAAGTGTATATTCCTGTATTGGACCTGCACAGTCTAATGTTTATAAAGCAAAGTGTTCGAACTGCAAACGCGAATTTAGCATCGCACATGGCGGCAAGAACGACTGTATACAGCACATGGACACTGCAGGTAATAAATTAGTATTATTTATTCTGGAATGTTATATTTTGTTCTTCAATGCGTAAATTGTTCGAATTACGTAATTTGACCTTTCTAAGTTAACTTCTGGTGGTTTCTTGTAGGTCACAAAGACAAAGTAAAAGATGTCAGCACTTCGTCTAAGATTACGACTTTCTTCAGTTCTCCCCACCTTAACAGAGTATTTTCTCTTATGAATAGCAAGTGGACAGATGTTAGGAATAGGAGCAGTACTAAGCTGATCAAATCAGAACTGCAAGTTGCCATGAATTTCACGTATTCTTGCACTGAATATTTAGAATCTGCAAAAAGTGATGGCAAACTATTGCCTGAAACAAAATCTGTTGCAAAATATATTTAGGTCTTCTTAAAGTATAAAATACAGTTCTTTTTATTTTTTTACAAGCACTGCATTGCTTTTTTTCTTTTTTTTGTGAAATTTTTCCGTGTTCTAAATCTCCCTTACTTTTGGTCAAGAATATATAAATCTCCCTTATTTTCTTCAAAAATAGTTGGTCACCCTAGTTCAGGGTTCCAAATGCTCGGGATATATTTGAGGTGAGGCCTTACCAGAGTGAAGTAACACCACTCTTTAACTTTTCATCCAAGGATCTTCCTATTATTGCGTTTGATAATCATAGTTTTTTTTAGGCTGTGCCGCATATGTTTAGTATGTGTGTTCTCCACGATAGGTCTAAAGTTAAAGTAATTCCCAGATATTTTATTTCATCAGGCGAGTTTATGTTTACTCCACCCATTTTGATGTTTTGAGTGGTGACTTTTATCTTGAGTGTGAGCCATGCAACCGTTTGTCGGAGATACTTCAAGGAACTGTGCTAGCACTGTGCCATGAATCGGTGTACTTGAAGCGGGGTCTAAGCAAATATACTCGAGTAGTGCTAGAATGAGGTCTGCCCATGTGTTTAATTACAGCAGACAGTTAATAATGTTCTAACTATGTAAATTTTCTGCCTCTCCCGCCTGCCCATATATACCCGCGTACATGTCTTGAAGCTTAGGGGGTGTTTGGCTGCTGGTTCGAAAACTGGACGAAAAAAAAGAGCCTGGCAACGGAGGAGGAGTGAACGTCGATGTTGTCACTCATCTGCAATTGGTGAAAATCGCTCGCCGATCACGCTTTGAAACAATTGAAAGATAAGTGTCGGTAATTTGAGTGATTTCCACGTTATTATGAATCCACAGAAACGCATGCCCCGTAAAAACTAGGCACGGGCGGTCGAGGTTGGATGTTTCGACTCAAAGCCGAAAGGGCCTTCTGCCCGAGAGCAGCATATATTATTAGGCTACGGATCGCACATAGAAAGTGAAAGTAAATGCGACGACACCTGGAGCTTGAATTGAAATATTGCTCGTCTAAAAAAAATAACTAAATGTTAGCTTATTTATTTACGAGCAAAGGGACGCACGGGAAGCTGAGATTTCATTTCGCCGATCATGCATAAAGGAACCTGGGTATTTAATAGAGTTGGGTCGATCAGTCACGAGTCGTTCAAATGAACGAGTCACTGAGGTGAGTGTGATGACTCGAGTCAATAGGTCTGGGAGAAACAACTCTTTAGTGAACGTTTGTGACGGCTGAGCCGCTGAGTGCAGCGCTGACTCCTAAAGGAGAAAGTTGCAGAGTCCCCATGATTCCCGTGATTCTCAAAGATTCAAATGACAAGCTGACTCGAAAGACACACACCCAAAGGACCACAAAGGACACACTGACTCGGAGACGTGAGGGCGTGACTGACTTAATTGCTGACTCAAAAGACTCTTCCCCATTCATTGAATCCCAGCGACTCTTTGAGTGGCAAGACTGACTAGTCATTAATTACTGTCAAAAGAAGAAAGGGTCCTACCGTAAGATCAGCGACTTAGCTAGATTCGAGGAGTAAATTAAGTCCTTATTTCAACATCACGTAAATGATATGATGACTTTCAACTTAAATCGTTGGTTCATTAAAAAGCTCTTAATTATTGCTGGAAATCCACCGTTTAAGACACTTTATTTTGGTTCGGAAACTCTTATTTTACCCTCAGATGAAAATTGTAGGCAGTTATTTTTTTACAATTAACGATACTGATATAAGTGGTATCCGGTAAATGTCTTTAGCATTTATTAACACATTTTACAAAATTAACATAGTTTACAAAGAGTTAACACACATCGGAATCATGATCAGTTAATTGGAGGTAGATGACCAATAGTATATGAAACAACAATTATTTTACATCGATAAAACTTGTAGCTAATTATTTTAAAATGCAGAAAAACTAAACTAAACTACTTTATAACAAAAAAAATAAATTTAACCTTCCCAATTATGATTTAAGAAAATAATCATTGATAGTTTGTTCGGGCCCAGTCTACTTCTTTTTTCAGTAAGAAACTGGCGTCCCTTCGAAAAAACACGCTCACAAGGCACTGAAGTGGCCATCACACACAACCTTCTTTTCATTAGTGTATAGAGCCTAGGGAAGACCTGTTTCCTGATCCTCCACCAAACAAGTGGGTCAGAGGTACTCTCCAAGTATTCCTCCTGTAAGTACTTGTCCACTTCCACAATTGCTGCAGATGTTGGAGTTCCATTCTTCTGACTAGCAACGGTGGAATCAAACTCCTCCTACATAGGAGAAGTTTGCAGGGGCCTCTTTTCTTCAGGTTCAGAGTGCTCAATAATGGGTGCTTGCCTGGCTTTATTACATAAGGCATGGTAGGCTGCCTTATAACTTGTATCTTCGGAGAAAGCATATTCTTTGAATCATGGATCCAATAAACATGCTCTCAGTATGGGATTAAACTCAACATCTTTAAATCTGTTCTGGAGTCTCTCCAGCATTTTCTGTCATTACATTTACTTCAGGTGACTCATCATTCAAAGAAGGGGGAAGCATGGGTTTTGAGTGGGCAGAGGAGGGATAGACTTAAGAAACGGCGGTTGCAGGGGTTAGGGACAGGGTGGTGACGGATGCAAGGGTCATGTGAGGACCCGGGTGGCGGGGGAGAGAGGGGGGAGGTTTAAATATCAAGTGCACTGCCCACGCCCGGGCTCTGGAGGAGGCATCTTTCATGCTCCCTGGCGCCAGACTGGTCGAGCGCTTAAAACAAGAGCGCTCTTGTTTAAAGCGTTCCACCAGTCTGGCCGATTTACACCGAAGTCCATCCCGGCGTTTTATACTCTAGCTTGTGCACGCCAGACTGTTCGAGAACTTCCCTCTGGTCTTTCTAGTAGTTTTTAATTTATACATACTTTAATGCTCTCACTAGGGTGTTTCGGGGAGTATATATTTGCGTGTAATGCCTTAGTGTGAGAGAAGGATTTCTGGTGGGTTACTCTTCCCACCCCACCGACAACCCGCAATCACAGGCTCTTTGAAAGAGCGAGCAATATAGTATATCATATGTAATTACTGTTATTTAAAGGTACTGTTACTAATAAATCATATGGGATGGCTGTTTTAAATAGTGTTTTAGGCCCTTAGATTCAGGAAAGTGGACATATAGAGTTGGTATTATAGAAGCCACCGTTAATTTAAAAGGCAAAGACTTACGATCAGTGAATAACGACAAGAAGTTAATTAGTGTTAAAGAAGTAAGTAATTTTGTACATTATATGAATTTGGAATTTAAACTCTCTCAGCTTTATTATTTTGATTTGACTGCACTATTTGTACAATGCTTGACGTGGAGTGTGTCTTTCTAAAGAACGAATAACATAACCGCACATTTAGAGATATCAACGAGATTATTGTTTTTTTTCCTCTGTCATCGTGCATAAAGGTGATTTAAAGATCTGATTATGGGTAGAGTGGCCTTGGTCACATTAAACAAAGCTAATTAGTTGGCCCGTTTATTCTATAAATCTTTAAAGCCGGTATTACTCATTCACAATTCAGCTTTACTGTTATATGTAAGCCTCGTCGTTTATATACCCCGCAGTACTCTAAAGTGATTCTAAAGACTCACTCAAGTGAACGAGTCATTGAAGTGACGTGATCCATGAAGAACCATTTGGCCCACCTCTATGGGTAATGCTGAGCGTTTTACATTTTATCGGTCAGAAAAAAGTTTATACGTGACATAAAATTTGAGATTTGATTCGAGAGGTAATTTTTCGTGAAGCAGGATAGTTGATGTAGGGGCGGTATAGGTTAGATTCCCCCCTCCACCTCCCCCCGGCTTCTCACCCTCCAAGATGGTTCCAAGGCATGGAGCGTCAGTGGCTCTTTTCTCGTCTTAATATGTTGGGAAGCTCGCGAACCCAGGTGGATTCCATTACCCTTTTTCGAACCCAGCCCAACAACCTTTCCCTCCCGCCGACTTATTCTGGACGTTAATAGAGTGTTCTTGCCATCCGTGTCCACCCTCGCTAGGGGATGAGTAAGAGTGCTTCTCACCCTCGATGGTTCCTAGGCATTAAGTGTCAGTCAGTTTAATGTGAGGGGGAAACTCGCGAACCAAGGTAATTTAAGGAGATGTAGCCTGCGTGCGGAAATGTGGGGGTTCTCAAAGTGAAGTTAACTCTTCAAGCAAAAACCTGGGAATGCTAGTTTTAAATAAGTGCATGATTGTAAACTTCTTTATTCGATCGATCGAGATCTCTCGATAATTTCACAATTGAGGCATGCATCTCTATCAAAAGCTTACTGCATAAATAATATCATGCCTGACTGAGAGTATTACAAAAACGTGACAATATGTAGGTTGAGGATGGTTTGAGGGATGTATAAATGAAAGAGAATATGTAATTAATCCTTTTAAAATAAATTTTAGTTTTTCTTCACACTACAAATTAATCTTCACGTTTATGAACAAGTTTATTTCACTTAGGGTCAAGACATGTGGATAATATTATCAGCAAATATGTAGGATGAATAATGTATAAAATCATATCACAATACTTTATCACATATTCAATCATATCTCTGACACATTTAACTATAAAATAATACATATTTTTATTTACTATTGCCATTTACTTCTTTTCAAACATTTTAGAGTCTCTAAATATCATTTCCTCGTGGATAAAATGCTCCCCATCATGTGTTCTCAGTATTGAACGTATTTCCTCTGTAAGTACCTTTGTCGTCGTGACATTAAGGGAGGAAGAACAGTAACTGATTTGTTGGCCGATATTTATTATACTTACAATACACACGTTCTGAGCCCGGTGGGAGACGCGGGGAATAAGGGAAGGAATCGCGGGTCTTGCGAAGGCGCAGACCGGCGTGGGAGGTGCGGATGATGCGGGTCTTGCGAGGGCGCAGACCGGCAAGGGACAGAGCAGGGAGAGGAGAGGACTGCTCCGTCGTTCGGATCCCCTGTATTTGTATGAAATACGGGGGTCCAAAGGGCGAATTGGTACCAAGGAGATGATGCGAAAGGGAGGGATGAGAGCGCGGGTGGACTAAGAGTCCCGTTAATGCTCTCCATCCACCCCTCGCGACATCACCCCGTCGGCAGTTAAACCCCTGGGCGCGGAATTTTCTCGGCACCGTGCTCAGCGACAATTACATAAACACAAATTATTATGCGGAAGAAATAGCACATAAAATGATGATAGACCACACAGAATAAAAAAATGAATACACTTAAGAATACATAAAATATAAAAAAATGTACTATTACAACAGCAAAATTATAAGTTCCATCTCAAAAATTTCAAAGGCTGATTGTTTTTTTTTCTTCAAGCCCTGTTACTAGCAGGCACACAATAGAGATGTGGATATAAAATAAGTCACACTTAAAAGTTTCTTTTTCCCATGAATATTGGTAAACACGCCATTATTATGCACCTTAACGTTCAAGCTGTCTTTCAACTGTACCCTTTTTTACACTAAATATTTCACTGTTCACACTACAATATGATATTATATACATGATATTATTTTCTGCGTCTTCATCACATTGGCTCACTCCTAATTCCCCTTAGTATTCTGCACCGTTTATAAGTTCACCATCACTTAGACACACTAGCACATGTGTTCAGTTGGGTGGTAGCTCGGAAACAGGGGGGGATGTGTTGTGGATGTAGGTTGTGAGACGTTATACACATTGACGGATGGGTGGTCCAGCGCCTCTCTTGAAGGTTTCTACCCCTTTCCTCCTCTTTTGTGGCAGAAAATGTAGCCTACACATAGAAGAGTTAAAGCTAAAAGGGCTAATGCAGGTATTCCTGTATAACGAATTAACTTTACATTGTTTTCTAATGGTTCAAATGTTTTAAAATGTTGAGTTACTTCAGACATAGATATGGACGGTACTTCATGTGTGTTAAGATTTTGGATAGAACTAAGAATTTTATTAAGGTTTTGGTTAACTCCCAAGGAATTGTATATCTGGCCAAATGTTGATAAATCTGGGGGAAACCTCGGAATCGGTGCAAATACTATATCCAATTGAATGGAGGAATTGCTGGAATAGCTGACGTCAATTCCCTCCAGTCGAGATATTCCGTCACTCGCGAAACAGCCAAAAGGGAGAATGTTCCATGTCCCTTTAACGATACTTGAAATTGTTTCTGAGGACAAGAAACGTTCAGAAAAAGCTCCCTGCTCACACTAAACAGCCACTGACCTGCGATTTCTCCCTTTACATACATGGAAAACGGTGTGCTCCTTGAGTGCACTTCACAGTGAGATTTTATAGAAACACTATTGTTTAAAAATGTTGCACGAGTCAGATAGGTTGCTTAGGATGGGATAGGATGGAAGGCACGCTCTCACATCGCCAGTAACACAATCATCTCCATAATCCGGCGGAAGGAGGATGAACCCATCGTGGTTTTCCGTTACCGCCAAGTACATGGAGTCTGGAGATAAGACAACAGCTGGTTGTCCGTCAGGCATCCCCACTGGGAAGGGATGAGCCTTGTACACCTTAAATTTACCATTTTTTCGACTTAACGGGAGTACTACCAACAGCATGATAGCACTAGCGTGCCTGAGCATGCGAACTTGTGCAATACTATAAATGGGCAGTACTGAAGAGCCTTCGTAGAGTGCAAATTTATATTCAGGTGCCAACTGGAGTTTTGCAGTTTCAAGAACTTTCCTTAAGTGGGAAGGGGCGAGGATTGAGGGTTGCAATCTACCTAACTCTGCAAGCATAACGGTAGTCCGTATGAGCGAAAGAGCTCGTTCCAGCTCCGCTAAATGTTGCGAGATTACTAGATAGCTGGTGTGGATGGAGGATGTTAAATCAACGAAAGCACGGTCATTGGCTGCTTGGTGAGCGAGGTTACTTTCTGTGGCGTTAATTATTTTTTGAATTGCCTGAAGGGCCTTCGAAGTTTGAGACAACATTTTGTCGTGACGCTTTAATGCATCTGATACGTTTGAGAGGAATGTAAAGCTATTCTGTGCTAGCGTTTCTGAGCGTTCCGCGAGTGCTGATATCTCCCCTCTTACTGCCTTTATTTGGTCATCTGTGGCTGTACCTGCTAGGTAATGAAGACCATACCCAATGGCATTTAGAAGTCCTCTCTGAGAGCGTTTGGACGAGACGACAAATAGAGAGTCGAAATCAGTCTGTAGGTTAGAAGCCGTACGACTCATAGAGGAGGAATATTCATATGCGATTTTTCTAACGGTGGGGTTATTATTGCTGGTTGCCATTGTCGTCGCAGTTAATTCTTAAAAGCGTTTTATTTGTTCCTTTACATCCGTCAGTGCGCTCTGGAATAATTGATCGTGCAGGTCAAGGTGCACTATCCATTCCCCCGAGGTTAGAATGAGTGCATCATGGGGAATAAAAAGAATTCCAAGGAGTCAAGGGGGTAGAAGGGCGATGATTGTCCACTGTAGCATGTCCGCTGGATGTCTGAAAAGGACAGTTTTTTTTCATAAATGGCAGAAAAAGTTGGTGGTCGTGGCAAATTACCATCCCTGTCATGGCTTTTAGCTAATGGAACGGAAGCTAACTCAGGTGCTGTGCCTAAATTTTGCCTTCCTCTGCACTCTCTTCCGTTTATTGTTTATAACGCCCCTTTGTCGGTTGTGTTTTTTCTATTGTCTGTTGAGAGTTAGATATATGTCGTTTTTGGAATGCGGGAGGAGTAATTGAAGTTGGAAACGAGAGATCGACGGAATGGAGATTCGGCATTGCCCACTTGAGGAGGGATGTGAGGCCTGTGACGTGCCGGGACACACGGAAACGTCTTTGGGTGGGAGAGATAGGGGTGAGGGGCGTAGAATTTCTTTTGGGTGTCCCTCACCTCTCGGTGGACTGCTGGGTCTGACGCTCCATGCTCCAGCGGGAGTGGCTGCGGAGAACTCCTCTTCTAGTCCTGGGGTAACAGGGCGCTCGGGAGTAGCTGGAGGGCCGTCATCTTCCCAGGTGGTGCATGCGGCTATGGTCTGCTCCTCGACGCTCGGCGGACGGTCGTAGGCGTGTGGATCCCACCACCAGAGCGCGGGTGGACGGGATGATCTCACTAAGAATCCCGTTACTGCTCTCCATCCACCCCTCGCGACACCTTCACGTTCAGAGATGGTGGAGTGTTTCCGATCTCCTCCGGATTAATTTGGGACCTGTTCACTTGCTCGCAATGTACACGTTCTGGTATTTCACCGTCTTCCATCTCCTCCTCCTTGCATGCGTTAAGTATGGAATTTACGAGCATTTTCCCAATTTTATGAGCATAATGAGACCAAGTACTTCGCTCCTCCTACCGCATCCGAACACAATCAACAATGTGTAGAAGACCGTACCAGGACGATTTGGCAAGGTAAACTGCTTTATCGTCACTTTGACCGGCTTCCTCAAGAACTATCGACTTAGTGCCGAACACTGATTTGAATTTCAAAACACGCCTCCCAAGGCAATGGCATGGGGGAATATCATGGGAACATCTTTGTAAAAGTAGGATGCTGTTACACTTTCACACTTTAGTAACTCACTTTAGTCATCATAATCCAGTTTGACGGAGAGACCACCAACTTTTCCAATGGTAATAAATGGTAAGCAGTCATGTTTTAAGTCTAAACCCGCGGTGACTCTCTTTGTATCACTATAATTCAACTTATATGCACACTGGAGTAATCCAAGATGCTGAGGACGTCGAATCTGCGTATATGTAAATTCCGATGAGCTCTTCTTTTCAACAACAGGGATCGCGGGGCTGATGGAAGACTTATATGCAGGTCGATGAAACCTTCCGCTGCTCGGTGGACGCGGCTCAACTCTGGGAGACCCTCTCTTGATGGCTCTCCTAGGTGTCCGGAAAGACTCACCGTCCGATACCATGGTTTTTGAATCCGTTGTTGAACTGTGGAGCTACAGGAGACTGGACACTATGTATCCTCCGGTGACAAGGAGGAGGGGGGGTGAGGTGGGAGGGGAGGAGGGTGGGGAGGGCGAGGAGGACAAAATACCACGAAGTTTTCACTGAGAGTTTTTCGGTGTCTTAAGTGTTTCCCTACTTATTTGCACAGACATTATATTTCTATTAACTACACACGCTTTACAATATTTTCCAAACAGTTGGTTTAAAGTTTAACGATAACTTCATCGAAGTAAATTGTTCACGGGTTTCCGTCCGGGTTAGTGGCTCCATCTGCAGAAGTAATTTTTTCTTGGTTGAATAAGTCACAGTGAAGGTGACATATTAATTCTACAAGGTGACCATCGTTAATGTATTTCTGTCTTTTTACTGATCCACTATTGTTACGACAATCATCCATTTTTCCGGGGGTATAATGGTACCGCAGGGCTGTGGTGAGGTGGGATTACTTAGCATCCAGGCTATAATTAAGAAGAGTTTCAATATAGGCTCTCTATGGATACTTGTGACTCGGTGGGGTAACGAGTTTCTAATTGAGAAATATATCAATGTGGGAAAATAATGATTGCAGCCATAGATTTACGGGTCCTATGACAGAATCATCGTCTACATTCTGTGCTCTATGTTTGACACGGGCTGTTATGGTTAATGATGCATGCGATAGATCCATGTATTCATCTTAATGGTCTGTGATGACAAATTCAAGTGGAGTGTTGTCTCCAAGGAAGGAAATCAGTTTATAATGTATCCATTGTCCGTTTTCAATACTTGTCTGTGTTGGAGGGCGAGAGAATAGATAAAGCTCTGGAGGGAGGAATGGTCGCCTTCCATTTTAAGGGAAGGTGGATTTTTTGTTGGGATGCGTCTTGATGGATCTGCTGAAGGTGGTGATTCTGACGTTGATGTTGATGATTCTTCTTTTTTCTGGGGGGGGGGAGCCCTAAGAAGTGGACCCACCCGGTTAACCTGGGAGTGCAATGGAGGTGCAAGCCCTCTTCCCAGGTTTGCCGGACGAGATCGACCTTGCGGGGAGTTTTGGGGACGCCGCTAGGCACCACTCGGGAGCGAGAAGAAGGAAGGTTAGCCTTCCCTCACGAGCGTCCCAGCGGCGAGTGACTATATCACCTCTAGATCTGCTTTTCGGTGAAATTCCAACGGAGATCAGTCCAATCTGAGAAGGTCGTAGGTGTACGAAGCGGATTCCTAAGATCTGATAAGATCTGTTGACGGCTGAATCGTGGTCCAAAAGGTGCAGGGTCGGAGCAGGAGAGTGGAAAGGTCAAAACGGTGCCGGTCTGGTGCAGGAGAATAGAGGTCCAATAGGTGCCGAGTCGATAGTACAGATGAGTAGTCCAAGAAGTTCGAAGAGAAGTAGATCTTAAAAGATCTATTTAGATCTATAAAGATCTGTTTCGTAAATCGGCGAGATCTGACAAGATCTGTGCCGGTTTGGTGCAGGTGCCGGAGAATGAAGGTCCAAACAGTGCAGGGTCGATAGTAAGTATAGATGAGAAGTGTAGAGGGTCGAAGTAGATCTGAAAATATCTATTTTGATCTAAACAGATCAGATTTTCCGAGAAATCGGTGAGATCTGAAAAGTTCTTAGTAAAAATCAATCACGGTCAGACCAACAAACGCAGAAGCAAAAAAGGCGCCAAATGGAAATGGAAAAATGGAAATGCCGCTGCCGGTTTGCAATAGGAAAAATGCTACAAGTAACTTATTATTCAAGCGCATTACCTACCAATGAAGTGATATGATTCCTTGATGGATACAGCTGGAGAGAGATGATAAATCGCATCCATGAAACGAGTTGGATTATATTGTAACATTTCTCGGTGATGATAAGGACGTACTGTAATGGTTTATCTAAATTTGCATCGAAATTCACACCCCATATGATTTCGCACCGAGATACCAAGAGAATCTCCATCGCACTGCCATCTAGGTCGCTGATGCGCTCTACTTTTGTGTGAATATCAATCTTCTGTGCGAAGTGGTATTCTCGACAAAGGGCGTAGTTCGCACTGTGAATCGTCTCTTTTTCAACCGCATTAACCATTCGACAACAAAACTTGCCAGAATAGTAGGTGTTTTACTGTAGGAAGTTTCTGTAGTGAACATATGCCCCATAAAGTGCAGCTATCTTGAAAATAGCAAATGAAACCAAGCAGAAAATAGTGAAGAAACACGATGAGGGTGATCGAGTGAGCACTTTATCTCCTCAGAGTTCTTCTTGCGTGTTCTGCGTTCTCTTTATCGATGTATGGATGCCTCTAAGAATTTTATGAGTCCGTAAATTAAACAAAAAACTCCCAATAACTTTCCGAGTCCCGAAGTCAGGTCAGCTGTTCCGAGAAAAGGGCTTTGAGTGAAGATCCTCCTCTCTGCTGCAACATATATCTATTGTTATACGGCTATTCAATCTCCAAGGGATGACCTTGCCTGAGAGAACGATATCGATGCTGGTTTGGCATAAGGAGAAGGAAGGTCTTCGGAAGTGGAAAGCAGGCGTGTGACGACAGCGATGCGCACATAAATTATTATTCGTGGAAATGTTGCTGGAAAGGACTTTCGTGGAAAGGACTGATCCATCTGTCGTATGTATTACTAAAAGTACTTCTCACTCATACTTTTTTTCTGAACCCCCATTTTCCTGGGGGGTATTCCATTACCCCAAGAGCCACGGGTCCCCCCCCCCCGAACCTCTGGTCTGGAGCCGCCCCTGGGTATAAGACCAAAAGAAAGATGCCTTGTTGCCGAGGCCAAGTAGTAAGCAGAGTTATAATGAGAGTTGAAAAATTTCTATTTCACGTTTTCTTCCCATTGCTTTAAAATGCGGTTAAATAGTAACTCAGGCAAAAAAATCTGTACTGTGGGTGAACTGCGACTAAGCTAAAACTGGACTAAACTGGGCATTTAGCTCAGTTTCAGTCCAGCAAACTGTGCTGGACTGTACTGTGGGAGATTTAATCCAGGGTGAAAAACACTGTAACTGTACTGCAGAAACTGTACTGTGGAGAGGGCTGCACTGTAGCAGTGCTGCATCGCTGTGCTGTAACTGTACTATAGCATCAACTGTACTTAAACAGTGCTGTAACAAAGTGCTGGAAGTGCACTGTGGTGCCTACTGTACTGTAACAGAGCTCTCATTAACAGGGCTTGAACTGCACTGTAGCACCAACTGTAGCGTAACAGTGCTGTAACACAGTGCTGGAAGTGCACTGTGGTGCCTACTGTACTGTAACAGTGCTGTAACACAGTCCTGGAAGTGCACTGTGGTACCTTCTGTACTGTAACAGAGCTCTCCTTAACAGAAATTGGACTGTGCTGCAACACAAATTGTACTGTAACAATGCTGCATCACAGGGTTAGAACTGTACTGCAGATCAAACTGAGCCATAGCACTGCTAGAAGTGTACTGTGGCACAAACTGCAATAAAACATCTCTAACATAGGATTGAATTGTAGCCTACCTAATATATTTCTGTATCAACCCAGTGGCGGATACATATGGGGGGTGCGCGCCCCCCCCCCCCTGCGGGGCCGCCCGCATTGCCGCCCCCGCCGGTCAGCCCGCACGCTATTCGTTCGTGTCTTTCGTCAGTCGACTCTGAGTCGTTATCGAGTCGTTGTACTTTCTTATGTAGCACGCGCGCACGTCCGCGTCATCGTATTTTATACGTTTCTGTCTGGCACATAGATAGCTAACCTACGAGAAAAGTCGCGGCCATTCTAGTGATCTCGATACGTTATTCTGTCTGGCATTTGTTTGAGAAAAGTCGCGAATATTCTACTGTTTGTATTTGTTCACCCTCCTTAAAATTCTGGAAGCGAACATTCTGGCATCGAATGTTGTCGAAACAACCGAGCTACATATATAAGGGAAGAAGAGTCGCTGCCAGGCAGTCAGTTTGAAAGCTACAATCGTCGCGATAACTTGCGCTCCCCCCCTTGAGTTATTTTCTGTATCCGCCACTGTATCAACCCGAAGGTTGATTATGATAGGTGAGGGTAGAGCTTACCCCGGACTAAGCCATTGCCGTGTGAAATTTATGCATTCAAGAATTGGGGGCCAGTTCCTTTCCATGGGCCACCCATGATTTCTGATAGCCAGAAAATCGCACCATGAGGATTTTAGGTGGGGGTGCCCAGAGAGACTTTCCCAGGATTTGAGCCCGGGACCCTCCGGTGCATAGCCCAGTGCTATAGATGAAGGAGGTCATGGTGGCCTAGTGGGTAGAGCGCTGGCCTACGGACCGGAGGATCCCACGTTCAAATCCTGGGAAAGTCTCTCTGGACACCCCCACCTAAAATCCTCACGGTGCGATTTCCTGACTGTCAGAACTTCGTGGAAAATTGCAGGTTTACAAATTTACATATTTAAACAAAAGTGTTTAAATGGAACTGAGCTTACACACTCACAATTATCAACCTGAATTTGAACTGCGACACATTTAATAGTGGAAAATTGTGCACAAAACTTCCCTCCTCTTCCAACTACAATTTTCAGGTTATCTAGGCCACAGACATTTAATGTGCGAAGCAGCTTGAGAACAACATAAAGTTCCACATGTTCATCCCCACAGCAACTATATGAACAATTTTACCGAATGATCCCTCAATAAGTTCAAAAAAGGAGTCATTCTTCCGGCCCAAGTCTCTCCCTGGCGAAAATGTTCCGCTTCCTCGACCGGTCACGAAGGGTACACGAAGCGGTGATTCGCTTAAGGAAGCGAATCAACGTTCGGTGTAGGTAGAATAGAATAGAAATGAAATTTATTATTCTATGTACTACTAGGTACGGTTCTTTGACTGTTGAAGTAGCGTACTCGAAACGTACGGAAGTGGTGCTCTACGCGCCCGCTTCCTGCCGCTTCGTGTACGGTTCTTTGTCTGTTGAAGTAGCGTGCACGATGTACCCCGCGATATTACTCCACTTACTGCCTTCGTTCGCCTATATTACGCCATAATACGAGTTGATTCTTGCACATTTGAAACGAGTTTATACAATGTGAAACGAGGTTGTGTGTTACTAGCAGAGACCATACAATACGAGATGAAACAACCTATTCCTCTCTAGGTAAGACAAGGAGATTCAAGAAGAATCAAGCTGCCCCGAAACTACACCGCCTGGCCAGCCCCTAGCTACGACGCTGAAGCTACGTGCGGGAATTGGATAAATCTTGTTTATTCGCAGTAATATTGCATTTATATTCATACTTATTTGCAATACAGAATAACAGATATCTGGCATTAATTAATGGCAAATAACTTTTATCAAGATTTTATGGTATTTCCTCAAACTATCACGGAATTTTCATTTAATGATTATAGTTCTCGAAGTCACATTTATCCACGGAAGTGACTAGATATATACGTCTTTCTCAACGCTGGTATATCAGTAATGGGTGCGAGCATAGGTGCGTCGAGTCGTTAAGTAGTAGTTGACGTAGGGGTGTAGGGGTATGTAGGGGTGTAGGGGTATGTAGGGGTGTAGGGGTATGTAGGGGTGTAGGGGTTGAAATGATAGGTATATCCGTGATAGTATAATGTGACAAACTAAATCATGCCATTGCACAATAATATTAAATTGATTAGTGGCAAATTAATTTTTTTAGTATTAAAAACAGTAGAAAACAGTAGCAGTACAGTAGAGCTACTGTAAACAGTAGCAGTGCAGTAGACCTACTGTAAACAGGAGAAAACAGTAGGATTACAGAAGACTTACTGAAAACAGTAGAGTGTTCCAAAAAGCCTATAGGCTACTGTAGAAACAGTAGGTGAAATTTCCAGCAGGGTAACACGGAAGAAGACCCAAATAAATCACTCTGACTGTACTGTGGCGAATGCACTCTGACTGTACTGTGGCAACTGCACTTTGACTGTGCTGTGGCGACTGCACTCTGACTGTGCTGTGGCAACTGCACTCTGACTGTGCTGTGGTAACTGCACTCTGACTGTGCTGTGGTAACCGTGGTAACTGTACTTGACTGTGCTCTGACCACTGTGCTGTATTGTTTCAATTAAGTGCAGTCTTTAGTGCAGCCCCAGTCCAGATATTGAGTACAGTTAGAGTGTAGCTATAGCTTATTTAGAGTACAGATTTTTTTGCCTGAGAAGTCGCTGAGATTGGCTCGCAGATAGATGGCGAGTACAAGAGCAAGGTGCATCTTGCGTATTCATGCAATGAAATTCAATGTGTTGACAATTTACACTATTAAAGTTGATATATTGGTTTATTAACATTTTAAATCATGTTATTCCAGCATATTTCGTACCTATACTCTATTATGTACCACTGAATGCACTGGCGTTAATGTAGTTTAACCTATCCCTCATCCGGTAATAGCCTTGCGTTCACTTTACGATGTAATTCGCATTACGAACGGTCCTATGGAACGAATTAACATCGCAACGCAGGGGTCTACTTTATGCTTTTGCATAAACGGTTTTATGACAGCAATAAATATATGCGTAAATTGGAATATTCATTGCTTTTAAATAAGACAAAGGCGAGTTAAAAATAATAGTTTAATTAAAAAAACAATAGGATTTACAACTATATTTAAAAATTCCCGTGGTCTAGGCCTTGCTTTTAAAATCCTCAGTGTTCTTTCATTTTCTCTCTGAGTAGTTCTGCTATTTCTGCCAAGTAATTTGTTCTCCAGTCTACATTATTCAAAGCCATTTCTCCAGTTTGCTCCACAACTAGCTTTGATGGAATGAATGATGATTCTGTTCCCATGGATTTCAACTGATAAAATGAAAAAAGTGTTTATCATCATCAATTTTATGTCTCGTTGTATTGTTCATGGGTGTCATTTTGTTTATAAGGATGGTATTTTCCACAAACATGGAAAAAGGAGCAAGATAAGTATTTTCAAAAATCCCTTACCTCATTGTACTCAGCCAGTGTGTTCACATCAGTCCCAACGGCAGAGAAATATCTTCCTAGGCGTATTGCTTTTGGGCCATAACTGATTGGAAGAAAAAAAATCAAGTTTCATAATTAAATATTAGATAGCCACATGATTATAAGCCTCACAGAAATGGAATGTCTTTGGGCTACAATTGGAGAAAAACTACTTGAAATACTTGGAATAAAATGAACACAATGTGTCAAACTATCTTGTAAGGACACGAAAATATTTTCACATGCACATGATTTTCTGGATTGCTTGATTTTTTATCCCTAATGAATGTAGATGTTGGAATGTGACATAAGCTCATGTGGTTAGCTACTCTAGTGAAAGCTTTAATATCAATAAAATTTCTGTACACAAACCTGTAGCGTGCATGGAATACTTACTAACTGTATATCTCCGGGTGGTGGTTCTTCAAAAAGCTAAAAGCCACATGGTGACCGGTGCTTCCTCCTGCTACACTAGCAAATGCTGAGTAACTGTCTTGCCGCCTTATACCAGAGTTTGGATCCTTAGTCCATTCAAGATACCTAAGGTCATGAACAAGAATTGATTAATATGTATTACCAAGAAATATAGTATACTGAATGAGGGTATGAGTTTGAGCTATGATTTTTTACATACAACTAAATACAATGCTCTAACAGTGTTTATATGTGCAATATATATGGATCTGCTATGTTAGTTAGCCAAATTTGTTGTAAACATGTAGTTAACCTGAAAATGGGGCTATGCATATATGTATTAGTAAGATAGATATTCATTTTCTCTGTGACTTCATTTTTTTGCATAAGTAGGTATATTTGGTTAAATTTAACCTCAAATTTCCCTTTTTCACAAACAAAAAGTTTCTGATACATAGATCATGTTAAAAGTGTCAGTTTTTTGTTTGATTTAAGCCATTTCCTACATGGTGGTTGTCTTATTAATTTTCAGAAATAAAATAAATTGGGTAAATTTTATCTAAATGTTGTATGGGATTGATATCATTCGGTACCATTATTAAAAACTTAGATTTCAGCAATTTTTTTAAAAGCTAGGTCTTCAAATGGGCATTTAGCAAGTATTACATGGTATTCTTGTCTCCATATAGCAGTATTTTGGCAAATGTTTTTTTTGCATGGAGAGAGAATACAGTAATTTTATTTCTTATACATGCATTTATTGGGATTTTGTGCCTCAAATGTATTCATTAGTTTATTACTATCTTTAACCATAAAAAACTTAAAAATAAAAAACCCTTGTATCTTATCATTTTAAGGTGGCAGGTGAGTAGGTAAATAGTATTTCGCTGGTTGGAACATTATAGTTGTTATCAGGCGATACATATGTATTTTTAGAAAGAATAATCCCTTTAATATAAGACAAAGACCAAAGTGGAAGAAAACTGGAAACAATATTGCTGAATTAGTTATTTTCATATAATTCTCTGAGTGAGTATCACCTTACCTTCTCAATAACCATTCCTGTTGTGAGCAGCCCAAAGATGACATGAGTACACTTTTTTCAGATCCAACATTTGATTTCTTGTATCTTTCCCAAGTGAAGTTCCATTCATCTTCATCCCCATGCTTGAGAGCTGTGCAATAGGTTACAGAGCGGAGATTCCTTGCTATCCTTTGAAATATAATTAATATACAGGAAGGATTAGGGTCTAAGTAATTAAGATCCTGGTGCAATATAAGTTGTCAATAGGCCAGAAAAAATGTTGGGGATGAATAAAACTATGTAACTTGGCGGTACTCCATTGCCAAGTAAATTTATTGCACCATTACTTATAAAAACACCACAGGAAAAATTATCACTCACAACCTGGGTATTGACGACATGATAATGATTCATTGAAATTCGTCCAAAGCATTCATCGAAATCTGGGTCGAAAATTGCCGTTTATCTTGTGGTACATATTTATAAAAGTTACTTGTGCAATATATTTTATTCAAGTGTGGTTAATCGGCTGTCAGTTGGCATTGGTTAGAAAATTTGATGGGCATAAACTGTCAGTGACAAGCAAAAATAAAGAGGAGCCCGTCAGTGAATAATAATTGTATATATGTATGAAATAGTAAAAAAAGCTCAAGCAATACTTATGCAAAGCAATATTTAAATTCAGCAAATAGCCTTTTTAATGGTAGGAGCTTCAGTATCCTTCAAGAAATCATACTACATATTCTGCCAGCTGGTGCAGGATTATTCAAATTGACAAACAGTATGGAAGATAAAATGAGGAAAAGTAAATTGCATGCTTTCCTAGATTGTACTGAAAATTTTGGAATAAAGCAATAACCAGGTTTTACTGATTAAAATGACAATGAAATCTGTGACCTTAGTTTCACTAGTAATACATATCCATAAGACTTGTTTTGATAAAGGTTTTTAAAGCATCATAAAAATCTTTCCCTGTAGTTCCTTTCCTCAGTTTTGGTCCACAATACAACCTCTCAAAATATGGTGTTTTCTGGATAGTATAGCATAGGTGTTACTTTTGCAAATTGAAAAACAGCTTGTTCTTGTGTGACTTGAAAATGGTAAATCTGTTTATTTATAGAACTTACGGATTGTTGGAGTCAGGATCTGTTTCATTTTGCCATTTTTTGAATGCCATGATGGCTTGTTCCACACAGTCTCCAACATTATAAGTACATGCCCAGCCTATGATTTGCTGCCGCTGCTTCACATCAAAAAGCAGGTCATCAAGTGGTTCTGAACTTGATATCTCTTCATAAATTTCAGACAGGAGTTTCCTCATGAATTTCTGTAAAGAGTCCATGATTGCCTTCAGCATCAATTCCCACATAGAGTACAGGCATACCAATTCAACCCATTTTTATCAGAAATGTGGTGAAAAATAATTTAATAATCGACTTTCCTTCTTGTTTTTTTAAAGTAACCAGATTAAGGATTTCCTACCCAAACATCTTAGAATGCTTATTCCTTTTTATACATCAGCCTCTGTTCACTCTGGTATCCCAAAGATACAATGTGTACCCATCAGACAGACTATTACAGTGGTGGCAGTAGTATAATCAAACCTAATCAGATTGCAATAAAAATCAACGATTCCTTTTTATCCAAGTACCTAGGGGCAAATTATGACTGCCTTTTTAAAAAAAATACTTCAAGGAATTTTTTAAAGCATGAAGCATTATTATTTCACTTCACTCAATGACTTTGCCAAAGAATTAAAGAAGAAACTAGTGAAGTGCTATATATGGAGTGTGGCACTGTGTGGGGTGGAAACTTGGGCAGTTAAGAAGGTAGATGAAAAAAGACTGGAAGCCCTGGAAATGTGGATATGGAGGAAGATGGAAAAAGTGAGATGGAAGGATAAAGTGAGAAACGAGGAAGTACTGAGGAGAGTGGGCAAGGAAAGGACTCTGATGGAAATGATTAGAAGAAGAAAGAGGTATTGGATTAGATATTCCCTGCGAAGACATTGTCTGCTGACGATGGGTATAAAAGGAATGGTGGAAGGAAAGTGGGGAAGGGGAAGGAAGCAAATGCTAGACAACGTCAAAAAAGGGGGAAGGTATGCGGACACTAAGCGCCTGGCTGAGAGGAGAGTGGATTGGAGGAGCCCATGAGAAAACCTGCCATTTGGAGTAGAAAAACAAAAGAATGATTGAATGACTTTGTCATGTGTTTAGCATTATTTACTGCATGCAGTTTTTTTATAGGTGAAGTCAGATTATGTACGTGGAAGATTTAGCAAGAAGTTATAAGTACGTAGGTACACATTAGCCCCTTCAATGGTACCTTCAGCATAATCAGGTGTTGAATTTTAGGGCAGGTTTTCTAAAATGGAGGACACTGTAGGCACTGAATGAATCACCGCAAATTGCCAGTATAATATAGTTCCCGCAGAATACAGGACCCCAGAATATTTAAGGGCATACTACTAAAGAGATTAAATGGAATCATTCATTCATATCTTCATCATATGATACATATCATCCATTATGTAACTTCACCTTCAAAGGAATACTCATAACTCCCTCAGTATATATTAAGCTATGGGCAAATGACCTGCCACAATAGAAACACTGGTTCCCGATCAGTCACCAAAGTTAAGCATCGTTGGGCTCAGCTCGAGTTTGGAGGGGTGATCCTCCAATTCGTCCAAGTGATGTTGCCCCTGTCTGCACGTGGCAGAAAGTATGTGTGAAATGACCTTAGCTGTTGAGGTGGTCATGTGTGAGCAACACATGACCCCCCCCCCCCCACCTCTTTCCCTCTCCGGAAACCTTGACAACCACACATTAAACAAAAATACTACAAATAACAAGCCACCACTCTTTTAATTTTTCAATTTGTAAGGGATAGACTTTTCACTCATTTCACCCTCTAAAATCAGCTTATTTTTTGCGGAGTGAAAGTAATCAAGGAAAAGACAGAAATGTCAATTCTTATCTCCTTTATGGGGCAAGGGCCTAGCCACGTTGAAACACCGGTTCCCATCAGAACACCGAAGTTAAGCAACGTTGGGCCCGGACGGTGGTTGGATGGGTGACCCTCCTCCATACCTCAACCAGGCATGGATGGAGAGATGATACTCCCTCCATACCTATACCGGCAGGCCTGAGAGGCCAGGCCAGGCCATACCGGGCCGGTTGGAGGGAGGACATCCTCTATACCTGGTACTGGGGTGAGGCAGGGGGAGGCTAATCCTCCATACCTCTACCGAGGTGCTCTTGTCCCCTGTCTGCAAGTGGCAGACAGGCATGGGGTTGGCACAATGGACCAAGAAAGGTCTAAGTGCCCGGGCTCCTGACGAAGGCCCCCCCAACAACAATCTAATCTAATCTATCTCCTTTATGAGATTACATTTGTAAAAATATATATGTGGTTAATTTCTTTCAATTAGCTTTAGGATGAGTGTTCATGAAGTTCTTATCTCTTTTAATACCTAAAGTCTGCATTTGTTATTTGTTTTGTTTAAGCTGTTGAATGCTTTGTGCTTCTCATTTTACAGTAATTGTCTGGTTATTGAATATCATACCTTAAATATTCCATATTCTCCTGTTCGTCTCAGCATCTTGTTAATGTAAGCTATATTACGTAAGGCAGCTCTCCATGGCAAATAGTGTTTTTCTTGCTGAAGATAGTCGAGCAAATCAAATACCATAGAATATCTCAGTTTCCCAACTCTTGCAAGATTCATGGCATCATCTATCACCTGTGCTCTGTTTACAACATGTATCTTGTTGTAGTCTGGACTATTGAAAGCATCCACAATCATTTTCCAGTTTTCTTCGTCATAATTGACACGATACAACCCTGAATGGAAAACACATTTTTTCATTAAAAATAATTAAAGTAGGTGTGTATTGACCATTTTTTTATAATTTGTGTGAGTGAAGAGTATATGCTAGTATGTATTTATCATTTAGTTTCTCTTATTAATAACATGGTACATTTACAATTGTAGCATTCTTGGAAGTATGCCTGGTTACAATCCTCTGTGATTAAATAGTGAATGTGTAGTCAAAATCATTCCTTTAAAAATCATTAAATTTTCCCATCATTTTTTTAATGTGTTAATCAATTAAATATAGTCCGTTTGTTAATTTTTACTTTATTGAAATGATAGGGCTGCCATGAAAATAAGGTCTATTTTGTAGAAAAAAATGAGAAAAAAGCTTTTTTAAAGATTTGCTTACAGAATTTTTATGTATAAAACCAAACTAGTTTGAAAATCAAGTGGACTGAAAGTCAAAGGAGAATGAAGAAATGGAAGTATATTTTTATTTCGTAAGATTTACATTGAAAATTGTCACTTTAAGGTGCAGAAATCTGGGCTATTGAGGAAAGAGTATGAGATTATGCTGCAGGACTTTGATTTGGTTGATGAGCTTATTGGAGGAAGTGCAAGGACACAAGGGAAGACAAATGAAGAATGGTTCAGAATGGTGGGTATGGGAGAGGAAACTGCTAGGAAAGAGATTTTATTTAGCAACCTTTGTGATAATGAGATGAGAATCAATAAGAACTGTGCTAATAATTGGAAATGGGGAAATGAAGACAACTTTTGTGAGTCTCAATGTTGGTGGCAGGCATTGCATTTCATCATGCAATTGAAGTTTTTGTGTAATTCTTTGTTCCCCCTGCTCTACAAGCCATGAATGTACATATGCTTTTTTTCCTACTTAACTCTTACTCATTCCAAATGCATTTCTCTTATAAGTCTTTATTCCCTCACCTAAAACTATCCTTAAATTTACCTCACACTTCTCAGCTTTGATTTAAGGCTATAAAGTCACACATAAATCCTTTCGCTTGGTACTTGAAATATAAGAATACACATTTCCTCTTATATCTATCACATTCAAATTATTTCCTTCACATCTGATTCACGTTAAACCCACTTTCCCCTCATGTCATCTTATCCTTCCCTCACAGGGGAAGTCCATCTTGGAAAGTTTTCAATATTAAAGTTTTATTGTAGCTAAGTTTCTCAGTTACCTGGCCTTCTCTATTTTTCCCACCCAGTATTAAAATGAGCTTGAATCTGGCCTTGCCTATCACACTTTCATACTGAAGCCATGACATATTTGAACTCTTCCTCCACATTGGGTCTAAGACGATTTTTTACACCACATTGAGTACTAGATACATATTTAAATATGTAATTAGTCTTCCAGAAGGACTTATATTGTGCTCTGTTATCATCATGCAGTGTTTAAGTTTATTTGACTTACCTGATGCCTGCAAGTTAAATATAACCCATTTGTTTGCATTTGGAAGTCCAGTTACTTCAGTGGAGAATTCTTTCGACAGCCACATTTTTGGTGTTGTTTCCTCAAAGTTTGCTTCCTCTTGGCTAGTGAAACTTAGGGGTACCCACCAGTGAACATCAGGATCCCTGAAGTACTTGATTCCAAAGAACTTTTCCTGAAAAATACATATTGTAAAATATTAGGTTTTCTCGTAATTTATTATGAAATATTTAGCTGTTTTTTTGCATCAAAAGGAAACGAGATACGCATAAATATTGGAATAGAGCTGACTCCATTCTTTATTTATATTTATAGTAGGCAACTGTTGACTATGTGATGGAATAGTGCTTTAATTTCAAATGAGTTAGTGATCACCTTTTATTGCAAGGATGGGCTCCAGATGATTGATATATGTTTCTTAATTTACATTTTTACCTGAAGCAGAGTTACTTAAAGTGTGACTGCTGTACATATATTTTATAAATAGGAATGATTCATGAAATAATTGCATGTTAAATGATAATTTAAATGTTACTTAGTGCTTCATATCTCTTGGTTTTCAAATGGTTGGTTCCACAGCATTTATATTTACTAATTCTTATCCTACAGTAGATCTTTTCTCTTAATCAAATCAGTGGTCAAGGATGGACTGTGACTACTGTCAATGAATGATTGAAGTCATTCTCATAGCCACAAAATGAGCAGATGGAAATTATTGTGCATAATTTTTCTTAACGATTAGCATTAAATTTAGCATTTTTTTCTTCATATTTTTGACATATGATTAGCTCTACTCTGGCAGCCTGTGATAGGGAGTTTCATTTTGGATTTTGTTGTATGCATATGTTTTGCATAGTAAAATGGAATCCGCCTTCATATAGGTATATTATCATAGAGATTGATTATTTTGCTTTTATTGCCTGATACTTAATCCAGATGATCTCATGAAAGCTATTTTCAGCTCACGCATATTAAATCAGCTTAATATCCTACCTGTGTTACCAGAGCGGTGCCATTTTCATAATTTCTCCGAACAGTTATGATTGGATATCCAGTTTGCAGGGTCCATGTATCCATAATCATTTTCACTGTCAGGTGACTGGGTAAAGTATTGTCATGATGAGATTGTGTGGTCAGAGCATTCCATAAGTCATCTTGCTCAGCATTTTTATATTTATGGGATTTCAAGTAACGACTCACTCCATTGCGGAAAGTATTTTCTCCCAGGAATAAATTCATCATTCTCAGAATGAATGACCCTGAAAATAGAAAGAAATTACGAGGCTAGAGGAGTGTAAATGGTTGTTTGATTATTTAGGAAGACAACTAAAAACTAAGGTCATCTGTGCCATTATGAATAGGGGGTAGTTTGGTATGAAAGGATTATTTGGGGGATGAAAGAAGGATGGAGAGAAACCCAGCGTCAGCTTTATCCAAGTCTTGACAAAAGGCACTCACAGAAGGGGTCCACAGTTGAACATCTCATCTGATGAATGGATTACTGCACCTCAAGTTCTCCTCATGTAGTATTTGAATAAGGATCGATATTCCACTAAAAGCTCTGTCACAACTGGGATTCAAATGCTTATCCTTAAAATGGGAAACAATTACCTACTATAGCCTCCCCACCAATCTGTTCACCTGGAGTGTACATATGTGATTGCAGATAGAATTTATATATTTATCTCTTGTTTCTCTGTTATAAGGGTGACAGAAGCTAGTGATGCTGAATCTAAAGAGCATTCATTCTAATGGCAGTGTAATAAGTAAGTCACCATCCCAAGAGATGCATAGCTTATGCAAATGTTTCTGGCCCAGGCCTGCACAGCAAGGAGGGGAGGTAGAAGTGAAGGGAAAAGAAGGAAATAAGAGAGGGAGGCAGGGGAACCAAAATGCTTTGTGAAAAAGGCACACACATGCTAGGCAAGTGGTCAAAGCCACCCATTGCAAGGACTTCACCTACATACGACTACATTCTACTACTGCTACTTCCACTACATATCTTGAGGTCTCATTGTGAGATGAGTCAAAACAGGATTGCAGGTAGTGGTGAGTCATCCCACTTCTCAAAGTGCTTATGTTGGCAGCAATAAAAATGGTTTTCTGACCCTTTTCCCCTGTTTTGCAGCATTTTGTAAGTTCTGTGTCCCAAAAATCATCCACTCTGCAGTGCCAGGAATTTTTGAGGAGCTATACTTGTACTCATGAAATTCACTCAAGTGTAAGGTGGCCATGTTTTTCTATATGTATGTATTCTACTTTGGTTAACCTGAAAATTTTGGTGCCCAAAAAGATAGACATCTTACCCCACCCTCTTGGCTGCTATGCTTTACTTTAATGGCATCTTAAACTCCCTTAACATCCTCGTATGATGTTGCATTGTGTTTTGCACCCGTTTTGAATGTTACCAATTAAAAAACCCTCGAAAGTAAAAGGAGGCAAAAATTACATTCAGCCCTACAAACGAATTTTTTTAATAAAATGGGAATATAATTTAGTTCTCACTGTCACATTGCAAATTTTGCACTCTTTCCTGTAGCATTCATCAATAAGAGTCTTTAACAGAACAAAACTTCAAGAAGTTGGGCCATTTAAAATAGTCATAATTGTTCTCATCCTCTATTCATCTGTTAAAATGGGTTTTGATTGACTTTAGATTTTAAAAAGGTGACTTACCTTTTTTGTAGGAAATAATATCGAAGATTTGAGAGATTTCTGATGGATGTCCAATAGGTACTGATACAGGATGAGAAGATTTCAATGCATCTAAAGCTGTCACAATCATATAACCCTCCACAGCATTCTCATCTTTCATGCCCCACTTTGGCATAATCTGAGAAGAAAACCACGATACTTGCAATAATTACCCGATTAGGCTACCATGTAATGAGACAGCATATACTTAAGTCAAAGTTAGCAAATAGTAATTCAAGTTTTCTAATAAGTCATAATTTAATGTAAAAGGAATGGAATCAGGGAGAATCATCTGTTTTCATCAATCATTTTTATGAGTTTTCCATCAGTGATGACCATGACTATTTAGCTATGTATCTTATGATTGTTTTATGGTGGAGAAAATTGAGCATTGTAAAAAAGAAAGCTATTCCAATGTTTTAGTCATTATTCAGAGCTCTAATTCACATTTGCCAGAAAGTACATAATCATATATGATGTAAATGTATATATATATGTACTGATGTTTTTATTAATTTCATCTCAACAGAAGATATCTCACGTACCAGATATTTATTTTAACTAAAACCTCATGAAATAATCAGTTGTCCCACTGACATGTACATTAATGTTTAATAAATTTATTTCAATGTGAAATATCATCAGGTTTAAATAATAATTCCTTGTTAATACCTTCTTGGTATCCTTTACTTCATTCGGCTAAGACTCTTACACTCTCGTCTTTATTAAAAAAATATTAGTAAATATATGACTTTTTATATTCCATCAATTCTTCATGCTCAGTAACATTTTAAAATATCTAGATTATTTTTCCGATGGATCATGCTTTCCTGTATCCTACAAATAAATGTAACTTAGTTGACTTCGTACAGCTTTACAATTTTTAAGAGTTAATTTCTACTCACATGGTTTGTTGCGACATGTGCCGCATAGGTAGCAAAGCCTTCATTCAGCCAGAGATCTGTCCACCATTTCATGGTGACAAGGTTGCCAAACCACTGGTGTGCCAACTCATGGGAAACCACTGAAATTACTCTCTGTTTGCTCTCAATTGTTGACACCTTTGGATCGTGCAACAGTGTAGTTTCTCTGTAAAAGTGAAACAATCCATGTGATGAGAAATTTGATGAGAAATTTCATTGCTTTGATAATTCCCTACGAATAATCATAATCAGTAAAATTGTTAACGATGGCACTTATGTACTTTTGTTTTAGCCGTATTATTAAAATATTTAGCGTTAGCCATCAAAAGTTTAAAAATGTAAATACATGTTAAAATAAGATCTAGTACATTAATGGTAATAGAATATTCTCCCTGTCCCAATTTAGAAACTAGAAAGGAAGTTAAGATAATTCATACCTGTAAGTAATGAGACCCCAATTTTCCATTGCTCCAGAGTTAAAATCAGGGATGGCAATCATATCTTGTTTTGGTAGTGGATATTGGACATCATAATAGCCTTCAAAAAAGGAAAGTACCCTTGGTCCAACGTCAGATGCCAGGCCAACTTGGTTCATGGCATCTTTTCGAGCCCAAATACGGAAGTTAACTTGATTGTGAGGGGATGGCAGAGGTTTTGAAGTATGGTACTCGAAGTCGGAGACTACATAAGCCACCAAGTATGTGGACATTGGCACAGATTCAAGGAAGTGGTCCCACATCCAGCCAGGCTTGTTTTCCCTGTAAAAAATTTTGAACATGTATTTTGGTCATCTGAAGAAGGAGAACTACTGAAAAATCTAAATTGCCCGAGAAGAGTTCATCACTACTGAAAAATCAATCACATTTTTTGGTTGAGATTGGTCTATTAATAAATCGAGAAGTTTAGATATTTTATTTTTGATTCTCCTCTTGGAAAAACTTGGGCAGATCACTGGTCATGATGGAAACATGGATATATATCGTGCGCTACTGTGGAAAATTTTGTTTTGTGATTCTGTATAAAATAATTTCTGGAGCTCTAATTTATCATTTTACTATGCATCGATTTTATCAAAAGTAACTCTGCCATTTTTTTGCTTCAATTTCAGAGGAGTTGACGTCTGCAATTGGAGAGGAGTCTATGAGGTTTCATGTTTGCATTATTTAGATAGTCACCCTATATAATTTTTTGTTTCAGTTTCGACTGGCGACGGGAGTGGTGACACCACAGCCGGGAAGTGTCCAGTCGGTCCAGTCCTTTAAAATCTAAATCCGTGGTTTCGACCAATTGTTTGAGGTTGTCCCATTTCACCACGCGCATTCCATTTGTCCAGTTTCGGCCAATTTGACCATCATCTTACCTACGAGTCCTTCATTTGAGGAGGTAATGACTTTACTTTGAAGTGGTTTGAATTTATTCGTATCTTCTCGGATAGCTCGATGCCCATGGCTGTCGGCGGTTCCCTCAATCGTGGGTGTAACACCTATGACACTCGTGTGATCAGGTGGCATGCGAAAGGTTTGCCGGTGGCTCGCGAAGAAAACGACGATTATATTAAAATGTCCAGTGCATGAAATAGGATACAAAGTAGGCGACACGATTGTCGCTTAGTGCCAAGATTTTATCGCCCAGTGACAATACTTGGTGCCGGAAAAAAAGAAAAACTCAAGTTCTACGCTTGTTAAACTGAAGTCGTACACGGGTGACAGGTAATCCCAAACCAAATAGACCGAGAAAAAAGCGAAAGCTAATGGTCATTTAAATGGGGTTTTGGGTGGTGGAGGTGGTTCAAGCAGTTTGTGTTTCTCAGTGAAAATTCCGAAAAATATGCTCTGAAAATGTCCGATGATATATATCCATACTTAGGGGTGGCATGTGCCCGGCTTTTTCTTTAATTTGAATGTAAACTGTGGCACGCGGACATCTATCGGCACCCACCACTTTTTCGGTCGCCCGTGTTCCGTGGCGTTGCCCGGGCAAATAATCCCTCACTCGATGAGCCGCGCAAGTGAAAATGACTCCCAGGTCAATGTTATGACGACACACTTGGCACGTCGTGCCAGCCTTGCGGTGGTACCCCAACGAGATCTCGTCAGCCGGTCCCACCCACTTGCTCGACAACGATCCAGTCTCAAGTTGAAGGTAGTAGGATTTGCACAAGTTTAGAAAGTGTCTCGCATTAACAGTGGTAGTTTTGGAAGTGACTCCACTGCTGATAAGTAAAAACAATGTGTTTCGTTTGGGAAGCGTGGGCCGCCGACATGGAGTCATGAATTGGGGTCAAGGTGGGTTGAGAGGAGCCGATGAGGAACAATGCATCACTCAGGTCCTTTGTTCAAGATCACATCGAATTCGTAGAGAACCTTTTTTTATATTCCTCGCGGGGGTGCCATAAAAGGGTAGTATCAGGAGATGTGGAACTGGAATTATTATTCATCGTGACTTTTGGGATATTCAACAGTTCGTCGCGAAAATACTAACATCTACACTTGATGGTCGGCCTGGAAAATTTCGTCGACCACCTTGAAGACAACTTCATTACTCATTGTTCTAAGATAGGGTCTTTACCTCACCAGTACGTTAGGTCAGTAGCCTAAAAGAACCTGTTTGATTTTCATTCCTCCCGTTATGGACTAACTAGATTGGGAAAATTAGTCATTAAGGCCTAAGGTACCCACAAATCTCCACAGGATAAAACAGCCGCAGATTGGTGTTTAAAAGCTTTTAGCCGAATAGCTTTATGTTCGAGGGAAAATTCCTTGCAAATGTGACACGTTTTCTGTTTTCGGCCGTCTCCGTAAAACTTAGTTTGGAATGCTCAATTTTAGTTTTTAAATGTGCTTATGAATCAAGGGTTAAGTATTAGCTAAGTTCTAAAGGTTCTCTTGAGCAGGAATGTGCTTTGCAAATCATGATTATTTAGTATTTTTAACTGCTGTAGATGGTGGCTAAAAGTCAGGATAATTTGATGATTGTTCATACTCCAAGGAATTTATATTAGTATATATATATATGCACGTTTTTTATCAATAAACTTTTCATTTTCGACCCACGAAATTTTTAGAGCCAATTGTTTCAGCTATGCTAACCACTTCGAGAATTTAACCCGCATTTTTTGTCTACTTCATTCCAGGAGTTAGTCGGATTGGAACATTTTCCGATACTTTCTTTTCGGAAAGTATCGGATTCCGATCCTTATTGGATGTCAAGAGAGCTTGCTCCCCGCACTAATCAGATGATCTGTAGCTAGTAAATTCGTGAATATATTGGGAAAATGCTAATTTGTCGTCTAAAAATCACAAAAATCATTTTCAGGACTGATACATTAACGTCAAAGCAGGGAAGAACACGTATTAAACGTATAATATTGATTATAAATTGTTGGGCCATTAAATTCTCAAGTAACATCGAATGCCTTTTCACGTACGAGATGAGTGCTTACAGGTATCTTTTTTCGGGCACTATTGCCTTCTGGTGAGTGAGTGCTTAATTTAAATGAGATTTTCCATGTGATGAAGACATGAGACACAATAAAAGCAACCAGGTCCAAATCCAGACGCAAAAGCTGTTGGTGATTGCCAAGCCATTATGTTCAGAATCCGGACTCAGTGCGACTCTCAAGCATTTTACATTTTTTTGCAAATCGAATGCATTTAAATGAATTTCTGAGCCGAGGAGAACTTAATTATCTTAGAAGACCTATCAATTTTGTCATCTTTGAAGCCCTTTGCGTTAATAACGTTAAGTAGGCTCCGGTGTTGCATATCAGTATTCATCAGTTTCTATTTCATTTAACACCGCTTTAAACCATGTCCTATTCGTCAAGTTATTATTGAACTTTCCCTTTCGGCACACTTATCATTAATACCTGAGGAATCTCAACACGAAAGGTCTGACTGACGTAACAAGCGTGTTCACTTGATTTACGTAGCCTCTCTCGTCAGGGGTGGGGATCACCAAATAGGTCGTGCGCTGGCACGCGCGACCAATTGCAATTGTCGAAGGAAATTACTTCCTCCGGGAGCGATTGGACTCACATGGGCTCCGTTGCGCGGAGCGGCATGTTGCTGATTGATGTTAGGTTTCCGTCAGCCATCCTTCCCAGGCTGATGCGAAAGCGTGATTTGAATACAGGCTCGTCGAAGCAAGGGAAGGCTCGCCTTGCGTCCGTAGGCTCGAACTGCGTTGACGCCAACCATCTGGAACGAAAATAACTCCATAAATCATTAAAGGAAACACACTGTGACGCAGTCGATTATTATATTACATGATTGACTTGAATAAATAGCGACTGTCCTCGATATGTTTATTTTCAATTTCCCCGAAAACAGGCTGCAGGGCCTTTTACTTTGAGTAGGTACTACTTATAACTTGCAACTAGAGACGAACGCATACAACCAATGCCTGTGTGGTGAAATATCCACCCAGGTGGGGCTCGAACCCGCGGCACTGGGTTAGCAACTCAAGAATTTTTCCCTGACACCACCGGGGCCGACAATTTCTAGATTTAGCCCAGTTTTATAATGTCTGATTGGTGTTAACCGTTACCGTGGCCTCTTCGCTGACTTAATGCTAACTGAGAGTTTAGTATAGATTACTAAATAAGATTCGTGAGAGTTTTCTATTGGAGAATGTTATATTAAATAGAATATTAACTTCGATTTCCATACCGAGAAAATATTCGACCTGGGGCTATAAAACTGGGGCTTAGAGATTCGAACCATCCCTTTCAAGCATGTAGCTTAGTTTACTAATTATTATTCGAAGTATTAACGCTGTTCAATGTATTTCCTCACATTTTTATTTTCGTTTAGACTAATTACTAATAGGTAAAACATTTAATACGACGACAAAACTGGAAAATCAATGAACTTTAACACTCTAGGCAGCTCAAAAAGTGTTTTATAAATTCACCTAAAATCAGGAACTACACTTGGAATGGGCCCAAATATCCTCGAAAGTTACGGTAGAACTCCATACCTATCATCGTGATCGCCAGGTAACTCATTTGTTGAAGCTATTGGACCGTGTTAAAATTGATAAAGGACTCAATGTTGCAGGGAATAAGGTGATGACGCTTGGAAGGCAAGAAAGAAGTGACCCCATTCCCGTTTCTGAGGAACTCTTAAATAAGGACTATAAAATAAACACGGCTTTAATGAAATTCTTCTTTCGCTCTGATCAAACATTATTTTTTCGATTCATGCTGGAATGCTCTTCATTAGCATCCAAAAAGAGAACTTAGAGGATGAACTAATAATGAGATGTGCAAGGGGCCCTTTTTTGTGGATCTACCTGCCAAGCAGGCTGGAGAAGGACAAAAATTCGGTCGGAGGAGACCGTTAAAATATTTTTGGTTGGCTCAGCGGTGGTAAAACGCACGAGAAAAATACAGAAATCAAACATCTATTACATTTACATAGGTATCTCAGCCAAAAATACCTTTCAGTAAGTTTTTATTGGTAACATTAGTTCAGATCTTCAAGGATATACACATTTTGTACCGGAAAGACTAAATAAGCAATATTATCATTTATTATATGCATGAATAAAGTTTTTAAGGAATAATAAATACAAATACATTCAATTTGAGCAATAATAATAAATAAAACTACATAAGACACGCAAAACTTTAAAAATAAGCACGGAAATAAAAGATTTGGAGACCACTCAGAGAAATTTCGGATAAATATCGCACATAAACTCAAATAACATGTTTTCGATCAAAAGTTATCCGGAATAAATGCTTTTAATCTAAACTTTATTCATTTACGGTTAAAAAATACTCAGTTTTGAGGAAAATAATGCTGATCGGATGGAAAAAATCCAAAAGAAGGAGAATGCGTCCTCGAGCTCGGCTGAGTACAGTGTGGTCCTTAACGGGCAGCGGTCCCTCTGAGGGACCACTTCTTCGAAGGGAGCGCCAACATCGGAACCCAAGGTCATCCATAACCCCATGGGTATTTTTCAAGGTATTAGAGGCCCTCTATTAGGATAGATAGAGGGCCTCTACAAGGTACTAACACATGCAGCGGAGAAGGAATAAACTATTCCCGCGTTTCAGGCGCCAAATTTTGAATGGTGGTCCCTGGGAGGGACCAGTGCCCTATAAAGAGTTAATGTTAACTTTTACTCCAATAAGAAAAGCATTGAATTCGGTGCAGGTGTTTCTTCATTTGCTTTTTTAAAATACTTGCACTCAAGATATTGGATGGAGATTTGCATCGAACGCATTAATGAATGTAGTATAACAATTATTTCATTCAATTTTCTTATACGCTTCGTTTTTGCCTAAGTATTGCGTTCTTAGCTCTAAATTCATCAATTTTTCTTCCTTTTCAACAATAGCAATTTCCTTGCCAGCCAGGCGTGAATATCCATTTAATAGCGATATCATGATTGGCCATTCACGCCTGCAGCATTTGAAGGCCAGGTTTAGTGATTAATTTGATAGTGTTTGCCCCAACCTCACTATTTGCGGTTTATTGGTTTTACATACTATTAGCATTTAGCACGTCACATTAATTCTATAGTCAATACAACGGCTTTCATATTTTCTCTCTCGCGCTGAATATTAACGGGCATCCTCATCTTGCCCTTATTAGCATTATTTATGGCCGCAGTATGTATTCACATTACAAAGTAGTATACATGGTATTTTTCTGCTTCTGGAATTGATATAGAATATGTATACCATCAAAAATATTCTGAGAATTTGAACTTAAAATCATGATACGTAGGAACATTTATTTGTCCAAGAAAAACGAACGATAAGAGATCGAACTGAAGATCATGAGTTACATGAAAAGTGTTCAGTTATCTGTACATGGAAGACATTTTATAATCCTTATAGTTTGAAAATTGCACTACATTTCGTTTTTCAGTTTTACACGAGCATGCATACTTTGTACATTATTTATAAGATTATCATTATGTATAAACGAATTTCAATGAGAATTCACTCCGAAGTTCCTACATGCGGTTAATGGCTGATAAATGGTATGTGCCTGAATATAGTACGCGTCATGCATTGATTCTTACTGATAAAGGTAAATGACATCTCCCACTGAAATTCAACGGGCATGATCATCTTGTCCTTATGAAAAATATTAAGCACTATTTCTGGACCAAGATTGTGTAATAATATTTCCAAATATGTGGCTTTTGTACCATTTGTTTTTCTCTTCTTCTGAAATGTCTTTAAAATATGCTATTTAACATATCCTCTAAATTGAACTTTAAATTTCATGTCATGTATAACTTTTATTTTAGCCAAGAAAATGTAAAATGCTCAACATTAGCCCAGTTCTTTTATACATTATCGGTGCAATTAATTCACAGCTTCCCGTGCGAAGACGGTTTCCGGGGGTATAGTTGTGCTCAAACGACTACAGTTCCCCGTTCGCCTTTCCTTCTCAATGACCATCAACAAGGCACAAGATCAATAGCTTCAGTGGTGTGTCGATAAAATCAGGAAAATCTATGCTTTTAATATGGTTAATTATATTTTGTATGTTCACGAGTGGGACAACCGAAAAATTCTTTTTTTTTGCAGAGGTCGGTAAGGCCAAAGATATTGTAAATCCAAAATCACTTGAATGCATTGTTTCAACATATAATTTAATACACATAAAATCATTGTCTTTAATTTATTTTGTATATGTAAATTGGTCTTCTTTGTATATGTGTGCCTACTTAGAAAAAAAAGAGGCATTGCAACGCATGTCGGGCATTTTGAGGGCATGTGCAATTTGGTCAGATTTTCATGAAAGCAAAAATTACGAAAACGCACACCTACGCCTACCTGAGCTGCCCCACTGGACGGGCAAACACTAGAGCGATTTCCTATCCAACCTAGACCTGACTCGGGCAGATCAGCATAACTCTCTTATTTTTATTTCTAGTGGGGGTCCGGGGGCATAGCCACCGACTCGGGGGGGGGGGGGGTTCAGGGGGGATTCGCCCCTCTGGCTAGCTGTTACGGTGAGCGAAGCGAGCCGTCATCGGCCAGTTAAGTAAAATCACAGGAAAACGTTATCACTCGAACAACGCTCCCTCTAGCTTTCTATTCACAAAACATCAATATTAATCAAAATATCTTTTTTAAACCCGTTTTTCTTTGATATTAGCTGGAATGTGTCTCTCCTGTGGATCGGTTACAGGACTGACAGGCACGCCATGCGTTTTCCAATGGACATCCAATCGAGATGTAAATGATAAATACTCGAACTCATTCTGAAACTGGTTGACCTAAAAATTACGATCCACTACAAAGGTGCCTCTTTTATTACGTTTTACTGAATTATGTATTATATCCCCTATTATTTTGGCCGAATCATCCAATACTTGCCTCCTGAACAATGAAATAGTCTCATTAATTACGTTAGCCACGATATAGCGCCGATGCGTTGATTCGAGATCATTTTAACGATTGCTTGAAACATCTTGTGCCTCATACAAACTCCTATTATTGTAAAAGATACGTTATCACATTTAATCGCTTATGCTTTTCATTCACGTCCATATCCTCCAGCGACAGACAGTGTAGCAGAAGCTGCCCCGGTTTTTCCCTAGCAGTCTGCTTGCATAATTGATGATCGTCGTCTTTCGGCTTCACGTTCAATAACGTCTGTTCAATAGGCGCCAAAGATCAAGTTCGGCACCTGCGCTCACAGACGACCTCCGTTGGTTCTCAGGTGTCTGCTGAAAAATTACAGCTATCGATAATATTTTTATTTTTACTGCGACTTTCAACGGCTATCAACCAGCACCTTTGAAGATGATTCAATGGAATCATTGAATTTATTTAATATTTCTGCTGTTCTTCTGATGCCCAGTTGTATAATGTGAACATTTTTCTTGGGCTCAATTCTATAATTTCTATGGTTAGGTATAAATGTTAGTTAACGTGATGGTTAAATTTACGTTTTGGTAACGGAAGTCCGGGTTTTTGTTTGATATATAAGGCTGGCTATTGTTTTATTTTGTGTAATTTTCGGAGGAGCGTTCCCACGGACATTCTCAAAACCCCAAAAAATGAGCCAGACATACATATAAACGTACCGCTGCTACCAATTTAATAACAGAGCAGAATGTGATCTCCCGTTATTAACGTTCGCTTACACTAACCTACTGCCTGATTTACTTCACGCAAAACAAATTCTCATTTCACATGACATTTACGTAAAGTCTACATCATCTTACGGTTAAAGCTAGCCATATGTAATAAAACCGAGTCTGTGTCATAGCTAGGGACTCTCTAACGGTTAGCACATTTCTGGTGCATATTTTTTCTCTTTTTTATTGTCCGCATACATTTATTTCCCTTTTGGCATCGGACGATCTTCCTTTTTGTCAATTTTGTTCTTTATGAATGAATTTTAAGAACAAATTGAGAGTACGACGTAACATGAAATGATTCATGGGGGGATTATCGTTCATTTATTTCTGCGTGTGAATATTCCGCCTTCCGTTCTAAGAGCGCTGACATTAAATTCATGTTTATGATTTTCATTCTAAAACCTTCCGATCGAATTTTTTGCCGATCCATAGATATCCTTTCCTCTTGAATAGCAGTTTTCTTAATATTCCACTTCATAAACTGACCTTTTTTATGATTTTAGTGTTGGTTCTGAGGAAATGTGAGTGATATTAATGGCTGCCATTTAGCTCCATTCTCGTGGAGAAGTAGGAGGAATCTGTTCTTCCTCGATGTTCCGAGAACTTCTCGGCCAACAATAAAAAAAGCAGGAGTGAAAGCGAGAGTACCACATGTTCACGAGTAGTTTCCCTTTTCAATGCTGGTTAATTACGCCATATCTAGCCCGGGGAAGAACTGCCGATTTGTTTATAGTTAGTCATTTATTACCGCATTGCTCATCCCTCATTTGCTATTACATCACGATGACTCATTAGTTTTCGCCCACGCTCGTTCTACAGTGAAGGAACCAGGTGCTTTGAAATGTCGCTATCCTTCCCTGGTCGGCATTTTGCTTACCTCGTCTTCCCGGTGCTCAATTCTTCGTAGCTGCTCAGGTAATAACCTGCAAGAAGCTGCGTCAGCTTCCCGTGGAAGGGAATGCTGACTAAGTAGGTCATTCCTGACTGGAGCGGTTGTGACAGTTCGATGATGTAAAAGTCGTTTTCGGCGTCTTCCTTGTGCGACGAAATGGGGATCTCGCCTCCGTCCCCTTCCGTCGGGCCCGTTATCTTCACGTCGTCGTGCATGATCTTGAGCGGGTCCTTGGAGTGGAGGGTGACGTTGGAGCCGCTCTCGACGCATCGAACCTTGATCGTGACGCTCCCCTCGAACCTGAAATCATTCTCATCCTGTGGAAGTAGGGTTGCCGTAACAATTAAAAATTCAGGACACATTCAGCGCCGTGATTACATATTAAGGACATAAATATTTTTTTTAAAGATTTTCATAATTTTGATGTTGAAATAGGTACTTAATAAAAGAAGACTTAGCTAAATTCCTATTCAACTCAATAAAATATTCTAAGTTAATATATATTCTGAAAAATATGCATTATTTACTTATACGTGTGATGCAAATAACCTCTGAGACAAGTGTTAAATGTTTCTCATTTCTCAGTACATGACACCTTTTTTAACAATGCATTATTTTTCAGTGTTTAGTAATAATATTGCAGATATGACATATATTTCCAATTGCACTGAATCATAAGGATAGCAGTGACACCACTAATGTTATGAGGTAAGCATTGTGAAACCCGAAATAAGCGGATATGTAATATAAATGCTAGAATTAAATGTCACACAATTACGGACTATCGTATTTTGAAAATTCAGAACATTTTTCGGTTTCTTTAAATTCATCCAGAACGCTTTTTGATCTGCACGAATTCAGGATATTTCTCCCTTTTTAGGACGTATGGCAACCCTATGTGGAGGGGAACAAAAATACTCAAGCATTCGGATTAGAAAAAATCCCGTTGGGTCTTTGCAAGCCTGAAGGCATCATAACCGTGGATCACTTGCGTGAATGGGGATGATAAGGAGAGTGGTACCTATCAAGCAATTTGTGTATAATGGGCATTGGGTCGCAAATCCTTGCGTACGGAGCATTGACAACGTGCACAATTTTCAGTTCCCATGAAGCGCAGAACTTCTAAGAGTGTTTGAGCCCGTCTTGTAAATGAGCTGTCATAAGCATGAGTGATTACATTGAATGAGCGATACACATCTTTAAGCACCACTGAGACAAGTTTTAAGTCTCTTCAATTGGTATAGGTCGCCGTTATTCGGTGTAGTCATGGGAACTGCTAAATATGCTGGATGTAATGTTAGTGTTGCCATATTTTCGTGAGTAATGAGTAGCGACCCCGTGTCCATCAGACAATAAATAAATGCTTGAAACCACATTTCATATCTCCTTAAGAAGTTCGGCGGATCCCTCCTGAAGCACCGTGTATATGCATAATGTTTTGGCGGATTTTCTGTCTTAACGTCGTGAATGCTTTCAATTAAATCCCAGTGTAATGCAGTGGTGGGTTCTAATTTTCGGAATTTTGCAGAAATAAATAACATTCTTCTTCATCTTCCGAGGAAAACATTTTAATAATGATTTTCGAGGTCTATATAATCATAATTATTTTATGATATCATAATACTACCGGTGCATCACCGTTGGCATCATACTGTTTGCATTACCGCTTCGGTGGCGGCGGGGCTCACCTTTTAATCCCGAGGTCACAGGATCGAGTCCAGTTTAAGTGTGACTTTCACTATACAGAACATGGGTGCTGGTGTGTTGCAAAGAATTAATAGTGAGGGATTTATAATTATCCCTAAATTGCTACGCAAATAATGACGATATCATTTTCATGAATTAAGATTTCGAAGTCTTTCTATGAAAGAAAAATACATCCTTCGGTTTTCAAGGTTTTAGGTTCAAGCTATTAGATTTTTCTCGCGAAAAAAGTTGAGCTACTGTAATGGAACATAATAACTAGTTTAAAAATAATGCCCTTTCCTAATCAAGGGTCTGAAAATGATAATGTTCATTGCTGGTTATTTCTAATTACATTTCCACCTCTAAATTCTATGATTATATGCTACGATAGTGTTAATTTTTGGGAGGCCATTATAATTGCGGTAAAGAGGTGAAATTTTATGGAAAGTGTCGACGTAAGTTTGAAATTTAACTTTCCCACTGCTTTTTCTATCTTTATCGTAGTATCTCAAACAAAAATGAATTCCAATTACAGTATGTTGGATTTTTAAATCATTTATTAGTTTTGATTTCACGACTCATCGTATAATTTTCCTCAGTGACTTTCTTAAAAAAAAGTTTTCAAAATCTTAGTGACTGACCTCTAAAAAATCTTAAGTCCACAAAAAACTGCAAAAGAATTTTTTTGGCTTCGTTGTAATTTTGCACAACCTTTATAATGGACAAGGAGTAATTATATCAGTGAAAGGCAGAATTTTCAACGAAAAATCGCCCACATAAACATGCGAGTTCGACACTCTTATTCATGGATCCCTGTTATCAACGGATGTCGGTGTCGCGCATGGTGTGCGATTGTCCATTGATAGGTGTGCGCAAAACACGAGCTGAGCGACGGAAGTAGCGTAGTGGCGAGGAAGAAGGGGATCTCGCGTGCTAGGTACCTTTCCCTTGCGATAGGTCTCCTGTCAGGCGGAAGAAAAAAGAAAAACGGAAGGGTCGGCAAATTGTCCGGCTCAACGCGGGTACTTTATTCGTGTTCAGCGCCACCTCTGTAAATTTTCACTCAGTCCCATTCATGGCATAGGTGCTGTCTGTATTCTCCGTCCATAGAAATATTGACTCACACGCTGAAACAGCGAATAGGGTTTGCCGACTCTTGGAACAATCGTGTGCCCCCTAACCTGAATTCACACTAGTACAGAATAAGCTTGTCATGTAATTAATGCCCACACTTGAGTTGTAGTCTAGTGTAGGCAGAGAGCGCAGAGGTGCATATCCACCTTCATGGATTCCCGATTTTATACATAACATGTAACGCGGTGTCAAGGAGACCCAATGCCTAGTGAGCAATTTTCTACAGATTCGGCATATTTTCGCTCCACCGCACTAAATATTCCTGTTTTCTTTCTCATAGTTCAGGCTATAAAGGTGGGTTGGCTTTCGACTGTGTCATTATGTGGCTGGAAAATGTGTTGAATTATTGTCAATACTTTCAATGCTACAGGATATACTCAGAAGTTCCACGAAGGTTTTGCATATTTTGAGACCATTTTTTTAAATTCACAATTTCTCCCTTGATCGGTATTTTCCATTTTTATTAATTGAAGAAATGTGCTTCCAATTAAATTAAAGATAGTATCGTTTGGATTTTAAGTAAAATGTCCTTAAAAAAAGAAACCCGCCTGGTAAAGCACATCGATGCATCGTCGTCGGCATTCCGAGCAAAGCAAGCAATTGATATCAATCGAAAGTGAAAAGCGAAAGCTTTTTGGCACTCAAAGGGTTACATCAAAAGAAAACAGAGATTTTTCGTTGCTTGGTTAATAATGTTTAACACTATTTTATTTCCCTACATGTATAATTTAATCTGCATGTGTTCACAAACAAATTACAACGAACTTCGACGGAAGACGGCTGCCGGCAGATACAAAATACACATTACCGTATTAACTGTAATTCAATAAAAATGATGCGTCTAAAACAGAGTTTCCGAACATGCGAGTGATAACTCCGAACCGAGCTGAAGGCTAAAAGATAATGTATCTCTTCAACACATTGCCATAGTTTTGATATTAAACTGCTTTAAGTAGAACTTAGGGAAACTCTCAATGTTTCAGCAACCCCATGTTTCAGAGCGCATTGTCCTCATTGAAGTAGAAATATTATATACTAATATGTTTTTATTTCTAATCAACGTTCTGAAGCTATCCAGCACCAAAATATTCTAGGAAATTACAAAAAAATCATACTGGCTGGCGGTAATCCCTTGCCGACCAAGTAATTTCCAACTCGTTAGAATCTTGGCCTTAACTTTGAGTAGTTACATAAGACGCTACTCTCAGTGAATCAATATTAATGTTGGCTGGGCATAACTTGCATTTAAATCATTACATTTTGGTAAAACACACCTTATTCATTAACCAAATATTAGAATTTTATTATGGATACAAATTAGGAATATGTATATGAAGCACTTCCGATTAGTGGGAACGATTTGTCATTATTTTAGGCGGAAAAATACAAATTTTCCTCCCTTTTAAATATTACGCAGAGTTAAAAAGTAAAAAACGACCTACATTGAAATTTAAAAATCAAAGTTAAATGGATAAGTACGTACAATCATTTCTCTATTATTATCTTACCTCCAAATGTGTGATCACTTTTAAGGTGTAATGCTCCGGGGATAAATGGGTAGGAAGTCTGTATGGAGCCCATGATTCAGTTTGTGATATGAAACTTGTGATCGCGATGAACAGCCATAAAATCACTATTCTGCTTCCATCTCTTGTTGATGTGAACATGTTAAACCTGTAAGAGATTATTCCAGAAATTAATCTTCTCCTTATAAAAGAATGCAAGTAAAATTGCAAAACTTAACAACATCACACTTCAGGCAGTTGATAGCAATTATTGAACTATTTTGTTTGATTTTGCAAGTAGTTAAAAAAAATATTTTACATAAAATTCATGTAATAGTTCAAATTGTAATTTATTTTCTTTAATTCTTTATTAATATTTTTAAACGTGTAGGAACCGTAGGCTACTTAGGGCATGATGAGTTTCACCTTATTACCATTCTAAATGGCGCCGTAATGTAGCAAAGTGCGTTTTACCAAAACATTCATATGAAAATATGAATAGTACCTTCAAAACCGTTAATGCTGAAGTTTGATCTCAAGATATGTTCGTCCAACTTTCATAACTTTTGGGGAAGGCTTTTCTGATCAAGATATTCAACTTTGGCGCATTTTGATATTAAAGGAGGACAATGCTTAATGCATGTCTAAAAGAACAGCGTGTTTCGTGAATGGTTGTATAGTTACTCTGTGCTATAACTTTTGACTGAGGTGCGTCTACTACGATTTTGCTGCGTAATATCTTAGAGTAATATTATACGCTAACTATATGGTTATATTATTTCCAATAAATAAAAGGAATTATTCCTTAAAGACACTATCTATCAGAGGAAGCGACTAAGTGAACCGCAAGGTGGGCGCTATTGATGAGTTTTTCGGGCATAATATATCGACCAATGTCTCGACTCACGAATTTACTAAAAGTAGTTCATTTAGTTTACACATATAAACATCAATATTTTTTGTAGAAAGTTGACTCGATGAAATAATTGCAAATATATCACTGACTTTGATTTCATTTTGTTCTTCCGCATTCACCTTGGCGTGATCCAAACCTGTGATCGTACAAGAATACTTAAAATCCCAGATTTTTTTAATTTACTTGCTGTAGTCTGAAATAAATTGGGAATGGCCATTTAATCACTCATATAGGTATTCAAATTTTTGTTTCTATCCATTAAGTTACTATAAGGACCTCTCCAAGCTGCGCATTGATTTTAATGGCATCGGAAAATGAGAAATTGCTTATTACTTAACGTTTTGTCCTTACTCCTTCCTCCATGGCATAGTTTGTACTCTCGGCATTGGAAAAAAAGAGATACGTACTCGTTTCCATTGAATTAGAGATTTTTCTCAGGATAAATGTTTACCCAAGGAGGGAGGAAATGCATATCTCATTTGTTCGCAACTTCCATTGAAAATGTAAACTACATGTTTACCTCTGATGGACCTGATGGTCCTGAGAACGATGCACGATCCGGGAATCGAAACGTCGACCAGTTTGAAGAGGAGCCTAACCCGGTGGAGAACCCGAGAAGAATTCTTACATTGTTACCCCTGAGTTCACAAATTCAGTTCTCTTTGATTCACCGGTGTATACATTATTTGCCGGTCCTTTTACTCGCCCCGACGCATCCGTAGTAATCTCATAATATTCCGTCACGCATCTGGTAAACTATAGAATTAAATATTTACAGATGAATTGGGTCCACTTTTATTTATGCGTATTGATGCGCTGAGGTTCTTGAGTGCAACACGATCAATCTATAAGTCACGCTATATATTGCGATATGGAATCAATGCTTGCCATCATATTATATTGCCATAAAGTGATAGCTGGCATCAATTTAAACTGGTTTTAAGAATAGTTATTTCTTTATGAATTGGAAACGTTTTTCTTCCCCTTTTTTTACCCCAAGGTAGAAGTTCCAATCAGAAATGTCCAGCACAACAGCCTGTTATGAGTTGCACTGCAAAAACTACACGTGGGTTACTTGAAAAAATGCAATCATCGTAAATGCCCCTTTGGAAGTAGAATTTTGTTCCTCCAAGAAGAGATATTGACTTGAGTCTCTTTCCCCGCAACATTCCCTTCCTTTTCGTTCCCCTCGTATGAAAAAATTGGTTTTTACGTATTACTGATGCATGGCAATAACGTAGCTCCTGAAGTGTTCCTCGAATGCGAAGAATTGAAATCCCCTCTGTATGTTGGTGTTGTTTGACCATTCGCTCAATATGATTTATTCCCACGTCTTCCATTGTTTCAGTTATTCTTTCAAATTTCGGTAAATTTCCAGATAAACCAAAACACTGAATCCACGTCACGGATTCAGTTGGCTGCCCATGGGAATGGTATGAATGTTATAGATATTGTTTGTTAGCATATCGTGTTCCGAATATATGTTTTCCTTATTCTTTTCTTTAATATCTACTTAACTCTTTCCTTCACTCTAAGAACAAAGCAAGATTTAACTCAGAATCATCCAATGCATCCAATCCATCCAATCCCATACATCTGACATGTCATCCAATGCACATTGAATTAGATATCTTGAATAATTTTTATTTTATTTTGGTATTGAGTGAACAATCAAATCTCATTTAACTATTTTTCAATGTGACCTTCTTTTCACATGATATTGGGGTCATGCTCATTTTAAAGCTTTCAAATTATAGTTTATTAAAATATCTAAGCCTACATATTACCCAGTTTGACTCATAGTCTACTAAATGACGTGGAAAAGTTAACTTGTGGGGAAAATATCTATGCATGATTTGAAGTAGGATAGTTGAAAATGTTTTCTTGAACGAGAACACACTTGAGTAATTTCAAGAGTGAGGCTTATTTCAATTGATTCTCGTGGATATGAAAGAAAGTTTTTCGTTCACATCCATGAGTAACTGTCGTAATTGATCCCGCCTATTAATTTGATTTAATTCCTCATCAGTTTATCAATATCCTTGTTAACCGGTAGTAACTTATTTAAATAAATCAATCCCGATCACTTTTTTTTACTGCTTTTCAGCCTTCAAGTTATTTCGTCTCAACTTCTTATCAAACGGAACCACTGCATCTCGCTTCGCCACATCCGTTGATGTAGAGGTTTGTTTTTCTGAGTGCTCCACATGCGACCCAGTCGGTGGGACTCGCTGATCAAACTACAATTATGGATAAATGCTTATTTTGCAAGGGATAATAGAGTTAACTGCCGTGTTTCTGATGATTTTCAATTTTTAGCATTGATATCATTATAGAATTACGCTTTTCCTTCAAAACATGTCATTCAAAAGAATAGTCACAACTCTTTGCTGTAGATATATGTAGTATGAAAATAAACGGTGCCGAGTTCTCCAAGACTGCTGTAAAAGTATTATGTAAATGTATTAAGTATTCGCGCTCAACTCTTCATTCGACTTTCCCCTAATGGAAAATTATGCTCCCGAATTATATGAATATGATAAATACGTGGTAATAATGCCATTTAAAATACTATTTTAAAACTTTGGCGGGTGTAGTATGTCCACTACTTTATAGAAATATTGTAACATTCTGTCAATATCTCACAATTAATAGCGTGATTGAGGGTGTAGCTATCGTCTGACAGTTATTATCCTCTTTCAAATTCTGTATTTTTCCATTATTCTTTTTTATTGCTGTTGGCAGAAAGAATGAAATTTTTAATTCTTTATTTCGTCCCTCTTAAACTTGTATCCGAAGTCTCGTTCGTAATACTGTTTTATGAAACTTCCCATATAATTTGCCAATGTTATAATTTATAATATCATCTGCGACTTAAAAGTAGCCCATCGGTTCAGTCCTAATATTATTTAATATTATACTTCACACCTTTGATGAGAGTCGACCGATTGATTAGTTGGAATAATATAAGTTATCAGTTATTAGGTACATGCATATTCTTCATGAAGGACTCCGCGAATTTCATAAAGATGATGCTAAAGTAAAATACGCCACAACTGAAAAGTCAGTATGTATTTAGTACGCATGACACATAAAACTACTGTAAATGTAAAGAATAGTATCTACCAAAGTATGTTGATAAAGAAAACTTTGAAAAATATCTTCACGTGATAATTTACAAGCGAACGAATGCGTCACCCAATAGAGGAGAAACAATGTGTAAACTGAAATTGCGTTTCGGGGGTATGCTTTGCTGACACATCACCATTTTCCTCAGACCTTCTGAAAACAACTGAACACGACGAATTGCATTGCAACCGTCATGAAAGGGAATAATAAACAAATAGAACTGACACTTGTGTAGTATAGTGCATGTACTCTTGAATGAAACACGTGTGAATATAATTTTTAAATGACGATTTAAAGATTTGAAGCTATGGAAATTTGTGTCTAATAAAGTTCCTCATAACTCATGAATTGATCTTAATCCGAGATCAAAATCACCACGAATACTATTAAAAAAATATAATAATACAAACAATGTGTCAAGGCCCTTTATTTCTTAAATTAAAAACTGCAATATTGCTGAAGAGCTTGGACAAAGTTATATCTGAAATTCGATAATAAATTGGACAAAAAAAACATGGCCGTCAATGGACTGGCCGCATTTGGATACACAGCAGTTGGTGAGAAATCTGTTTTGTGAAAACGCCGCCAAGCGCATCGCCCGGCCTGCGCCGCCAATGACATCCTATCTGTGCCAGAATGCGGCCAATAACAATTATCTGGACGTGAAAGTTGATACATGACACAATCTTCCTAAATGCGTGATTTTTTGCTATGATTCTCTCAACCGTTTCCGCGAAAGTATAATGACCCTGATCAATTTCTCTAACTTTAGAAGGCTACGTACTTATATTTGCAAAAAAGCAATCGTTCAAGCGATCATCTTTATTGAAAAAAACAGGTTTGTCAATTATTTGTTCTTCAGCCTAGAAAAGAGGAAAACGGGGAATTTAAAAAAAATCAAATGACAGTGTGGGCTTTACACAAGAATCATTTGGCGGTATTTTTTTTTAGAAAAATTCATGAAAAACATTGGGTCGATCAGTGTCAGCCCAACACCGTCATGTGGAAAACTATGCTCCACAAAACGTTTTGAGCGACTTTACAGCCCTCTCCGGGCGCTTGTCCCTTTTTTTAAATTTCACTTTTTTTATGCTTCAATTGCATTTTTTCAACGAGGGTTTTTTCACGCGTATTAAAAGTAATTAGAATCGCTGAAAATCGATGTTATTTCAGTATTAGAGCGCGAAAAATATGTACTACGTGCATAAAAAAAGTACTATAGTACCAACTCTTTATTTAAATTTTTTTAACTTTTTACGTTTCCTTATTGTTAACATTTATTGTCCTAAGTCTATTTAACTTTTATTTTTATCACCAAATGTGTGGTGTTCCTCAAGGAATTTGAGATTTCACATAGATGTTGAAAATAGGGGAGGATATACTTATTTGAAAACGGATTTTTAATTTTGTGAGTAACTTTTCTTTTCTAAATAAATACTTTATCGATTTCCTACTCCATAAATGAAAATCAAAGCTGCCGTAAAATTAAATTTTACTCCAAGAATCTACTGTTTATTAAAGTTATGCATACAATTTCGTGGCTTAAAACATGTAAATAATTGATTTTTTTCTAGCTTATTCCCTCGGAAGAATTTTTCAGCCCTCGTAATTCATTGAATATATTACTCCTTGTTACGTGACGTTTATAACCGTCATAAAATTTTCTCTGGATTTTAAAGATCAGATCATAAATGTGCCACTCATGACGCAATTAGAGCCTTAAACAGAAGGGGAAACTGCCGAATGTAAGTCTCTTGTATTTATTGCAATTGCGCGAGGATGTTGCCGCAACAGCTTTTGGCAGGGAAGTGGGTGATTCCACGAAGGCAGCAGGAAAACAGCTGGAACAAGTTTTTCCATTTTAGACCGCGTCGCCCATTCGAGTTCCAATCATTATGATGACCTCACTGAGACCATACTTCGACTTTATTTTTAATTCGATTTTCAAGTTTTTTCCCCACGGGAGTGCACCAAGGCCGAGCGTGAAAGTTTCACTTTCGCTGCGAGGAAAGTCATTCAGTCACATTTTCTCCTTTGATCTAGGTCAATCCCACGTGCCAAAACCGGTAGTAAATGGGCGAGGTTAACGGTGGAGGAAAAACCGAATGGAGTGCGACATGCTGAATTATGTTGACAAGACTTTTGGGCAACAATTATTGATTTCGGACACCCCTCTGTCGCTCATTATTAGGATACAACGACCCAAATAGCCGAGGTTCGCCTTCCTAATATACATTCGAGTATGTATTTTTGTGTGATGTTGTATTGCATATACATTAAAAATATTAAGAAACAAGTTCTCAAAACAGAGTCAACCGTGTAGAATTTTAAACATAAATGAAAAATCGCGTACTACACACAAACGGCAGACATTTTGACGGTCTGTGGTTTTAAAAAATAAGTTCCTCATTTCATTTGCTTCTTGTTCAGAACTGTATGTACCTACCTTTTTTTTTAAATGTGTGTTTAAATGGCCAGGAGTATTTTTGGTAAAGATATATACATATTATGAGGTATCACTGAACGCAATTAATCACAAGTGTAAAACAACTGTTGCTAAAGTTCAAACTTAGAAAACACAAAAAGTGGCACTTCCACAAAAAATATTCGTCATTCTCGCTCAATATTATGCCAACCATTATCAAAGAGGAGGAAAATAGACCAGTTCAATGAATACAAAAATACAAAATCACGCACGACTTGTAAAAATTTCTTGCTAGAGCAAATTAAGTGCTACTGACAATGAGTGTAAAATGTTGAGAAACGCATCGTAGACGCAATGTCTTTAGAGCTATCGAAAATTCGACTTGAAGGAATTCGTGTTTTTGAAGTTCAACGGTATGTATACCCATGTAATGTATGTCAATTGACCCCAGACCCCCCAGACCTTGAAAACCCAGCCACGCATGCGGGAGGGTAAGCGAGGATATGGATCGTCTGCTTGAATTTAGATCCCGGGCCGGACACGGAGCGCTCTCCGGCGACAAGTTTCGGAGTGCAATGACCGCCAGGCCGGAGGTGTGTCAGCCATCCGATAATGGACGATGAGGGGAATACTCTTTTGAGATAGCATCGAGGCTAACGGACTACAAGTGTTCAATTTGGGGGAGAGAGAGAAAGCGCGCGCGTAAGCCGTCGTTTGTTCTTCATCGTTGCAGCGAGATGGTTCGATTGCGCGCGAACAACTGTCACACTGTTGCGTAACGATCTAGCGGACAATAATACGCGAGGAATGCATGTTTAGGTGGTGTTGTCAGCTGTTCTTTACCGCACAGCAGGTTGACAGGAGTGATGAGTGTTGGGTAATATTTCCACGCAACGACAGCGATTACTCACCCATGCCGTATTCAATCAATTTGATCATGTTATGCTTGATAATTATTTTTATGTATCATTAAGTACCTGTGAGAGACTTACGCAATAAATCATGATTCGTAAGCTTTATTCAACATGATCATATGGGATTGTTGATCCGTCACCATTCCGTGAGTTTGTTGCTTACGGTTGTTGTAAAACTTTGAAATGCGCCGAATTGGGTTTATGTACGTTATTCTGCGCCTCGGAACTTCCATAATGAGGATGTTATCGGGCGGGTCTGGCGACTAAACGGTCGCAAGTTCAAATTTTGCCTTATATATAGACGCATAATTTGTCTTATGATTAGGATCTTTATCTTCGCTTAAGACGGTGCTGTGCACACTTAGCAGTTGAGGAGTCCAAAACTCTCTTCTTGTGCTACTAAGTACTACTTCTCCTAGAATAACGGAATATTAATACTTTGGATAGTTTATAGTCTTATACTTTACTGTGACGGATCGTCGGTTAATTGCAGTGGTAAGAAAGTGATTCTACTTACATTAGGCATAACCACGTGATACCATATAGCACCAGTCATTTGCTTGGAATTAAAAATAAATAATTATATGACTAAAGGTGATGTAGATATGAAGTTAATAGTGCCCCTGTGACTATTATACATCAATATGATAAGCTTTCAAGTTGTTATCATTATCTCAAAAAAGGTTCTCCGATATATGAAATTCCAGGGTTACAGTAGGGTTTTATCGAATCGCCGGGAGAACTTTTTATCATCAGTATGGGAAGTATTGAAGCTAGTGATTATTGATTCGATAAAAATAATGTATATCCGCAAATTTGCTACAAAAAAGTATTACTCTTACAAATATCAATTATGAGGTAGACTTATTCGGAGATATTCGCTTTCCTTGACAAAGGAATATGATAACACAAAAAAGGATCGAATTCAATTTCACCGTACTCCGGTGTTAGCCTTCCTGTCGAAGCCGGACCCAAATTTTTCATGAGCAGACAATAGCTTATTGGATACTTTCTCTGCTGTATTTATGTGGACAATGTAAAAAAATAATGCAGCTGAGAAATCGCTTTACAGAAATTGAGCAAATCGCTGTTCGGGTGTGTCGCAATGGTGGGTTAATACCCTTGCGAAAATATAGTTCCGTATCATGTGGCGAATTTGATTCCAAATACTACTCTCCACAACGGCCTAGAACGTTAAAATTTCTTTTCTCTCCAGAAAAATCAATTTTACGGGAATTACCTCATGAAAGTCCGTTGGTTTTAAAGATAATTGAAGTGCCTTATTAACTCTACCTTCAATGAACCTTTTTATCATGACAAATTTTATATTGTTTCGGTCAATATTTCTATTGTTATATATTAATATGGCACCAACTTGTTTTTAACACATCAAAAGTATATTATTTCAAATCACTACAAATGTGATATGAAACTAATTAAATTTTTATGCAGCACATAATTCTTTATAAGCAATAATTTCTGATCACATTTGTGATTTCAGTCCGAACATGGTAGAATAAATTGTTTGCCCCGTAATTGTCATAAAAAATTTTGAAAGCATCAATTCGATAATTTCTAGGAAGTTACAAATATAATTGGAGGATAAATATTGAAAATTAAGTAAATAATGTTTGTTAAGATACTTAAAATATTATAATTCCAATTTAAGGCTTACATTTACAAGAATATTCGTAATTGAGAATTCGTAATTGTTTTTGACCATATCTAATTCTCATTTATCCTACCTTTATTTTATTAATGAAATTATTATTTAAAAAATTATACTGGTTGGTGGAAAGTATGTCAAATAATAATTCATCTTTATTAGGTGCAAATTAAAAAACGTGGAGGTCACAAGTAATGTCCATCCTTGACTAGTTTTCTCTTCATCTTTAGTCTTACTCAATTTCGCTATCGCACTAGGATCCACCTTAAACCGTTTCAACCGTTTCTCAGAGTACTTATTCTCATTACATTCACGATAAAATATTTTTCTGCCCATCTATAGCTTAATCGCTTTTATTTTGTCGTTAAGTCTTAGTGCACTGCATTTCGTTGTGTGATTTTATAAACGATTTTTACCATCAAAAAGTGAAGGAATTGTTTTGAAAAAGTAGTTTATGTGAATTGATTGACAAAGCATCCCATCTCCTAAAAAACTTATTTTCCGACTGAAATCGACAATATATTTTTACTTCAATTTTACCAAACCTGCGAATTTAATTTCAATATTGCCAATAGTTTTCATGGGAATGCACCCCAGAGAATGTCAACGTGTCACTACATTCTCAATGACGATTCATTGGCTTCATCTGCATCATTTTATAACGCAGCGTAAGGCCGAAGCTGTGAAAGGCATCAATTTTACGTCTTTACTTCGTTCGATTTCCGTTAATTAATCGCGAAAAACGTTCTCCAATTAGTTTTTATTCGCTCGTATCGCCGGTGGTGAAATCAAATTGATGGAGATCACACTCTCAAATCGAACACCTCCCGAGGGGAAGTACCGCCCCACCAGGAAAATTCATCATCTCCCATCGGTTTTATTGTCATTTCTGTGCCTTGGCGTCAAAACTTTACTGCCCATTTATGAGAATGAGAGAGGATGATGTTTTACAGCAATAATGTTAACAAATAAAAACGTAAAATCTTTCTTGCAACGCTCACGCCAGTGATTTTAGCTAAACTTACAACATAAAACGGGCATTGGGAATTTATGATTAAATGATGAAATAAAATGGATTCTACTATCGGCGCAAATAAGGTAGAACGCTGAAAATCAATCAACGCAAATTGGTATATGAAAATAATTTCTATGTCACCAAACCTAAAACCTGTTTAAAAAATTGTGGATTCCAACCTTTCGTTCGCATTTACCGACACAATTTTTGAAACTACTTTATCTGCCAAAACGTGGATTTCTTCATAGTTTTCAACTAACGGAATGATAACCCTAACTTTCATTAGCATGCGAGGTGAACTACGAGTTATGGAAAAGATATTAAAATATCAAACGGGAGCTAGTACCCATATGCAGCCCCAGGAATTGCTGTCACACGGAGACGATCCTTCCACTCCCAAAACGCTTTTACTTCTCGTTGGGGCTCTAATCTCTGGGCATTCGTGCAATTGGTTCACCTACCGCCTGAGTGGTAGACGGCCTAAAAATCGTTGACGTGCCACTTTGGGGCTATCTATAAATTACGTGACACCTTTTTTTAGCCACGCATTGACACCTCCCTTGGTCATCTCTCGCGAAAAGATCACTCCCCCCGAGTAGAATAAGGGGAAGTAAAGAATCCCCCATTCTTTACTTCCCCTTATAACGTCAGCATTTAAAATTTTCAAAGTACATTCCCGGGAGGAATTTTCGACGTGTAACAGTGTTTTGCCACGCTAAATGTAAATATTGTGGAGGATGGCGAAAATATCATCATGATTAATGACTTTAATCACTAATAGAGGTGTAGACAAATGTTTTTATTTTTTCTGAAATTAGTTGATTTGAAAACCAAATTGTGGTGTTTTGTGTTTTTATTATGTTTTCTAAATTTCGTGTTACTAATTTACACAGAGTCTCATGTATGCAAAGTAGTTATATTAGGCACACTGTAACATGAACATCGAAAGCATTCGAGTTATTACTAACTATAAATTTTATTTTTTTAAACAAGGAAATTTGCTGTTTACAGCTATGGAAAAATGCTTTCACACCTACAGATCAACAAAACATGATATTCACATGAAAAAAATACATATTGATGCGATAGATATTAATAAAAACAAAACATATTTCTTTCTTCAGAGTTGTCTGAGAACATAATAAACCACTTCTTTCCAAGGTTAAGTAAGTCAGCATTACTTTCATTGGGACTGTTCAATTCCTTTGGGAAGTAAAATGGCAAAGTGTTAGAAGTGTTGTAATATTAACAGTGCTTACATGCTTAGTAAAATATTGTCAAAATGTACCGTATTCAAATGCCAGCATTGTGCGTGTCTCAGCATTAGATGGTGCCAGTCTCCTCCTCCTGTCTCTAACAACCACTAGGCTGTACTTTGAGTATGATCTCTCTGAATCCACGTTGGAACACAGGAACCAAATGCACAGGAGGGCAGCTGCTGCATATTCTTTGTGTGAAAGTTTTAGTCCTGTGAGAACAGTTGTTCCTTGACTGTAGCCAAAAATGCTGGGTGGGCTTCTAAGAAATACTGACTCCACTCTTTGAAGAAATGGTGCATTTATTTTACTGTTCTGTAGGTCTGTAGCAGTTTTATTTTTTTGCCGTATTTCGAGGATCAAACAGTGATCCAACAGACTGAATTTTCTTTCTTGCGGGATCTGTGGTCTTTAAATGATTTAATTTCACCAGTGCTGATTGAGTTGCATAGACGAACTTTACTTGTGGTGGCGCTTTTGCTGTCATCGGAAGCTGGTCCAGTTCACAGGTGACTGCCTGACTGTCGGTTTCCTCACTAATAATTTGGAATTTCACTTCAATATCACTTAATTTCCACTCAAGAAGGTGTACTGTCGGGTAAGTGGAGCCCTCCAAAAGTTTAATTAGTTCCATTAGTGGTGCACAATTCACTGAAATGTAGACTACCTGTGGTTTTATCATCTGGATGTCTGTTGATAAAACGTCTTTTAGGTAGGCCACCCCTGCATTACCATCATCCAAAGTTTTGAAATATTCCACCAAATCTTCAATGTGAGTAGCGAGATAAATAGCTGACTCGAACCAAGAGTTCCACCTCGTGTGAACAGGCATGGGAAATGCTGCTAACTTTCCTTTATTTTCATTACCTTGATCTTTTTCTGTCAGAAATTCTCTGTACCTGCTTTTGCATTTTCGGGTATTTAGAAATGCATATTTCACTTTCACGATGGCCAAATTCTACTCTTCCATCTGATGTTAAAAAATTCTGCCGATTAAATTAACTTATTGGGCCCAACATTAGACATGCTTCACTTCTTCCATGAGTCCTTGCAGAATCTTGAAGCACTTCGTCATGTAAGGTGCCGAATCTGTAACGACTGCAACGACATTCTCTCGTTGAATTTCATAGACCAATTGTGTCTATTACATCATTAGCACAATTAATGCCGTTTGCCGTGTCAAGTACAACGGATGACGCCAAGTGCGTCCTCTGTTCCGTAGACGCAACAGAAGTAAGACGCAAAATGTTGAAAACGCAGTTAGGTATCGTTTTGTCTGTGGTCTCGTCGCAGAAAATACTATCGTATTTACCTTGGACTTTCTCATTTTTTTGTCCTTTTCTTTCTTCGAGCACAGGAATATACTTTTGTCTTATTCTATTTGCAGACGACAGCTCACCACTTCCACGGATGTATTTATGCATCCATGCTCGAATAGCAGCATTATCCAGATTTTCAACAGGGATATTAGCTTTCACAAAAGCTTCTGTGGTATCCAGGATAAATTCTTCTTTTAAATCTTTGGCACGCCCAGCCTTCACTAGTGTTGTTTTTAATGTAGCCACCCTGAACGCATTCACTTCACGCCCTGATTTCCTTTTGCTTTTCAAATGCTTTTCGGCCTTACAATGTTTATCGAGTGCATCTTTCCTTTTGTAATCCAACCGGCAATCACAGTATTTACACAGTAACACATTGCCCGATACTACTAGTCCTGATTTAAATTTGTTTGCTCGGTCCGATAAATAAACCTGTTGTTTCGGTATTGTCTCTCGTTTAGTTCGCTCTGACTTAAACTAGCTGACTACAACTGATTACCACATTCTGCGGGAGACAGAGTAAAGGCACAATTGTGCAATTCTACACTTTTCAAAAGAATTGTGTCATTATTTGGTCTTATTTTTAGTTATATTCGAATGACAAATAGATCGTAATATATAATTTATTTACTGACTCTTTTCAAGTATTCTTATTACCGATCTTATCTTTCAATTCCTGTATCAATAACATCTCATTCTTGCATCTCTATGGACCAAACTCTGGCTACTACAACAAGAATATTTTGTATTCATGCGTTATCTGGTAAACCAATAGCGCGTCTTTTCAGAGTGTATTGCACGTACATACACCGTAACTTCGTAGTGGTGGCAGTAGGAAACTTGGAAGAAACTTAATATCTTTGCAACACTGCCGATGGCCAGCGCCTTGCTGAACATGTATTTTAGACTAATTCAATTTCGCGAATTTATTACAAAAACATTGAAGCCAAATACGCGTAGGCAAAGATGTCATGAGTGAACAACAATATGACAGTAAATACGTAAATAATAAAATTATATATTGCACATTTATTTTATTCACACCGAAAACAAATTTCGCTCTTTTAAAAACGATGAATGTAACGAAAACCACCAAAATCCGTGTTGCTTATGAAGACTGCTGAAATTAGCATTGTTTCGTTAAAACGACCAACATTAGCGTTATTTGTTGTTTTTATCGCGTATATCAAAAAACAAACACCTCTACATTTGTCTATTAGAAAATTTTGGGTGAACATCTCCCACTGCGACATCAAACGTGAAGTTTAAGTGCTGAAATGTGCCAGCAAAAGATCATTGGGCAATTTTCAAGATGCAAATATATCCAGTGAATTATGTCAAATTCTTTGGTCAAATCCCAGAAAATGGCTATCATACCGGAAATTCAAATAGAAATTGGTAGTAAGACTTAAGTAAAACCTTCGATACATGGAATTTTGATGGTAAAGCTCTTGTTTACATGCATACTTTGGTGAATCTTAGAATTACCATTTGCGTACGAGTGTAGGCATATTAACCTTTCTCCTCTTCGTAGTTTGTATCAAACCTTCTAGGCTACTTACACCACATTATCAAATTTCCACTAATAACTTTTTATGATTATTACTGCCCCTTATTTTTCAGTAAAAGCTTGAGTTAACTGAAATTTTATTTGGCACATGAATGTCTTATTCCTTCTGCTTTATGTCGCGGGCAAAGGGTAAATTATTTCGCCCTCTTCTCAATTATTTGGAGGTTCCGCAACGACGTTTGATATGTCGCTCGCTATATTCAGAGGAACATACCTACCATTGTATCTCCGCTTGGAATACTCAGGATATTTGGATATAATCAAAATCAGAAAAATAAATCCCATGTGCTCTCGAATGAGAATTCATGAACGGAATTCGGATGTCGCCTTGCATTATTTTCAACAGTGCTCAGTGAGCGATGAATGCATGTTATGACGCGTCGTCATTGACCTTCATCGGAGACAGATGATCTGTGGAGAGCGGAAAAAATCTACTTCGTCGAATGAGAGCATCAGAGGACCACCGCTTGATTGGTGGGCAGGAAAGGTTAAACTGCTCCGCTGGACTCGATTCCCGTAACGAATCCCGAAATTCCCATGGCCAGAAATTTGCTTGACACAGTCATGAATTAGCGCGATCAACTGGGACTCTCAAGCAGGCACTTATATACATTTTCCATGACAAAATTTAATCCAACAGCACTAAGTCAATTGAGGTTTCATACATTTTTTTATATTTTTTATCACGGCGGACAGTTTGCCTTTATCTTACAGTATTTGAGTTTCATTTATTGGTGAAGCCGGCGAGGTTTTTCATAAGTTTTTAATAGTACTACTAAGTTACTGAACTATTTGAACATGAATTAAATACCTTATGGTAGGTGCTATTAGTACGACGAAAGTTAGGTAAAATATATGTTTTCAGACTCGTTTCTTTTTTTGTCTGTCACCGCAACGATGCTTTACGTCAACAGATAATGTCCCCAATTAAAGAAAGGAAAGCAAGGATATTTCAGTGAAAGTATTTACTCTTAAAACTAATTGGAGGTCGGAAGGTTTCCTGCTACACCATACCCATGTCACATGCAGCATAACTGGTGATTGAGCCCCTCGGCTAGTCAGTTTCGGTTCTTATTTGCAGGCATATCATAATTTATTCCCAAGCCAAGTGATGCGCTAAATTCGCCTTCAATCTTATGCACAATCCATTATCCCTTCTGAAAGAACTAACTATATATCTCTCATACTATTGTCCGTGGCCCACTGCAAGGAGGTTTATGTAGTATAACGACTCATCGAGATATATGATGTGAGTATAATATGACGGGTTGCAAGAATTGTTGAGTATAGGAGAACACAATAAAATAAAGAAGATGTCCTTGGCCTTTTCCGGTATATAGGTTCACTGACAGCGCTTTCCTTGTGAGTGAACAGTGAGAAGATTATTAATGTATATAACTGAGTAACTGAGAAAAACATGTAAATGATTTCCTAAGTAAATTCTTATCTAGTGGAAGGCAGAATTTGGATTGAAAAATGCTTGTTACGTGATAATCGAATAGGTATTGGTATATATGCTTCTTAAAATAAACACAAGATTGAAAATTGTTGCTCATACTCATAGTCGCTTGCTTCGTCTCGCATTTCAAGCAACAAATTCGCGTAAACACTTTCGGTCCTTAGGTACCTAATCGCATATTATAGGGACGTGAGTACTTCTGCATAACAAGACAACTTCTCAACATTCTACGATTATATAGAAACATTTTAGGAGCGTCTGAAGAAATTAAAACTTGGCTGTTTCCACATGAGGTTTTATTGTTACCGACCATGGTTTCGTTACAGAGTATCATTACCACCTTGATAATGTTACTCTGTAACGAAACCATGGTCGGTAACAATAAAACCTCATGTGGAAACAGCCAAGTTTTAATTTCTTCAGACTCTCCTACTATGTAGGATTTCCACGAAGTCACGCCCACTACCATTACTTATAGAAACATATTCTCTAGGATTAAGCGCTATCGCACACACAAATCGTATTCCACTAAAAAAAACAAAGCACTGATACTGAGGATGTCAAAACATTTAAAGCACAGAAAATTTACAAAATGCGTTCATCACACTGCTTGCAAAGAGGCGCAATAGCCCAGAAACATCTTCACATTCATCCGCGAAACTGGTGAGCCGAAAGTCGGAAATCGGGAAATTTGCAACGATGGGATGACTTACAATGACCGAGTGAGGTAATGACAAGGTGACTTCCAACCACTCGCGACTTTGTGGGTTAATCACATGATAATTATTTGTGTCCGCTGGTTCAGTTTTCGATCTCTAGAGGAAATTATTCTAAAGGGAAATAATATCATGTGTACATTTTTTGCGGTGTATTCTTTTTCTGCAAAGTGAAACCAAACAGCTCCTTACAGAGCGTAGGTACTCTCCACCACGCACTCAAACGGGCGAGACTAATTGCGGGAGAAAAACACGTAAGGTCGCCGTTACTCAATGAGAGATCGGCCCCCGGAATAACACTATGGAGAAAACGAAACGTGCTTACCTTCTCCACTGGGAGAGAAGAGTTGTTGCTGGCTTCACTCGGCGTACTACGTTGCAGTGACCAACTCGAGCGTGTTTGTTGATCACGGCTGCGGCGCGAGTCGTCTCTAAAGGCGGAGCGAAGACCAACGCGCACGTGAGATTCCTTCTTAACTCCTGACAGGATGTGGTCGTCAGCTCCTTCTCACTATAAGACCTCAGCCAACTTTCGCTGGTTGAGGTATGGGAACGGAGGCGGCGCACGGGGCACTATTTAAACGCCGTGCGGAAAAGCCTTTGATTGGTCCGCCGCCTCGCGCCTTGTCCCCCCCTACCGGCCGCCGCCTTCCACTTCTGCCGCCACCACAGACAGCCGCATGTGCGCGCAACACATGGCTCCCCTTCCCGCCCCCCTTTAGCCCTCTCCTCAAACCTCGACAACCGCTGATCAGCTGTCACAACTGCGGTTCGTCTTTTTTTTGCATCCACACCTCGTAATTCGTCAGAATTTGTCAAAAATATAAAATAGAGTAATATTTGGGAAGACCTATCTACGCTCTGTATGAGATACCTACGCTCTGTAAGATGGTGTGGCCCGTTTTACAATACAGGCATACCCTTTAGTGTACAACATGCACTGCATTCAGTACGAGATCGGGCTATATACTTACAAATGGGAACGGACAACTACGTAAGTACATGTGGTCGAAAAAGTACGGCAGGCGTCACCTTGACATATCTCGTGAAAACGCTGAGAAATGAAATTTTACGAGCCAAGGGAAAGTTTATTTGGTCACGTTGGAACATAATAATAGTTCGAAATCTTAATATTTGCAGAGTAATTAACATATGCATTCAAATTTTCTCTCACGTTTTCTCAGGCAGTTCATGTCCCCTGCTATATCAGACACAATGATGAATCAGTTTTTGTGACGTCACTTCTTGAATTTAGAAAAAATGAAGTTCGGCTAGTACGTCTTAACGTGGATTGAAACACGACCTTAGTAAAAAGATGTAGGTGCGTCCCCATTCAGTCGTTCATTCCGGAAGGCAATGGTGGTGGTTGGTTCAAGGAATGTTCATTCACAAATGCATCTGCTCTTTTGAACGGTTTCAATCACCCTATCCATCTCACGCGTCCTCGCGGAGTGCCGTGGTGCATCGGGAGTAAGAGACTTTCCGAGTAGGCCTGGGCGATATTGATAATTCAATATCGGGATACGATAATTTTAGCATATCGTCAGATGGCGATATCGATAACTCATATCGTGACGATAAATATCACGATAAACATCACGATCACGATAAATATCGCGATAAATATCATGATGTCGCGTCCCGATAAAATATCACGAAATATTATCACGATAAATATCACGATAAATATCACGATAAAAGATGGTGATATTGCGCTCGTTCAAATATTGCGTAAATTCGCCCGATGAATTATCGTGATATTGCGCCGGTTAATCGTATCGGAAAAAGAAAGCCGTTGGGTTGGCCTTCGCTTAAGCTGGAGCAAGCACGTTTGAAAACTTACTATTCTGATATCTGCTAATTCAAATTCTCAGCAGTTCTCTCTCACTCTCTCTTTCAATTTCAGTGGTCCGATAGTTTATAGGTGACGTCTTGTTCAAATTTTGGAACTGAAAACAACTGTTTGTACATTAGTGTAGGTATATATTGTCCACTGATCTACATATCCCGAAACAAACTCAGCAAGGAGACCAATATCACGATCTTTTATCGTGGTATTTATCGTGATATTTTATCGCGGCGCGATACATATAGTGATATTTTATCGGGAGGCGATTTCATGATATGTTATCGCGATATTTATCGTGATATTTATCGTGCCCCGATATCTTATCATGCCCCGATTATATATCGGGGCACGATAAGACGATATTTATCGAGCAACGATATATCGTCAATTTTAAAAACTCAAAATCGGATTGGCGATATATTAAAATATCGCGATATTTTACGATATATCGATTTATCGCCCAGGCCTATTTCCGAGGTCTCGTTCCTTTTACGTTCGTATAGTGCTGATTGTGAATTTTTCAATTTGCAAACCAGCGTTCTTGAAGAGGTTTATTTAGCGAGTGTCACGTTGGTAGGAACCGTTCTCGATGCAAGCAAAATATGAAGAACCTGTTTGCTCGTTTGCTCTGGCGTGTTTGAACATTGAAGGGTTATGCAATTAAAATAAAGATGTCGCTCTCTAGTCTTCCCCTCGTATAGTCTAAATATCCAGCCTCAATGACGGACATTATTGTTTGTTAAAAAAAAGACATTCAGAGAACCTGCTGGTTCTGCTGCCTTTATCCCTCATTCCATGTTTATCTGCGAGTCGGAGTAAGAAAAATGTTTTGGATTCACCAGTAAAGAGAACAAAATGTACTTCTAAAGCAGTCAATGTCAAAACCAACGGTCTGAAAGTGATTGCAACCCAAGTTCTTGCAAGTTAAACTCATAGGATTATCGTAATTTCTTTTGTAAGCTATATCAATATTCACTGCAGATATTTTAATATAGGTATCATTAATTCCAACCTATTTTGGGCCTCAAATTCTTGCATCGTATTTCAAAGGAGAAAACCAGGGGGAAGTTGCGAAGATCTCTTTCTTCCTCGTCCAATTATGAGCCCATGCGGTGCTTTGGAATTCCTATGAAGTCCCGATGGTCAATCCCGAGCCGAGTCTCGAACTCACGACCCTCGGGATAGTGTAGACGTGTTCCCCCTTTTCGCTCGATGTATCTGTGCGGATTGATTAACCGTGGGATTTCTTTATTTTATAAGATAGATAGATATTTTATTGCTCATGTACAGATAGATAATACATTAAACATGAATTGAAGCATATGAGCTTTAGGTAGCTTCAAGGATATTCCTGCGTGAAGCTACCTTCATGACATGAGTGCTTATCGTTAAAAGCATGCATAATAAAAAATAAATGATATGAAATGCATTAATTCATCAAAAAAATTGAATAAAATTTTTAAAAACATGATCAAATATTTCAAAATATTTTTATTTTGAAGAGTCTTAGAGGAAAGACATTGTCTCGAAGTAACTCAGAGGATTCCGTATAAGGACACATCCAATTCGTGACAATGATCACCACATTCTTGATCTGCTGTTAAAATATTAAATACGAGCGAAAGGTACCCCTTGACATTCAACGGGTGTGAAATACATTGAACTTATTTTGTAAGAAAACCACAAACGATATAAGTGCATATTTTCTAAGTTGGTACCGTCGGGTACCGTCAGGTAGCTACATGAAAAGGAATGCAAGTGGTCGAAAGTATGGTGCTTCGATCTAGCCCCAAAACACTTAGGATACTTTGCTTTTTGTCATGTCTCACCGGGGTAAAGTGATACAGGTGACACTGGACGACGTTTGTCACTTGTATTACTTTGACTCTCAGGCCCTCATTTGTCCAAAGTTAATCTGTGTATTCCAAGTTACAACCTGTGCACACATGTATTCTTGAGTCTGAGATCTTTCTGGGGAACCACAGTCAGAACCGGGAAAGGAACTGGCCCTCTTAACTCTTTTTGTAAAGTTCTTACGCCGGCGAGTCACCTGGGCTTATTAATTAGTGAGCTTTACCATAATTGACCAAATTTACTTTTGGGGTGAAAGTTCTGGCTGGTTATATTTTGTCATTGCTGTCCTTCTCTTTGTGTTATTTAAACCTTTTGGCGCTTGCTCTAAATCTGGGAACGGCACACCTCGGATGCTGACGTAAAAGGATAGTTAGACGTAGATAGATTTTACCTGTATAGGTTTAATAATTCCTTTATAAACATTTTTGCTAACTCCAATTCCGCTCTAACCCAATAATCGCTCCATACGACAGGAGGGTACAATTCGAGAGTTCACTGTACGGAAAACAAAGCCATAGGAACTGTTTTCCAGCAATACCTGCGCCAAGCCTTGACACCGTGACGCGCGCGAACTACAGCGAGGTTCCGGTATAACTCTCTGCGTTCCTTTTTCAGCCTTTCACACCGGAAATTAACGGTGATGATTAGCCCGAGGAATGTTCATTGTTCATTCACAAATACATCTGTTATTTTAAACAGTTTTAACCATGGCTGTCCATCTCACGTGATCATGAAGTGCCGTGGTACACCGGAATTAGTACTCGTGTCTGAGGTATCGTTCCCTTTACCTGTTTTTAAACGAGTGTCATAGATAATCTGGTCGGAAGTGTGTTTAATATGAGGAAAATATAGCGAAGCTATTTGAATATTTGCTTTGGTGGTGGAGAACTGAAGGATCAGGAAATTCGCCGAGTTCACGAGTTTATCGTCATAAGAAACAGTTATTAATCCGGAGTATGATTTTCTGCCGATTCCTTTCCCATTCTCTTTTCCTTTTATTCATCGGTGGTAGGCTTGGTTCCGACGGGGTAAGCACCACGCGTGATAATTCAGTGGTCGCGGGTTCGAGTCCGGCTTGCATGGGCTTTTCATCATCCTGGGCATGTCTATTTTATTGTACTGTAATTAGTGAATTTAAAATAAAGACTGTCCCTTTTGTTCTAAATTCGCTCAAATAAAGACGTCATTATTTTTTCCATCACTACATAAATCTTCATTTCAATGCATCTCTTGAATTGCTTGATATTTTTTATCCTTGGTCATCCTGGGTTATTTTCCCATTCAGTTCACCATTCATTATTAGTTTCAAGAGTCTTTCATGTCTTATGCTCAGGGGCTGTTTGGTTGCTGGTTCGAAAACTGGACGAAAAAAAATAAACTGGAAACGGAGGAGGAGTGAACGTCGATGTTGTCACTCATCTGCAATTGGTGAAAATCGCTCGCCAATCACGCTGTGAAAGCTAAGTGTAGGTAATTTGAGTGATTTTCACGTTATTATGAATCCACAGGAACGTATGTCCCGTAAAAACTAGCCCCGGGCACTCGAGGTGGGAAGTTCCGACCCAAAGCCGCAAGGGCCTTCTGGCAGAGAGCAGCATATATTATTACGCTACGGATCGCACGAAGAAAGTGAAAGTAAATGCGACGAAACCTGGAGCATGAATTGAAATATTCGTAGTCACTAAAAAAATGAACCTTTGTGTTAATTTACTGATTTACGAGCAAAAGGACGCACGTGAAGCTGAGAATTCATTGGATTATACATAAAGGAATCGAGGTAATGTTGAGCATTTCACATTCTCTCGGCCTGAAAAAAGTTTACGCATGACACAAATTTGAGATTTGAATCGAGAGGTTAATGTTTGTGAAGCAGGATCCACCGATAAACATTTTATTCAACCACTGAAAACCCATGTATTTCCATGAAATTTGGAGAAAACAATCTAGGTAACAGATTGGGAGGAGTAATTTCACAACTGACTGCAAGTGTTTCGTACCTTAATTAAGAATAAAATCTCTAGAGAAAGTTGGTGATAGTAAGAGTAAATGTTTTAGCCGGGAAAATGTAGAAATCGTACATTTTTAATAATAAAACTCCTCGAGAAAGCTCGTGATTTTCAAGGGTAAAATATATAGCCGGGACATTGTAGTAGCGGTAGTTTTTTTAAAGAATGAAATCCCTCGATAAATTTAGTGATTGATACGTTAATGAGTATAAGGGAAGCTCTGAGGTATCATGAGGCGGTGAATCCTGATAAAAGTTTGAAAATTGGTCATTTTTAATTGTAAAAATCTGTGAAAAACCTGGAGATATGGGGAAAAAGTCACAATAAAAATAAAATGCAGAATGTAACGTTTAAAATAAGGTATAAAGAATGGCTATGGCGCCGTTGGTAAGAGTAATGAATGGAAATCGGTGGATCCTGCTTCGCAAACAATTACCATTTCGAGATTATTCTTAATTGCATATTCTATAGGTATTTCAGAAGAAGAGCAAAGGAAAATGGTACAAAAAAACCCCTTTTTGGTTAGGCTATTACAATCTGGGTCCATAAATAATGGTAAATAATATTAATTAGGACAAGATGGTGGTGCCCGTTAAATGTCAGCGAGAGAACCTATATTATTATAAAAATTAATATAACGTACTAAATACAGGTGGGTACTATCTTTCAGTTATTAACAGCATATAGGGACTTCGGAGTTAAACATACCCCTAATGAATTCTCGCTGAAATTCGCTTACATGTATTGATAATCTTATAAATAATGTATGGATGTATGCTGGCGTAAAACTAAAAAAGGAAATGTAGTACAACTTTCAAACTTTAAGGATTAAATTAGGTATCGACTAAAAGGAAGGTGAGAATTGGAAGTGATAAAATATATTTACCTCTGAAGGTTTTCTTTACCGTAGCGTTAGAATGGTAAGCTTACTGCCCAAAGTTAGCAAAGACAGCACATTCATCCGCAGTTGCCGAATATCGGGACAAAGACCTTTCCAATTCCAGAATCGTCCACTGCGCATCTTCCACGAGCGTTTGCGAGGGATTATATACCGAAATATAATTCTTTTTATCTTTTTTCATTGACAGAAGCGTCTAAAAGGGGAGGATGAAAAACGGATATTACGGCCTAGCAGCACATCCGCGTGAGCTGTGGACATTATCCTCTGCAATTAGCATACACCACTTAGGGATTTAACGAATTTATTTACGAAGATAAAATAAGGTTGTTGACTCATTTAATTCATTAAGGTGACTCATAGGTTAAGCTTTCTTTACTCACCTCCTTACTTGTTGCTTGCCTATTTTTTCTTTATTTTTAAACATCCTTCCTATTGAATTCTGAGAACACCTAACATTTGTTATCCGCTGGGAAAACAGCAGACCCGTACACCCTTCCTATTATTCCTAATGTGGTAAATTTCCTCCACAACGGAAGATAATTAATACATTATCCCTGAAAAAATCTTAAAAGTCTATCGGCAACGTTAATTTCAAAGTAGGATTTAAAATGTAGAATTGCCATTCCAAGTTCGCTCAAATACTTCAAAATCTTTGAAATGATGGAATGAAAGTTATCGTGCGATAACTTATTTATTTGTATCTTATGCCATTCACATATGTCATACCTTATTTATCTCATACTAAATATTTATATTATTTCCTCGATGTCTCTCAAATTTATTCGGATATGAATGTAAGTTGTGGAAGTGAAATAGAACGTATTTCTTTTTAAACTTTAAGACTTCAGAAAGAAAAGCATCCAAATTCATTCAAATAATAGTTTTAATAATTCACTCAAGAATTATCAGTTCATAATGATCATGGATAACTATAGCTTTTACGAGTACAGTCACTCGAAACCTCTAAGAAACGTTTAAATGAAAAACGTATGTATCTATTATTATTAAATGATGCATTCATTTATGTTCCCAAATTATTTGTTTGTCTATACGGCTGTCGAAAAAACTCAAATGCGCGGAAAGGAGTAAGGGATACGCGATTGAATAACTTTCTAAATATCTATGGAATCTTAATTTATTTAAAGCAAGATTAGTCATCTGAAGTAATACCTAATGTGTTTTATATCTTACTCTGTTTGAAGGGATAAGTAAACTTTAACCTACTAGCGTTTCAATTACGCGTTGATGCTCCAAGAAGAAAGTTGAATGGGAGTTGCCCCAAGCCACCCAACACAGAGACCGTGGGAGAACCAGATTAAATCAGGGAAAAACGCCTTCAAACGATAAAGCTGGTGGAGGAGAAAGGGAAATAGAAAGAAAGAAAAAAGTAATATCGGAGTGCGGCGCCGTTTTTACGCTCTGGGTCACGTGGAGCACGAGATGTATCGGATATGGGGAGAGGGTTGGGGGAGGGGGTTCCCCCCCCTACGAGGAGGGGGGAAGAGGGAAGAGTGGGGTGAGAAGAGACCGCAGAAAACTGGCGTGAATCAGGTGACGGAGGGGCGAATTGGTTTCTTTTCGTGCCGACTTTTTTTTTTCTTTGGGTCAAATCTTTTAGTATCGACCGAGATAATCGCATCGACATGTTCTGGATGGCCGAAAATGGCTCAGACCAGATGCTTGTCGGCTGCCAATGGGTAAAAAAGCACTCCTTTTCGCGCAAGCGGAAACGTAAATATTTTCTCCCTGAGAAATGATCCGCCATAAAAACTTAGCTTTTGTAATTGAGTTGAGATCAGATTGAGCTTATCAAATGGTAGATGACGGTTTGCTGTTGATTATGTTATAATTGTGCCTTACTCTTAGAGAGCGAGACATGATGTTTGGAAATCAGATAACCAGTACTTACTAATCAGAGTAAAAAAAACCGGATGACGTTTATTGAGATATCCGGTCACTTTGCAAAGCCAACCACATAGAGGAACTCACTGCTAGTCACTAGTCCGGTGAGCATTGAGTACTAGTATGATGTTTGATTGCGTAAAATTGTTATGAAATTAATGTAATAGCAATGTTTTATTATTTTCTGTTTTTTATTGTACTCTACGTTGATCTCAACTGCTCCAAACTAGTAAACGGCTACAACAAATGGTAATAATAAGCCAGTAATTACGTAATATGTGATGAAATCAAACATAATGTGTCATGAAATACTTCTTGTGAAGATGGGGCTCATTTTACTGAATTTTAATTCTCTTGCGTCATAATACATTCCATTGTAAATGAAATAATAACTAAATTAACGTTTATTAATCCTATCAGATTACTTATGAAATAGGTGATCTTTCTCTAGAAAAAGAATAGGGAACATTAGAAAATCTACGTGGCAAAATTAAGCATTTCTCTCCGCACCTCGCAAAATCACGTTGTAACTATGAACTTCTAAAATGAAATGATATTCAATGACTTAACGTCGATTACATTACACCCTTACCGCATATTTCAAAGTTACACTGATAAGTTAGTAAGTAAGTCCTGCACCTCGGCATTCGAACCCCCTTAGTAAAGTTTCTTTTAAGAATCGATTAATTACCACTTCAACTCTGATAGTTGCTCTTTTCTCCTCTTTGACCGTGAAAACCATGTCATTTTGCATTTGAAGTCGTTGGATGAATTCACGAATGTGTTTCTTGGCGATAAATCTCAAAAATTTTCATTCTAAAAAATCCCCTAAAACTCCAACTGGTCTTTTTGCACCCAAGGACCCGCATTTCATCAATAGGCATTTGCTCTCATTCTGTCATCTCACCGAAGTTTCGCAAGCGTGTATACGACCCAGTGTATATTCGCGAGGAAGTCTGTGGGTGCGCAGAAATATATCAATGGGTTAGTTTATGTGATGAGCATGAGAGATGATTTTGAGAGTGAGAGATAATGTATTCAAAATGTGACCGCATTTTCCCTCCCACTTCTTCGGCCACCTTGATACGAGTTCCCCCAATGTTCATAAATTAGGCAACTAGTCCGAGGAGCGGTGTGGTGAAAGAGTCAATACTGCTATGTTGAGAAGATGCAGGACTAGAAACGGGCGAAAGTTTATCACTCGCATATAGCGAGACCTTTGTGAAAAAGGTGTCGTCATTTGAAACAAAACACACCTGCTATGTGACATTTTCAAGCTCTGAGTTAACTTGCCAAAAATTTATTTGACACCATTTTTGACAGCCGGGCGGGCACGGGCACGAACTTCTGGATTGGAACAAGGTCTATTAGTTTATAAAAAAATAACACATATAATCCACGTGAATATAACGGGATAGTTTACAATCCATGATTTTCAATGATATTTCCAATGAGGCCATTGGATTAAGCATCTAATCAGGTACAGGCAAAGGCAAAGTTTCAACATTAGAGAGCTAGCGTTTCAAGGGTTTACTTTAATTTAAATTTACATACAATAGAGATGCAAGGCTAAAAATGGGCGAAGGGTTCGTATATATTCAAGGCGACATATCAAATAAAAAATCACGACATTTAAAATGGAATCCTGTTTTACGAGAACAAAGACGCTCAACGAATGTCTTTTGTCGAAAGAAACGTCAATTTGTTACTTTATTTGAGTTACAGTCAGGAGAAATGAGGGAACCTTGCTTTTAATTAATGCGTAGTAAATTAACAGTTGATTATTAACAGTCACATCGGCATGCCCGCCGAATAAAAAAATAAATGCTTTTTTTTATTTAACGACCGAACGGCAATGTTAATAAAAAATGAATGAGATATCCCGAGGCTAAATCTCACTCCACGAATATTCCTTGATATGTACTCGCTATTTTCGACACAGCAGAACAGGGAAATTCGTGAATTCACGCAGTAATATTAATGGCTAATTAATGCTTGTTGTTTCAAATCGATTTTCATTTTCAACCATCCTCCATCCATTTAGAATCATTGGCCAAGTATTTCTTCTTCTTCCCACTTTATTCCTAGGCTTGCGTATTTTTCCTTCAGTAAATCATCAGATTATTCCATTTCTACATACCTAGTCCCGCCATCTTTTCCTTGGTCTGTCCTCATCTCTTCTTGCACTTGGAAGTTGATAACTGGCAATCTTAAATGTTCTTCCATCTTCTGTTCCATCTATGTGACCATTCCATTTCTGCTTCAGACCGTTTACCTGTTCATTGATATCCTCTACATGGCAGTTCTTTCTGATGTTTTCACGTCGCATTCTATCAATAAGTTTTTCCCTGAGATTTTTTGAATAATGCTCATATCTTTAATGCTAATGTCTTTAGAAATATTTTAGTTAAAATTACACGTTCTAATATGCAGGCCCGGCTTAAGACTAAATTTTAACCCGGGCGAGAGAGTATTCTGACGCCCGTCCCCACCACCCTCCGCTTAACAAACCTATTCACCAGTTAAACGTATTAAAAAAATATTTTTTCACAATCACTGCGCCCCTTCCTTTGCAGCGCCCCAGGCAGTCGCCCGTGTCGCCCAGGGCTTATTTATTTATTTATTTTTTACACTTATACTGCAATTAGACATTGTCTGGTGGCAATATATCATAAGTTTCGGTTGAAATAAAATTAATAACAAGGTTTAAAAATACATTTTCCCTACATACAACATCAAACACTCCTCTCGTTTTTTATGTGTAATATTTTTTTAAAAATATTTACATTTCTTGGCAATGGTTTTGTGATTTCTTCTGGTAATTCATTCCATTTCAGGACCCCACGATTTAAGAAGGAGTATTTGGCAGCATTCGTTTTTAGCCTCCTTAATTTTAGTTTCAGCGGGTGGTCATTTTTTCCCAAAAGATTTGGTGGTTCCAGCCTCTTCTCCAATTCCAACCAGGCTGGATGTTTTGAGTAGCATTTAAACATTCCCAATAACCTATTTACTTTCCTTCTATCTTGCAGTGCAGACTCCACCCCAATTCTTCTAACATGCTGCTAACACTATCGGTATTTTTTTGTCCCCCCAAAACGTACCTTGCTGCCTTCCTTTGGACCTTTTCCAAGCTCTTTGCTTTTCCTTTATCATGGGGATCCCAGACATTCGTGGCATACTCAAGCATTGGCCTAACGGCTAACGGTAGTGAAATATGCCAGCTCTTTTACCTTTTTCGGGCATTTTTTTATGTCCCTCATCACGTAGTGGAGGTTTTTAAACGCTCTCCCAGCTATCTTTTCTATGTGGGACCCCATCCCAGATCCTTTGTTAACACGACGCCCAGGTACTTACAACTATCTGACTTCGCTATTACGCCTCCATTTAAATTATAGTCAATTTTATCTTTTACCCTGTTATTTTAAAATTGAATATGCACACTTTATTGCTGTTTATTTTAATTTGTTACAACTTTTCCAACGGTGAATTTGGTCAAGGTCTTTTTGGAGCGTATACTCATAATTTCTATTTTTTATTTTACGATAGACTATGTAGTCATCATCAAATAATCTTATTCTTGAGTTAATTGATACCGGCAAATCATTGATAAATATTAGGAATAACAAGGGGCCTACCACACTACCCTGAGGGACTCCTGAGGTAACTTTTTCTTCCTCAGAGAAATTTTCGCCAATTTTGACTGTTTATGATCTGCACGTAAAAATTCTTCAAGCCATTCTACCACTCTACGATAGATAGTAGTTTTTATAAGTTTATTTAGCAGCAAGTCATGGGGCACGGTATCGAAGGCTTTAGCAAAATGATCATAACTGCGTCAACCATGTCCCCTTCATCGATTGCCTCTGCAATGTCCTGACATAGAGTCAGCAACTGTGTTTCGCAAGAGTAACCTCTTCTAAAACCATGTTGATATGTACTTAACCACTCATTTGAGTTCCAATATTCAAAAAGGTAATCTGCTATCAGTTTTTTCATTAATTTGCATATAACTGATGTTAAACTGATAGGCCTGTAAAAAACGGGCCTGCTCTTATGCACGCTGAAAATTGCTAAGTTCTCCCCGAAAAATTATAAAGGCGTTTCTCTCTCAACACTGTAAGAGCATGATATGACTTTGGAAGAAAATTTTCTGGAAGATTTCAGTCAGTAGGTATGCATTCCGGTGAATCGAAAACCTTCTGTATGAATTAGCATGACCACAACCTGCGCGCTTAATGGCGTATGAAGTAACCATTCTGTTTCCCCTCATCGTTTGTGTTCATTATTTCCCAAAAGCCCGAATGAAAAATCTTTCTAGCCCTGAAGGGCCGGAGTAATGGCACCCAAAAAAACCACTCCACAACACTGCGGCTTCAAAATTTCACTTTCCAATCAATCTTCCCTATACTGTTATTTTCCAGCATTTTTAGAGTGTAATCGTATGGAGGTGTAGAAAGTCCCTTGCATCATAAAGTACATAAGTGTGTGCATAGCTGAGGATCGGTAGAAAAAATTAACCCCAGGCCTATCTCAACATACTACGTGACATCATGGTGCTTTTTCTATTGGGATTGAGTTTTTGCTTATCGCTATATTTTGGGTGACTTGAAAACACAGTGAGAGGGACTCTGGAGTTCATTGAACCCAATATTTTGAAGAGGATGTTGTACGAGTTCGTTAATTGGAGGAAAGAAAAAAGAGTATCGGGTAAACCGTGTTGCTTAACGGTGATAAGGTGTTCTAAGCTATCTAAATTATCTAAGTTATGCAAGTAGGTCTAAGATATGAAACGAAAACTTTACATGCCCTCTTCGACAATATTTAATTTCAGTTCATGTTTCTAATTCACTAAATCTCAACAAAGGCATGAGGATAATTACTTGTTTTGCTTTTGCACCTAATAAAGACAATGTACGCTATGAATCTGCGAAGCTAATAAATTTTAAATTCCATTCCGACTTAGTATACGTCAAAGTTTTACAAAAGGCAGGAATAATTAGATCGTAATTCCTTGCTATATTATAATATAATTGTAATATAATAATTAGATGACAATTCCTTAATCCTGTCATGTTTGAAAATAATAAAGTATCACAGGCAATTTCTAGTGGTAAATTGCCAAACATCAGGCTAAGAATATCTAGAGAAATTAAAATACCTCATAAAATTGAAAGCCAAAATACATGTGGAGAGCGGATTTAGACCAAATTCGAATGTTTCTTTCCCGTTTTTGAAGTCGCAACAATCCCGATTTGAAATCCGTTGAATCTTGTTCTCACGATAATCGAGCACGTCTTTTTCTATCATTTTTTTCCTTTTGATTCGTAATTGTGTCTAAATTTATGAGAAATGGAACTTGCTATCGTAAACGCACGCCACAAGAGTTAGGAACAAAAAAAATTGTAACAGCCACGGCCTTAATTTAGTTCCCACAAGTTGTGCTGGGTTTAAACCATTGTGTCGAGTCAAGCTGGTCTCCGATCAACGTGGCAAGTCAAAGCGGCCAGCGCGGCGAGGCGGCCGCATCAAACTCTACGCGATGTATGATGCACTATAAAAGACCCGCGGAGAAGCCACAGGTGGAGTCGGCAATCGCCACGCCTGAGTGTAACTTGTGTTTCTAAATAAATCATATCATTGGAGCTGTCCACATTACTTCCAATTTACCCGTCAGCGACCCCCACACCATCTCTTTCCACAATTTTATGGATTTATAAATACTCAATAATACATAAAAAAGGATAAAAAAGTACCAGCTCGTGTTGCTTCGGGCTGCGTCATGGGTTTGGGTATGAGCATGAATATTCAAGAATTAGGATAGTTAACATGGCGCCGGAAACAGCGGCCAGGGGCTGGTGATGTCAAAACCATAGACCTTGAATATAGGTTTCTTGGTTTGTGCTCCGCAGTGATTCAAAGCATTTAAATGCCGCCACTTTTTTGTCACATAGCTCGTGACCTCATGTTTACTTCACCGGCCGCCTATGCTCAAGCATAGTGTAGCGCCATCTACCTATATTCAAGGTCTATGGTCAAAACCTCCCACCGTTATTTGTCAGTTTTTATTCGAAATGGTAGCGCTGGGACTAGCCGCGGTGTCATTGCGAAGCGAGCTCGTTTATAACAGCGTGTGACTCAGGGGTGGCTGCACTTGAAGATTTTGTTAATTTTCGGAAGGTAACCTGTAATCAACAATATGCGTCGCACATTGCGTTATGCTCTATGCCCCTTGGGCGTGAGTTAAAATTATGGTGGTACAGCTCATGGAAAAAAACATTGGAAGCAAACCGTAAATGGAAATTCAGGTTACGAGTTGTGCTTCCCAGAACAAGCCAGAATTTCTAATTGCCATTCAACCTGAAACGATCACCGTAATAATAATAAATACTGTATAGTACTGTAACTCTTATTTTATGAAATATTTTTGGAGATCTTTTTGAATTCATTGACTGTCTTTATAAAGTTCTGCTTTTGTAAGTTTGAATGAATGCCGGCTTATAAATTCTAATTTTAATCTTTCGAGACATCTGTGTGTAGAAGGATATAATTAATTATCTGGATTGAGAGAAAACAATTGAATAATTGCTAAGCAATGCCGCGGACGAAAGGAAGGTCATGAGAGAGGCTGCCTAAAAGTGGATGGAGGACGCACTGGGAGATTAAGATATGTTGAGAAGGGTGATTGAGGTAAGAATGTTGAGTTCGGGTCCAATCCTCATGAAGTCGGGTTTATCAGAAAGATCTGTCACAAGGAATTCCCCCGAGGGGAATAGGTATTGGCTGTCCACGGACGTTAGGGAAGAATATAAAAGGCAAAGATGCCAGTTCTAGAAATATTTCTATCAACGAATAACATGAGAAATATAATTTCCAATCAAAACTAAAGCAGCTACCTACTCTAGCTACAATGAAGCCCTCAGCAAAGAAACCATTTTCAACCACAAATCCTGCATTAACAATCTAGACAATCGAAATGAAGAGCACTTTCCATTCGCTCTAGTGTGTTGCTCACTTCTCAGCAGAAGAGCGCACTTGCTTTCTATTCTTTTCAGACACTGCGCACTCTAGGCAGCGCAATTCAAAGCAGAACGAGAGCAGATTTAATGAGCGCTTGAGAAGAAAAGAATTTCTGGCAATCGCCTCCGCGACTTTTGTTTGAATTGCAGTGAAAGCTTCAGAAATGGATAATTTAAAGTTATTCATTACTCTGGGGTAAAAAGCTTACGTTTTTAAATACGTTTTTTTAATTAATCTCATAATTACGCACAAAATATTAGGCCGTGACTATTGTGTAGTTATAGAACGCTAACTTCCGGCAGGTTATCGAACTTTTTGCCAGCGCCCATCGTTGCATTCATCGATGTTCGTGTGCGCTAAAGTGCACCGATGTGTTCCAATGCGAGCTAACTTTAACACCTTGAATGGATGTCTCCCGATGACAACAGCAACGTAGAAGGGCAATATTATGAACATCAACGATGATGAAAAAAGTAACAGGCTAAATATAAAAATTATTAATTAGGCAGGTTACTACACCAGCATTGCCAACTTCGTTTTGGTTTTTTTAATTAGATGCCTTGCTTAATTCAATTATGCATTATCAAAGTAATATGTATTCTCCCTAATCCGCTTGGGAATTCCCTCTTAAATGATTTGGTTAATGGTGACTTGTCTTTAACACAGTTGGTGAGGCAATTCCGAAGTTGAGAAACAAATTTTCTGAGTTGATTTCATCACAGGGCACTACTTAATCGAATTATTAATTGGCCAACTAATAAGGTTCTTCCCTAGTTCTTAACAGGAATTCCCTTGATTTCATGATGACATGCTTTCAAGAGGAATGTTGAGACACTTCTAAAGTTGGATTATTTATCAACTTAGTGGATCTCATTGTTCATTTTTTATGGTTTTGTATCGCCGACAATGAGTTTTTAATTGCTCAGCAAATCCGTTTCATCGTTTCCAACACATTTATGCTTCGTGTTCAACGCTCTAGGTGAGGGGTTAATTCAATCAAACGTTTCAGCTATCAGTGATGCGGGGATGACATGTAGCGTAGCAGCGTAAGGCAGCGTAGCGGGTATTGAATTATTTCCATGATAACAGACATTTAATTATCTGCGTATATATCATAACTTAGATCTTTGAATGCAATGCGCACATTATGCGTGCACGTTCTCTAATGAATCAAAAAGGTTCCGAGAGTTAAACATCACAGGGAAAACGTTTGGCTGTTACGAATATATAATTCTTTCTCCATCTCTTTATTTTAAGGTTTCATTCACAACACAACCGTTCTTCAATGACCAAAAGCGAAAAATAATTATTCTAAAAATTACTCCATTGACCTGTAAAAACATTATAAATTTTAATCTCAACTTGATTAGGGCAAAGGGCGAAAACGCTTTTTTTAACCCCTTGGAAATCTCTATCTTTTTAAATTTACCTACATAAAACGGAATATGATAACAATTGGGTAACAAAAAGAAAATTAAATAAAGAGTAGAAATTTACCCCAAAAAAACATCTCCCTTTCCTAAGCAGGTGTTTTGTAGCTGTGTTTATTATTTACATACTTTTATGCAATCCAATAGGAAGTAAAGTTATCACCGAACCACCGCACGAGCTGTCATCTCGAACATCACCTGGGAAACAGAAGTTATCGAAATAAACATGATATTTCCGCTCACAGATTCCATTACTTTCATTTTAAAATTTTATTTCAAATCGTATTTTATTGAATTAAACAAAATATTCATGCAAATGACATCAGATTTTATTCATATTGAGATTTCATGATTGATGGAATTTCTTTACTCGTTCCATTTTTTGCTAAAAATGTCCGTTGTATTTCTTTATCAATCAGGAATTACCTTATTTTCTCCGCGTTAGTATGCTTTTCCGCGCCCATCACATTTCTCTCTAGTCACCTAGAAATCAATCAGAAATACCTTTCATTTCTTCTCAGTGCTGCTTGTTATTGCCTTAATTGAACACGATATCGGAGTAGGATTATTTGACAGCGATTTAGTATCCCTGGAACCCTGATTTGTATGAATATTCACTAAATTAAGGTATCTTTAGTAGGCTTTCGATTATAATCCGAATGGAAACGTGCCACCACGATATACTGAGGAGTGAAGTATTGCTGTTGGAGGTCCATGGCCGAAATTGCCAAATGGCCGCTTTAATCCATAAAATCCGGGTATTTAGCGATCATTGACGTATGAAATTTAGGATTAAAATGAGCATGTTCTCTGCTCCTACGGTGGTCATCACCGATCTAGTACCCAGAAACTCACACAGCTTTGGTTTTACAGAGATGTTTGCTACTGTTTGGTTAGGTTTATCTTTAGCACAAAGACACTTTGGGAGCCTGAATACAGGTTCTGTACTTAACCTCATTACAGTGACTTTCTAATCACTCTCCCACTACTCATAGACGGGGATTAAAAATTAAATAATCACAAACAGGACGACGACTCACAACCGTGAATCACGGGAAGTAAGCAATCTGGTGCAATTATTCTTAATTTCCCCAACACATAATGACTGGAGGCACATACCTCACACGTATATTGTCACTTTACCCTATTTTGAACTTATTGAGTTGAGGTCTCATGAAGAACACAACGGCTTTTTCTGTTAAACTACCTAAAACGTTTTATGCTATTTTATTATTTAAAACTGTAGTAATTTACTCTTCCTTCTATTTGCGAAAGCAATAAACCGCAATTAATATGTCAAAGATATCGGAGTACTTATTGTATAAGAATACCAAGCGCGACGGGAATAAATTAAATCTCAATATGCGTTCATTATCCAGAGAATACGTTACCTGTAATACGATACATTACTAGTTGGTCAATGGTAATGCTTTTCATCACAAAATCGGGAATATAGACATTTTGCCAACATTATCTCAACCATGTGGCTTCATCGGTAATATCAATCCGTAAATAGAGTGACGTAAATCTCCATCTGGGAAGAAGTGGATGCCTTTTGTCAGCAACAACTTAATTGGAAAGGAGGCCGCGTATGGTCTTAAGTGCGTCTGGTGAGTTTCTAGGAAAGCTTTCACCAATCAGTGATCACCGAGCACGGCTTATTCGCATTGATAGCATCTCGTTCCTTTGACCTATCAATGCCACGAGCCACCATGGATACCAATTTTCCTCAAAATTCGTGAAAGCCTGCATCTTTGGTTCATTGACTTGATGACTGGGAAATAAATATGTGGCCTCATCATAAAAAAATATGGATTAAAGCCTCGGGTGGAATTTCCGAATGCTTTCTCTAGATGCTAAATAAGTATGCCTGCTCGATTTCTTTGTGACTAATTAAGTAAGACTATTTCGTTTTAATGTTGTCTAGTGGTTCGTGAATTTTATTGGTGCAGATTTATTGGAATGTATGCCATTTTTTACCGTTAAAAATAATACGAGTGAATAGAAACACTTGGTTCCAACACCATTTAAGGCGCACGCATGTTTGGAAATGTTTTGGAGATAAATAGGGGTATTAGTTGGATTATATCGTGACTAAGCATAGATTTAAGAACAGCATATGAAATTAGAATAGATTCTTGGCTGCAGATGGATACGCTGATCAAGTAGGAAGTATGATTTAAAATTCACAAGGATAAAGAGAAAAAGAAAAATGGTCAAAGCATAAGGATTAAGATTACATCAAAGTAGAAATGAGAATTAGGAATTAGTTTACAGATGTCTAATGGTAGTTATTTGCATAGAATAATGGAGAAAATACAAGTGGTATTCAGGCTTTTGGTTCTGCGATTAATCATTTAGTTTACTTACTAAAGTTTACTACTTATTAAATATTTAGTTTATTTACTAAGTAATTAATCGCAGAACCAAAATCCTGAATACCATAATCAATGAGCTGCAAAAATCTACAAAAACAGTTACTTACATGAGGGCCAATGAGAAGGGCAGAGAAAACCGAGCAATGGAAAATGCAAGGATCAGGAAGCCTTAGATAGCAGAAGAAGTAATTTGAGATATAGAGGAGAAACGGAAATTCAGGAATCTGCAAAGAGACATAGGCCGATGAATGTATTCAAGGAAGTTAATGGTAAATTGATGCGAAATACTAATGAAGCTTGGTGGATAGGATGAATTGTCTAAATGGAGAAGTTGCAGTGAGCAGTGCATTATCCTATTCGTTTAAGTTTAGAATCTAGAGAAAAAACGTTGCCCTCAGTATAAGGAAGGAAATGAGTTCATCGTATTTAAAGAGATCCTCATCTTGCGTCCTTGTGGCTGCGAACAAGGCTCATTTTGATTTGTAAATAACTATTGTTTAATATCACGGGTATTAAGCACTAAATTTGAGAAACGGCTTTTGATATGTTTGAAATTGAGTTTAATTTTTTTGATATCGGAACTTAGACTCTGGGAAACGATGATGATAGCACACTGTAGGTATTAAAGTTATGGGTACGGGGAAGAATGAAAGTGTTTGGGGTAGACGGAAAGTGATATTATTAGATAAGTGCCGGATCTGAAAAGGATAGGGTAGGAATGGAAGATGTTGTTTCATATCAGATGGAGGCGAAGTAAGTGGATGGGGCAGTAATCAGGAGCAATTGAGTGATAAAAAGCTGTGAGTGAAGGAGAAACAGTTGTGTGATCAGGGAATGGAGAGGAGGTTCATTGACCCACATTTTCCCAATATATGGAAGTCACATTTAATTTTAAATTTCATTTCATGAATATTAATACTATTTACTTTAATTGTCTCTACTTAGTTTTACTTCCATTTTTTAAAGAATGCTTACGGCTTGCCTGTACTTTTTAATTTTGGAACAACAGTCTACTTTTCGTGCATAAAATTGACACGAAACACACCAAGTAAACGCTCTTTCGGGTGACTGACTCGTCTCCACGGCGACAACGGATGGACTCATCGAGGGAAAACTCATCCAAGAGCCCAATAAAAATTATAAATCCACTATATGCGGCAGTTGGTGAATACACCACAAACGAACATTCTCGCGAATAATTTTTCCAAATTTTTGGTCAGCCGATTCTGAGCTTCCAGAAGGAGTAGATAAAGTCTGAGGGAAAAGAGACAGACCAGGGGGTGAAAAAGAAAAAGAGGGTAGGGAAGAAGCGGAAGGGGTGGCAGAGAGGAAGAGGGGATATGTGAGGGTGAGAAAAGTGGAAAGGAACTATTACTGAGCCTTGTTCGGATCGGAGGAATCAAAAGCTTGGAACAGCCAAGTAGTACGTATGGATGTTACATAGTACATACGTGCTCGAGGGTCTTGGGTTCGAGTGGGGAGGCTGAGTGGGTCCCAAGGACGCCTGCGTTGAAACACTCGTCAAACCTGAGGTTGTGGGAGGAGACGTGTGTGAACGGGGAGGGAGGCATTTGTCCATTTTTCTTTCACATCCAAGGAGATGTGTATTAGTTTGATAGGATATGTAGACAGCCCACTACAATGCATTCACTCCATTCCTGACGAAGCGCCCAGCAGAGGTTGCGAAACGTTGGAAATCATTTTAATAATACAAAATGCAGATAAATCAAAAACATTGTTTTAAATATGAAAGTAAAAATACTACTTTTCCAATCATTCCAGTAGTCGTACCTCAAAACATCTTTAATGCTATCTTTTATATGTATGTAACTATATTTCATTTAATGAAGACATTAGAAGTATCACATCTTCTGCCTTGTCATTAGACGGATGACCAACCGATACGCACAGGTTTGTGATGTAAATGCACTCCGTTTTTCTTCTTCACCTATGATATTTCAGCACAAGATTATCCGTTCTCTATTTCATCATCCGTGTCTCTCTTTTATCTCAAAATATCCGATCAGCTTGTGAACTTCCTCATCTCGATAATTTACTGCCGTTACGAACTTAAATTTCTGTCACATCTGACTTAATAGAAATAGGGCTTCTTTTGAAATCGCTTCAGCGACAATATCCGGCGCAACCGCGTGCTGTTATGAAGTCTTTCATAACAGTATTTATATATTGTTTTATTTTGGTATTAAAAGCATTTTTATATTGGTACCTATATTAATGGATCCTCCCAATTACTTTCCCAATTCCCTGCTCGATGTTTATGCACGCAACTGATTACAAAAGTTCTTCCATTTTAATACCTCTTGTCTCTCAATCTATTAACGTTCTTTCGTATTTGAATTTCAATCGCTTAGTTATTATGCCCTGCACCGTCACCACATCTTGAATAAATTCCATATACCTCATAATCATCATCTTTTCCCTCTCATTAATTTTATCTTATCATTTTGGCTTGACCTTTTCTTTGACTGCTTGCATTTCATATCATATTATAATTTATTAATGGAATTGTTCTAAAGCATTCTAGTCAAATATATTTTTGATTTTATTTTCTTGTAACCCTTCAATTATAATTGGGTTTTTGGAAGTTTTTGGATTTGAGTGATGCATATTCCTTCTTCCCACGTAGCACAAATGACTACAACAAAACATAGCAAGACACTTAGGCACTCTGTTAAAGAAAAATTCACATCCGTCGCTTCTCTTTTCCAATTCCTCTTCCCTATTCTGTCCATTTATCATGGCTGGTGTCTTATCACCACCTGCCACACGTCCCAGCGGAGGCTCGCTCTGTAGTATGCAGTTGAGACTCAAATGATCAGGATATGTCTTGGAAATCCTCCATCCATTTAATTCCATTTCAGGGTTCTTATCAACTAGTTGATACTGAAAGGTTCCGCGTATTAAACCATCAAGTTTATAATTTTAAAAAACCTTTCTCTTGTTTTTATTACGATATTCTTCATGAAATACAGTAGTACTCTCTGTCATCCATTGCAGTGTGTGTGCACTCAGAAAGGAAGAGTGATACGGAAGGAGAAGTTTATTATTGTGTGCACTCAGGCCATCATTAGATACCTACAACGGTTGAACTAGGAACAATGAAATCCTCGTGAAATTGAAAAACTTTACCATTCATTCTGCTGTTTTTATTCTGCAAGGTAATGCCGGAAAACGTCAATCAAATCAGAGAGGTGGACAGTAGCAAGGTCGTGCGCGGAGGGTGTTTATGGATTACTTAACCGCGGAGTACTCATGCGACGGTTCATTTCCCATCGGGAACGATTCCTCGATCCTACTTTCGAACGCAGAATTGGAAGCGTGCCGAGGCGTGAAGGTTTTTCACCTAAAAAAACAGGGTAATAGTAATTCATTCTCACGGCTCTTAAAAAAAAGAAAACCTCACCCAGTTAGGGATCCAAACTTCAGGGTGAGCAGAATGGGAGCACTACACGACTCCCTTTGGTACGATATGACATGATCGTATGAGCAATAGATGACCTATGAATACTCGGGCGAAAGTCCATGGTGTCCAGGTTATTTGAATGTTTACATTTCCCCCACACTACTATATTCTGTCCTCCTATCAATATTCTGTCTATTGAATATCTCCTTACACTTGTGGATTATTGTCTTGCTTATTTTTTTTCGATTAGAGATGCGACATTGGCTGGGCTGTCCCCGTTTTTAAAAGAGAGAAAGGATTTAGGAATTTATATCAATTTAGGATGCGTTGGTACATTTTAAAGAGTTGATGTTTGTTTATTTTAGATGAATCTACTTCAATGACGAGATTTGTAATTAGCACTAATGTCCAATCAACCGAATATTTTGAATTTAATAAAATGTTTCAAATGCTGTAAAAATCATTAACTCCGTATGAATATCGTCGTTTAATTTATATTTTTGTATACAAAAATTCTGAAGGAGTGATTACCTCCATATCATTAATTACCCCATGTGCATTCTCCCCCACCCATCCAAAACCGTATTATCGACAATCATATGCAAGGGTTGTTTCGTTTTAAACAGCGTACGAACCTTGTATTTGCCATGGTGTCGTGGATCCCTTATAAAACATTCCAATGGTAAAGCATGTACATAATATCTAACTTTAACGTTGCAGTCATTAAGTTTAGGAGAAGAAAAAAATTACTATCTGATTTCTCTTGTGTTCTACATGATCACCAACCAAAGCGAGTATTGTTGATTTATAGTCTAGCCTCGAGTCTACATATTTGTCATCATTTGGTAGAAAATACTTCCTGAGTTAACGGTGCAAAATAAATCCAGCCTTCGCTGCACCGTGAACCCAATAATTCTTACGGCAACGAGTAAATTTTACTGCTTCAAGCGAAGCTTTTTATATCGTACCTGTCGTAAAATATTAGTTCGAAAAGATTTGTTCACCTTAATACCTATTGAATTTTGAAGGACCTGAAGGTCGGATTGCAGCCTTATAGCTTCACATTATTAAATTAATCACTACACTACGGTTCTGATATTTCCTGTTTTTTTCAGGAAGTGTGGGAGGTGACTGACAAACCGGGTCCAAAACTAGACACAGCATTGTCCTGCAAAGAGTTAGATGTTAATTTACGAGAGTCGTAAAAAAAACTGGTTCGATAATTACCGCTCTCACTGAATTTAGGAGGTCAACGGAACAGAGAATGGAGGAGAGAGCTAAAGCAAGTCATTACTCGAATTTGGGCCGTCCTTAAATTATGTAAGGTACTTATGGGAATGGAAGTGTTCCATTTCATTAGGTTTCCTTGCTGTGGGGGCGAGGGCGAGTTTTTATGATTCTCGTAGCCTTAAGTTTATTATTACGTCATTTCTGCTTCAAGTTGAAAACGCAGGGATTGGACCGATCGTTGATCTCAGTGAAAAACGTTTTCCTCACACCTGAACACACTTCCTCCTCCTATTCTATGAAAAAAATAGGTAGTCGTTTGATATTTCCTGCAATGATATTGGTCAAGTGAGACGCTGGAGGAGGAGTTCAAGTTTTACGGATCCTTACAAGTGGAAAGAGTAGTGAAAAAATTCGAAAATGACGCATTTTGGGGTGGCTCAATTGCTGATTGCTCTCGATAAATGACCCTTTCATGGTTATGCAATGAAACAAGGTCATCATTTCCATCATCAGAGAACATCTATCCAAAAATTGTTTTGCTGCTCCACTCCATTCTCCTTTCAGCAAACTGCTTAAACCCATCAAATCGTTCTTTTTAACATCCTCCGTAACTTGGCTCGTGCATCCTTGGTCCTCCTTTTTAATTATTATGATTTGTATCATCTTCTATAATTTTCCTTACGAGGCTTCTATGTCTCGGAATAATTTGTTTTCAAGAGACTGCTGTGGTGCAAAAATGTGTCCAACAAGTTTTTATCATATCTTTTTTTTATAACATTTATATCATTTATTTTTTTTCATATCTTTTTATCATATCATTTAGTCCATTAAGTTTGTCTGGCATTACTTTGCACATTTTTCATGCAAGTTTACATTGAACTCTGCGAAGTTTTCATTTAGGTGGTTATGTAAGATTTTTTCTAGTCATAATATACACCATATTTGAATGTTATTTTTAAATTTAAGCTGTTGTAAAAATAATAAAGTAGATATTGTAATTAATGATGTTCGATAAAAAAGTAGATGGTCATGAAAAATTATGAAAAAAAAGAAAGAATTATTTGCAATTTTCCTCTTTTTATTACTTGTTTTTAATGCGATTTTTATATTTTTACATCATTGTCAAGCCCTCCCTTGTAGAGGATGTGTGAGGTGCAGAATTAAACTCTCTAATTTTCTTTGGGGAAGATTTTTGCGATTTTGTAGGAGAGGTGGCCTATGTACGGAATTTTCCACCACCGTGTTTGAGTGGTGGTAGCGAATGATGTTGGAGTGAGGGTTATTGTGTTTATGGCTGTTTGTTTTAGTTTCCCCCCAGGCTTGACAATGGTGAAAACACATTGAAACCAGGCGAGCATTAAAAACTAATTTAAAAAGTGGAACATTGCAAAGAATTCTTTCTTTCATTAGGTATTTTAACACTTTGAGACCTAGCACCATCAATAAGCACTGTGGCATTTAAAATTTTAAACTTTGGGCTGAAAGTGTTAATACCTATTGAGGACGCAAAATCTTTGTTGTCAATTACTGAAATTCTCAGTAATTAACTAAATATACATATATAATGCTTTAACTTAACTCATTTGTTTTACGCCGAACGCTGAAAACGCCTTCAAACCCTAAGAAACTTTTGCGAGTTTTATAAAGTATTACAGCGGCTAATAAATTCATTTGTTTAAATAGTTGAGAACGCATGCAAAATACACTCCGTTGAAACTCCTGACGCGATCTATGCCGCATAAATTCCACATTTTGAAATTGGTTTCTCCACGCGCAGCCATGCTATATCCTACGGAAAATTGCTTCAATTTGTTGGCAAATATATTGACAAGTATGGCAAGTGGCTAATATGTTTTTGTCATTCGAAATATGAAATATTTATCATCATCAGCAGTCATCAATCCGAAAATTGATTTTCTGCAGCTCTTCACTCCACTCTCCTATCAACCGACCGCTTCATTCCGACATAATTTTTCACTCCTCAGAATTTTCATTAAAATTCTTTTATCTCCAACTCTTCGTAGGACTTCTTCGTTGGTGGTTCCCTCCATCTATGTAATCTTCATTTTTCTTCGATAATACCACATCTCAACTGCTTCCCATCTCCTTTGCACTGCAGCTGGTTATTGTCCACTTTTTCATCATAATGAGGCCAAATGGATTGAATTTTATACAAAGTGACGATAACTCGCTCAAACTACCTTAAGGTGGTTTGAGCGATATATCACTTCACCAAGAATTTTATTCATTTGACCTAATTAAAAAGAAAAAATTATCACCTTTCCAATGATATCAAAATGTTAATCCTTTGACAAACTACTTTTTGAGGAATTTTGCGAAAAATATAAGTTGTTTTGCTTGGGATAGATTACGGCTGTGCGCTCCAGTGAGAATATTGAAAAAATTAGGAATTTATTACACCTAGATATCATTTAAAAAACTACTGTTGTACTTATAGTTTGTATGTTTTCTCAAATATTTATAAAAATTAATCAATGATAGCAGTAATTTTTACTGAAATGCAAAAAAACGTTATATTTTGAAGGCTTTTTCATCGTACGGCGTGAGCAAATGAGTCAAGTTGGAGTTTGTCTAAGTTATATTTAGTTAACTAGTGAGAATGTTTTTCATTTATAACTAAGTATATACATATTTACGTCATTAATATAACAATATTTACTTCATACTTCTTATAGACGCTGTAATTAAAAAATAAAATTCGAATATAGTCTCCATTATGACTAGGGAAATATCTCGCTCAAACTACCTTAGACACGAAGAGTTTGCGAAATAATGAAAATTTTATATGCTATTATATTGATGCAAGTCAAAAGTTTCTTTAAAATAAAGTGGTATTGCCCGGTTCGTATCGGTCTCATCAGCATCGGGCAGCGCCAAAAACCCGGCGAGTCATCAATGGATGAGTGTTATTCATTAGCATGTCCACTCACACGCCGCTTCCCTCCAATCAAGCGTGACACTCGCGCACACTCCTCTGCGTCCGCGGTCGACGCAGAAGGCAGCGGGGGACGCCCTTGACCAGCGATCCCCCGACGCCGACGAGATCCCGTGCAATGAATCCGACTGCTTTCGTCTGGGTCAAGGTCGGCGTCGGGTGGGGAATCGCTGAAAGCGCTCTGAGTCGAGCCTTGGTCTTGCCGTATTGTTTCCATCCGCCCTCGTTCTCTTTCCATCTGCTTCGCAAAGTACGTACTTCGCTCCGTGCCAACTGGGCTCGCTCACCGTTCGAGCTGGCAATTCCGAACGCTTGAATTCACTTCGCCAAGTCCAGGTTTGGTGGAAAGATGTAATTCAATTTCAGAACGCATAATCCTCTTCCGCATGGCACCGCCATTGCCGTAAAATTTACTCCATGTAGTGTAGAGTGGTATGGAGGTGCGAGCTTAAGATTGATGAATAATGTTCGATAACATTTGGGGAAAAGGCGCAACCCCGCGTGGCCCTCTCCGTCAATCAGTCGAATCCCCATAATTCTCTATCTTCGGGAAGACAGCTATAAGTCTATATAAATTCTTAATCATTGTACGCAAATTGATGACGCCTAACTCATTTTGATGTTCATACCAATGCTTATGATCTCGCAAATTGTTCTTTAATTATTTATTGAAAAATGGCGAAGTGAAACGTCCTTTCTTTTAATTTCTCTAATCATCTCGCTGGTAGAGCGTCGCACTGTGTATTTTATTAGACAAAGTATGATGCTCTACTGTACCACCGAGATAATTGCTTAAATACCGCCGATTTGTTTATTAAGTTCGTGGCATTCCTCCAGGAATTTATTGTGCTGATGAGCATTAGCCCATCACTGAATAAAAGCCCCACACAGTTCGCATTTCTATGCTTACGTTTCATCTTCAGATTTTTATTTGACCAAATAACTGATATGAAGACTAAGCGTGACCGGGGTGGAATCATGGATTCTTCTTTTGCGTTGTCGTCATCAGTATCCAAAACGCAAACAGCTCTAGCAGGACAACGGTAATAGTTTAGAATGTGCGCTATCAATAAAAACTAGTGGACAACATTAAAAATAATGACGATCACGCCCCTCTTGGTAATGCTTAACCGTTAAAATCCGTGTGTTAAAGTAATTGACATCACCAGAGGACGGTTAATTTGACATTAATTAATAACCATCGCTTCGTTGCATGTCTTTAAATCGCTTCCACTCCCCAGCAATGATCTCACTAATATTTTCACGTTGCTTATTCCTTACGTAAAAAGATCAACAGCTGCCACTCTATTCACTTAGCATTGTTGATAATTTCGGGACAGGTCAGTGTCAGGCCATTTGGTGCACATTTATCAATCTCTCTCGGCCTCCATATTTATTTCCTTCGGTGAAGTCTTTAAAGTGCTTCCCTCAATAAAACCTATCTATCTCTCTGCGCCAGTTAACTTACCTTTTTGTTCAAAACGTGGTCCAGAACGCTCCTCTTTTTTTGAGGCATATCGTTTGATTTCGCCGGTTTAGAGGAGCATGATCAAGAATGTTTGGAGACCATTGTACCTGACGATTGTTTTCCCGCCTTCCACATTTGATGTTCTGAAGCATCCCCTGGCCTGGGCGTGACCTGCATCCCATAAACTGGCACAAATAACTTGGACGTACTTCACCTTCAAAGTCCAGTCTGCAGTCCAGTGCTTGGACTGGTCCTTGGTCTCCTATTCATGTTACGGCATGGCTGTTGTTCACGTTGAATGAGCACCCACTTTGTTGCTCCGTCATTTGCTATTCTACTACAAGTCTGGTGCCCATAAAATTTTATTGACTTAGCTAAAGTGTCGAAACTTGTGATGCATGCCAAGCAAAGCAAAACATTTTACTACTGATAAAAATGAAGTTTGCCCTGCATCTTTTTCATTGGTAAATGCTATTTATATGAACATCTCTCTAACAGCTAGTATTTTTTTTAAATATAATCTTTATTCGTTTATGAGTCACAAGGCACGGAACACGTCAAAATAGCAGGAGGATACACAACAACTTCGATATACATCCAGGAAACAATAAACAGTACATTATCACAGTGAAATAGTTCGTGGAAGCAAGCAAGTAAGATGGTCGGAGTAGTTTGAAAGAAAATTGATCACAACACAGCCTCTGCAGTCCAAAGTGCCTGTTTTAAAAAGACTATTTTGGCGATAAAACCATTACTAACGGTATTGCGGAAGTGCTATGCTAATTAAAAAGAGAGAAGTTCTTCTCCGAATGTCGTGTTTCCTTAGTACCCCTACGTCATACCACGGTGAATGAAATTATTTGAAGACCGAGCCTCGGAGATCATGCTTTCGTGAATTTATTCAAGGGAACTCGAGGTGATTTCCAAGGATGCGGCCATGGATTTGCTCATTGAAGCGCTTAAGCTTGCGCATTTAGCTCGATAGGTTTAAGCATCCGCTGGATGGGACGAAGGGTGCAGGTTTGTACCTCACTTAAGGCGCGTGAGTTGTTTTGACGTCTATTCATTTTTTTATCATCCAAAGTGAGAAATCATATCGCCCGTCGAGGCACGAATGACTCAACTACGCGTCGCTTTAGAAAATCAGAGCGCAATTTTTCGCTCTCTCAGCAATTGACCCACCAGAGAACGTGAAGATGAATGCTCCAGCGCTGAAATGTATTGCCTACATCAGGCAGCAATCAAATGATTGTTTTTTTTATATGCCTGCTTCTCTCGGTATGAGCATTCCTTTTGCAAAGCATTGGTCTCTTGAATGGTGAAAACAGTATTCGTACCTTCCACTTATTTATTTACAAAACTATCGACACGAGTTTCACCGCTCTATCGTCATCAAGTACACCGTGTAGGTATTGAACCTTATGATGACGCAAAAGCGTTGAAATGCGAGCAGTATTTTTTTTAATTAAATAAGTGTACAGTCCGTTTTAGTTATTTGACAATGCTCTTCGCCCAAGTAACATGAGGGAAATTTTTTTTCCTCGAATAGTGTTTTACTGAAAATTCTCAATTTTATCTAGTATCTTAAGCTGTCGACAAACGTTTTGCCCATGTTCCCGGGGGTAAAACTTTTGTTTGCGGACAATGTACGTGGTTGGAACTCGAAAAAGCAGACGTCATCGAATATCATCATTGATTCATGACTCTTTTCTTCCACCTAACCTCTGATATAGAGAAGATACATAGGGAGTCTACCTAAATTTTCAATGACGTGGAGTTAAAAGGACGTTTTTAGTCACAGTTTCTCAATAAATTTGAAAAATTAAATTTTAGAGAAAGCATACCTTGGTATATAGGTACATCAAAATGGGTTAGGAACTCAATTTGCGTATAATGACTAAGAATTTAAAGGCTTGTCGCCGTCTTCCCGAGGAAAGAAAATTAGAGGAATTGGCTGATTTAAGAGAGAGCCTTGCGTGGTTTCGCTTTTCCCAAATATGATAACAATATTACTCACAACTTTCCGGTAGGATTTCAAAACAATGGAAAGTTGTGGACCATATTTTGAGTGATAAACTAAAGGCATAAAATTATTTCGGCTTTAAGAACGCCTCCCGCAATTATAGATATCGCGTATTTCGTAGTACTGGTGCAATTACAATTCAACACACTGCCCCTTTCGGGTGAACGCAAGCTTTCAGATAAACAAGAACGAAAATGACAACCCAAACCTCAATTTGAGATGAGTGATGACATCCAATTACCGGGTAAATTGGTCTTCGTTTGCCCTCACCCTTTTATAATCACCCTCACCCTTTTTTAATTACCCTCACCTCGCAACCAATGCTTGAAGGAACATAGTTCATAAATTAATGTACCTGTTTGAATTTAACCGTTTTCAGTCGAAGCAAATTTGAGTTAAATAAATGTTAGTTCAATTTGTATTGTCAACGTTTCAACTATAAAAAACGTTTTTTCTTCTACGTTTAATAAACGTCTCCGTGTTGGTTGGGTAAGGTGAACGAATTAATTACAGTTATTCTTCGATTCCGTGTCCAGCCGTTAGATTCTGCTCTCTCTACCAGAGGTTACGCAAAACAGTTTCACCGTTGACCAGCTGGCTGGTTCATTTTCTTATGAAAGTGATGTCACGAATTTTAATGGTGATCTAATGTTTTTCTGTTTATGAGAATGTTCTTGAGGAGAAATGTGAATCCGCTCTCCTTTAGATTTGAGGATGCCTGCGGAAGTGAAAGATAGGATCAGATACAGTTGAGCGATAAATTCGGTAATGGAAGAAAAACATTCATCGCGACTTTACTTCTGCCGGCTGGCTATTTGAGAATGCGATTGAAAACTATGTAAGTGAGGTGTTATTAAAGAGTGATGAAGATCAAGGGGATGGAGTGAATCACCGATGAAAACGTCCTCAGAAGAGTTGGGGGGAAGGGGCAGGGGGGAGGGGTATAGCGAAATCTTTGCAGAATAGAAGACACAATTATATGGCTTCTGGCTGAAATTTGTAAAGTTCCTTATTACTGAAGTGAAAAATAAAATGTACATTTCCGACAAAATTTATCATGGTGCAACTAGTTTCAATGCGTCGGCGTTTTACACTTCAGAAGAAGACTCTTACGGGACTCATTATAATGCCTGACAGACTTTTAGCGTCAATAATGTTAGGAGAAATGGATGGCAAATATTTCTCAGGAAGGCCAAGGATGGAATACAAGATGAAAATTATTAGGGATGCCAAAATTAAGACTTATGTTGGAGTAAAATGGTTAGCCATGAGGGGAAAGGAGAGGCGAGTTGCAATAAAAAAATTATCGGATTGATGACTGCTGATGGGCGACTACTGAGAGCATTTGCATCACTATGGAATGGTTGGTAGGTCGGTACCAAAAGGATCGATTCTGGAATTGGGAAAGAGTGGAGAGAAACCTGGCGCCGCCTTACCTTACTACTAGAGTGAAAATTGATATCAGACCAACGACATAGGAAACCAAAGAACTTCAGAACTGGTCGCGCAGTAACTTTAACGGAGTCACCCGCTGATGGTCACTCAATTGTGTGAAATTCACAGTGAAAAAATCACTCGCCTGGACTGGGATTCGAACCCAGACCCCCCTGATTTCTCGCCGAGTGCTCTACCAGTTAAGCTACTCAGGCGTCATCTCTCACTGTGAATTTTATGGAGGCTTTCCCGAGGTGAAGACATCTCGTTCCTTAAAGCCTCCATAAGTAATAGATGACGCCTGGGTAGCTTAACTGGTAAGAGCACTCGGCTCGGGTCTGGGTTCGAATCCCAGTCCAGGCGAATGATTTTTTCACTGTAAATTTCACACAATTGTCTGACCTAGGAGTCCAGAGCATTATCCACCCAACCAGAATGTATAATGTGCAAGCGTGAGATTTTGATGAGAGAAATCTATTTTTGTAGCCCAGGGTGACGCGTGCGTTCGCCCGTCACGCTGACTCATTAGAATTCTCCACCCGAAAAGAGTTTCGGACGCGAATTTCATTTATCGCAGCGAATATGCATACACTCGACTGAGTATATTTTTCCCTCCTTACTACTCTCCTTGCTATCCTCTTATTCCCCCCATCCCCCCGCACCTATTCTACCCTCACTTCGACCCTTCCGGTTTACATCTCTACCCCACCTCACCCCTCTCCCTCTCTGTAGTCTCCCATTCAACTCTCCCCTCTTCCCACTATTTTATGATTCCATCTCATAAATTCTCTCCCCTCCTCACTTACTTGTCAGGTCAAGAGTTCTTAGAATGAGGTCACTTGACTTTTGGTACCCTAGCTGTGCCAGAGTAGAGTGGACAAGCTGGGTGATGTGAAAAGAAATAAAATCATGTCTAAATTCTTTTTTTTGTGAAGAAACTCATTAAGAATTTAATTAGTCTCTTCTGTATATGTATAATAATTTTTTAATTAGTCTGGGTGTTAAAATTTCATCGAAATATAGTAGAGCACGCGCTCACGTTTAACTCTGTGGTGGAAATAGATATTTCCTCAGCTAGAAGAGATGGAAGAATAGAGTCTGTGAAAGCATAGTCTCTAATAATGACTTCTAAGCATGTGAAATGGCGAAAATAAAGTTGCAAGTGACTTTCATGCATGGACGCGCTTTCATGATAAGGAAAGGGTAGCTTAAGAGTGTACTGCTAATAGTTATACACACTTAAATTATAAACTAGGGAATATAAGTAGGTAGGTAGGTACTTGGGAAAATCTTTTTGAAACATACCTTACTTAACGAAGAAAAATTATGCCATGCCAAAGTCACTTGATATTATTTTGAACGATAAAAAAGATTCCCATTCCCTCAAAATATTGTCTAATGAATTTTGCATATAGTTGAAACACATTTGAGTGTAATTTAATCTCCATGTTAACATTGTTTGACTTAGTTATTCTTTATAAGCAGTTCTTTCATTTGCCGTACAGGTGCAGTTAACACTGCACTATGTTAATAAGTTTGATATTCTTAGAGATTTTATCATCATTTATGCTTCTTGACTATTGTTAATTTTTCAAGGTTTTTGGGGATTCTTGGTGCTCGAGTTAATATGTGCAAACTGCCATTGATTATATTAATTTATAAAAATGTATAAGGCCCTGTGTACTTCAGATTCTTAATGTTATTCTTTCAAGCATTGATGATTAAATTTATGGTATCTCTTATAATGCGTGCTAACATTTTGTAGCCGTCATACTTATGTAACCATGAATTCAATTTTGTTGAAAGAATATTCATTATAATAAAGTTTTGTACTTTTCTATAATTTTGTTTAAAGTGTAGAAAAGTACAGAACTTTATTATAATGAATATTAAAATTTTCTACAAAGTAGATCCTGAAGCTGTTGATTTTATTTAAAGAATATATTTGGTAACTTTCTTCATTTTTATTTTTTAATTTCCGTTCTCATTGCAGGAGAAAATTCAGTCATTATTAAGATAAATAGAAAATTGAAAAAAAAAGGGTTCTGTAGATGATATCCCCTCAAATCCCCGTCATTTGAAGATACTGAAAGTATTTGTATATAACATTCATGCACTACCGTAAGTGGCAGTTCACAATCAAAATGTACTCAACACAAAAAGTTTTGTGGAAATAATCGCTAGGTATCCATCCCATCGTTGATAAGTCATCGGTAGATGTCAGATTTAATCAAGGATCTTAACACTGGCACGCATTTATCTAATTTTAGATAACGTCTCGCAGTTACATAAAAAGTAGAAATTGCTAAATTATAAAGGGTCAGTACAATACACTTCACTAGGTCATGTAGATAGGAATGCTGGTGAAAGAGTGCAACTCGTAACTTCACTACTGTTGTAAATTAAAAGTATAACTTAGTTATTCCACATTGAGTTATTAACACAATACGACCTAAATTTCGACGAAGCTTGTCATCATCAGGTGCATTAGAATAGGAAGACCCAGAGTATATAGTCACTCATTGAGTGACTACATACACTGGACCCATTATATACCCATACTCTGGTTATACTTTTCATTAAAAATGTTAAGTAAATTCCACCAAGTGACGCCTGAGACAACGGAGTGTTCACTACTGTTAGCTGGCAGACTTCACTTCAATTGAAGCATTCATCACTGAAATTAGGTCAACTTGTCGAAAGCTGTCATTTGAATGGAATAAATGATGAATGTTTTGGGGCCATAACATTTAATAGCCTCACACCTCTGAATGAACTTAAATGCTAAGAATGGGGACCAGCATCCTGAGTGTCCATTAGACATTGTGCCCAAGGATCAATGAACTCGGCCAACCAGAATTATTAACTATCTATTCTTAATGGGCAAGCTACAATTCAAGAAGGTGTTAAGGAAAATCTTTGGGTACTGCATGCATGACATCATACACGGACTGGCTGGAGATAACTTAATCTGTGGTTTCTATTTGGTAACTGTGACTGCCATGGGAAGTTAATTAGTGAAGGTTCCAGTGATATTACTTTGATTAGTAAACTGCCGCCGGTGTGGCTAATATTAAATCTGTTAATTTCTGTAAAAACTCGGTGTAACAAGTCTGAATATCGATCGTTAAAATTTGCGTCAAAAGCACCGTTGAAAATTGGTGCCCATGGCATTTTCGTCGGGGCGGAGGGGTCATTATGCGGCAATGCCGCATTAGGGTAAAGTCGGTGTCTCCGCCTCCGTAAGTTCCTTTTATGTTCAGAGCTTTGAAATAGGGTTCTTATGATTTTTTTAATTAGAAAACTTGATAAAATGCAGAAGATGAAACGGTAGACGTTAAAGCCATGTCACTTGTAATGATTTTCAACATTGTTATTAACACCTCTTGTTCCGGATTTTGGCATATTACTGTCATAAGAATTATTTGAATACTAAAGAAAAAACAATAAACTAGTTTTGGGAAAATATATAAAAGCACTTCTATTAGGCGACAGGCCTCTGGCAAAAATTGAAAGTGTAATTGTTTCACTGGCCCATCAATCATGAAAGAAGAGATGGTAAAAACTACACAAGACTCAAAGAATAACAAAGCAGCTGATCTAGACGTAATTCCATCAGAGATTTTGTAAATGAAAATAATAATTTAGTTATTCCACATAGATTCTATGTGGAATAACTAAATTATACTTTTCATTTGCAATGTCAAGCAAATTCCACCAAGTCACGCCTGAGACAACGGAGTCCATTAGAGATACTGAAACTTCTCGACGAAAGAGGAATTACAGGACTACATATGTTATTAAACATCATTTATGAAACGGGTCGCTATCCCCGATTATCCTCTATTTTTATTTCCTTGCCTAAGAACACTAGCGCAAGAAAATGTGGAGATCATAGACTCATTATTTTTATGAGTCATACGTTAAAATATTTATAAAAATCATACACCAAAGAATATATAAGAAATGCGAAAGAGACGTAAGTTATTCGCAATTTTGGTTTGGATAGGGGTTGAGTATAGATTAGATTTTAGATTAGATTGTTGTTGGGGGGGCCTTCGTCAGGAGCCCGGGCACTTAGACCTTTCTTGGTCCATTGTGCCAACCCCATGCCTGTCTGCCACTTGCAGACAGGGGACAAGAGCACCGCGGTAGAGGTATGGAGGATTAGCCTCCCCCTGCCTCACCCCAGTACCAGGTATAGAGGATGTCCTCCCTCCAACCGGCCCGGTATGGCCTGGCCTGGCCTCTCAGGCCTGCCGGTATAGGTATGGAGGGAGTATCATCTCTCCATCCATGCCTGGTTGAGGTATGGAGGAGGGTCACCCATCCAACCACCGTCCGGGCCCAACGTTGCTTAACTTCGGTGTTCTGATGGGAACCGGTGTTTCAACGTGGCTAGGCCCTTGCCCGGGGGTTGAGTATAAGTGAAGTACTGCCGATAGCATGCCCTTCCGTTGCGGACGAGCGACGCAGCAGCCGCGACAATGATTGACGACTCGCGCCGAGGAAGTGATCTGGAGCATAGAAAAACAAACACGCAAAGTCCGTGGCACTACCTTTGGAGATTATTGCATTTAACGATTGTCGCTTTTGGTTTCAGCTGTCCCAGAATTATTTAATTAGGTGCCGTGGGTGACATTCTGGGATTCTCAGATTCAAAATTTAATGTTCTTTCATCCTGTAACTTCTTCCTGCTTTATATTTAATTATTATACTTAAGCATTTTGGAGATAATAAAAAATTTTCCTTGAAGTTCGCGTTAAATAGCCTGGTCGGCCTCGGTGGCGGCGGGGTAACGTCCTCGCCTGCCAACCCAAAGGTCGCGGGTTCGAGTCCCATCTGGGGAGGATTTTTATCCTCCCAGGACATGCTTATGTGTGTTGTCCTTTGTTACTGTTACAACGCCTGATGTAAAATGGTCCTCGAGGCTGTATTCAGGTTGATGATATAAATAAGAAATAAAAATAAATAAAATAATTGAAAATTGTAATAGAGCTCTATCATCGGTAAATTAAATGTCATTAAGTCTCGAAATAAGCAAATTTTCATTCATTTGTACACGGAATATAATCGAAAAATAAGAGAGGGAGATATATTCGTTAAAATCTTGCAACCTATGTGAGACGTGACTTTTATTATTGAAAAACAAGAGTATAGCGCTCGGCTCTGGAAATGAGTCCGAACATTCTTCTCGCAAGATCTTTGGGTGATTATGAAGTGGACGGACTCATCGTATTTTTTCAAAATTTTTTTTCTAATGGCTTCCAATACGTTCTGCAACTATGAAAAGTATTTTTTTTGGCGCGCTAATGCGAAATAACTCAGATGTTTACGATTTTCGAAGGGTGTAGAAAATGAGAGAAAATGACATTTTTTCAAGTTTTTTATTTTGACCAATTACGTACCAAATTAACAAATTAATACGTGGGTGGGTACAGCACAGCAGCAGCCTGAAAAAAATGGTCGATACGCTCATGGTGGTCCCGGTAGAGCATTAAAAAAAATTTGAAAAAAGAGTCCGTCTACTTCATAATTACCGATCTGTGTTACTTGGTTTGCAGTTGTCTTCATTTTCACTGGTCTCGCTTCAGCTGACCCCTCCTCCACTCCTCCAGGCAACGTCATTCAATCACATGCCCATTGCCTCCTTGTCATTGAATACCAGCATCATGCGTATCCTTACTTTGAATACCGTCCGCGCTTCATTCATACACGGCGTGTTGCATACATTCAAGTGGTCAAGACGCCTAGCGTTCAATAGCCAGGGCTAGGGGCTTGGGGCATGCTTGCTCGTGACCGCGAAAGCACTTCGACACGAAAATGAATAAAAATCCTCAGGTACATATGGATCGAGTTCAGTTTCTGCCTTCCTCTTGGCTCGATCTAACGACCGTATTATGATCCGCCATTAAAAACTACCGCTTCACGGATGTAAATCTGCTATTTGTTTAATAAACGCTTGTTAATTGTTTAAACGGAGTCGTTATTGAAGTGCCGAACCCTTCAGGCTTAAAGCGCTTTGATTTATTGAAAGAGTTCTCTTTCTCGGCAATTCTCTGGGTATGTTTTCAAAAACAGGTCTTATTTCTAACTTGTATCTATCACTTTTATTGACAACGATAAACTGTTCACTACCTTAGCTCTATACAATGATCGTATAAGGCACAAGTCAAGTTTTAATTGGAGGAGGAGTATTCCGTGGTACCAATAAAAATAAATGATTGCATTTTGCATGGATACTAGGCATTTAGTATTATCCGTATTTTAGGAATGCACAATGAGTTTCTTTTGTTTCCTGAATCTCTTGTTAATCCCTATAGCAACCACTGCGACAGTCCACATCACTAGATTTGCATTTGAAAAAGAGAACCTCCAGAACCCTGAGGCAGAATCACGAAGGAAGTCCATCCATTCCATTTACTTTTGAAGTATTTCTATTCTTCTCTCCTCAGACTTCTACGACTCTGCCGATGCTCATCAACAATCACTAGAGCTCACATTTCATCAGTTAAAAATAAGATTTTCGCCAACACTGGATCTCATGAACAAATATTTTCGATACATCCCTCAAAATGACAACTATGACCACTCTTGCTTCTATGGTAGACAATGCCATCACTTTGCCCGAGGTGAATTTGTTTAGGAAACTGAGGGAGTTATTCAACTTAATGATCTACATACTACACCCATCATCGGAGACTTCAACTACCAGTTCAGTTAGCTTTTACTTTCAACGGTTTGTTGATTTTTCAGAACGGCGTTATAAACTTCAAGTTGTTGAGAGCTTTTTTGCATGCCCTGATACAGCATCTACAACTTGGCGAAGCAGTCGTTAAATATGAATCAAAACTCGAGGTAAGACTCATTTAATTACCAACTGCCATTGCATATTTCTGTATTTTTCCTGCGATGGATCCTGAGGAGTCAGTAAATAGCATCAATATTTCTCGAAGAACAATTACACTGATGAAGGTTCTACGCATGTAAATTTTAAATAGCTTATTTCAATAATTTCATTCATTTATGAATTGTTTTTTTAATGGGGACGAATCATAATTGAATTGTTATTCTGAAAAATAAAAGCAATTGAAGGAATGACAATTTTCTTATATAGGGCATTACATTATTTTTACTCAGTCTCTCTTTGGCCAAATAAAATAATTTTATTTGATTTATTTCGGGTGAGAACTATATCGAATATTTTGCTTTGAAAGGTGCATTCTATATACACAACTGATAAGGGATGATTATGAGATTAGGATGGATGTATTTTCTGAACTTTATCGTTGAATATAACTGATTTTATGACGCAGGAAATGTGTTGAAAGCCCTTGAATGTAAGAAAAGATTACCGACATATTTTCTACACATAAGCGGATACACTACAAATATTTATCCTAATTGACTCTGGCAGGACATTTCCAGCGCACTCCCGACAAAATATTTTTTCTCAAGGGGTGCTCGTTGAAGGTCTCATTTCCTTTCAAAACGTCATAAAACCAATCCCTTATTACACCTTGTGATAGTAAAGAGTCATATAAACCGTGAAATTAGTATTTTCCCCGTAACCTTTATATAATATATGCTCGAATATCAACATTTGGCATTCGATTATAATGAGAGTGTTATACTAGACCAGTAGATGCGCGAATGTTTAGATAACCTATATTAATGGTATTAAAGGGAGGATCAATATGTCTCATTTCATGAAGTCTTTGGTATGGGCCTATTTTTGCAAACAAATTAATGCTGGAAAATCTCAAAACTTCATTTGAATCTGTGCTTAAGAATGCATTCAATCAGAAAAAACGAGCCCTCAAATACAAGAGGATTAATCAGACGAATATCTTTTTCAGGAAACAGAATCAGATAATGTGTTTGAGAACAGAAAAGAGAGAGAGGCTAATTGGTATTCCAAGGCTGCCATTGCTACGGCAAGTAAAGACAAGCAGATAGAAGACTATGAGAGTGGGCATTCTCACGCTACAAAAAGCAGAAGTAAATTGAGCTCAACCGTAGATGATACTGAATCACTTGGAAGAAAACGGTCATCAACACCAGGGTTCATTCAACCTGAAATTTTTGAAACCATTGGAAGACTTGAAGAACAGGTATCGTCCCAATTGCCCATTTGGTGCATGATTGCTATTGCTGATTCCCGTTATTTTTTGCTAAAGATTTACTGTTCATGAGGTCAGTCAAACCAGCGTATTTAAATGTATTAATAGAGCAGGTAAACGCAATTAATTCCTATTTAACTGTCAGATGAGTGTGTGAGCATAAATTTCTCCAGGGACCGTTTCAGAGGTTTGTTCTTTTAAACAGTGAGTGTGTTACAGTAAATACTAAATTTCATCATAGATCTATATACCTATACGAATGATCATTATCTCATGTTTAAAAAAAATTTAAACTTTCCAATGAAGCCCTCAACCTGCCCAGTGACACTAATTAAGAAATTTCAACTTTATCAGGAATGCTGATCAAATTGAATATCCTTAATTCAGCATACCAATTCCAGATTCAACTTATCACTTCCTCACTATTCTAATAGATCCTATTTTGAATTGAATGTTTTTCAACGTTTTAACTTCCAAACATAAAGATAAATGTTAATCTAAAGAAATATTGATCTAAAAACTAAAGAATTATTAATCAAAACGTTGACTAGACCGGGAGAGATCATATTTCCCCTTTCAACTTATTTATTTCCATTTTTTGCATAAGAGACATTTGAGTCTTTTATTCAAGTTTATATTGCTTGCATTTGTTCAGATGATTCTTACGTGTTAGGCTCTTAAGAGCATTTTAACCGATACAAAGGGATGGTTATTTTTAACATTTATTGACTCATTAATGATTTAGAATTCTCAATGGTAATTTTAGCATTTTATTTTGTTGGCGTAGCATTACGAAGTAAATTAGCGGGAACGAGAATTTTTTGGTAAAAACAAATGGTAATGAATAAGAATGTGATTTCCTTACTGCAGATATTAACAGTTTTCGGCCTGGGGGCGTTTATGTTGACGATTTTCAGCTAGAAGTGAAGGATGAAAGTAGTCGATCTCTTTGCGTTCGCTGCTATCATCACTGCTTTTATCTCATATTGTTTCGCTCATCGAAGTGCCAGGAACTTTCAATCGATCTATGCCTATTATCCCCTTTATCTTCTGCTTTCTCTTTTTCCATCCGGTACAACGGCTCGAGGCGGTAGCTATTCCATTACCTACTGTGGCACATCTTCCGACATTTTTGTCGAAATCAAACTGATGACATGATGATGGTGCGTGAATTGGAAGGTATCTATCTGTAAAGAGGAGGTCGTCGAGGGTCACCATCACATGCGGCGAATAGGGTGATTGGGGCGATAGGGCACTTCGCCAAGGCCAACTCACTCCCATTCGCAGAGAGATGACAAATGAAGGTCAATGTGCGACTCGCTAGGGATCAGCTGGAGACGCTGGAGACAGAGACTACATGTTCTAGGCAAGGGTTTATCAAATTTTTCCTGCGATGGAACACTTCGCAAATCGTGAAATTTAAACGGTACACCTTGTTTATTTTGCATATTTAAAACCATTCTGTTTAAGTTGCAGCATTTAAAACCGTTCCAGGTTTTCGCGGAACGCTTATTAACTTTCCACAGAAGAAATCCTGCTCTAGGCAATGACCCCGATTGCCTTAGCCGAGTCATCGCGTATTTTAAATAGTCTGCTCATAGTAAGTTAATTAGACCCTAATGACACAGCTACATATTAATGTTCCTCGTGAAATTATTAGCATTTTAAGCATGCATTATGGTTTTTGTTCAGTTATTGATTGTATTGAATATGGTCTCCGCTTAATGGACGCGATGAAGAGATGTACGACGTATATGCTGCTCTGACGGATGTAATTTTGCGAGGAGATAGGGGCCTGAAGGCATAAAATTTTAAGGTTAAAAACCCTTAAGGTTAGTTAAGGTAACCTTTTTTCCATTTAAACTAACTCTAACCATTAGATCACCCATATTAATGGGTTGTGAGTGGTGCGAAATGATCTCCAACTGTAGACGCAACCGAAAACTCGTAATTTTATCAAAGGTGGCCCCAACTCCGGTTTTGTTGGTGCGTGTGGAAACAGAATTCCCACCATTTTCCTAGGATGGGCTTCCTAGGATTCCCAGCTTCCACGGCGGATGTCAAAGGTAACTTAATTCCTCCGCTATTTCACGTCCCCTCCCCCGGAGGTTGAGCGCAGAAGTGTGTCCGGGGTGCGGGTGACGAGGAAAATGGCCACAATCCGCTGCCTTCATCAAACGTCGGGACTGACACAAAATCCAGTGAAATTGACCATACGAGACAAACGAACTATTCTTTCCGCATCTCGTCCTGATGTCTAATAAGGAGCAGAGAGGGGATTGGGTTGGGTTGGTGGCTAGAGTAGGTACTGGCTTCTATTAAGCCGATGGCAGAGTTCAAACCCAGTGCTGGTACAGAGGTAAGAGGTTAACGATGGTAGAGGAGAATTTTTCCATGGCATCTCCCGGTCCCTACATTGCTCTGTTTGGAGTGCATTTCAAGGGCAGTACCTTGTCCGTCGTGTAGGACGTTAAATTGTGGACTCCAACAAGGGTAGGCTAGTGCCGACGCTGAGTTTTATCTCCTTCATGGTGCAGATGACAACCTATTGGTTGCCTCCCCTGATGACTACCCAGATTGTATAAGTACTTAGTAGTTAAAGGCAAGGTTCGGATAGGGCTTGAATCTGCCATGTATTGACTAGGTGAGATGCTTCCAACAAGTCTGCATCAAGTCATGCATATAAATATTAGGTACCAATTGCTATAGCTATCGATCTATTTTCACCAGCTGTTTTCATATTTTCTATTTCCATATTTTCCCTTCAATTTCCATAATGTCCCTGGAAATTACATTGAATTCCTTATTATGCCAGTTACTTTGCAATCGCAAACTTGGTCCAAGCTGATCTATAAGTATTGTACAAGCATGCCATATGGGGATTAGTTCTCTTAACTCTGGCTGGCAAGAAGCTGTTTGTCATATCAAGATGACAGCAAGCTTGTGGCATAAGCTTGCGCAAAGCTTATACTGTGGTGACTATTTTGCTTGATTCCAGATTACAGGCTTGCTGTGAAACATTTTTTTCAGTCTTATAAAACTAACAAGTCTGAAAGTCTGACTTGAGCTGACTTAGCTATCTGGTTGCTACTACTATTAAGAAGGAAATAATTCCACCGTGGCAATGAGAGCGGAAGACGAATTGAGAAGGATTGGTCGATTTGAGTGAGGGGCGATGTGTAGATGGTCAGTGGCATGCATGAAAATCTTTATTCCTTTTTCAGGTAAAAGAGATATCATCCAAATTGGAAGCAGCTGAACATTTATCAGGCCATGGAGAGTTTACATCACGAACATCTCAAGAGGCAGCATCCGCATCTTTCTCAGATGCATTAAAATTAATAAGTATTTCTAAAAGATTGGATGCCTGTGAAGAAAGTCTACAGAAAGTAAATTTCATGAGTTTTGATTTCATATACATATACAGAATCTATATAGATAGTAGCATGCCTCCTGTTAACATTAAAGGCTGCCATGTAAACAGTAGGGAGATGGTATGATGGAGATGGAGGAGGCTGGCATAATACTTCACATGAAAAATGTAATGTTTCCATCTTTCATTAAAAAATAGGAGTTCAAGAAAGAGCGAATATAAAAATTGACTTTTTTAAATAAAAAAATAAAAAAATTGACACCAATTTTGCCATTTATTAATGAATACTTTTTTAAATGCACTAGCAAGAAAAGAGATATTTTGCATGAACCAAATTAAAAAAAAATAAGTTGCCAACATTAATTATCCTTCAAAACTATCCTTTAGTTAACACACAAAATTACTAAATGGAATTCTAATTGATTTAATGACCTCAGTTCTGAGCTGCCTTCCCTAACAAATTGGTCAATATGTATCAATCATGACATGGATTCATGTAGGTACATAGTCATTAATCTTCGTTGTTTCGAGAAGAAAAATACATAGATGCTTTTGGTACTCGGGGCGAAAAAAATTGGACAGGACACAGTCTGCTAAATTTTCCTTTTCTAGCAGGTGCCAGATTATTGGGGAAGAGCGTGAATATGGCATCCCGATTCAGTTTCATACAAAGAACTGCACATGTGCTTTTATTCGATAATCAACTGTACATCACAGCGCGAAACAAAAGAGGCTCTACATACGAGTGCAAAAAAATAAGACAATAAAAAAACAACCTATACCACATGCAGGTGGGATTATAACCACAACTTAATGAACACTGTTAGGGAGAAAAAATCAAAGTGGCGTGTATTGGGCAGCTCCTACCGAATTTCATTTTTGGGTTAAGGGAAGGAATATCAAACAAAAATGTACCTTGTTGAAAATTCAATCAGTTTACTAGAGCTGAGAAATCACTTCACCATACATGTGATCATTAACCCTTCAAGCCTGGAGGAGTATTAAATGAATCCCATCTCGTAGGTCGGAGGAGATTTAAATGGAACCGCTGATTTTCCACTGATTTAAATGGAATTGCTGCGATGTAGTCACTACGTCGCTCGACGGCATGTGAAGTTCGTGACCGACGTAGTGACTACGTCGCTCGTCGTTGAAGGGTTAATCAAACCTTGGGTTAAGTCATGGATTAGAGAAAAAATGAAGGGGTAGTTGTATACACATTGAGCCCTTTTTTTATACAAAATGAAACAAGCTGCTGATAGACAAGGATAATATACATTCACCGAAGCCTCCCTATTCCCTCTTGCAAGGAATAGGATGGGATTCAAATCCAATGTTGTCCTTCTTTTCCCCCATGCACTATGGGTCCTTATTCCATTTTGTTTTTAGTTTTGATCCATGCATTAACTCCAATTGGTTATTTTTTTTCAATTGCAGTTTATATAGGTTGAAGTCTATTTATCATGGTGAATTTTTTTGCTAAACTTTTTTTCAGTAATATCTATTTGCTGCACTGGAAGAAATGTAATCATTCTTTTACACAAAATATACATTCATAAAAAATTAATTATTGCAAAGCATGTATACCAAGTGAGTTTGATGGGTAAGACCTTATCTTTGTCATCCAACAGTTAGCACCTGCACTGGAGAGTTTGGCCAAGGAAGCATCTAATAATAGCACAAAATTTAATGACTTTGCAAGAAGAGTGTCTGCCTTGGTTCCTGGGTTAGGTGTAAATGACTTGCTAATGGCAGACGAAAAAAGCAAGGATAATGTAAAAACAGGAATAGAAATGAAAAAGATTTCATTTTCTACAATGCAACAGTCAGGGATTGATAATAAAGTTATAGAAGCATTTACAGAGATGCATCAGAACCTGATAGCAATGAAGGAGGAAATGAGTGATTTATGCTCTCAACAGAAATATATATCATCTTTAGCAGGTACATGTATTTTTATGGTAATCGATTGGCATCTTTTTTTGATAGTAGCATAGGTATGATTTTTGAGTCTTGTTCAAATAAAATTCAATTTATCATCGCCAACATTTCGTTAAATTTATTGGCATCCTCAGGGCTATGAAGTTAACTGATCATAAACAATAATTGCATGGAACCATCTACCTTTGTGCTATTATAAAAAAAGTGATCAAGAAAAGTCCCCAATTGATAATCTTTTTTTGATTTACTTAGAGAAGTAATATGTTTGACATGGGATGTTTAACATGCAGAGATAGCATTTGATGCAAATTGCAGAGTCAAGAAAAACTCACTGCTTCTTGGAAATTTATAACCATTACTGCAACAGAGTTTCTGAAACAGAAATTATGTAATGTGTATTCATCATATCAATCTTTGATGCTAAAATAGGTTGTTAAGTTATATGTATAGGGGAGGTTTCTGACAACTGAGGTCATTAGGTATGCCTTCGATACATGTAGATAGGTGATAATGAGATCAGTGGGTAAGTTGGGGAAATTTGGGAATGGATGAAGTGGGGAGAGAAGTCTGGACTCAGTATTAGTCTACTTTTAACAAATGGGCACATTGGGTGTACATTTTCACAAGCATTGCAATAGATGGAGTGCTCTTGAATTGCGCCCTTCATGGCTTCCTACTTGGGATTTTACTCCATGGTGAACTCTCTGAAACTTTCAGGATTAAGGTCTGGGCCTTCAGAATGGGTAGTTAGTGGTACTTATTGCCTCCACATCATCTTGGTCCTTCACATCAAATAATGGACCTTTGGACCTCCTAGGGCAGACATGATTGTAGAACAGAAGTCAACTAGCCCATTAGGAATAACCCATGTTGCTATCCAAGCAAGCAACATTCATCATATATGCAATGTGAATAACAAGTATTGCAAATTATTTCCAGAAACAATGCCAGTTGAGACGATTGCCGAACTACAGAATCAGATATCTGAATTAAAAGCTAAGGTAATTATGATACCTTAACATTGTTATATTTCATTAAAACCTGCAGGACATTTTACTAAAGAAATTGGGAATATTTATTTCTCTCATTCAGTCAGAAAAATATGATAAGCTTGGCACCTTTATTTTATGTTTTAGGTTATAAACATTTTCACTGTGTTAAGTTATGTATATGTATAAGCTAACCCAAGAATATAAACTTTCTAATGAATACTAAAATTAAATAATTTTTTGATTTCATGTGATATGTACAAATATTGATTAATAGTTCTCCAAATAAGTGTTGTAGTTGGTGTATTTTTAACACTAGGAGGCAACCTAAAATAAATAATTTATCTAATCTTGATGTGCTTAATTAAAAGAGACAAATTTTATTCAGGCAAAAAAAATTGGCAGCCCTTTGACTGAGGATTCATCTACTTCTGATTCAGAAAAGATAGCAGAACTTGAACAACAGATGAAAGAACATGCTTCTAGAGTTGATGATCTATGTAATAACTTTGCTGAACAAATGGATCAGTCTCAAGGACACTTAGCGGATATGGAAAAAGATATGGCCATCATTCTAGAAAAAATAAATGTCAATTCAAAGTCAGAAACTTCTGTAAGTAGGTGGAATTTTTCCTTAGACATAAGGTAAAGCAAAAGTATAAGTTTGCATGAAATATGTTTAATCGCATGAATATAATAAGTTATTGTGTCAGCGTATAACATTGTTTCCATTTCTGACCTCTATCATGAATTATGCATAACGTTATCGCTATATACGTATTCACATTTCCTTATGGAGATCAAACAAAGCTGAGCTCTATGTTAAAATTGATTGTCTGAGGTTTTTGATGAAGTTCTCTAATCAGGGCACTGAGACACTTGGACTTGTTGGTCCATTTTGTCATCCATCTTAATGAGTGTGTACCTCTAGAGCCCTATACTAGCCTTACTTAAGGCCAGGATGTCCCCAACAGGTAAATCCCTGATGTCTCTGGCTTCCATAAAGGGCACTCTAGCAATGATTCTGAGTCCTAGCAATTGCCACAGTAGATGGTATGTGGTTTCCTCAATTCAAACTCGATTTATCTTCAATTCCCATGTTGTGGAGGTGTTTATTTACTTGGTAATGGCCATGGATCAGCCCTACCATTGTTCTAAATTTGCTTCTATCTGATGATAGATGCTTTTTTGTGTAACTCTATTTTGGCGCACTTATGAACCTACAACCTAACCTCAGGCCTTTTATTGATTGCCACATCTGTAGATGCTGGGCTATGGCCCACCCCTTGAAATCTAGTCTACATAACAGTGGGGGTGATTGGTGCCATTGAATATGGATGAAAGGGGTTACAGTGGACTACCCTTTTTACTAGCTCATCTACAATTTCTTTTCTGGTATTATCCCCATGTCCAAGTACCTAGAAAAGTTCAACTTCGTTATGTTTAGCGAAAGCATCAATCTACTCTCAAAACTCAGCCACCCTTCTAGATTTGCACCATTAAGAGATAATAAATGAAGACTTATTTTCTAACTTATATAAAATGCACAAAACACAAGTTTATTCATGACCCATCCATTATGACTAGTCTGCAAAACATGAGTGAACTTGCCAGCCATCTGCAATGTGTAAGAGCTTTAAATGCTGCTTGGCTGACTGTGCATACAAGTATAGGGACCAAGGTTCCTTTCTCATTGATGGATGGTATGATGGTCAACAGGCTTAAATGGCATACATCTCAGCATGATACATCATCACGTAAATATTCCCTGTGGGATAGATAACTAGTTTTTTACACGACTGCCCAAAAAAATGGAGCATTATGTTTTCAGCGGCTAGCTATGTATGTACGTATGTTTCACCATAGAAATAACGACTGTACCAATTGTGATGCACAAGCACTTATTTGAACCGCTACATTACTGGGAGTCTCCTAGGCTACATAATGTCGGAAGTTTACTTCCGGTTTAACCAAAAATGTTACATTTGCACGTTAATATATTACCATAGAGTAAATATTACCGTAGCAACCGAACATATGGGGCTGTCCATAAATGACGTCCACACGATTGTGGGGGGGGGGGGGTCACCACCTTGTGACAATATGTGACAGGGGGAGGGGGGAAATGCTTCATGTGACATCCACACTTCCACTGTACATTGTCTTATTTTTACACAGACTATGGGGGGAGGGGTAGAAGTTTTTTCATTTTTGTGACATCATTAAAGGGGGGTGACACTATTTGTGACTAACTGTGACAGGGGGAGGGGTCTAGGTTGGTCCAAAATGGTATGACATCATTTATGGACAGCTCTTATCCATAAATTTTGATGTGTGTCAATGGACTTTATAAAGTGATTGTGAGTGTCTTAGACTAAATGTTATTGGAAATTTACTTGTACCTTTGCATCAGTACGACCCTTTGGTGGACTCAATAATAAGATCGCATGCTTAATAGACTATACGTTATAAGAATTAAAATTACAATATTTTGTTTTTTAATTTCTCTGATTCCTCTAAATAGCTCCATTATCATATTAGATTAACTTTTATATTATTAATAATAATAATTCACTAATAAGAAAAAAATAAAAAATAAATGAAATAAAAAATATTAAAAAATTAAAAAAACGTCTGCTAAAAGTAGGACTAAAAAGATAAAAACAAGATTGGTTTTCGCTTTGTTGAATAAATATTCATTAATATCTGTTAATAATGTTTCATTGTGAATAGGTTTTGGTGTTAATCTGTGGTATGCCTTTTATCAATTGGAAAATCTTCACCTTCAATTCAAATTTTCAATGCAGTCAGGGGCTGTCTGTATATATTTGCCATGTTACACTGTCTAAACAGCCCCCGACTACATTGAAAATTTTAATCGAAGGTCAAAATTTCCCAATTGATAGAAGGCATACCAGGTGACAGATGTGATTGCAGATTACGACCAAAACCTATTTATAATAAAACATTATTAACAGATAATAATGAAGCAAAAACCAATTTTGTTTTTATCTTTTTAGTGCTATTTTTTTCCAGTCGTGTTTTTTTATTTTTTAATAATTTTTTTCCTGTGCTTAGCTAAAGACCCTGACTTATCTTGTCCTCAATCTTTGAACCATCTCTATACCTTGGCCCCATGATGGTTACCTATATATGTTTCCCTCCCACAGTTGCTTGGGCAGTGAGTATGTAATGGGTTTTGATGGAGCTTTGTGTGAAAAGCTGCTGTTCTGGCCTACGTCTATATGTCCATGTAAAGTGGTGGGAGATCAAACAGGCCTTCCATTGTCAGTGTTTAGGTAGTACTCATTGCCCCCATGATTCCTAAGCAAGCCATTCTTTGTTCATGATTACATTTGTTCCTGGCACATTTCTGCCGAATTCCCTTCTACCATGCAAATTAATAGAATAGTAGACAGGGTCTGGCTATTATAGTGTATATCCAGGATATAGGTACTCAGGTGAAGTCCCAAAGTTTGATTTCAATATCTATTTTTTTTTAGCTTGTAACATTAAAATTAATGTTTCAATTGAATAATTTTAGGATATGGCATCTCTTGGAGATCTATATGAGAAGATTGTATACATGCAAGAAAATATAGATGTTTTAAATGAAACAACCAATAAGCTAGCAGTGGGCCAAGAAGATAAGGAGACTGATATAAATGTGAGTGAATTTCCTAGAGAAAACGTTGCCAATGTGCCAAGCTGAAACCTTGTTTCACTACATACATATATGTATTTAATATTTTATAGTTTGCTGCATTCCTGTTAACTTGAGAGCAAATGCCTCGCACCATATCAACTATTCTTTGCCTTCTGCCTCACTTTCACAATGACTAATTTGCTTTTTAGAGCCACTTCAACTTTTTTATACAAGCACTCATAATTATACTTCTCCAGTCATAAATTATATTTTCCTCATGCCAGCATCTCTTCTATTTTTATGCTTTATTACATTACCATCCCAATACCATTGCCCAACATACCACCAAAACATTCGAAAACAAGCCCTTTTTTGCTGTTGCCTTTCCCTTCCTTGTAGGACAGTGATATGTACCTATGTAGTTAATTGATTTAATTGAAGCCTGCTTTCATGGGTAGCACCTATCAACTGTTCTACTGGAGGGTAACTGTCTAACAGTTTTTCATTGCCTGAGAGCTCTTCACCCAACTCTGACCAACTTCCCTCATAACTCAAGGGCCTTCATTGAATTATATACATACTCTTCACTATTTTCTCAAATAATCAGTTCCAAATCCCCAACAATTTATTGTAGTTAGTAGTTTTTTGTAATTGTAGTTTTTTCTTTGTCCATATAAGTAAAATCAATCCCAGGTGTTCATAAGGCTTTTTACAGTGTACCTTCTCCTTGTGAGCAGATAAAATTTTGATCGTAGATCGTTGTGCAATTTTAGCCAAAGTTCCATTCATTCTAGCCGGTGACAAGAATGCTTATGAAAAAATGTTTAATTCTGTAGGTTTCATTTTACTTTTATTGATGCCATAGCAAGGTTTGGAGGGTAATATTTATCTAAAGGTAAAAGTAGAAGCAGTAAATGTAGGAGCACGATATCAAAAAAAGCTGCATACGAAAGGATGTGATAACAATTCACCTAATTCTGACATGGAACCATCATCTATTGTGCCATGATATAAAAATCTATGAATTACCATACCCTGATTCCTTGCCGAAAGTACTCTTTCTGCCCATAACATTAGAGGCTGAGATGAAGCATCTTTTTAATTAGTTACATTTTTTACGATAAATCATAAACTCAGGATGCTTTCCATCATTATTCGCAAAGGGAATTATTCTATGTGATTCTCTTAGCAATCAGGTATTTTTAAACTATTGTGCAACTAATTAAGGATTCCTCTACGATATGTTTAGGTCCTGCTACAGCAAATTGAACAAATAAAAATAATGAAAGCGGACAAAGAAGCCTTGGAAGATGCATTAATTGACAAAGCTGATACACTCATCGTGAACCGAAAGGTGTCTCATGATCAGTTTGATGCAGCTTTTGAGGAATTAAATCGCACAATTGAGGAAGCACAAGAAAAGCTTGGGCAGCAGGTAATTAAAATTTATAACTTGTAAAAAATTAATTGCTAGTGTAACCACCTTTGCATGCTCTTGCAGACTGCTACTTATGTAAGCAATTTTCCAGCATAACTGTAGCCTTAGACCGGTGGTTTCCAATCTATGGTACATGTACCCTTAAGGTTACATACTTCTTTGTAAAGGAGTTTGCAAAAAATCTTGACAATTGATGGATTTAAGGTTCAAATAGTGATAGTAATATGAATCATAAGCTTATTCTAATATATGTCATTGGTTCAATTTTTGGAAATGGGGGACTATGGGGTATGTCAAAAAATGTCGCGAAAAATGGTTTTAGATTAATAACTAGGTAAGTGTTACTGTGAATGAGCATGGGAGAATCAGTTGATTCACAGCAAATATTCTGCTTCAAATAAATGTGTGGTTGACCCAGCATGGATCTTATTGTATCGATTTTGGACATGGATAGTACCTATCCAATAACAAAAGAGGATGCTTGATCTCATTGTTGCTTTTTGTCATTGAATACTATCCAATTCCAAAACATGTGCATGATTTTATTTCCATTATATTTATGCATGTAGTTTTTTTTATGATTGCACCTCCCAAATACCTCTCATAACAACACCAATCAGGTTTCTTCGTATCAATCCTCTTCATCCCTGGATATAAAAATTGTTGTGCTATATAGAGAGCTTCTTGGATTTTTATGGAAGGAGGAAAACAGCTGCCCAATGTATGCCAGTTTATTCTAAGCATTGGATAAAGTGGTGTTTTACTGACCCTGCTCTATGTGTGATTGATTATTTTTAGCGTAGTATGAATTACTCATATTTTATCAGTTGCCTAATGTTGATATTTTTTATAATTAGGAAAGAGGATGGCTGAATGCATTGGAAGAAATCCAAAAAGAAATTAGTTCTAAAATTGATAGAATAGAGATTACACCCCTGAAAGAGATGATTGATAATAGAATGCAAAACATTCAGGAGAGAATTAAAGCCATGACAGCCAAACGGAAAGAAATAGAAGCATTGGGCACCAAGAAGAAATTATTACGGTAAAAATCCCTTCATTAAAGCATCCATAGATGAATATATTTTAAACATTTCTATTTATGTCGCTCTTTCTATCTCATATTCTGTAAAGGACTGTAAAGTATTTCTATCCAATTGAGTACCAAATTACTGAGCCATGTACTGTCACTATCCATTTTATAAAAAAAGCCACTGCTCTATATTTCAAGGTTTTTAAATAATTTACATATACAGAAATTACCTATGTCCCACCTTCAAGGATTTTTTTTTAATTCTTCCAATATTTTTTCATAAAATACTGTCAGTGGAACTGAAACTAAAGATTTTTACAGCTGAAGGTTAATAGATTTCAAGCATAAAACCCATAGAAAATGTGTTATGGTTATGTAGCTTTAATTTGATGATTGCCATGCTCTCATTCTCTACTGCAATCTGTACCGATTTGTGATGTCTTTTTTTAAATTATCCTTAATTATTAATAAATGATATGACAAATAGGAAAAAAGCACATTGAACCCACAATTTTCACCAATTAGCATTTAGCACATTCAATGCGGGCCCGATTTTCATGAAAGTCCTCAAAATTGGCTTTAAAAAATTTCAAGGGCTTCGGAATGGAACAACCACGTCTATTGACGTGATCCGTCAGTCGGTCGTCTATTGACGTGCTCCGCATTGAATGTGTTAAGAGACGGCATTGAAACTCTCACTGATGGTCCTGCTGGCTGGAAATTTTCCAGACATTTAATTTTAACGCACATGGTCAACTGGTTCCTTACATTCCCATTTGGCTTATTGGACCCATTTTTGGGTAGGAACAAAAGTTCCCTTTAACCAGGTAAAGATTAAAATATTTCTTACCAAAAAGTTAAAATTATGGCAGATATATAAAACTTTTCTGTAAATAACTTTCATATAACTTTGAAAACCACAGGAATCTGAACTGCATATCATGTGATACAAAAGTAGTCATGAGAACTACAGCAAATGGCTCAGGATTACCTCGAGTTGACAGCCTTCCTCCTAACAGAAGCATGCGGCCGTATCTAACTTATGAATTAGATCAGGTCAGACGACAAAATAAGAGGTAAGTTGTGAGTACTTAAAACCTTAGTTTGATTTTCTGCAACTAATAATCTTTAATTCATGCCTACCATGCTGACTGAATTAATGAAGAGGTATGCCCCTTACGCCATAGGCGTATCTAGAAGCATCTGAAGGGGGGGTCACCGCCACTGAAGGGGTCAGGTTTACTTGGGGGGTATTCCATCCCATGTTAAGTTTTTTATCAATGGAGGGGGGGGGGGTTACAACCCCCAAAACCCCTCCCTGGATACACCTATGCCTTACGCTTAATATTAAGATAATAATGTAATAATTCAAATGGGCCATATTTTATGTTGGTTGTAAACTTAGCATTGGAAGGAGCCATATAGTAAATGTCAGCAACAGTGAGGCAGTGCATATGGCCTCCAGTATACGGTATATACTGATCAGCAAGTCAAGAAGACTATAGCCACAGTGGTTTGCACATTTACTGAAATGTTGGATTTCTCAGTGTCTGTGACATTTCTTTTTGACCAATTCATTTTTAAAAAAGCAGACCCATCAAATTTTGTACTTTTCCATCTCTAACTCAGACTCCACTAAAATATGTATGTTTAAAAGTAAATTTATATAATCGACCCCTGGAGGCCTTGTGCTGGCTCCTGGCACTTGCCCTTCAGCTGTCATCGGACTGAATATTTGTTGAATTTCAAGTTACTTTCCTTAGGTGGTGCTGTAGGTACAGAAAACAAGTATCAATGGGGAGACAGATGATGCCTAGCAGTTTGATCAGGTCTTTATTGATTGATTGTGTTTGACTAATTGTAAGTGAAGGATACGTACATACTCTGTGACATGTGCCATCAATAAAATGGCCATCTCCTTTGATAAATTTGTTCTCAATCAAATCTAATTATTTCTACCCTGATGACCTCTCTTTCGACAATGAGCATGTTGAAGTTGGAAGATGATCGGTGCAGAGAATTCTGGTGGCTGATGTGTAATAAATGAATGCTGTTAAGAGTTAACCTCCAGCAGAGTACCTACATGTAAATTCTTTAAGGTCTTGTGAAACCGAAAAAATTGAAAAATGTAGGTACATACATACATGAGTAAGAGAATGGAGGAGGTGCAGTGGATGGAAAGGAAGATATGAGGAGGTGCTGGACATGGTTGTTCAAGAGAGGAAACTTGTGGATGAGATTAGGGGAATTCAGGCTAGGTGGCTGGAAGAGGTAGTGAGGGACGATGGGTTGCTCAAGGTCATGATAGAGGGAAAGATGTTGGGCAAGTGGGGAAGGGGAAGAAAGAGAATAGGTTTTATGGACGGGATGAAGAAGAATAGGACTTGCGCTGAGATGAAGAAAGAAATACGAGAGGGAGATGGGTGTACCCTGAGAGGTAGAAAAGTTAAGCCCCTGCACGTTTAAAATATCTGGAGGCTTTTCTCTGACTTTCATTAAAACCTTCCTTTAACCAGTAGATTACTCAAATGATGATGTAAGTATGCAAGAAGGGGAGGTATGTAAGGGGAGTTGAGGGAGAGCCCAGGGGTGTTACACCCTGAGTACACATAAATTTTCATTTCCAGGGACAGAGAGCTATGAATTGACACAAACCAACCCACATATTGGCCTTTATGAGAAGTTTCTAGGATGTGTACCTATATCCATAAAAACCCCAGGAACACAGGGGTGGATCTAGGATTTTCTTGAGGGGGGTCACGCAAGGTGCAAGTTTTGTAGACGCGCCGGAATACCCACCAGCAAAACGGGAACTGTGAATCCCCCCTGGAAAATTTAGAAAAGGTTGACAGCCAAGCTGAACTCCTTGGCTCAGCTTTTTAATTGGCTTTTTATCTCTCTTCAGGGGGGAAATGTTACATTTTTAAAAATAATTATCACTTATGGTAATGATCTACATAATTTTCAGCTAATTTTTCTTCACAGTTTTCTACATAAAATTCTGCAGCCATTTCACGCTATTTTTCTGCATGTAGATTCTGCAGAGTTGTCTGCAGCAATATGTATATGCAGAAATTTTTATATTTTCTGCAGTACAATGTTTTGGTATTTTAAAAAATTTTTAAAAGAATTTGGTGAAAAACATGCAGAAAATATCCATGAAATAGTTTTTTTCTATACAAGTGTGTAAATTGTTTTGCTGGTACGAGTGTGGGTTTTGTCGGGCAAGTGAAGCGAAGTGAATCCGAGGGTGACAGTTACAAGTCGATAAGCATCTTGCACACATGTATTAAACCCCATTTTTCATTGCATACGTTTTACGCACGGAGTGATGAAAAGATTTTTTTCGTAACACCCTGATATTTACTCTTTGTTGTGACTTGAGTTCTAATGTTTTGGTATAAGAATTTATAGGTTGTATGGGTTGCTAGAATCATAATCTTCTTTCTGAAGGTCAATTAATCCAATGAAATCTTCTCTTACTGTTAAATTTGTATCAGAAATTGCTTTTTAGACATATCGCAGCGAAATACTCAACTGAGAAGGTATAATGGTACACAAACTAGTTAATATATTTAAAACTTTAAGAGTGTGTCATTGTGTAAAATATATTTTTTGTGGAGCCGGGGGCGCCAAACTCAATGGCTGCACCGGGCAGCACACACTCTAGCTCTGCCACTGCTCTTACTCATTGGAGTGTGGCGGAAACAAACCTTGGAGGTTTGCTGCTGTACACTCCGCTGTTCCGTCTTCCCGGTCGTTGCCTGCAGTATGTGTTTTTACATTGTAATGAAACTGTTTCACCTGTTGGCTGCAACACTTCGAAATGCTTGTGTGTTACACGAGGCCATCCCCTCCACTCTTTCGCCTGTCCTTCCCCCCTTCGACTCATCCTACAGCCTCACAAGTTTGCACCAGTAACGTTGGTGGTAGTGGCAGCAGCATTGACTATCGTCCAAAAATTGTATCATAGTGTGTATTGTGTTATAGAACTCGCTGTCCTTTGTACACATATGTGTTAAGGATAATTTTTCTGCTGTGTTAGACAATCAATGGCACGATGCACTCAAACATTAGAGTTTTAAACTACCAATGGATTGCATCATGCTTGACCATCAATGCAACAGTTGGATAAAAGAAATACATGAAGTTAACTTAGCTTAGATGTTAGCTTTCAAAATATTTTTTATTTTTACTGAGCCTGAGGGTGGAGAGGGGGGGGGGGGGGCACGTGCCCCCCATGCCCCTTGGCTGGATCCGCGCCTGCAAGATCAACGTGTGATTGAAATAGTTTCATGCATACCTTTCAAACTACAAGTTGACCTAAATAATAGCATGCATTTTTCTGCGACTTCCTATGTACAATTACAAGATATATTAACATCCAGGTTATGCCAAATACTAGTATCCTGGTTGTAAATTAATTAATCTGCTGACAATGGCTGTTCTTGTCCATGGCGGAGGGATAGAATGAGAGATTCTCAAGCATAACTAGTAGCCTCTTTGTCATACTGACTAGACTTAATTTTTTAATGCTCAGAATAGAAAATGAGAGGTCAATTATAAGAGGGATTTGGATGTGATGTAGAGGTTCACATTACTCTGCATAGACTTAAGATTTTTTATAGTTCTACTGTCCATATCCTGTAGTTCTAAGGGCATAGGAGAATATTTGAATTGATTTTTGATATTTATGATATGATATATATATGTTGAAGATTCAGTTCCTTGTGAATCTCTTTACCTTCATCGTTGAAGATATCTATTAAGGGTAAGGAAAGTGAGGTGATGTGTAGATATAGTAAATGTATACGTAATAGATATTTATCATCAAAATAATTGAGACCAGGCACAATCATGAAAGAGTACCAATATTACTAAAATAAATCAATAAAGCTACAACCATAATGGTTTCCTATGCATCTGAGTTTTGTATCCCTTTGTATGCACTTGGAATTATGCCCCAAATTCATTTTTCTTTTTATCATTTGTTCAAAGTCTGGTGATGAATTTTATCCACAGACAAAATGCAAAAATTAAACTGGCATCTTCTTAGTCTCTGGATACTATGCAAGTCCAAAGTAGACAACATAATGTCAATGTGCTATTTGAGTGCATTTAGTACCTATGCAATTAAAATCAAACATTCGTGTTTGATTATTTGTAAACCAATTTATTTTTTATTTGTTTAGGCTGCCCAGCCGAAATATGCAACACTTTGCTAATGCAATGGCTGAACAAAGATGTATGGAGTCAGAACCAAAAAGGTAAAGTTATCAACTAAATACAGAGGCTTTCTTTGTCATGGAAGTGCATGTTAATAATTAATATTGGCCATTGTACAGAGGATAGCTCATGGTAGTAAATGATTTCAATCTTCTTTGACAGTGATCGAAAGGAAAATCACCTTTGCAGCAGATACTGTGGAGGTAGCCACACCATAATGACTAGTCAGCAGCGTGTGACACGAGTAGGTCATTTCCCTGACAGTGTAAATATGATTGGAAAGGGAGCAATTGGATTCGAAGTAAATACAAATGACATTAGTGAAAAGCACTCACCTAACCCCACACCTAGAAGCAGTAAATGTGAAGCATGAAATTATTTCATTTAACTTTGATATTGAATAGCATGAAGAAAAGAGCATAGCCATTATATTTATGAACCATCCTCCATCTCCCTATGTCAACCCCTTTTTATGGCTGCCCAATTATCTTTAGAAGATATGTATCTAACAATTAAATTAAGGGTGCAAATGGTTATATGTATTGTGAAAATAGTAGTTACCTAAAATTATTGATAATGGTACGTGAAGGGAACAAAGGAACTTAATGAATAAAACTCACACTCATTTATGAAAATGTAGCTGTTCAAAATCTAAATATATGTAAATAATAATGAAGTAGAACATGAGTGACAAAAATGTGGAATATATCCTAGAGATTTTTTATTGGAGAATTTTACGTAATACATATTGTGAAGTCATGCCTGTTATATTAAGTATACATTACCCCTGGATAATTTGTAAAATGTTTAATGATTGATCTTTTATTTAATGTTCATCCTCTTGATAGGATTAAATTTATATAAGTACATACGATGCGATATTTTCATACAACTCAATCATTTAAAGTTTTAATTCCTTCTGAGGGGGGAGCAGGACATAAAATGATCAAAAAAATCACTAAGGCTTGGGTATAAATTGTACATGCCTACACATGTGCCATGGAGATGTTTTTTCCCAAAAATGAGCAGAAAAAATCAGGTGCACTTCAAACACAAGGGTATGCATAAAAGACCATGCCTGATTGGCCGGTTGTCTTCAATGCACCATATCCTGCCTCAAGGGAAGGCGATGCTCTGGGATAAGGAACTGAACTGCTTCTGGCCTATAGCAGGTCAGTAAGGTATTCCATGTATGTCTATTCCCATCACTCAGATCTCAAATGGGTGGCTGGCACAATATCATGTGCCATATCAAAATGGAAAAAATATGTTCAGCATTATTGCCATTCATATCAATGTCTCATTTGAACAACTTCCAACTCCTATATAATCACAATGGTGGGAAACATTTTTCATGATTTTCTTTGTACATGTACTGTGTGTGTCTTAAATGAGGGTGTATGGTGCACATGGAAATACAGTTATTGCATCATGTTCATCAATGCAGCCTGATATTATTTGATTTAAATTCAAGCAATTTTCCAGAGAGCTGATACTAAATTCAAGTTGAGTTTGTTTAGGGCAGGCTCCCAGTCCTTATGAAGGAGCCCACATGCTCTACTAACATTCAAACTGATTTCAAAGTAGCTATAATATAAGATACCTAAATGAAAAGAATAAAAATATGGTCTTGAATAAGACGAGATAGGAAGAAGTGTCTACAAGAAGGCCAAACAAGAATAAAATATCACTCGTGAAGATTCTTGCTACCATATTTGGTAAAGGCAGAACCACAATCAGCTCCACACACAGCAAAGTTAAAAAGCCTCTCTCATGTAAATGTCACAAAGGTTTTGATGCAGACAGCCTTCTGGGATTAAAACCAGAGAGAAGCAATATTTTATGATACCATAATCCCTTACATTTTATTAGCATTTCGAGTATCAGAGATGTAATTTTTAATTATCATCAATAAATGATTATCATGATTTTCTCACCATAATGCCCCTCAAAACTTTCCTTTTTAACTTGGTTGGTATTAAATAAAAGAGGACTAATTGCATGCATTGTCATATACAGTTATAAAGTTTATTTTCCAGTCAAAAATCATACAAATAAAATAACAAAAGCTACAAAAAAGTTATTAAATCAAAGAATAAATTTGAGCATGGACCATTCATGCATATATTGCTTTAAGTTCCATCAAAGCATATATCAAACATTGATGAAATTTACCTTTAGTTGGCTATTGAAAAAATATTTATCACAAGAATTGACACTGACTATGACTACAACCGCATGTTCTCATGCAAAAATATTTGAGCAAGTTACAGAAATTATTACAGATAGTGATATTTTATCTTGAAAAGTAACTTCATCATCATTCCATGAAAATGAAAGTTATTAGTTTCACCAAATAAGAAAAAAAGATATTGAAACAATTTTATCTTTTTGAGGATTCATCACAGTTCAACCATTCACCCGTAAAAGATGCATTTTTGCATTCTATTACACCAGTTCAAGTTATTTCACTGTTTTTTTTTCATAAAAATCTCTCCTATTTTCAAGCTCCTCATTGTGAATGAATATCATTGCTGCCAATGCCTCTGCTTCAACAAATATCAAAAGTTTTAATTATTTCTTCAATGATTTCAAGTTCAATTGGAAAAAAGAGTTCACCAGCAGCCTTAAGATCTTACTAAACCAGCAAATATACAGAAGTGAACACTTAATTGTTCAATTGTACTTGATGTTAAATGTTCATATCAGACTTATTTACAATTCCAGCAATATAGGCAGCGCATGCCTTTGCTTGTGCTTATTCTTCACTCTCATATATTGGCCCCAAATTTGTTTCATCATGCTGATATGCTTCCAGAAATTGTTCTTAATGCACGATCATTTTCTGATGTAGGTATCCACCTATCACCAGAGGGGGATGTTTGGGGCCTCAAGGGTTCAACCCTTGAAATCAGCACCAAATTTAAATCGCAAACTTCGCGCTTACGAGGCCATCATTATTCAGAGGCCTACTGACACATGTTTTACTCAATCTCTTGCTCTGTACATAGCTCCAAAGCCACTATGTTTATTCTTGCTACCGATGTGGACTATCACCCTCCCCAGGTACCAATGGAGGAAGACCGCAGGGTTCCCTCATCTCCGCCCACTGTATTGCAACTCGTCTCAGCAATGGGTCTCTAAACCTCTGCGCTGTGCGGTCTACCACTGAAGCAGCTGTGCGTATGCAATCATCACCTCCAAATTCACAAACTCTATAGTGGTGCAGGAGTGCCGCATCTGATGGAACGTGTACAGCACCAACACTCCCACCCCCAATCCCCATGCCTCCTCCTCCAGAGGTGAACTCCCACACAAAATGATTCCCAGCTTCAACCACTCGTTCAGGACGGCAAATGTACTTAGATCGCTGCTTATGAGGGTGAGCTCTTGCTCTCCTTCTTGTCTTTCGCTGTGTCACGAGGGCTGGCATCTTGCTTGGAAGGCTGGAGTCCACTTTTCCCTTTGTAGGCTGCGTAGGAATAAAAACAAAATAATGCCAACTATAGTCCCTCTTTATGGAATAAATTGTGAAGACCTATGGCCTTCACTTGTTATTGATTGATTGATTGGCAGCCTCATTGATCTAGAAGGGTACCTACTCTTACCAAAACAAAGAGATGTGTAGTAGGTGATGGGTTGAAGGGCATAATCCTTCAACCTAATCACAATTACACTTCATTTACCACCTATTGACACCCTAATTGTGGTATTGTCTGATAGCACCAGGCCCCATATTAGTTTCACTAGATGGATCTGGAGGCTAGTGGAAAAATCCTCAAGAGTTCCTCACCAGTCAATGTGTAATAGCAAGTATTAGCACAAGAAAAGCACATTTAGTTCCCTCCCTCATTCTCAAAACCACTTATCAAAGTGAGCTTGTTAAATTACATACATCTTTGTGCTGTACAGCCATTTAAAGAGTCTTTATGTCATTCAACCACAAGAAGCTGATTATCTAGTTAGGTATCTAATTTACGACTTACTTAAATATTTCCCAAATGTTAAGTATCAAAGCACATATCCATATAGCATAAAGCATATATCAAGAGCCATATTTAACAGGATTCAGTAGACATATGAATTTCCGTGTGCAATTTCTCTTTGATGATTTAAGTTAGCACACCTTAGAGAATAATTAAATGCATATTCCATCAATAGGAAGCATAACTACTGTTTGATTGACACTTCTATTCAAGTGAAATGAGTGGATGGAGAGCAACTGCTTCACATAATTTATTTCTGTATTTCTTAGCCCACTTGGCGTAAGTTGCACTGTGATTTTGGGGTAAGATTTTAAAAGAAAAAATAATCAACACCTGTTATTGTTTATGATATGAAGGAATAAAATGGGATTAACTGCCAAAAATAGTAACTGTATTGAAGTTATACATACATCATAGAATTCCAGAAACAAATGAATGGGTGTACTTTTTGCTTGCCGCCACAGTGCAGTCTGTGGCGAATGTAGAGACATGGGCATCTCCGACCGCAATGCACAAGTGAATGCATGAAAACATAGCTTTACCCTTGACCCATATTATGCAGGCCGATTTTATAATTTATTTTTCATTAACCCCTCAAGTGGGGATTTAATATTTGAGTATTTAACTCCTCATGGGGTATTTAAATTAATGTATTAGGCAAGTGGACATAAGCCGTACATCGAAGCGCTGCTGGGAGAGAAAATAGGGTCCATACACATGTATGTCGAAACGGCTTAAGAGATTAAAAAGTGCATATTATGGGCCAGGAAATATGATGTGCGAATTAAAAGAAATTTGCAGCAGTTTAAAAAAATAAGGATGCCATTCTTTTTTGTTCATGCCCTATATTTATACCCTACAGTGAATGTTTCCAATACTTGGCTCATTGTCAGCTTACGAGGGCGAGGTGAAAAGTTCTCGGCCTTATACAGAGATGGCGTTAGTAGCAATGAAATTTTTGTTTGTTATGTTTGTACACGTTTCTCAACAATGTAAGTCAAGTTTCAACTTGAGCTACCATATAGTATTTTTGACTCTGCTTTTCGAAGTAGACGTGTTGTGCATGTTTCATTCCAATGGATAAACTGGAGTATCGTGCTGTCATAAATTCTTTGTTTTGGACGGTTTATCACCAATGGAAATTCATCCAAAGTTGGTGAAGGTTTATAAAGAGTCTACACCTTCATTTACAACAGTTAAGAAATGGGCGGCAGAATTTTAAATTTGTCCGAACTTCTCTTGAAGGTGATCCACATGAAGGACGTCCCAAACCTGTAACCACAAATGAAAACATCGAGAAAGTGCACAATATAGTATTGGACGATCGGCGATTAAAGGTGTATGAAATAGCTTATGCCATAGGCATAACAGAAGAATAGGTATGGTACATTTTTTATGAAGAATTAAATATGAAAAAGCTTTGTGCAAGATGAGTGCTGCATTTGTTGAATACTGACCAAAAACAAGAGAGAAAACAAATTTCTCAGCAATGTTTGGACCGTTTTCAAAATAATCTAACTGATTTTGTGAGCTGGTTTGTTACTGTCAATGAGACATCAAAGCCAATTTCATCTGCCAGAAAGGTCATATCCAGTGTTTTCTGGGATGCAAAAGGGATTCTTCTTATTGATTACCTTGCAAATGGTAAAACAATAAACAGCAAATACTACGCAAGTATTCTGGTCCAACTGGATGAGAAAATATGTGAGAAGAGGCCTGGATTGCAAAAGAAAAAAATAATCTTTCACCAGGACAATGCACCTGCCCACGAAGGTTAATATGTACATATAACCTTTGTGGGTAGGTGCATTATAAGCTGGCAATGGGAAAACTGAGGGATTTGAAGTATGAATTGTTGGAACATTCACCCTATTCACCAGATTTGGCACCCTCTGACTTCCACCTATTCCCACACCTGAAAAAATTGTGGCTGGAAAATGTTTTAAGTCCAATGAAGATGTTATGGCAGCCTTAGATGGTTATTTTGCAGAACTTCCAGAATCGTGCACTTGCCTCATGGAATCTGTTCATTTGAAAAACGTTGGGCAAAGTGCATTGACCTATAGGGGGAGGGACTATGAAGAAAAATAAATGAATTTTTGACATAAAAATCACAGTCTTTCATTGCTAGGCCGAGAACTTTTCACCTTGCTCTCATATGTGTGCATGGTATTCTTACAATGTAAATTAAAGTAGGTATGCTTCTTTAAGAAGTGTGCTGCAGTTTAAAAAGATTTACCATGTTCTCTATTTTGTTTGTATGTAGTTATATGAAGTAAATATATTTCAAAGCACTACCTGCTACCTCTGTTATCACCTCAAATAAGGTTTGTGTGCCAGGATTCATAGGTTATAGATAATTAGTTCAATATGTGGGCTCAATTAAATCCCATATTTTTGTTCAAATTAAGTTAGAGCAATTCTTTACACAAATACAAAGTTTTGCAATTTTTCACTTTGATTAAGGTGAGAATCTGAGTAAAATAATATCCATGTCGACACTAGCATTTATCCATTTAACTAGGTATATATGTACGCAGTGATATACACATTAATATGTATTCCAAACTGTAAAATCGTGTATTAAGGAATATTTTGTCATCCTAAGTTCTATATTGCCATGCCAATAAATAATAGCATAAAGTATTGAAACTAAAATTATTACCTGAAAAGATTCCTCATCATCAGCCCACTGGAGATAAAAAAATGCATTTTGAAAAGAAAATGCTCCAGCAGCTGGAGCTCGGGCTACAAGTGAGGCCAGAAGATCCGCTAAGGAACTGTCAGTATTATTTTGCCTTAGATTGACAGGGGGTTTCCCAGTGGTAGGAGGCTGATCCTTATTCTGCTGAAATTTCCGTGGAACTGAAAAAAATAACAATATAAATGCACATTCCATCTTATTAACTCAAAGAATTTACAGATGGCTATGCTTTTCTGCTTGGTTCTATATAAAGAGTTTGAAATTTGATAATTGGTGAGGTCTCAGTTACCAGATACTTAAAAAAAACATAAATGCTTCTTGCATGGTGAGCAACTTCAAATTTCATATGCAAAACTAAGGAAAGTTGCAGGTTAGCAGTGAATGATCACCAAAATTTGGGTACTTAGGTACATGTAAAGAGCATATTGTTAAGCATTGGCCAAGTATCCTTCCAAGAGGTAAATTTTTCAAACACAAATATGTACTGCAAATAATTTCTGAATATAGGAATAAGTACAGTTGAGGAATATAGGAACTTAAGTACAGTTGAGCACCCCTAATCCAGGAATCTTTAATCCAGGAATCCTTAATCCAGCAATATTTCCTTCGCGTACTTCGTGGAAAACAGAAACTTTTTTGCCGAATCATTGCTTCGTATTTACTGAAACTGTAACCCACTCTTAAAAAAAATTCTCCCATTAAAGAGCGAGTAATCGGAAGATTTTTTGCATGCATTGTTGTCTATATTAATTATTGTGTGCAACGAAGGTCTTTATTCAGCAAATTGAAGGCATCTTTCATCGTGGATGAGACGGGGGTGTGTGACGTCTCGGAGATGGACAGTGCCGGTCTTACATGGTGCGCGCATGTTTGCTTTATACTTAGTGGCAACGCGAAGTAAATACTATCTGTCATTTGCATAGTTTTATCCGTAACTATGTCTAACACAAGCAGTTATAGCAGCAGCAAGGGAGCGAAGCGAAAGTAAAGAACATTAACTATCGCAAACAAAGCGGAAGTATTGAAAAAACTTGTTTTCGGTACATCAGTGAAGCGCCTGTATATGTGACATGTACTCCGTTGGATCTTCAACAATCTACGACAATAAGAAGCAGAAAGAGAAGGTCCTCAAATTTTTCTGTGAAAGTGACACTGAAAGGGATGGCGATAAGAAAAACCACGAAAGAAGGGTGTACATAGTGCTGTTTTAGATCGCCTACTTATGCAGTGATTTCGACTGTGTCGAAGTGAAGGGCTCAGTATTTCAGGCCAAATGTCAATGGAGCAGGCTAAAATATTTTATAGAATTTGATAGAATGTAGATATGTTCAAAAAGGCAACCGAGGATGGACAAGAATCTACCTCCTCAATCTCTCCCGATGTATCGACGGATAGCCACACTGATGGAATCATCGGTAGCAGCAAGCGTTGATGGCACCGCGTAGACAGCTCATTGAATCAGCTGATATTGTATTAAACACAGTTGGCATAAGGTTTGCAAGGAACATTGGAAGCAATGAAAAATTGTTATTTATTTGTATTATTTATCAACTAATAACATTATACTGTTTGATGAGGAGCAAAATGTTTATATGTTCTATGCATTCTTTTCACTCTGCCGTTTTGTGATATTACCGGTTGACTGATTTTGTGTTTGTGGATTTAGAAACAGTTTATTTCTTATTTTTAAAAATTATTTGTTAAATTATACAGACTTTATTCAAATTTCATCGAATTTGTTATTATTTATCAAATTCCCTCATAAAAAACATCGCAGACCCCATAAGTATATTATAGTACATACATATAAGTTATTACCACAGCACCCGTAGTCCAGCAAAAGCCCTAATCTGGCATCGCTCGAGTCCCGACGGTGCCGGATTAAGGATGCTCAACTGCTACATCAAACTTCTAAGAAAAACTATTGTGAAAAACCTGTAATAGGTTTTCAACCCCTAATAAACAGTAAGAAAATGGACTTACAGAAATTATGACATTTTGAAGAGTTTGTAACCTTCTGCTTATAAATCACTAATTGAATGGAATGATAACAGAATGATTTTTTAGTTTAGTTGCTGTCATAATTCTAGTTCCAAAAATTACTTGCTCCTTTTAGTTTTCATTCAATTTTTTGGAGAACTATTTAATGAATTTCCAAAAGATAATACTAGAGATTTCACACGATTTCTGACATCTTAATGAATCAGCAGCATATCTAAATGTTTCAATTAAATTTGAGCTCGTATAGTCATAGCAAAGAAGGGATGCTTATAGAAAAGTAGAATGAAATGTAACCTAAAAATACTTCATAATAAAATATTTATAAGCTTGAAATTTTATTTTGTCAAAAATATTTAATTAAATATGGAAAGAATGAGATATTAATTTTATGTAGGTAAATTATTATTATTTTCAAATTTTTTAGAACTTAAATGATCATTCAGTTCAATAGTAGTAGCAGTATTTTTGTTTATCGTGCTTCGGCAGCTAAGGTCATTTCTCACATATTGTCTGCCATTTGCAGACAGGAATATTTGATTTACATATATGAATGAAGATACTAGAGGGTAAGTTGAACTGTTTTATTTTGGGTAAATGATGCCAATGCTATAGTGTATATATGTATCCAGGATTTCATGTTTTATCCTTGAATTTTGACATGTTTATTGTAAAATTACTGCTTAGGGTCAACAAAATCAATGAGTAAGCCCTCGTCTGAGTTAGCTAATTCATCATATTGGCATTTATTTACAGTAACTATGTATATACTTATATACATATACCCAATTAAGCTGTTCCTCTAACTTTGACAGGGACATCGCAGCATCAGCTTTCCTCATCACTTCCTCTCGAGTCCCTGTCTAGTTATTTAATTGGTAAAGGCAACCAATAACTGAGGTCATTTGCTCCTTTGAAGACAGATATAGGAAAGGTTTTTTTGTTACCTTTCTCTTGTTCAAGTCTCCTTGTGTTTCTCACTCAGTTAGAGCTTCCATTGCTGATATTTTGAAGACTGACCAGAGCAGTCATAAACATTCTAAAGATGAAAAAGAGACTGCCTTTAAAACATCAGCAATGAAATCAATCACATGGTGGGTAACTTGATGACACTTCACCCAAATCTTCTGCCAATAGAACATGAAATTTTTATTTTTTTGTTAGAGCAGTCCCTTGAAAATTTACGAGTATGTGACCAGAATCAAGGACATTATCTTAACTCTGAAGTTTTAGGTGGAGGTCATGGATTGTGGAGCCAAGGAGCCCTCAACAGGCACTTGTGTAGTTGTTAACACCATGCTAACTAATCAAGCTGTGTTTGCACCAAAGGGGTACATTTGAAAATTATATAAACGTATGCTTTGCCTGGCATAAGATGCATAAAGGCTCCTGTTTGGAGTTTTTGTTTTTAGAAAAAAAGTAACTCAATATTGTCTCTTCTCTTGCCACAAACAATCATCAGCCATTAAAGTCAGAATGGGAGCTAAAATGATTTTGAGGTCAAAAAGCTAGTTGGTTGGTTGGTTGCCTACCTCTTAGATGAGAAATGAAATTTTAATTAGTGATGAGGTCAGGATTCAAGGTTTTAATTGAATCTCATCTAATCCATGGATTCAGGTACTCATGGATAGCCATTTGTGTGGAATCTCACAATAATGAACTTGTGTGTTGCTTCTCAGAGAAAAATGCCAATTAGCATAATTTGATGTCAAAACTACCAAAATAGACCGCAAATACCCTTGACCTCTCTGATGTTGAAAAATTTTCAGGACGTATTCTGTTTCAGTAGATTTTTGTCTATGCCCAGTTGTTATGCAAAATATGCATCTGTTGCCTAACTATGGGAGCATGAAAAATTGAGCTTCTCGTAAATTTGTGTTTGATTTATCTTTGATATCTCTGGACATAAAATGCTTATTTTTGAATGAAAATGCAGCAGGCCATAATACTATATGAAGTCATTGATTAAAAATTTAGCAAATAGTGCACAAATTTTTATTTTTTAAACTTGCTTACACTTCTTTAACAATGCTGTTTTAGCATTGCCTCCATATTGATGAATACCAATATTTGTTCTCGTTCTTATGATGTTTAGTCCCTGGAAACCTTGTCATTGTTTAGGATCAAAATTCACATGTCCTCCAAGAATTAGTAGTCAAGTACATCCTGCAGAACTAGGAAGTGTCAATTATCGGGGAAGGCAGAGCACTGAAAGCTGCTTTTGCAAATTCTTTCAACATGAATTTTAGCCACCATACAAAGTGCAGTTAAGGCCGGTGCATTGGAATGGTTATTTAATAAGTCTTGTTCAATAGAAAGTTATTTTGCATTGACAAATGCTTACTCTTCCAGAAAAATCCCTTTACCTGAATCCAGAACAAAAATTCAGTCTGTTCTCGGCATGTCAAAAGTTTTGCGCCCTATACGCAGTCCACCAGAGCCCATTTGATTGATTGATATTTGATGAATTCGCTCATGCCTACATGCAGTGATTTCAAAATTGCATCTTAGCCCTTTCGTGCCGGTGAACTTTTTACGGAAATATCATTAGTATCCTGAGCTTCATGGGAGACTCAGCTTATCTCTGTACGGAGGCATTTTGAAGGGAATGTCTTCACCGGCCTACTGACCCCACCCTTCCGTCCCTACGCTTGTCAATTGGTCTCGACCCTCCATCTCATTAGAAAACCCTCTCATAGCATGGGATTGCGGTCATTTTTTTTGTAGTGGTTTTTTTAAACAACTATTTATTGCAAACGTTAGAAAATTGATGTCTGATATGAATTCTTTGTGTTTCCTTGATCATTTTAAAATTTTAAATGAATTTCTAGCTATTATATTAACAATTTTAGGATATTAATCGGAAAGTAATTATTAAAAGAAAGCAGAAGACGATTCCGTTAATATAAGAGCTAGAATTTCCCTTAAAATTTGGAAACGCACTGCAAAACACAAGGAGTTCAATTCAATGGTTAATATTTTTGTATAGCCAGCGAATATTTATTTAGTAAATCTACTGCACAAAAAAGTAGTGATGGAGGACACATGCTGAGAGAATGACTGCTAAAGGACTCGAGGGTCAAGCGAAGTTGCCGATGGAAGAGTCTTGACACCCACTGAGTAGGGACTCGATGGGTCGAAAGAACACCCTACTCAAATGCTTCAGCGGCGGTCATTTTCCCACCTTTCATGACTACTATAGGAGACGTCTGTTCTTTTGTGTATAGAAATCTCCAGCGCTTATGGTAGACGTCCGGTGTTTTGCGTAAAGAAAACCCCGACTCATATATGTGACGTTCAGCACAAAAGGGTTGATTATAGAAATATCCTGAATGTTGGTCTCTCTAAAACCCCTACTGCACTATGGAAGCATGTATAAACAACTTTCAATGTCAGCCCATGGAGCAGTAAAATCCCACAATTTAACCCAAAAATACGCATGGAAAATTTTGGAAACACCTCATAAGAAAACGCCTTTGGGCAGTTCTAGCATCAGTATTTTTTAAGAGAACTTTTAGCACTCCTGAAAATTTGGTTAATAAAAAAATAAACAGATGGGATCCTGACAGACTAATAGAGTTAGTTCCATATCATAAGCAAAAATAAATAAGTTACTTGAGTTTGCTTTGCTTTCTTTAGCATTCTTAACCCTTCAGTAGGCACGTGGACCACAAGGCCCTTAGTGTTTCAATTGTGTGCTGTTTTTCATAGGATGGCAAAATATACACGTGATTTTCAATAGCTGTACATTAATATGTCCTTGAAGTCCTGACATGGTTGTTAGTTAAAAATTGTTGTTAGTTAAAAATTGTTGCACATTTAGCATTAAATAACGCGCAAACGGAAACCAGAATGACTGGGCCACCAGTGTGGCCCACGCACGTAACTATGTTACCTTTTTCTGTCAGCAACACTTGTAGTTGTGCAGCAAATTATGTCCGATATTTGTCTACTTTGATGAGCAAACAATGTTCGGAACGTTTATGTTACTTTTTGGGTACCTCAGTCCTTCTTTCTTGCCTGCTCCACAGGGTAGGGGGGCGGGGGTGCAAGCAACCAAGCTCAACCCTTCTCCCGAGGTTAGTAACAAAGAGCCTCCCTCCTACACTCAAGGAGTGGCGATCCCCAGTGGTACCGTTTATCGAGGGTACAGTGACCCTTCTTCAGGGTTCCTTTTCTCTTAGCTTGGCTGACGTACGGGTATTTACAGACAGTGTGTGTCGCTTGCCTGTAGCGTTTAGACGTGTGCGAATCGTTCTCTTTGAGGACTCTCAAAATAGTCAATGGAAGTGGAAATGTTCTGTATTCTATTAATTTCTATAATGCTCTGGGAATAAGTATGTACAACAGTTTTTCATGGTAAGCTTTCTTTTTATAGCACTGCTTTTTTATATTTATTCGTAATGGTCTTCATTTGCCCTTTTGCAAGGACAATTATCGGTTTTCACTTGCATTTGTTGAATTTGTATAGAATACTTCAAATAAAATTTACAAAATGTTCCTAAATATTTACTTCTATTTTCGTCCTTGGAGCTCAATTATCTCTTGGAAGGGACTCATGGTAATGTCTTCCACTAAAAGTTTCCGGCGAGACTATGTTCAGGATAACGGCATACAGAGATGGTTGGATGAGGAATCAGTGGACTTCGAAATTGGTTACCACGAATAAAAATATATATTTTCACAAAGTCAAGCATCTGTTTGAAAGAGACAGGGATGCACGTCCTGTTGATGAAATTGAAATTAAAGCTTTGTTAGGTTTACTTTACAATAAAGGGTCTTAAGGAGCTCATGACAAAAAGCTTTCCAATTATGGGACAATTCACAAGAAAGTGGTATTGAAGGTTGCTTTCATACCATGAGTAAAAAGAGATTTTGATTTCTTTTGATATGTCTAAGGTTTGATGATGTCAGAAGTAGGGATCAGCGGAAAGATATTGACAAATTGGCAGCAGTTCGGGAAGTTTTTTTAAAATATTTGTAAGTAACTTTCATAGGTTTTTTGGTGCGAGTGAGTCCCTTATAGTGAATGAGCAACTTCTGGCTTTTCGTGGGCATTGTAGCTTCAGCCATTACCTTCCTAGTAAGCCAGAAAAAGATGGCATTAAGGTGTTTGCATTAGTTTATGTAAAAAATGTCTACACTTTCAGTCTTGAAATTTATGCAGGGTCACAGTTCGACGGACCGTACCGAAGTATTAATTCTGCTGAAGATATTGTTAAGTTAGTTGAACCAGCTGTGGGCACTAACAGAAATATTACTGGAGATAACTGGTTCACATGTATTCCCCTGGCCAAAAGATTACTGGAAGAATAAAGGCTTACATATGTAGGAACGATTAGAAAAAAATTCCGAACGAACTTTTACCCAGAAAGAGCAGAGCAGTGATTTCATCTCTCTTTGGTTTCCACAAGAATTATACATTCATGTCATACTGCCCTCAAAAAAATAAATTGTTCAGGTTCTCTACACATTGCACCATGATTCTGCCATTGATCCTGAAAGTGGTGCCCAAAAAAAACCTGATATGATTTCATTCTACAATATAACCAAAATTGACGTGGATTTATTGAACCAAATCTGAGTAAAATATAATGTGGCGCATAATACAAGAAAGTGGCCTACAGTGATTTTTTATGAGGAATTGCACATTGCCGGTGTCAATGCCCTTAGCAAGTTCAAGGTTGATTAAAAATCTTCTCAATATATTAAACGTGATTTTCTGCAGAAGATAGCCTGGGAAATGATCAAACCGCATATAATGAAACGGATTGGAATTACTACTCTTCCAATGCAAATAAGAGCACGGGCTTGTGCATTGCTTGAAATAGATGACCCTGTTACCCCTCCAATCAAAACACGAAGTTCTTATTGACAGTGCAATGCCTGTTGGAGAAGCCGTGATAGAACAACAAGACGGTGGTGCATCAAATACAGGAAATGGACATGCAAAGATCACCTACGAGACATTTGTGTGAACTATATTCAAGAAAGATTTTTTTCTTATGCTCATATCATCTCTTCCTAAATATGATGAAAAATGTTTGAGTAAAAATATGATAGAAAAATCATATATTTCATAATGCATTCTGTGATCCATTTATTCAAAAATTTTATCAAAGTGGTTTTTTTTTGGTATTGAATCTTATCATTTTATATCTCTCTGTAAATTATTTTTCATTTATAACTTTAATAAAAAAAGACCGGATTTTGAAAAAAAAATATTTTTTATCATAATTTTTCATCAGTTTTGTCATCCATTCAGGAATACATATTATTCTTGTTGGATTTTTTATATACATTTTGTCGTCATGGGTGATCAATGCCCAAAATATTTTTCGAAATTTCAATTACTTTGCGTTTTGTTCCACATATAATTATAAACGTGTCCCCTAGTGACAAATACCTATCTAATCAATAAATAATAGTCCAAATATATTGTTTATAAAAATGTTTGACAGAAATATTGAAAATTTTTGGCAGGAAAAAAAATTCAATTTGGGCCACCAGTGTGGCCCACGCGCCCAACCATGTAACAAAATCTCACGCGCCCTCTGAAGGGTTAATTTAAGGCTTGATAAATTTCATTGTGAAACTGAAATTGCTCCAAATTTTATTTCTTTTGAGTTAATAACTTTTCATACTCGACTGAATATAAGACAAATTTATTTTCCTTTATTCAGTCAATGGAAACTTTACTTTGACTTATAATTGAGTCACTAATTTAGGTGACTTTTTGGGGTCAATGTTTCTGGTATTGACTGCGTAAATCCATATGTATCTCTATTTCTGATAAGCCACGGAGAGTATTCACCAAGAAATATGTTAGGTTTACATTCTAAGTTTCACATTAGGACCTACCACTGACTTGATACATACTTCCGCTTTGCTATAATGATGCATTCCATAGGGTCAATCGTACTGAACAAATATTGCATAACCAATCCGAAACTTGAGGATTTTCCGATTAGCTACAGGTGTCACTGAGGCTGTAAATATACTGATCGATACGATGTACATTTTTTTGCATGCTGTTGGTGAAAATAACCTTGAGAGAAATGACAAAATATTCTGAATATTGAACATAATAATGAGTAGAAACGAAAGCATGTTGACTTCTGGTCACAAAATTGGGACTTTTCTGGCTTCTGTGCTTGCCATGACCATCTGTGCAGATGGTGCGTTATCTTTGAATACAAACAGGCCACTTATCAGAGTTTGTGATGCAAAAAAATTCTCAAGAATTACTGATAAATTCTTCTCATCTTACTTCCCTTCCTTCTTTATCCTCTTTGGCAGATGATAGGATATCTGAGGGTACACAAAATCACTCTCTCTAGTTCATACTTCATTTCATGGCAATATTTTATCCCACATCCATGCATCTTATCTCTTGTCGATGAACTATCGTGTTTCATCCTGCGCTACCAACTGTCTCGCTATCAACACTACAGGTGCGGTAGCCAAATAGCAGATGGTGCGGAAGATGATGATGGCCTCAATTAAGACGGCAGTGCTGATGTAACTGCCTCATCACAAACACTGATATGTAGTTGTGTTGATGGACTCCGTAGATGTGTACATGGCCAATTGTGTTACAGTTCTAGATATTATCAATATATTAATTGAAAGTTTTGTCTTTCTTTTTTTCAATATTTGTCACTCTTGACTTCAATATTCTTTTGTGAACCTTTAATGGCTCACTTTTCCAATGTCGAAACAAGGAGATTAAGCAATTTTTTCTCTTGGATTTATACCTACTAGAATCATGGATTTTAGTCACTTTCGGCCCAAAAATAAAGCATGGACTTATACTCAAATCGAATTATACTTGAAGAAATATGGTATTTGGATTTGAGTTTGAAGGAAAACCTAGAACTACTTATGGGCTCATTCATTTAAACAAGAACCTTATAAGAGGACGTTTATCTCCTACTTCGATCGTGTTATTAACGGCCGCGAAAGAAATCAAGTTCCAACTAGTGGGGCTGCAACCGCGAGGGAGGCCAAGAATTTCTAGTCTTAAAATGATTGTGTTAAATGGCTGTTGCGGGGTGAGTTTGAGTGGAAGGAGGGAAGAAACTGTGTAGGAGATATGTGTATATGCTAGAGAAGCAACTGCTCGATCGCTGCGCCACGTACAGTGGATAAGAGGAAACGGCATTTTTTCACAAGATGGCAGAGAGGAAAAATCGCACTTCTCAGGTTTGAAAGTTTCCCATACCTAGAGTAAATGATGCATTGTTGTGTTGAAAGTATTTTACGAATGCGCAAGGTTTGCATAATAAGTGAGGTGAATTTGGTTCCGATATCTCTGTTAAAAGTGGGTGAAATTATGAAAACGCTGGCGGGACGAAAGCTCACATTTACCGAGGCCTCCCTCGCAACACCAGCGCCTTAACTGGCGACCCGTAATTTGAGCAAATGACGATCGGAAGCGCACCAAGATTTCCGTCCTCAATGTAAGGTTCTTGCATTTAAAATAAACAGTAAGACTGGAACTGTTTTATGTACACATATATTGGATACATGTATTGGTAATGAATAAAAACTGGATTCCATAATTTTGGTAAAGAGATTGAGATTTGGGATTTGGATTAGATAAATTTTGGGTTCAACCCATCGCTAACTTTAATGTATAGAATTGTCACCAGTTTCAATCATAAATTCTTTACAGCTATTAATTCAGAACCATTTATATATGCTAAATATTTTCAAAATATTATGTGACTTATTGCTTAAATGTATTACATCAAATTTATAAATGTTATATGAAGCTTATTGTTAGTTTTATTCACTAAATCCTTAGTCAATGGCGGTAAAATATTTGAAACAAATTGAGATTTTTAGGGTCTTAGATGAAAGGAAATAGGCTTCCTTGTGTGAATGCTACCCTTGCTTGAGGAAGAATGGCAATAGAATGTTTAACTCACCTTTCCATTAACTCCATTAACATGTGCACTGGAAATATCTCTCAGGTTATTCTCTAGACTAATGAACACAATGTCTTTTAGCTACTCTACATGCATCAGCATGTCAAATTCAAGGATAGAAAATTATTTATCAAACAGAAAAGAACGTTGTATTCCATTTATTCAGACTAATATACCTACTTTTCAATGTTCTGTATTTTACTTGCAATGAGTAAATATTAGATTTAGGTACCTTGCAAAAATCTATAAAAAGAAGGTTTAAGTATTGATATTAATAGGAAATCAATATTAATAATACCAAAGTACAGCTGAGCTCCTCAATACCAGATTCCAATGATCATAAGGCATTTCTTAAGAGACGAGCAGTTTTTCTCTATGCTAAACTGATTCTCCTTCAGTTTTGTATGCTAAATCTATCAGGATTATGTTTAAATTATGGTGCTGAAACCACTCTTCAATTGTTAGTTTTAGGATGACTAAAGATTATCATGCTGCGCATGCTTACATTGGAATCTAATAATCCATCTATTACAACCAAGTACTGAATAATGTGGTTCAGAGATATGCCTCAGATTAAAGGTTGACTAAACAGTTGGGTGCTAAATATAATAGGTTTATCGTAACTCCCCCACTCACCACATGTTATGTTGAGCAGTGAAAATTTTTGATTTTCATAGAGTCCTACTCATTTGTTCAAATGCTTACATCTAATTAAGGAACATGTTAAGTGGAAAATTCTGTCCTTGTCATTTTTAGCACTCCATATGTCTAACACTGAAATATAAATACTTTAAAGCTCATCAGGAAAAGTGCAGAATATCTGAAAATTCCTGTCAAACTTCTTGGTGGTTTTTATCTCTAAGGAGAAGGTGGTGCCCATTGTATGTCAATGGGAAGAAAAAAAACTACATACGATTGTTATGTAGGATATTAAATGAATCATCCCAAAATACAGTGAAACTTCCCCACATGTAGCTTCACACTACGCAGATCCTAGTTTACATGGTTTACAAATTGGTTCCATGCTTTGCCAGTATGAAGCTTCACTTTTATGCAGTTTAAATAGGAGGTAGTTTTCACAATTTTTCCTAGTAAGATTGAAACCCAATATGTAATAATGTCTCATCGACCATAGCCATTGATTTCACTTCACCACAGATATTCTTCATGCAAGAATTGACCCTTGGCTACCAGCATGAAAATGCATTTTTGTTTATGCTTCCTGCTTACTTCCTCCTTAATCCTGATGAAATTTCCTTTTCTATGCTGAAGCCGGGATTTTTATTGCTCACGCTTCTTCCTTAATCATAATGAAATTTACTTTTCCATGCTGAAGCTAGGAATTCATCATCAGATTCAAATTGAGCCGAGTGTTTTCACACAATGCTTCACCATTTTCATCAGTCTAATGCATTTTATCTTAACCTTTGGTGCTACACCGATTGTTTTGCAGCACAGTGAATACAGAATTTTGTATTCTATCTGGTCGGATGTATGTAACGTGCATAATGCATATACATACTATGAAGCAGACATTTATCACACATGGAGAGTTTGAGATGAAAAATTCCCCAACTAAATTCTCACCGTAAATCTGTTGCATTGATTATATTATGCAAGAGACTATGCCATGAGTGCCTTGGCCTTAAGTTCCCACTTAAAGTCTAGGTATGCTGCAGTCACCAATTAAATATATATGATGAAATAGAGCAAAAATTGATGATTTTGAAGCAAAAAAAAACTCAAATTTTAGGTAAAAACCAAGCAAACACAAAAATCAAATGCAAGAAATAAAAACTTTAATCTTTCAGCCAACTGATAGTAAAAATTCCAAGCCAAAATAATGAGTGCAAGTACATAATTTAAAAAAGTGAAAAAGAAACTTCTGCCCAAAAATGAATGCTTTTCTCATGGAAGTAAAATTGTTAAAAAATGGCCAACATAGGGGCCTCTAGGACCCTTGAGCTTTTCTAATGTAGCCTATTAATTAATCTAAGTCCTGAGACACATGTGTGCCGAATTTTGTTTGAATCTGTCGAGGGGTTTTCAAACTAATGGAATGACAGTTTTATAGATATAGATTACTATGTAAGTAATAAAGATGCCATCATATCTCGAGTCCTGATGGTAAATTTCTCAAGAATTTACCTCACTCATGCAAAATGAAGTAGAAAATTATAATTCCTGGACTGTGTTTTACGTTATCATTATCACATACATATGTTGTACCTGAAACTCTTCAAAATAATGCTGATGGAAATAAACCTCATTTACTAAGGAGTTCCTCAGTTAATTAATAAAATCTGATAGACGCCAGATCCCTGGAGGGGTCAACTGCACTTGCAAGGTTTCATTAAAAAGCATGCTAAAATAAAAGCTTGACTAACCTATGAATTCATCGAGGTCAATAAGAGCAAGGTACCGGAATCGATGCATGGAGCGATATAAACAGTCATTAAGGGCAGCAAACAATCCTTCTGTTCTGATTTCACGCTGAGATGCCATATCCAGGGTCCAAGGCAGAAGAGTGACAATGCCTTTCTGAGCATAATGGTTGAGTATACAGCCCACTGCTGGCCCCACAGTGTGGTTGTACATAGTGAAGTGTTCAAAGCCAAGGAGAGAGTGAAACTCAATAAACTCCACCATATGCAATGCCTGTAATGAGAGATGAGAGGGGAGTCACAAAGAAATAAAACCTTCTTATAATGACATTTTATTGACCTTATAAGCACCTAAAATATGAGTTACCACACTGAAAAAAATAATATTTAAATTTTCCTGCCCAAATTAATGGATGAAATATGAGTTACCAAACTATAAATTTACCACAAAAGTTGGAGACAGATTTATGGAGAGTATTATGCACGATTTCCTTTCGGTTGTTTTGATGAAGCATAGATAAAAATTTGACTACATAATTCTATGATAAACTCCTACTCTTTATTCATTCATAAGTATTCTGCATAAATGACTTTTTGGCAGAAGGCAGTTTTACAATCAAAAAGGAATGCACACATATTTATTACAAACTATGAGACTCAAGAGTGATACATTTTATTGTTAATTTAATTCATCAATTTATTCAGATAAGAGAGATTTATCAGTGCAAGAAAATATCTATAGGCTACTTTATGTGGGCATTTATTTTAATGATCTCATTTAGGTATGTTTTATCTCCAATATTTCTCCTTTATACGAGTTTGTGTATTGTGGATGAATAGGTGTACTATTAATATCCATCATTTCAGTAGGTAACTAAAAGCATCGGTTTTATTACATTTACACATAGATTAAGTCAATCAGGAAAAAATAAAGGTAGTGACAAGAAGAAAGATTTTAACTCATTAAAGACTGCATGATTAATAATATATAAATACAAGCATAAGGTTTACTCAAAGCATTCAATAGAAGTAAATTTTGGTTAATTGTTCTTGGCTACATGATATATGATTTTGATTTGGAGTTCACTTTTAAAAATTGTGTATGGTGGCAATCTATATTTTAAATTTGAAAAAAAATGCAGCACTCAGGTCTTTGGGAAGGTTATTGGGAATAATTTTTAAATTATTTTATTAAAAAACCTACATTTGAAAATAAGAAAAATGATGTGATATTATGGAAGATCTGGTGCTTACCCAGCAAACCTGTTGGATTAGGGCTTCTCTGGTTTACAGCCGGGTGAGATGGTCCATTGTCTCCAACATTTCGAGGTCTGACATGATCCTCGTCATCAAGGATGCTGATGACGAGGGCCATGTCGGACCTCGAAACGTTGGAGACAATAGACCATCTCACCCGGCTGTAAACCTAAGAAGCCCTAATCCAATGTGATATTATATTTCAAGTGCACTGCTGTGAATTGGATCAAATAAATCAGAGGGTAAAAGGCTACAAATATAATAGGAATATGATTCTCCCTTAGTTCGTGAGCCTGCAAACATTATAATCAGAACAAAAAAGATTCCCGATCAGTCTCGATGGGCATGGCTAACGATTTATCCACTCACTCACCTGGTTGTAGCTGAAATGCAAGGGCTTGATGCACACACCCCACCTCTCCCCAAATCTCGGATCCTGCCTCGCCTCTGCCAGCTGGTGAGCTTCCGTGTTGCGGACCTGCAGCCTGTGCGCCGGCATCGCCTTCCGCGACCTGCTCACCACAGACACCCACAGGGGCCAAGGCGGAGGGCCCGTCGGAGGCCCTGACGCCGAAGGCTGCGGGTAGCCCCCGGCCGACTTTCCCCGGGCGGTCGAGAACTCGCCCTTATGCGTCGCCTCTGCCGGCGTCGCCGTCGAAGATCCCCCCGCCGTCGCCGCGTTGGAAAACACCGCCCTCAGCGGGCAGATGACGAAGCACGCGCTGTACTTGAGGTTCCAGTTCTCCCGGATGACCTTGACCCTCGCGAGCACCGTGGCCACCAGGCGCGGCTCGCCCCGAGTCTCCGAGGAGGAGTTGCCCGCGGAGGAGGCGTTGACGTTGCCGGTGGAGGCCGAGGGTGGGGCCGCGGAGGAGGAGTAGTTGGCCGGGGAGGTGGAAGAGAGCCACAAGCGGCACCACACTCGCTCCGGACTCCTCGTGCGGGTGGCACCTATGATGCGAACCATTCTCTCTCCGCCCCGCGAATCGTAGTAGGCAGAGTAGACGTAGAACTTGAACCTGATGGAAAGGTGGAAGTGATGCGACTTCAGCTGCGAATGGTATTCCCTCCAAATATGAATAAAAATGTTGTGCTTGATTTCGGGCATGGAATATATGTGAGAAGTCGCGGTTATTCAATGATTGAGATATTTTGTTGCATGGAGTTATCTAATTGCATGTACAACCATCAAGGTATGGTAAAATTTCATCTTGTACAAATATCTTTTACCGGATTATGGCTCATTGAGAGGAAGTGCGCGTCATGCAATAAACATTCTCACTCTATAGAAAAGTTCTATGGCCAGAAAGTTCTTCTTTTCTATAATCTTCTTTTCTAGTATCTTCCTTTTCAGGAACAAACCACGTAAAAAAATTCTATTCCTCCGCGATGCCGAAAATTATCAAAAAAATCCACTTGTTTGTTATCAATAAATATTGAATGCGTGATTACGATAAAAGTATTGGAACTATTTCAAGTAATAGGAGCTCCAGCTTCAAGTTGGAGCAACTTGGAGGAGGAACAAAATGGTATTTTCTTTAGGGGAAATGATAATATGCCCCATTGTGTATTTTTTGGGGGTTTCAGGAAACACCTTGCTCCCCACAAAGTCGGCGCCACTCAATAAGAACATTAAATTGGGAAGGCGAAAGTGAATCTCATGCAACGTAAAGCCGAATGAGAAAGTCAGACCCAATAGTGAGATTCTATTGATTCAAATTACGTGCGACAAATTTCGCTTGAATATGTAACACAACAGGGTAAAACAATGAACTTTATCAAAATAATTACAGGCGAACAGAGCTGCCGCTGGAGTAAAATACTAGAGATGGCGGAAGGATTTCTTTCGTGGAGTTAGAAATTATATTTGATTTCGGAAGTGTACACTTACAACCATCCATATTAAATCGTTTCATTTAATATCGCCTATTTCCACTCATTAACCGCAGCAAAAATAGTAATTATTTAGTTCATGTATTGATATTCGGTAGTCTTTGATTGTGGTTCCGGAAATGTTTGAAAGTGACAGCTTTGTTTGGAAGGATAGGCCATAGATAAGAAAATATTCTGACCAGGGGTGGGATCATGTTATCTTCTTTTGCGTTGTTTATTATCGTTTTCGAAAAAGCAATTCTGTGTAGAAGAGCAATACCCACAGTCACTGTCATAAGAACGTACTCCATCAATGACTAGATAGTGATTAAAAACACTTGACAAAATTTGAAGTGTAACGATCACGTTTATGCTCTAATGAGAGAAAACGAAAAATAACGACATGGCGAGCGCACGCGTTATGTATAACAGCGATGTCGCTCCAGGGTTATTTTGTTTAGTAGTGTTATTTTGCAACTATCGGATCCGAATCGAAAATAGATTCAGTTGCTAACGAATAGGATTTCGAAAATTTGGGCGGAAATAAGGGAAATTTTTTCGGAAGTTACAAGCTAGCACGGTTCGGACATTCCGAGCGACAGTGACGTACGTAAATCTCGATTGAAATTTTTAGTTATTTTATAAATATCTTTTAATTTACTAATATAATAATATATATATATATAATATATATAGTTCATTTCAATTTAATAGGCTAATATAATTTATTTAAAATGCATATATCTAATGTAACTAGAAACGATTGTTACGGAAGTTACCCAGTAACCTCCCTGACAGACCAATTGGGAGAAACATTTTCGGGAAGCTAGGGGCACCCACCTGGTTCCTTTGACTGGTTGCCACTCGGCATCCTTGACGGGGGGCAGCTTGCTTTCGGTCGCGAGCACGTCGTCGTCTTCCGCGCCGACCATGACGGCCGCATTCGCCGCTTCCTCCACGTCGCTCTTGGAGAAGAAGCGGAAGCCGAACTTCTTGCCTTTGGTGTCGGTGGCCGAGGGAGCCTTGAAGCGCGACGAGGAAGATCCCCCTTTGCCCTCGCCCGCCCCCGCCGCCCGGAAACCCCGGTATATGAAGTAGTCCTCGGCGGCCGGGCCCACGACCGCGTCTTCGTCGCCGCCCTCCACATCATAGTTGGGCGAGTCGAGGCCCCCGCCGCCCCGCCTCCGCCCCCAAGCGCGGCCGCGGGACCCGGCTACCCCTGCGGCCCTCCGCCCCCCTGGTCCGCCAGATGCCTCTCCGTCGATGAAGAGGATTTCCGTGAGGACGATGAGGCCGAAGACGCCGAAGAAGAGCAGGACTAGGAAGAAGGAGAGGCTGGCTCGTTCGCGGACCCTCGCCGCCGATAGGCCGGAGCCCTTACCGAAGGCGCCCGACGCACCGCCCAGCAGCTTCTTCTTGGCCCTCGCCGCGACGCGGCCCACTGGCATCGCGCCACCGCCGCGCACACCTGAAGCGGAGAGACGGAGAAACATTTATTAGGCATTTAAGGCATAAATTAGAGCAGCTGGAGCGGTTTAAGGCAATTCGAGCAAGATTTTTCTCTCGTCATAATAGAGACCACATTGCATTTTTTAAATTTAAGTAGTTCTAAGAAACATTAAGTGGATATAGTAAAATTAATTACGTAAAAGCTTTGTTTTTTTATGGCTGAAATTCTTAGGAATTAACCCAATATACATATGTGAGATTTCAATTCAACGTATTTGTTTCAAACAGTACGCTGAAAACGCCTTCACAATCGATTTTTTTCTGCAATTTTATCAATGGTATTGCGGTGATTAGTACGCTCATTATTTCAATGATTGAGGAAACGTACTGTGGGTGAGAACTGACTTCCTTATTATGTTCAATATTGTCTCATAGGAGCACTCAGCTATACCATAATCTCATGGAAACTCACTCATGGCAATCTGCTTCAATTTCTTGACAAATATCTCGGAAAGCAGTGCAATGAATGGCTAATATTTCGGCATCGCAAGACAGATGGGATCTATTTTATAAGGCCAAATTCATTGAGTGTTTTAAATAACTCGCTCAAACTACCGTAGCCTCCTAGAGAGTATTTTAAGGATGAAAAGGGATTTATTTACGTTCCGTTTTGTAACCAAAACATGACGAGACTGACTTTGAGTACCAATATTCGAGCTTTAAAAATCAATAATCATTGCTACTTAACCGAACGAGCAGCACCAAATATCCTAACCGTCAACGACTATTGAAGACAGCTGACAGCTGTAACTTATGAAACAGAGGGTGGAGGAAAAGCAAGAAAAAATGAGATTGTGTGAGGTTATGAAACGAAAACATTGGAGCCATTGTGACCAGGCTGGCAGCTGTCATAATTTTCCAAAAAGTCTTATAAACCAGAGGTATCATTCAAGCTCCGTGGACTGATATTACACACTACCATATTTTCTCGATAAATGCACATTTGTTGCTGTTCGACGCTAGGACGTATATATCTATCACTTCTCAGCCATTATTTTTTTTATATTAATGACACTAGATAAAAGCAGCTGAATCCAAGCATCGCATTTCCACCATCGTTGCGTTATTACTATATGCCATACTTCGCACTACTTGGCCGTGATATTTGAGTTATGGTTCACGGGCGAAGTAACTACATTTTAATTTATTGATAATGGTATAGAGTGTGGTCTTTAGGACTACCCACTCATATTATGGATAAACTTGGTTTGACAAGGAAATTGTTTCCTTGCCCTGCATCACATAAGTAACATTTATGAGATATCTTTTTCGCCTTTAGATTCCCTGAAGTTGAATCCTAAATTGGAAGAAATTAAAACAACGATAATTAATATTATTTAATAGAGAAATCACTTCCCATATTAATACTCCACTACTTTTGACGTGGCACTGAAAAGGCTTCAAAAAAAGGATAAAGTAGTGATCCTGAATTAATGTCTCCCCTGTCGAAAATGGTATTTTTAGTTAGACCCCCCTCCGGCTGAATTCAGGCCGATGGAGTCACCTATGCGTTGGAACCATCTAACAAACAACTAGCTAATTGAAACTTTTGTGCTTTTAAATCCTGATTATTTAGCTCTTCTAATACCAAAAAATAAGAATTGAGGACTCGATACTTCCTGGGACTACTATGCTTCTTTTAATTGGGGAAATAATGTAATGAATTAGAGAACGATTTAATTTTTTTTCGTGAATAAAATCAATTATCCATGTCGAAAAACCTATCGATTTTAAAATATCAAACCTCAGGACGTTAAAACCTCTCAATGGTGGCATATTTTGCTACCGTTTTGCACAAAGTAAATTTGATCGAGAACGGGAATTAGAATTTTGATGGCAATCAAACACCGCTATAATGCTAGCTATAAATTGGTCTTTCTTGTCTTCCACCAAATTTTCTCCTGCATCAGCTTCCGAGAATCCGAAGCGGCAGGGTCCCGGAGGAGGAAAGGCTGAAAAGCTCAATCTTAATGGAATTGATATAAGGGCACCACCAGCCCACAGCTTAATTTGATTACACGTGGGAAACCTTACCAAACCCAGACAACGGTTGTATCGACTGAATAAAGGCTCTCACTTGATTCGCTCGGAGCTGGTGCATGCTTGCTCTTAATTGTATGAGCGATTTGTCCGATTGATTCCAATAACGATAGAGACGCGGGTATACAAATTTGGCTTCAACATCTACGATGTCTCTAACGTTGCGATCACATAAGAAGGCGGCTCCTAGAGGCGCGAAATTGTGCGTACGATAACATTTACCTACCAGATGGTCTGAAATGTTTTCAGGCCTCACGCGCGCTTCACTGAAGTAATCAGGGAGCCTTTTCCCCAGACGAAAAGCTAGGAAAAACCCGACGAACCTCATTCGTGCAAAGACTCGAAAGTTAATTTTTCCTGTAGATAAGAACTTCCTGGTGAGTGCATGTTGATTCCGCTCCTGCCTTTTATGCATGCCCATAGATTGGAGAAGATATGATATATCCGTTTCCTTTCTGTTTTAAGAGTTTCGGACCCGATTAAAGAGGAAGATTTCATTCCCTAAGAGTGTTGCTTACTCCCTTTTCCGTGCAAAGTGAATTTGAGGTGCTTACATTTTGTATATGCATTGTGTTAATATTACTGTAATTTTGCAAGGCTTTTGTAAATGTGCCTACTTATAATTTGCAGGAGAAATTAATTTTAATATAAAAGAACGTGGTCATCAACCTCAACGGCAAAAGGTATCCAGATTTAAAATAGAGATGAATGGAAAACAAATATATTCTCACGAAGTAGGGACTGACTGAAATAGTTTGCTGACAAGGATGTTAGCAATTTTTTATACTACTAAAGTCCAATTGTGTTTGAATTTCATGGCCACATGCGACCAGTATAGATGACAAGACGTAAATTTGTGTTCTATAATAAGATATAGAGTATGGAAAGGTCTTATACTCACATTAGCACATTAAAAATGCATTTATAAACACAATAATGCTACTGAATTCATATCCAAAAAATCAGCCTACAATTTAGAAAATGCATCTTTGTGGAATCAATTAGAACTATCGGGAGTTGAAGACGATTTTAAAAGTATATGGCAGGAGTATAGCACATTGGGCGTTAGTGAATCATGGAAAAGTTTAGATGACAGCCTATCAGGGTTAAAGGTGAAATATCCCAAATAAATTACACATGTAGGTAAGCATTTATATGAAAAATCTTCAATTAATTTAGCCTTCCATCTTAAAAAGTCCCGTATGCTTAAATAAAAAGCTGTTTTTAACCCCTTGTAATCAGATTAGTGGGAGAATTCCATTTTCAGCTACTTCATATAATTGGCACACTAGCTTGCCTATTTTCCGAGTAAATTGTTGTTGTTTCGTCTCGCCCCTCTCATTATACACTAAGTGAATCTCGCCTTTAATGATTCCTAGACGAGGATAGGGATTGGGTAAGGGTAAAGTACTATGCCCAACGGAGCAAGAAATTTTCTTATTCAGATTAAGGCGAGCACTTACATTCCCTGGAACACCTGCGCTGTTCAATGAGGGTTCATACAGCCACAAAATATAACCACTTGGATTTTAGTTGGAGCTGTACTAAAGGTGCTTTACTCGAATCCCGGGGCCCCTGTGCGATTGGTCACCTCTCTGCCTGTTTGAAAGGATCACTGGCGGATAAAATAAAGTACGATCCCTGTGAATGACGCATCATTTACTAATTTCGACTGGCTAACAAATTCATTTCCCACTAGCCTCATAGCAGAGCAAAATTGTCAAGTGAAGGTCAATACTAAAAAAAACTTCTGAAATACAAAAATCAGAAATATTTTACCGACCTCTGGAAAATAGCAATTAATTCATTTATATCGATTTACAGATGCTATGAATTCCTGAGAAGTTTATACAAAACTGTTTTCAGAATATTTTGCATTGTTATCAGGGAGAATGAGACTGCACATGCGAGTCGCTGTAACCGTTGTCAGTGAGTTTTTAATCGAGATAATGTTTTCAAGCAAGTAGATGCGTGAGCTAATATTCCTTCTAAATTGCATCGCTCTGGCACCTCAAATCGCGCGAATGAGTTGACTCATTTCTATTAAATTGGCACTTATTTTATAGCTGAGCACGTTTTTTTAACTAGTACTCTACTCACGCGGGCACAAGCATCGAATTAACGCCTGTTGAGCAATTTAATTTATATAGATGATTTCCATTAAGGAAATCATCAATATAAATTAAACTATTGCTCCATTACCATTGTGCCTATTCAACGTTTCGGAGTTTTCTTACAAATAACGTTGCACACGCATTTTACAGGCCTGTGACAGTCCATGACCTTCGCGGTGCCAAAGGGTTCTGAATCCTTCTATAGTGAGCCAGATTTTTAAACATAATAGATATGCATTATCGCATCTTTCTTAGTCACGCAACCCGAAAATACACGCCTGTCAAATTGGTTGCATAATCAATGAGGTTTCAAAATAGATCGCTACTGTATATCGAACGAGACAGAAATCGAAGGAAAACTATTCTGTAGAGATTAATTGATAAATTTAAAAAAGTAATAAGGGTGTCAATGTTTTAAACCAGAAAAGAAGAGGTCGTAAATGATCGAAAGACTTTTAATGAATGGGTAAAGGAAATAATGTCACTTTGACCCTGGCAAGGGGCCATCCTGGGCAGTCGACCACGTCGAGAGCGCCTCTCCTGACCTCATTATGCTTGAACAAAACTGAAAACACTAAACTGGAATGGCTAGCATCTCAGGCTCCACCTGAAACAGAGTGGTGTGGACGCTAATTTGATTCACAGAGAGAGGACATTTAAAGAAGTATTCCGCGAATATTCTCGTTCATTCAGAGTTGATCTCGTGCCAACTTCAGCCGATAAGTAAATGCGTGGCATCGGCAGTTTATTTCATTAAATTACAGTATCATTTTCTGTTGGGAATAATCTTCAATCCTTATGATTAATATATTTCGAACTCACTCAATGTTCTGACGATCCCAACAATATGCACAGTCTTGTAACGACTTCAGCACGCTTCAGAAAGCAGTTAGATGGTTATCATCATCATCAGAAGTGATCAATCCGAAGATTGGTTTGCTGCAGCACTCCATTGCACTCTCCTCTCTGCCATCCGCTTCATTCCTACGTAATTATTTACTTTGACGTACTTCTTGATTTTCTGAATGTATTCCATTCTTGGTCTTCCTCTATTATTCTTCCTGTTTATTTCTACTTCCTCACAGTGTGTTCACTATGCTTCTTTTCTCTCCAGCTATTCGTAGCACTTCTTCCTTAGTGATTCTCTCCGCCTATTTAATCTTCATGATTCTACGGTAACACTACATCTTCCTGGTACCAATCTCCTTTGCTCTACTGCTTTTATTGTCCAGGCTTCACTGCCATATAAGAGGGTGCTCCAAATATATATTTAAGTAAAGTGCTTCCTAACTTCCAGGCTTGTGTTGCCAGCTGTCAGCAGACTCCTCTACTGGTGGAATAACTTCTTTGCTTGGGCTATTCTGCTCAAAATGTTTTTCTTGCTTCTTCCATCGCCGGTGATCCTGCTTCCCTGATAGCGAAAGTCTTCCACTTGAGCGAGTTTTCCTGCCTAAGTTTAACGGTGATTCTGCTCTCTTGATTTCTTCCCAAAACCATAACCTTGGTTTTCTTAACATTAATCTTCAGGTTGTATTTCTTCAGAGTTTTGTCCATGCAGTTCAGCATTCTCGTCATATCTTCTTTTTTCTCAGCAAGAATTACTGTGTCATCAGCAAAGCGTAGCAAGCTGATTTTTTTCTCCATGCACTTCTTGCTGTTTTTAATTTGTCATTTATGGCTTTTTCAATGTGTATATTTAAGATCATTGGCGAAAACGCGCATCCTTGTCGTAGTCCTTTCTACACTTTTATTCCTCTGCATTTCCACCTCATTTAATCACTGCCAGCTCTTCCTCATGCAGCCTTCATATTGCTCTTCTGTCATTTAATGACACTCATATGCTCTTCAGTGTAGTCACCATTATGTTCCAGTCCACATGTCAAATGCTTTCTCTAGGTCGATGAAGCAAATATATGCTGGGTGGTCCTTTTGAAATCAGATTATATTGTTGCTGAAGAGAGACTGAGATATCTGACTGAATGCACTCAAATTGGGATAGCACTTGGCTAAAGACATTGAGAATGCAGAGTTATGTGATTCACTTAATGACATTTTGATCTCATTCATTCCACCTATTTGATTCCCCCATTTTAATTCCTTCTCTCCTGAGCATCGAAAGTATTATTTAAGTATGATACATCACACTCATCTCTCAAAAAAGTACAGGGTGTCCCTCAAGTCTGGACACAGGAAATCTCATTTATTATATTTTGCCTACCCCAAATACTATATTATCAATCATCATTATTTTAATTATTAATTTAATTTATGATTTCACAATTATGAATATATTATATACAATTGACATAATTAATAAATATTTTACATGAAATTTTATTATATTAATACATAACATACATTTTGCCTACGAGTCCACACAGTAGGGCAGTTTGCAGTTGTCGGTAAATATGTTGTCGACGCTTCGAGGGCTAAAAGTAACCACTTAACCTTCAAGCCGCCACATGGGTGTGTCCAAGGACACTATCCATTAAAAATTTAATTCTAGGGAGTTCATAAATATTTTATGAAACGTTTTTTTATCCAGGAAAGGACAGAAGACATGTTTACTTTATCGTGGTAATAGGATTAAGAATACAGCTGTGGAGTGATGGCTAACTTCGAAGAAATAAAATTATTTCATTTGCCATGATAAACATTGTATCTATTGATATATGGCAATATATTTCTGTGTTCTTTAATGGGTTTTGTTGTTAATGCATTATAAAATACTGCGTGATTTCTTGATCACAGAAGTGAAAAATGTTTTACTAAATGTACCGATATGGCTTTCTCTTCTCGTCGTTAATATGGAAATACCTCGTGGTATCAGAACATGAATTGTTTCTCTTTAGAATTGCAATAAAATGTAGAAGATACGTAATTTGACTTAATCCGATTTATTTAATATTTCATAGTTCATTACAAATTTCTACATAAAAATACTTTAAAATACCAACAGTAGTAACAACTATTAAAGTAATAGTAAAGGAACAGAACTATTCAAAACAATAGAACACAGTGTAAAAATACTATTAAAAGCCCTAAGTGATAATGATAATGATACTGGTCTTATCCCCACCCGACTGAAACACGGAAATAGGAACAGCAAAAAATGCGTTAACCAAATCGATGGTAGCGAATATAAAATCAGTATGGAAATTTTATGGACAGAACATAGCTATGGGTACAGAATTCCACCAGCAGAAGTCACCCAGTCGAGTCAGGACCACCTCATCAATCCCATCCCAGAATCTGAAGGATGACACCAAATAATTTTTGTTAGACGCACTGAGAATTTCAGTCCACCTTCAACTTCTTATAGATAGGATGGAAGATCAGATATTTAAGCTTGAACTTTTAACTTTGAAGAAACCTATAATATTTTAGAGTCATGTTTGTTTTTAATCAACTCGTGACGGGGAAATAATCCCAAAAGTCTTCTACGTGTCTTATATGTTACAAAGCCCAACTTCAACCTTATCTTAAAAATTCCTTGGTTTACCATGATAAAACTTTACGAAGAGAGTCGGATTGTTCTTGAAAATTCTAAATATCTCATTGAGAGAATCAGAGGCGTGTCCGATAGGAGCCCGTTAACCAAGGAAACCACACAAACTGGGCCGGAATTTGCGCGATAAGGAAGTAAAAATAACTTTTGGTTTTCTCAATCATTTAAAAAGAACTAAGTTGATAACTCTTCCACTCCTTTTATGCATGCACCAAGAAGTCCTTCGAAAAACATTTCCCCGCGAGTTTTATGATGCTTAATTACACACTAAAGGGCAATCTTGCCTTTTTGAGCGTAATTGTTCAAGAAATTTAAAAAATAACGTATTTTAGAGGACTTGCTTGGAAGGTGAGGTGTAGTGGTGGCACTAAAAGAACGCAACAATTTCATTGCCACTGTTTTGTATTCGAAACAGTTTCAAAACGAAACAGTTCCGCGAAACACCCTGTTACGGACAACAGCTAGGGACACTCCAAACAACAGGCGATCGATTGGCGCTGTTAGGACATGGCTGGTAGTTCTGTATTCTATGCAATTACGAAGGTGAGGTGTAGTGGTGGCACTAAAAGAACGCAACAGTTTCATTGCCACTGTTTTGTAATCGAAACAGTTTCAAAACGAAACAGTTCCGCGAAACTCCAGTAGGTACAGGGTGTTACGGACAACAGCTAGGGGCACTCCAAACAACAGGCGATCGATCGGTGCTGTTAGGACATGGCTGGTAGTTCTGTATTCTATGCAATTAGAAATATTTCACTTAAATAAAGTAACAATTTCATTTGGATTCATGAAATATAGGTACTTAACAGTTCTAATTCTATCTGTAACGACGGGCTGGCGTGTGTTGGCGGTATAAACCGGCAACCGCCTGCAACTGACTCAAATCCATCAAATTGTAGCTTGTAACCGCAACGCAGCCACATGTGCAGTGCAACTGGAACAGAATATAAGACGAAACACACGATCAAGGAGCTAACCTGTCGTAATCAACTGTTATTTTAAACAGTTGCCTGACCGAAACAGTTGCGACTGCCGTCGTTTCACTCCGACAACACTTTGTTCCACCACTAGTGAGGTGTCAACGCGGGATTGATCCAAATGCCAAGAGCCGAAGAGGGAATCGGGTAAATGTGGTAGCTAGAGTACTGGGTTCCCATACCGAGGTCCCTGATTCGAATGCCGGTGGTTGCGAAGAGTTTAGTTAAATCCCGATTCTCGCTTTGATAATGCGTGGTGAGAACTTCAAGTATTGTGCTCCGTCTGTCGGATGGGACGTTAAAACGTGGTCCCCATTGGCGCCTTTCGCCCAGAGCAGGCTAATTCCGGCACCAGATTTCTCCCCACCCTTCCTCAATTTCCCATTCAGCCCCTTTCCTAGCCAACCAAACCATGTACTACCAATCATAAATGGGGCAAATGACCTCAGTTATCGGTCGCCTCCCCAAACTAACCAAAGAACGAACTCGTTCTGAAGCTCGCGATAGAATTTCAGGGAAGTATCAGCCACCACAATCACACGAAACCCAAATAAACTCCTACTGAGGTTTCAAGTTGAACTCGGGTTTTAAGTGATTTACATACAGTTAGCCGTGGTCAAGATGAAGAATACGATGGGGTAAAAGTTGCGCTCACCTACAGTAGAGACTAATGCAATGAGTTTTAAACTGGCTAGATTAAATCAATAGGCCATAGATTTTAGATGCATAACCAACCAGGACAAAGGGTGGGCTTACACTAGCGTGTTCCTACCTCAAGTTTCTTCTACAAGAGCTTGCGAGGAATTTTGCTTGGACGAAGAATTTTTCACAAATTAGTGCAGAAACAGATTGGTTGGGTTTACATTGGCAACAACACGCTTCTTCTAGCGACTTGCCGAAATTTATAACAATCCTGCAAGTGGGCTTGCAGAGCCGTTTACACGTGAAATTCACGTCAAAAGTAGCTTGCTGCAAGTAACTTGCGCAGTAAATTTGTCAGTGTAAACTCTCCTTTACTGTATAAACAGTTGTTTTTGGAGGCCACCGACAGCTAAAATCATTTGCGACATGGAGAACAGTTGAATGGACGTTTATGGAATGATTATTTTTGAAGAATTAACTATTTTTTACTTTACTTTTTAGTAGATTGTAAGTGGCCAATACGCTGGGGGGAAACGACATAATTGAACTTATATGATTAAGATTGTTTGCATACAAATAATAATAAATAACATTTTTATGACATTAATACGCACATACTTCTTATTGCAAAAAATACCATCACAAAATACTTAAGTATTGATAATCTCCGCCAAAACAATGAAAAATGAAAAAAGTATTAAATAAAAAAAAATAAAAATACAATAACTAAAATACAAAGAAACTTTGTCACAATTATAAATTGGAGGAAGGGTGGAGAGAAACGGCGTCAAAGTTAGCGAAACGTGAAAAGAAAAATTAATAATACCAACGAAATTCGCCACATGCTTCCAATTTTCTCTCTCATCCGAAGGACGGAGTAGGTAGTACTCTCAAACATTTCTCCGCATAACACTCAAGAACAGATCTGTACGACACACTGCACCCTTAAGCATTCTCATTTTTTACGGATAAACCATCCAAGTTGTGAGATATGCCAGACTACTCTGCGTATGACACTTCCTGACGGTGTGTGACGACTACCGTGTTATATGCGAAAGGCTGAAGGTACATGGCGAACTGAAACCACATCTTTGGTTTAGCAACCTGGAGTGTGTCAAGCCGCATTTAAAATTTCTCACGTGATACAGGCATTTTCAATAATCTTCAAATTTTTATCTTAAAACTGTGTATTTAATTTCATAGTGTTTTATTTTAAATAAACTTAAAATGCTTTGCATTGTTACATTTGCTTTAGACTAGAAATAATTCACCGAAATTGGGTTACGCGAGGAGAAACAGAACCCTAATTTTTATCATACGAATCGGAAAGCTGCATAAAAATCTCCACCATTGCCGGAATTCCGACCCAGCCCCTCGGGATGGGAAGGCAGTGCTCTATCAAGCCCGATCCCCGCGTAATGAGGTGAGTGACTTTAATCAAGGATCAATTTACCTTGTTAAGGAGTTGGCTTCATGATCACATGCAGTGCTACAGGTTTGTTCACAAAACTGATCACCTTTTTTTCGAATTTATTGGCCCTGCTATTTTCCACATCTCTCTCTCTTCCAACAAGTTGAAGTAACAATGGCTTTTACTTTCTGCCTTCCCTCCCTTGATACGTCATTCCATGCCCTTTATGAAATATATCCTGTTGCTCACCCTCTTGCGGTCCTTGGCGTAGTACACCGAATTATGGTGGATTGCTCCGAATGGAGAGCTTCTTAATTGTGGGTCTCAGGCCGCAGACTAAATACCATCTGGTAGTCCTCTCACCAAGTTTTGGCTCGCGTTGAAAGGTGAAAGCGTGCCTGGGGTATCACTTCTGAGTATTAAAGGAAGAAAAGACTTGCTTGCTTGAACCTCTTCCTCTTGCTCTGCGTATGAACAAGCCGCTCCCTGTATCTCGACTGTTTGCTCGTAAGTCGCCATAGGGACGCGCGGATAGACAGATAAGCATGTTCAGCATGCACATGGCCGAAAACCAGATTGCCGCAACACAATTTCCGTAAACTCAATTTCTGTTTTCCATAAATGTGAAGCGGATGAGTAATAAAGTACTTGAAATAAGCTCATAGAAGTTGGGAAAACTTCCCATCCTGACATCCCACTCCGGTTACCATGGCTTTATGTTTAAAAACGGAATGTCGCCTCTACTGAGCTTCACCTGTGGCATTAAAGTGAAAATATTCAAAAACTGATCGGCGGAATGCCGAGATCATTTTCTTGGAATACAGTCACGCGAAATACGTACATCTTGCAAGTTTAACTGCAAAGACCAGTGGCTGGAATTCTCAATAGCCATGGCTCAATATCCACATGCATGCGCACGAATAAAAAGGACTTTTTACTGTGTAAGTTATTTGAAAAAGTTGGTCAATGATTAGAAATCTAAGGGATGCAAATTGCAAATGAGATATGTTGTACGCCTTGCTTCAGTGGTTATAGAGAATTAAAGCACCAAGAGAATTAAATTATAATACGATACCTGGAGAAAATTGTGAGAAGCTTTGAAAAATTGTGGTCGGGTATTATGCATAATAAATATCATCCAAATAGTAATATATATGATGCATATCATTCTATGAGGCAACATGACCACCAAAGAATATACCAACACAGGGGTTATATTGTTTTGGATAAAATATCCTCAAAGAATAGGAAATAGAGCGAACGTATCGGAAATGAGTCTCTGAGTACTGCGTGTAAAGGATGACTGTTCAATGAGCTGAAAATGTTTGTGAAAAAATGTGTGTGAAAGTTATAACAACTTCATATGGATTCGCAGCCAAAAGCTCATCACCAGTGGTCAACAATTTTAATATTGGTTTGCTTTGGCTCTCCAAATCATTCTCTTTTCAGCCAACCTGCCTCCTCATTCCTTCACAATGTTAAGGGGGTTTTCACCCTTTGATGTCAGGTGTACCGAATTCGGATCACGCCTCTCGGGGTATCTCAGCACATTTACCAAGGCGCAATGTGCCGAGTCCGGAATAAACAGAACTTAAACACATTTAAAAAATATACTCTAAACAGTCGAAAATATTGTTCCTGTGACCTCCAGTATTCAATGTGAGGAGGAAAATATTCTCAGTAACCAAAATTTTGGCCCTTAAATTGTTAGTATCCTTGATAACTTTCATTGTGTATTCTATCATTGGTCCTCCTAACTTTATTAATGTATTCCAATGACCTTTTAACTGATTGTCACTTTTTAACGGAATATTGAGCTATTTTCATGGTGCCTACTGTGAAAGAGAACGGCGCCATGATATATGGGTAGAAAGTTACTACGTAATAACTTTGTATTATCTCCCCTAAACCAAGTTGTCGAACGTAAAAAGTTGAATAGCGTAATGAAATATCCTGAAAATGATAGCTCCCCGTAAAAACTACTCTCAGCAATAAAATTTGATGCAAAGAAATAATCCGTCGTATTCTTTCAAAACTAATTTTTCCTCACAGCCCTTATTATAAAAAAGACATATATTACGAACAATTTCCTGGGTAATTTTGATTGCGACCACTTATATTTCCGTTATAGACTTGTCTTTTAGAATGGGCACTTCTTAATGCTTGTGAACCATCTTAAATATTTGAAAATATTCATACTTTCCAATCGAGTATCCCTTAAATCAATATTCAGAACGATCCATAACCGAAATTATCTGTGCCAGAATTTCCTGTACATATTTTAATCCTTATATTTTAACTGTCACTAAAAGGTTGCCATATACGCTGTATGCTACGACATATGGTCACGCCGATGTGAAATATATTAATCAAATTGCATGTCATTCGTGGAAATAGATTTTTTTAAATCGCAGATTCGACGATAATTATCCGCATAATGCAAAAACGAAGTGCGCAGTCATGTGTCCGAATGTTGGGAAATTTTCCTTGTAAAATTCATTGGACCTGACCGGATTTCGAACCAAAATCTCCCGATTCGAATCCCAGTCACGTTAAATGATTCTTTCATGGCAAATTTTCCCTCGTAGACGTTATAACAAGAACAGAAATCACTATACGAAACAGGTTCGGTTAATTCACCTGCCTGAAGTTACCCGGTCGTCACTTTTATCCACCATATTAACTCCAGCGTCAAGTTTTTCAACCTCCCAACAGGAGGCTCTTGTGGTTTTTTCAACTAGACAAGCTTTTCCGCAGATCAACTGTCCATCACTTTCTCTCGCGCAATAGAAAAAAAGTGCATTGAAGAATTTATATTGCCGGTACACCCCAGAGCTTCCTAAGCAAACCTCTCCGCGTGTAAATAAATGGAATGCAATTACTCAACGACAGACATTCCGGGTTATCATCTCTGCTACGATTTTCACTCCACGCATTTTCTCTCCTCAGGTCATCCGCTCCGAGAAAACGTTTCCGATAAAACCTATAATTGTTTTTTTTCTAAAAAAAGACACTGTCGGCAGGAAAAACCTGCGTGGCTCAATAAATCGAACTCAATAAGCTTTTGGAAATATGTCGGAATATCCTCACTCACTCGCTATTCTTTTTGAATATGGTATCCCCAAAGAACAAATTAACCTAAGTGAAGAATCTTTGGATACGTAGAAGTATGTGGAGATGAAGAGTAAATTAATAGCATAATGAATATAAAATCATTTCGTCATTGTGGTTTGAACGTAATATGCATAATGATCCGCCACGTTACCTAAGGACAAATTGGTTCCCTGCCTTCATGTAATTGGCTTGATACCAACCTGTAATGAAGTGTTTGGAAGAACTTCGAACGTATTCTCCTCCTTTAATCTTTTACGTTTGCAAATCTTTTTCCGGTGTGACTGACGTTTCCAAATATTTTTTAATGCAAATGCCCACATACTACCTTGCTTTGTGGCTTCATCAGCGACTCAAGCCTTCACTTCCTATCGATGTTACATTTATGCCGATAATCGATTTTATCCAAGGCCATACCGTTTTTTAAGTGCCTAATCGAACATACTGTAATTCTCATCATCATCGTCCTACATTACATATAGGCCTTTTTAAAAACTACCTTACCGGTCATGTCGTTCATACATCATAATATTTCAATCGGTGTTTCTGAAATGTGGCTTCGTTAGTTGCAACAGTGCTGAGGTATAAACATTAACGTATGATGCCATGTTGTAAAATTAACTCAGCTCCAGAAGAACCACTGCAATTCATCACCGTGGAGTGGGAGTCAAACCTGTGACTCTACTCTGCTCGGTGATCCCCTTAGCCATTATTGTAGCACTGGAGGTCAAATATCTCTTGACCTCGACAACATTCAGCAAGTTGTATGATTATCCCAGTTTATATATAATCAATTGTCTTCCTTCCACTATCTACAGAGAATTTTTGTGTCTTCGACAATACTCAATCAAATGATGAACGAATTAACACTGAAATTGACATAAAAATACACGTGGCTTTGAGCCTTCAACAAGTTAATGGTCTCACGAGTCGCTTTCAAACTGTTGCCACGATGACCGTATACGTGACTCGGTACATCTCCCTCAGTTTCCGAGGGACGGAGGTCAATTGATGCCGGCAAGAAGAAATAAAGATTTACATCAATATCCTCAACAAGTAGCACGATAAGTTACGGTTATGAGCGAAAAGTTTCGTTAAATTTTTCTAATAACTTCTGAAAGTGAATATAAATCTGCGCAATCATTTCATTTCTTCCTGCATAATAACAAGCAATGCTAGAGATAAAGATAAGTTTATCAGCGATCATTGGATTGTTGCGTCGGCGAATGAGAAAGTATTCCACTTCTACAATTGATTAGGACATTTTTGGACTCTTTAATTCTTAATTAAGTAGTTGAATGGAGGCCAGTTAAAACGAACAATATCGTCGGTCGGAAGGGACGCTAAACTCCATTTGTTGCGGGAAACACATTGCCCAATACCAAAGGTTCCCCTTTGCCCTTGATCTTCTCCAAAATTCCATCCTAGACCTTATTACCAAATATTTATTTAGGACTCATGTGCTCGAAACATAGCGCTTTGTTATCAGTATTGTCCAAAGATCATTGATAAATCCGTACAATAAGAATATTTATTAGTACTGTCTACCTGCCGTCAGATAGAGAAATAGTATTTCTCCACTCCTCGAATCACACCAGTAAACTGAATTGTCTCATCTTACTGCTGTGGAATCTTTTCAGAGGTGTTGTAAAAGACTTTTTCGTTGATGTTGGGAAGTATATATTATATTGCGGCTATATAGCTGCAAAATTCTGGAATATTTTCTCATGGTAGAAATGAAGACTTCTATGACTTTATTGGTCAAGAGAACTTCATTTCAAGGGCAGGGAAAGAATTTCATTGATATTGACCGCGCCGAAACTTTACCACAACTGACTAACTTAACAACACCAAGCACACATATTGTTTGCTAGGAGAGGTTACGCTGAACAACACAGAAAAAATTTCCCGTCAAAATTTCGGTCATTGTTTATGCCTCAGCCTCTTTATGTCACGAACGGCGTATCAACTATATGCTGAAATCAACGGTGTCAGGCGAGATTTGGTGGAACATCGTAATAATTGATGTAATTCATACCTGAAGATGGCTTAGTATACAGCTGAAACACGTGTAGTGTATTTTTAAATAAAGTGGACGTACTACATCGGTTACTTTGATTAACAACTATATGCTGTTGGTAGCAATGGGTAAATTTTAAATCTAAGAATATAATTTCGTATTTTTGAACTAAATGCCTCCCAGAATCGGAAAATTTTGCAGATGGACAATAATCACGAAAATTAGTACATATTTATTTGTCATAGCTGAATCACATGCAATTGCAATTTCTCCTGGACCATCGTGGCAAAATGAATGAATTATTCTTCACCTTCCATTGTAAGCTTTTTAATTTAGATCTTGTTGTTAGTAAATTATGAGGCCTTATTTATGCGTGATGTGCCACACATCAGTGACAAGGATGCAATGCGCATTAGGGGTTAGAAGTTGGCTTTTTTTATTCTAACTTGAGCGTTAACTGAAGGAATACTCATGTCACCACATCTATTATACGATTTTTCACATCATTCACCAATATATAACCGAAGTCAACATTTGAAGATATGATGCAAGGAACTTCATTAACCCTTGATGATGTCGATATGCGTAGCAGTTATAAACTCTATCAGTGAGTTTAAATAATTTTGAAGAATATTTTAATGAGAAATTGTCATTTTTTCTCTGAAGAGGAATCCCAATATTTTGCCTCCTCAATATGTTCATTTGCTTCCTTCATTTATTAGTGGTAGGTATATTTCACTTAACCAAGGATTTTAAGTTTTTGTGCTTTTAGCGCTTTAATAACTCAGATATAGGTAGCTAAAGGAAAATGCTTCTCTAATATACATGCGTGTGTGTGATTTGAAAGAGAACCGAGAGAACATAACATTTGACGAGAAATTGTTGGAAATTCTAGTATAAGCCTGCTTCCTAATAGTTTCAGCAATAGCCGTCAGTAGTGTAGTGAAGTTTCAGTTTCACAGTTTTTTATTAATGCACTCTGCCTCTCCATGAGGAATCACATAACAACTCATAACCCCTACTTTGCGCTATCACTTGTGGGGATTGAGCAGAGGCGACTGCGTTCAACGCTGCTCGATGTTCGTACGTGGAGTGAATGGCACAAGGGGAGTGAATACCTGCTTCGAAACGATCCCGCTACCTCGATAGTTGAGGCAAAACTTTTAGTATACGATGCCCCAACGAGCAAGAATGAACAAATGCTCGCACCGACGATACAAAAATGTATGTCAATCAGTGTACTTGCTCCCAACTGAGTGAAGTCGAGAGATAGATGGTTCTATTACCGCGACGTCTGGGAGGGGAAAAAAGTTATGGTGTTTAGCTGCAGAGAATTTTCGAAGGCATAGGAAATATGTCCGCGCAAAAATATCCAATGAAACATGACTATGAAAGCATGAAACATAAAAATTAAATATATGACAATATGAAACACCACAGTATATTTAAAGTTATTGAAATATTGGGAAAAATATGCTTTCTCTGAGAGGTTACTACAGTCATTTAGAATCGTAGCGGATCTATGCTCTCGCCGCTATTTCTAATAACGCATAGGTACTGCTCTAGTGTTAGAAAGACAGCTACAGTGGTTTTTGGGGGGAATGTTTTAGAGTACTTCACTAAAGAGAGATTCACTTCCCCGACTTACATTGTAAATTTGAATATAACTCAGAAAACACAATTTCAGATAAATATGATGAAGTAATTTCAATCATTCATGGTCCGTTGTTGAAGGAGTACCAACAAATGTTACCATCTGCACGTTTAAAAATGATTTTAGCATAAAAATTTCTACTCCGCAACTTAACATCACATCTCCAATAAAATAACAATTAATCCACCGCAGATTAAGGACATAGATTAGCCGCATGCATAGTCTGGAAGGAATAAATATTTCTGGAACAACTTAATGCCGTACGATGATATAACGCTGGAATACTGTCAGTATTATCTTCTCGGAGTTTCATATCAACCCAACGGTTACCCTCACTATCCCCTCCAAACAGCAGAAAGGGAACACAGTTTTTCGAGGGAAAATAAAATGAGTTCATTTTCAAAAGATAATGATTTTGAGTTTCACGATTTAACTCTCCTCGAATAAAATTAATACTGCTTCTTCTAACTTAAAAAAATCATCAGAACATTTTTTATTGCCTATTTAATCTTCCCAAGGCTGTTCTGGGGAAGTTTATCCCTTGAAGCCCTTTCCCTCCCACTCTGGGCCCCAGATTTGTTGCGATATCTACATGTCGAGGCATAAATGTAACGAGATATAAAGACGTCCACTGACTGGAATTCTGCGGTGGAAAGTTCTGATGCGGATCGCACAGGGAAGAGGGACGAAAAGGTCATAATGGTCCCCCGTTGCACGGGACATAAAAAGGCAAAAAAAAAAGAAAAAGAAAAATGAAAAGGGCTTGAGAGAGAGAGTCACCCCGTCATTGCGTGCGGGTAAATGAAAACTTTTCTGTGTGTGTGTGTGGGTCGCAACCCTACGAGGGGGAGAAAGGGAGAGATTGCGACTTTGATTTTTTGAGGACTTGGGAGGGTCCCTTCGTTACGGCGACCGAAGAGCACGAAAGGGCAAAGCTAACCCCTCGGGCCTCGAGCCGGGCGCCGCAACGCAACTACGCCTTTTGGCGGTCCGGGAACGATAATAATCCCACCCACGCGACGTCCGAAACGAAGGTGGCGGACTCGAAATCTTATCCCCGGACACCGACGTATGTGTTTTTCAATCCACCAGCGAATTCAGTCGCGTGTGGTGAGCATGTGAATAACGCAAGGCGCCGGAACAATCGTTTAATTTCCATAACCAACCCCGAGATGAAAATAATCGCGTCTCCACTAATCTCCGAATATCCTCGTGTAAAGGTGAATTCAAACTCTTTTCCTCGAGTGAAATACGTCGCAAAACATCCATAGAGCCCACATCGAAATTTGTTTTGTAATCTAAATGTTATACTTATTTGTTTTCGAAGTTTGTTGAAAGATCTACATACGGATAACTATCCGTAGCAGGATGCATCTGGAGAATGCTTACATGCTCTTGGTGCCATCCCTGAATACTGTGTGTTGCTACATCTTCCCACGCTGATAGAATAGACAAAATGTATCAAACAATGACTCAGACTGAAGTGTGTGACGACAATGTGTCGCTCATATGATGGCGTTGTTTGTTTATCACGTGGTTTCCCCCATCCATTCTGCTGTTTTTTATTTGCAGAAGTTACGTAACATGCGTATTTCCTAAATAAATGGGCTACTTTTGGCAGCATTGCGGCTGAATTGTTTTTTGGGAACCGATTACAATTTAGACATGAAATTTTCATCACTGCATGAGCGGTCCCTTGCAAGTAAAAAAAGTTTATTTCAATTTGGTACTGCAGTTATTCACGGAGTAATAAATTATTCGGTGAAACTATGCAAAAATGCGGGAAAAGTGACGTAATATCGTTCTCTCTGTTACAAAAGCAAAGTTTTGGGCGGATAATGGCAATTTCCTGTCTTTATATAACATTAGCAATTAAAGCATAACACTTATTACCCAAAGACAAAATGTGTGTTACATGGTGTAATTTATCGGAACTTTGACGCAACCTGTCATCTAGATTGATGAGATTATTTCAAAAGGTTTCATTCATATTGGTAATTTAGACAGGTAAAGGCAAGTAGAAATTGCAAGATTTAATTTTAATGTAAATATAAACAGTGAACACGAGTATAAGCGAGGTAATTTTGTTATTAAAAGTTCCCTTATAAGAGTATAAGTCAGGAATGAATATTTTCCATAAATGCTTTCTGAAGTCCTTTGACTCTGCGTTTACCTTGCCTCGTGCTGAAAGCGCGGAAATCAGATAATTTTTTTTATTTTTGTTTGCTCCAGGGGAGAAAATCTGGGAATTCCGAGATAATTATCACATGAAAATTATAACTAATTGCATGGTTTTGTCGATTCAATATTCTCGAGCTTTCACATCTGGTCTGCAAGCGATAATTATTACATGGTAAATATCGAGTGGGGTTGCAGCATGCAACATGAAACCATGCGTTAATTTGTTATTTTCGCTTGCGATTCCCATCAAGGCGTTTCCAAAATTTAACCAAAAATATATCATTGAGGGAAACCAAGGTCGCAACTATTTTATCTCTTGAAGGAAAAATGCTCCATCACGAGCTAAGGTTGGGTAGGTGATAGATTTTTGGAACTAAACAATTATCATAATGGCGGGTACGACGAGGAAATAAAAAGTGACAATTACAGTAGAAAACCATGCCCCACGTGTGGGTTTGCTTTGGAATGACTGCGCGGTAATCGCAATAAACTGGTGTTTTAATGCCTCGGGAACTGTGGCTAGTTTTGACACTTAACTCAAAGAAAATGCAGGAAACGGCACATTCCTCTTGAAACTACATCAATCAACCGAGCATCAAGAGGATTAAATTAAAATATAAATATCACTTGAAGACATTCGTGACGTAAAATCAATTACAGTCTATAGCGGCAGTTCCCAACCTAAGGCACGTACTTGATTTAGATGTATGGTCTCCAAACTTTTTCGGTTAACGGGACCTCTATGAGCGTTAAAATATCTCATGGAACCCTTAAAAAAATGTTCACATAAGTTCTAGGGTATGTATGTATATATTGTATGTATAAATATTTTCGTTTCAATATAATTATAAAACGTGAAAACAATGACTAATTCAAAGTAATATAAACAACAGTTCTCAGAACCCTTGAGGAGGTTGCGTGAAACTCCAGGGTTCCGTGGAACACAGTTTGATTACCGCTGATTTAGAAGTATGTGGAAAAATGTTAAATCGTCGTACAGGTACCGTAAACACATTTGTATATTGCGCTGAAACGAGATGTTAGGGGCACATTCGTGGGAAATGGCCTGCCGTGAAGAACGCACGACAGGAAATGTTTGGGAACCGCTGGTCCAGAAGGATACTGAAGCTATGAAAATACTTATATTCATGACATTCGTTGAACGTGTGTTTTATACATGTTAAATACAAAAAGCTAAAGTAATATCGGCAAATGGCCTCTTGATATTACACTTTTCTTCCCCAGAGTTGACAGAATTTCTGAAATTAGATTAAAAACAGAACTTGATGTGAAAAGTTCCTTTGATGTTCCTTTAAGTTCTACTGATGACGCTGAATGAAAATGGAAAAAAATCTCAAACCTTGTGACAGTAACATTGCAAATGTCACAAGCTATTTTGGTCAAAAAATATTTCCAAGACGCTAGCATTTTTCTTTCAGTGGTTAATTTCAGCATAATATTTCAAAATATTCTGCTCCACGATTTTTGGCTGTTAACTGTGGGAAGTAAACGCAAGAAAAATTACCTGCAATAAAAGCTGCTCTCTTTTGCTGCCAAGTGCGCTGCATTCGCCCTCTCAGTCCATAGATCTCCGACAAACATTCCCATAAAACGGAAGGGCTCGAGTCCGGCTACTCCTGTTGGAGCGAGAAATAATTATCATTCTGAAATGTGTCTAGAAATCAAAATAAAATAATACTAACATTTTCACGTATAAGTTACAAATACACGAGGCTAAAACAATAGATAAATAAAAACATCGGCATTTTTTCCTGAGTGTGACGACTGACGAAGATGCTGGGGTATTCGTCAGACGGAAAAATAGTCCATGCTTACATCCTTGCAGATATAAAATTAAAACAATAAATTTGAGTGAGTCCAGAACCCAACAATATCTTCAGGGCTCGTTAGCTATTCATGAAATGGCGATTGTTATTTACGACAACGATTGCCCAAATCACGCTTTGACGATAGTGAGTTTCGAATACCTTTTCCCTAGCTGTGGATTAGTGAAGCTCACTTTTTTCCGCACACAATTCCAGTGTAATTGAATAAATAGCCTCATTATTTCGTTTATTCTCCATTCGCAGCTATCACATAAATTCGATTTTCTATTTATATTTATTTTTTACGTGTATTTTCATCCTGACGCACGGTGGAAGATGGCTTGCACTTAGCATGGTGATAGTCGTTCACTGGACCTTTTATGGCAGTGAACGAGAAATGTGAGTCATTTTCATGCATTTCAAACTCCTATAGGAGATTCAGCTCGGATCACTGATGGAACCGTGATGGAGATGCGAAGAGCACTTCCTGTACATCCGGACAGACAGGATGATGAAGGATTTCTTCGGGCACGAGAAATACGTGACTTCGATCCGTGACGTCAGAGGTCAGACAAGACTTGGGCTATGACAAATCAATATCCAACTAACTAATGAAGTAATCAAGACTCCCGAGGTCAAAAATATTCATAGCAAATGAATGACTTCCAGAATAAGAAAGTCGAGTCAGCCTCATGACAAAACCCTAGTGAATTATAGCCTCACAGTGAAAAATCAAGTCAGACATCATGCTTACAAACTGTCGATTTCCTTTTTGATTTGGAAATAATAAACAGGAAACGTACTGTAGTGTTTATCACCCATTGGCTCCGCACAAAAAAATAATCCTGCTGTTGTCGCGATAATTGATTTTGCATCGAGGCAGCGGGCAGATATGGCTGTATAAGCGAGTACGTGAGGCGGGAATCACTACAGACATTCATTATTCGCATTCCCTCCTCGACATCTTCATGAATTCCACAAAATCCTCAGTTCCTTAACGCAATGGCACGGGATACAGTTACATTCAAATTTGTGATATCACTGTAAATTACCCCATCACCCCATCCATCGGAGTAGGGAAGTCGACGAGATGGTAATTGAAGAGTAAAACAGTTCGGATGCAAATGGTGATTTGTTTGAGGATGTCCCGACCGTTTATGACTCATTTTCCGAAATTTTAGCGGTACATATTCATTACTGCGGGTATCGTTTAAAAAAATTCCGACGACACGCGAGACTACAACATTCCAAATTGGTGGGATCACTGAAGATTACAACATCACTCCAAAGCATCGGAGAAGGGTACGTAAACGTGATCCTATCAGAAGAATAACACCGAGTGTGGCGATAAATTGTGAATTGCTTGAGGGTATCCCGACTGTTACTTATTCATTTCCCGAATTATTAACGGCACTTACTAAACCTTTCAAGGGAACGACGAAGGAAGGGCGATATCGTGGCATGGGGATCGCGGTTCCCTCACCTCGCCACTTAAAGGGCGTGTCATGTGGCAACAACACCTGTGATCCCCACTTAACAACAGTAAACACACACACCAACACTCAACCGACTACAACGCCAGCGGTTCGCGGTGCAGAGATGGAGGGAGCGACGGGATGGATAAGCGGGGGAAGAAGACGTGAACTTCACCGCGGAGGCGAAGCAAGACAGATGGGCATCCCCCCACCCCTTTAGAAAGGCGTAAATCCACCACCGAACGGAGAGACCAACCTGGAGCGGTAGGCGCCGAGGGCCTCGGTCCCGGAGCAGCACGTGTGAGAACTCGCGGCCGTCGGGGAGATGTAACAGATATGAAACCCCTCCCCCGAATAGGCCTTCGATCCGACGGAGTAGGAAGCGGTTGATGAACAACGCCTCGTGTAGTTCACGCTGTCCCACTGGCGACACGATTCCTCCTCCGCTCCCCGGCGACCGAGGTTGAAGGAACCCGACGGTTGAAAGGGGTCTCTTGAGTCTAGCTCTCCCCCGACACGACACGCACAGACTCCCTCCACGGCTCACAAAAGACACAGAGATCACCACCACCCCGCCGCTGCTTCCTACTTGTGGCGGTGGTGGGGAGGCTTTCAGGGAGGGGAAGGAAGGGCAACCCCTAGGGAGAGTAGGAGAGCCGGTAAGGGAGAGACTCGTGACCGGGGGATAGGGGGAAAAAGGGAATGTCAGGGGTAGGTAGGGTGCGTGAGCGCGGCAGGGGTATAACTGCGCGCCCTCTACCCTCTTCGGAGTGCCGCCAACGGCTACCGTCGGGGGTATAGTGCTGCCGTCTATCGGTAGAGGGAGAGAGAGGGGTGTGGAAGGGTCGGGGGAAGTATTTTAACGGGGCGGGGACTGCGCATGCTCACCCCACGTGCGGCGTATCGACCGCAAGGGGTCACCCCCTGAAAGGGGTGGATGGGCGGGTGGGTGGAGAGGGGGGTGTAGGGGAGAGAGGGGGGAGAAGATGGGGTAAGATGCGAGGGGAGGGGGATGAGGCTGGCGGTGGGAATTCCACGTCCTGAAATATTTCGTCTGATAAGACTCCGGGGCCAACGTTCCTCCTATGCATTTCCGCGTTCCGTATTCCTTCCGCAGACTTCCAATGGCATTCGATTGGACACACTTTTCTTGTGGGGAACGTCGATGCGGGGAAGGCTATGCTCGCGTAGATGTCGCTGTCGTGTTCCCTATCGCGGTGGGGGGGGGGGCATTTCAAGAGTTGGCTGCCTCGTTCCTCCCCGTGTTATTGATCTCGCGTAGGTCCTTTGCCTTACCTTTTAGTATGAACTCAGGGCGTTAAAATGCTGGCAATTTTGAGATCGATTTGGATTTAGAACTCTGTGTGACCAACGGCTATTTTTAAACAAAAGGTTCCGCGACGTTTTCACGAGGAATTACCCAACGGTTGAAGGTGGAAAGGCGTTTTTAAAGTTTGGTTTGGGCGTCATTTAGGCAATGATCTTCGTCTATGCTAGTCCCATTCAGATAAGTCCACCCCTAGATGCTGCGTGATAAAAACTTCGATAGAAAAGTTCTTTTAGAAGCTGAGCACTGATGTCGGACCAGATATACCCTTTTCCATGCAGCTTGGACGGAATCAATAAAGATTCTTTCTTCTGGCTTCATTTTCTAAATAAAGATTGCAAAAATGAAAATAGACTGGGACGTTCGCATCGTATGAATACCTGAATTTAAAAAATATTGATATTGTTTCAATTTCGTTTCCCCGCACAGCCATTTTCTCGATACCTCTGTAGTAATAAATCTATTGTTAAAGCATAGCTGTACAATTTTCTACGATTACTCCAAGTCTTAGGGTCGCAGGAAAAATCTTCACAGGGGTGAAAAACCTAACTAAAAGCTCTGTTAAGCGCTCAGCAAACAGTGATAGATCCATTTGGTGCGGATTAACAATTTTAAATTCGGTTAGCGTCCTCGAAAATTTACCACGATTACAACTAAACAAAATCGCAAAAAATATAATTGTACATTTATCGTTTATTACGAGAATACGCTTTTTTACTGTAGCAATGTTTATTTTTTGGATTTCATCTAGTAGATTCTGATGCATGTGAGATTTTTATTTGCACCACTAAGCCTGCCTCTACGTTGCTCCAAGTGCTATAAGGGGTATTTCCGAAAAAAATACCAGGTCCAAAAATATGCACGGGAGAGAAGAAAGAAAAGCAGTTATAATCTCTTGTGCTTCTGATCTTTTGGCTGGTGTTTACTTGGTATACGGTAATACCATAAGATAAGGCCTTAGGGGAGATAAGAATCCACATCTCGCATGAGAGGCCTAAAACAAACACCAACATCTTAGAAAACTGAACGTGAATTTGCACTTGTCTCACAAAAATGGTCCTCTAAAATTTAGTTAGCTCTACATTTGGAAGATGTTTTTTCTTTGCCTTTAAAAGACCTATCTACGGTTACGCTTTACTAAACCACAGTCTCCGCCGCTCCTTATGAAGATTTAAATACTCCGCAGGGAAGATTTTCCGAAAGGAGTCATTTTTTTTCGTTTCCACCACAAAGGAATATCATTCGTAATTCTCCGTGAAACTGGAAAGCGCGTCAACAAGTGATATCGTCGCTGCTTGCTGGGTGAGTGGCCTTCCGTCTCCTTTTAAGGAGCTCCATTTCACGTGCACCTAGCCAAGTTCGGGAAAACTGCACCGAATGCAAGTTTTCCGTTGTCTCGCATCGTGCCCTTGAAGGTAAACACAAAAAAAGCCCGTCCTCGTGTGCTGAATAAACGCGGGTGCCTCAAAGGTTTTCGCGAATCGTTTTAATTTCATTTCCACTTGAGGACTGCAATGAGCACTTGCATACTTAACCAAGGGGGTTGTGTAACTCGGCGCCTGCGTTGGGAATGAAAAAGAGCACTATAAAGGACGTTGAAAACTTTTAATCGATGAAGGCTTACAATTCAAAAGCCTTGCAGCACCCCGTTAACGGCCTGTGCCATCTCTTATTTTTTAAACACTGACTCGCAAAGAGGGCAGACATTGTCCGCTGTATAGTTCCTAAATAAGCAGGAAACAAGTCTTATTTCAATGATGCGGAGAAGGGATAGCAGAAGCTCGTGTAAGATTTTGCCATTGTATTACGGTGAGAGAGAAGGAGAATTTAGCATCCTTCTTTCAACTGTAATGACAGAGGTGTAACCGTTAATAGAATCGCCAATTCTTGACCCTTATTAAAATGGGGTGTCATCTGCAAATGCGAGGTAGCAATGAAAATTTAAACTGGAAAGTTAATTTCGTAGTCATTAGGAATAAGGAATATGGAGACATTATTAATTCATAGAGAAACCGAGAAACAGACTGGCGTTGCGGATAGAGTACTGGCACCCCATATCGAGGACCCGGATTCAAAACCAGGCAGTTGCAGACGTTGTTCTATGGAAAACCGATTCTCAATTGAGTTCCCCAGCACTTCAAGGGCAGTACTTCATCTGTCTGATAGGATGCTTTATTTTGTGGTCCCCCTTATTTCGTCGAGAGTGTGGGCCAATGCCGACGCCTTCCCAGCCTCCCCCCTCTTCCCATAAATCCTACCAATACCTAATAACCAACCTCTTCTTAATGGTGTTAGTGACCGCAGCTGTCGATAGCCTCTCGTAAATCTGTTCAGTATCGTGCTCGCCTTTACTTTCAGGCTTCAGGCCACGTTCATTTGCCGTCTATATGAGTATTATAATTAGTTTCTTTCAATGTTCCGTGTTAGTTTTGGATTGTCCTTCAATTTTTCATCTCATATGTAACTGCACATTCCGAAGTTCTTACTTCAGTGACTAAGAATTTCAGGAATGTACATCGAATATACTGACTGCTCGAAAAAGGTGATCACTGCTTACTTCTCATCATTCTTCGTGAGAAATCGAGAAATCGGATATGCAACGCAGCCCGCTTAGCACGCATATTAAGGTGGCCTACGTTTGCTTTCCGTCGGGAAGAATGGGTTCCGTCCCATTGCAGATACACAGGCAGGTCTTATAGATTAACTTCTTTCTACGCTAGCTTAGCTAGATTTCTTAGGGAAGTGAGAGAAAGCAACTCCAGGCGTATTGTTACTGATTCATGGTATTTGAACATAGCACGCGTTGCATCGAAATGTTGCGGTAAACTTGCCGTGAGATCTGAACTAATATAAGCGTTGATTATTATTATTCTCTCTGTATTAAATAATAAGTGAGGTAAAGAAAGTTTATTTTACTTCGCAATAAAAGGTCGGAACGCTTGGAACAATGGCCTGTCGAAACTATTCAGTCGTGTACATAGGCCACAAGATCTAAGGAGCTATCTACTTGAAATATTCTATCAGCGCCCTTTGAAAACTCAAATGCAGGATGTCAACACTGTTTTGAGACAACTGTGGGGCAACTTAAATTTTTTAGCATGGAGCAGTAATCTAGCAATGTTAATCCATTTCAGCATTTATTCGATGTTCACTCGCAACTAACACCTCAAAAAGGTTTTGTTAGAAGCATATCGTTACTTAAAACGTAAAGATAATGGCTGAGGCAAATCGGAGAAAAGGTAGTTTTTGCAATACACGAGTGGTAAATCAGCATGGAAAGTCAATTATATTGGAGTGTAAAATCTTACATATTTCAATCTTTTCGACGTTTATACATAGTACATCCATGCCCATTGGGCCTTTCCCTTTCGAGCTATTCGCAGAGTTACAGTCAAAGAACTTATTATATTATTGCTATTAGGCCTAGGAAACTGGCTCTCCTTTAATAACTTCCTCCATAATGGCCTATCCTTAACTCCCTCTGGGATAACCAATGGAATGGCCTATCCTTAGCTCCTTCGGCACTTCTTTAGCTTGCATAACTCTTTCTCTTCTGTTACAGCCATGCATTGCTTTACACACGCTCTCCTTTTCTTCAGACCACCAATATCCCTCTTCCTTAAGAGTCTCTTACACTACATTTACCCGTAACTTTCTTGGTCTATCACTTTCTTTTACACCATGCACTCTTCCATCATAAATATGTTTCACTATTCGTCTTTTGTCCATTCTCTCAAGATAGCGAAACCAACGATATATATTCATGACACTCATAATGACACAAATGTCTACTACTAGAGGATTCAACCCACATTCATTCATTTCCCACTCAATCCTAACCCCGTCCATCCTATTTTTGCCGCAAACAAGCCTCAGATGCCCCATTCCCAATGTATTTAGCACTATATTCATGCATATCCTGGTTTACTTCCTTTGAAGTTATATCCTAGAATGATGAGAACTCTGGGATTAAAAAAATTATTTTCATCGAACAATAGGTAAAGTACTAGGGGTGGGTACCGTTGATGAAAGCGTATGGCCTACAATAACAGTGCGGCTGCTCAATGTGAAGAGATGAAAGTGTATCTAAAGTGCCTATCTGGAAGGGAGACAAACCGACGCTAAGATTTTACTTTAACATCATTTTATTCGGAACAAAGGGCCATATCTGGGTCAGCCAATAAGGTCCCACCCTCGAAGCCCTTCGTAAGAATCGGAAAAGCTGGAGCCGATACAATATATTAAAGGGATGTCAAATACGCCCACGCTCTTGATTCACTTGCATAGCCCGCTATCGGTACAGGACCACGGGCGGAATTTTCATGGTCCTTTGATATAAAAATTTGGAGACGAAAGAGCCAAACCTACCCTTCACTGCAGTTGGAAAATCCTTCGAGAGCCGTAAATATGTATCTAGAAATGAGGCACATTCAAAGAAATACCATACCAAGTTATGATATTGATTATATTTTTATTAAATGAAGAGAATTTAACCACTTTATGAATAAAATACCTTGAATATACTGACAATCCAACTGAAATAGTTGTTTTTACTTTCCATTTTAATTCAGAGCCGCATGTAGTACGTAACCAATATGCCACATGTGTCGTGTGAGCCGAAGTTTGCTGAAAGAAGCTTCGGCTCCCTTGCCTAGGAAAATAAAACCATTTCAAGGTAAATAATCGAAACACAACAATCATTAAAACAATTTATCGAAGTTTTGAAAAATTACCGCCGATTAGGATATTTTAATATGTACTACTAAATATTCTCCTTTATGAAATATTTAGCTGATAATGGGAATGTGTTATATAATACTTAACTATATAATATAGCGTTGTTTTCCAATAATAAAATAGGAGGGTCAGAACAACGGCAAACAATGACTCCATGATGTACTTTTTTACACTTGTCAATTGAATGCTGCCAAGGATGCAGATCAATAGGCTCTTTACGGGCTATGTCAAATTTTCGTCATTCCGTAGATTCTTCGAACTCCAAATATGCAAGGTGAGAATTTTCATCAGGAACCTCGCAAAGAACTCGGGTCCCCACGGGGACCCTTTAATTGCCAACATTGCCGTAAAAAAAGTTTAATTTTTGATAAAATGATTTATTTAAATAAACCATGGGAATTCATAGCATTTATATTGTATGTGAACAATGGACTCTACCTTCGGTGCACTTCATTCTAATTTCTATTAAGTTTGAGACAAAAATATCTTCCATTATCTGGATTTTTAAATTTGTATTTTTGTATTTGGTGGACATTTCCCCACCTCCGATCATGAAATTGCTTAAAAATACTGCGCATGACGTTATAAAACGCCGGCAACCCTTTAAACCACGAATAATATTGATAAATGCACGGAATAGTTGGTGCAAAACCGATACAAGGAAGAATGAGGCGAAAATTACGTTTATCAATACCGAATGAGTGTCAACACTTGGGCTGAAGGTTGGAATATGGGAGTGATTTGCAATTATCAATCATCTTTTGTTTTGATGTTCATCGATGGCTAAATAATTGGCTTTCCGTAGCGCATAGAATCTGAGGCACGGTGTAATTAAAACAATTATTAAACCAAATAAATCACCAAAAGATTATATTTTTTGTGAAAGAAGCATCTGTGTTGTCGTGTGGTGCAAAGTTTCGGCTGACGTCCGTGGGGGGGGGGGGGGGGTTAAACCTTGAAGAGTCCTCTTCCCACACATTCTGCTGTTTCCTAAATTTCACGATTAAGATATGGAGGTGAAATTGCGAGTAAAATTCTTGTGGGAAAAATTACGCGATACGTATAGCTGTTGGAGTTTTAGGAGCCTTTCGTGTACACTTATCCCTCATTCATTGAATTTCGTGTTTTCTAAGGATTTTTTTAACGATTAATATATTTTGACAAACATACCTGAATATACTGGCCCTACCAAGTTTTTTCTCGGGTATCTAATTTCACATTTTGATGGGTACCTTATCTATTGCTGGCGTCTATGGTCTCTTTTTTCGTGGCTGTTTGCACGGCGGTGGTGCTCAGTAGGTACAAGATCATTCTCTGATGCAATCGTCGAAAACATTTAGGTACTTTCATTATTCATATGCGCCTGCCTATTGTTAAATTGAGTAGGCTATAATGTGATTTTTCCAGCATATTTTTATAATTTATCAGTCATCGAAATCAAAGCATCGTTGGGCTCGGCTCGAATTTGTTCGGGTGATCCTCCTTTTCGTACGAGTGCTTTTGTCCCTGTCTGCTAGTGGCAGACGGTAAGTGTGAAATGACTTTAGCCGTTGGAGCACGTTAAACTAAGATACTGTGTACTGCTTTTCTAATTTATCTTAGGTTCTAAGTTTTCCGTAGATCCTCCATTTAGCATGCTATTTTCACCTAATATAACGAAATTGAATAAAAAAATGTATTGTCTGTAAGAATTCCTTGAAAATTTAGTAATTTATGCTTGATTAAATTATGATTTGTGAAATAGCTTTTCCCAATGGGTAGATAGCATAGTTTGTGAAAAAGTTTACCTGTTACTCTTCTTCTGAACAATCTCATGTGGCTTAAAATCATTGCGGGCAGCAAACCATGATAAGTATCGCCAAGTTGACTCGCAAGAGTCAACTTGGCGATACTTATTTCGCAGAGAAAAATCCCCTGCAGCTACTTATTTAACTAGGAGAATTTGAGGATAAACTGAGATTAAAATTAACGCGAGAAAAATAATGTAATTGACTAATGACTATCAATATATCCGAAAAAATTGGAAATACTGATTATTTTAACAAATATCTTTGTACTAAAACTTTAATTGACTTATGAATTGCATAAAATTATGTCAAAAATTACTACCATACAAATCCGTGCCAAAAACCAGTGTCCACCCATATAAAAGTGGCGCATCGTTGCCGCGAGAGCTGTGATTGGCACAGGCGGCCTTAGGCCAGAAGCTTCAGAACACCCAGGTCGGTCGGTCGTTCGTCATACGCGGTCGTTCGTCATACGCGGTCGTTCGTCATACGCGGTCGTCCGTGTTTTAACCATTTTAACTTTCTTCTCGAACTGCAGTCAGAACAAGTCGGAGGGTTACAGTGCGTGGGAGACAAGACAATGCAGGAAGTTTCGTGTGACTTGCTTAATATTCGCGATGGAGCAGATGATCCTTCGAAAAGGTAATGTGTTACATATGTGAGCATTAAATCCATGTTGACGTATTATTAACCGCAGTGAACAGTTGTTGACCCATTGTTTGATTTGAGAGATTGTGTCTGTCAGTTTACCCTGAGCAACGTACGCGGTGGCTGAAGTTTTACATTGAATGCTCGGGAATTTTGTATTGCACTTCGGCTGCGTTACAAAAGGACCATCTTGGATGTAATTAGAAACCTTTAAACATACGTTGATGTACAAGTTGTGGAATCGCTCAATAGCATACCTTCTATGTCCATATCTTCTGCTGCTATGTCTTTATTTATCGAGTACGATCGCAAGATTTATTGGATTCGAACGAGGATTATAGGTGGTAAGTCAACGGTGCTTGCGTTATATGTGCGTATTGTATTGAATTGGGCCTTTCGATACGTTGAAGAAGTTGATTTTAGCCAAATGCCGTCGTACATGTTCGATTTGAACACGGCAGAATGGCGCTTCGAAGATGGCTTATTTAGAAAGTGATGTGGTAAAACCGAACATTTCGGACGAGGAGATTATTCGTGATTTTTAAGATCGTGATATAGCATAGCTCATCCCCAGAAAGCACGAAATATATATATTACATGATGACAAGATTTGGTGATTTTGTTGGTCTAATACTCAAGTGATCTCTTCAAAATAACGTAAGGTGAGCGCTCAGTTGCATTTCTTGTAAATTAGAACCTCATTCTGAGAGACAAGAGTGCGCTGTATGGGACCGTGTGAATTTCATATATGTATATGGACTCAACGTTACGTTTGTATGTTTTTCCTATGGAGACTCTCATTTACAAATGTATTACATATGTATAGCTTACAAGGATAGTATAAGCGTGCATACATGAAAATACATATGTATGACGCATGTGTTAAGTCGGTATTCAGAAAATTCAAGTGAAGTCGAGAGTTCCCATGTAACGCGGATAGCTTGACCCTTACTATCCATGAACGTCTCATATCGTACCGCATTCAAAATTGTGAATGCAATACCTTACCGGCTCTTCGCTGTCCCTGATAGGTGATATCCTGAACTAAGTTTGGCCCGCAAGTCCATATTGCCATGCAGGTAAGGATGTTCTATGCCCCATATATGGAGTTTGAATTGATGTGAAAGGATGGACCTCCATCCCGAGTCTTATCAGGATCATGGTGATCCAATTGTTACATACCTTGGACTGTCATTGCTGGATTACCACGATCCAATGGTGCTCACAATAGAGGGTTCATGACGAAAATTGCGTCATAAAAATAATTTTCGTAGGAGGAAGCCCGGAAATTTGTGGGGGGGGGGATAAAAAAAAATGTTTACGGGTAGTTGCGGCATTGAGGCTAGAGGGATCTGCACCACTTCTTCGATCAAAATTATGCCGGAAATGATTTTCATCTCTAGATTAATTTCGGATCAAAAGTAAATTAGCAATAGATATTTTCACTAATTTAATTGCATATATGACCAGTTTCGTCGCATAGGTGGCATAATATGTTTCAGAATATTTTCGCCACTCCATGTATACTTTTTGTACTCCTATACATGTACTCCTTTTCTGGATAGGGTAAGGGTTAGGGAATTAAGATACAGGTGGGAATCTAGAAAATTTTCTATATCAGATAAATCTATTGGATTTATCTCACAAAGGTGGCTAACGTAAATTTTTGTTTACTTAAGAAATTAGGAGTATATTAAATCTATAATTGTCCTTTATTCATTTGAGACATCCTCATTTCAGTGCAGACAATGTACAATGATCGAACAATTAATGACACTAGACCAACAGATATGCCCTCCACCATGTACCTATAACAATAAAATCAGATTGAACCCTGATTTTTACATGAATAAAACTATAAAGTTTCATCGCTAGGATAGCTTCCCCTATTTGTTTGTAATTTATTTTCAAGACAATTAGAAATGCATATTTTGAAATTTTTTTCATTTAAACTTTTTAGGTAAATTATGTAGTTCATTAAAAAGCTAAATTTTTTGTCTTTATTCGATTATATATTGACAAAAGAATTGATAGTTCCTTTCGCTCACGGGGTTTTCCATTGGAGATTGTGGGATGATGATTTCGGGCAAGGTCATGATGGCCCATCCCTAGTGGCTAGGAGGGTTTAAGGGCTCAAGGGTATGGTGTTTATGGATAGAGGAATTTACAGGAATGAGGGTAGTATCTTTCAAACGCATTTTCACTCTGTTCTTTTTCCACATTCTTTTGCTTATCTCAAACTCCTCCCAGGCATTCATCCTCCATCTTTTTTATTCTAAGTGTAGTATCTGGAATGAAGTTTCTTAAATGCTTTCTCTCCCTCAGAGGCATGAGGAAATGGGAACGGTTGTTCTGGTCACTCTGTAAATATCTTGTGTTCCACTGCATTTACTTGGAACAATCTTTCCATTTGTCTTATGTATTGGATGTTGAAGTCCCTATATTGTAGTTTGTCAATGCCACTTTTTTCCATTTCCTCCTCTCTGTCCTTGGTATGATTAAAATATTTCCGTAAGTTAGGCAATTTTAAATGGTATCGAGGGCCATTTAGTATTTTCTCTGCACTAAATATTTCCTTTATACAAAATGGCCTAGCTTTTCTGTGGTTGATGATTTCATCAATGTGATGAATCCAGTCATACATCAAATTATATTAGTGAAAACATACGTATGTAGTGTATAAGAGTGGATTTTCTTGAATTTGAGCCTGGAGCTACGATTTTAATTTCAGATGATCAAATGACTCAGCAATATTTCAATTTGTCATATGTAGCATTATTACATAATGAGGTCGGGGTGGCAGTGTAAAATGCTGATCCATCCCTTTCTATTTTCATCAACTGGTTATACATTTTAATTGTTTTAGTGATAAATATGTGCCATCCTCTTATTGACAGAATGCTTATGTATACCTATTATTATTTTCAGCCCTATCCTTTTCTTTAAGACCTATTCCATTTTTGAGATAAAACTTTTTAGTTCTTTCCCTTTATCAGATTTAGCTGAATTTTTAGTCATCAAAGAATTACTTTTAAAGACTGCTCTGGACCACACCTATGCCCTCCTCCGATTCAGTTGATTTGTACTGAGTCTACTTATCTTTTTCCTCTCCACCCAAAATTTCCTCAGTCATCGTTCCTTCTTTATACTATACAGCCGCATGTGTGACTCACTCACTCACGTATATGTACAAATTCCCGACCACTTCTAGAAGAGCTTGGAACTTGAAATTGTTTGTGGATTTTCTGTGGAAGAATACATCGTAGAAAAAATTGCGAAAAATAGGAATTTTCACCCGGAAGTCACCCAAAAAAATCAAAATGGCGGATTTGTAGACCTTCCGAACCGAAATGTAGACTTTCGGTTCCCGTGCTGTAACTTTCGAACGGTGGGTCGGATCTGAAATCTGATGAAATTTTCATAACAGGGAATTGAATTATCACGCGTATTTTACTCCCCCTCGCATGAACAGTCTCAATCAGCCGCATCATTCTCATTTATCGTCCAGTTGCTGCCTTATGTTGCTCTTAATCTAAATACCTAACTTTCATTGTCTTTCCATCGAGTCTCAAAATGTGGAAATCAATTCCGTAAAGAATGATTTATGAATGTGTAACACCGGAAAATGTAGTATTGCTAGAAAATAAGTAGTGAATGTGGCTTAGCACATATTGATGATCTATATTGACTTACGATTTAACCTGTCTACCAGATTCTTGTGGATATAATATAAATTCTGTGAGGTTGTAAAAAAAACTACATTTTGCCATCGTAGTTTCTTTTCAAGAGAAGCCGAAAGTGGATGGCCGTGATTGGAAACCATTAGAAGCTGTTTGGAAAAAGAAATAAGTACATCCATGTATGAATGATGATGGTTTATTCACTCCAAAGCCCTCAAATCATAAGAGTAGCTTGAAGATAATCGGAACCCAACACAGACTATGTATATCCAAAGGATATTGAATGTATGGTTTCCCAAAGGATATACATAGTCTGTGTTGGGTTCCGATTTTGTATATTCCGGGTTGTATATTCCTAAGTTTCAACTGAAAATGACATAAAACTGAAGTTTATGTATTTTGAATGAATTGATGAGTGATAAACTGCAGTTTTTCTGTGTAGAAATATTGTGAAGGCATTGTTGGAATCAGGACTTGGATTGGCAGGCCATTGAATTTTCAAGTCCGGACAGCCTTGAAGGTTGAGCATCAGGGTTTTTCATGTAAATTGCCAGCCTTTTTTTATTATTTCATCACCTGCCCTTGCCGGACCTTGATTATTTTATCTCTGTATTTGCGGCGGGCATGAATATCTTTATCAGAGTTTTTGGGAATAATTTTAATCCACAAATACCCTATCTCTTTGATAGTTTTAATATTTAAGCCCACAGAGCTAGAATGTGTTAAATGATTGTAATCCGCCGTAGCAGATGATTTTTATGGCATGACAGATGTGGAATTTGAAACTAATTTTTACAGTAATACAGAGAATCTATTTTATGCTTTACTTCCTAGTTTATTGTAGGAAGTTATAAGCGTAAGGAAAGATTACCTATAATCCTTAACCGTTTGACCATGTTGCTTGATTGTATGAACATACCTGAGAAATGTGAAGAAGTCACGAAAATATGGAAATTTATGTATAGGCTAGTTTTTTTACGTAGCTGATACTGGGAGGGAATTTTCACTAAGTTCAAGTTATTCTCCGCAGAAGGGACCCAAAATATGCCCAGTGACTTCAGTCACTTTGCACAACCAAACGGTTAATGGGTTTAATGTTGAAGACTGACTTAAAAATAAGATTTAAGCCAATTGTATAATTGCCGATCGAGAAGGGTGTTTCAAGCCAAGTTCCCATCTTTTTCAGGATTGAAATATCTTTTTGAAGTTGCTTTCATTATATTCAAAACATAAAATCACAGTGTTTTGCATTGAATTTTATCTCTGTGGCATTCTTCAATTCCCAAAGAGGTATAATGCAACCAGTATTTAGGTGCAGTGTAGAGACCTGTGAGCATTTTATGAAAACTTGTTTTGGTTTCAGTTGATGACTCAGGACCAGGGGCGGATTAAGGGGGGAGGCGGCGGCCCCCCCCCCGTAATTCCCGGGAAAATAGAAAAGATGGTAATCATTAAGGTGGTTCTCCAATGCAAGTTTTTATTTCACCAGATCAGTACACAATGTTTAAAGATAATTGGAAAATATCTAAAAGCCACTTGTCTAAACATACACAGTATCCTCGATGTTCGCAATTGTACTTTTGTAGGCCTTTTGATGAACAGTGTTGTGAAAGCTTCGGTGCCGTAACGGAAATTTTATAAGATATTATACTATGTATGCAGACCTATATACACCTATTTACTATGCATGCAGAGAATCGTTCCGCGAGTTTGGGCAGTTGAGCCGTAGTGCGTCTGCGAGAGGGGAATACAGTCTTCACGTCCTCCTTCAGTATTGCCTACTATGCGACACCTTCCGCTCTCGTGCTCGTCGCGACATGTCAGTTTCCCGGCTCTAGCAAGTGTATTGTTTCAGTTGTAGTGAGTTCTTCACATGTTTAGGACCCTGCGTCCTTTATTCTGTGATATACCTGACGTACAGATCAACCTTTCAGCCAGAGATGGTAGGTTCAGTCGGTTAATTACAACGACATAACTTATTTGCGCTTTCTCGGGCTCGCCATTAGGGTCGGACGGCCGCGCCGGTTTCAAGCTCGGGCCCACATTAGCCTCCATTGCTATTTATCTGCTTCTTGATCAAGGAATTGAACACCCACCTATTTACTGGACTTTCATTTTCATTGTGTTATCATAGAAATGCTGTAAGAGGTCCACCCACCGTAGTTTTGTCCCTTCTCCTTTTGATAGCAGTAAAATTGAGGAATCTCCAAGTAAACAAAATAATTTTCAAGTATTACGCTATAGGGTGAGAAATATATGCTTATAATGTTTTTTGCAACTCGTCGCAGAAGGAATAGCTAATGTTTACTTATGTTTACAGGCGTCTTCTTGTAGTAGGCCTGGTACAAAGCGGAAAACTAATAGTGCCTCTACGGACCTTCGAAGCTTTTTCTCTCGCGTCCAAAAACAAAAGACGCCAGAAGCAGCAGGAGGAAATAGACAATTTGTTAACACCATGCCTTCATGCTGCACAACTGACAATGAGACTCAAGTACATTCCATGGTCCTTTTACAATCCCCTCCACGTAGTCACGAAACATCGACTGAAGCTCCAATTTCTTCACTTCCTTTGGCTGAAAATTTCAACTGTGATGTAGGTCTCTTCATTGTACCAGGAAAGGAAAGACCTAATGATAGGAAAATAGCAGAACTTTTGGAAAGCCCTTGGACATCCACAAGCCAATACCAGTATCCCTTTTCAACTCATAGGAAGGGAACCGCGGAAGAGCGTCGTTACGTGAGGATAGAACATCTTGAAAAGTACCATTGGCTTGTGGTTTCTCCCTCAATGAATGGACGTTTCTGTAGGTATTGCCCTTTTATTCCCAATCAACGGCTGCTTGCGGTACAAATTTGCTGTTAAAATCCCTCGTTACAGAGCCGTTAAAGTTTTCAAAACTGCTAGGGAAACTAGATGATCTGGAAAACCACCAACACACAGTCTATCACAAAGGTGCAGTGCCCAGTTGGCCCTGAATTTTCTAGAAAAATACAAAAAACCTGAAAATCAAAACACAAGCCAACTGGACGGCTACAGAAGGGAGAAAATCAAGGAAAATAGAGAAAATCTGTAGCTGATACTTAAAAATGTGATTTTTCTTGGCCGTCAGAACATACCATTCAGAGGTCATCGGGACGACGCGACGGTGCATTATTATTGGAAGAGCCCTTGACGAATGACGGTAACTTCCGAGCATTGCTGCGTTTTCGTTGCTAGGTTATATAAAAAATATATAAAAATATTAAAGGAAAATAGTATTTTCTGAATATGTACTAATCTTTTTATTTCATTCCAACCAATTTTCATATTGAACGGCATTAAAGAAGATTTATTTCAAGGAGTTCGAAATCCTTGTGTAGGCTGCCGCGGGTTGATGAATGGGAAGATGCTGGTCTTCCGCGTTTTGGACCGCGTTGGTCTATGTTTCCTTGGACGACAGTTTAGTAGGCGTTGTAGTCGGCGTCTTCTGGTCGGTGCAGGGGCGGATTAAGGTCGCTGTTTTTGGGGGGGCGGTTCACTACTTTCCGCGGCGCCTGGGGGGTATGCAATACCTCTCAACTAAACGGTGGTCCGGGCGGACCTCCCTCGGAAAGTTAAAAGAAATGAAGCTCTTGGAACGTAGTTTTGGTGTGGCTATATTACATAGTAGAAATGATAAATTATTGAGTAAAGCTCTCTAATCACATTTGAAAAACGTTTACAAACGATGTAAAGAATGTCATTCTTGTGAAGATGCAGGTCTCCCGGGTTTTACACCACATTCCAATTATATTTAAACATTGTATACTGAGCTGGTGAAATAAAAACTTCCATTGGAGAACAACCTTAATAATATCCATCTTTCTATTTTCCTGGGAATTATGGGGGGCGGCCCCCCCCCCCTTAATCCGCCCCTGGGTCGGTGAAGTGAAGGCGCAGCAATTCGTCGTCTTATATATCTCAAGCGTTAGACCTGACTCCAACGGGTGAGATATATACAACGATAAATGGCTGCACCTTCACTTCACCGACCTGAAAAGCCGACTGAAACGCCGCCGAAACTGTCGTCCTAGGAAACATGGACCAACGCGATGTAAAACCCGGAAGACACTTCACTTCTTCACAAAAATGGCATTCTTTACATCGGTTTTTTATGTTTTTCAAATTTGATTAGATAGATTTACTCAATAATTTATCACATCTCTTATATATAATATAGCCACACCAAAATTACGTTCCAAGTGCTTCATTTCTTTTAATTTTCCGAGGGAAGTCCACCCGGACATCTATTTAGTTGAAATGTATTGCATACCCCCAGGCGCCGCGGGAAGTAGTGAACGCCCCCCCCAAACCAACGACCTTAATCCGCCCCTGCTCAGGACTCAGGATTAGTGGCAGTAAACCTGCCACATACCCTTAGGTGGCTTGCTGGGTACTATGAGCATTTAGTGCATAGGGACATGGAAACACTTCCATGCCTCAGTCCATCACCTCCAGTCATGGCCGCCTCTTAGAGATTCCCATCATTGCCGTCTTGGTGTTGGTGATGCTGTGTCTGACTTGTGCATGGTGACGAGCTGAGTTATAGCAGTTGCAGTCTCCCATGGACCCCTTGCTTTTGTCCTGGCTGTTGCCAAATGTTACTTGCTTACTTTAAGTTTCTATGCGAATAATTTTTAACTGTACCAAATGATATCAACTGAAGCATGAGCAGTGTATGATAATATCAAATTAATTGTTGGTGGTTTCCCGCAGAGCTGCCACTATTAACTTACAATTTTATTTTCTTTGTTGAGGCTCTCTCTATCTCTTATTTTCCCCCCAAAAATGACTTGTATTCGCAGAGACAAAATTAACTTTCATAGATGTGTTCCAGTGCCTGTATATGTTGCATACTTTAAATCTAGCTGATGTGTTGTAACTATAGGCTTGCTAAGGTGTGAGAATTGTAGTTTTCATTGCATGTAGAATGTGAAGAATGGGTGGGGGGAATGGGTTGGGAGAAGTCATACCACCTGGGCTCATACCATGGAGATAGATGAGTGCCATGACTACTTATATCTACCCCTTCATCTGACGCTCACGAAGCTCTGCAGCCTGCCTCCATCAAGCCAGTGATGCCAGAAGAGAAGGGAGATGGACTTTCGTGTACAGCTGAAAGAGATATTTGATTTGAGGGGAAGGTTTGGCATTTTGGTGTTACCTGGTGGGCAGGCAGTGGGAGGTGCAAAGAAAATGAGATCACAAAAAAATCTATCGAATGAATGGACCTGCTTTAAATCACTGAATACAGAATTTTAGATTGATTGACAAGAAACTCAATTTTAGATTTATTGCAAGGATATAGTTGAAAACATGATTTTAGTGAAACATGTGATTCACTAGATTTTATTAACTTACACTGAAATTTTTTTTCATGCCAGAAGTGCCCTGTCAGAATTCAAATAGGTACTGCTAGAACAAATACTGCTAGAATGGAATCATCAGGATTCCAAATATAGTGCCTATGTGATACGATAATGTATATAATGATCAGTGCTTCATATCTTGAAATAGTTCTCCAATTATTTTAGACTGATGCTGCATGTACCCAAGCAGCAAAAGAATATTGAAAAATTATTTTAAAATTATTTCAAATAACTACTATTTCAAGATTTTAAAATAATGTATGAGGTATTTTTCTTTTCAAGGTTCGTATCCTGTCATCTCAATTTGTTGATCACGTATATATGCATATGTAGGAAGTACTGAGACATTTTTTGCATGAAAAGTTTTTTTTAACATTTCATATGTCAATTTTAATTGAAAATTATTTTTAAATTATTTAAAAATTATGTTAAAATTATTTTAAAATTATTTGAAAATAATTGGAAATTTCAGTTTTAAAGGATGGAGGTAAAATGACTTCTGTGTCTGTCAATGATGACGAAGGTATAATGAGGAAGCTAGAGAAGTGGTAACAATTCACAATAAAATGTATAATAGGTAGTTAAAATGATATCCATAAAGATTGTGTTCGTTTTTTTTGTTATAGTTCATTTTTATATGTAGTATAAATGTTAGCTTAGGATAGCGGTTAATGGATGGTTTAGTTGGATGAATTTGTTCACCTTAAGTATCAGCTATAATCCTAATAATAAAATACTTGAGAAAAATTATTTGAATATATTTTATGCATGAACTAGTAATGAAAATAAACTGATTCATAATTTGGTGAAGACAGGATTTTTATTTGAGTTTCGGTAAAATGAAAGATTAGGCAACGAGAGATTCAGGTTCAACATTCAAATCTCATAAATTTATGATATGACCCTGCTTAAAATTATATTGTAGATTTCAAATTTCCTTCAAAGATTGAGCTATAAATTTTGACAGGAAATAGCAAATCCTCGGGAGCAAAAACAAATTCTTCTGCGTGGTTGACTAAATCCTAAGGAGAACTCCATGGTTATCATAGAAGAGTAGCATGGAAGCCATGAATGAAGTTTCCATTGTGATACTGGTATTTAACTTTATCGCTTGCATTAACCCTATATCCCAGCGTGCATTGAATGCTAGTCCATTGTCGGTTTGCCCTTCGATTGTATCTATTTCATTGTAACTGTATCCACTTCGAATTTGCTACTGTATCACTTCTCTTTACCTCTAGCGCTTGGCTGTCAAATGGGGGAAAGTAAGATGTGGGTGCTATGAGTGTCACCTACCAACCCAGGATAAACATTTAGGCTTATTTTTTCCGATCATATACTTCTAAGGGTGCGGTCCAGTTGCCGCTACAGGTCGAAATTCCTCGCTCCATCGGCCCCCAGTTTTCAGAGGAGCGTCAGGAGCTTGGGGGAGCGAAAGCGATTACGTTGTCAGGGAAGTCTTCACTGCTACGGGAGCGCTCCAGAGCCCCTTGTGGACCTCTCGTGAGCTCGCTACAAACGCTCTGGAGCGTCAATCGGACCGCACCTTAAGTCTAAAGAAGAGTGCGTCGAACAGGAACGCAGCGCAACACATTACACCCCGTTTAACTTACCTCATGGCAGTATTCAGGCAGTATGATCCTTTGTTGACATGCTGAAGATGTTTCATGGCTGATCAGATTGGAAATTTTTATAGTGATAACAGAATTCGTACTCATGATTAACACTGCTTAGTACTTTTATAAAACATTAATGTTGTATAAAAGTACTAAGCAGTGTTAATCATGAGTACTAGTAACTTCTACGAAGTGAAGCCTGCAGCAATCAAGAATTCGTACTACTTATCTATTTTTTAATTGCGACACTTATTACAACGATTGAAAACAATATTTAGGTACACAATCCAAAGCTAGACTTTAGATTCAAAAGCACTGAAATAATATTATTCTAAAAACTTTGTGGTATAAACTGGATGTTAATGCACTGTACACTATAATAACAACTTCCAACTATAAACTATGAACAATAAAAATACAAAGTATAACACCTGTTTCATGTTTTCTCAGAATGTGCACGTGATGGTGTGAAGAGTGATGACAGGCCAAGCTGCCACATATGAAAACATGACCTAGGAAATCACTAGGAATTACCAGCTTAGTACAGCACCCTAAATGGCTCTCAAGACTCCGGAGGACGCCATCATAAATATATTGCCAATCGCCTGCATGCAAAGAAAACTCTATGAATACCAGCCAAGTTACCTGGAAACATTGCTAGCCTCGTTACTAAATGCTTGTGACTTTCTATATGTAGTTACCTATGGTTAATAGCTACCATGTATGTGTATGTCTCCTCGACTCCAATATCACAACAAATGAGCTCATGGCGAGGAATGAAAGATAATTTGCATGCATCGGATGAATATGTGATGATGTATTTAACAAACAGATAAATATCCTTTGACTTGACTAATAATTGTTATTACTTCAGGGGTAAATGTTCGTTAAATAACAGGGCTCTCGGATAACTTCTGTGGAGCAACAAGGAGAATGGATTTCAGGGTAAACGCGTCAAAGACCAAAGTAGTTTTTTTTATATGGAGAGTTTGAATAATGAATGCATGATGAGGGTAAATGAAGAAGTAATCGAACAAATGTACGATTATTTGAATCTTGGTTGAATATTAGTGAAAGATGAAAGGATAAATGAAGAGCCTAAAAGTTGTGTGAATGATGGAAGGAAAGTCATAAAAATATGGAGCATATCAAGAAATGAGTGATTGCCTGGGGAAGCAGAAATAGCAGTGTGCATAAGTGTTCTTCATCCGGCGTTATTATACGGCAGCAAAACCGGGGGGGTTATTTTATAATCTCACTTAAGTGAGAATGCGTCATAAACTACGGAAAATTACGTCATTTTTCGTAGTTCCACTCCGCAACCCAGGCGGCGTGACCATCTTTGGCTCTCAAGTGGTGATATGGAGGTCTTTTCTTTGACTCACCCGCTCTTTTGATTCTTGATCCGTTTCATTTTCCACCACCTTTCATTAGTTCCATCTCACATGTCGCGAGATGTGAGATGCGACATGTCGTGAGGAACGTGAAATGGAGCCACCAGCGTTTTCCAGGACCTTGGCCGATCGTGAGCCGATCATTAAGAGGGCGAAACGGGTCTACCCGCGCCTTCCCGCAAAGAGTCACCAAAAAGGTGAAATTTCAAAATAACCTCCCTGGGAGTGTCAGAATAGGAATAAGGGTTGGCTGAATACCGTGGGAATGGGGTACTCGAAAAGTGTTTGTGGCAAAAGTAGGATGGTTAGGGTTAGGGATGAGTGGGCCATGAAAAAATGTGGGTTGAATGTTCCAGTAGTGAACATATGTATATGAATAGAGTGCGCTTTGTTGGAGTGAAGTGAGTGGTGTGAGAGGAAGGGGTAGACCACGGAAATTATGCGTCAATGTGGTGGAAAAGACTATAGAGAAGGAACATCCAGGAGTGTCAAGAATTGGAGAGAGTGTATGAATCAACGAATGAGTGTAAGGGAAGCGAAATAGGTTTGCAAGGATGGGACATTGTGGAGACAAATATTGAACGAGAGCAACTTTTTGAGGCCTAACAATAATATCTCAGTGCTCTGATCTTGCCTGCTCCGAAAGGGAATGCCATAGAACAGAAAAACGAAAACTAGGAGAGTGTTTTTATCCGGTTCCTTATGGTTGAAGGTAAGTATTATAAGTATAAATTTAAGGTAACAACTGCATGCATAAAGAATATTGTTTAGTTTTTCAGTAATTTTATCGAATTAAAAAGTAGTTATTCAGTGTTCATTTTGTTTTTATTTCTTGGCAATGAATAAACCTGTAAAATCACGGATTCCAATGCAGGTGACGAATTTGATTCTAGATGTCCGGCGGTCTAAAAAATGAGAAATATCTTCAGAAATTAGATAATAAATCTGCAAATAAGTGGTTCAAACTTATGAAAATGAAATGACTAGACAGATCATACAAATGCCATGAAATATTTGCATATTTCCTGGTTTACACATGGCGCCATTATTATACGCGCGGGTGTTTAAATAAACATATTCAAAAGAACCGTGGGAGTAGCCGCGTCAGTATTTTTAGCGAAATCTCTCGCTTTGGAAATGCACAAATGCGTGAAATCCACAATGAAATAATGAGACCTTTAAAACTCTTTAGTTTTTAGTAACGCACATTTTTGTATTTTCTCAGTGACTGTCCCTGTTTAAGTAATTGGTGAGGGTAGTTTCGTTGTAATTTACAGAACATTTTATACCGAGAGGATCGCATCTTACGGCTCTAAAATATTTTCCATTCCCTGTTAGAGGATAAGTCAGGCTTTCGAAGTGCTAGAAATTTCCTAAATGCGACAGAGACGATTATTATGAAAGGGCAATTATTAGTAATGCAAAGTTTAGTTTATCCACTGATGTGGAAGACTCATCCTAGACACGCACAGATTTCAGTTTTATTCCGATAAGTCCTGGAAACACATAACTTTGTGTTATTCAAGCGCAAAGCAAATTCTCATTCCCTGCAAAGACATGATAATTGTTCTCACCATTCTTTATGCCAATGAACGCTTCTTTTTTTCGTACGACCACTGATTATTTTTTTAGTTGTGACAGAAAATAAAACCCACACCATCATCTCCGTTGTACCCAGCGAGTCGCCTCAAGATCATGTGACTCGCGGTGATATAACACAAGTCGTTTTCATTCTTTTGTGAACGAACAAGGATTTAGCTGTAAAGGTGTAAAAAGTCTTTAATTTGTAACTGTGTTGTATTTTAATTAATTAGTACTTTTCCGTCGTTCACTTGGATCCATAAATTTGCGAGGAAAAGGTGCATTTCGATCTATCAGACCCAGTGTCTTTATCTCCATGACGGCTCGCTTCCTCTCCAGCGGAACCTTCTCCCTCCCAATTCCATTCAAACAGCGTCACTTTACACCTTGGAAAATACAGAAGGCGCTAGCCAATCTCCTGAACTGTATAATAAATAATGAAAACATTAAATTTCTTCAAAACTTTCCCCACGGTCATCTCCCTTGCCTCTATTACCCATCAACATGGATTTTCCAACTCCCCGAAATACCTCGCGGTACAACCAAAATTTCCGCCTCCCTACAGAAAAATTACTCCTAATTGATCGCAACTCCTAACTGTTACTTCATGAGTGTGTATGAGTATCAGAATAGACTGTCACAATAAAGCATCGAAAATTCCGTAAAACATCTAATGCGTCGTGACACAAATTAATTCGACCCATTAATTAGGTAGCAGCACCTCTTAATTGCTTTTTGATTCGGTATTTATCACAACTGATTGCTTCGCTTCTTTTTCAAAGCTCCTCTTAAAGGGATCTCATAAATTTTTGTTCGGAAATATTTACCATTGAACTTGTAACTCAATGTCAGAGAGTTTCGATCCAGAAATTATTTTTCATCCCTGAATATAAGCAACCCGGTGAACATTCAAAGCACAAACTGCGTTAGAGACACGAACCTTTTGTGAGAGCCAAACTGTGTTAGAAGCTAATTGGAAACCACGCTAGTTATCGTAAAATTTCGTTATCAAGATTCTTTTAATAGTAGAGTTATTCTAGAATGGTGGATTAGGATTGCAATATTTGGGTAATAATTCGTAAGGACGCTGAAGTTGTTATTTATATGATGTAAAATGCGGAAATTTTTAAGGAGAGATAAATTGAAAACCAAATCGCGCGGTTAAAAGAGAGAGTGGGAGTCTTTACCGTGTTTGTGGTTCTAATAGCTGGCTAACAGATGGCTCCGTCGTAATGAAGTAAATTTAGAGAGTATTTTTTAATTCTAAGTGATAAAAAAGAGACAATAAGAAGTGATAGATACTTTATTAAAAAGATAAATTTAAATAAATTTCTTATTTGTGACATTAAATGGTCTAGCTAGTAAAAATAACTTTTAAATGGATTAAAAGTTCAAGTTTTCGAAGTAGAGTTTTGCGTAAGAATATTTGACCTCAGCCCAAGTTCGATGTTTTGCTTAATGCTGGCAGAGCAAGATTGGTTCTTAGCCCGGCACATGTCTTTTATCGGCCCGGTGTGTCGCAGTACGTACGTGCTTGCACGGTACGGGCGCATCCTTGTAGTTGGTACGTTCATTAGACGCCAATGAGCTCTGTATCCATGACGCCTGCACTTGCGGCACGGCTCACCCAGCATGACTGAGGCGGCACGTGAAAAAATCGGCCGCGATGGGTAGCTTCTATGCGGGGTGGGTTGGGAGGAGTAAAGGATAGGAGGGGTCAATCGCCGTGGTGATGGCGGATGGCCTAACAGGGGAGGGATGGGGTGGTTGCCTGGAGGGGCGGCTGCCTCATCCCCCCTCTTGGGGAGGGGATTTTTCAAAGGGGGGGGCTATGTCGCTTTTATGTTCCGGCAATAATAAGCCATTATAAATCATAACTTTCTCATCATTACTCTCTTAACATCCAAAAATCCCTGTTTTAAATCAAAATTTTAAGAATGTAGACTGAAAGCAATTATTGTTTAGAAATTGCCCTGACAAAACCCACCCACTATCCCCCAAAATTTTTCCCTATATCTTTATTTCACCCACCATAGTACATTGCGAATACTAACCTTTAATTTACAGGTTTTGCGTAGTTATTACTGGATCCAGCTCACTGAATATGCATTCATTTATTTTCATTGTATTAGGGCCTTCTAATGCTTATAAAATATGGGCTGAATTAATTTGGGTTAACTAAGTTTTCTTAATGTTTACCAAATCACGTTACCATTTGTGGCGCCAATTTGAATTCCCCATATGAATGACCCAGCATTCATCGATTTAGTGGTCTTTTTTCTTTGCCTCCCGAATTTTTTTAAACTTACTCTTTTCCCTGCTACGCTTCGGAGTGAAGATTTCTCGTTTCTGGGCTCAAAATGATTAACAACATTGTAAATATCTCCAACATTTTTATTATCATAGAAACAGTCACACATCACTGTCACTGTTTAAAGCCATGCCTTTCAGTAAAAACGAGACAAAAAAACAAGCAACTTAGAAGAATATCAGGTTCAATAATTAGCATTTCTGCTGGAATTTCGACGTTTTCTACCAACACTAAGTACATACATCACACTTTATGTTACTTAATGCCCTGAAAACTTGCATCAACTGCAATCATCACCATCTGCTTTCCGCAGCATAGACTTCCGACAAGGGCTGACAGCGGTCATCGCAGCTCTCAACGATCACCATCTCCCTTAATTATGCCTGCCTCATATATCTTCATTGCTACACTGAAAATATTAACATGACAAAATATCAATATTCAACTCCCCTTCCTCATAAATCGTACACCTCCGCTTCCATAACAGAGGAAATAAACAAAAAATTATGAAAAAACCAGTTATCCGGTATTGGTAATCCGGCACTGCCTCCAACCATATTATTTTTCCCATGCCAGCCGAGATGTGAAATGATTTAGAGTTACATTAACTCCCTCTAGTCCTAAGTGCGAGAAATTTTACAGCTGACATAATTATTTGTCCCAAAACTGAGAGACTTGCAGGTTTCCATTTATCATTTTTGAGTGAACTCATGTCCCAAATGGATGACCCCTATTAGTGACTGTCTAACTGCACATGCTATTATGTGGGCTTTGAGTACCCACATAATAATTGAGGCTAAGCTCAACAGGGCTGAGACTGACCAAAGTAATAAATCTTAGGATACTGGAAGCAAACAGTAAAGAAGTAATGTGGCCATAGGAAAGAGGAATAACTTTACCCCCCAAGTTATTAACTTAATGGATTCAGATTTAGTGGAAAGTGATGGAAAAATTAAGGTCATATCAAGCTCTGATTAATTTGAGATATGTAGAAAGTAAACGTTAAATAAAATTTTACTTCACTCCTCCGAGTCAACCCTTAAAAAAACTTTGTGTATTCGGACATTACCATGCAGATAAAAATCACTCCCCTCTCAGTATACCAGCAGAAGATTAGTTTGAGTTAGAAGGGTCGGCGACTGATGGCAGAGTTCTGCATCAGGTGCAACTCAGTTGGACTTCGAAGTTGTTAGCAAATGCTGCTGCACTGACTGGCTAGGAATGTAGTGCACTTTGCACACTTGGCTACCACCGAGGAAACAGGAGTTTCCTCCTTCAAATTTGGACCAGTGCAGATGAGATAAAGCCTGCACATGCTGGAATCAGATATGTAATGTATGTACTGCCTTTTAAGAAATGCAGGCTTATTGACTGCACTCCGTAGTCCACCCTAGTCTGACTGGTATCTGGTACTTGGGCAGTGTTTCAAGGGTCAGACTTGGGCTTCCTTGCAGCAGAGAAACAAAATGGGACCTGACTTATGCTTGGCTTTGCAGTACAGCCTCGTTGAGTGCAGAATGACACTGACAACTTGGATCATTTGCACCATCAAGGGTAGCTGAGTCCAACTGACAGAGGATGAAATGTTTCTGACAAAGGCATGATGACTGTGTTACATTATCACCCATTGCTTCTAGCCTGCTTTCAATGATAACTGAATGATAATTGTGAAAATTAACAAATTAAATAAATGAGGTCAGTGGAGAGACAGTTGAAGTCACTTTTGAAGGTTACGGGTGATACATGACATGATGGATGGTGGTATACTTTCATGATCTCTCATTGCATTGCTACTGAGTTTATTTTGTCGAAACTATTATCCGTGTACTTGAAGTGTTTGGATGTACGGTTTGCCCTTGCATCTAGTATAAAAGCACTATCTCAGCCATATCATGTATTATTTCCAACATCACTTTTATTTTAAAATTATCACCTCATTTCAATATCTAATAAAAAAAAATTACAATTCATCAGCATTGACATCCAAACAATATTCACTTTATACATAGAAGTGAAACATCTAAGGATACACTAGCTGGACTTCAATTAAAACAGCATACATATTTTTTTTAATGATGAAGCATTCTAGTGAACACACTTCTGAGGCAATATACCAAAGAAATCATTCTGCTGAGGACCCTTTCCTTCATATTTTATCTGTTTTAGTCAACACAACAATCAGCAATAGGAGCATGCAAAAAATTAATTGCATAAAAATGCTTGAGGGAGCATTTCCCTAATAAGAACTAAGAAGATGCAATTTTCCACAGATAAAAATTTTTAATCTGATGATGATGCAGTGCATCGAAACCCAGGTCGATTAAAAATGTTTATGTGGAAAATTGCATTGTCTTAGTTCTTATCATGTTCATATTCCACAACATCTCGCCAGATTCCTCCCTTTTCGGGAGAATTTCCCAGTGAATAATGAGGAAAATATTACTCTCAATAGTTTCTCAGGAATTATGTATAAATCGGTTGGGCATTAGTGAGCATGAGAATGGAGTCTAATAAAAAACCTACCTGTTTTTAGAGGAATCACAAGCTCAAGGCATAACTAGTGCTGTAGCATGTGTCTGATATGGCATCAAAATCTCTGTAAAGTCTGGGCGACACCTTTTACTGTCAAAGGCACACTACTAATAGTAAAAGAAAGTGTTTCACAAATTAACACAAAGACACCTGAACCTCGATGTTATACCCACCCCACTCTTCACTAACAAAGCTTTTTGTCCAGGAAAGAGAAAGGTCCAGTATGCTGCGAAGGTAGCAAAGAAGGAAAAAGGCTATAAATATCTGTGGATATGTGGAGTTAAAGTTTTAATGTGGAAAGCTGAGAAAGAACCAGTATTTGTACTGACATATTTGGACGATATTAAATATATACCTATATAATCCTATATATATATATATTCAAACATTCATAGGAAAATGGAAATGGATAGGTACACATAAAAGGACGAACACAGGGTTTGGTGGGGAAGATGAAAATGAGTCAAATCCAGACAGAAAAAATTTCACCTTAGCCGGGATTTTCGTATGATTGAGTATATATATAAATAAAAATAAACTTTGCCACAGGTGGGGCGGAAATAAATATAGAGACACAAAAAAGAAGGACACTCACACAATATACGTTCTGATATTTCGGCAGCCGAGCTGCCTTTCTCACAGAAGGAAGGATACAGAATGATGGATAGGCATGGGACAAGGGGTAGAGTGAGGTAGGAGGAGAGGGAGGAGAAAGGGGTAAGAAAGGGGAGAAGAGGGGGGGGCGGGAGGGGGTCAGAAGAGGAGAGCGGGGTGAGGGGGGGGAGAAGAGGGGAAGAGGCGGGAGAGGGTCGGAAAAGGAGGAAGGGATGTGGGAGGGAGGAAAGGGGAGGGGCGGGAGGGGATAAAAGGAGGAGAAAGGGGAGAGGAGAAGGGGCGGTAGGCTTGAGTATATATATATATATATATACATATAGGCTTGAGTATATATATATATATATATATATATATATATATATATATATATATAAATTCAAACTTACAGGAGGTAGGAGAAATAGGAAAAGATAAAGAATTCGTTCTTACGGAACGTTTCGAACCAGTTGGTCCTTCGTCAGCTCTAGACTTCTAGAGCTGACGAAGGACCAACTGGTTCGAAACGTTCCGTAAGAACGAATTCTTTATCTTTTCCTATTTCTCCTACCTCCTGTAAGTTTGAATTTATATATTTGTGGCCAATTGGCGAAAACTTCCAAAGATTATATATATATATATATATATACACATGCATAAATAAAACAGTGATACACTAAACAAACACAGAAACACGCAAAAAGGACACTCACAAAAGAAAACTTGTACGTTTCGGCGTCAGGACGCCATCGTCAGCGGTAGAGGAATCTGATTCCTCTACCGCTGACGATGGCATCCTGACGCCGAAACGTACAAGTTTTCTTTTGTGAGTGTCCTTTTTGCGTATTTCTGTGTTTGTTTAGTGTATCACTGTTTTACTTATGCATGTGCATCGTCGCCGAGAGCGATTTTCTACCAAGACATTATATATATATATATATATATATACACACCTATACATACCTTTTTAAACGGAATGTCCTGACTGACTGATTCACTCACTCATCATTTGCGAAGATGCATTGGTTGAACATCAGCGACATGTTGCTGACATGCATTACACATGCGCTGTTGATGCACTGCAGCAGCACGTCTTGGCAACAGGCTCTGAGATAGCACTGCAGAGATGCTGTAGCAGTGCTTCATTGAAGGTGAGTTGCACGTGCAACCTTGACATCCTTGCGCAACAATGCTACAGCTTTTTGTGTTCACTGGGTCCCTTTCAGAACTACCCAACTCAATCACAATAGTTCGAGCCATGCCAAGGGTTGTAAGCTAGAAGCTGCCAAGAGTGGGGAATTCTGAGAGATTAATGGGCATCAGATGGATGAGATGGCTGAAGTACTGGCTTCCCATCACAATGGCTCCTCCTGAGGAAAGAGTACTCCAAGATCTAGCACATACTCCATCCATCAGATTGAATGTTAAACTGTGGACCCCTTGGCAACATTTGTTAAGTGTAGTGTAATGCTAGATTTCTCTTTGCCTTTCCTCCCATTCCCTAATCCTCCTATGCACCAATTCAAATTATGCAAATGACCAGTCTGTTTCTCCCCAAAACAACAAACCATGCAAGGGATTAAGTCAAAAGCATGAAAACAACTTAGGAATAGCTGGACATTTATTCTCAATACAATGTCCAGAACCTCCATTGAGTGTCCATCTTTTGGTAATTCAAAGAGCAATTATTTTATAAATTAGAATTCTAATACACAATCCAGGAGATTATCACCTTGTTGAGTAAAAGTGGGAGGATGCCTGTCTGTGAGGTAGGATATTTAATAAAAACCTTGTTTAATTCTGGGAGTCAAGAAGGAAAGTTAGAAACTATAGCTGTCCCACTCATGCGGGTGTCTAAAGTTAATTTTTCAGGCAAATGGCTCCCAAGGTTGAGAGAAATGACTCTAAAGCTCTCTGATACACACTGCATATTACGACAATAATTTGTCAGTAAAAACATTCTTAGAACATGTTTACAACCAAATAATCATTCCCATCATTGGTGATGGTAATTTTGAGTTATAACATAACTGTTTATAGCTTCCTGGAAAAAAGTTCCCCCAATCAAGGAATAAAAATGTTTGCTCCTCTGAAATAAATGTATCGAATTTTTACATGTGATTGAGTCTCATTTCCTGATTTCCCCTGGCATCACCCCCCCCTCCCACAACACCATGGATCTGGTCTGAACACAATCACACCACAAAGCTTTCGTAGTTTGGTTGGTATAGTTTTAATTCCTTAAACGTGGGGAACTTTCCTCCAGTAGGCTGGAGATTGTTTTAAACTCCAAGATTATACAAATAAAATATTAACATTGAAGGAAATAATTGCTTCAGTGTAATTGTTTTAAGATAATTTTTGTTAATGTATTCCAAAAAACATTGAATTGGCTCTAATTACATGAGTAATATTTGAATTGAATGGCCTTATGCAATTCCAACGAGTAAATCTCTTAGAGAAATGAAAATAATAGAAAACAAACATATTCAGCCTAAAATTTCAAGAAATTATAAAGACTGTTGAACTGGTACTAGCAATACTGTGGAATGTGAGAGCAGATCGGTATCAAAATATAATTAGCAAGGAAATAGAAATTTTCCAAATTTCTAATAATATGTAGGTATATGCAGTACAAACATTGATTTTACTTACTTTACCTTGCTACAAAAGCAGTTGAATAAAAGATTAACTAAGAAACAAATAGTGCAGTTGAAGATGAATACCTAATGGTGAGAAAGGAGAAGTTGGCAGGATATGCCATGTTACAACATTACTATAAAATCACCATTATTACAATGACCATAAGGCATTACTTTTTAAATTTAGATAATCAGAAGAAAGGAATTAAAAACTTGAGCAGTCTACAAGCCCAATGACTTATCAATTTTACATTACACATTATGAGGTGATGATGCATTTATCTGTATTTTAATTGTTACAGGTATATTTTATCACAGATAATTTTACATTAACACATTCAATGTGGAGCACGTCAATAGACGTGCTCCTGGCTGACTGACGGAGCACGTCAACTGACGTGGTCGTTCCATTCCGAAGCCCTTTAAATTTTTTAAAGCCGATTTTGACGACTTTCATGAAAATCGGGCCCGCATTGAATGTGTTAATGAGTGTAATACCTTTTGAGATATGAGAGTCAAAAAACCATCATCATAGAGAAACATTAATTATGCACAAAGATGTAAATTATATCTACACTAATTCCATTCAAAATATAATAAGCCATAAATTAGCTGAAATCAAGCAATACATATTTTTTTATCATACAAAGGCTCATAGATCAACTCAAGTTCTAGATTGCAAATCATTACCATGCGTATTCTAATATCAAAATATTTATTCAATTAATTGCCGGAATGACAACACATTGATTCAGGAAGAAAAAAAAACTTTTCACAGAAAAATTTAAAAATTCACAAGTTCAGAAATAATATATCCCTAAGATATTTCAAATTAAAGCTCTTCTTTAAAGGACTTCTGGTCGCCTTTCCTGTTGTTTTTACTGCCACTTTTATTTTTCTTTTCTGGTTTTGATAGTTTTTCATCCAGACATTTGTCAGTATAATCCTTTAGAGCTCGATTGGTACATAGATATGTAGTCAGAGATGAGTCACCTTGATGGTGGAAGTACCAGTCCTCAATATCACTCTCATAGTCTTCAATCAGTTTCTCACACTAAATGAAAGAAAATATCAATTTCATGAATATAACACCACCATGTCACTAAGGAAAGAACTTGTGAAAGCAATTACAAAAATTAGCAATCATGCAATTAATTATGCATATCAAAAGTCCAAATGTTTTGCATTTTAATAATTTTGACTTTATGCAACATAAAAATCTTCTCAAAATTACTTTCAGCTCCATAGATGAGCAAATGAAACAGTTAACCCAGTGAAAATAACTTCAACAGTACATATGTAGATGTAAAAGCCTCGTCTCATTCATTCATAGACATTTACATTTGATAATGAATATATGTACAAAGTATTAACTGACATTACAATAACATTTAAAATTAGTAACATGGGATGCATATCTACTAAAGTGACAATGCTAAATGTCACTAGATTTTACTCAATAATACAATATTAATACATAGACTTCAGTTAATTTAGATTTTAAAATTCAAAAGAATACACTTGCATACTCTGTATTTGTACTAATTGAGTCCCTCTTCAAATATAACACCCCTCCATGACAAATAGCCATGCTTAGCCTCAGTTTTTTTTGTCTACAGATCGGTGACCAATAATGGGTGGTTTATATCTGGACATATGCAAGATGTAAAATAAATAAAAAATGGCTAAAAAGATATGAGAATGTCAATTCTGGAAGCTGACCACACTTCATTATCCATTTCACCCTCACCATGGAGTATTCTACCAGTAGATTGGTAGGTTTTTGAACAATTCTTCCCCTAACTTCCTTGATTCCCTGGATACCTTTCCACTCTCCAGCACGTTACTTGCTCACTACCACATTTCCCGTAAGTCCCTCATGTCCTCTGACTCCCATTATGTTGTCCAAAATTCCTCTCCTCTTCTGCACTTTACTTAAGGTTCTCCCATCCATCAACCTCTTCAATACCCTCAGCTCTCAACCCCTCCTCCATCCACATTATCAGAATCTCCACCACTAACTACCTCTCCTTTCCAACCAAACACAATACTTCCTTGTTTGTTTTCCCCAATACCTCTCCAATCCATTCTTCTCTCTACTCAAGATCTCAAATTCCTCCAGTTGACCCACATCCTATTTCCAGAATGATCAAGTTTCTCACCCATTGACCATCACAATCCATGTGTATTAGATTTTTCACCCATATTTTTCCTTGAAATTTCTCCTCAGACTCCTCCCATATCGATTCCCTTCTCTTTGAAAATGCTTCCTTAGCTAGAGCAATTCCACATCTAATTTTCCTACCATTAAAGCCAATAATGTACTTCCAAATGAATACCTGGGAGTGTAAAATATTTCTCCTGCATTATTTTATGCTCACTCACCCTAACATTCATCCCCATCTTCTTCCTTCTAAAAAAACCTCAATATGTACCTTTTTGTGACTTATCTTCACACTGTACCTCTACACTCATTATTGCCTCCAACTCCTTCGCAGACTGGCTATCCAATGATTGGTCACCTGCAAATCTCACCAATTTTATCAGCTCCCAGCTATTCCCAAGGATACCTATGCCTAGGATGATGTTTGAACCATGTACATATTTATGATCACTAGAATGTCTCTCCTGCTAAATGATGGTTTTCTTACCACTGTAATTCCACCTCCCTAGCTCATAGTTCCATGCCTCTTGCTCATATCTTCATTCATCCACCACTCTGTTGTGACTAAGTATTTAACCTAGGTGTGCTAACTATTATTCCCTCCATATAACCATACACACCATCAAAATCTTCCTCTCTACCAATAGAGGTAGGCATGTACATAGTACACCTGGATTATAACTAAATACCTTAGATTTGTCTTCTACTCGACTTCTTGTCTTATATTTTCCAATGCCTACACCCTTATAATATTTAGCTCTAAAATTTCATGTGCCAATTCTGATTGTAACCCCCCTCTCTAATATTTTCTTTTATTCCACAGTATTTGCCTCTACTTCTGTGTAAGGAGTTTGTGTGATGATGACCGAGGGGGCCTTGATTCCCCAAAGCCAGGCATGACACCCAGCTAAGGAGACCAAGTCCCATAGTCACAGAGATTCATTTTCTTACAAGAACTCTCCATGATTTCGAGGTATGGTAATGGAGGTAGTATTCCACGGCCACTTTTTTAATCATATTTTTAAGTGACACCAATCATGTTAGAGACCAACACACCTGTCATCAGGCATCTAATGCAGCTGCCTCACTGATTGCAGAAACACGGGAGTAGGACATGGAGGTAAGGACACTGCAGAGAACTATTCATTTGTCTCCTAACCTTTGACCTTTCTGGCATGTGTGGCCCTACTAAAAGCAATTATTACTGCTCCTGTCAGTTCAGTTCCATTCAGCTTCAGGGCCATTGGCCTCCTGGCGTGTGTCCGCAGTCATTTACTTTTTTCCTGCAATGCATTTGCTAAATAAATATTTGCCGCATGCTCAGGAAATACAGACACAAAAGTCCATTTCTTATGTCTCGCTGAGCATATACAATGCTATAACGTGACTGTACTGTGAATATAAACGGAATTGAGTTCGGAACGGAAAATGATCTCTCAAAAATTATTTGGGAATTTTCTGTACTCGATATTCTCAGGCATTACTTTGTGAAAGTCCATATTGACAGAATCAATACAAAATTTGTAAATTCCACTGTGGATTTTATTCAATACGACCGGTTTTCTCACATACGTCACGTATAGATTCAGCACTGAAGATGTCGCCTATGCGATGAAACCGGTTGTATTGAATAAAATCCATTGTGAAAATTACAAAGTTTGTATTGAATCTGTCATTCTGGGAATTTTCTATTTCAAGGTGAAAATTTGAGAGAAATATGTTGTGTCTTATGATGAATGCCAAATTTTTAGGAAACTACAGAAGGCAATCGGATGAGTGTTTCACATCTACACAAGTGTACACAGATAATACAGTTTAACAGGAAGCACGATAGATGTATTTTTAGTGCTACTTAGCAGTTAAGGCTAATGAATTAGAGAATAAATAAAAAAGTAGCTACACTTCCAAGGGCATAACCAGGGAAAGCTCTTGGGAAAGACGATATTTGTGCCCCTCCCCTAACCTCGGCCACTCTTACCAGTGATGATCGCCACAGTTGTTCCTTGGAAAATGTACCTTTAATAAGGACTTTACCTACATGTCAAAACTGATTACTTGCGCTTGATTTGAAATAATCAATTTGAATGTAGGATATTAAAATTGAGCTTTTTCTCCATCGTTGGAGGGGAGGGGGCGATCCCCCCATCGCCCTCCCCCCCTGGTTACACCCTTGACTACCTACCATAAACTTACAATAATTTGTAAAAAAGAAGCCTAATTGTACAGTCTCCATTACTGCTAATGTGATCTATCATCGTTATCTGTCCGTTATACAGTCTATTACACTACTCGTGTGTTCATGCTCTTATCTACCGTACCACGGTATATCGGGTTTCGTAAAGAATTTAATCTAGATCTGCATTAATATAGTACCCTGCAAGACAGAACTGATATTTTCAATTACAAATCACTGATTTTAGGAATAACAAATTCTTCTAAGCATATGTTACCTCCTCTAAGCATATATACCTCCAACATTTGCGTACCTCGGGATTTAAAGGACTGCCAGGAAAAAATGTATTCTTTAGGCGGAAACCATTGAGCAACGAAAATAGAACAAATTGTCAGCTGTTATGATCAAATTAGCAAGAGTAATATACAGGGAAAAATAAACATTTAAACTCACTAAAAATATGGCCATCAACTAATGTGAAAAAATAACATTCAGTTGTTTACCTAAAAACAAAATAACTCCCAAACTAACTAAAAACCTGACAAAACATTACTCCCTAACAACTAAATAACTAACAAAAAATTAGTTCGGAGATTCCTTTACACACGAACTACGTTAAAAATAACGGTAGCGATCCGTTTAAAATTTGTAGTTGTAGAGCTAAACATAAGGAATGTACTTATAACCCTTGATTTGCAAATTACACAAAAATGTTTGTTATTCCACTGCATCAACAAGCAACTGACCGCGGACACATGCTGTGAGTGGGGCTCGCAATGCGACGAAGGGTCGAGATTATCTTCTACCGCAGACCGAAAAAGGGTATGGTGGCCCGAGAAGTAGTCTTTTATGACACACAGAACCTTTTAGGCCTGCTTAGGGCTAGCTTAGCAGCAACGCCATTTTAACAAATTGTTCGTTTGCTTGCGTAGAAAAATTCATGCTGTTTCAAAATATCGTTCGTTCGCTTCCGTTGAAAAATTTACGCCTTGTTAAAACGTTGTTCGTAGCAAAAGGGTTAATCACAATATGTAAACTAGACACAAATATCGATGCATTCATTTTTCATCAATGTAAATCAGGAGATGATTCTGCTAACTGTTATTCTTATAGAAAGAGATGGAGCCTACCTTTTTCATATCTTCCCTAGCTCATACACAATAAATGTCCATAGAAATACATTAATACATACATATCCATCATGCCATTCCCTGAAAATGTGAAATTCACATGCCTTTGGGCTAATGTTAGAATTAGGTGAGCCTCAAACCCTAAGGCAAACTGGAGGTAGATAACTTTGTGCAGCTATTAGAAAACTGGTCCAAAATTATAGTTTATAAATAAGCACTAAATTAAACCAATAAAGACTGGAGGTAGATAACTTTGTGTAGCTATAGAAAACTGGTCCATAATTAGAGTTTATAAATAAGTACTAAATTAAACAAATAAATAATTAAATGACCTAATAAATGTATAAAACCAACCTGAGTCTTCATGTTCGTAATTTCAACAGAAGGCTTGTCCCACAACTCCAATGGGATGCCCAACTCCACTTTTACACCCTTGTCCCTAAAATATTAAAGAAGAGTATTTTACAATGCCTCTATAACTTATATTAATAACAGAAGATAAATGCATACTTCAGACCAAGATTTGAAGCATAATTTGTCAATAACTGGTAGCAAACACTCACACTAATCCATGTAGAGTCTTGAAAGTTTGACTCATCCCTTTGGCAAACCTTGTACTGTCTGTTCTCTCTTTGTGAATATTGTACTCCAATATTCTTTCGCACACTCCATCAAGGGATTCTAAAAGTCTCAGTTCCCTGTGAAAAACAATTTCTAATTAAAATACTAAGACAAGCTTTCACTCGAGGTGATTTTACATAATGAGCAAATGCTATTAAACCTGTCATTCCACTATTTTACATTAATTCACATTATTTATTCACTCAGTATTTATGATTAATAATCACAAATAATACCTAATTTGAGAAAATACTTCAGGACATAGTAGTAACAAATCATTGAGGAATAGTAACTTTAAACAACAGCCTCTTTACACTCCACTACCAGGTGCTAAGATATCTTACACATAAATGACTATTTTATTGAAAAAGGCAAAAAAAATAATGACACCTCATCAAATTTTGTTAGCAGGGTCATTCCACGTCAGTTCAACCACACCATGACACCCACCGACTCGGATTTTGACGAAACTTGGTACATACATATCATCCCTTCACTAATTTAAGAGACAACTCCAAATTTTATTTATTTTTCTCTAGTAATTTTTTAGTTACAGCCTCTCAAACTTAAAGCAAGTTCTCAATTTCTTCCATTCAGGAGGCTCGCCTCCTAAGGAGTCAGGAGAAGTCTTGGTCGAAGAATTAAAGACCATTACTCAGATCAAAAGCAAACTTAGAGATACTTCATACGACATATGAAGAGAGATGAAGAGAGAGATGAAAACTCGTCCATCTCTCATATATCCCAGCATGTTAATGACATAGTTGAAGAAATCAGTTTATCTCATCACATTAGGTGTGCTTTGCACACATTAAATTTGTTAGCAACCTCTGATGCTACCAAAATAATAGTGGTATCTCCATCATTGTCACGTGTGCATCATATGGCCTTGGGGAAATGCACATTTCTCTGCATTCTGCTGAAAAGATATAATTTCTGTTCTGGAATGGAAACTTAGTTATTCTGGTGTTTCAAGATGGAACTCTTTGTATGATGCTATTGGTCAGCTATTGATGCACAAATATAAGTTACCGGCTGTTTTTAGTGTCCTTGAGGTCAAGATCCAAATTAAAGAAGCTGAACTGGAGTACCAACGCGAATACTCTGAAGTCATGACGCCTATTGCCTTGTGCATCGACAAACTTCAAAGAGATGGATGCTTCTTTGGTTTGCTGCTGCCTTCTTTGTTTGTAATCAAAGGAATGTTGGAGGAGATGGAACAAAAGGTTTTCCACTATTGTGCTCCTTTGGTGACAGGTCTCAAGTTGAACCTCGCGAAGAGGTTTGTGAAATACTTCAGTCTTTGCTAAGAAGTCAATGATGCCATTTCGGCATCTTGCACTCATCCTTTGTTTAAAATGAGGTGGCTTCCTAATGGCCAAGAGAGACTTAGAGCATGTATGCAGCAGGTTTTAATAAATGCTGCAAAAAAAATTAATGGTGAAGCCTGCTGCTCTATCAGTGATATCGGTTCTTCCAATGATAATTTCTTTTATTTTCCAGGTGATCAGTGTGACTCTTCATTCCTTGAAATGAACAGGAATGAAATAGAAATTTTGAGGTATTTTGGTGACAAATCAAAGTGCTTGTCAATTTTAACCAAATACCCAACAGTTAAAAAATTGCTCATCGAATATAACACAGGCCTCACATCTAGTGCTCCTGTGGAGAGGTTCATTTCATATGCTGGTTTTATTCATAAATGCATAAGGCATAATTTGTCCGACATAACGTTTGAGACCTAGTTATTGTTAAAAGGAAATGAAGCTTTGTCATGAATGGCATTGAGGTAAAATGAAACATCTAAATCAATTAATTATGCTGTGTTATTCATGGGTTTCAAGTATTTTCCAGCCCGAAATCTTCCAGCAGTAAGCTATATTTTATGCAAATATGTGGTAAACATACTTGAGCTGCTCAATATCTATCAAAGAATTGATTTTGCAGCAAATTTCATTCAATAGTAATCAAAGGGCTTCTTTCATAATTTATTTTGTATTTCAGAAATGTATTTTGAAATTACTTTAGTATTTTGTATCCAAAATACCTTTTTCCGAGTATTTTGAACTTTGTATTTCAAATACAATTTTTGAGAGTAGTTTGTATTTTGTATCTTAATTACAATTTGAATGTATTTTGCCCAACTCTGGTCATTCCACGTCAGTTCACCCAGGCCGTGTCACCCACTGTCTCAGATTTTAGTGAACATTTTTTCACTTGCTGATATCATCATGTTAATGAGCCATACAAAGTTTTTCCTCTTTAGGAGGAATAGTTTCCAAGATATAGGGAGTCAAAGTTTTGGAAAATTGCTCATTAATGTCACTTCCGAGGTTCCACTTTTAAAGTACAGTGAATAAGGAATTCATAGCTCATGGACTAATTAGTCTATTGCAGTCAAATTTTTATTACATGTCAGTCAAAGTTCTAGATTCAACTGAAACTAGTTTCATTAAATTTTCCTTGCACTGTGAGCCACTATAAGTGGATTAATTATTAATTCATTAGTTTTTCAGCACCAAAACATTACTTAATTTAATGGGCACTATCACTCAAAGGCTGTGGAATTATTGAATCAATTTTTTTAAATTGAGCCCAAACATGTACTCTGTGATACTGAGAAAGAAAAATAGTGGGATTTTGATTACCAATATAACTTTTTTTAATTTTTAAGAAGTCCTTATAACCACAGACGAAAAATTGAAGGGCAATTCCATGTCAATTCACCAAGCCCATGACTTCCACTGGCTCAGATTTCCATGATACTTTGATCACTACCTACTGCAAACAAAATATTAATCCAAAATTTTTCAGTCCTCAACCCCATAGTTTCAAAGGTATTCAGGTCAATGTTACGGAAAATTTCTCATATATCACTTCCAAGGTTCTGCTTTCTGAGAACCATGTATACTGTAGAAATTCGTAGTTCATTGACTAATTAGACAGACACATTGAAATGTTTATCACAGGACAATCAAAAAATGCAAATTGCATGTGAAAAAAATTTCATCTTTACCTAACGATTTGAACACCTCCAACTGCATTAGTATTAAGACTTTTTGTGCAAACAACACTACTTCATTAAGTGAGTTCTGTCATTCTAAAGCAATGGAGCAACATCTATTTTATTCATTGAACCCAAGCATATGATTTTCAAAGTTGGGGAAAATAGTTTACTTTTGATCTTTTATAATAAAAGTTTGATTAAAATACTTTTTCTATGTATGCACGGATTATGTAACATTCTTTTGCACACCATGAATCATATAGGTACTGTACTGTAATAAGATATTTTGGCAGGTGTTCAATAAAGTATTATTGACAAATTTATTTTAATTTTTATGTAAAAGTGTACCAAAATATTTGTCTCAGATAACATTCTTCTCAATAATTACCTACTGTGGGCTCTTATTTTTGGGATACTTCGTGATCATCAAAATTTATTATTAAAAAACTCTTCAAAGTAGTGCTTAAAGAAAATAAATCACCACAGTATTTGCCTATTTGAAAGATACTCTATAATCACCAAAACACCCCCTTACATGAGTAAGTTGAAAAGATACAATGTTTCCTATTTTCCCTGCACAGCTCCACTAATCAGTTATCTTCATTCTCCTCCTGAGTTTTATTTAAGAATAGGTTACATTCTATCTCTCCTTAGTAATGAAAAAACAGGCACTTGGTTATAATTATACACAAAATTATAAACAACACGACCAGGGTTTCAGCATCTCATGCCATCATCAGGTGGCATCTGATGCTGGCATGAGATGCTGAAACCAGAGTCGTGTTGTTTCTAATTAAGTGTTGAATTATTTCCAAGTGCCTGTTTTTTCATTAATAATGAAGGAGTTCCACCGAGTAACACCAGAGAGTGTCCTATATCTCTCTTTAAACAGGAAAATTATTACATTGAGTAATAGGATGAACTGCAGAAGATAAAATTGCACTTGCATGTGTATAGCAATCATTCATTCCAAGACTCTCAAAGAGTGAATGTTGCCTCAAAGAATGAGTAACATTGTATCAGTCCTTAGGTGGTAAAAAATTACTGCATTGTATCACAGAGTGAACTTTGCAGAAAACACAACTGAACCTACACGAATCATTAGATATGCAGGTGCAATTTATCTTCTATCTCGACACTTTGACTGACATGTGATAAAAATTTGACTGTGATAGACAAAGTAGTCCATGAGCATGAGCTATGAATTGTTTCCTTATTCACTGCACTTGAAAAGTGGAACCTTGATGGGACCTTAATGAGCAATTTTCTAATATTTTGACTCCCTTTATCTTGGAAACTATGCCAAATAGAGAAGTACAACTTTGTATGGCTCATTAACTTGATGATATCAGCAAGTGAAAAATTTTTCATGAAAATCTGAGACTGTGGGTGACATGGACTGGGTAAACTGACGTGGAATGACCCTAGTCTCTTTTTGTTTGCACTTTACATTGGCTATAAATAGATTTATTAAATAATATTGGCAATTTTCCACAGTATAAACTTTACTGCGACCGGTTTCAATGCACTGCACCCATGATGTGTTACATTGTGGAAAATTGCCAATATTATTTAATTACGATATTTGACCAGATCAAGGCTGAAAAGACTTTTTATACCATAACGAAAAGGTTAAGATGATGAGTAACAAGGGGATGGGTTACGGAAGGTGATGTCAATCAGGAGATAATTGGAATTACTCGCAAGGCCAATGGACTTTGTTCATAGGCATCCATCTTCCATCCCTTCTCCATACAATAGGCCGATGAATCATCTTTGTTTTTCAGACACATTTTATGCTCCTTCGTTCTCTAATTTTAAAATTTCATCCAGTCTGGCCGCTATAAAAACCTATACAGCCATTACATAGAAGTTTGTGGTCTTTCACAAAGCACACACACTCATATCTGTGCTTGCCACAGTGATGACATTATTTAATATATAGTACTTTTTACATGATGAAAGAGATCATAGACTCAGAATAATCTTAGGGCTCTTTTTTGGAGTAGAAATATCCTCTGAGCATGAGATGAGGCTCCCCAATTCATAATTCTAAACTTCATTTGAGAAAAAATATTTGCACAGTACAAAATAAATGGTGACATTTTGTACACATCCCTCATTTTTTTATTTTTGCCACAATTCCCCCTTTTTGGACATGTTTACCCAGCGGACTTAGCCAAAGGACTGTGCACATGTCGGGACTCTCCTCGGGCAACAACATGGTTCCAACGATGTCAACATTGCCTACAACTTCAAATTGCAGAGATTACTCCTTGCCAGCGACTACTTCTTGCCAGTGATTACTTCTTGCCAGCGACTTCTGCCAGTGACTTTGGCTGAAACCTTTCCTTCGCCCAACCCGCTGTTGCTAATATGGTAGGTGCAGGAGAAAATCGAGCACCCCTGGGACAATGGAGGCATTTACTCAGAACCAAAATTGCTATTTTACTCACGAAATCGTTAGATGGAAACAAAAAATGAATTTTAGTGAAAAAATCAATCTTCTAACCGTAGCCATTCACTCATAAATTGAAAATTATAATACACAAAAGGTGACAACCATCAAATGAGCTGCACTGACAAGGAGACATCGCGTGAGTGATGTTAGGGACCCAAATGACGCAATTATTTTCTGAAACTAGAGATAGAATGCGGGAAAAGTGTCACGGCTTTTTTCCATTTGAACCCGGGTTCGAAAGAAAAACGCAACTAAAGAATTTCCCTCTGTATAAATCCTTTTAAATGCGAGAATTGGATAACAGAAGCCGTGGCCGAGCGGTTAAAGGCGTTGGACTAAAACTCCTCGGACTGTGGTGCGGGTTCGAATCCCAATATGGTCAACTTTTTTTTTTCGAATATATTACGGAGTCTCTGTACATTACCCATTCCCATACAGTTATGGCAGTAACGACAATATTTTTTAATTTTCTCCCTATTTTCTGGATTTTCAATCAGCCCCTTTGGGAGACTTTCGGAGCTAAATTCGGGATTCTTGTTTGGCCGAAAAGAGGTCACAGAGGCCTAAAATGTGTAGCTTTTGAAAATACAAGTATATTTCCGTGAATAGGATGGGCTTCGAATGGTCGTGGCTCTTTCTCAAGGCGGTAAACAATGAACGGATTATTACTTTTTAATATACAGCAATGCATGCACTTCAAATTTCCCAGTAACTGCGTTCGAATTATGACTTTTGTGAATCAATTTTTCTTTCAATAGCGAACATGATATAAGTAGAAAAGAGATGGTAACTGTTTACGAGGTTATGTAAAAAATATTTGCTATGACCTTTTTGCGGAGCAACATATTATATTGAAGGGAAGCCTGTATCGTGGGGGAGAGGAAGATATAAGATTCCAGCACAAAAGATATCACGCAATGATAACACTATTTCTTTTCCCACCTCATGTTTATTTCAATTGAAGGAATTCAACTTTTTATTCATGGTGTGGAATTGCTTACTTTCCGATGATATTCATCGTAAAAACATATAAAGCAAAGAATATTTCTGCTCCAAGCCAATTTGTTTTCTGTCGCCAGAACATTTGCATCTGATCGGAGGCATATCCGTTCTACAAACTCCAGACCATTTATTTATATTTTCTCGGATTTTAAAGTGAGCCTTAATTTTTTTATTGCGGGAGAAACACATGAACACGTGCAACTCCTGGAAGTACGTTCTTCTACGCTTGAGCCGCTCTTCATATCTGCTCCCTCAGCCCCTACACATCTTTATGATTTTATTAACCCAAACTAGTTTCCCTCTCTCTCTTTAGGGGTTGCCAAGACAAACGACCCTACATTTCAATGGTTTGTTCAAGGCATTCTCAAAGACCTCTTGGTCTAGCGTTCTTACAAGAGGAAGGGTGGAAATTTTGGCGGAAAGAAGAAAGTGGAAAAATTTGTTGAAAAGACAGTGGGTGGGTTGGGGAGAGGAGACAATGCAGGGAAAACCCTGCGGAAAGAATATTAAGATGAAAGTAGAGAAGAAGTGGAAAATTCAGGGTAGGAGGATGCATATTTAGGGTTGAGAAGGGGTTAGCCCTTAGGATAGATTCCAACTTAAAAAGTGAAACGTGCTGATAACAAAGTATTTCTTTTTCTATATTATGTTTATTTCATTGATGAAATGTAACGTATCAATTATGTTGTTGAATTACATACTTTTGGATGATATGCACCGTAAAAACATTTAAAACAAAGAATAATTCTACACCAAGCACATTTTATAAAGCTCCCACCTGAACAGTTACATTTTCGTGAACGCAGATCATGTGGGAAACATGCTGAATACTGTCCTATCTTCAACCAGTTTTGATGCATACCACGCATGTCTAATCATGTCATCGAATACAGGCGAAGATAGCTGATGGTGCGGCAATGAATGTATTTTAATACCATCCTCCCGGGATGTAATTTCTCTTTTTTCTTTTAACAAATAACTGCTATTTTGGTCATAGCAAATATTTTTATATAAAAAGGTCATAGCAAATATTTTTTACATAACCTCGTAAACAATTACCATCTCTTTTCTACTTGTATCATGTTCGCTATTGAAAGAAAAATTGAGTCACAAAAGTCATAATTCGAACGCAGTTACTGGGAAATTTGAAGTGCACGCATCACTGTATATTAAAAAGTAATAATCCGTTCATTGTTTACCGCCTTGATAAAGAGCCACGACCATTCGAAGCCCATCCTATTCACGGAAATACACTTGTATTTTCAAAACTACACATTTTAGGCCTCTGTGACCTCTTTTCGGCCAAACAAGAATCCCGAATTTAGCTCCGAATGTCTCCCAAAGGGGCTGATTGAAAATTCAGAAAATAGGTAGAAAATTAAAAAATATTGTCGTTACTGCCATAACTGTATGGGAATGGGTAATGTACAGAGACTCCGTAATATATTCGAAAGAAAAAAAAGTTGACCATATTGGGATTCGAACCCGCACCATAGTCTAAGGATTTTTAGTCCAACGCCTTTAACCGCTCGGCCACGGCTTCTGTTATCCAATTCTCGCATTTAAAAGGATTTATACGGAGGGAAATTCTTTAGTTGCGTTTTTCTTTCGAACCCGGGTTCAAATGGAAAAAAGCCGTGACACTTTTCCCGCATTCTATCTCTAGTTTCAGAAAATAATTGCGTCATTTGGGTCCCTAACATCACTCACGCGATGTCTCCTTGTGAGACGTCTACGTCATTCACCTCCCCTCGTTGGCTGTTATGGGGAGTGGGGGTAGAGTTGGGGAGGGGAGGATTTTGATTGGGCGAAGGAGCTGTGGACAGAGGGATGACATATGAAGTCCCACCATGCCCATTCCAGGGCAAGGGTTAAGAACATCAGTTTTTTGTTGCTTATAACTCGAGAAATAGGAGACGGATCGAAAAATGAAAAAAATATGGTTTTTGTATTTTACAAACTCTAACAGATTCAGCAATTAAAAAAATGGTAAACGTCCCCATTGACCATGACACAATGTTAGATCCAGTGTTCCTCGGACAGAGATACAAACTAGTTTCTGAAGCCCCAATTGAAGACTTCCGCCACATCTATGTACCCGTTCCACTATTTCCTCCCCTTCAAGGCTATCAATAATCACATCTCCCCTATACCTTACCCACTCTACCTCCACCTTGCCAAAAATTCCCCTCTTGAAGCTGAGTCATCGTTACCATGCTCTCTGTTTCAGTCCAGACGGCAAAGAGTACACATCACTTCCAGCACTAAGTCAATTTGGATTTAAAGCACCTGACCACTCGCACTTGCACATATTTGTAATTGATTTGGTAGTAGAAGTTGGAAAGCGGTTGACTGAATCTTGATTTGAACTGAACTGAACGGTTTGAAATTTGGTTGGTGCTGTGAAATATACCTGCTTTTATTATTTGTTCGTTGACAATACTTGTTTCAGACTGATTTCCTCATTTTTCATTTCACCTCAGCATGGAAGGAGTTTGCCTCAAGACAATATTTTTCAGCAAGAAAATTATTTCCCTCACCTGCTCCGTTTCAAAAAAAGATACTTGGCGGTACAGTTAATCTCAAGGTATAATCTGGAAGATATAGGAATTGAGATTTTTGGCCAGACAGTTGGCATGAGTTAAAACCAGTCAAGAGTATCAGTTATCACAGATTTAGATGGTTTAATATTATGACACCAAGAGGGGATCAATTTAGTTTTAGTAGGGATGTAAATATAAGAATGTTATTTGGCATGATTTTGTATCAGTAGATATTTTTAACACCAGGAAGAAACATTCACAGTGCCTGAACTTATATTTGCATCAAGTTGTAATTTAGAAAGCCTACATCAGATGCGAAGTATGAACAGCAAACATTAATAAGCTGCCATTAGTGATATGTTAGGCAAGTCATTAATAAAGAGTAGAAATAGAAGATGTCCAAAAGTTGAGTCTTAGGAAACACCAAGGTTTGTGGTTTTGGTGGCTGACCTCACACAAGTTTTTGTGGCATAAGTAGAGAAGGGAACTTGCACTTTTGTATTCTGCTAGAATGAAAAGAGCTCATCAATACAGCACAGGCCCTCTGGTTCCCAATCAAGTTTATTCAAAAGGATATTGTGGTCAATTGAGTCAAGACTTAAGTTAAATAATAAAAAAATGCCTAGTCAATCATTTTTTGATCAAGGGCCTCATTGATTTTTTTAATTAAGGAGAATATAGTCCTGGAAGTGGAATGACTTTCCCTGAAACCATGAGGTGAAGGTGGGGTGAAACTGGAAACCAAATAGATAGGGTGGTAGTTGTCTGTCTCCTGCCTTTCACCTTTTTTATAGCAGTTATATTAATCTTTACTTCATTTTGTTACGAAATATACCATTTCCTAAAGATTCATTAATAATGTGGGGAAGGGGAACGATGATGGAGTATATCTTGAGTAGAACTGCAGGGACTTAATCTAGTTCTGAAGAGTTCTTACTGCCAATTTTTGACAGAATAGTCTTTGAGTTCCTTCTCATTTGTGGTACAATGGTTGTAATTTTAAAGAATTGAGGCAGAGTGGTCAGAAACTCCTAAATCAATAGAATGTAAAAAAAGATAGTTGGATTCAAATGGGGCAAATAAATTGTCTCTGGTAGATTAGCTAAGCTGCATTACTCTAGTGGGGGAGTGGATAGTAGCATACATATTGAATTCCATTGTGAATTATTGAAATAGACTTTTAACATGACTGTCACTTGCCAGTGGAGAAGTCAATATTATAATCCTCACAGAGAATGAAGTTCAAGGAGTTCTTGGACAAGTAGGAAAGAGTATGTTCAACATGGGCAATTAAGGGTGGCACAGCACTAGATAAGAGTGTGGTAAACACACATAATTAGACAGCTAGAAGTTCTGAGTTTGACCCTTATAGTTGAGCATTCAAAAGTCAGCATGAAATATCAGACATAATTTTGATTTCTTTGGTAGGTGAGTCTATCTTGAAAAAAATAGCCACATTATGTACCACATTTATAATTTACTCAGAAAAAGAATTAGGGTGAATTATATCCTTGAAGAGTGAAAGATAAAAATTCACCAACAGTTAACCAGTATTCTGACACACACAGTCAGTCAAGATACTGATCTTTGAGGGAGATCTTAAGGAGGTCCCTTTTTGAATGCAGAGTAAAAATTGAGTGTTCTTGTGTTTCCAACCAGTACGTAGGGTCAAAAACCAACCTCAATCACAAGATAACAGCAGAATTAGCCTTAGAAATTTCAATTCTTGACTTCTTAACCCAAGACCTCTACACTCAATCAATACATCATGAAAAACTCAACTCATAAAATCTGTAAAATTTGCTGAATACATAGCAGGTGTAATCATATCAGCATATCTTAGACTAAAACAGCATGTTCCAGATGATGTTAATGGTATTCATGCAGCATGCACATGTGTCATACTTGTGACACTGGAAGGGGCTGAAATTTTGTTTGAATGGACATAACTGAGAAGAAATATTTAATTAAACCAAACAGATATTCACTTTTATCCACTTCAGATGATGCAATTGGCCCCTAATTATTTTTTATTATACGCTAAATGGTCACCTTCAAGGTCAGAGTAATAATTTTTTCTAATGATTACATGGCCCAAATAGCATGCAAGTTACCACAATGTTTGATTTTCACTTGCTAGACTTACATTGCATTGTAAGTTTGCAGTAAGTCTTTGGCGAAACTGTACTAGAAATCGAAGTACACTTGCTGCAATTTTCCTTCGCAAGTTTTCTGCAAATTTTCTTTGCTATTCTTCTGCAAGTTTCCTTTTTGGCCTATGATAATTTTTTTAAATGGAATTTTTTCTTTTGATACACAATTATACTACAAAATAGGCTCGGTTTCATCATTTTATTTCTTATGTGAATTTATTTTACTGATTGTTATATAAATTTCTGAGATTAGATGTTTCCCAGACAGCAATGTAAACTTGCTACATACTTGCAGCAAGTTTGCAATGCAAGTTTGGATAACTTGCAGCAAACTTGCAATGCAAGCCTATACGTTTGCATCAGGTTTACTGAAAACTTACTTGTATCCACTGTGCACATTTGCTGCTAGTTTGCTTTGTAAGTCTGCTGCAAGATTGATTTGAAAGTGTGCAGAACATATACGTATGTCATTCAATGAAGACAAAGGCATAGCCAGTGATATGAATATCTACTATCTTAATGCTGAAAACGTATAAGCCAATGCTTAATTTCTGAATATAACTTAACTGAATTGGTTGAACTGATATTTTGTGGACAAAAAATTAATTGAATAAAAATAATTTTTTAATATACCAAGTTTTTAAAACGGACTAAAAAGTATAAAATAATTTTCTCTGAGCCCTTCTAAATTTTTGAGGGTGAATTTTTAGTGGCTATGGAGATATTTGTAAGACTTTAAGAGAAAAACGTGGGGTGCAGTCAGTAGATAATAGAGATGAATTCACACCAAATTTCAGTGCATTGCAAATGGTATTAATTGTGGGAGTTTGCCCAATGACACCGGTCCCTTTACTCCTCCTTAATTATCAAGGGTTGCCTGCGCCCAACGTTTTTCTCTTCAAGTCTTACAAATATCTCCATAACATATGCTGTGACTACAGGGTGACAAAAGCGTAAATTGGGACTGTGTGCAGAAAACAGGAGAAACGTTGTGATGGGCCAGTGTAATGACACCATGCATAGTGTGAGGACACTGTATGCAGTATCATTACACTAGTGTACTGTCACACTGTCTCTCACGCTTTCGGCACACTTTTCAGTCCCAATTTATACTTTTGTCACACTAGTCACATTCTATGTACACTGTGTTCAGCCTCTTGGCACACTTCTGTCATGGTTTATTTTCACCAGAGAAGTTAGTAGTAAACCTGCTACAAAATAGCAGGCTATAGCTTTGCAAACCAGATGAAGGTTAAAGATTGCTAAACAAACTTGCAGCAAGTGCGCGCAGTGGAGACTAGTAAGTTTGCAGTAAACCTGCTACGGTAAAGGTATCATAGGGTCCAGTATGGCAGAAATTTTTGTGTGAGAATCGTAGAAAAGTAAGGGGTATTCGATGAATGGGATAGGAAAGTGAAAGGACTGCGCAGCTATAAAATGTAAGAAAAAAAGGCGTGAGATTCGTAGTTATTGAGAAAATAAAGTTTGAAGATGACGAAAATCGTGTAATTTTCGTGATATTTCGACACCATATTCCGAGATGTTGGGAGTAATTTCACGTCTACAATATGGCCTACAAGATTGCGAGCCTATGGAGTGCAACAGGGGTGCTAGGGTGGGACGGTACGCGGGGTGGAAATGGCGATTTTCAAACTGTAAAAAGGCATTTATAGCTGAAAAAAAAGAGGAAAAATGCAATTTTTAGGGAAACGAGAAAACGGAGGAATAGATTTTTCAGTGGTGGAAAATGGGGAAAGTGAGAAAAAGAGGTAAAGGAAGTGAAGATAAATGGGTATTCACGAAAAATATCTCCCGAGGGGATAGATAATTGGAGGGGGGTGTAGTTGTAGTCTCTTCAAAGTTGTAGCGTATTTTTCTAAAGAAAAATGTCCCCCGAGAGGGTAGAATATTGGAGGGGGTGTAGTTGTAGTCTCTTCAAAGTTGTAGCATATTTTTCTGAAGAAAAATATCCCCCGAGAGGGTAGAATATTGGAGGGGGTGTATTTGTAGTCTCTTCAAAGTTGTAGCGTATTTTTCTAAAGAAAAATATCCCCCGAGAGGGTAGAATATTGAAGGGGGGTGTATTTGTAGTCTCTTCAAAGTTGTAGCGTATTTTTCTAAAGAAAAATATCCCCCGAGAGGGTAGATGATTGGAGGGGGATGTATTTGTAGTCTCTTCAAAGTTGTAGCGTATTTTTCTAAAGAAAAATATCCCCCGAGAGGGTAGATGATTGGAGGGGGTTGTAGTTGTAGTCTCTTCAAAGTTGTAACGCGTCGTAAAGCGCGACAGTTAGTTTAAGTTCAAGGCGGGAATACTCATGGGTGGTGGGTATAGAAAATGAAGAAACTGCTCGACCGCTGCGCCGTCTGGAGGAAAAGGGCAGTTTTTCCAATACGGCGTCGATGAAGAGATTCACATCAAAGGTTTAAGTTAATACTTTACGAAATAAAAAGGTTTTATGAAGAAAATGAAAGGTTAGTACCAATGCGCAGATGTAGCATAGCAATATACGTGAAATAGGTGGTATAAAATGACCGGGAAGCAGGTGAAATTAATTTTCTCCCAGACTGGACACTATGATACAAATACCCCTGCTACAAACGTACAGGCTTGCATTGTAAGTTTGCAGCAAGTTATCCAGACTTGCAATGAAAACTTGCTGCAAGTTTGTAGCAAGTTTACTTTGCTGTCTGGGGGAGGATATGATTTTTTCTGTCATCATGCTTCATGCATTTTTGCAAGGGCAGTTGACACTGGCAGGAAAAACAGGTAGAGTCGGACTGCCGGAAATGTGCCAGCAATTGCTAATGTGTTTCCCAAAAAATAGGCAAATTTTAAATTAGTTATGAGGGCCATATAAATGAAATGCCATGAATTAGAAGGGAAACCTGAAGAGGGTAAAATTAATAATTAAACCCCGTTTCTAACATCAATACTTACGACTTTTCATACTTCATTCTCTTCTTATTTTTGTCTGAATCTAGTGAATAACCAATTTCTAGGACCTCGTGAGATTTTCCAGTTTCTTGTAGGCGGGATTCAAGCTCTACGGCCACCACTTTGCAAACTGGAATAAAAGGGAAAGCAGATGAAATAGAGGAATCCCCAGACTGGACGCTTCGAAAGTATTACCCAAACATTTATCATTATTTAGTTAAGATTATTCAAAAGTCCTACCTACCTTCACATTTATCCGCATATTTTACTCCTTCTTCCTCTTCAGGCCCGCAATTACACAAAGAGATTGAGAGGCACAAGACAACCAGAACCAACGCCTTCATGTTCACCGTTCCTTTTTAAAATGAATATCACGAAATTTTATTCCCATAATTTGATAAGACATGAACTAAGAACAGGAAGTACTGCTGTCTTTATCAGTGCTACACTTTCCTCAAAGACTTCCCATGGCTCAAAAACGCTTTAAACCATTGATTATCTGAGGCAAATTTCGCATCGAAGCATTAATATAAATAAGTGTAACAAATGTGTACAGTAATAAATTGTAATCTTCTTCTTTCAAATGCCTATAATGTTCCTATACTTCAAAAATTAATCTCATCGAATGACAAAGGCATCTCGCTATTACGCGGTGTATTTGGATTGGGAGCGATCGGAGTGACGGGGGCGATTTCGCGAACCCTAAAACAAACGCGAACTCCTGCGCGCCCAAAGGCCTCATATGAAAAATTTCAGATATAATGGGAGCTGTCACGAAAATGGGCAAAATTGGGAATTGTGTTACTGCTCATTATTTATCGTAGGTACTCGTTTTACTCCATACGGGGAAAGGACATTTCTTGTACCGTGAAGTAATGATATTGTTTGCGAAGGAGCATCCTCGTTCGCATGTATTATTTTGTTGGTTACTTGCATTTCCGTCATGAGCATACACCTTCAATGCGATTTTTGCTTACATTGTACGCTGAAGATGTTTACAGCGAAAAGATATATATTTTAAATGTTTGACTATGATTTTCCGTCGACCTAGTGCCGTTTCTATAGTGGTCGTAGTGTTCAGTCTTTCAGTGTGTATATTATTCATCAAACACCTCAAAGGAGTTTATGAGGACAATCAGAAGTTTAAGCGGCTTCAAGATTACAAAAAATATGTTAGTATAATGCAGAATCAGATGATTTCATGTGTGCTCAATCTCAGTAGACTAACTACTTACTTTTAATTTCAGATGAATGAAGTTTTAGAGTATATGGGCAGCGTAGAAAATATAGCAAATAAGTCTTCGGAATACTACTACACTCTCAGCAGGCATTTACCCCCACTGTCAAAAGGAAATTAACGTGGGTTTACCCAAATTCTGAGGTAATGCATGCCTTGTTACTTCTATTCTTTGAATGGTTGCAGGATTATTATGTCGAAGAGGGAGTGCCCGTGTAAATTCTCAGGGAAAAATTTCTCCCTTGAAACTAAACTGAAGCCTTTAAAACGCCCTTAAATCACACTGCCTTGCTTATACCATGAAACTGCCTTGAAATTGAAAAAAAAACCAAGGGAGTTAGGAAGTGGAGTGGCAATAGAGAGTCAGTTCTATAAAATGCCGTGCAACTGTGCTGACACAGAGCCACACACACCCATGTAAATATATAATGAGTTGACACACCCTTGCTGCCTAATGAGCTGGCACTCCCTTGCTCTCCCCACTAAAACTCCCTTGCCCACTTCACTAAAACGCCCCTGTGCCCTCTCCACTGAAACTCCTTTGCTCACTAGACTGAAATTCCCTTGCCCACTGCTCTGAAACTTCCTTGCACACTCCCCTGCAACTCCTTTGGCCTCTCAAAATATTAAAACTTCTTCAGATGTTCTAGTTCTGTGGGTAGGGCTTCCTCCTGAATGGATGTAACCAACATCAAATCTACATAGTCCTAAAAAGGTCCTTCAGACAATGGAAAAAAGACACCAGAAGAGAAAAGAGAACCCACGGCCAAGGCCTGCCTACCTTACATTTCCAGTGTATCTGGGAAGATACACTCGGGAGACATAAAATCAAAACAATTCATGTCCCTCCCAGCAAATTACGGAATCACCTAGTACAGACAAAGGATCCAATTGGCCTCAAGGTACCCAGAATTTACCGCATCCCATGCGAGTGTGGCAAGGTCAATATTGGCAAGACAGGGAGAACTATAGAAATAAGATTGAAAGAATATCGACGCCACCTTAGACTCGGCCAGATGGAGAAATCCACTGTGACAGAACACAGCTTGGAAGAAAATCATTCCATCCATTGGGAGGAAACCACCGTTCTGGGGAGAACTAGAGGATACTAGGATAGAATTACTAAAGAGGCCGTTGAGATCCGGCTCACGACCAACAATCTCAACAGGGATCAGGGTTTCCACCTCAGTTGTACCTGGAACCCTATCTTAAAAAAGGCAGGAAACCCTAATATTGGTGGGAACGGATGGTCAATGAACGGAGACCACGGTGGGAGGAACAGAGTATAAAGCCTGGAAAACCAAGACCATCTCTTGTGGGTGTCCTGCTCATAAAGCCACCAAGAAAGAACTAGCTCTACTAGAGCTCTAGAACTCTTCTACTACTCTAGAACTAGATTGACCAAAAACTCGCACCAAAATATTGACGCTCCACAACGTCTCCTCTTAACGTTTCCTACTCAATCGCTGCTGGTGGTAACCACTCCGAATTTCCAGACTTCAACTTCCATAAAAAATCATCTCTTCAATCTGCTTTTTCCCCCGCCAACAACTCAGAGAATCTGCGTGATTGGTTCTCCGGGATTTTCCCCCAACTTTCCCCCCTATCATCAATCACCGAGAAAAAAGCATTCTTGTTTAACCAGCTATGCTCCCTCTACACCTCACCATGAACCAACAGAACATGGCATGCTCTCTCACCCACAACCTCAAACTCCTTTCTTGGAATTGCAATAGTATTAATAACAAAAAACATGAACTATTGCAATACACTTCAGACCAACATATTGACATCATCCTATTGCAAGAAACTTTCCGAAAACCACAAATATCTCTCTTATCCCATCAATACCAAGTTTACAGACTCACAAATGGGAGAGGCTTAGCTATTCTCATTCACCCTTCCATCTCCCATTCCCTACTGAATGTACCCGCATTAGAGAACACCGAGGCAATAGGTATAGCCGTTCACACATCTCACGGCACACTAATCATAGGCTCTTTTTACCAAAAAGCCACCACACCCTTACTAGCTGAAGACTTGGACCATCTATCCTCTACCTTCTCAAAGGGAATAGTATTCAGAGACTGGAATGCCAAACACTCCAAATGGTACTCCGCTCCAAAGACCGGAATGGGAAAACCCTATATAATTTCATCAACCAACGTCCAATCAACATCTCCGCACCAACCACACCCACTAGTTGCCCGAGAGTGCACAAATCATACGGTAGTGTAATTGACTTTGCACTCATTTTCAACCTCCCGATCCAAATCACTCCATCCGTCATCTACTCCTTTACCTCAGACCACTACCTGATTCTGTCCCATATTCCCCTCACCACCAACTCTTCGCCTCCACGCACCACCCTCACCACCGACTGGAACCGCTTCCCGAATGCTTTAAAAACCTGCCTCTTGTCAGTCCCCAGTCTCATCTCCCCCACCCTGTCTGACATGTATGAGCGTACTTCCCTATTGTCTGCCACCCTCCTTGCAGCAAAGAATTATGTCTCCCGCCCTTTTCCTGCATGACCTTCCCTCTTCCCCACCTACTTAGTGGCCCTAATAAGGACCAGAAATACAGCTCACCATACTTGGCAACGGACCCGGAATCTCACTGACAAGATTAATTACAATGAACTAGCAAACAATAAAAGTAAAAATCCAGCGGCTATCCAAAGCCGAATGGAGTCACCACTTTGAATCCCTTACCTTCGAGGACTGCTCACTCTGGAAAACAATGCATGCACTCCGCCAGCCAACTAAAGCTCTGGCGCCACCTCTGAAGGTTGACTGAGAGTTCGTCTCTGTCCCGCACCGTAAGTCCGAAATCCAGGTTGATTTCCTTCAATCTGTTATGTCCCTTCATCCCTCTCCTTCCCCCTTAGATGACCAAATTAACCAACCCCTTCCTTCTCTTCCCAACTGGCCCCCAACTCCACTTCTGATCGTCACTACCTCCACTCTCAGTTCCTACATAAATTCCCTACCTCTCCATCGAGTCCCCGGTCACGGCGGAATCACCAATGAACTCCTGAAAAATGCTGCCCGAGTATCTATATTCCTGGACCTTCTCTGCAATCTGTTCAACCATTCCTTCTCCCTCTCTCACTTCCCCACTCCATGGAAGTGCAGAAAAATTATTCTCCTTCCGAAACAAAATAAAGATCCCTCTGTTCCTGGAAATTCACGACCCACCTCCCTCCTGTCTAACCTTTCCAAACTCTTCGAACGTGCAATCCTTTCCCACCTCGAATCCCACACCAACTCTCAAAACATCTTGTGACATGAACAGCTTGGATTTCGTACTAAAATGTCAGCTGTACACCAGACTGGTCGAAACTATCTCCTTCGGCTTCTACCGTAGGCGAGTCACCGATGTCATTTTTCTGGATGTGGCTCGTGCCTTTGACAGGGTGTGGCATTAGGGTTTTGTCTACAAATTGGCTTCCCTTCAATACCCACCACCTCTAGTCCACTTCATCAAATCCTCTCTCGAAAACCGCTCCTTCCAAGTTTCAGAATCTGGTATTCTCTCTTCCGCCCACCTGGCTAAGGATGGAGTTCCCCAGGGATCCCTTCTTAGTCCTCTGCTTTTTAAAATATACGTTATAGTCATGCCATCCACTCTACACACGCAATTACACATGTATGCAGACGACACAGCCATTTCTGCCACATCTTTCACAGGAGACGCAAATGTCCGCAAACTCAACATGCACTTACACCTCTCACACAAGTGGACGCAAACATGGAAAATACAAATCAACGCAAACGAAAGTACACATGTTCTCTTCACACGCAGATGCAAACATGAACTTCAAACCCGCCCCAAGTTCAACAAATGGCTTATACCACGTGCCCCAGTTCACCGATTCCTTGGCGTTTATCTGGATGCAAGTTTAACATTCGGTGACCATCTTGATGAATGCAGGTGCAAAGCGCACGTTTCCCACCAAGCCATTGTCCGGCTATGCCAACCTAACTCCCCGTTATCACACAAAGCTTGAGTACGACTATACACTTCCATTGTTTGGCCAATCCTTCTATATGGTTGCGAAGTATTTGCGTGTCGCAGAACGATCATGCAGGACTTGGAAACCTTCCAAAACAAATCATTATGCCATCTACTGTGCATCAGCAAACTGATTAATGTTCACGAAGTACTTGCCTTTCATAACCTCTCAACAATCAAAAACTTTATCCGGTCCCTTGTTACTAAATTTAAAAATATACTTAGTAAAAATGAAAACCCACTAATAAAAAATATTTGGGATTATCCTATTTCCCATACCACGCATACACTGCCTCATCATATAACTTGCCTTAAAGTTCTTTCCTATATCTTTCTTCTCTTCTTAGTTTTAATAAAATGATTTATAGAAAAAAAGAAAATAAACATATAACCATATGTTATTAACAACAATGGCAATACAAAATTGAAATAATTATAAAAATCCATCAAAAACAAAAATAAATTCTGAAAATGTATACTTAAACAAAAAATATATAAATGGATATAAAAGAAAACAAAACTGAAAAAAAAGATATAGAAGGAAAAAAACCGTTTGTATTTTGTTTTCCCTCTTTCCTAACTCCATCCCTATATTATAATCCCTCCTCCGTGGATTTAGCAAAAGAAAATGTTCTCAGTTGTAATATTTCAAGTTTCACACAAACAACACTTTACATAATAATTTTATAATCTCCTGTTTTCCACTACTCTTTGTACATGTCAAAAGATTGGTTGTGGTGAGCTCCGCTCACCGAAACGGTAGTAGATCTTAGCGCCTTCGGTGCTGCTATTCCCCACTCAACCATCTGCATCCAGAGCCTTGAAAGTGGCAGGAAAGTCTCCTGCCAAAACGTCAGCAATCATGGAAAGCCGAACCCAGTGGAAACCCGGGAAGAACTCATCAGGACCGACTATACATTGAGGTTTAATTTTTCACTTTGGAGTTTATCACCCAACAAATCGGTAGTCAGACTGATATATCAGGCTACCATGTATGGGTCTGATTTAAGCTCAAGTTATTCTAGGTGTGGATTTTCTCTTAATTTTCAGTTACTGAACACAATAGTAAGAAAGCCCTGGGAATGAAACAATATTTCTCATTTCTCATCAGTCGCCACAACACCAATGCCTTCTCCTCTTCCCCACATCCATCGCTGCCTGTGGGAATGTATCGCCTGATATCCGGTACCCAATAGGCAAGAGCCAAACCGATATGATCCCGATATCCACTAGTTATTTTCCACTATGCCATTTCCTCTATGTCCTGCAATGACATTACATATTGATCACATACCTTGAAGCCAGTTGACCACTAACCTTTTCCACTCTGGTGTTGAATGGAACTTGACATAGCCTAGTTATGTAGTAATTTGTGTTTCGAGTGAAACTCAACATCCAAATTCTATGTGATGTAAAGATGTCCCCTTTTGGTTAAAATATATGTGTATGCAAGCTTGACATGCCGGGGCCCCTGGGCACACAAATTTGGGGCCCCATTGGAAAGTAAAGAAAGGGAATGACAAGAAAAAATATTTTTCTATTATGATTTTATATTTATTATGCTTATGGTGCAGTTAATCAGTTTCACCAAACAGTCAATAATACCTATTTATTATTGTTAAAATGTTCACTGTTCAGTCTCTGGAAAAAATTAAAAATCTGATGGTAATTTTAGTAGGTATCTACTTGAAAATCTGAAAAAAATTGAGCTCCTTCTTTTGTCTAAGCAAATATATCGGCATTTTGGGGCCCCCGTGAGGTCGGGGGCCCTGGGCTCGGGCCCCGTGTGCCCTAATGGTAAAGACGGTATTGCATGCAAGTACAGTTTTTGTACATCTACAGCTTGATTTGGTCATTTATAAAGGGATACTATGAAAAATAAAAATAAATTATTTATTATATAAAAAAATAATTCACCTAACAGTTGAAAGTTGAACTCCCCGTGGTCTGCTGGTGGTGAGGCCAAAGGCATCTGACTGCAAAGGATCACATCCATTGAAAAATGCATTTATATCACTTGTGACTTGAGTGGTAATGAAATATACACAGGGATCACCTCACTTCTGTATTACCCTATTTATTAAGTGCATTGGGAGGCTAGATTCAAACTACTCGTTCATGCATATTTACCCTATGGCTAGATGAGTTACACAAATTTGCTTTTCAAAATTTAAAGCTTTGTGAGAATATAAATCTCATATTTTTTATGAACTCAAAACCAAATGCTATTAATCAGTTTCTATGGCAAACTTTTGCTTTACCTGATTTAGTCCTTGATTTCAAAATCCCTCCTGCTTATGTCTCCTCTTCAGTACAATTAGATCACAATCTATTAAGGAAGGAGATAAGGAAGAAGTAGTTCAAATTTTTGTGGGAGTGGGGATATCTAAATGCTGCAGAATCTGAGTGGCAAGGCGATAAAAACATGAAAAGGGAGAAGCAGTGGAGTTTTAAAGATGACCTGGCCTAGGACAAATCCCCAGTTCAGTGGCAGTGGAGAACTCATGCAGCTAGGGAGAAGCTGGACATTTCAATGGAGTAGCTAGGGAGTATTGCAGTGGAGTTTCAATTGACCACAGTTTTTCTTGTTGAGGCCAAGGCAGTTCAGTCCAGTTGCAAGGTAGTTTCACGTTTGCACCCATTCAGTGGAGTTTCAGTCCAGAATCAGATGAGTTTCAAAGGAATAAGTTTTACTTGAGTTGTTTGTAGTGTCTAGATAGCTGTGTAACCTCTATCACAATTGAGTCATTAAGAGCATTTGTGTGGGCTTTTCCCTTGGAGGAAAAATTGAGAAAAAGTTGGTGAATGTAATTACTTTTTATGTATATGTATTTCTTTGACAAGCATGCCAACTGGCTGGTTGTACAGTAGGTGGGTGAATTAAAACTGAAATGCTGCCTATTGGATTCATCCCCTTCTGGACTGTTCCGCCAATATTTGGGTTAAAAATCCCTGTCATAGAGGGGCAAATTTTGTATGCACTTAGTATCAGTACCCAAGCAGTAATTTTATATTGGCCCAACCTCAGGGCAACGCAGGAAAACAGTGGTTGAAAGCCGGCCCAAAACCTCCAGCCAATGTTGGCTAAATGCCCAAATGATAACTCTGGGAAGCATCTTGCCTATGTTGGCAGGTTATGATGGGCCAATAAATGTAAAAATTCTTAAAAATTGGGGGAGCATTTCTAAATTCTTTCAAATTGCTCAAAAACAAAAAAAAAACGATGGTTAGCTCATATGGCTTGGCTGTAATAATGAAATGAAATTTTCCAAAAGCCGTAAACAGTTGTATCTTTTAAATATATAATGTCTGGGCCAGAGTTGCTTACTTCTTTGTACATATTTAAAAGCTATATAATCATTTTCAACTTGTGAAGATTTTCATTCCATCATTGAAGCAAAAGCTTACTTTACCTTCTTCGTCTATGTCAGATAATTTCTCAGTGATTTCTTTAGTCTCCTTGAAAGTACCTACTTCCAGGATGTATTGCTAGCTATGGTATGTGTGTATTTTGTGCAAGGCCCAGATCTAAATGTTAGGAATATAGGTACTGGCCCTTTAGAGGCCCAGAAGAAACTCACATTCTATAAATATTGGATAAAGTTAATAATGGCTTTCGCAGCAAAATATGGCAAAAACAAAAACTTTAAAACTTCCTTATAAAAATATAAATTTTCTTTAAAAGTCCTTTTTTTCAAATTTTATCTCCAATAGATAAGATCCTGCAATGCAGCCAAGGAATTTGAATTGAAATTTTATTGAATGGATTTCATCCGTGAAGTGGATATGGCATTGAGCAGCTACGCAATAGGAACTAGTATGTACTTAGGAAGGCAAATCTGAGATTACTGAAGTTATTATCTAATTACTGTACTCTGTTGGTATATTTTTGCTTTTCATGATGAAAAAATCTCATTTGAAGCTCAGTATTGATATTATTAATGGAATCTTCTCTTTTTATTTAATATTTTATCCAGCATTGACTTGAGATTTCCGTACGTTTTATTTGAATGTGTACTTATGAAGGTTTACCCTATTTGCATGTTGACAGCTCAGTAACTTTAATATATTTTTTTATGATATTAGTATCTTGTTGGATATGTATCATGATGCCTCCATGATAGACATGTACTTTGCCAAATCTGTTGATGGCATTGAAATAAGGTAGCTGCAGCTTGGAGGATAGGGGTGATTGAAAAGTGGTGACTGTGAGCTGCAGAAATGTGTGCACATTATTGTGAAATGTGTGCACAAAACCAAAGATCTTTCATAAATAGTTGTTGCTTTAAACTTTTGACATTAACATCCTCAGCATTGTGGAAAATGCTTCAGTGAATTGAAAATTTGCTTAAAGATTTCTTACTTATGTGTTCATCATATGCCACAGAGGAAACAGACAAGGAGCATAATTGTCATGCTGACTCTCATAATTAATTCTTTTCATGATATCTCAGTTGAATCACCTACAATTAGCTATGATTCATCTTTTATTTGAGCCTTTCTTTGTGTTTTAGAAGGGCAGTTACATAATTTATGCTAAAGAATATTTATGGCATTCTATGTAAATGGTGGTTATACATATGAGGCTTTTACCTCACGAGAGCTGGAACTTGTACAGAATAGTGTGGTGAGTTTATTATGAAGGATGGACTTGCACTCCCTGGTCTGTGGTTCTTTTTATACCTCTCTTCAGTTTACATAGGTACTTTAATTATGTTGCTGAAACTTACCTAGTTCATTTCATAATACTCAATCATAATACAAAGTTGTTTTTTATCCCAGTTGCACTTATATTATTAATATCATTGAGCCATTTTCCACATCGTATTGATCACTTAATAATATTATGGATATTGTTTACTCAAAAAATTAAATTCAGTCTTGGTTCTATTAATTTCAAAGTCTAAGATTAAGTTTTCTCTTTTTTATATATGAAAAAGTATGTATGTATGTACTTAGTTTTAGAGAGACTTGATTATTGATACTTATTTCATTTCCTCCATCTTTTCACCTCCATAAATATTATTGATGAAGGTGAAAAAGCAGAAACTTAAAAACATTTTTTTCTGATGTAAAGCCATGTTTTTTCTTGGTTCCTCTGCATGCAACTTGAAAAATAAGTATGCATGTATTTACTTATGATGTGGACAAAAATAAGTTTTTTAGTGTTCAGCATGATTACACAGATTTTGTGAAAAAATATAGCAGCATTTCTCCATGAAATTACATGTTTTAAAGGTAAGCAAGCATATTAAAATCTCTATTTTTTGCAATTTTACGCTTACAAATGGTATGATCATTAAGTTGTGTATTTTATATAATTTATTATTAAAAGAAATAGATCTGTTCACCAAGCTATATAACTTTGTGTTAGCATAGCAGCTAAGTTTATAGATCTCAGTGGTTTTACAAGGATATTTTGCATTTAGAAGTGAAGTTTAGAAGTTTTTGAAACTTAATTGTTAAAGTTCACGGTTTTTATCTTGTTATGGCTTATAGCCCTGGTTAGTTCTTTTAAACATTTTGATTATTTGTGTTTGGTAAAAGTGTGCCTAATCAAGAATATTTTGATTTGTATTGATTTTTCCATGTAAAAATGGCGAAAGACTGAATGAGATGCACCTGTTGTATTGACAATTGCAGAAAATATAAATTGTTTTGATAATAGACTATTTTAATTTAATCTGTTCTTTTTTTACCGCCAGTATACATTATTTGTGTAATAATAATTTAGGTGCATTAGGTTATGGATTCAAAATTTCTGTTCCCGGATTCTTCAAGTCAAATGATTTTTTCAAGACAAATCAATTGAGGACAAATCTTTGGTGTACATCTTTACACCCGTGCACGTGACTGCGTAGCAAATCATTTATGCAATCGCAATGATTGGAAAATTGTCCCTAATTCTTGACATTCCATTTCCCTTAAGCTGCTCTCAAGAGTGTATGTTATTAGGTATTCAAGGAGGAGTGGGAAAACTCATATTTCATGCTTGACCATTTCCTACTTGTATATCTTAGTTAAATTTATGACTGGAAGTGTCTGCAGAATGTTCAACTGTTGGGTCATATATTTCAAGTAAGATCAGAGGTACTCAAGTACTCATCCCTTGAGTAAAGTTAATCCTTACCTCATTTGTCAGGGAAAGGGTATATCCTTTTTCAGTTCTTGACCTCTCTTCTAATTTTTTCTCATGTGTTTAGTGGTTGTGGTGGACTACCATCATATCAAACTAATCAATTTAAATGGTGTTTGGAGTTAAGCATATCACAGAATTACCAGGAAAATAAATATGGTGGCTTTCTCAATGTAAATAGAGAATTGCAAATGATATTTGCTATAATGATTTCTAGCTAGCTAATTCCGTATTGTTTGCAGAAGTTCACTGTTACCCAAATTCAAATTTTAATGTAAAGCATCTTTGAGATGGAAACTCAGATGGTGACATTACAAAAAAAATACTAACAACCATCTGGCCTGAAGGTCATTTTTCTAATTACTTCTACATCTGGCTCTCTTCCTTCAGGATTTTGCCACTAACTCGCCTGACTTCTTAGGCTTAAAAGGAGCGGCAAGGGAGATATGCACACTAATATTAAATGCAATGGATGAGCAGTATGCCATCGTATGCAGTCGTTGTGATGCCAAACAGGAACCAATGTATATTATACTTTCACAGACTTCCTCTTGCCGAAGCGAGGGTGCCCTTTGCCCCCGTTTCATTTTCCCAATAAGACTCACTTGAATCCTGGCATCATTTTTTCAAATTAATTTCTTAGTAATACAAAATAGCACAGCAGTAGCCAGCCATTGTCAGCAGCATCATTGTTTTTTTTTAGAATGCCATAATGATTGCCTTCATCTTGAAATGCCATTGTTGACCTTTTATTCCTATGTGCCACCCTCTTCTGTGCTCTAAAATTACAGACAGAACTATTGTGACTAGCTGAGCGAGTGGTCATCAACTGAGCGAGTTATTGAAGTGATTAGAACATCTAGGGTGACCAGACGTCCGGGTTTCGCCGGACATGTCCTGATTTTTTATTAATATGTGAGCGTCCGGCTGTATTTTTTTATTAAAGCCAAATTGTTCGGCTTTCTGCCTTTCAAAAACATTAAGTACCAAATGCTGAAATACAGCATATAACATAATATCCTAGGGCAACAGTAAAATTTGGTTTTTGTCTTTATATGAAAAATATACATTTTAAAGGGAATTTTGCTGTTTGTAAAAATATTAGTTTTGGTCCTGCTTCCAGTTAAGAGCCACAAGGCTCGCAACAGTGTGTGGCTGGTCTGGCATTTAGATCAATTTCCACTTCCTTCTCTAGTTCACGTATCATTGTTTTAACCCACGATAGCATGCTTTTTTTGTTACACTAGAACACGCGGGGCAAGGAAAAGGTTCAAAGGGAGGACTGCAAATAGACAGGCATGACTAAATAATTCAAAGAATCGTTATTAGACACTTGTGGCAGAAAAAATGTTCGACTTACAAAGTACATATGCTGAACTACAATATGTTGAACTCAAACAAATACAATATATGTCACCCCGTGAAAATGGTAAAAATCATGTAAATGGGTTCTTCTTCAGGGAAAATAATGCATTAAGTTGCCATTACCCACTAAAATCTTAGTTGTTTATGTAATAGCTAGTCTTCAACAATTATAAAGGAAGTAAAATTGTTTCTGTATCATTTCTACGGAGACCGATATTTAGATGAGAGAACTATTGTCTATCTGCCCTTCAGTTGTGGATTATTTCCCATTATGAATTGAACGAAATATATAATTGCTACTGGCCACAGGATAACATTATAATATACGATAGAATAATTTCATACTCCAAAATCCAATTTGCCATCTCAAAGGCATATTTCTCATCACTTATTCCTCTTTGGGGAAGACAAACACTACATAAATCTTGGTTATCACCTTAGAATTTCCCAAGCATATGAACATACAAGTATACTAAGGTTGAATAAAAAAGAGCACACAACTTCCGTGTAGGTGTTTGTGACGAAACCGGACTCATCTGGAAATAATGCCAAGTAGAACACATATCACACAAGAGCTGGATACTGCATTATAGAGACAAAAATGGATGAAGGACAGGCTGAGTATTTTGCCATATCAAACATTTTAAAGCACACCATGATATTTGGATAGGTGCTCTTGAAATAGCGACCCCAGATTCAGAATAGGCCTCTTATTCTATCTCGAGGGAGAAAGGAAAAAGGAAGAAGAAGAAAAGAGGAGGCAAGAACAGGCTCAGGCAGAAAAGGAAGCTAGAGAGGAAGCATGCCAGAAATTAGACGGACCAAAAAAGAAGATTGTTGAGTAGGAAGAGTAAGTGCAAGAGTTGGTGGATGTTGTCAAGATTAAGAAAGCCACTACTCTTCGCAGTGACGCCAATAAACGTTTGTCATAAGCATTAAAGACCCAAAATTTAACTGAAATCGTAGCATCGCAAGCCTTTCTGAAGGCCGCCAATAAACTGTTGAAAGAAGCGGAAGAGAAAAACAAAGAAGCCGACGCTTTACGGAAACAAAAAAAATCTGTTGACCAAAGAAAAACCCAAGTCATCCACCAGCTGGAATCTGTAGCCAAAAAAAGCCGGACTGATGATGAGAGATTTCTCATCTTGTATTTTATTCTATTTCATATACATACTTTATGAATAAAATTGTTCATAAATGCAACTACCTCGTTTATCTAAATTTCCGCCTGTGCTATAACCTCTACCACACAAACCAGACAAAGCTTTTTTGAATGAAATGCATAATTTTGCATAATAATACAGATTTGGTCTGATTTGCCTTGATTTTTGTGCGTATTTTGAGTCCGTTTTGGTCTATGTTTTCACAGACTTAGGTCTATAAAGTCTAAATTTTTTGTCCCGAGCCTATGGGATGTCTGCGGAGACCCCAAGTGAGAGAAAAAAGAAGCAGTTTTGTATTGGTGCAAGCATTTGAGTCCGAGCCCTGCTCGCTTTTGGGATATCGTGTGTAGTCAAACTGCCTCAGCTACTCTTGGCTTCTAAGTGTGAAGGTGTACATGTACAGGTGTACAAGGACATAGTAATTAAAAACAGGTCAAAGTTGAGCCCTTAATTATATGCAATTATACATCAGTATATATAATTATATCAATAGCATATGTAATGGAAGGAATTGTATTATTAATTTAGGATATAATAATTTACTATATTTCCATTTTTTAAATCTGTGCCACCACTGCTTATTCTCAGAGATGATGCTAATTTGGTTGAAATATTTCAGCTCTACTGAAATGACATGATGAAAATTTGCCGTTCTATGGGTTAAAGTCATGAAGGTTTATGGAAACTTTTACTTACCCTTTATGCTTTGCACACAAATACTGATTTAATTTGCTTTTAATCTTAAATAATATAATGCTAAGAGTGAGAAAGAAATGTTTAATATACCAATGAAATTACAACAATTAAATTATAATTCAAATATGTACAATCTTCATCAATTTCAAGTAAAGAAGACTTGATATATGCTTTTAACAAAATAGTAAGTTTCACAAGTTGGTTCATGAAATGAAGAAGCCTTAAACAGCACTAGGTTGTGGAAATTCACTTTATTTGGTCCATGTTTTATTATACACAGCTATCAATGATACTCTTTTTGTTTTGGAACAAAGTAAATAAACTGAACAAGTGAGCGTGCAAAGTCCGGACTACACAGTGCTGGGGCACGCTATTGTCTTCCGCCATTCCTACCCCCTGTACGTCTGCAACCAGGCCTATCTGATACAGCAGGGGATTTATGCACAAGAGTGCATAGTGGCAGTGGCTGGGCAATCGCCAGGGCCAGAGCATAGCTCAGCAGGCTGCATGGGGCACTTCACAAGCACTAATCAACACAGAATTGAGGTCACACTCAATTCCTCAACCTTATTCAAAAGTTTGTTCAACAACACCATGAGAATGAAAGAGTTTAAAAATCTGATGGCTGTTGAAATGTTAAAACAAATGAGGAACATAATGGCAACCATGGTTAAGGCTTGTTTCATGCTTCTTCATTTGATTGTTTTGGCCTAAATATGTACACAATGAGGGTGGCTTCAGTGCCGGCTTTCATTAATTTTTTACCTTGTATAATATAAGTGTTTTGTATTAGTGAAGACAATGACTGCCACCTATAAGCAATTGTGAACACACTGTTGTTTCCTGTTTAGAATTATAAATTTGAAGTTTAAAGCTCCTAGGTTTTTCATTTCCTGCATGCTATTACTTTTGTACATCCAAAATGAGAACCCATAAAAACATGATTATGAGACATTAATATTTCAAATTGTTATAGCTAACAGGTCATTGCTAGGTTTCAGGTCAAATTACATGAAATCCATGCACCTGTTCAGTAATCCGAGCAACTGAAAACCAGATGGCCTATACTCCAACTAGAAAAGCCAACACATCAGCCATAATCCACTTCAAAAAGACAATGTTTTTTTGGAGAAGCAACGTTGGAACTCTAAAAACTATATTAGAGACATTGCTTGCAGCCAGGCTTGTAAATTTGTACTAATTGAAGTCAAAAGTTACTAAAAGCACTGTTTGCAAGACATAGTGAGAAGAACACTCTCCTTACCACAGAAGCCACATTCTTCATTTTTAAGTATCAGATTTTTTTTGGATTACTGAACTCAGTGCATTTTGTTGACACATTCAACAATATTATGGCTTGTTGCTGGTTCTGAATGAGAACATGATGTTTTAACAACAAGGCAAAATCTCTTATTCTACAATAATATCAGAATATCTGGTGACAGATAGGGGTTTCGTATAATAAGTTTAACCTATTTTTGCACAGGTACTCTCCGCCTGGTCTTCTCAAAAAGTGAAGCATTTCAGCATTCTAAAATAAAAACACACTTTGCAAACCAATTCACACATCCGTTTTCATTCATCCACTCTACTAATTATAATGACAACACATCCAAACTTTCAAAGCACAGCACAAAGACAGTACATTTTGGACAAGAATAACTTGCAATCCGAGACTATTCCAGTCCCAAAGGTATGAATATAAAGCGAACATGGAATGTAAAAACATTTAAGGAGCTAAGCAAGGTCCCACAAATCAGGCTAATGAAAGAATTCACAAAAGAATCTTTCATCTTACAACATCTGAGGCAAAATAGCTGCTTTGGAGGCTATTTCTATACAAGGAGTGCCAAAACAACAAAAAAAGACAAAGCTTTTCCAATTCGGCACCTCCCTGAAATGCTTCAAGTTTTGGCCTCCGATTCAAATTTTCATAGGCTCAACTACACAGCAGCAAGATTACAGGCTTCTTCTCATCTCACAAAATAAATATTTTAGTAAGCTACTCAGTTTTAACTAGCTTCATATAATATATATTTATATTTTTATAACCTATAATTATTTATATATTTAAAAATGTACAGTCTTGCTGGACCAATCTGCAAGTTAATGTGAATTATTTTTTTTGGATATGTTGCTTAAAATAGATGACTACTACATTTTTCAAACATGCAACTCCTGAACCAAGTGAATAAATTGAAATAAGGACTTTGGAAAAAACAAAAATATTTGAAATGGTGCAGAAAATGGGCAGTCGAGTTGAATATTGAGGGAAGAAGAAAGAGGAGGAAAATGAAGTTGTCATGCATAATTGACCCTAATTATAATTTTTTTACAGGTAGCATAGAGAGCTGAATCAAAAACATTTACACAAGGCTTGGGTCATATATTTTCATGTCAAGAGTATCCCGTTTTGCCTTCATTTCCTCTATCTCACCTCTTCCTCTCCTAAATATGTAGCAATCATATCCAAGAGCTGAAGAAATACATTAACACGGTATGAGGTTGGTGGGACATAAATACAGAAGAGATACAAAATAGAGAGTAGATGAAATGAAATAGTTTGAATGAAAACTTGCAATAAAACATACAATTAATTAATATTTATATTATTATCTTTTATGCTCTTTGGAGCAGTTACTTTCTCAGTTCCACCTTGTAAGGCTAATGACACCACCTCACAAAGAAATCTCACAGCATGGAAATATCACTCAGTGCACAAATTTCAATAGAAATATCCTCTGAATGGGGTCACTGAAACAAATACCATCTGTTAAGATGTCTTGCAACATGAAGAAAGGAAATAATAAAAACATTATAACATGTATTGCTTCTATCATCAGACCCTGCATCTATAAATGTTTGAAAATAAGTAACATATTACTTAATAGTCTTGCTGAGCTAACTTAAAAATTTTGCCTCCTATTCATCCTGTCATCACATGAAATAAAATTCAGTCTAATATTGACAAGCTCCTTTCATTAGCAATTCATGAATTAAAAATTACGTCTTCATTCAGGAAGGAAAAGCTAATAGACACCTTTTTAGTGATGAAAGATAATGATTGTACCGAGAAGTAGAATTTTTGGAGGAACTAACATAAGGTTTTAAAGTTTAATGGAACACATTGGGGTGCTAACTTAGCCTGAGAAATTTTTCAATTAAGTTGGACTACCACAGACCACAATATTGCAATTGAACAGATAATATCTTTGAAAAATTTTTTAGCAGGCTGGGATTTTGATACCCCTGTGAATTAAACAATCACGGCAGCATTTCATCTTATCCTTCCTCTGTATGCTGATGATAATTTTTGTCGATGGACAATGCAGGAGTGAGTTGATCAACTTGGATGTTCCACTGCAGTCATTGTCATCATCATTGCGTATTGAAACTTCTTCCAACTTGGGCCGAACCTTAATGTTTCCTGGTACCTACATATTTTAGATAACGTGGGGCTATTAAATTCAATGTGGAATGGTGCATGATTTGCAATCAGAGGAGGAAGAAATGTTCCGAGGGTGATCTCAAAAAATCTGCTGTAGGGATAGTTAATTCCATCGGCGATGCTTTACAGCAAGAACTTAACGATTAAGAAGGGGACAAGCTGAGCAAGGAAAGATAATGGTGAGAGGAGGAGGAGAGATGAGGGCATGGATCCACCCGTCACGATCACATCACTTTCCTTAAGAAGGGCAGAATCGATGACATGAATCACACCATTGGTACACTCCACATCTGGCCTAAATACGTGTATCCTCTCCCCTTGCCACTCCAGGTAATAGCCTGAAAATATTACAAGAGATGGGAAAGGAAATATTAGATATGATAATAGTATGATTGTATTGGGCAAATGCACTTGCAAAGCAAATTATACATTTAAAACTGTCACGTTTGAAGCATTGCATGTGTTGTTAGGCCAATGTTTATCATGAATGAATTCTTAGTGACCCACAAAAAAGCCATTTCATTAGCACTGCTAGAAGCTCATTTTTACCCATATCTTTTAAAAATCTAAAGGCAATGCCACAAAGAAACTTTAAAGCATTCAGAAACAAACATGACTGCCCAAGAAAATGCTGATTCTGATAAAAAGAATTTTTTTATCACTGCATGTCTACTGGGTCCTAAATAAACATATTGAATTTCAGTTTTGTCCCTGCCTCTTCAGTAATTTTATATTCAGATGAGTGCACCTCTTTTTAAGTTAATCTAATGGTAATGAGTAAATTCTTTGTAGAACAATGCATTTGATTTTCTATTACATTTTCTGCAAACATCTTGTCTTAAGTAAATATGAGATAACTTTTAAGTATGAGACGGCTTATTCAGGTAGAGAAGTATGCATCTGGATATATACTTATGTGGTAAAATAATTAATTATTAAGCTATGAAAAGCAATGGAGATTATGAGTACATAATGACGTCCACAAGGTAAAAAATTAGTAAAACGTCTTTAACCAGATGAAAAAACTATGCATCACAAAAAATAGGCATTGAAATACAAAACAAATAGGTACTGATGGAAAATTTTCTTCCTCTAATTACTGAGATATTTGTCCTACCAGTTAATGAGTCTTCTTTAAGAATACCACCTGAGGTAGCATGGAAATTAATTTTCAACTAAGGCTATTAAGGTCATTATGATCAGGTATAATTTCTACACAACCTCATGTCATGAGTGAATTGAAATTCAATAGTCAAGTCTATTTTCTGCCATTACAATGATTCTCTATAATTAAATTTTATATCACTTCAGTACACCACAAAAGGAAACAATTTTACATTTAAAGAAAGGAGGAATATTGTTCATAACTTAAAAAGAAAAAGGCTCATCGAAAAATCAGCTCCTTGCAAAAGCAAGAATAGTTTCACATTTATGTAATTAGAAGCAGAACCATTGTATTGGCGTTTCAGCAGCTATATGCCTATGAAATTTATTAATTGTATTTCTAATGAAATAAAAATTTAACTGTTGGTCGTCAATTTCATTATTGCAAATTAAATAGGTACACAGAATATACATCATTTGACATACATCATGCATTCAAGAAATAGAGATTTTCATGCTGTTATAGTTTCTGGACATGCAGTTATAGAAAAATAATAGGTATGCCTGAAAATGTTAGTTTCATCACAACAAACAAAAGTAAATAAGTAGGTTATAGTATAACACAGCTACATAAAAAATTCTTCACGCCAGAGAGACATTTTTTTTTCTTCCAGCTTTAATGTGTTCAGGGCCAGCATAAGGGCAATGTGAATGATTCAAAGTACCCAGCACATAGATTTGAGGGCCAAAGACCTTTGAAATAAATCAAGTCAATGTAATTTATAGAATTTAAAAATGGGTGCACTACACCTATTCACATTTCTACCTTAAACTGGCACTGACTTAGTGCAACAAAGGTTTGACTTTAACTCACAAAGGGCACATAAGAAATGCATCTTGGACAGGGGTTTAAAGCATTGATTGGTCAATGTGTTTCATTGCTGAGAAATTTGGTAAAATTAAAATAAAAGAAGCACCGAAAATTTTCAGTTGTTTACGTACTGTGGCGTTGTGACAATGGTAATGGGAATTAACTATGATATTTAAATTGCAATGGGAAGCTCAAAGTGAAGGCCGTTAAATAGAAATGGATGAGACACACTGACCATTCGTCACACTACTGAATTTTTCTACTACACCAGGTGGAATGAATGGTGCCTGAAACTGCCATGAAATTGACCTACTTACCCGTGCCATTTGTGTCAGCTCCATCTGTCACAATAAACAGAAAGTGAATTTGAATATCTAAATTTTCATTTAAGTTGTACGAGAGTCAAATCCTTTTCCTTGGGAATTCATTAGTTATTTCTTTCTCCCTTATCTCAATGAATTAATGAGTGCAGATAATGATTTATGGGTGCATGCAGGTAACTTATCATATCTATTAATGCTGATAACACCTATTTACTGCAATTCTTATTTTGGCAATTCAAACTGGCTTTTAGTTATCTTAATCTAAACAGCTTTTAACAGTGGGCCAAGGGTGGTAATGTAATGATTGGCATGCGACAGATAGACTCCAGATTTTATTTTAAACTCATGAGTTTAAAAATATTGGACTCTTATGTTTATTATGTTTGGTGCTCAGAATTTAATCCATACAAGCATAACTTATAACATTAAATTTTGTTTTAACATTGCAATTTAAAATAAACCACATGCTGTTTGATCCATTTAATGTTAGAATTATTTCACTACAGCAATGCTCTTTGTAGATTTATAACTATTGATGATTTGAATAGTAATTGTGCTTGAAAATTTTAGCCACTGACCAACAGTAGGTTTTTTCGTTTACATACTTTCAGAAAGAGTTGCTGACATAATCACTGACTCTTTAGGTGGACATATCATTAAATCAGGCTTGTATAAAACTAAATGATCTTGTTCTAAAGGAAGAACATTTCTATTCATGGATAAAGTGCAAAGTAGCTCTCTGATGAAAAAGTTGACTATAATGGGTTGATAACTGACTTCAGTTCAGATAATGATTTTTCCTAGAGTTTACTAATGTCTATGCAGCAAGCAAAATGCATGGCCCAATGCATTTCTTAACCTGCCATTTGTGGCATTTATACAGTATTTAGAAACTACCTTATGTACTTACGACTGGCATTGAATTGGGATGTGTTAATGGCACCATAGACTTAAAGATAACATTAACACAGAGAAGACTGAAGTGTTTTTGATAAAAGGACACTCACTTATTGATAGAAAAAAAACATCAAATGGTGAGAGATAACTTTCAAAACCTTAGCCACTCACTTTTCTCAATTTCTTTCACTCGTATTTTCAGGACATCTCTCACTGTTGGCAAAACCACAGTGCTGTTGGCAATTTTCATCAAATCAGCCATGTTGTATGCATGGTCAACGACCAAATGCCTTTCAAGTATTTGCTTCACCTGTTCAGAAGAAACAACTAAATGGATTCAAAGTACTCTTAGAAAAACAAAAGATACAGAAATTGATTTCCATGATATGAACTCTAACATTTTTACAATTTTTTAAAAATGCTAGGAAGAGTAAAAATACAATTACCAATCTTAAATGTTGTCTAGTGACTCAAATCAATATTCTCAATTAGAAGATCAAGTTGAAAGAATTTTAACTGCAAAGAGCTCATTGGATTGGAAGTCTGAATTGCCGTGCACAGCATTAGTTCAGAAGAAATGATGCAAGATTGTGCTGAAAACTATGGGAAGCATGTAAATATTCATATATCCATGAGTGTTAAAGGCGGTGTCCAAAGAGTGAGTCTTACCATAATGATGGTGGTTTCTTAATTATCACTACAAGATTGGTAACTGTGAAGGTAACTATGCAGTAATGGACTTCATTTAATGGTCCTACTTTTTCAAGAGTAGTTTCTTTTGTGAAACTTATTGAAATAATTGGAATACTCCTTGCATCTCCACATGCATATTTTCTAAACTCTTTTCATAGTAACAGGAAGTTACGTTTGAGCTTGAATTATATACTCACATGATAACTGAATTCCTTCATAAAGAGTTTCTTGTGAGCTGATGGTGAATGAATCTCTGCTCTTTCCCAAGCACTATCTCGTGGAACAAAGTAAGTAAACCTCTTTCTTGTGTCATTCAACTGCTCATTGAAGCGTTCTTGCTGTCCCAAATGGAAAGTTTTGCTACAATAATAAATATAAATAATGTTATCACACATGCTCATGTAGGATATTAGAAGTGTATTATCTCTATTGAATTCCAGTTGAACTTACTTTAGCATTGGATCAGTCGCTAACTTTTGGTATACAGTGGTATATGGCACACCTAGAACTCTGTCAATAATATGTACAATGCCATTTGTTGCTGCAATGTTTGGTTGAATCACAGTAGCATTGACACCACCTCCTTCAACTGTGAGAGTTATGTTGTTCTCATTATTTGTTAGGATGTTGAAGTAAAGATTTTTTCGTTTTGCAGCCGTTTCAACCTGAAATAACTAGATGCAAAATTTGATCGATTTTAAAAAGTAGACATGCAGGATCAAACATTACGGATGCTTTACACAGACGTGCTATTTTCAAAATGCATGCTCTATACTAAGCTACCTTGTTCAGTGTCACTTATTTTGTGTCTGTTGTATTGAAAGAGTACAACATAGGGTTTAAGGGGTGGGTGCTGAAGAAGATGATGATGATGTGACTAAGTGATGGAGCTAAGCTTTGATGCATGATGTAATGGATGAAGGAAAACATTATAGGTAGTGTGTTCCAAACTATTTGTACAAAGAGAATACATGCAAACAGGAAACCTTCCTAGTAGAATAATATCTCTCCTTTCAATTTATGTTCATCACTCTCTCTATTTTAAAATTAGAAAAATATACAGACCAACCAGATCATTCTATGAAACATCATCATAATACCAGATATTAATATTTATAGTAATTGGTAGAACTTCAGTTTAATGCATTTAAAATCCCAAGGTCATTTTGCATTTACTGTCTGCCACTTACAAAAAGGTACAATAGCACTCAGACTACAAGGAGGATCACCCCTACAAATTTGAGCCAGCTCAATGACGCTCAACTGCAGGGTTATACTGGGAACTGATGTTTTTGTTGTGGCAGGACTTTTTCCAATGCAAATATAATCTAACCTTAGCAGTTATGTGAAAATTATTTACAGTTTTATGAGGTTTTCCAATATATACTTCAATTTATTACCAATGCATATGTATAAGGGATTTGCCAGATTGCAAGATTTATTGTTTCATTAAAGGGTTGTTGACACAAGTTTTCTATGCTTTGCTGATGATATTTTTATCTACATCTGTAGAGATTTTCATTTGTTGTATCACTTGTAATTAATTTTCGACCCATATACATGTGCAAATGAATATGTATCATTATTACACTCAAGAAATGCTATATCCACCATATATGCCAGCAAAAGGTTTCCCAATGAATCACTCACTGTGTGACTTCCTATGGGATATTTGATGATCCTTCTCAAATATTCCATATTAATGATTCGTTTTGCACTTGTCTTGATGCATATGTCACAAGTTTATTAATAATTGCATAAATTATTGTTTATGATTTACTTAAGAGATCATAAGAGGGAATTGGGGGAGAGATTCGGGATCGCTCCCAAAATTATTCTGGGTCCATTTGACCACCTTATGTGATCTTCTTCGAGGCCCAATTTTCAATCCCCTATCAAAATGCTCTAATCCTGCTAATGCTTTAGGCTCTCACAAGAGAGATCAAAATTTTATAAATTCTATAAAATCATTCTGGAATATCCTATAACGCACGCAACCCACATGAACTTTCCAAAGAAATTGGTTGCATATTGCTAATGTGCATAAAAAGTTCTTGCACTCTTCATTGTTCAATGATCAACTGCATATGTTGGCAACAATAATTTTTTACATTAATTTTCATTGAGACAAATCTGTAATGAATCCCAAATTTAGCTGAAATTCATTTAATAATTTCCCCTTAATATCTTTAAATGAACAAACACTCAGAACTTCTTGATGGTAAAAATGCTTCTGCTTGGTAAAAATGTGACTTGTAGCTTGAATATTTCTCATCTCTTATAGATTTCACATGCATACCTATATATTGTTTAGCTAGAATAGGTACCTGCTGTTATGTGTTTACTTATATTTTGATATACATGTACAACTTGGCATATGCCTACCCACCATGTTGCCTGCCCCTGTCCACCATGTTGCAGTTGGTATTTCAATTGTGTTTGGTTCTGTGTTATCTTGGGATAGCATTCTGAGGGTTTCCCTCTCTTCCTGCCCTGGCTGCCATGGCAGACAGAGGTGTGTTGTTAGCAGAGTTGTATAGTGAGTGAAGTTCAAATATAGTCTTTTTTAATATCATGGTGACTGTTTTTCTATCAGCCCACAAACCTACCAGGTTAAAGCTGTAAAATTGAAGCTTAACATGGACCGTCCATTCCATCGATAAAAAACTATAGTTTATAAAGCTTAAGATTGCAGACTCTGATTAGGGCAAAATAAAGTCTGCATAAGTGTACCTAAGATGCCCGGAGGGGAAACCAGAAAACACCATGAAAAACTTCAAGGATTGGTTAACTGCAAAGCCCTTTAAAGCACTTATCCAGCACCATCAATTCAAGGTGCATATTGATTTCAGTTTTATTGTAAACCACCAGCATGGGCTGTTTTTACTTTTGGCTGCTTCTAAGTGCAGAAGTTCCTGAAAACCTAAATCTGCTGCCTTTATAGGAGAATGGAGATGCAGCTAGTGTCACTAGTGCAAATATTACAGAATGTAAAATACCCATGCTGGAAAAAGAGCTGTACCAGGTGAACATAGCTTAAGGAGAGAATCACACAGTAAGATTAAGATCTAGAGCAAAATATGTCATAAATCGCAGCTTATGGGTTCAAGATACCCTGAAGGAACATGTGGTCAGAAAAAAATGAGATTAATGAAAGAGATGATGCTGATGAGCAACAACTTGTGTCTCTAACTGTAAGATAAAAGTGAGAAAAGGAGCATGAGATAGGAGGGTGATGGAGGAATGGGAAAAGAAGAGAATAAGCCTGTGGTTGCTCACCAATCAGGAATTAAGTAGTAGGCTAGGTAGTATTGTTTTTAAACGGCGAATCGTCAACTCTGGTCATCGTGATCAGGAATGAAGTGCAAGTTTAGGCACTTGTGTGGTGGTTAAAAGTACCTCTGCATGTTGAGTTATTAAAGATTTCAAAGTTTTTGCTAAAAAACATGATCAATTCTGACATTTTAAACTAAAGTTTTCAAAAATGACAAACATTTATTAAGGTTGATTTACTACTTCACATTGTGAAAAGTATGGTTTTTCAAAAACCAATTATAACTCTGTAAACGTATGATTTCTGGGAGAATGACTGGTGTGCAAGTCGTATTTAGAGTGAGAAAAAAAGGGCTACTACAAAAATGAGAAAAAATATCTCTGAACATCACAAACAATCTCCAATAATGATCTTGAATGTCTACGTTTGGTTTGCACACAAAGAGAAAATATTAACACATTCAACCCGGAATATTTCTAGTGTCAACGAAAAACGGAAAGTGCTTTCTGCCATATTAATTTGGCCAGTTACTTATATATTATTTAAAATTAGTTTTAAAAAATTTGAATAACAAAACTCGCTTATTTATTAAAGACGTGAATTTGCATCCTTAGCTTTCTTGGCAAACTCATAAAGGTCAGTAATCAGTAATCGGTCAGTAAGTAACAGACGCGAATGTGCGTCCTTCCATATCTTGGCAATGCACATCGGACGCGCATTCGCGTCCGTCGGGTTGAGCGTGTTAATGCTGGTATTATGTTTGCATAAGTACTTAAGTATCATGTGAAGGTATGTGTTGATAAATGGGCAATGCATCATTTTCTTGGTTAGCGGATTTTGTTTAAAGTTGTGCTCAAGCTGAGTAGAAACCAGCAATACTTGATAGAATTACGACAGGCCACAACAATTATAACTGCCAAATCACTCTCAGAACTCTAATATAATTAATGATTTGTAGGAAAATTGAAGTCATCATACAAAGTACTATTTTCAAAAGATATAGAGTATCCCCCTATTTCCAACAATTAAACCCTGTAGTGGAGCACTACTAATATACCCAACATTAATTACTACATTCAGCTACTGATGAGGTTACCAAGGTGCAATGCATTTTCCAAACATTCAGCATCAGAAAATTATCCATCAATTTATCATTTTATTTTCTTTACGCCATTTTGATGTTTATATTGCATATAATTATGAGCAAGAAAGTTATCTACCCAGAAGTATTCATAGAATAGTAAGTGTTAGAGCAGTGATTCTCAATCATACTTTACCCAATGCCTCCTTTAATATAATAAAATTCTTTTAATCAACCCCTCCATGCAGAAATTAGACACTGACCCACTCCCACCCTCACTCACAGAGTCACAGATAAATATTCCATTTATTTGGTACTGTATACATACTTTGCATCTATAACCTACCTGCATTTATCATACCCCAAGAATATAGAAAACAGTAATACAAAATACTGACATGCTCTGGATTAACAGATTATGAACAACATCACTAAAGGATACTGAGTAGTTCCACATTTAACAGAAGAAACACTACATTAGGTATTACATCTGTGCATTGCATTAAACATTTAACCAACCATTTACATATCTCTGTCGAATATCAACAGTCATGCTTTATGGATGCTTAAGAGCCAGCAGAAGTTAATGTGAAAGGAATAGATGAGGCCTATAGATGTGTATGATTGTTGAATGAATTTCACTCCTATTGCAACCTATACACAATTACTACTATACTTTCTAGGAATAGAAAAAGATGGGATCACATTCATGAAAATAACCCTCATACCACTCTTGCCAAGCTTAAAAAAATAGAGCATACATAATAAAATTTCATTGCTCTCTGTTTTTTGTTATCTGTTTCTATTTATTTTACTTACTTGTTTCATGTTGTTATCCTTAATTTTGTCCAATGGCAGGCGCTCTTCAACTAGATGTAGGTTCAAAATCTCAATCATTTTTTCTTTGTTGTGAATTATGTTGTTCAAATTTGAATTATTCCATGCAATATTTGATGGAGCAAACAAAGTTAATGACTTCATCTTTGTAATTTTGGTCATGAACTCGCTTCCATGATCCATAATGATTTCATAAAACTTATACAAGGGACCATCTTCCTTCTCCTAGAATAAAAGTACAACAGAGTTTTTATGCAAATGAAACTTTTCATCTCATTTATATTTATAATTATAATGAAAATCTAATAAACTACCATCTATATGGATAATATTTAAATTGAGATGGTAAAATTAAGGATAAAAATTAAACTCTCAAATCATCTATATATTCTAAGTTCTGGGAAAGGTTATACTATATGCACATGGGATCCAAGCAGCATGGTGACATCTTACCGATACAGTTATGTATTTTTTATGAATAAATCATAATAATAGGGTCTAATCTACAACTTCAATTATCTAGAAGAAGCATACATGATTATAGTATAATGAAGAAAAATTGAAAACATTTTTGATCAATAAATTTAAATTGAATTATCCCAATTACCAGATAAATATACTTTCTGCCATAAAATCTTGTGTGAACAGATTGTTTATTTCTTTAATTATCCATTTATTGAACGTCATATTTTTAGGATGAAAATTTGGAAATTAAATTAGTCCACATATTAGGAAATAAAAATTTTTATCGATGAAAATTTGGAAATCAAATTAGTCCGCATACTAGGAAATAAATTTTTTTGCATCAATAAATCTTCAAAAGTAATGTACAGTTGAGTACCCCTAATCCGGGAACACCCATAATCCGGCAATATTTCCAAGGCGTACTTCGCGGGAAACAGAAACTTTTTGCTGAATCATTGCTTCGTATTTACTGAAACTGTAACCCACTCTTCACAAAAACTCTCCCATTAAAGAGCGATTAGTAGAAGATTTTTTGCATACATTGTTGTCTATATTAATTATTGTGTGCAACGAAGGTCATCTTTATTCAGCAAATTGAAGGTATATTGCATCGTTGCCGAGACGTGGGCGTGTGGCGCCTCGGAGATGGACAGTACCGGTCTAACATGGCGCGCGCATGTTTGCTTTATACTCAGTGGCAACTCGAAGTAAAAACTATCTATCATCTGCATAGTTTTATCCGTAATTATGTCTAACGTAAGAAGTTATGGCAGCAGCAAGGGAGCGAAGCGGAAGCACAGAACATTAACTATCGCAGAAAAAGCGGAAGTGTTGAAAAAACTTCTTTTCGGTACATCAGTGAAGCGCCTGTATATGTGATATGTACTCCGTTGGATCTTCGAAAATCTATGACAATAAGAAGCAGAAAGGGAATATCCTCAAATTATTCTGTGAAAGTGGCACTGAAAGGGATGGCGATAAGAAAAACCAGGAAAGAAGGGTCTAGTGCCATTTTAGATCGCGTACTTATGCAGTGGTTTCGACTGCGTCGAAGTGAAGGACTCAGCATTTCAGGCCAAATGTTAAAGAAGCAGGCTAAAATATTTTATAGAATTTGATAGAGGGTAGATATGTTCAAAAAGGCCACCAAGGATGGACAACAATCTTCCTTCAAGGCTTCCTCCTCAATCGCTCCCGATATATCGACGGATAACCGCACAGATGGAAGCACTGGTAGCGGCGAGCGGTGATGGCGCGGCGTAAACAGCTCATTGAATCAGCTGATATCGTATTAAACACAGTGGCATAAGGATTGCAAGGAAAATTGGAAGCAATGAAAAATTGTTATTTAGTTATATTATTTATCAACTAATAACATTATACTGTTTGATGTGCAGCAATATGTTTGTATGTTTTACGCATTATTTTCACTCTGCCGTTGTGCGATACTACCGGTTGACTGATTTTGTGTTTGTGAATTTAGAAAGTTTAATTCTTATTTTTTCAAATTATTTGTTAAATGATATCGAATTTATTCAAATGTCATTAAGTTTGTTATAATTTATCGATTCCCTCATAAAAAACATCGCGGACCCCATAAGTATACTGGTTACTACCACAGCAGCCGTAGACCGGCAAAATCCCTAATCCGGCATCGCTCGAGTCCCGACGGTGGCGGATTAAGGGTGCTCTAATGTACCTTTTTTACTTATGTACAGTAATTTCCTACACATTAAAATATTTATGGGCCTCAATGATTATCTAATGGGAAAATAGCCCCATGTAACACACTCATTAATGTAAGTACCTATAGGTACAAAAAGTACCTACAAATACTGAAATAAAATAGTGGTACATTTGAGCCATGGAAAGCCTGATAAGATCCAAAATAACTCCAAAACATGTGTAGCTTAGAAAAAATTAAAGTGCAAAAGTTTCAGAAAACTATGTTTCTTAAATTGTGTTACTTTTATTAGTGCCATCAAAAATGTTAAAGCTCTGTCCTTGAAAATGTGTCGTATTTGTAAAATTTTCTCTCAGTCAGAGTTGGTTTCTTTGAGTTCATTGCTAACAAAGTCTAATCAGTTCATCCACTCAGCATAAAGCTGTTCAGGGAAAGTATTAGTGTCTCCCAGGCTGTCTTTTTGAGTTATCACGTCCCTGTTTTAAAGAAATCATGTTTTGAGGGGTAAGGACCAAGGGGAAGAAAAGAAAGGAGAAATGGAGATGGAATCATGTACAAAAAACAAACACTCTCAAATATGCAGAAGACGTTAAGAGAGATTGTGGTGACATGGTTTAGTAATGACACGGGTATTCATTACTTAGGGGAGTTGTGTAATTTTACGCTTTGTTGCATTGACTGACTTTCTGCGAAGATGATGAGCTATCAAAAATACATGTGTACTTATATTTCTGAGTGCCCAAATGTAGGGCATCAATTTTGTAAACAGGAGAGAGACATTATTAGTTGTTTACAAGAGAAGACAGATATTACTTTAACACTAAGTCTTGGCTCTTCTTCAAGGCATTGGCTGTTCCAAATATGAGGCAACCTAAACATAAATATGTAGGTACTTAATTCGACTTTAAAGTATGTATTTATATATTAACCCAATTATTCTTTAGGTTCCTATAAGTAATGAAACAAACTATCCTTTTACCATGCAAAATTAATTTAAATGCAAAATGCACTCAATGATTAACTATTGAAATAATGCTTCACTGTCATGCAATTTTGATATAACACCCTCAGCCATAAGGCCATGGGTTATATCAAAATATAAATTTGAAGTTTTTTGGGGAAGGTAATCAGGCAGACGCTAAATATATCTTCATTCACAACGACCCTTGGTTGAAAGAAAATGATAGTCCCTGAATTCAAGGAGCCTCATTTTTCTTCTCTTTCTGCATCTTAAGAAGTAGAACTTATCACAAGGATGGCATTCTTAAAACTACTAGATAAATGAAAACTGATATTTCACCCTCCTTGCCTTTGGACTGTGGTTCTAATTGTATAATGATAAAATGTGGAAAGAATTTTGATGCGAAATGCGATTTATATTCCAACAGGAATACATGATTAAGTCATATGTTCTCATTTTTCTTTATAATTATCCCAGAATGAAAAAGAGATTCTTGCAAATGAATTATTGATACTATAGATGACTGAAGTTGGTGGTCTCTGGCGTGACTTTGTGAAATTTACTGATTATTGTGAATGACATAAGTAGTGCTTTGGCTTTCCACATAAATTTAATACAGTACGACCATGGTTTCGACTTTTCATCATCTTCAGGTGTGGTCGTACTGAATTAAATTTATTTGGAAAAACAAAGCACTACTTTTTTCATTCACAACATGGATGACTGTACAACTGTTATAGTCACCAAAGGATGTTTGATTGTATGTAAGATGCCCTCTTCCAATAGTAGTTCAGTAGGTAAAGTGTGAGAATAACCAATCCTAACTGAGGAAAGGAGACCACTACTAAATGTTACTATAAGTGGTACCCAAGGACAGGGTTACTTTCAATGTGACGATGCTGCTTGGAAATACTAGGAAACACTACAGTTTTTAAACGCATTTTTATTATGTAACAAAACACATTTCATAACTGCAAATATGAAATGGTTTTTGTACCTAACTTAAATCAATTGACAGTTATATTTCAACAGAAAGAAATCTATTAGAATTTAGAAATTAGGAAAGTATCAAGTTACTTAGCCCTTAAGGGATAAAACCCAAGTTTTTATATCTAGTAAGGAATTAAATCTACAAAAGTTAAAGAGTTTTCATATATTAAGTACTACATGAAATTAGGGATGGGGTCAGAAATCCTCACACAATTATTCTTCAGTTTCTCACTCCTTCCTTTGAGTTAGTGAGCTTCAGCAGAATTTAATTGTTCTTTGCCGAAAGAATAACAATAGTTTTCCTAACGAAAAAAATGGTGATTTCTAAAATAATACACAAATGCAGACTACAGTTTTCCTTGAAAGAAAGAAAAGTATCTTCAACTACACAGCAAGAATTTTAAACAAAGCCTCCAATTAAAAGGAATGCAGGCCAAGAAGTGGACTGGTCTAATAGGGTAGGGACTTCTGGACCCCATTTGAACAGAAAAAATTTGTTCTCAGTACTTACAATACCAATACCCTATTCAGACCATGCAGTCCCAAGACATGCAAAGCAAGGAAAGGAAAAAAATACATTAATTACATGATTTATTCCATTTAGAAAGTTCCAAATGTTTCATTATTTATATCAGTGTGAAATTCATTTCAAATTTGCTGGTTTATTCACCATGAATTGTTGCAAACTTAATGTAAAAGTATATTGCAGAACTGAATTATACCCAAATTTCTCCAGTTGGAGACTAACTAAATCACCTTCAATATAAATTTAAAAAAATAAATACAATGCAATAACAACTATGAAATACATTTATGAAGGCATTTTTAAATCAATTATGGAACAAGAATGTGAATAATTACCCTTACATGATAGTAAAATGCTTCTACTACAAACTACCATGCAAAAAGCATCTAACCATACAGTTACGAGACAAAAGCAACATGCGTTTATATATTGCAAATATCACAAAGCCACACATAATTTTCTAAACAAAGTAGAAGCTTTCTAAATCTACAAGTCCAGAAATCCCATACATGGTTACCTGATGCTGCTTGATTAGACTAAAAAGGACACACAATGAAAGGAAGACATTTAACAATTAAGCTTTGGAAACCATTGTTTTCTTTTGGCAAAATTTTTCTTTTAGTTTCAATGAAGAAGCTCACTATGTTAATAATAGTCACGTGCTGAGTTAATTTGAATAGTGCCCAAAAGACTTAATATTAATATAGGATATAAAAAACAACCATTTTAATGCTTAGGTATACAAATTTTGAAGTAAAATGCCTTATAATAGAAGTCTACATTAATAAATATGATTTGTTGCTGAATTTTTTCTTCCAAAGTAACTTCAACAAACTATGTATCACAAAAAAAATCTAATTTGGAAAAACTTCAAACTTCCTATAAAATTATAGTAGATATAAAATGTTTGCTTTATTCCATCATTCCTCATGAAAGCAAAACAAGACATACTAGTTAATTAATATATTCTAGCCCAAGCAGAACATGACTTTTCCTCAGCAAGCCTTATGAGCAATATGCAAATGCAGCCTAAAATTATATCAACTTTCAAAAAATTACTCAATTCACAAACAAAAAAAAATGTTATTTACAGCACAAGATGATGACCAAATAAGTTAAATTAGTACACAATATATATCAAAAATAGTCAACATATTAGCAGGTAAAAAATGTCATTTCCAAATCATAAAAGAAGCCACTTCAAAAATAAGTGTTGGGCCTCAAAGTATTATGAGGAATAAAATACCTCAATTGACAACTACATCATAGGTACTACATGTTACAATGAACTACAAATGGCTGTCTTGCAATAAACCACCTAAAGTGTAAACCTACAGTAGCTTTTGAACCGTTAAGCAAGACAACAGGAGGTTATTGAAAAATTGCAAACAATACTTTTACCTTGAATGACTTCAGAAGAACATGGAAGTCCAAAAGAAAGCATGCAACATTTTATTCATTGTTGTCTCAAATTCAAACTGTTGTAATTTTTATTACTTAGCTAATGAAGATTTGAAATAATAAGTGATTTCAGGAAATTCAATCAATAATTCTTCAGCAATATTATTCTCTTTACTTTGCTCACAGTCGTAAAGTAACAGCCATTGTATTTTAAAATATGGAAGGCATTTATAAATAGAAAGCTACTTATACATAATGATTATATAGATAACATTTGAAACAGGTTTTAATATCAGAATACAATCTAAGAAATGGTCAAGAAATCAGTTTTCATACTATACTATGCTTAGTGCATATAGTACTTTTGACCAAGCTATTTCCACGAATTCAATAATTTTGGTAAATTAACTCGATTGCACATGAATGCTACAGAATAACAGAAAGGTGCCATTGTTTCAACACTTAAAGATTTTCATAATTTAAAATTTCAAAAAAAATACAATGAAACATAGGACTTATTAATTTCTAATGCTGGAAAACTAAGATAAGTACTGATCAACAGAAGTCATTCACTTTCCAAGATCCAGTAAGTTTTCACCAATTAATTTCTGGTTGGTACATACTAATACTGCAGTAATTTTCAACTGCTCTTAGTTCGCGCATGTCTCACTTACCTCAAGGAATTGTTTAACTGTTGTATCTACCACCATAAGCGGACGATGGATGAGGTGAACCACTCCATTTTTGACAGGAATATTAGCTTTCACAATTTCAGCTAAAACCACTCCAGTGGCATGGTTAGGATCTCCAACTACTGTGTTGCTTTTCACATATACTAAAATATTGGGGAAATAAAAAAAATGCTTTTCCACGTTTTTTTTTCAACTCATTGCTTCACATCTATAAGTTATTTTCATTATTAATAAACACATTTCATCCTGCTTACATTTTGAACCTTTGCCATCTGGCTGGACAGTAAATGATATGGTTACTCTGAGATTATCCCCAAAAGCTAAAGTCTCATAGTCCACATCACATGGTGTTGCTCTCGTGAACAGGACACGGTTTGGTATAACATGGCCATCGATTACTTTCTGATCAATTTTTTCCGGTCTTGGTGGAGGCTGGAAGTGAAATTTACATTTTAACAAATGTTTTTAAGTAATCCTGATAACAGAATCACTTTCCAATGAAATGAAAAAGAATGCAGTTAACATGAGAATTCATAACTAGCATCAAAATCAGGTTTTATGAATCATCAAAAGGTAATGTGATCAAGTATTCCATTTTATTTTTTTTCAATACTTTAATATTGCTTCAAAATGGTGGATGAAATTGTAAACTTAGTGTTCTAGGCTATCCTGAGGATGTTATGCCACAGGCCTATTACCTATGTAGGCAACTGAAGTTCATTGAGTCCAGGTAAACATTTGATTCCATTATTTTTGACAAATCTAGATCATTTAAATTTACAAGCACTGCAACATTTAGGGAAACTGTAAGTGGCACAGTAAAAGAAACCTCTCTCTCGTAACTTCTTTCATGAATTTTTCATGTCACTGGGTTGAGAGCCAGGTGAGCTTTTCAAACACTATCGAAACATACCTTTTCGTTGAACATACTTCTCTTATTGCATTCTGATGAATAATTTTCACAGAAAAAACTCTCTTTTCGAAAATACTTTGGTGAGTTTCTGAAGTGTACAGAGCCATAATTTCTGAGCAACCCAATGCTTTTTCAACACTCCCCATGAACTTCTTCCATTAATACACAAGACTTAAATTTTTATTTTAATATAAATTCTATCAAAAAATATCAAAAGCTTTTTGGAGCGGTGCTTTACAATTATCAAAAACGTTATTCAATTTTATAAGTTGAATTTCTTTACAGATCAAATAACAAATATATATTTCATTTGTAAATTAACGAAGGGATATTGGATTATCATTAATTTTTCTTACCCTAAAGCCCTCATCAACTGGAATAAAGAATGTATGGCGACCCTCTGCCTTGAAAATATCACCTTTATTATTTTGATAAACTCTTTGCCGGAAGGATCTGTAAGTGAATAAATTATACAAATGTAAATTTTGCTTGATTAACTATTCATTAAAAAATTGTGAGATTAATAGAATAGAGAGATTTGAATGAAAAAACAAGATGTTACAACAAGATACAGTTACACTGTCAACGCTTAATAATTTTCAATGACAAACACCACCTCTACCCTCGTGCTTAGGAGGGCATAAAAAAGCCAAAGGAAATTACTGAAAATGAAGAAATTCTTAGCGTATGGTAACAAATTTTGAGCCTCGCAGAAGTTGATGGAATACCAGTCATCTATGGAAAATTCATAATACTTAAAGAGCACACTCATGTATCAAGTAAATGAGTACATTTATGAATTTCAAGGCTTATCTCATGCATATAACATTTTGTATAAAATTTTGAAAAAATAAAGGACCAATCTTAGCTCATTCGGTCGGACTGCTGTTAAGAATGCGGGTATTATCAATACCCAGATGCAAGATTTGAATCTGGTGTTCCAGACCAGCCAATTGCAGAACTGGTCTCTGTAGCTAGCAAGCATAAAAAGTTTTCAGACGAATTTTTTGGACTTTACTTTAGATTTCAATGGCAATACTATGCAGAGGTATTACGGACGTAGAGTTGGAATAAAAAAATGAAGGGCTATCCTATATCTGAATTGCATAAAAATGTTACCATTCATCATAATGGGACATAAGACATTTCCCTCATTTGGGGTTATATGTATAGGGTTTAACACAGTTATATAAGGAAAATGTTTTGTGGTGCCTTGAGAGATATCACCATATAATACCATTTTAATCACAAGTGAAATAAAAATATCAGAACTTTACCGTAATCTATGCTCTAATTCCAAGCTTTCAAACTGACTCAAAAACTGATATGCATCTGGACTGTAAATAGGTGACTCAGGAACTGTGGACACTACTGGTTCCAATACTTCATCAATTACATGAAGAACCTGCAGAAGGAGGAAATCATCAAAATAAAAGTTTTATCATTAAGAAATATATGATTTATGAATTTCAACTACCTACATTAATTTAACAATTGCATGCTTAATAAGAAATTCACAAAATGCTCTAAACTAATAAATACTATTATCACATAGGGAAGGTTCTAATAGGAATTCAGCAGATGAGTGATCAATAACTTACTTGATTTTTATTGTAGTTGTTTTTTGCTTGGTAATTGGAACGCTCTCTAATTATTTTGGCATTGTTGATGTATATATCTTCTTTTCCCTCCGGCGATTTATTGCGAGTTACCCAAAGAGGTGGATTGCCATCAAGCTCCGATGATATCGTATCTTGGAGTTGATCTAAAGTTTGGGCCAAGTTGGCTAATGGAAAAGAAAGAAAAATTACATCAAATGATTTATTTCAATAGGTACTATTTTTTTTGCTAATTCATATGAACTGGGATCAAACTTAAACATTCAGGTATAACTATCGGCATAAATCCAAGTATAAAATCGTGATAATAAGCTGACACTAATACTGGGGAGCGATGATTACTACAACACCAGAAATCATGTTTTTCCTCAAATTTGAGATTTCACTAATTGCTACACCATTGACAAAGTTAAACATTGTGATATATATGGGAGAATATCAAATTTCAGTTAGAAAAGTAAAATAAATCAATTTATTATGTGTATTTATTGTTACCTTTCGTAACTCAAAGAAACGGATCAGCGATATAAACTAAAAGTACCGTAGTTTCCAGCTTATAAGACGCACGGGCATGAAAGACACACCCTTGTTTTGGCCTTAGAATTCGAATAAATATTAATACATTTTCTATTACCCTTCTATATTGTTTACGGTGAAACGGAGAAGCGATCTATTTAACAAATATCGAAACAAATACGGAGACATGGCATAACATCATCGTGACTTTTTTTTTTACTTACGTCTCATTGTGAGATTCGTGCCACGCAGAATTCAACAAGAAAGCCTTAAGGGGCTTGAGGAAAAATCTGACGTTGACATTGGCCATAAAAGACGCAAGTATGAGTGATTTATTAAAGGAGAAAATATATTTCATTAATTGCTGCACAATTGACCAATTGTAAGTTATCAATCGTGATACAATAGGAGAATGTAATATTTCAGATAGCAAATTAACATAAAGTAATTTATGGATAATTATTGTTACATTTCGTAACTCAACGAATACAGCACACAGGCGACATCATCCAAAAGTATCGTATTCTTCGGCTCATAAGACCCAAGGGCATGAAAGGCGCACCCTAGTTTCCATGGACCCGTCGGAATAAATAAATTTACGCGGCAACGCAGTTTATGCTGCTTATGGCGCTGCTGTAACTCGCGAAAACAAGATATGATTTATTCATTTTTATTTTACTGTATTCTATAACATATACGGTGAAAATTCGCCGAATGCGGGGTTTATATTAAGCAACTTCACCGCACTGCATGAATACGCAATGGATGATCATTAATTTAACGGAATTAAGAGGATTTAGTTTCAAGGTGGCTCAAATAGCACACTTTTAGGGTGGTGTTTTCAAGGATGTTTACGTGTTTGCGCGTATATTTTTCAGAAAAGATCATCCAACAATTACTGCAGCGTACATTGATCAACAAAAATTAATTGAATATCAAGTATATTGAAATGTTAGAGAGTTCACGTAATTTTATACCAAGCCATCACTCATTTAATAGTAACAGAAACTCAATACCCAGGAATACGAGCGTGAATATAACTTTTTATCACTCAATGTGATAATTACAAATCAACAGGTGTAACATTTAAGATTCTCCATCGACCTGAAATTTATCAAATCCTTGATTTTTTCGGGTTGTTTTAATCAGTAATGAATATTACAACACTAGCGAAAGTTTTTTTCTTCCGTCTTAATTCTTATCGCCGCGCTTCTCATCGCCGAATCAACCACCGCTCTGCCGTTCTAATGACGCAGCTGAACTTCCGTCCCGAAATTAATTTCATATGATCCACTAATTCCGCAAGAGAATCATTCTTATTTATCATTATTAGATCATCTGTAGGTTTTCCAAATATGTACTCCTTTTGAACTCATTATGAGAAATGAAAAAGCAGCACTATGGAATACGTGCTAGCTTGCGATACGTTAACCCAATGTGTAAACTGATTTCCGGTGTCACTCATCATATTTGTCACATAATAAAAGGATATTTACTATTTTTTGTATTAATAAAAATTATTATTTATGCAGAAATAGTGAAAATTATTGTAATCCACTGTTGTGTTTTTAGTAAATTTACTACAATAGGTACAATATCTATGGGGATATACACTCGATATCCGCGGAAGAAGGAAAATAATTTTCGAGCTTCTGGGATACAGTCGATCTCCGCAGTCAGCGAGTGAAAATATTCATTCGGATACATCCGAACATCGCGGTGCAGCAAAGAGGTTATGGAGTCAAAGCCGAGGCAAACCGTTGTCACAATCTGGCAGAAGCCGAGGAATATTTAGGAAGAACTACATTTTAGCGATGGCGTTCTCGCGTGACGTATGGACCAGAATAAAAAGACTCCTGAGTCTTCAGTAAAAATCAACAATAAAGGTCGGCTTTATCGGGCCTCAAATTATAAAGTTGACCTCAAAGCACAAATCATGTACTTTGTATTTTATATTTATTTTAAGAGCCTACCGACCCAGATTTCAACGAATAATTGTAAACTTCACAGTGGCAGGCTTCACTTAGTTGAAGTTAATTATATTAGTACTCATGATAAAAGACATACTTAGTACTTTTCTACAAATTTTTGTATTGTACGACGCGTTTCACCGCTTTACCTGACGATGCCGTAAAGTGATGAAACGCGTCGTACAATAAAAACTTTTGTAGAAAAGTACCTACTAAGTTTGTCTTTAATCATGACTACTGATTAATTGTAAGTTTCAAGGTGTAATTACTTGAAAATGACAGTAATCAGTTGATTCCAGGGTCGGTATGTACCCAGTGGCGTAGCCAGGTTTTGGGTCTAGGGGGGGCAGAAAATTTTTAGGGGGTGCCGACTCATGAATTAATGAGTTTACTAAAATTTACACATTTTTAATGATGCAATAGGACATAACGTATCAATGATTAAGTGTGGAAAATAAAACATTATTGATTTTTGAAATCGATCATTTCAATAAAGTAAGGCCTACAACAGCAGGCACAATTTAATACCTATTGAGAAAAATGCAATTTCCCACTGGAGGCAACAGTCCCACCACTGGACTTACATAATGCACATTCATAATCCTTACCGAGTCTTCATCACGTGGGTTACAATTTCAGGCTAATGCAAACCTCAGCCGTCGGAGAGGCGTCGAAAGCAAATTACTACTCCCATCGAGTCCAGGAAATTAGAGTACAGCTCGTTAAGTGTGAACTACTGCCGTGACGTGTTTTTTCCCCCAAGCCGTAATTGGGGAAAGGTGGGAGAGAATTAACGAGGAGAAAAATTAGATGTGGTTTTTCACCACACTCCCAGCGTAGGCATGCACCAAGGTTTCACGTGTATAAAAATAGCGTAGTAATATACATGTACACACTACTTGGAAACAAGGGTATTCCCATTCCTTCGCGTTGCAGGGGAAAATTTTACTAATCACGTTTTGCTATCCAAATTCACCGACTTACATAAGGGCCCTATTGTTTCACGAAAATTTTGCACTTCATTCAGAAAGTACGGAATCAGAAAATTACTGAAGGAGATATTCATTATGTAATGACCTCGGTTTGAGCACGTGAATCTAGTCTTGTGGACCCAGTCCAGGTGTACTCACAACCGCAAACTCTGCCGTTCACTTGCTATTAACGCTTTCGCATCGGTGAATTTCCCCGACAGTCGCGCGGCCTTATTCGTTTAAGGCCTCTCCTAACGCTATCCGATTTCCGTAAATTTCTTTCGCAATAACGTCGAGCGATTTTTTTCTTAGCTTAGAGGTCTTTTGGATGCCTGATCAACAAATCTCGACTTCTACAAACCATTCAATGATCCAACTTAATCTGCTAGGTCGTGCATACATGGCCAGGAATGGAGAGAGTTACAGTCATGGATGATTGAGTGCCGAGCTTCCTATTTTGATCTAATTTGAAATAATATAACCTTATATTGTACTCCATGAATACGCACCGTTTTCTATTATCAGTTTGCGATTCGGTCAAAATACCATTTATCGCGCAAGTTGAACGGCATCGTTTTCAATCAACCGTAATAATTCAAATGTATACGTAAACAGAGTTAAATCCGAACGAAACAACTTGTGGAGTAGCGCTCGGGGTTCGGCAAACGGAAATTGTGGTATTTTTCCAGAAACACTGTCACTTCAGTCCTGATAATCAAGAAGCATTAATAAGAAAGTGATATTAGCTGGCTGTTTGAATCATAGAGTTGGCACGGAGGAAAAAAACATACTATGTTGCCCGTGCTCAATCATTAACAGAATAAAAATATAGAGTAGATACTTATGCCACTCAATTCAATGGAGTAAATCATAATTCCCGGATTGTGCAAAGGGCAGTGAACAAAAGATGGAGTATATTATAATTAAATTTTCATATAATAAATTATCAAGCATATATTTTCCGCAATAAATTAATTTGCCTGCATTTTAAATTGGATGTCTTCTTTACGCCGTATATCCATGAAAAAATAGGTTCGTTTACGGTTGGCACCCCGAAAACAATGCATAATAGAGTCCAATATGTGAAAATCTGCAAGAACTGATAGCGAAGGTCAGGGGCGGCGGAAGGAATTAATCCCATCCGGAAAATGTCGCTTTTTGGCGCTCCCACCCCTTATTCGTCTTCCTAGACCACACTCTTACGAAGCTTATTTCATAAACAGACTTAAAAAGATATAATTATTAAAAATCACAAATTAAATTTTTAATAAACACATTTTAATCAACAAATGAGGCAGTATTTGATGCTTATTTAATGAAATACGTGTACGCTAACACAATCACTGACTTCATTTTTCGTATCCTCCGAGGATTACTCTCTTTCAAAATCTGGTTGAGTCATAAATTTCACAACATCATGAGTTTGCGGAGGTCTAGTGAAACGCGTTCCCTGAAGATCGTTATCGAAGCTAAGGGAGACCAAAAAGTTCGCCTCAAACCTGAACTTGATTTGAAAGGGAAAGGACCGGCATGGGAATGCAAAGGAGCTCATTCCTTTGATACCCTTTAATTTCATCGGGGGTCCTTGCGATGATGGCGTACAGAAAGGAAAAGTCAAAGGGAGGACAAGAAATCCAGAAGAGAATTAGCACAGTCTCAATGGAAAGAGTCGATGAATTATTTATCAATCACCCCCTCCCCTTGCTGTTGAAACGTTCTCCAGGCGTTCCCTTGCTGTTGAAACGTTCTCCAGGCAAAATCCGACCGGATTATGTGCCGTATCGGTATGAAACCACTGGAAATGAAACTTTATGTCCCGCCACATTTTGACTTAAAAAGTACGGCCCCTATATGAACTCTTTTCTCTTCACAAAACTCAGCAATAAACCTATATCTCAAGAGATTTTACACGCATGAATTCGTCATAGTGCATTGCGTACGTAGAAAAACAATAGAATAGTTGACTTTCCATTCGCATCAAAAGCTACGAGTGGAATAGGGGAAAACAAGCCGGAAAAAGAGTTACTGTTCGCTCAAGTGCGCTGGAGAGCAAAACAAAGTGTACGAAACCGACTCTTTAGGCATTATGCGATAGATATATTGGCCCCATATTATTTCCAACGGCAATGTAAATACAATTTTTCGCTCAGAAAGAGCAAGAGGAAAAGCAGCAATAACTTAAATTTGTGCAATTATTACCGAGATGGCAACGCAAAAGAATTAACTCGTCGATGTTTTCTTTGTCGGCAACACTAGAGGACTAAATTGACACGTGGCTAAATTGATTCCTAGTGAATTATGGCAATGTTTCACGAAATTTTGTCCTCAATTTAGAGAATGGACTAAGGTATCAAATTTCAAGCAATTAAAAAATTCGGGTACTATATTTCCTGTTACGACATTCTACTTCCACATTTGAATTTTAGGCAGATGTATCTTGACTCGATTAAAAGCTCATGGATATATGCTGCGCGGTTTACATGCAATTTTAATACAAAGTGATACTGTGGTTTTGATCCGGCAAAACGGTGACTTTTTCCAATAGAACCCCCATAAAATTATAAAACTATGATTTTTTTAAATTCCACTCCAATGTGAACACACGGAACGCAAAAGTGAATCAGATGCAGTTCATCAAATAGCGTTAGATAATGTCTCAGGCGTCACTTCGTGGAATACTTCCGCTTCAAACATGTTAAATTATAACTTGTTCCCATTCCACACTTTCAATTTCTAAAAAAAACGACCATGATTTCGGCACACATCTTGACAATGGCGTATATGTGCCGAAATAATTGTCGGTTTTTAGAAATTAAAAGCGTGGATTAGAGCCAAGTCTTTCATTTAACATGCTTGATTCATTGAATAGCAATCACTTCATGTACCATCGAAATATAACGCCTCAAACTCGGGGGAATTATCGACTTTTCGCGTGTGCCTACAGTAAATTGAGGGATTAGGACACGCCTCATAATGAAATAGTCGCCGCAGTCGAAAAGAACAGTCGCTCAGGCCACATTTTCATGGTTTGGTCTCCGGGATCCTCGCACGCTCGAACAGAGAGACGCGGAACAGAATCCCATGGAGAGAGAGAGAGAAAGAGAACGAGAGAGGAAGCGGTGGCAGCGAACAGATTCGTTTTCAAGGACCCAAACAGAGCGGCTAGGGTGATGCGACACTGAATGAAGCGACGTCGCAACGGGGGGGCTCGAGGGATTGCGCCGCGGCCCCTCGGCCCGGGGGCGGCTCCCCCTCCTCTCAGAGGAGGTGTAGGGGACAAAAAACAAAACTCAATCCTTTATCATCTAGTCACTCAAAGCTGTCGTTCCGCTCTCCAGTGACGCCTGTAGCTTCCGTTGGGAGTCACCAATTCGACTTTCTCGAAAACTACACAACTCCGCGAGTTTAATTACAATGGATCGCCATAGGGTTAACTTCAATAATGCCAGTCATGCAACAAACAGACAGCTATTTAATAAAAAATTGATAGGTACATGCTTAAACAAATAGCTGGGATAATTTTCTTGCACATATAGAAGATGTCTATAAATGTAAGCACATAAGTAATAAAAAATTTCTTGTACATCGATTGATATGTACTTCGTAAAATATTTGCAAGCTGGCTTATCCACCGCTTCTGTTTTCCGTTTTCTTTTAGGAGTTCTCTACCTCATCAGAACTTAACCCAGTTAATCTATCACTATAAGTGCAATTGAGAGACAACTGAGTTCTTCGCCAAGATTGTTGTGTTAAAAGTTTCGGTAACGATCTTAAGGAAGAATAACAGTTAATGATAATGGTTAGACTTGATTCTATACAGTTATTATCTTCAAAGTAACGCTTCAGCAAGGCACCGGGGTAGTGAACCGCATATCGTACCGCACGCAGTTAACGTGGCTGCTCGATGAGCAAGTTTAAAATTGCTGAAGAGAACAAATGAACGCCTATATCATTTGATAACAAATTATAAGCCCTCTGGTTACATTATGAAAACTTCAAGTGACATCTGAAACGGAAATCTTGGGAAAGCTACTCCAACTGCAATGACATTCGTACTGTTGCCATAATTTGCGTTTTTCCAAGAGTCGGATGCAAATTTTCGAAGAGCAAATTTTTTAGGGATGTAGCGTTAATATTTTCCGTTCAAATTTGTCACAAAAAATTACTCTAATCGCTTATTTACGGTTTATATGGACATTTGCGATCAATGATTTGAAAGTCAATTGAGTTCACGAATATTTAGAACTTGATTAGCGAATGTACAACAATGGCAACGAAGAAGTAAGATCTGGTGTGCGATCACGGTTCTCCATAAGGCGTGCTCTTACGTTATTGTAATTTTTAGATTGCGCTCACGAGAGCGAAAACGTGATCGCCAATGTTCAAATTTTGTCAGGTGCTTTAAATAACTACTATAGTTTTAATTGATGGATAACTTTCTTAGGACAGTAAGCGTGACCATTGCCCTTCTTGAGCGGTTTGCGTTTTGGTCAACAGTAGCGACAATGCAAAAGATTGAACCATGATCCCACCCCTGGTACTTTCCCGGTGAATGATGTGCAAGAACTTCCTCTCGGATTTCCCACCGGGTTAATGGCTCCATTTTCGAACACTCCGGATTCCGGAGGGAAACCCTAGAAAAGTTCCTGGACAATGGCTAAGAAGCACCTATGGATATAAATTTGAGTCTGCCCCGGTAATAAGAGATAGGTACATACATACATATTTTCTTCGATATTTTTGTCCATGATTTCGGGGATTCATGGGGATTTCCGACACGTACGTGTGATCAAAATTATTCTTGATATAAAAAATGACATCATCCGTAATTCAGCCATCCTTTTCGAGCATTAAAAATTTTAAAAAGTAATATATTTACGTGTGCTTGTATACATTTAAGTATTCTTATACGTGAAAGTTTCAAATTTCAAAGAAAAAGTAATACATATCAACTCTTACGTTTTCACAAGTGCCATTAAAAAGTTTGGGAAGTGTAATAACCAAACCAAGTTAGTTTCCTACTTACTTTTCGAGTTTACCATGCTTAAGGAAAAGAATACAATCATAGTTTCAATTATTAAATAAATGTGTTCCTTGTATTATCATACCTTGCCACTTGAAATATTATCAATTGAAAAATAACCAAGTTTTTTACACACTGAAAAAATATCAATAACATAGGGCCAAATTTTTATTAAGAACAAAAAGCAAGCACAACAAGGGTAGGTATTATTTCAATATAATATTGGCTTCTAAGCTTTTTTTAGAACCTAAAATTGAGATTGAGTTTTTGAAATCAAGTCTGAAGTGTAAGAGGACTCTAAATGTCCATCACCCCTTGTCCAATCTACAGTATCGCATTATTTTATTATCGACAGGATAGTTAGAATTTTACCTTAATGCAATCTTACCTAATTATTGCGATGTGAATTGATCAATAGGAGGTGTATGTTCGATTACCTTAAAGACATAGGAATTTTGTTTTCGGATAAAATATCTGAGCTCTCAGTGGTCTGGCCTGGCTTTAAGACTGCAAACTATCTTTTGCGACAATGTACCAGAAGTGTTTTTTTTAGTGTACATTGGTGTAAAACATTAATAAGAGGTATGTTTGCTAATCTACCAGGACTGATTAATGCAAACCTAGAATTGAGTGAAGTGTATTTTTTAATAACCGACGTATGCTGAAGAGCTGCGTTTAATTATAAAAAATATCCTGTAAACCTCAGCTGAGAACATTTTAAAAATGTATCCTTCATTGATGCTACTTTAGACGCGTAGTTACCTCACGTTGATTTTTATATCTTGAACTTTAATTTTGGCGGTAAATGATTAGTGCTCATTGATAATATATCGATAAAAACTTCATTTTGAAGCAGTCAATATAACTTTCACTGACGTTTATAAATTCTTATATATATTTTTTCTCCAAAATTCCCCTTTTCCTTCTTTGGTCCTCATATTCTCCCAATTTTCCTTGTCGATCCTTCCCCTATTCCATTTTGTTTATTACCGTATCTTCCCTTATTATTTTGTTTCTCTCGAGAGTCAGCCTGTCACGGTGCCCGTTTCGCTATCGAGCAGCCATTTCGTTTTATTAGGGTTTTCCAAAACACCATCCCATCTCCACCGTCAGCTCCCTCTTTCCCCCATTCACTTGCCCAATTTTTTACCCCAGCCATCACCACATGCGACTACGTAGGTACACCAGGAGGCTATGTATGTACTATTATAGCGTCGGAAACACTTCGGGTCATGTCGGAAATAAAAAAAAATACAAATGTCTATCTTTAAAAAAATAAATTATCATCTCATTCGTAAGCGTATGCGATCGGGGTATTTGATCAGGGAATTCGTTCATTTTCCCTACCGCAAGGATAGTAACGCCCTGGATGGTTTTATTTAGGCAGTTGAAAAATGTCAACGTGCAATGACATAAATATGTTTAAAATCTTAGTTGAGGTTGATGCGATCATTAGTCTCTACCCTATTAAACAAGTGGACAGCTTTCTCGTTGCTGAACCCACCGAACGATTGCCTGATCTTCCCTCAGAATTGCTATTGATTTGAGAATGGCAAAATGTTTTGAGGGAAATTGATCATACCAAATAACCACGGATGTCAAAGCATTTGTCATTATAATAGCCACCACCATTGTTACTCAGCGTTTATCCTTTCAGATAGATGAAGAAGTCATTTTTTGAGTCAATCACTGAGATTTAAACTTTAAAACTAGTTCAAAGGTGGCAGTATAAATCGTACACTGATCAAATTCTCAATCCAATCACGATTGAGATAATTTCACCATGGTAAATAAACAGAGGAAAACTACATTATTCAGCGTGAAAATCATGTCGGAAGCGAAATACTAGCTCATCAATAACGGATGGGCATTCCATACACCGGATTAATCAAGTCGACGTAACTGCTATATCAATAGCTATGGCCTCTCTAAAACTATACTCAGAAATACTATGTTTTAGAGAAGAATTTGACCTCCTATCATGGTTGAGTAAGTTATTGATCCAGGATCGACAGCCTGTATGTAACATTCTCTCTCGAATAAACATTTTCAGAGTTTCCAAGCTGGTATAATTTTATTAAAACCAAATATTTAAAAACTAGCGGTAATAAGCTGATTTTATGCATAAAAATTAAGTTTGAAAGAAATTCCATAATTACATGGCTTGCGTCGGCATTATACATTTAAATTTGTCAAATTTATTAACCTCAAATTCACTATTCAGAAAAAGTGCGTAAAAACATTAAAAATATTGCAAATCAATAATAACATTGATGTATAAATGAACTAATTATGTTATATTAAAAGAGGCAGAGAAGAGATATAGTCGTAAAAAAGAAGATGGGTCATATTTGCATCACAAATTATTTTGACTAAAGCAAAATTATATACGCTGTTTAGACGTAAACTGCGACCATATCACGTGTAAAACAGTTTTATTATAGGTATAAATTTCATCAAAATTCACCTCTTCCTTTTTAATCTTGAGAACTTACACCTACTGACTTAAATTTAAATAAAATAAAATATATATTACTCTTTTCATCGTTCTCCAAATGTGAGTGTGAAAGTCATTATGTGCCATGCTACATTTTTTTGCGTGTTTACATTAAAAGCCTACCATAGCCTTGTACCTCTTACCAGTTCCTCAAAGTTCCTTAAAAAAGGAAGAACAATTGATTTCATTTTTCAGCAGAAATTCTTTTTCGACGAAAAATAAAATGAACCTTTAAAATCCGTCGAGGTGAATGTCAAGTTTTACTGCTATTTGGAAGCAAAAATTTATACTCCGATATTTTTTTACTTTGACCGCCAAATCAAGAAAACTAGAGCCTATTTCTTTTAAAAATTTTAAGAGTTCCTAAAAATTAATTGCTCAAAGGACTGGGTCAATTGCATACAGGGAAGTAACAAAATATACACGCGTGACAGTCTCAAGTATTGTCAGCCCGTGGGTATGACGACAAAACTGAAAAGATGTGAAGGAGGCCATTTTGAGGAGCTTTTATTATAACGCTAGATGGCTTACTCAACTTCCTTCAACAATGGACCATATCCTATTCCGTGTATTAATAATAGAGGCAGCCCACCGATAATGGTAGCTTTGGATGAATATAGATGCACAGTGGTCAGTTCATCTACTTGCGGTATAGAAGGAGCCTACTTTCTCGTGCTATCAGCTTCTTCAACCCGGCCTCCTTCCAACCTCCCTTCATCTCATTTTGAAAGGCTCTTTCTCCCCTTAACCGCTGACCCTAAGTCCTCCATTTTATTACTACCTGCAGCACTCCAACAAATCATGAAATTCTGGATAGGGAGCACTGGTCAGATTAGAAATTTATCTTCTAAAACTAACGACAGAGGCGTGATTCTGGGGTGGCAAGGGGTGGAAGTTGCCACTCCAGAACTGTCCAACCCAGCATTTTGCCACTCCAGAATTTTGAAGAAAAAATCTCATTCATTTACAAGCAATTGGAAAATACAATTATACATGCACGGCAGTTTCTTGAACTTTCTTGATTCTTCAATAATCATGCCTAATTTGGGAGGACCCCCTGACCACCCTTCACCTGGGAGGTATTCCATACCCCCCGGTAGACCTTGTCACCCCAGTTAAAAAGCTGAAATTACGCCTATGACTAACGCTATTACTTTTAAACAACCTTCATCAAACACTTAAGTTCAAATTTTTCTATCGGATGTGTCTACACCGTTTATAACTATAATTAGAGGTGGTGTACCAATTAAGGTAGACATTACTACCTTCAGAACTACCTTCAGAACTCCAACCGGCCATGAACTTCTTGATTAGGAAATTGAGTCAAAATTAATTAATTTAAAACAACTTTATCTTCTAGGATCATCGCTATTATTTTGAAACGCCCTAAATTGAACGCTTAGGTCTGTAATTGTCTATCAGGTGTAACTATGACGTGTATCACAATATTCTTTACCGATAAAGGTACTTAGGCTCAGATGAATATGATATAGACTCGACAAATCTTTCAAATAACCGCAGGACCAGTGACACATTCGACCGGGTTGTTCCATTCCATTGCAGTGTCGTGCCGCTCGGTTAGTAGAACATAAACAGACGGTTGGTCGGATAGGGACGTAGAAATTCGTGGTTTCCCGTCGTCCCTTTCGTCGAGGGTGGGCAGAAGCGGACGACACGACCTGCTCCCCTCCGCCTGTTCTCTCCGAAATCCTGTCCACCCCTAATTGCCCGCATTCACCTAATGGCGCTAATGACCACGGCAGCTACGAGACTCCAAAAATAGCCTCTAGGCGCCTACTGCTACCACTTTATTTTTCCAATTTCCTCCGTGGGTAAAGGTGTACTGCGGCGAGCAGTTTCCAACTTCAAGTTCAAAGATGGTGCTGCCGCGTGACAGGCACCGAATAGATATAATACGGGAGCGTGGCGACATTAATTCTCCCAAGTGAAAGGTTATCGCTAGTTAATGAAACTTCCAAGAAGTAAATGGCTACGTTTATAATTTCCAAATTAATTGAGGGGGGATCGGGTTTATGTGGTGCCTAGAGCAATGACTTCCCATCCCGAAAGTCCAGGTTCGAATCCCAGTAGAAAAAGAGATTTTTCATTCGGATCCCGATCCCTACTGCTGTGTGAAGAGTGTGGTGTTCCGTCCGTGGAATGGGACATTAAGCTGGCACCTTTAGTTGACAGTAGGCTAGTGCCAACGCCAGGTTTCTCTCAACACTTCTTCCATTCCCCAAATAATTCTTTTAATAACTACCTAACCTCCTGTCGTAAATGGCGCAAATGACCTAAGTTGTCGGTCGCTTCCCCAAATAACTAACCAACCAAATTATGAGCAGCCCCAACATTGACATACTTCTACGTTTTATATGTAAACTGTAATTGATACCCAGTGCCGTAGACGTAGTAATCAAGACGTAGAGATTATCGAACAAAAAATATGAAATTAATTAGAATATAAATCTAAACCTTAAAGATTATTTGGGATCTGTCTATCAATTTGTTAAAATTTCAGCTCCATGTGAAAATTGTTGAATTTGGACCAGTGGTTTTCCTAATAGGTTCCACTATTTCAGTAAGTCAACTTAGGATCGCTGCAAAATAATATGACACTGTGAAATTACGTCCAGCGTTAATAGGGGTTAAGAATGAAATTTAATTATTAAAAAATTCACGTTCCAAAATGCCTGTAAATTGCATGGCGGAAAATGTTCACAAAGCCCACACGAACGGATTTTCTCCACTTCTATATTATCAGCCTCGAAATAGCCAATTAATTTACATTACATTTCAAAGAGTAACATTTAAATCAAATTAAAAAACATTCACGAACAAAAGAAAGTTTTAAACGAAAAACCGAGCAAAAACTAAGGACCCTCATCAGAAATTTATTCCATAATCATGGAAAATAAGCCCTAACGGAGAAATCCTGGTTATGATTTTTTCCCTTTGAGACTTTGCGAATCAGATTTTTTTATAGAAAATGGCACATACACCATTGACAATTGGAAAATTGGCGATGTAATTTAGCGTGATTCCAGGGCATTCTCCATCCATAATGTGACGAGCCACATCAATGATTTGACGCAGAAAATTCGAGATCAACCGCATGCACAATGAATATAGAAATCTGCGCTCAGCCGCTCCAACTCCAGGAAATAAGCGCAGTGTTGCCAGCGAAAAACTCTACATAACATTCTCGAATTATTGGTTCAAAATTATTTCAAATGGTTCAACTTTCCTCAATTGTCATTTTATGACCACTAGTACATAGAATATCAAGGACAAGAAGAGCAATGTACCTACAGCATGTACAAAGGCTGGTGGATGTATCTTCGATCAATTGTAATTCAATGTCAAGTTGTGCGGAGAACGCCAAAGGACCTTTAAATTTGCAGTTTTCGTAAAGTCTTTTGGCAGACGGAGATGCAGTACGCTACCTATGTTACGGAGAGAGTTATTCTTCAGGAAAACGGACTGGGGTAGGGGGAAATCGAGGAACGAAAGTGTCTAATTCGCTGAATATTTACAACGGTAGGCTCATTAAAAGCAGATCAGTCATTCGTAAACGATGGCACAAAGTTACTACCCATTCACCATCAGTGGCTGGTTTTTAGGAAATAAGACCCTTCTAGTCCCACAATAGTCCACTACACATCTGACACAAGCCTTTGGGATTGCTGAATGTACCTTGCAAGGCCAGAAGGCTCAGAATTTAATATTTCATATCCCTCAGCTTAAAGGTGATAGGTTGAGTGTTATGGAAGCATTATTTTACGAGCGTCTTCAACGAAGTATGCGGAAGCGAAATTTCAAATGGAGCCCACCATCCAAAAACTGGAAATTGCCGGAAACATTGCGTGTGGCGAACTATGGCGAATGCAACGTATACGTATATATGTGTTCCATGAATGAACACGTACATACTCGGTTCTATCCAATGATAAGTGATGTATACATATATATATATATATATATATATATATATATATATATATACTTCTTGTAGAATCACTCGGGTGATAAATATATAATATGCCAAGAGGGTGGCCAATAAAAATACAGAAACAGAAAATAATTTTCTGTTTCTGTATTTTTATCGGCCACCCTCTTGGCATATTATATATATATGTGTATATATATATATATATATATATATATATATATATATATAATAAAAAAATATACACTGGACAGGGGGTGGAGAAAGTGTGAACTTTTTCTCCAGCTGACGAAGAGCTTACAGGCTCGAAACGTTCTTACCCAGTAAGTCGTCTCTTTCTACTTTTCTTTCCCCACCCCCTGTCCAGTGTATATTTTTTTATTGTTGTGGCCTATTGGCGAAACTTTTCCTGTGTGTATATATATATATATATATATATATATATATATATATATATATATATATATATATATATATATATATATACCTATATAAAATATATCTATAAAATTGACATACCGGGAGTAAATATTCAAGCTTCCATAGTATGTAGTACCTATCCTTGATAAGATTTGATAACACAATGATAATTTTTACAGGTTTAGTTTTTACCAGCAAAATCACAACAGCAAAAATGGTGTAAAAGGTGGTACATTTCTATATGACGTAGTGCAATTAAGTTTCTATTAGTGTTTCAGAAAGATTTTGAAACGAAACGCGGAATTGTGAAAGCTCTGGGATCGTGTTGAATTTTCAATTTCTCGTCTGCTTTCAAAAGATAATATCACCCAGAATAATAGCGAGCCCACTACCCTCAACAAGAACCTCGAATTCATGGGGCTAAACCTCATTTGAAATTCAAAGAGAACTATCATGAAGTCCTCGGCCGTAATTTTAGCCCGGTCGCAGTTTTTGCGGCTACGATCTGCTAGGCAAAACCTAGTTTTAACGTCCCTCTGGACCTATATTATTCATTTCTTATTGCTTTTCATGCACAGCGATGAGTCAAACAAAACAATGGCTTCGTTCCAAGTATTTCAACAGCAAGAAAATATCGGGCACTGGTATGAAATAGGGACGTGGGTGATGTCTTACGTAAAGAGCTCTTTGTCATATGAACTTTTTGGAAATTAAATCTCCCATTAATGAACTCGCCGAGTGTTTCGTTGCTATAGCCACTGGAGCCAAAGCACATGTTGTTTAACACATTTCCACATTCAATTACTGACAAAAAAATTTTCAACAAATCTTCAAACTGAGCGTTTATAAGTGAGAAGTCATACAACTATCTATACCGCAGGAGTCATGATGATGCTGCAGTGCTGTAAAACATGTCGACTCAATAAATAAAATTTCTCCAGTGGAATTGTGCAAAGCATTTATTCTTTTTCCTATCTATACTTAGTATTTTTGTGCCAGTTATTTCCCCTATTTGCCAATGTTTCCGATATAACGCATACACGATTCACTATATACGTCTCATGCACCGTTAAATTTACTAGTTTTTGGCCATGGTAATTCATTACAAGAGTAAAAATTAGTGATGCGAAAGGCCGGTTAGCACAGACCATGTTGATTTTTTCTACGTTAAAGGTAGTAAATAACAGTCATACCATGTTGGTGGAGAAGAGGTGCGAATGCGGGTAAAACCTACGAACTTTTTCTACCATGGAAAAAAGCTAGTATAGCGAACTAAGAATCATAAGATATGTTATTACCAAGGAATTTGAGTTGTTTAGTTTACGCAAGCTAAAATATTCTGTGGTAAGATGTCTAAATATGATGTCATGTTTTGCAAATTTTACAGGAGAGCAATTTAAAAGTTTAGTAGGCTCTGAAAAATCAGAACCTCAAAGTTTCGGCCTTACCTTTTCGTAATAGATATAAAAAACTTTTGTTATCATATTTTTTAACTTACCAAATCCAACGGTATTTGCACTTCGAATCCAATTTTATGCATAACTCAATTTTGCAAAAAATAGGACATCATATTTAGCCATCTTACCATATAATTATAATAGGAGAGGATATAACTGCGAAAGAACTTTTAAAAACATACTAATTCCACGATAGTTTATAAGATTGTAGACCAAGTATCTACATTCATCTTGGGTCATCGTTTACCAATTTTTCAAATATTTACCCTGGACATTACGGACTAAAGCGAGGCATTTGCCGAACACAAAATCTAAATTAAGATTAGATAAAATTTCGACTTACTCATATGATATAGAACTATAGATCCTTCGATATCCTTGGGATACCTTTCAAAAGCGTCGTTTGTTGGCACGAATAGCGTCACTTGCCGCACGTCGAAGGTGATGTTGGCCTCTCGGTTGTGATGTAGGAGATTCGTGAACTGAAAATAAACAGAGAAAATATTATAATTTCATGTCATAAGGTTATTATTTGTCATCAAAAAAGAATATATTAAAATTATTTACGACCAGAAGTCTTTTTTTTTTACTACTAAGTCTTAATAAATGAATATGTAGCAGGGAAAATATATCGTAACACGAGAACTACCACCACATCGTGACAACAATCAGCAGCAGACGTGTAAATTTTTGCAATTGCAGAAATGAAATGTAAAACATTTAACAAAGTAATGTAGCGAGCCCTGGAACCTTTCCCTGAAGTACCTCTGGTACCCCAGTATGTTTATGAGAAAAAGGTTGCGGTGTTCCCTAAATTAATATTGAATAGCTCAACTTGCTTCGATGCTACTCATCAAGACTAGAAAGAATGAAACTCGTTGAAGAATAAACTATTATTTGATTGGAAAGCTTTTCTTTCTCCATTATTGTGGCACATATCCACCATAGCAGCCTCGATACTGTATCAGTTATCTCCCAGAATGATACGGTGCCCAGAAATTTCCACGGGTGGGCTGTATTCCCAGAGACTTCTTACGGACTTGAACCCGGGATCTCCTGGTCATGAGCGAAACACAGTAAAAATATGCCACCATGCCGTGAATTCCATGTAACTTCCCACCTCATCGAGCACAAAATAAACGAAAGGAAGACAAGTTACTGATGCAGAAGAGATCTCGTAAAGATACAGACCTGTTCAAAATAATTCAACCACAAGAGTCGAAAAAACTCGTACTCTTTTCGTCAGTTAGAATTACGTAAATATACTTTAGTGAGCGTAAAGAATTGCATTGCATCTACAGCAGATATCTCGCAAGTACAGTCCAATTCAAAATTATAATCTGCGGAACGAAAATAGCACTTCAAGCACTGTAATTTTCGCTAGCAATTTCATTGTTGATAAGCATTGTTTCGATGCAAAGCAACATCAACTGACGTCAGTGAACAACATCATGCATCAGAGTACAACATCATGCAACGAAACCACAGTCTTCAGCAATTTAGTTGTCAGTGGAATTTGCAGTATTTTAAAGTCACCCTTCGTTCCAAAGATGAATGGTTTTCGTAAAAATAGGCCTGAAACTGTATATACCACACTATATATAAACTACCACAATATTCCAACCACCTGGGAGCCGAAAAATTACGTCCATCAAAAACTTCGAAGTACATGCGAATCTTCCCATCTCGTTATGCATAAAAAAAACGCTAAGAATGCCAATGGCAGATACAAGATAGATCTCCAGGTCAGTAGAGTCCTGTCCATTATAATCTTACTTCCTAGTAGTTGAAAAATTTCGCTCTCCGAGTTAACTTTCCCCCTTATTAGGCATGAAATGAACGCTTAAGAAGCTAACGCCAACGGCCGATGCAGAAGAGATCTCGCGGGCAGTTTTTTAAAAATATATCCGTGGGATTGCACTTAGGCCGGAGGCGACGTCACCGATGATACCGTGGGCGAAGCGAGAGGGAGGGGTGGCAGGCAACGGGAAGACGAAAGGACTGCAAGGGATGGGTGGGTTGGGGGGTCCCCAAGGATTTCGGAAGAGTGGAAGAGAAAGAAAGAACACAGGGGGTGTGGGTAACCCTCAAACCCCCCCCCCCTAACCAACCCCACAACCTCCACGATGCAACTCCTCCAACCACCCTCCTCATTCGTGACCTCATCCTCATTCCAACATTAACCTCCCCTCCCCTTCAAAACACCCTCCTCCCCCTTCAACCCCCCACCCATTCCCCCGTCCCCGCTTGTGCTGATCGATGCAGAAGGTTGGGTACCTCTTTACGTCCATGCCCTAGTTTTGGAGAGCGCCGGTTTATCGATCCAGTGTCCTCTCTCTACTATCCACCCCTACTGCCCTACCCTACTCCCCCCCTTCTCCCTCTCTCTCTCCTTTCACTCTATTTTCTCACACCCCTCCCACCCACCCACATCTCCCTCTCCCCACACTAGGGTACCCACACTCCTCCCTTTTAAAAACCGGCGAGGGGGGAGGGCAAGGGGGCGGTGAGGAAAAAGAGTGAGAGCTTTTCCCCTCTGCACCAAGCCAAGAGAGCGCGGAGTCCTGTGACGCAATCCTCCTCCCCCCCCGCTCCATATCCACCCACATCCCTTGGGTCGTCATATCTCGGGGATCGTGTCGGTGTGGTGTGGCCAAGAGCTCGGGCTTCCCGTCCCGACGGCCCGGGTTCGAATCCCGACAGTGGTGCGTAGATATTTCAAAGCTCCGGGGAGAAAAGTTATCACTGGTTGACGAAACTTCCAAAAAGTTAATGGCAATGTTTGCGATTCCCGCATTAACTGATGTGGGGCGGCTAGAGCGTCGACTTCCCATCCCGATAGTCCAACTTCGGATTCCAGAAGAGGCGGACATTTTTATAGTGGAATCCCGGCACCCGCTCGGGCGCCATAGCAGCCGCTCTGTCCGTCAAATGGGACGTTTAAACTGCCGTCTCCCATTGGAGAATTTTCTTGAAAGTAGGTTAAATGCCGTTGCAGGGGTTTCCTCACCTTTTCTCAAATAATCATTCCTTACCAACCTACCCACCATGCCATAACCTTCAACTAGGCCACCTGGGTATTTCTCATCCAGATTATTTTTTAAGTGTAATGCTATTTTCTCTTCAGCTAAAACATTAAAATAAATCTGTAACAGATGCATTTTTCGACCATAAGAATGTATTAGTGGGTAGTTTTGAGTGTTTTTATAATTTATGTGGTTAAAAATAGGTTTTTCTGTAATCCAGGGTGTCCAAAACGCAACAAACGTAATAATGGGAGAAGTTTTATCCTCTACGACTGATAAGAAAAGAAATAATAGCAGTAAAAATATAACTTATGCCGTTAGCAATAAAGATAAGATATATAGTGTCCGACACCCAGCGACCTGAATATCATTCATAAAGAAGAATTTCTGTAGATGACAGTGTTCGGCGGCTATTGGCACAAATGACCTCGGCTGACGATCTCCTTTTCAAATAACCAGCCCCCGACAATGCCATTTATATATATATTAATTTTGTAGCGTGTCAGGCAGTCAGTCAGTCATTCTGTATCCATTTTGTTTATTTCTCTCTCAATTCTTGAGCTAGAGAAATGTGGTTTGGTGCGTTAAATGTAGATTCTCTGTCTGTATGATTTGGTAGTATTTTTGGATTTTTAGCAGTTGGTGGTGCAAAGAAAAATGCAAAAACCGTGGTTATTAAGCTAATAATCCGTGAAAACTGCTTTACAACGATACATTTATTTAGGTTAGTAACGGTGAAGTAAACAAACAGTACTCATTAAATTACAATCAGTTACAAACCGTGTGGGCATATAAGCGTTGTTAATTTATATTTTTCAGGTAAATGTTGATTGCACTACGATATCTGTATTACTTTATTTTCATTTCTGTCAAATAAAAGTGGTTTATTTTTTAATTTTGGTGAAGGATCACATGTTTAAGAAGATTTGGATCCATTTTTCACAAAACTGAAGCATATGTGATGAAGTGACACTGGCATAATACTATAGTTTAGTGGAATTTTTTCACTGGAGTGATTGCTGTAATTCCTGAAGTGTATAGTTCGTATGTAAACCACCAACCTTTTTACACCTACACAGAAGTTAAATCTTTGAAGCCATCATAAGGGCCTAGTGCTCAGAATGAATGTGGGGTCCTGAAAGGCGCTGGGGCCTAAAACTGATGCTTTTCATTTTACCCCATGACGGATGAGCTGAGGAACCGATTATCTTGAAATTCTGCACGTAGGTATATGCTAGCACTAGAAAGAGTATTTGGTGTATAGGAAATGTCCTCAGAGCCCAGAGGTCTCCAAAAGGTTACCCTCTACAGGATTAAGCAATTCGGTATTCTGAGTTCGAAATCATACAAGGTCAAATAAATTTTTCACGTGAAATTCCATAGTTCGAAATCATTAAATGTTGAACACGTAGTGATGCAACCATATCACGCATAGTGGTTTAGTTATCGGTCATCTCCATATATATAACATACCGAACAATCATCAGCGTTGGGTCAGTAGGTATCCCTCTCACTATACTAGGATAGTTCAGACCGCGAGATCTCGCCTTGAACTCTTATTAAGTCACGCACTCAGCGGTGTTACAGCACATCTCTCGTACACGCGCGGCTCCATGGGACACGCACGTGCGATTCGCAAAATCGGAGACCGCCCATCGCCCTCGTTCTACATTCCCGCCCCCTCCTAATTTATATAAAGAATGCCTTCCCCGAGGGCAACGGATGACAAAGAAACAGCGGGGAAGAGAATGAAAATGTGACAAAAAAGTGTTTTTTTGTGTCTTGTGGGGGTGGGTGGATGGACGGGCAGAAGCACTTCAGTGATGGAAATTTTTTTTGACTCATCCGACTGAAATCCGAAGGATTTGAGTTAGTTTGTACGTCATTGCATCGACTCCTTAAATTTAGGCCAAATTACAGTAGAGCAAAACGTCCGAAAAAATGACTGAATACCGAGTTTTATATATACATGCAATATTTATACATAGGTATTAAAAAAAGGCATCTCAGGAAGTTCTACTCATATCGCTGCGACAGCACTCTCAGCATGTTTGGTGAAAAGTTTATTACATGGATTATTCTCACATTATGTATATTTTAAATTTCCAAGTTAATTCATTTCATAGTATCTATGCTTGTGGTATGAGGATTCGTGAAATTTGAGCAGCAAATAAATTTAAAGGTATAGCTAGCGAAGTAGCGAGGCTATTTGTACTTCATTCAGAAGAAAAACGTTTCAGTGTACGAACTCGAGAGGCCTTTAGGGGATTAGGGCCACATTTCTTCATTCTTACCCAAACTAGACGATAAGTAAGCATTTCTGGATGTCAGATGCTAACGAACTACATCAATTGATTGAGATACTCCAATAATGAGATTGCTTAGTTAAACGGATATATCCTGTCGAAAAAAAACACATTACCAACATTAGTTAATTTACATTCTACCGTCCACATTCACTTTTCCTTCTCTTAGTCGTTTCGAAAGATATATCGATTTTCTTCAACCCATATTTCTCTCATATTCTCGTTTTGTATTCAAATTCAGGGTCACGGATTTATCTACTCAAACCAAGTTACAGAAAAATAAATGGCCTTTCGGGAGTTAAAAACATTTGCTGGCCTTGAAAACGCCTCGAAATATCAATGGCGTTTCCAAATTACCGTGACGACTAAGGATTCCAGAATGTTGCATGACGTATACAGAAATGCCTAAAAGGGGACGGCGGATCCTCGGCCTTGATTCCAAAACAATCCCGCTCGGTCTAAATCTTGGTTCTTTCCAATGCACGACAACTCCCGACCGCCTGTGACGAGAAATCAATTCCGATAACACGTTTTCGCTCCGATCACATGTCCAATTTTCAATGGCTGTTTTATTCCTGGGAAACTGGGACGGTCATATTGTCTACATCGAGAGTACTGGAGGTGGTGGCGAGTTCCATCGTAGCACTTAAAATGTTACTTTTCTGAAATCATTACTCTTAAAAGAAGAATGAGACTTGCTTATTTTTATAAATTTTCTGACATTAATGGAACTCATAAAAAATGCGGCCAACAATTATGTGGTAGAATTAATGTCAGCATTCATAACCGATGTATTTCTAGATGCATTTTTGAAATTACGATCCGATAGAAAATTTATTCAACGATTTCATCGCATTGAATTGACGGGCTAATTACACCCAAAATTACTCATGGTAGTCCTGTTTACTCGCGTAAAATGAGAACGCCAAGTTATTGAGATGATCACTTATAAAATACCCAATGTGACCGAAATCACCCAAGGATGAGATAATAAACCCGTTTTAATACACATCGCGTTGGTAATCAACGATGGAATTGGCTCACAATAGAATCCAGGAATATTTCCTACCCAATACTTATATTCATTCCCTATCCTTTCATGCGTATTCTTTTCAATGTACAATACGATGATCCTTTTTATGGTAAAATTTGGAACTACTATACAAGCTAGTTTTACCTCATATTTTATAGTTTTACCAGTGTGCTTCATGGTAAGAACTTCATCTACTATTGCGTGTTCAAAAATAATAGAGTTCATCTAAAAGTTTCCTCCTAAAATTAACACCGAAAAAATTTTACAGCCGTAAAATTCTAACGGTCAGCGTTAAATTACTTGGATACTCCTCTAATGCTATTCAAAAAGTTTTTTAAATCATATTTTCTTGGAATTTATGAGTTTTCAGACATTTTTTCGCAACTGCTGGCTGCTACCAACTAGGAAGAAAGAAAATAACAGGAATATAAAGCGATTTCCATCAACCAAGATATATTTGTAGAGATTCCAATTTCGCAGGGTAAAGTTCTCGGAGAACTAAGTCATAAACGACGAGGAAGCTCACACTGGTGTAGACGCCCTTGAGACTTAAAGAAAGTTATGTCAGAGGAACTTGGGAGATAACGATAGTGGAAGCACTTTACCAGTCCTTTTTCATCTCATTGCATTACTTCGAAAAATAAAACAAGAAGCTGTCGAGGAGCGAAGAAATTTCTATCTCAAATTTCACGACAAACTTTAGACAAAAAGTAGCTGCAGAAACGTGTCTTCGAGCTTTCAAATAATATTTTTCATAGATATATTTTTATTCGTATTCTAATGGCTTGCATAGTTTTTCAATCTTTTGGTGACTTCCAGTACAAAATTAAGGCAGCGAGCCTTGAGCTTTTGAAGAGGAGGCCCATTGATTTAACTCTAATGTCTTAAAATCTGACGAATCTACCTCCTTACACGGCTTCATTCTTAAGCTTGGAATATGTACTTCTCTTAATCTTATTCTTGAACCCTATTCTCTTTATTCGTCTCCCCCCAATGCCTTCCCTCTACCACGGCCTTCAGGATTCCCTATATATTTATCTCCAGTTCTTACCACCTTTTTTGCCTCCTTATCTCCTCCAGTAGCCACTCCCCACTCACCTTGCTTAGCACTTACTGGTTTATCTTATTTACCGCCCATTTACTCTTTTCCATTCTCATCCGCAACACACCTCAAATTCCTCCAATCTATTCTCACTCAATGTCCTCATGGATTTTGCACTATACTGCGCTACGCTCCTCAGTATACTTTTCATCAGCATAAAATGACTTAGAGATAAATGTCGCTAGCGAAAATAACAGTTTATCGCATGGTTTCGTCGGTTTACTGTTCTCTAGTTGTCTTATCCTGTCCATATGAGATGACCGTTGCACTGTAAATATCGCTTGAGTGTGTAACATGCGAAATATCATCGGAACCGTGCGATGTTTCAACGGAACAGGGAGATAACCTTTTATTTTTGCATGCGATGAATATCGCGGAATTGGGTAATTGACCTTCAGGACTAGATTAACGTCTGTGATATTGGCAACAGGTAATGGTTGATAACCCTCACGTGCACGAGTACAGACGTGACCTTAACGATGAATACTAGAGAAGGTGAGAAGCATTAAAAATGTTCTGGAAGCTCGATAAACGAGGTAAAAATTGCCCCGCAGCATTCCCGCACCGCTTTCGTCGCTAATACGCTGAACCTCTCCATGCCTAGCGATCTCAGTCGCTCAACAATGGACAACTTTTGTTTGCGAATCCTTGTTTGGTAAACAATTTAGCATTCTCCCCGGGGGAGTAAAGGCAGTAATTAATGGTGCACAGAGAGAGAGTCGTCAAAGAAGTGGTTGGTAGGAAAAATTATTTAAAAAATTAAGTAAATAATAGCGAGAGCAGTCCGGAGCTAGTGGTTCAACCCTTTTGTCCAAGCCCTCGAAATCCAGATAAAAAAATAAATAAATAAAACGAGATGACGAACAAAAATTTAGCCCTCCATCTCTTTCCTGTCTCACTCCAAACCCCTCCCTCCCTGTTGCTCGTGCAATTAAATAAACTCACGTCCGTCCTCCTCCGCGCGGCGAATTCGACATTCACTCATGCAGTTGTGTGGGGGGGGGGGGGGGGTGGGGGGTGGCAGGAGGTTGTTACGAGGGTGGAAGAGACAGAGGAGGAGGAAGTAGAAGAGCAGGTGGGGGAAGAGGGTGGAACGACACATACAAAGCACACCGGGGGTGCGTAGCATAGTGCGGGGGTTGTTCGGTACCGGGCCTCCGCGGCAATTATACTCGCACTCACACACATACACAGAAAGGAAAAATTAGAAAAAAAAATCAAATAAAAAAGTGTTTTTTTTTCAGGGAACTACGGCCGTTTTCACAACTATATGTATGTACCCACAGTGAGGGGGATAACTCAACGGGGCGGGCTCCACGACAAGTCAGGGGATGTAAGAAAAAAAGTCGATGCCTGGCCCCAAAATAGGGCGCCGGCGAATACTGCAGCAGAATAGGGAGGTTTGCAAGGGAGAGGGGAGGAGGAGGGGACTCTGGGGAAGGGGGAGGAGGGGTAGGACGGGCTAGGAGGAGGCAGGGAGGAGGGAATCATTCCTCCGACGGCTCGAGAGAGTATACGAGACGGAGAGACAGGGTTCGGGAAGGAAGGAAGGAGGGTGGGAGGGGCCGGTTAGTTTTGTGACGAGTCTTGCGTGGGATGTGGTGGGCAGATCTCGCCACAATGCAGCGATTGGGGGGAAGGGGCGGAGAGGCGTGGGTGTATTTGGGGATGGAGGAGGAGAAAGAAGGGAGGGGTTCGGAAGGGGGTGGCTGAGAGGTGGGGAGTAAAGGGGGGATGGAGGGGCAGGGAGCGGGGGAGAAGGGGGAAGGGGTGTGGGGGGGAAGGGGCGAGCCGAAGCGGGAGAATGCGGCATGAAATGAGTAAAAATAGGGGAGGGGTGAAAATATGCTGTTGGGGGGGAGGAGGAGGAGTGAGGTGGAAGGGGTAAGGAAGGATTACGGTCATGGTGAGGAAAGAGGGAGTGAAGGGAAGGGAGTGCCTATATTTATCAAGGGACAAGGATCGAATAAGGGTGCAAAAGATCGGTCGGTTGGTTATTTGGGAAGTCGACCAAGGACATTTGGGCAAGACAGGTGGGAATGTTGGGTAAGGAGATGGTTCCTTATGGAAGGTTTTGGAGAAATTTTGGAAGGTTTTGTAGGGTTCCTTTGAGGAATAGAGGACGGAGAGGAACCCGGCGTCGGTTTTGGCTTGATCCCATCGATAGGTGCCAAATTAGAGTTTACACAACGACCCATCTGACGGACGGAGCACTGCAATTTAGATTCCCTCCACTTAGCATCGAAGAAGGGATCAAGTAGAAATTCCACTGAAAATCTCTGCCACAACCGGAATTTGAAGCTAGGTCCTCGGGGTGGGAAGTCAGTACTCCTTAGTCACCACGCCATATCGATCTCCCCTTGAGGCATACAAAGAGTCCGTAACTTTTCAACGTGGAATTCACTCCTAATGGAAATCAGCGATATTTATGAATAGCATTTACGATTAAAAATTGTAAACGCAATTGATTCTCACTGATTCACAAAACTTATCATATCATCGCTAAAGGAAGGAGAATTCGATCGAAAAAAGTAACGGCAAAAATAGGCATCCTCTAAATTTCTACGAAAGGCAGAGTTAAGGTAGGTAGACATGGGTGGTTTCAAGTTAGGGATGCAACTACCGTGGAAACATAACGCATGTAATTGGAATAATTAGTTATTTGCGTGAATGGTTTTAGTTTCAATACATTAGAGCATTTTTGACAAAATCGTGAATATTGGCGGGGTGAGATATATGGAAGTAGGAGCGTTATGGAAAATATAGGAGAGAAAGTAGAAAGGGGAAGGAAGGGAATATATATATGAGGAGCGATCGAGGATACATATGAACGGTCCGTCATTCATCGACGTTGACGTTATGGAGTAAATATGTACATGTTCATTAACATGAAATTCAGTTTTAACCAAGCGTGAAGAGAGAACGTGAGAGCTCCATGACTTTGGAATATATTTGGAAAATATTAAATTTGTCAGATGAGTCCAAATACAATTTAATAATTTTATACTATTTAATTAAATGATTTTACAATTTCACAAGTTGTATAACACGATACCTACGTTTCTTTTTTTCTCGTGTATCTTTAACTTTCTGAGTAAGACATAGGAAACGCGTCGTGCAATATAATTTCCTTAAGTTGGAAACAGCAATTTCATCATTATATACGGTGCAGTTCCACCAAAACATGCCGGAGACGATAGAGTGAACGATTTTTATTAAGAAATTTGATTTTAAAAATTATATATTTCCTCGTTATAATATCCAATGCGGCACCTTTCACAATGTGATTAGAGCCACGGGGGATCCTTTTTATATATTTCAACATGCTGGCTTTTTTATTATAAACTTTTAATGTACGTACATTCGTATGGAACCTCTGGTCTCTTGTTGCCGTAATTATGAAGGGATACAGCTCATTGGCTAGGAGTGAAGACCTACTGGTTTCAATGAGACAGTTGTCAACAATAGTTGCCTGTTTTATAGAAGCCTGAAGCTTACGTTCGATTTAAAACTCGGCGGTATTGCCAGTGGACAAGAAAGTTTGGCTGCGGATAGGAGGGTTACAGGAACAACAGGTTGGACAGAATCCGTCACTCGTTGAAATTTGCATTCACCTAATACACTATATTAACTATTATCACACACAAATGTTTTTAACTATGTGAACATGGCCTTAATGCTGAATATATTTTACGTTACCTTTCTGGTACGGATGAGCGCATTTCAAAAAAATATATGCCATCTCAATGAAAATGCTCTGCATTCATTTTTCACCTTTTTTAGCCTTACTTGTTGTCGAAGTAAATTTATAATAGAATATTTAAAAAAAATTAGCTTTCCAATAAGAAGTGAAATGTAAGGAGTGCATTGCATTCAGAGTTCATTCAACAGCTTTTGAAGTTTACTTTTTAATCGCATAAAAAACTATTTATTTGTTTTGACTCCCAAAACAGGATTTAAATTTGTAGGCGGCGGTAAAAAAAAGACAAAAGCGCCAGTTATCCAGGTTATTTTTTCTGAGTTGTGTTTGCTGGGATGTTGAAATTCCCGACTGAAATCGCGTGATTTTTTTCGACGCTAACAGCTATTGAAGAAAAATATGCCTCAAAGTTGCAACTAGGTTAAGATAACAGGAATTTTGGTATGCGACGATTTTTCGCGGGTGACTACTTACAGCGCGCGTAATGATAAATAAATACAATCCAGCTTACTTTGGAGTTTCCTGTATATTTTGGTTTTGTTATTTGAATAAAAATGTAGGAGCAGCTTTGAGCTTTTCGGTAAAATAGAAGGTCCCTAGTAGATTTGACTTCCATATCGGGAATATTTGAATTTCAATCCTTTGGGCTCAGAAACTATGAAGCCAAGCTTGAATGACTTGTTTACTGAGTGCCGTTACCATACACCATACATACTATTTGTCAATTTACTCACCCATTTGCTGCTTCACACTTTCAAATCACTTAGTTAGCTATAGTTGGATATTTTTATGTTTTGAAAAGATCTTAAACTTAACTTATTGTGACATCTGTAAATGTTGTAATACTCAATTTTCTCGCTTAAGGTAATTTCATGATTGATTAGTACGTTTGTGAACAGTCCCTTATTTTCATTTGCGATTTTAGTTTTCATCTTTAGCCTTGCCAACACATAAATATCTTTTTTTCCGTAATTAGTCTCTCTTAATGCTTTTTGCACCATACCCTCATTCAACCTCTTTTTACGAAAACCATCAACTTGAGTTGTCTTCTCTGAACCTCCACCACCAACTACTCCCCTATCATTTTACTAGTTTTTCCTCCTAGTCGCATTAAAGTACAGCTAAATCACTCAATAAACAACTACTGCAATACTGATAAATACACTCTCACTTCGATAATTTTGTGGTCCCGCAGAATCCTTTTCTAATCGCGAAAGTCTAAGTGCAAAGCATCACTGTCGTTTTATTACGTGCACTCTCCATTTTCTCTTTGCCGCATCAGTCCTAAACGTATGCTTAATAATAAAAGTGAAGTCTGAAAATCATTTTGAAATTTCTCGACTTAATATAAAATCGTAGAGGTAATGTTTTCGTTAAGTGAAACGCTCATAAAGTTATTTGTGATTAGTTATTTTCACTCCTGGATCATGTAACGATAAAGTGATACTGACATATAAAACCTAGCACAAAGAAAAATGCAGCAGGCACCATAAAATAATAATACCGTTTTATCCTAGTTCTTCCGAGCCCGTAAGAAACTTTTTAAAAACTGTTCAAATAATTTAAAAAAATTTCCATAACAGACAAAAATAAGAAAACAAAAAATTTATTAGAAAAGACCAAAATTACAATTGAAAGAAAGAAAAAATATGTTTATTTGCACAGCATATTATGAGGGCGTGCCTCTGTTTAGTTTGAACTATTATATTAATTGATAATATCCTACAGACATATAGTTTTCATATAGTTTTACACGTTTGACTAGGTAAAAAAAATGAGAGCAAAGATTTTTTATTAATAAAAACAAACTATTTTATGAAAATACAGAAAAAAGCCTTAACACTTATACGTAATGCCAAAATATACTTTATGAACAATGAATTGGGAAACTCCTCGGGATATAATTTATGCATTCAGACGCACAAGTCCACGGAAACACACTCACATAAGGGCACCGATGCAGAGAAAGGGTAGGCAGAGCGGATAATGGTGGAGAGGAAGGGAGTGAAACATGGGCGGGGGGGTGTAAGGGGGAAGGAAGGGGACAGGGGTCTTTGCAGAGGGCGTTGAGGGGTGGATATGGGGAGGAATGGGGGGGAGGGAGTGGCTGGTGCAAGTATGGAAGCGTCCTCCTGGAACAGCACATGAACCGACCGACGACTTCCGGCCGCCGCCAACCGACTCCGAAATAAAAATGGTCGCCCTCTACACCGTTTTCTCCTTTCCCTTCGCGTACCCGAGCCAAGCACGGGCTTGAAATTCCCTTCTCCGTGAAATAAAAAGGGTAAATAAGGCATTAAGGATTGAGCAAACCTCGCCACGGAGTAGATGGCAGTTTATTCAGTCATTCGAGTCCTCCACGACCTCACGCGGAGGTCTCATAATAAAATTGCGCCAGTTGAAGTGATACTCCAAGAGCTTTTTGGTCAACAACCTTGGTCGACCTTCATTTACGGCCAAGGTAATTATAAATTAAAAAGATAATGAAACTAATTCAGACCTATCCAGTGAATTTAATCAAGTGAGCAACATTGGAACTCTACTTTCCGGTAACGAGAGCGCCCGTGCAAATAAGAACAGAATTATTACTCGAGCCATTGTTACCAATGAATGAACTAGGAATCAATAATGAATGCATTCGGTCATCACCTATATTAACATTTCGGATTGCTGTGAATCGAATGGACCTTTGGGTTGCTAGCTGCGGTTGAATTGTATTATTATTAAAGGATATTCTCAGTTTAAATAGTTAGTTACAGTGACCATATTGTGGTATAACGGTACCTTCTTACACGTAGTCGTTATCGTTATCCAAAACGAAAACCGCTATAGAAGGACAATGCTCACAGTTACCTTATGTCCTTTGAACGCACTCCATTAATTTATGCGAGTGATTCAGTGATGAGCGCAATCGAAAAAAAACGAAAACGCGAGTGCAAGCGTTATGTTGATCATTAAGATCATTATGAACCGAGAACCATTATGATCAAAATAAGAACGCTATAAAATGAAGTTCCTATTGAACGCAGAACTTTAATTAGTTTTTAAGTTATATATGAATCAGAACGCTACTATGGTGAACCCTGAAAACGAGATGGACTATAATTTAAATTACCGACTCAACAATGCGGTAATTCCACTCCGTTCTCCGCGTTACGCCGCTTAAACGAGCAAAATGCGTAAATATTTACGTTTTTGTTCAACGCCTCATTTTGTGCGGGGACCAAAGGTTTGCGATCATCCCCTTAGAAGGTTGCCGGAATTCGCATTAGCCATTAAGAGGGCATTGTCTTCTGCTCTACTTGAAGCCCCCTCGATACATTCAGCAGAAGCAAGAGAATAAGCCTTATCGATTTCCGAAAGGCTGCGTAAGCCGAGAAAAATTTGCCTTCCGGGGTGCTTTTGTGCAAAAACCTCGACTCGTAGGAGATTAAAACTTTTTTTCTGACGACAGAGTCAAAAGAGGAACAAAATTACGACCACAAAGCACAGTTATGCCTTTGTGCATGCTTCAAATGAAATTATAGTCGAGTTTCAAAGGCTCACCCCTGATTTCCTCGAAGTCAAACAACGAACAACAACCGCGAGGTTGGAGGTCGCTCGAATGACCGCCGGTGGTAATTCTAGCCTTGATCACTGGTTCGATCCACATTTAAAGCGACGTCCTCTCAGTTAAATCGAGTCTAATTTTCGACGCTTATATTTTTATCATGAGGAAACAAGATTCCCATTCTTTTGTGTACACAATGACGCAAGCCTGCATAAAGAATACTTTTTGAAAACTGTAATCGTTTTGTTAACCGACTCTTTTGTGATTTTAAGTAATTCCAAAAGTAAAATTAATTTTTTTCTTTCACTTTTTTTGAAATAAACTTTTAAGCAAGTTTATTTCACGAAATTATGATTAGCTTTGATAAAAATTACCCAATACACGGAGTTATACTATTTTTATTTAAACTTCACCACTTTATGAATACAAAAAATAAACTAATGATATGGCTTAATTCATCAATAAAGTAACCAATACGCATAGCAAAATGGTTAGTCAGCAAAAAGTCCTCATACCAACGTTTTCTCTTTTCCTCAAAACCTTTCTTTCTGTTTCTCCTTATGTGAATTTGTTGAGGAGATCATTTCTCTTCAAAATTCAGCTATCATGCTGATGCTCCAATTTACCTATCGACTAAAAAAATCACCAATCATATTTTTTTAAATTATTGCATTGTAGGCGGAGGTCGTCAACCAATTTTTCACAGTTTAACTCTGCATACACTTTAGTTTTCTCGTCCCTTTTTTCAAGTACAATTAAAACTTTATGATTAGCCATAAATATGAGCAAAACAATCGTTAGAATTGATTAACAGACTGAGCTAAACCAAACAGAAACTTTACAGTTCGCGTTGACGACTACGTGTTTGGACAGAGCGTTGCGTTTCTGACCGAAATTCTGGCCTCAAATCCTGAAAAAGCCTCTTTGAGACGTCCAACATCACCAAAATTACTTGTTTATCAACTATTTCTTGGGAAGCATTTGTACTTTAGGGAAAAGACCCTCTGCCTTGATGAGAGAACTTCGCAAGTAGTTACGTTTGGTTCACGGTGGCCTCTATCCTTTCACCCCTTAGGGTTAGGGTTGTACAGTGTACAATGTACACTGCATCCCACATCGTATTAACACCTGTGTGCTTATCAACGAATTTATAATATCATGAAGCAGAGCTGAATTTATTTTCTTTCTTAGAAAATCGCCTTTAATATTTTACATATAAGCCCTATCTTATTCGTAAAATCTATGTAAACGAAAATACAGAAAATCTTCAGCGATCGAAAGCAGAGTATGCAAATCCCAAAGATAAGATCCGATAATAAATCCATTGAACGCAAATAGATCTTTTCAGTTCCAGTAGGCTTATCTAGAAATAAAAACAGACATAAGCCAGAGTTATGTATTTCTAGCATGAAACGTGAAATTTCTCAAGACAATAAATTCAACCATTATTGTATGCAGAGAAGAGGATAAATAGAGCTCAATAGAATGCGCATTTAATACTTGAACCAAATTTATTTTTAAATGCTAAAATCAAGCCCGAAAATATTGCTCCTACGGAGAGAAACATACGCTCAAATATATGTCTCTTCTAGTTGGAAAAAGAAGGGAATAATAAAAAAAGGAGAAGAGGCTCTTGGCCGCATTGCGCGAGTAGTTGAAGTAGTCATTAAACTTATGGTTCTCAAAGATATTTACCACCGGGCAATGTTAGGCGAGGGCTTCAACGTCGTGTCGTTACATTCTTTTTAAATAGGCCAGAGCTCCAACTCGAGTAAACACTTATCCCACCCTCTTCTAACAATCGCCATAAAATGTAAAGAGATGTTGCTGAGAGAAATGATCTGGAAACTTTGATAATAAACCTTACTCCTTGAGGCATTTGAGATTCCATTGAACTTAATGAGAAAAGGGACGATACAGAGAACTCGGAAATGCTGAAAGCACCAATGAAACGATGACATAAAAGAAATCCTGCGTATTAAGTCTTCATGAACAAGAAAGACTTTTTCTTTCCTGTGCGAGGCTTTCAGCACCTGTGTGTCAATTATCCTCGGAAAATCACCCTTCAACGGTCGGCATCGCGAACTAACATTTGAAAAAAAAAGCATTCCGCAGGATTCAAAAGCAAAGCAGGGAAAGGGGCAGTCGAATGCAGTCGCAAAAATTGAATTCACGCTTTCAACGAACGAATAAAACAAACAAGAAGAGGTAGGTATTCAGATAAATGTAATATGCAGGCGGGGGCTCTCGCAACCACATCATAGATCTAGGCACATTTAAAAAATCACCAATTTTTGCTTAGCTCCGCGATCTCGCGTAAGGGGAAAAGAGAAAAAATTCCAATTCCCTCGGCCGTAGTTTAAAAAGTTCATCGGCGCGTGAAGCAGTAAAATACTCAGAGGCGCACGCTTAAATCTTTGAAAGACGAATTAAAAAAAAAGAAGAAGAACGCGAAACGCTTCACGCTAGTATGCCTCTCCCCACATCTCAGGCGCCGCGATTTCTTGAAAGCCTACAACGACATCAAGGGAACGAGGATCAAACGGGTAGTTAACGGTAAAAAAAAACTCTTGAAATCCCAAAAAGCCAGTTTGTACCGAGAATTCGCTGAATAATTTATTCACAACGCGTTCCGAGCAAAATCTAATTACCGACACACAAGTTGCGGTGAATTTGATTCGGGAGTCGCCTGAGCAAAGAAAGGACGGAGGATGTGGGGAAAGGCATTTGGGGAAGGAGATACGAGAGAGTCGTTGGCCGACCATACGAGCATATAAAACTCGCAAACAAACTAGCGAAACGTGGCGGCGTTCGTAAATGAGGAGCTTTTTTAAAAAAAAAAAAGCACCTCATTCTGCAGGCACTGATTGGAAAGAAGAGCGCTAACACCTACACGAAGTATCTAGGAATGTTGGCATTCAACGATGTCATGCCTTACGTCTAAATACAAAGCGTATTTTTAAATTCCACTTTTTATGAACCAGTGCTCTGGATCGTGTGATGGATTGACTTTGGCCTCGTTATAAATTTCTGCCCGTGAGATAAACTTCGACGACTTCGCAGCATTTTTTTATCGGGATTAAAACTCCGATAAAAAGTTTGGGGCATAAAAACGTAACAAATTGAGTCATTTAGCTCATTAATATGTGTGATAAACAAAGTTCGAAGTTACAGTCACTGCAGGAAGTGCATCAATATCGCAATCTAAATTCTTGCTCCTCCCGAATCCCTGTGCTGCGGAAACTTATAAAATTGGCATGCCTCTTCATTCCCATAAAAAGGGCTTTTCAAAGGAGAAAGATGACTATGAAGGAAAATACTGCACTCGGTTAATAGCCATTATTAATGTCTAGCGCAAATAAAAGTTTGTTAAACCAGATATGTGAGACGTGGATTAGATAGATCTCTCAGGAGACGTATTAAAGTCCCAAATTTCAATTTACCAAAAGAAAGTCCTACCAAGAGTGGGAGAGAAAATAAGTGCGATGAAAACTCCGAGAAGACGACATAACAGCCTAGAGAAAACAATAATGGAAGGAGTATTAAAGGGGAAGATTTTCGGAGGAAGACCAAGGATGGATGACATAAGACAAATTATGAAGGACGTCAAAGTGAATAATTATGTAGGAATGAAGCTGTTAGCGGAGAGTGGATTGGAGAGTTACAGCAAACTAATCTTCGGATTGATTACTACTGATGGTGATGAGCCAAATTCCATTTCATTCCGAAGGATAACGTTCACACTTAGGCCGTATACTCAGAAGATTAGAGACAGGATAAATATATAAGCCAGATTATCCATCCCTTGACTATTGACATGGAACAGAATGGTGAGGACTTGGGCGTCAAAGATTAAATGAAGGTCCGCGAAAGTATGGATTCTCGTGAGCTGAGGGATACTTATTGACCTTCAACTTTAAACTACATAGTTTTTGAGTGAATTCAAGGCAGCATCACAAATCACAAGGCATGAAATGACGTAGAAAGATGCCGTATTGGTACTTTTCCATTCGCAGACGGCATGCACCTCCTTTCCTGAAAAATGAAATGCGACATTCTTGACGTTTGCGCGTAGTAACACCAACGAAACAATTTATTTTTGGTCTTCCTAGCTTAAATTCGGAAGAATTTCTGAAGATAAATATTTCCAACAACGCAGTCAGAAACTAGATTAATTTAAATCAGAATATGGTCTGCTCTTTCTATCCCAAAAGATTGAATCGCGATGTTCATCTATAATTTTTCATGGAGTAAAATCACTGACACGATTTTTTTGTGGTCACATTGGCTTGACATTCCGAGGAATATCTGTGGGAAAACATTTTCAAAACGCCAGCCCCCGCACGTCACTCGGGTTGAATAAGTCCCAGAACCAAATGCGGTTACGGGAGGAGAAGGCTCAAGCATGCGAGTGGGAAGGAGGGGTATCCCCAGTCCCCTCGATGGGGGATTGATTATTACAGAGGCGATCACGTATCCCTCGGGCAGAGCTCCTCTGCATCCAAACGGGGCTTTCTCATATCGGATGGGTGATGGAATCGGCGATGGGTGGAGGAGGAGGGTAGAAGGATGGAAAAGGGGAGTGATGATATGAACCAGGGGACGGTGAAAAGGGAAGGGATTGAAGGGTGGGTAGATATGCCTACACCCAGCGGTCGGAGAGGGGAACGCGGAGAAATTTCGCCCGAGGCAGATGGAACAGGTATTACCTACATCGCTCGGGCGTACTTCACGTTTCGGAGTGCGTACGGTCGTTGCCGCAAAGAAGAGAGACCCATTTAGAGAGGTCGCGGTGCACGCATTGCCCCCCGGCAAACAAACGCAACCGCAGCAACATTACTACAGAACAGAGCAAACAAATTCTCGGCTACCGCGTTTGGTCAGATTCGACCCAAAACAAAACGCATGCGCGTGATAGTTTAATTCCCTCCTTGTGATGACGACGATGATGATGACGTAGAAGGAGAAGGGGGGAAGAGAACCAGGCCACTTCGTCTGCCACACGTTTTCCACTGAACATGCCGGGGTGGTTAAACGTAATGAATTCCGGGAAAAGCATTCCTCTCCCGAATACGGGCCCGCCCCGCAGGCCGCACACCGCCGGACGGAGAGAGGATGACTCCCATGTTACATAACAGGTTGGGCCATTGTTGTAAAAAATCGGGGGAGACAAAAAGGTACGCCATATTGGGCGTGGTTAGCACGAACTCGTGGCGAATACACAATAATGGGAAGTGGAGAAACAACAGCCAATAGGGCAAGCAGAGCAATAATAGCGAAGCACCAACATCTAGTAACGGGGAGAGTTTTAAAAACAAAGAGTTAATAAGGGAGAGCGATGGAGAATAACGCACGCGGTCAAGATGGATTCCGGGGGAAGTTAAAACCAAAGTATGGGGAGTGAGAGATATAGTAATGGAGATAACCACCTATGCTGATTAAGTTGGGAGCAGAGTAAAAAACGGAGGAGGATCGCGCATCAGAGAAGCCATCCTGCGTTGTTTCTTTTTGTGAGAGGAGAAAGGAGTGACCAAGGAGGAGCGTGGCAGGGAATCGCCTTTCGTACCTGTGCGTCATAGGAGTGGCCAAATGTGTGTACATATTTGATATTTCTCTGTATAAAAAGTGAACAGTGAAAATAAGTGAGTGCATTATAAATGTGAGAAAGGTGATGGCTCAAGTGTGCACAAGGGTGCTGTAGCCTTTTTAAATGAGCCAAGAAGACAGAAGATATGATAAGTGAAGGGCAAGGTATTGATTAAATGTACCATCTTGTAAACGTGTGAAATCGTATTAGTATCTAAATTTAAGTCTCATGCTCTACCGACTGGAAAATGAATATTACGCAAAGAATGAATATTACACCCAGGATTAATAATTTCCGAGACGCGGTGCCTTGATATGAGACATATCATCCCGGAGCACATGTTTTCTATGAATTATTTTGAGCCAGTCTTAGAGTAAAGAAGTTATTAAAGCGTTTAAGACGAGACTGAGGTGAGACGTAACGATAGGACGGGGGATGTCACGAAGCTAGGGAAGCGGTCGGAGGAGCAGGGATGCTGGAAAATGGGTAGTAGGGAGAACTGAGTGATGGGACAAAGGGAAGATGATGATGATGGTCGAGGGAGAAGCTGGGAAGGGTGCGAGAGAGGAGGAGAGAGGCGGGCGAGGGAGACCGAAGGGGATTAGAGATGGGATTCATGGGAGGTGATATAGGCTGAAGCTTCAGGACAAGGGAGTAGAGGGAAGGAAGGTTTGGGAGACGAAGGTGAGGAGGATGAGTGAGATAGTATGAGGAGACGGAGACGTACGAAGAGAGAGAGAGAGGAGATACAAGAGAATTAAGGAAAGACCATGAGGATAGAACGGAGAATGAGTAGAGGGTGGCGATGGAATGAATGTGAATGGGAAGGGATGAAGAATGAAGCAGAGCGAGTAGAACTGAAGGTGGATAGGTCCATATCTTCGCTGGTTGGCAGGTTATTTCTATCGGTCGACAGTCACGCCATGGAGAACAAGTCGGATGATTTGAAAAGGAAGTATGATTGGAAATTATATGAAGGATGAAAGACGAGTGGAAAGAAACCCACAACGTCGGCGTTAGCCTGCTCAAAACGAAAGGTGCTAGGGAGTCTACGGCTTAACGTCCCATTCGACAGACGGAGGACTATACTTGAAGTGTATTTCACATGGAATCATAGTAAGGTTCAGGATGCCACAGTGAGCATCTCCACCACCGCCGGGATCCAATCCTGGGCCCTCTGTCCTCTAGTCACCACATCAAACCAATCCTTCAGATCTTCGCGCATGTGCACAAAAAACCTCAGGAATGTAAGTAGCTAAGCTAAGTGAGTGTTCAAGTATTTACTACATCTACCTAAAAAGTGTACCAAAGTGTTTGTATTTATTCCTTCGAGGAAAATAGGTTGGTGATGACTTGTGAAGCAAATTACATTGCCGCTCCAACGTCACATAATTAAACTGCTACAGAACTGTGAGCACGACTTTGCTACAAAATTGGATTGGAAGTTATATCGAAAGAGTATCCGGCAAGGTCTTGCTAGGACAAGGACGTGGTTGCTTAGCGATAGTGTTAGTCAAGATTAACAATTGACTGAGTCGAAACGTCTCGGTGAGCGCAGCATAGAGCCAGTACGAATATAAAGTGAAAACTTTTGGAAAGCGATACAGCGCTAGAAGAAACACAATTATTATGGCTTAGACTTCTTTTTTCGGCAGAAATTAACGATTTTTCGGGATTATTTACTAAGTCGAACCTGCGACTGATGGGATCAAAAGCTGAGCTTGATGCGACATGTGGTTAAAAAAAAGTACCTATCTACCCATATACACTTTTATCAATCAGAATTATTAGTCACGACGTCAAACATCAATAGATCTACATTTTCCCCTGTCTTCTCCAGAATACCTTTCTGGAACAATACCTCCCACGCGATGATTTGGATTCCTTTATTTAGGCTTCATTTTGACCTATTCAATCAATTTTCCCTGCCTATAAGAGAGAGAGAGAGGGAGAGAGATATGACTGGAGTCCAAAATAAACAGGCGTCGTTAAAAAGGAGCTCTTTCTGGGCAGGGGGTGAATGTTTTCGACGGCGCGAACTATCGAGTGGGGACGCGCACGATGCAAGCAAGTCCCCGGGAGCGTTGATATTAACCCGGGATCCGTTTTTACGTCAATGCGTCTTCGTCCCAAAACACATTTTGCTAATGACAGGTGAAAAATTAGTCTCTACTAGGCCGAAAGTGGAAAAAATAAAACAAAGGAAAAATGCCTGGTGCACATGACTCCGCTTCGGGGTGTAGCACAAAGAAAAAGTTTGAAGAGCAGCGCACAGAGAGAGAGGATCGGCGAGATGAAAAGGTGACAACCGGCGAGGGGAAGGGGTGATAGGTAGAAGTAGGAGTAGAAGGAGGAGTAGAAGGAGGAGGGAGAGGGGCGGGTATGGTGGATACGACGGGATACCTGGAATCGTCATTACAACACTGAGCGCGCTACTTGAGGATTTACTACTCTCTATTGCAAATGATTGCCTGCTCTTTGGATATTTCCCAAAGTGCTGGAAAGTGGGAAACTTGCTACAATATTAAAATCGAAGGACCATAACATCGCAGATACGGAATCGTACCGGCCGATAGCGCTACTCCCAGAACTTGGAAATATCTTGGAAAGAATGATCAAGAACAAATTGGAGCAAGCTGTCGAAATGGAAAACGTGTACCATGACCGGCAATTTGGATTCAGAAAAGGAAGAAATGCAGAAGAAGCAATTCTCAGGCTAAAAAACTACACCAAGGATAGCACGGAAAATTATGTTCTTGGAATTTTCGTAGATATCCAAGGAGCTTTCGACTCCGTATGATGGCCCAAGGCCATTGCTGAGCTAAAAAGAATAAATGCAACGAGAAATATAATCAATGCTTTCAAGAGTTATTTTACAGACAGAAAGATGTTCCTTAGAACCAACCACGAAGAAGCACAGAAAACAGCCACAAAAGGATGCCCTCAGGGCTCTGTTTTAGGATCACTGATGTGGAACCTAGTAATGAACCGTTTATTAAGAAGCAACCTCCCAGAGAACTGCGAGCTAATTGCTTATGCGGATGACTCAACAATTCTGGTCAGAGCCAACACGCGGAAGGAGATGGAAAATAAGGCAATGGTCTGCATGCGTATTGTTGAAAACTGGGCACACGAGTGCACAAGCTCAAGCTTTCCACGGCCTAAAGCAAATTTGTGATTTTTGGAAACAAGCTAAGTAGAAACCCCAGCATCAAAATGAATGAGAAACAAATGAAGAGAAGCCAAAGCTTCAAATATCTCGGTGTTTACGTAGATGAGAGCCTAAACTTTCAAGCACATGCCAACCACCTAACGACCAAAATAAAGAAAATTTTCCATCCTGTTAGGAGATACTGCTTTACCCTCTATGGCAACAAATCCATGATACAAGTATACAATGGGGTGATAAAACCCATCGCCATGTACGGAAGTGCCGTATGGGGAGACCGAACCGGAAATAGCAGAATTCATCGAAAACTACCTGAAGCACAACGATCCTGCCTGTTACCTGTGACGCACTGCTACTCCACAAGTACAGATGAATTGGCAGTCATGGCAATGGAGCCACCGCTGAAATACATGGTTTGGGAGAAGAAGGCGAGAGGTGAATTAAAAAAGGAGAACCAAACAATTTACTAGGGAATAAGGCTAATAAACGACGAATACCCCTCGAATAAGTCAACTAAAGCGGAGATTAAGAGAGATAACAGAGGAGAAATTGAACTTGGAATGGAGCAACTCAGAAAAAGTCCAACACACGGGATATTTTTCCAACGATCTATGCCAGAAACAAAATAGATATAACACACATCAAAAGTACGGCCCAGGCACTCTCAGGACATGGGGAATGCTTAAATTACCTCAAGAAGATTGGCAAAGGCGAAGACGGGAAGTGTACCATCTGCGGTGGAGAAGACACAATTAAACATAGAATTGAAAATTGTCCTTGGTTCGAAACATGGCGAATTCGATTATCTTTGGAGATGGAAGACGCCAGCCAGCTAACCAGCAGAGACCTCTGCCTCAGGAAAGGCAAAACTAGGGAATTAGGAAAACTCACCCAAACTCTGCCTTTAGTAAACGCGATGGTCAAAGTGTGGCATTAAGTCCGCGTCTTTGTCTTTGTAAATGTGAATTTATGAAAATACTGAAACTTTTAAAAGAATCTGCAAATATGAAAATGGTAGATAATTGTAAAAAAACGAACAATAACTTATTAATAAGATAATGAGTTGCTATAACTTATTTCCAAATTCTAAATAGTGATACTTTTGATGTACGAAACGTGTAAAAAAACCTATGATGTATGATAAATTTTAAACCTATAGTAGATATAGGTATGCAAATATGAAATGAAAGATAATTGTAATACTTAATGCGAAAAATTTTAACCTACTAATGGGATTTCGAAATGTAAATATGTATTATATTATACCGAATACCTAATTGTGATCATTTTGAAATATGAAATGTGTGTAAAAAAAACTATACAAAACCGTACCAATGTAAAATTCTACAACTTTTATGTGTGTAAAATGAAAACCTTCAAAAAGGACAATGATGAGGGGTAAGCAAAATTGTATATACCCACATAAATAAAGAAACTTTCAAATGTGAAAAAAGGAGAAAGGAGAGCTTTAAAGAAAAAATTTACTTAACTGAGTCCACTGCCTGAAAAAAGTCGAGATACACGAGATTGAGGTGATATATCTTCTAAATGAATAAACAGATTTTATTTCAGCAAAATGCATCTAAAAACTCGTTTATTTCTTCGTTTATTGATGTAAATTAAAACATATGTCACCTAAGATGCACCTTGAATTAATTTTATTTGAGAAAAGTTCGATAATACTGGTGATATTTAACTATATCCTTCTAAGTATCCGTAATGTTCACAGTGTAGAGCACACAACGGTCCCACTTCAATTGAGCCATTCACTTAAAAATTAGCAGAGCTTCACACTTTTGACACAACAATTTGTGCAATTTTTGTAGTACAAAATATCATTTTCAGTAAACTATAAAAAACAATAAACCTGCTTTCATGCTTCAAATTTTCAAGACTGTAGGGTGAAAAGTAACATAATACCCAGCGCTCAAACATGGGCAGTTTTTGCTCACAAAAAACCGTGACTTTTTTGCAAATAAAATTTAGTAAAAGTGCATATAAGGAGGCAAAAAATTTAAATGTGTATTAATAAACGTAGACATAAATAAGCTTTCAGATACATTTTACTCCACTAAATTCATTTCCATTGTCAACAAGAAACAGCATCTCAAACTTGGCTTTACAGACAGGAGGTAGGCTAAGTAATCCCTACTTTCATCAATCCCCTCGTGAAATTTAATTACGTATGAAACAGTTACATGGTCACTTTAACAAATATTATCGATGATTAATTATTGTTACCGAAATAACACTGAAAATGAAGAAGTGTTAATCTCGACATGTGTAGATGTTTGGACCCATAAAACATAAAAAAGACAACAAAGGGATGAAATTTTCCTTGAAAAAATCAGTTGCCTTGGCCGGGATTCAAACCCGGATCTCCCTTTTGCCGTACCGGTGTGTTAACATTCCACAGTAATTATGGTACGCATAAAAAGAGCATAATTATCTCCAAATTTTCCTCTGGGAAGAGGAAAAGAAAACTTGAGTGCCACAAAAGGAGTTAAGACGGACACAGGTGTCCTCGTAGACGGCCTAGCGGTAAGTTTCCACTGAACCAACTTACCAAAACCTTCCTCAGCCTTAACACCTCGTCACTAGACTCAAATGATATGTGATAAAGATATGTAAAATACGCTTCGATGGACACTGGTGTCCTCGTGGATCGTTTGACGTAAGTTTTCACTGATTGACCTTACCTAAACCTTCCCTAGCCTCAACACCTTGTTGCTACAGACAAAAATTAGGTGAGAAAGACATGTACAAGAGCAGAAAAGACGTAATGATGGCACGCTGGCGTCCTTGCATGAAAAAAGGCAAGAGGAGTGAGGGTTTAGAGTAGAGGGGGAGACGTCGAATTGGGGGATTAGACTTTAAAAAAAGACACTCCGTGACGGATGGAGAACAACAGGAGTCTCTTTCTCTCATCATGTTTCCCAGCCAACATCGATTCGCGGGTCGGGGGAAACGGGCGCATTTAGACGGGAGGGAAGAGGAGAAGAGAACAAGGAGAAAAAATGAAATGGAAACACGAGATCCGCGTCTTTTATTTCCGGTAATCCTCGAAAGGGTGGGGTCCGAAAGGAGTGCTTGCGGTAGGAGGTGGCGAGGAGGTGGTTTCTTCGGGAATCAATACAGGGGGGAGGATTTAAAAGATGGGATAGGAGAGGGAAACAAAACATTACGACGATCGAGTTGGCAGCGCTTTGACGTGGTGTGTACTCGCTCCCCCCAAATTCCCCCCCGTTTCGTGGTGCGTCCCCAACACGCATCCACACACGAACGAATATATTCGTCTCCGCTACTATGAATACCCTCGACGTATACGTCCGTCTTTTCCTATCCCCATACCACTACTTTACTCGACGCGTACATATATGTCCGTCAACGTCGAATAACCCTTCCCTTCAAGCGGAAGGAAGGTTGAGGGACAATCTTTTTTTTTTGACGGGAGGAGAGGGTTAGAGGGAGAGGAAGCTCTTTAAAAATTTGTCCATTTCAGTCCCGTAAACTCTCGCGCGGGAAGGTCCACGTGCGCGGGCCATGTCTCCATTTACGAGGAGCGGTGAAACGAGTGGAGGGCTTATGCGGCGAAATGAATTCGAGAGGAGGGCGAGGTTGGGAGAGGGAAATAATGTTGAAGGGGGAGGATCATCGTCGCGGTGGCAGGAGTAACACTGGCTGGTTGGATGGTCACCGGGGGGTGGCGACCGACTACTGAGGTCATTTGCCCCGTCAAGGATAGGTGGGTAGGTTGGCAAGGGAAGGATCATGCGGAGCATGGAATAGATGCTAGGGAATGTATATTGAGATTATAAGGGGAGGATTACAGGGGTGGAGAGAAACCTGGTGTTTGACGATTGCCTTCGGTTGGTTTCTTCCTTGGGGAGGTGACCGACTACTGAGGTCATTCGCCCCGTCAAGGATAGTTCGTTATGTTGGCAAGGCGAAGATTATATGGAGAATGGAATATACTATGGAAGAATAAAAAGGATGGAGAGAAACCCGGCGTAAACGATAGCCTCCGGTTGGTTTACTCCGGGCGGCGACCGACAACTGAGTTAATTTTCGACTCTTCGACTTCGGCCGACCGAAGAGCCATTTCCGTTGAACAAATGCAACTGCACATCAATAATAGCATTTAATTGGAAATAACCAGAAAACTAAATTGTATCGGTTACTTCATTTCGTTACGTTTAATTTCTGGAAAGAATATACTTCTTTAAATTGTTTTATGCAAAAATTGCGTGAGTGAATAGCTGCAAAATTTCAATTTTTCCCATGGTTCACTCATTTACAACTTTGCACTCAGGCTATGTCAAGTTGGTTTTGTAAAAAACATAATGCAGAGATGCATGACTTCGTCGACTTTTTTCTAAAAAGAGGTAGGTCACGTCTTTCAATAAGTGACACGAATATGAAAAAAATGACGTTTCCTTCATTCTGCGACGGGAGCTCCTTCAAGATGGGGCGAGAGGAATGGAGTTTGACCTTAGGTCGTATTAGTTCACTCTCCTTGCGAGAACAGTTGTTAAAAGGAACAGGCCTCGTCCCCGCTGCGCTGCTCGCTACTGTCTCTACTCACGTTAGTCCTCGCCTCTGCCTTTGTCGGTAGGGAAGGGTTGTGAGGGAGGAGGGGAGGGGGAGGGAGGCCACGGGCGGTTCGTGAGGATTGGGAGCGTGGGTGGGCGGGGGGGAGGGGGAGAGATAGAGGAGGGGAAATAGGTCACGTGACCTGTATAAGAGGGGAAAGGAGTAGTGTTGGTCGCATTGAAAAGGCGTGGGTGCGGAGGGGAGAAACGGGGGGATGGGGAGAAAGGGTTCGGGGAAGGAGTGGGGGTATTCGTTATGGAGGATGGGAGTAGTGTGGTGAGGGGTTACGCGAGCGGAAACGACTCCTTAAAGTCCATGCGTGTCCGAGAGAAAGAGAGAGAGGGAGAGAGAACGAGAAAGGAGAGTGAAAAGAGAGCGAGAGAAAAATCAGATAGTGGAAAGTGACAAATGACGAACGACTCTATCCGGGCGAAATTCAGATCGTCCCACGACCGCCTCCGATACACGTCCGATTCGGAACGCGTAGAAGTGTGCCGCAGAAGTTAAGAGACTGAATGCAGCGCTGAGTACCACACCGCATCTTACATACATGCGTACGCGGATCGTGTTCACACAAGAGTATTTAAGTCTCTCACTCTCTCTCTATCCATCTGAAGGGAAAACTTTGAAACTTCTCATCAAGACTCTCTCGCGGTAGAATTGTATCTCATGGCCCGAGGGTTACATTTAAGAGCGATATAAACACACATTTGGCTAATGACTAGAGGCTCGTTGCCTCGGAAACTTTACAACATATGTTATACTTATATGGTGTAAAATTTCAGTTCAAGACTTCTCAACTGCTAGTTTGGAAACTTGAAATAAAGTTAATTAATGGGAAGTGTATTCTTAGACATCATAATGTTTACCACCCAAGGAAAATTATTCCTTCTTACACGCTCCAAGTAGAGCGCTGCCGCATTGCTGCTCCCTTACGTGAAAAAATATGATTGTTCCATCCCCTTATAAAAAAGGAGTAGCCGTAAATTACGGAAAACATGCTGTGAGTGATAGTGCACGGCAGATTAGTATTTGAATACTCTGCGTGACCACAAATTACCCAACAAATTTCCATTGCAATTATATACCGTTCTCCAAAGTTTGCTCATTAATTATGGCAACGATATCAAAGCCTGTTGTGACATAGATATCAAATTTGAAGGACACCATCCATTTACTATGGCTATCAACGAGGGTGGTCGGCCAAACGTAGGAGGAGAATTGAACGTATACTACTAATTTAGTAGTCATGGAGCCGCAATCAGCCTCCAGCTATTAGCCTACGTCAAGCATCGCTAATCCAGTCAATAATTGATACGCCTTTCTCCTATGCGAACCGCACATCCGGCAGTAAAGGGTCGCTGTGCTGGCAAATATGATGTAAAACACAGTGTTCCTTGTGTGATGGGGACGGATTACGTGCTGATGATATCGCTGCATCTCGTGTCGAGGCTTTCGCGGTGATTATTCATGCCGGCAGGTTTTTTTCGCGCGGGGCAGGTATCGCAACCACGTCAAGGGGCGGTGCTTATATGCCAGTTAAATTGAGTGCTATGCTACGAAACCATGCAACGAACACTAGCACACAAAAAGTGTGATGAATTTTTTAAACTTTTTAGCTTTAGTGCTTCAAGTTATGGATCAGACCGACTTCTAATCTGTGGTCCTAAATAAAATTTAACCATAAGCGATGTAATAATCTGGCAACCAGAACTAACGATAAGTTGGAAACGACAGTAGGGCACCGGCTAGGGCTTCTTTGAAAATGAGGTTTGTACGCGTTTCTTGGCTAAGCATGAGGTGGACTGAAAAATCTCCCATCAAAACTAACCCAGATGTTGATTAAATATGAAGTACTAACGCAGCCGTCTAATGTCACTTTTTAACAGCATCTTATATGTTGCCGTCCTCAAGTTGGCACCTAGGCTCCTTGATCGATCGTAAGGCACAAGGTGATACGCAAGAGGAGTAGCATTCACAAGCAACACGAAGCAGTTCTATGGTATAGTGTGCAAACAGCTAAGCACGGCAGCATTGATGATCAATAAATTTGTAGCTGAATGGAAAACAGTGAATGGATATACATACCACGAATTAACCGATCCTGAGCCCCTCCGGCAATTAGCTAAGCACTGAGCATGCTGATCTAAAACTGATTCATTAAGACATCTACCGCATAGAGCCAATGAATAACATTTGGTCTTGCACAAAGAAATTTTATTATATACCGCCATAGATTGACGAGTTTACTCATTACTATATGCCACTACCTCGGTTTCGACAATAGCGTCACCTCCAATTAACCCCAGATAAACGTTATGATACGAATGCATACGCTTGTGACAATAGGGGGTCGTCAAAAGCATGTATAGTTGAATAAATATATTTTTAATCGTTTCTTCAAGTTGACTTTGTAATCGAAATCTAAGAAGTGGATAGTAAAATTTCCTTGATATTATTTCATGCGTGCTTCAAATATCTTTAAACATATACTTTCCACCTAATCACATCCAAATCAATCAAATACACACGAAAATCATGAACAATTTTTCAACAACTTTCGAGACAAAGCAAATTCTACAGTTCTATTAAAATTTTCCTCCCCAAAGCTTATCCGACCTGAACGATCTCCCGCTCTAAGAGGTCTGCATAAAGTTTTCCTGGTATTGTACTTTTACTCGGACGCTGGCAAACACGCGTGCAGAGAATGCGTCACTTTCATGCACAATGAGAGGTCGCGCAACGCCACACAGCAGGGGGAGCACGCGACGAGGGAGGCCGGGGGGGGGGGGAAGAGGCGTCGAGTCCGTCCGAGAAAGGGGTCAGAAGAACTCTGGGTGCGGTCGGGGAAGGAGAACGAAGCGAGCGGGGAAAGGATGAGAGGAGGAAGATAAGGGAGTAGGAGAGAGGGAGAAGGAGAGAGGAAGTAGGAGAGAGGGAGGCGGATATAATAGAAGAGGACGGGCATTTTCCAGGAGATGGATAAAACAGGATGAGTGAGGGGGCAAACAGAGTTAATGGATGGGGAAAAGAAAGGACGATGAGAAGATAAATAATAGTGGGAATGAGCGGGCAATCGGGGGTGAAATGAAGGGAGCCCATCCAGAGCGCGCGCGGGGCATCATGGGAGGAGGAAAGAGAGAGCGAGAGAGTTTTCGGGCGCGTCCCTCCCATGGTGTTTGGGGGAAACTTCGAAAACGACCGCAACCGACGACATCACCAGCGACTTAGAAAATGGAAAAAAATAATAAAAGGAGCTTTGTTTCTTCTTACCCGGAAAAAGAATCGAGTCTTAGAGAGTGGGAGAGAATGAGAGAGTGAGAGGGGAGGGGGGGAGTTGTTCCTTCTCTAACTAGCGCACGAGCGGAAAGTTTTCGGGGGCAAAGTCAAGCAAAACTCGGATGATAATGCGGTCGGTCTCGTAATTTCATAAATTCATCGCCTTAGTGCCCCCCGTCGCTCTCCCTCTCTCTCTCTCGCATTGCCCTCCTCCCCCCGCACAAGCTTGACCAAGTTGCGAGAAATTTAGTCCTGGATAGTAGTTATTTTAAACCGGTAAATGCTGTCGGGTAAGGGGAGAGTGAGAGAAATGAATGGGAGGTCGAAGAGGTGTGCCGCTTCAAAAAAAATGGTGCTACACACGCGGACAAGTAAATAGTTAGTTTTTTCCCTACTGAGATGGAGTACATAACCATCCGCCGTATTTTCCAGAATTTAAGGGAGTTGAAGCGAGATTTTTCTCCAGTTGTAAAGCCCGTTTTACACGGGGCACGTAATTGCACAATCTTGATGTACGTACGAACGTGCATTTCAAATTGCATCGTGTAAAGCCGTGAATTGCGAGAACGCGTGCGCGAATGCATGAACGGGAGATGGCAAAATAGCCCCTGCTCTAATTCGAAAATGATTGCACGCCCGACTGAGAAAAACATACAGTGTGAAGTTGTGCAATTTCGTGCCCCGTAGAAAACCATAGACCATATTCGAGTTTTATTTTGGATCTAAGGAATCTAAGTAGCAGCAAGAAACAAAGTAAATAGTGCAACATAATTGACACAAAAAATTTGTTTTACATCTTTGAACTTCTCAATAATTGACTAAATATACAAATTTAAGGCTTTAATTTTACTCATTTTTTCAACGCCAGATCAACGCCGGACGCTTAAAACGCCTTCACTACCGGGAATAATTTGCAATTTTGTAATAAATATTACGGTGTGTAATACATTTATTTTTATAAATAGTTGAGAAAGTATTCTAACTACACAATGTTAAATATCTGGTGCGATGAATGCATCATGACCTGGTTTTAAAAAATTAAGCCACTCTGGAGCGCATAGACGTACACACATGGAAAACGGCTGTTGTTTTTTGGGATATATCTCGAAAAGTAGTACGGTAAGTGACTGATATTTTGGTATTAATGCAGAGGTGAGATTTTTTTCTTTATAATAAGGACAAATTTATTGAATTTTTTTGTGAAGTGATATCTCAATCAACTATCTCAAGCCAATGGTTTATTTTTCTGGTTATCTAATAACCAGAAAAATAAATCTATTTATATGTATCTAATAATAAGCAAAATGTGCATGGTTACGATCCACCGCGCCTAATATTCGAGATTTACAATAAAATCAAGCCATGTAATGTCCAAGTGAGTCAAGATTTACGAATGCAAATGAGTTCGACATCCACAAAATGAGTTCGAGATTTACGATACAATCAAGCCATGTAATGTTCAAGTGAGTCCAAGAGATGACAGCACCTCTCCTCAACCTGTTTGAATAACGGTCACAATACTTTTCGTTGTAGGCATAGATATCGGACGATTTTATATTCTAAAATTCAAGACTGAGAGTTAGATCAATTTCCAACTTAAGCCTCGCCTGAATTTGCGTCAAAGAACACCCATCTCATTAAAATTGTCTCAAAGTTTGGATGGTGGGCAAATGAGAATTTAAAAGAAAAGCATTAATGATAATTGTTCACCGACGCACAATGTTTTTCACAATCGACAACATCAATTTCCGACTAAGCTGAGAAGAGAAGAGTACGGTTTTACTATTCGGATTACGTCGCATCTGTCGTCTCGTTTTTTTGCCCGAATCTACTAGGGAGTGAAGTAAAAAATCAAACGCAAGATGAATTAAGGGGAAAAAATAAAAGAGTAAAAGATGTAAAATCGACTAGCAGACAGGAGAGAAAATATAATTTAAGAAAAGAGATATTGACTAGTAAATTTAAATTAATGGTTAATCTAAGTTGCCTATGAAAGCATAGGAATTTTGATTCCTACGCATGCATTTCGGTCATTCAGGTGACCATCGACTGGGTGAGTTTAAATGACTTACACACGCAAGCGTTTACGAGATTTTAACTCTGCCTGTCGATGGTCACCTCGATGGTCGAAATACATGCATAGGAGTCAAAATCCCTTTGCTTTCATTGGCAGGAGAGAAAATATTATCGTATCCAGATGAACAAATTTGCTACATTATGCTAAGGCCATCGATTCGCCGAAAGGCAAACCGTTTCGTGAGAATATGGGCGACGAACCTGCGAAAGTGCAGTCGGAATCGAGATAACTTCAAACCCTCACGGCGGAAATGGAACGATAACACACCACCCGAACTATGAGAGAAACACTCTGTTCGTCCTGTTGGGTACCCACTCGGGTCCTGTCGGCTCGGTCAAATTCAAAATGTATGCTTCACCATCCACAAAAGCAGGAGCGAATGCGGCGGGGTGACGAGGGGTGGCGGGGGATTAGGAGGGATTTTGGGAGGTGACTGTCAACTGAGATCATTCACGCCACTAAGGATATCGGTGTGTAGGTTGGTAAGGAAAGACGAAGATTTTGCACATCAAACTATACTATTTCTGATGTGGTACGTTACATAAATGATCGCGCCATGCGAAATCGCGTGATGCAATTCAATGAGCGATACTATGCGATATGCCGCGTTTTTACGATACAAAAGTCATTGACACACGATAATGAAATTATAATAGAGTAATGCACTAACGAATTAGTAATTTCGACAATAATTTGATAGCGGCAATTATTGTCGAAACTATGGTCGGAAATAAAAAGTGTGGAATATACAAAGTAATAATTCATTAAGTGACGTGTATTATCAGTTCTACAAAGCTACGCCGGAAACATTGGCTTTTATAAAACACTGTCTTATCCACGCCACCTACTGCCATCGCTCTCGCGAAGGGGCGGCCGGGGACTGGGGCAGATCGACGCCCAGTCCTCCAGTCCCCTTTTCCTGCTTTGCCGCGCGATATTACTTACACCCGGTGGTCAATCTCCCTTCCCCTCCCCCCACGTTAGCGGAGCCGCAAAGTGGACAACCGGAGGAGATGCATGAGAGCCGCTGGATAAGTCTCGATAATCCGGGTCTTTTTTATCAAACGACCAGCTAGCTCCCCCCTCATATTCCCCCTCTCCCCCGGTTTTAATCCTTGGCCGTCCGCGGAAATAAATGAAAAGTTTCACTGAGGCGTGTTCCCCTCTCTCTCTATATATATATGCGAGACCGGAAACAATTCCCCGGCTCGGATTAATCTCCCAAGGTGGCGGTGGGACGAGTAAATTCAGTCGCCGGTCGGAATCCCATTCCAGCGGGGACTGAACGAGATTTCGCGGCGACGATACGGCTAAATAGAAAATTAACGGCAGGATGTGACTCCTCTGGCAGTCAGAGAACACAGCCTAGAAAAAGGCCCGGTGCTAATGAGACGCGGCGGGCGCGATCACAAAAACCTTCCATCTCATACTCCGGAGCATCACACTGACACAATGGCTCTGTTCGGATTAGTGCGGGATAGAAATTCACTGACAAACAAGCTCGGTTCAGTGGATTGGGATCGTGGAATGTAATTATCGCTTCGCGTATTTTCCCGTGTTCTGTGGATGGGATATGGGAGTTCTAACAGCCCTCTCGCTGCGCCATTGATCCACCGTATACATTTTATACTGCCCTTTTCCCTTATGAATGCGGATAGGAATAACATTTCCATGCGAGGTCGATACTAACGTAGTAATAAGATGTGGGGACACACGGAAGGAAAATCAGACGATTGGAGAGAAAGGTTGCATTTCAAACAGATATTCTAAAGAACCATGGGCTACGTACACTTGGGCTTCCGTAACTGGAACTTTTTAAAAGATGAAATTTCGATAATTTGAGATAAACACTTCATACATGTCGGTATTCTTTGCACTTTACGTCACAGACACTTCCCACAGGTTGAATTTGAACAGTAAATACATTTACACTCGCAATTCGAACTTTTGTAAGCATACATTATCTTAAATTGACATTGATTAAATTTATGTTCGCACTCTGCACATTTAACGCGAAGTGAAACGCAGGAACACTTTCTCTTGGATGAAATGCCAACAACTTAGTACTTCTAAACTCAACAAGCATTTATCAGTCTCAGGGGCAATTAGACTTATCAAAGTTCATCTGTGCATAATATAAATGTAAAATTCCATTTTATGGTCCTTCCCCTGAACGTAATAAAATCCCCTAATCGGAGTTTTGAGTCACTACCAGCACGGCCGGCCCGAGATTACCCTCAGAGGTTTTCGGAGCCGTATCTCGTATTGTTAGCAACTTTTACTTTTTCTTTGGGCCAGCCACCCTCGGAAGAGGTCGTGTGCACACGTGAGCAGCACGCAGGAGGGTCGATCAATGAATGATGGAGTGCTCTCGCCTCGAGCTGCAGAGACCTCTGTCCCTCGGAAGTTTTGGCCGCCGGAAGCGAGGGACGAATGGTGTGACGCGTTTGTCTACCACAGGAAATGAAGGCGATATTTATTTTATTTTGCTTTTGACGTTCCGTGCGTCACCGCCGGAGCGGGGCAAAAAAATTGGATGAAAGAGATGGCACTCTGTATCAGTCGATGCGACATTTTTCTTCGACAGGCTTCGATAAGTCGGGGACATGTGGGAATGTACACACACGGAAGCGCACCCTCATAAGTTTTCGCATTTGCTGAACAGAATGCGGAAAATATAACGCGAAGAGCCAGCTTAATGTCGTCAACGGGATCAATAGTCACAGTCAGGAAGTCTCACAAGTTGTGTTAAGCTGTTTGCTCGCCATGTCATGTTCATCTCTTCTTTAAATGTACCCATACCCGACCAAGTACGGCTGATAGACTTAAGCTGCAGATAAAATTTGCGTGTTCACTAATAATTTATCTTCCGAGGACCCATCGTTCTTCCTCCTTTAGCCGCTCTGATACCTAAGAAACTAACCAGTCCATCCTAAGAAACTAACCAGTCGAATGTTTGCTGCAGTTTCGATTTCTTCTGTATCGAATGAGGCACTGTCGTACATTAATCCTGTTTTCACTATGTAGTTTGAAGTACCCAAGATGCATGCTTTTATGCTCATTTCACTGCCAAGGCTCATTACAAGACTGTTTTCAAAATATGGAAAATTGTTTTCATTACTAGGTGGTGAGTAAATTCCCTAAATTATGTCAGTTTCGTGTTTGCGTCATATATGCACACCCCGTTTGTTTAAATGATATCGTTAAGTACCATGACCAACGGTTAATACGAAAGACACAAGGCAGCTCAGCATGCATAGCCATTCATGTCAGTGAAAAAGTTTAATTTACAACAACGATACGCACGATACGGAGTAACACAATTACCCATTTAACGAAATTTCATAAAATAACGCGAAACAAAACTTTTTGCCTCAACGCTAATGTTTGATTAATAATGAACACGTTAATCCCGAATTAACTCGATTATCACGATAGAATAATTAGTCCCATGTAATATTAAGTGGGAAATTAATATATAATAATAAATTAGTAATTAATGAAACAAACACCATAATTCCTTGTGTTATGCTTTTCAAAGTATCGGAATCATCGTAGGAGTGGGTTGTATCAATATTTAATTGAAATTGGATTTTATTTGAATCCTGGACGCTTTTGTATCAGAAATAATAGCTGAATTATGCATGATCATAAATGTCGCACATTCACTATATAGGTATGTGCATAAAGGCAATGTTAGTTTAACATTTCTCATTAATAGAAATTACGTTCCAGATTCTTCCATTATCATTTTACGAGTAAAAGCGAAAAATAATGATCTTAACATGCACATTTATCCACAAAAAAAGTAGCGCTTAGATATATGGAGTGAGAGTAACTTGAGAGCTCTAGCTAAATAACACGTTTGACATGGTCAATATGCTGAATTCCAACCTCAACCCGTGGGTTGGTTTCATTGATAATGGTAGCTAGCTTACAAAGTACATATGTACAATTAAGTTCAATGGCAAGAATATGGGGACTAATAACTCTCTCAGAGCCAACTATGGTTTCCAGGGAGATCAAATCCACTAAGGAAATAACAAAGATTAGTTTTATCTGGACGTGTCTAAATTGGCTTTTCATTGGATTTCAAACCATGGCTCCCTCGAACAATAGCCGAATGATTTCCCCACAGGGCTACCATGCCGTCATAACATGAATGGGAACGAGCACACTTGACCAGCCTTCGGTAACGGTACCTATGTGTTCGTACGCCACATTTTACATAAAATTTAATTATAAGCCGGGCGTTATTCCTAAGTAAGTTTAATTTATTTGTCTGAAAGTTTAATTTAATCTCCGTTTTATTGGCGTTTCTCCAGCAATCCTTTCGCGTTCCATTTAGGGGCACGCGTGCCAGAGGTGGCCGATCACTGCACTGGACCATTGACATTTAGTTGTACTGACTATGGTATAGACTCTAGACCGGAATTGTAGGCCATCTGCATCGCCTCCATTCTTTCAATCCTAAAATTAGTTTACCGCAGCATTCCCCGTCGTTTTCTAGCGCATATACTTCCCAGTACCTCTTCTTTCTCAGATCCCTCATTTTTGTCCTACTTATTTGTCCCTTGGACTTCCTCTTGTGTCTTTCATATCTATTTTCCCCACCACTATGTTTCTAACGAATACAATGTTTCTCAGGATGTGTTACTCATATACAAGCAAATGATTTTTCGCTGCATGCAAGAGAATTAAAGATTTTGGGGTCAGCAGGATGATTAAAGATTCCACAGTGCATGGGCGTACACTCCAGTGAATCCGTCCCTCTAACTCAATTTAAATTGAGTAATAAAAAAGTTTGGAAGCGCGACGATAAAAACACTCACTGGCTATAAAATGTGGAGTCCCGGACAATAACACAGATTGGGGAAACTTGTACAAACTCCCAGCGAGTCCAGTTTTGCTAATGCGCGCACATTAGCTTGAAAAAAAAAATCACACGGATCCACTGGAAGGGGTAACGGCCGAATGGTTATTGTGCGATAAACCAAGTTTAAATCCACGGAATTTCTGACGAATTCATTGGGTTGGTTATTTGGAGTAGGCGACCAACTACTGAGGTTATTTGCGCCATTTGGAATCAGTGGGTAAGTTGGCAAGGGAAGGAAAGTTACGCGGGAAATGGATGATGGGTGGTGAGAAACGCGGCGTCGGCGTTAACATACTTTTTAAACGATTGGCGCCAAGGGCACCACAGTTCAACATCCCATCCGACGGACGACGTAGGTACAAACATATTTCCATTGATGAGCTCTCCACATGGTACCCAAGTAAGGATCGGGATTCCACTGAAAAATCTCCAACACTGCCGGCATTCGAACCCTGGCCCTCGAGATGGAAAGCCAGTACGCACCAATCCACTATGTTCCTCGCTTGCGTGTGCTTGTTACGTATGTCCTTGCAGTCCAAGGCAGGGCTGCTCTTCATTCAGAAATGAGGACATTTGGATAAACAAAAGAGGAATTATCAGGACGTATATCCCAATGAATCGATTAAAACCATGAATTGTCTTCATATTGTACGGTGATTCTTGTTTTGAGTGTAAATGGTTCCAAGCAGAAGTAGATTTATGTTTTTAGGTACCCCGAGTATTGAGATTATGTCGCACCATTAGGATAAGATATTAATTCTAAGACAAACGCAACAGCAAGCCGGGACTCGAAACCGCGATAGTCGGGTTTTTGGCCACCGTGCTACCATCCGAGCTATCGTGGACCATTGAATAACCGCGAATCTCCAATTTATCCAATGATAATGAATTCAAATATTAAGGGCCAGAATTCTGGAAATCGCATAGTTCCCTCCGGTTGGTAAATAATAATGCTTACAAAAAAGAGGACGAGTCCGTAAAAAATTGAGGATGCCCATAGCCAACCATTTGTTTGGATTCCCTAATCTTAGGGAGAGCTACAAAATGCATAAAACTGATCTCGAAGAAAGGCGTCAATAACCTCGTAATTAGGATTTTAGAACCATCTGCAGAATTGAATGACAGGCAGCGCCAAAACACGCACTGAATGGCAATGTGAGGAGGCGTTCTTAATAGTAGTGTGCACCGAATGCGACAGATGCGCGCACCGCAGTCAACGACCACGCCGCGGCGAGGAGGGAAACGAACTCGGCGAAACAAAAAAAAACGAAAGGCGAAATAAGTGCCGCAAATAATTATGGGCGGCCCGATCACGTTTCGCATCCTCTCTCTCGTAATCTCTCTCTCTCTCCCTGTGATGTGGCCGTCTTGATCCTTCAAACCGACGACTGTACAGTCGGATTCTAGGAAGAATGCGCTGAGGCGATGGTGGACGAAGATACGGTCAAGTCAGAACTCCCTCTCTGGACGGCGTCTATCAAAGCAAAAAAAAATAAGGGGTTCTGAATTGATAGAAGGGAGCCGCGGCGTCCATCTTCCCCTTACATTACAACAACCCTTCCCCCAACTTCCCCTCATCCACTCCCACCCTACCCCAAGACCCGACACTCCTCCCACCCTCTCCCCCCCTGTCCCGACCGAACGACGTAATGAGTCGACGGCTTATCTCTCACACAGTGTCGCCTTGCGTCCGTGGCTTATATGTGTATAGGAGGGAGAGTGGACAAAAGACAGGGACGAATGCGAAAGACCGGTGGGGAGTTGGGAGGGGAGGGTCGGGGGTTGAGGGTTCGAGAAAGAGGGGGAAGAGAGTAAGCAGGGTGAAGAGGACCTCTGGCCAGTATAAAATGGGGGGGGGGCGGGGTTCCGGAGCAATAAATTCAAAGAGTTTATGGATGGGAGATGGACAGGGTGGGGCCCCAAATGTGTGCACTCGGTCGAACGGGGCCGCCTCCGCGCCGGTCGAAGATATTTCAAGGCGGGGGAGGAAATTCTCTCTCTTCACGGGCGAAGTGGTTAAGCGATGCTGATACGACGCCCACGTCGGGCGAAGGGGCGGAGGGGGTCGCCGCCGCCCCAACGACGTTCGCCGATAAAAATTTGTTCCCCTTACATTAAGAGCACGCAGAAAAGAATAACACGGTGGATTGGGCACACGCCCTCTCGAACGCCGAGAATTTGTTAGAAACCTACTAGAGGGGAAAATGGTAGGGAAAGTTCCAGGAGGAAGACCATGGGGCCAATAAAAAGGAGAGACATAAGACATAAAGGGATCTGGAGAACTACGGGGAAGAAAGAGAGTATCAGATATAAAGGCTGCAGTTAACGTATCGTAGGATTGATACATATGGTTATGACTTTTTTCTTCTCAGTACTTACCAGCATGGCATAAGCAATGTACAAAATTGGAAGCTGTTTCTCAGGTCTATTTCCAATTCAAATGCCTTTTATCTTTTTGAAAAGGAATGTCTTAATAGAAATATATGTACATAATATTATAATAATCGAAAAGTGAAAAACGACGCACAAAGACAGTCCAAAACTGCAGATAAGAAAAAACAATAATTAGTTACACATGGTTTTTATAGACCATAGATCATCGTTTCAGCATGTTACGTGTTTATCATGGAGGATGAAAAACTTTGAAAATGGCATGACGAGCCAATGGCTTGGTTAACTAACATTATAACAACTGCAGAGGCATTACATTTTTAAAAAGTCTTTAACCTTTACATTCTTTCCTGCAAATTATTCCATACATTTATAGTTCGTAATCACATCTCAAATGGAGAAAACCACAACCTTTCATTCATTGATATTTAGAAGTTTCTTCAAGGGTAAATGCCAATGGCCCCAAATGATGGCCTATTCTTAAAATGTATCAAAATAGCACATATAATGTGCATTTGGAAGATGATAGCATAAATGACTTTATGATTGAGATATTGATGAAAATTAGTTACGTATAAAATAAAAATAATATACAAGCGCTAGTTATCACACTATATTAAATGAGTTATATTGCTGCCGAGACAGGATATTAGCATAATGACGAACCTCGGTGATTGGTCCTGCGGTATTTTCAAAATTTATGTTCACCCGTAATTTATACATACACAGTCTAATAAATCAAGGCAAAAATTGCCCTCTGAACTGTGATTTTAATTAAAATGCCAATCGCCTATGATTTCCATGGTACCGAGATGCAAATGCCTGTCACTGATATGGGCGGGCACTCAATACCATTTTTAAGCTATTCCTGAGCTCTCTCTCTCTTCTCCCGAACATACCCATGAATTTATTTTCCGGGACGTTTTATTCCTTACGTGACTTACCCTCAATTGCACGGGTTCGGCGACTTGTGAAAGCACTCAGATCGCAATCAGCGTCGCTTCCCTCGCCGTAACTTTGGATCGTAAAAAGGCCAAGTAGGAGAAGTATTCGCTTTTCTTTTATTTCAGAATTTTTTTATTTTATTCTAGTGCTTTCCTGCATCCTTCATTCCCTCATTTTCATCCCTAGACAAAACCTCGCACGCACTTCTGACTGGGCACGATAAGCCGTGCTCTTTATTGATCCGACGGACGTAATTGAATTAACTGTGTGGGATGAGTGGGACTCATTCGCGTCAAATCTTTCGGGGAAAGACGGGGGAGGAGTCGCTTTAGTCGGTTTCACGCGATGTTAGTATTCTCGGAAACTAACCACCGTGCCGAGCGATCGTTGAGTATCATTTTAACGTTTTAGTTTCGATGCACGGGTGTAACCGCGCATTAAATGGTGCCCTTGAGTTAAGATAACGTCGGCCAATTTGGAAATGGCCCACTTCAGCACGCGCGAAAGGTAAAATAACATACACCAAATGAAAGCAGCTTCAACAATGTAGTCTCTCTCCCTTTAACCGAGGCAGTAGATAAAGGGCTGAGGGGAGGGAAGATTAACATGGCTCTCCGATTCCCGGCAAAAGAAATACTTGAAGCAACATGAATTTTGTCCTCGTGAAACGTAATTACTAACAGCAAGGGTGGAAATGCACGTCTTCCATCTCGCAACGTAGGCATGATATTTGCGCTCGTTTCTTTCAACATTGTCGGTGATGCTCTAGCAAAATTCACCAACGTACCTAAATGAACTGTCTCAATTCCCATTCAGAATAAAAAGAAACTAAAATATATCAGAGCAAGATAAATAAAATAGCATAAAGAAGGAACTAACAAGGACACATTTTACAACGAAAGAAGCTACAGTGACGACGATTTCGGAGAAAATGTATACTTATGAACTTTGTATTTTAAAATGTCCCGACACATTTGTTTATTCCGTTAAGCTGACATAAATTTAGCTGAATTTACATGATTGTAAATTATTTATCTACTTTCCTCAGAAGAGTCTGTTGCCTAATCCAATTAGAAAAAAAGGTCTACCTAAGCTTGACTGAAAAAAGTCCGGAGGGAAAAATCGTCGAGGTCCGTGAAGTCCGAGTTGTGAAATATAAATAGTAAATGTCTCAGCAATGTTAATACTAACCAAGGAAAAAATTAGCGTTAATCCCAAAAACCACTGATCATCAACGTTTTTGAAAATCGCTAGAAACATTTTGCTTGTCTCCTCCGTATGAATTCATTGTTGAGAGATTTGCCACTGTGTGCAACAGCCACGAATAGATGTCTTATACTTGCGGAACCGCGGACGGCGTGAACAAGCTTTCGTTTGGTTGAAGTGGAAGAAGAACAACGTAAAAAAGTGTGCTTGTGAATAATTTTTTTCTCGAAATTCACGCCAAGTGGACGTTAAAAGCAGATCGCGACTGCCGCCTAGCTGTCAACGAAGCTCAGGGTAGAATGAATGGATGAGTACGATAAAAGCTTGGACTACTGGAGTGCAATCAATTGGATAACGTTTATCTCCGGGAATCACAAGGGCTTTTATTCCGAGGGTGAAGCGGATCTAATGGAGAGTGAGAGATATATATAATTTCAGGGCAGGGCTTCTTTTTCACAGGATAACGTGAAAAGCGACATAAAAAGGACGATAAATTCATTCGGCCCACCTTTTGGAAATCAGCATTACGGGATATATTTTTTCCCGCGTATCAACTCCGCATAATGGTTCGCGCATGGCTTAAAAATTCCACTGGAAAGAAATGTGAGGGTGGGAATCGAAGGATCACGCTACTGACACGTATTTTTTTCGGTCATTTTAACAGTGCGCAAGGGAGCATTGGCCCAAAAAGGAGTACTAATAAATGGAGCGTGAAAAGCTGGTTTTGCTACAATAGAAATGTTCCAACCCAGACCAATCAACTGTCAAAAGAACCCACATCCTGAGCAAATATAATTTGCACGCTCCAGTTACTCCGCTTTTTTGATACGGAAAAAAACGTGTAGGTACGCTCCAGGTTGGTGAGCTCAAGTAGCGGGCCCCAGAATGAAAACATGGCGGAACAAACTCTACGGAAATAAAAGATGCTCGCAAAAAGGCTAATTTGGATTGAAATCACGTTAATCATCCACATGAGGGATTTCATATCGGAGACGAGCGTTAGATGATGGGTATCGCTGTCCCTCGCAAAGTTAGGCAATTATTGTATGTACTACTGAGTGTTTGACAATCATATGTTAAAGAAGGGAATAGATGAAAACATACGGTAAGATAGTAGAGGCGAATATTTGTACGCAGATATTTAGTGAACGTTACACGTAAAAGAAATTATTATTCGAAGCACTAACACATTCGTAAGCGCAGCAGTAGTAATTATCATATTTTCTTGCTTGACTTGGTAGAACCACATGGCGATATTTAGAAATGATTTCACTTTGTAAAATTCCACAAAAAGTTTTATTTCTTCCATAAAGAATTGAAAGTCTTTAGGAAGAAATAAAACTTTTGTGGAATTTTACAAAGCTAAATCATTTCTAAATTATCGCAGCAGTAGTGTTGCTACCACTACTCGGATTACGGGATTCTCCCAAACTGTGTTCATCTCCCGACGAGTCGAAAACTTGCTGGAACGCGGGAATAGGATGCCCAGTGTTGAAACTGGTACATTTAGTTGGGCCGGAAAGTTTAATTCAAAGGGATTATCAATATATTTTTCCATTCACGACAAATATTTCATAATAAACTAATTTTGTTCAACTATACCTCGTTGTACTTCACTCAAGAGTATCATTTCTGTCATGACTGTCGAAACAAATAAATAATTTATATTGGAGTAGAACACCATAAGAAATCAGTAGGAATGTCAATATCTTGCTCACTGAGCAGTGCAAGCGTTATATGTAGGTTTATGTTAATAGTATATTTCACATTTCTTTATAACTGAGCAATGCTCAGTAATAAAAAAATGTGAAATATACTATTAACGTCATACATTTTGCCAACCGAAATAAAATCTCTGAAATTAACTGCTCAGTGGGTGTTTCTTTGCCCTCATGTCTTCGCTTCATACTTCAGTGCCAACACGTTAATAGTAGCACCATAATGGAAATACAGAGAGCATCAGGGCGCACATCTCCCCGTGCTCGGAGCACTCACGCTCACGACGTGCGAGCGCCTCCTTCACGGTTGACAAGACTGTCTGTGGCCGTGGCGTGACCTCTTCCTTCTCCACGCTTGCACGCACGCCAACACGGACGCAAACTGAAGCGGTTATACCGCGAGGGAGAGGAGCTTGGGGGGAGGAGAGTGAAAAAGAGAGACACAAGGCGAGCGTAGCAGGGCTTCCAACATTATTTCCCGAAAATTTTTCAGACACCGAGGGATTTTTCAGGTTGGCGGGAGGGGACTGAAATGGGGAGGGTATAGAGGAGGAGGAGAAAAGGGGGGGGGGCGCCAAGGTCCCCATAACAGGATGATGCCGTCGCCGCTGCCCCCTTTGGCTGGACCCACCAATTGAGCCATTTAGTGTCGAGGGATTCTAATCAACCTCTCTCTCTCACTCGCACACATACACCACACAGCTGGGGCGAACAATTGGCTGGAAAAGAGGAGCTTGAGAGAGGAGAGAGGAGAGAGAGAGGAAACGCACTGGTAGACGGGGCAGATTGCGCGCGTACGGTTTTTCCGCGCCCTCTGGGTCTCCGCGCTTTGCGGAAAGCAGTGACTTCCAATCCAGCTCCCTTGAATCTTCCAAAAACTTTCATGATCAATAGGAAGCCAGGGTCTTCACAGTGGTCTGCGCATTGGCGTGGCCATCGAAGTATCCATGGTTTGATTTCCGAAGACGGAAGCTATAGCTCCGAAAGATCGGGCTCAAATTTGTGAAATCTGATCGTTACACGATAGATAACTATGATGTAAAATTTCACAGAATCATTCAATAAGAGACCGGTTTCATCCAACACCATGCCGGTCGTTTATCAATAGATTCAGTGTAATTTTTCAAAAAAAATTTTATTACTTGTGTGTGACGTTGGTTATTTAATTCTCGAAAACATTTCTACGAATTTCACCGCCGTAATAAGAAAAGAGGACAGGAAATAACTGCAGGCCAATGATATATGGGCGTGGAGGAGAATAGAGGAAAATCAGTTAACGGAAAGGAATACGAACAAGGAATTGCTCGGTATGTTGGCGGGTGTGGAGAGGAAATTACTTTAGGAAATAAGGATAAGGCATGGTAGGTGGTTGGAACAGGTAATTAGATGCAAGGGGATGCTGAAGGCCGTGATAGAGAGAAGGGTGTTGGGTAAGTGGGCAAAGGGAGAATGAGAATAGGTTTTATGGATGGGATAACGAGTATGCGGGATGAAGAAAGAAATCCCGTTAGGAAATAGGGGCCTGAGTTGTAAAAGTCTAGAAGATTTTTGCCGCCACCTTCCATTTACAGCTTCCTCAACCGGTAGATTACCCTAATAATAATATGGTGAGGATGAAAACCATCAAGGGGCTTCCCATATCGCACCGCGCCGATACCACTTACCCCTCTCTCTCCCATACGCAACGACGGTGTTTGCAAAGAGCCCGGTGCATGGGGATCAGAAGGCTTTTAAGATTCGGCGGCAGATAAAATTTACCGCTTATCTAGGATCTCGTGGGCTTTCAGAGAGAATTTTTTTACGTAGGCGCTCTTTTACAGTTTAGTGGCGTCCGCAAGGGGTTTCCTATTCATATCTTCCCCCTCGCGTTGCGGTTGAACCGATCACGAGCAAGACCGCCATTGTGGAAAAAGCATGTATACGAATAATTCTCCGCACGCAGTTACTTTCGGAAGTTTATGCAGCTTAGGATAATGGTCGCGTATAGAAACTCACGCCGTTGAGGTTGAAAATGCTACTTAAATCAAATAATGACAACAATCACCGAAAGCGAAGATGGCTTTCAAAGGAGTGACTCTCGGCAGGGGTCTTAGATTTAAGTATCTCTTCGACCTAAAACCCTGACGTTGAAACTCATAGATTACACTGCTTGAAAAATAATACGAAAGTGGTTGACTTGGAAGAGATTTATCTTTTGAACTAGTGTTGAAAAAACTTGCCCGTCACATAACGACGAGAAATGTAATGTTTGGAATATAAAACTGAAGAATGCTGAAGCAAAAATATTTCTGCAATACCAAAGTATATCAAAGCTCAGTACTCATGGAGCCAAAGACTCACGATTTTCTTTCCGATTACAATCTACAAACAGGTTAGGGCAAAAACGATTGATGGCGTCTCTTCTAATGAAAGAGAGAATATATCTGCTCCAAAAGGCACCTCATATGCATACATTTTCAACATACTAAGTGATTAATGACTGATGAAAATGGGTTTGATACTATATCATCAAGAAAATCCATTTCGAAGTACATCCTCTTGAATGGGGAATAAGAAAAACTCCGAGAAAAGCTCTTGAAGGAGTTTGAAATAAACGTATAAGCCCGTAAGGCAAGTTAATCAATCCATTGTGTTCCGCGGCCGTAATGCGTAAAGGCAACGAGGTGAGTACGATGATGTTCCAAGTTTTTCGCGTGGGAAGCAGGAGAGCTCTTAAGTCTCGATCCCACACGGCAAAACAAAGACGATTATCAACAAATTTATCTATTCCCGAAATTAAAACATAAGAGGAACAACTCAGCGAGGAAGGAAGGATATTGTATAGAAGAGGTAGGAGGAGGAGGAAGGGAAGGGGAGTGGAGAGAGAGCAGAATCAAGTCGAGATACCCGCACCCTCTCGTGGAAAACAAGAAAAGTTTGCGTGGAGAGAGAAAAAGAGTAATCCTGCTCCTCCTCAAGCCCCTATCTCCAGCCCTCTTAAGAGAGCGAGAGAGAGAGAGGAAGAGACTTGCGAAAAGTTTCCGACAACGGGGGTGTGGAAGTGGAGAGATGAGTAAGATGGGGGGGGGGATGGGTGATAGAGGGGGCGGGGGAAAGGATGGAGAGTGGAAGATGAGCAGGAGGATTGTTAGGAAGGAGGAATAAGGGGGGAATAGGCGGGGGTAGGAGAGACAGAGAGAGTGAGGCGGGAGAGAGGGGTTGGACACGATGAGGCGGTTCAGGAGGCCGTGAAGAGCAGGAGCGACAGCGTGGAATAAGAACGTGTCCCTGGCTGGCGTGGGGATCGCGAAGCGTGGAAAAGAATAGGGGGAGTGGAGGGCGTGGCGGAGGGCGTGGTGGAGGAGATGACGATGACAAAACGGGAGACAAGGGAGTGTGGACGAAGGTCGGGGGGGTCGGGTGGGTGCACTAGCCACATGGAGCTTCCCATTCAACGAGTTGAAGTTGGAGCAGTTCGGAACACATCTGCGCTCTCTAACGCATACGAATTACGATGGATGGTACCGAATTTTTCGCAGGCGAAATGTTCGGTAACCGGCCAATAGTTGGCATTCTGAAGGTGCACACAATAAAGCTCTAGATTGGGAAAGTATGGACAACGAAACCAAAACAGACCTACCCAGTATATGGGGAAGATTGTGAATAAACATGCCCCTTCGAGAAAAAAATATTTCCAAGGATTTTAGCGAGTTTGATCCATGTGATGCCAAATTGTGATGTTTTATGCAATACTACAATATTCAAATGCCTTCTATTTGCCCCAAGTGCCTCGGTTGTCGGCATCGGTCGTGGACAATCGTTGCCCCTACTTTTCTAATCTAGAGCTTTAACGAACAATACCCACAGCTGAATGTTTTGTGTACAGTGACCGAATTCGTTCTAATTTTCGTGTTGGAAAAAAGCAAATTGCCAAATAGTAATGAAAAACTTCACATTATCGGCGTTTGTTTGACTCCATTACTGAAAATCAACGACAAAACAAATATATCGGATGCAACTATCGAGGTTCTTTTATTGTCTGGTGCAGATTAACTCTGCATCTTATCTGTTTTTTAAGTGCGCTGCCCTGAGCTAAGGGTCTAAAACTATTATAATTCAAGTTTGCTGTTGAGTTGCGAAGCGAGCAGGACATTAGGGCGAATGAAAAGCTCCTTTAAAGTATCGATTTTGGTCCTAATATCACATTCCTAACTTAACCGAACTGACTCACGAATACCAACACATCCTCTAGGAGTGTGCTCCAATCTTCACAATAGTCGAAAAGGAAAAAAACTGACTTCATAAGGTCCACTTTATTTTATGATTACGACGTGTTTCTACGAATCCATCCCAATTTACATCGTCATCCTATTGATGATGACGATCTAATGCGTTGACACATTAGTCGTAAAAGTAAATTAAAATGGGAAGTGTGAAGCACCTATTTTAAATTGACGGAAAATGCTGTTTCGTCTACCGCATCTAATAACGTGAACTTTATTCACATCATTCGTTGTTGATCTCGTATATATTGAAATAGCAAAAAAAAAGAAGCGGGCTTTTCTCCCTCTTGAATCTTATTTTACACTTCTATATAGATAAATTCCCTACATGTCTAAGATCCTATGGTGCGGAACAGACACGAAAGACATATAAACTGAGGAAGGTCAGTGGCAAGGCGGTGAGGGAAGAGCGTCCCGTCTGGCGGTCAAAGGTCCTCATCCTCGTGCGCCTTGATGTTACTAGTCCCCATCCCATTGGTCGGCCCTTCCGATGCTCATCCAACGGCAAGCAGAGTTAAAAGATCCTCAAGCGTGGTGGAGACGGAATTTATAAATGAGGTTGTCAATGTTTTTAAGCCGGGACGGGGAAGGGTAGGAGTGGACCCTCGGGCATGGAAGGGCCACAAGTAGGGGACAAGTGCGTCTTTGGGGATGAGAGAATGAAGGGGACAGATTTCGACCCTGGGGATAGGGTGCAATGGGAGGATGAGACGAAAGGGGTAGAGGAGTGCTGCACGAGGGTTTGGTTCAGAGAGGTAACGAGAAAGTGGAGATTCGCTTTATACACCAGACACCCGAAGAGTAATCCCACACTAGGGAGGGGTTCGTCTGGGATATGTATGGATCGCGGAGAGGGGGGGTTAAAAATGTGGAATTGGGATTCTGTAGGTAGGAGGGGGGAGATGAGAGGGGGAAACTGCACTAGGGTGGTGGAAAACCCTGTGAGGTCCACCTCAGTCGTCCGCCGAAACCTCCAAAAATCGATGGCGATGCTCTTTCCGCGTACGGTCAGGGATTGTCGTTTTCCGCGTGGTAGGGGTTCGGTTCGAATTGTTGTGGGGGAAGGTTTAGGGGGTGGGAAGAGTAGGAAATGGTAGGATGGATGGAGTCCACTGGAGGGAGACCCTTTTCCACGGAAGACTGCGGAGGACCAGGATAATAATTGCCGTTTCGACCGATGGGGCTGGGGAGGGGTACCCCAAGGCTCAGAGTTGGGGCCTGCTGGTTTTTTTTACGGGCGTGAGCGAGTTCGAGGGAGGGGACCGTGATACGCTCACGATAGGATGGGGGGTTACGACGAAAAGGGTATGTCTGAATGGTTTTATTGAGGGGTGCACAGGGGGTAGTGACACAACCCCCTTTCGCTAGTTTCGACCGCGCAGTCCCAACCCCTCGGAAAAATAAAAAGGTATGTATACATGCGTGCAATACTCCATCAACCCCATCTCCAAACAAGGCGGGGTGGCCCAAAGCGGGGTCTCTTTCACTTTCGTTTGCTCCCCTCCCTGCCGCCCCTTTTTTGCCCCGTACTCACTCTTTGCTTTTCGGGGGGGTGTGGGTGATCGTGGGGGGGGGGGAGCACTGAGGATTGTCCGCTCCCGTGTCACTGCTAGGGTGCGCGTGGTATTGTGCCTGACAGTGCGGTGAGGGTAGCGGGAAGAGGTTGGCATGGGGTGTATTCATCCTATAGGGGGGCGTAGTGAGGGAATCGGTAAGAGACGTGAGATGGAGGGGGAGTGAGGGGATTTGCAAGCACGATAGGGATTGATTGGTACGGGGGTACGGGGGCAGGGGTTTGGTAGCGTGGCGCCGGAGGGATTCACCCTATGGGGGACACGCGGGGCCCACGAAGGGGCTTAAAAGGGGGTTTCGAGGGGTTTACGTGGGCGTAGCAGCTGCGGGCGGATATATAGTGCTCTGGGATACGACTGAGGACACCCGCCCTCAATTTCCCTACCCCCTTACCCTAACCCTTACCCTAAACCCTATTTCCTCCCTCCCTTTCCCATTCCCCGTTTACCCCCACCTCAATCCTCAATCCCACTCCGCTCCCTCTCTTGCCCGCCACTGAACCCTCCACCCCTCTGATTTGGGGAGTCCTCCGCCGCCCTTCTGCTCTTCCACCAACCAACCTTCTCCTCCTCCTCTCGCCCAATTCGAATTTCCATCGAACGGCGCGGACACTTGAGGATTGAATGGGGCGGAATTGGATTTTGAAAACCTTACTCAGAACAACAATCACGATCTTTGAATGCGCGTACTATGGGATTATTCTTTTTCCGCGGGGGCTCCTGTAGTGGGACCTCGGGGTTGGTGGGAGACTGGGGGGTGGGGGGGGGGGGGGGGGGGGGAGTGAGGGAGGATTTGAAATGAAATGGGGGAACTGTCGAATTGAGTGAAAATTGTTTGCTGGAGAGGGTGACTGACTTGTGAGGGAACAAACGAAAGTCAAATCTCATCGCCGAAAGGGTTAAACCCGAATAAAGGATCGCGTTTTGACGGTCGGCGCGATTGTAAATAAGGAAATTCGTCATCAGATGAACGCTTCAAACTTCATCTATCTACAGGTCACATTGTAAGAGCATTTTAAGAAATTTAACTTACTTGACTAACCAACAACGGCCAGAATTTTAAGTACTCATTCTATTCGAGAAAATGCTCGCCAAAATGACCTTGAGATCCATGGGATTCCTCAAAAACCAAATGAAAATATTCTACAGGTTGTTAAGAGTGTGGGGGCCGCGCTAGATGTTGAAATAACAGACGATATGGTGGACTCCTGCCACCGTATTGGGAAAAGTAGAGAGGGGAATGGGTCAAGAGCTATCGTGGTCAAATTCGTCCGCAGGTGTACAAAAGAAGACGTCCTCCGTAAGCGAAGAGTGAAGAGGACCTTTTCTACGAGACACATGGGCTTGGCGACTGACACACCGGTTTACATCAACGAAAGACTAAGCCCTGGGCGGAGACGACTCTTTGCTGCCGCGAGAGAACTGAAGAAAGAAAAAGGCTACAAATACTTATGGTTACGTCACGGGTCAATATTCTTGAGAAAAAAGGAGAATGAGCCCGTCATTTTGGTTAAATCCAATGAGGACCTGGAGAATTTGTAAGCATTCAAAAAAATTGTTACACCATTTGTTTTTGTATTTTCCCTTGGTGATTATTTGCTTTCTTTCAGAGTTATGTTTAGTATTCCAGCTCTCTGTGCGCTCGTCTCATATATATTCTCAAGAATTTGTCTGCATAAATTTTGATTTTTATACCTATAATATGTCTAAAATCACAAAAGATTTCAATTTATTGGATGATTGGAAGATTTGTTCCAGTATTAACATATTGCACCAACATTTTATAAGTCTAGGGGAAAATCTGGAAAAATTAGTACTACAATTAAGTGTTTTTACTCGCAAACACCATGTCATGAATCTTTCATTATTGGGTATTGCGTGTTCATGTATGTCTTCCATTGTTGATAGTGGTAATTTGTTGGATGAATTGACTTATTCCAGTTTAAGTGAAGCTACTGTATATTTATTTTTGATATGATTCAGAGTTGTGAAGAGTGTTGTTCAATTGAAGAAGTTAATCTTTGTACTAATATTAAGATAATGCATCAGAACATAAGGAGCTTACGAGCAAATTTTGACAATTTTGTATTGCAGCTTGAAAATCTAAAGTACAAGCCTCATATAATAATTCTGTCAGAAATATGGATTAATGACCATGAGGTATTGGCTTATACATTAACTGGATATAATCAGTTTGTTAAATGTAACAATAATTATAGAGCTGGGGGAGTGATTGTGTATGTACTAGAAACGTATTCTTCTCTCTCAAATGAGCTACCCGAATTGCTATCTGCTGATATCGTAAAAATAACTGTGACTTTGGAATCCAATGTTTCAGTAACTGTTATAGCTATCTACAGACTTCAGTCTCACTCAATTAATGATTTTTTTAGAGAATTGCAAATTGTACTAGATGGATCTGTAGTTAGAAATGTAATTGTAATTGGCGACATAAATTTATGTCTTCTGAGTCAGAATGATTGTACTTATCAATATCAAACGTTAATGGCGAGTTATGGCCTGGAACAATTAATATTCACTCCCACAAGAATTACAAAAAACACTTCGTCATGCATTGACCATGCATTCTACAGGAGTAGAGATAATTTTGAATGCATAGGAAAAGTGCTAGACCTAGGTATATCCGATCACCACCTAATCTTATGTGATCTTAAATTAAATACAAGTAGCAAACGGGAAAATGTGATTGATGAATCTCTTGAAAAAATCGATCTCCTTTCTTTGAATGAATATTTTCGGCAATGTTGCTGGGATGAGGTATATAACCAAAAAAATGTCACCAAAGCTTATGCGGTTTTTCTAGAAATATTTGAACGAGGTATCGAAGGTGCTAAATTTATTACTAAAATAAGAAACAAGTACAGGAAGATAAAGCCGTGGATAACAAAGAAATTATGCATTAGAATATCGAAAAGAAATTTTTTATATAAAAAAATGAGGAATCAACCTTATAACGATAAATTAAAACGCCAATACAAATCCTTTAAAGCCCGTCTTGACTATGAAATTGCAAAGTGCAAAGAAGCGTATTATTTGACACTCTTTTCAAATTGTAACGACTCAGCTAAACAATGGAGGACTCTGAACAACATCCTAGGTAGGGACCATATGGGTAATAAAATTGAGAAGATTCAATCGCAAGAAAAAGGCAGTCTGTTGTTTCGCGCTCAAGACATAGCAAATGAGTTTAACATTTATTTCAGTGTAGCTGTACCAAGACTGACAAGTGAATTTAATAACTTTGACATTGGCATTGAAAATCATCACGAGGGGTGGTTTCCAAACTATGAAATACCTCTATCATTGTATTTCTTTCCTACTGATGTTAAAGAGGTCAGCAGAATTATCGAAGAAATGAAGCCTAAAAATTCAATGGGTTACGATAAAATTAGTATCAATATTATTAAATCAGTACATGACCATATTGCACCGGTTTTTACACATATAGCAAATCTGAGTATGACAACAGGTGAATTTCCAAAGCAATTAAAAACAGCTGTAATAGTGCCAATTTTCAAAAAAGGTGACAAAACAAAGGTTAGCAATTATAGACCAATATCGCTCTTGCCTGTCTTCTCAAAAGTATTGGAAAAAGTTATTAAAATTCGTCTCTTAAATTTCCTGAACGCCAACAACTTCTTTAGCACTAGGCAATTTGGTTTCTTAAAAGGTAAAAGCACTGAAGATGCAATTTTGCAGTTGTGTTCTGATATCTCTGACGGACTCAACAATAATAAGAGAGTTGCAGGCTTGTTTGTAGATATTACAAAAGCCTTCGATTGCGTAGACCACACATTATTACTGAAAAGACTAATGCAAGCTGGAATAAGAGGAGTTGCTAATGAATGGTTCAGAAGTTACCTAAGTGGGAGAATCCAGTACGTGAAAATACATGATTGTTATAGCCAAGAAACATCGCTTTCCTGTGGAGTCCCTCAGGGCTCGGTCCTTGGACCTATTTTGTTTCTAATATATGTGAACAACTTCAATAATGGATTGTTCAATGGTAAAGTAACTTCCTTTGCGGACGATACAGCTTTGGTTTATACATCTGACAATATGAGCGATCTATATTCACAAATACAAATAGATCTTGATCGAATAAAATTCTGGTTTTGTTCAAATAAACTGGTATTAAGCGAAAAAACAAAATATGTTATATTTAATTTAAAAAGGAGATTATTCAAGAAACAGAGTGTTTATTATAGATGCCTTATGTGTGACAACAAAAAAAACATGTTCTGCATGTTTTAAAATTGAACAAGTGAATTGTATTAAATATCTTGGAATAACTCTTGATGAAAACCTTACATGGAAACTACATGTTGACAAATTAAAATTGGAAATGATATCGATTCTAAGAAATTTTTTTATTTTAAGATATCTATGTCCCATAACAGTAGTTCGTTCTGTGTATTGTGCCATGGTTGAGTCTAGACTACAATATGGCATATCTTGCTGGGGAGGAGCCTACATGTCTAATATTAATCCTCTACAGATTGCCCAGAAAAAAATCATAAGGGTGATATTTAGGCAGTCGAGAACTGAGCACTCGTTGCCCCTATTCCAAAAACTAAATGTTCTACCACTAAGATATTTATTTGTATTTAAGGTGCTCAAGATATTTTACATTCGTGGGGGAAATAGAGCAAAACCAATTGAATATTCTGGTAAACTAAGGGGGAAAAAAGACATGTATCGTTTAGGTTTTGGAACTGTTGTACCTAAACCCAATAAAGAAGCCTTTAAACATACATATGCTTTCCTTGCCCCCAAATTGTTCTCTTCCCTCCCGGCTGAGTTACTGAACCAAATGTCCACGTCTTTGTTTCTGTCAAAATTAAAAAAATGGCTCCTCTGCCAAGAGAGTGAATACATTGAAAAACTGTTGAAAGTTGTTGTATAGACTTAGTGATTATTACTTTGTTATTTATACTGTATTGCCATTGTACTTAATCATCTTTTATTTGTATTGTTGCAAGTGAAAATTCTTATGAATTATTTTACTCTGCTATAATTCCGCACACAATATGTATTATCTCTAATTGTTTTTCTGTTATCAGGTTAAAAAAAAAAATGATTATACATATGCACCAGCCGCTTCATGTTAATTCATGATGGTAACCCCAAAACAGGTTTACCTATGGGGTACCTAAATTCCACCTTATTGTGTTTTTTAAATATTGTATATATATACTTTGTTTACTTCACAAGTGGAATAAATATTATTATTATATTATTATTATTCCAATAGAAGCTTTATCAATGCTGTAGGATATGTCTTTTCTAAGCTATACCTATTGATAAATTGAGGAAAATCCTCATGATGAAGATTTAAGAATTGAAAATATTCAAAATAAAATTTTTTTATTAGGGATTTCACTTCAACAGCAGTTTCCCTCAATTAACCACAACAAGTTTGTCAGTAAATCAGACCAACAAGTGATAACATTTGGTCTTGATTAAGATTTCGATGATTTTGTGACTCCCGTAAGAATAGTTTCACTAACTATGCTATATGCTTTGCCCAGCAAAGGAGACTATCTCAGGCCCTTCTTTGCTCATCAGTCATAATTCAGACAGAAATCCCTCTTATGGTAGGTATATTTTTACCAAATGAATCCTGAAAAGGTGAAAGAATTCGGAGATCACTAGAATGTTATATTACAGAATAATTTGGAGAAATAATACACATGGTCAATTATTAGTAAAATAGAAACAAAAAGAAGTGTCTGCCAGAAGGTAGCTATTGACTCACCTCAGCCCATTGCGCTATTCTCAGCACGATAATACAGGAAGTAAACACCTCTCCTTAGTTGGCAAATTTTATGGAGAGCAAAGTTATCTAAGGAATATTCTACCTTTATATCTTAGTAATGTTTCCACCAATGCGTTGACACATTGCTATCTTCAGTAGTAGAGTTAAATAAATGCAACGCTAGCTGTTGCTTTCTTTGCAGGCATTTCAAATCCACCGTTGAATTAATGACATTTTATTCCTAATATTTGCCATTATAATTTTAAGTATAATACACCACGGATTGAGCCATTAAGTTAAGAGTTTAGAGAAATTTACCAAAGGCAATTTGAGGAATATTCTGAAGTTTTCATTGTGATACCCTGTCTATTTTTACGGAATTATACAATAATTCTCTACAGGAAGAATAAATTGACCACACGTTTCATTATCCCTCTCAATTCGTAAACGCAGTGATAGATGATCAAAATGTCGAGCTGGGGATTTCAATGCAAATCCCTATTTTTCGGCTACCAGAAAAAACTTTTTAATTTATTTCCAGATATTGCCAGTCCACTCAGGAGCATGTACAGTTGGAATTTTGTGGGTGGATCAAATACGTAGCCAATAATTCACATGCAGAAATTTTATTAAAAGTTGAAGTGGCACTTTTCAGATGGCCTCCAGGTACAATTTTGGAATTCGCACCGTCCAAAAAAGAGTTAAAGACGTTCCGTAAACACAAATTTTGTCAGGGAAAAATTTACTACAATATGCCACTCCAGTGTTCAATTGCGCAAAATAGCTAACTCATGAAAGAGAAATCATTTTTAAATCACTTCATTATGAATTATGGTCAATTTGTAAGCCAAGTGATACGAGAAAATATCCTTATTCACCATCTACAGTTATAGGTATGTTCTCCTAAAGTACACCTTGCAGCAAAAAATGCAATAAATATAATATCCTAGCAAGAAAATAAAAGGTTACACCTTTGTAAGTGGATCGAGTATGTGTAGTGATCGCAATCACTACATTAAGGAAGCGGAATTAGATAATGCAGGAAAGTGAGTGACGTAAACATATTATATTTGAATTCACGGAAGTGCCAGATCCTTGGACCTTCCTGGTAATCATCACGAATGGTGAAAGCTGAGGACCTGCTTCCAGCTGTGGGCATCAAAATGAAAGAGACATGGCCATTGAATGTGTACAGTGATTCTACTTGTCAGTTAAAGAATAAGCTAACAGGTTTAGGTTAACAACGTCGCTAATTCATTAAGCATGGTTTGATAGGGTTTATATCTTATGCCGCGTTCTTTAGCATGTTAGCATGCCATCGACCGGAATAAATTAGTCCAGAGAACGGAAGGGATGATACCTTAACACACGGAGTGCCTCTAGCCTTTGTCCACTCTCTTTTTTTTTTAAACAACTCCCTCAAACAGGCTGTTTTTCAACAGCTCACACGGACTTCCGCCATCCCTTACAGAATGCTTCCAAGCCGGCTGGCATGCAACAGGATGAGGAGGCAGGAGGAGCACGTGGCGACAGAAATTCGGATGGCTTTTCCCCTCCTCCCCTTTCGCGTTCAGGGAACCATTCCGCGGGCCATTTGCTGCTCTTCCGCCGCACGGTACAACAAGTAGAGAGAGTGTGGCGGCACTACCACCACGGTATAGAGTTCAGGAAGACACGGGAAGGGAGGAGTGTCGTTCCACAGAGGTCAACGCATCAAAGAACAAAAACGAGAGCGAAAATGACTCCACGGCCCACGGAACCCGCTGCTACCTTGTTCTTTTTTATTTTTTTCATTCCTGAACCCCATCCCCCCGGGGGAAGCGAGAGAGGCGGTGACTGTCGCCCCGCAGCAATCCCTAACTGTTGCCTCGGCTGCAACCTCTCTTACACTCCAGTGCACACCTCTTCCGGTCGCTCCCATTATTCCCACACTTTGTCTCTTCTCTCTTCCTCCCTCATCCCACCAGCGCGACGGTTCCCTGTCACCGTCAAACCCCATCGCTCCACGCCGGGAGCTCCCTCTTTCTCCCTCGCCGACTCGAATGGCAAAATCGCTTAGTCTTCTCGCTTCCCGAAAAGGCAGGCGAGCAAAGGTAGCGTGTAGTGGTAGAAAGGGTTGGTACGTAGAGGAGGGTTGCTGTAAGGGAGGGAACCAGGAGATTGTTCTCCACGCCCCGGCGGGCGACCGCGCCGCGAAGTCAATACTATGCTATGGTCGTGGGCAATTTTCGCGACTCCAAGAGGAGTTGAGAAGTGTTCCCGACCGAAAATGCAAGAGAAACCGCGACTGCGCCACTCGTAAGGGCGTAAGGCTTTTATGAGATCGCAATCCGATTTCAGTAATTTCCGCCCCCACAAAGCTTAATGGAATTCTATGTAAATGGCATGGGGCGTCAGTCCGTTCCCCTGATTTCTAAGAGCATTATTAGTATTGCTCAAACCATTATCAGCCCAATTAGGTAGCTGCCAATAGCACGGGACGGCATTGATCTTGCCCTTGAAAAACGTCACCGGGTGTAAGGTTTTCAGTTCAGTGTACGTATTTTAACGTCGTTTTCGGTTGGTTTTATGAGTATTTTTATTTATTATTTAGGGGATTCTGGGCTATTCTGGGTATGTTTTCTGGGTTAAATCTGAATGCAGGAGACTTTCCGGGTCAGCGACGGTTTCTTAGAATTTTGCCTTGGTCAATTATGTGGTCCGGTAACATTTAAATAACATTCCGTAGTCGTATCTTCTTAAGTACCCTAGTCTTATCGATTTCAAGGTTTTGGGTTTACTCGTTCACATGACTTCAATTTTATTTATTTTTTTTTGCCAATCACATCATAATTCGACCGTTTGGCTTTCGAAAAATTTAAGGCCTAGCGCAGCCCTCTACGCCCTAAGCTCTACGCCCACACAACGATTCTTATGATCGTTGGCTGTTCTTTCGGTGATATATTGGAGATAAATTAGTTGTTGCTAGATGATAGCAGCAGTTGCTTTAATGACTAAAAAACCCGAGGAAAATAATTTAAAATTTAATTTTCACCTATACCACTGTGGTAAACAATTTTAAGATCTGAACATCGGTGAGATTCTGTGGTTGCAACTGATAGTACGAAACCTCATTAACCTTGAGAAGTTTTGGAAAGGAATGAAAGTTTGCGTGGCACATTTCCTCAGAGCTCGGGGAATTTTCCGGGTCAAATACCAAGGGAATATTATGTTCCGCAGGAAGATATACGACCTTTAGAGAGTTCACAGGAAGAACCTTTACTGAGAGTAAGCGGGAAATTCAATATATTTCCAATTTCTGGTATGTTAATTTGATAAAAGTTGTCTCAAAATCATTGGAATCCTGAAATAATATTTATGTATTTGTCAACTTTGGAATGCTGTACTTATCCCTTGGAATTTCATACTTCCCCCTTCATTACGATAAAATATCAATATGCATATGCACACCGTCCTTGTTCGATGCGGCATACCGGCTTCTTCGTAGAGTATGCACAAAGGTCCTCCTCAAAATGACCTGGAAATTCAAAACTTATAAGCAATTGTAGGCAGAAGGTAATGAAAAATTGCAATCCGGAGGAAATTCTAGGTAAAAATATGAATAGAAAAGAAACGGAATGAGGTCCTGGATTTCAGTTAGAGGACTACTTAATTAACTTTGCCTGTGGATGTAGTCCGCCTCGAATTACGTCCATGAAGTGGGATGAGGCAGGTGAGATGATGAAGTTTCCAACCACGGCCAAGGCGACCAGCAAACGGATAGTTCCCACTAGTTCTCATTCCGCAGCCACAGAGGAGATGAAGTCGTTAGCATCTCACCGAGTTCTCCATGTCGAACACATTTTTTCTTTTCAGTCCCGTGATGATCGCGTTCGCAAGACGTTCTCTCTTTCTCTCCGTCTTTCTTCACGCCGAATTGGCCCGCTACAACTCCGGAATCCTGGAGAAAGGTTTCATACGAAAGTATAGAAGTTCTAGCCTTCACCAGGGTTCCTTTTCCCCTTCCCCTCACAGCCCTTGCAATTCGATTTTTACGCCCCATTCCACCATTCTCTATTTTAACTCCCCCCCCCCCGCGATCCGAGCTCAAATTTGCTCCGAAGAAGATGGATCGAGTGTTTGACGACTTCGTCTCTCTCTCGACGATCTCAATTTCGCCCCGGACAAAATTTGTCCCCATTCCCTTCTCGAAAACCACCCCCCCCGACCCTCTTCTTCTCAACTCGCCCCTACCCCCCGTCGCGAGAAGCGCTAATGAACTTAGCAACGAGACTGCCTTTGCCACCGCCCCAACACCACCACGTCTCCCCCATCCTCCCGTAAACAATACGGCGACACTGAACGTTCACAAACTATCTTCCCTACTGCAACGCCTTCCTCATCTAGCACCCTGCCTGCCTACCTCTAAATGTATATACATACCTCCCTCTTTCTGTCACCTAGTCCGTAAAAGGGATAGGCTCTCTCTCCCCTCTTCACATCCCCGACCTCCCAATCTCTCCCTCTCCGCACCTGCCTTCTTGTCTCCGCAAAATCACTTCCAACCCGTCGCGGGAAATCTCATCTCAAAACCCCCCTTCTCTCTCTCTCTCCATCCCTCCGAGTGCTTTCCTTGTATCTCAGTCTCCACCAACCTCTCTCCACCTCCCAACCTCACCCCATTCCCCACCGTGTCCCTTTTGCTTTAGTCTAGAGGCTCCTTCCCCTATCGTGTCACCGCGGGCGGTGCACAATGCCTCCCGAGGCCATCGCTTAATCAAGGCTTCGGAGACGAGGAGCTAGAAATTGCCGGCGCCAATCAAACTCCAATAAAGGTGCGTAATCTAACTTAATGTGCAATCCAATTGGCCCGGGGGAAATGATTTCGTTACAATGCTGGCGACATGCCGTAATGCTTGGCGGCGGAGACAATGAACACATGGCAGACTGGGTGTCAATTTTGCCATCGCCGAGTGGTGGCTGGGAGCCGATTGACAATCAAAGGGGAGCAGTGGCGGCGCCCCTGGTGGCCCTGTGGCATGATTTTTCTCAGGAGAATCGGTTCTGAGATTAACGGCGGTGGCAAGTACCTTGCGAGGACGCTTCCGACTTTTCGCAGCAAGACGGGAATAAAATAAATTCGATTACTTTAGAGATTATTTGGTATGGAATAACGTCGAAAAACTATGTAAATAATTTTATAAAAACTGTCATAGTTGAGCCTGAAACCATTGAAAACTGCACTGCTTCCGTAAGTGCATTGACATATTCAGGAGAAGTGAGTTGATAAAAATCTTTCTCTTAACTCAACTTATACTCAATATCTCATTATTACATCTTACGAAAGCGACGGAAAATCTTCATTCATTACAGTAATCTACCGATTAGAGGTAGGTCGTGATGAAATTCAGAGAATATTCAACGAACTCTTACACGTGCCGTGCCCTTTCTATCTCTAGTATTTCTTTCTTCGTCTCAGCGTAAGTCCTACCTTTCTTCATCCCGTCCATAAAACCTATTCTCTTCCTTCCCCTTCCCCGCTTACCTAACATCCTACCCTCTATCATGGCCTTCAGCAAACCATCGCCCCTCATTACCCCTTCCAGCCACCTTCCCTGTCTTCCCATAATCTCATCTATAAGTTTCCTCTCCTCGCCCACCATGTCAAGCACTTCCTCATTTGTCTTCCTTTCTGTCCAACGCACCTTCTCCATCCTCCTCCACACCCACATCTTGAAAGCCTTTCAGCCTATTTTCGTCTTCCTTTCTCAAGGTCCACGTTTCTGCCCCATACAACGTCACACTCCATATCAAGCTCTTCACCAGCCTTTTTTTTACATCCTTACTTAAGGTCCCCATCATCAGCTCCCTTCTATTATTGAACGCTTCCTTCGCTAGCGCTATTCTCCTCCTAATGCCTTTGCTACTATGTCCTCTTTCTTCTAGCGTACTACCCGAGTAATTAAATTGTTCTACTTGCTCCAGTTTGTGATTTCCTACTCTTATCAACAGCCTCGCTTTCTTTGTCCTAGAGAATCTCATTACTTTTGTTTTCCTATTATTAATCTTCATCCCGTATTTCTTGCACTGCATTTCCAAGGCATCTACTTAAGTTTTAACGGAAAAACTTAATGAAGGTAAAAAAGATTCGTCATAAAATGATCAATGTATTGTATGTTTCCCTCTGCACTTCAAAAAGCATTTTATCCGCATTCAAGAAAAATGTTGCGCTTTCACGAGAAAGTGAAATTCACCAACCGTTCTATTCAATGCCTTTGTCTCCGGAGCTAATATATAACTGAACAAATATTCCGAGCAGGAGGATATTGAAAATTTTAGGGCACTCTTGAGGTTTCAGTTATTAGCATTCATATTTATTAGACACACTAGCGCTTCATGCAACCCATCAGCGTTATGATCTAGCAAATGCCCGCGATGGGAAAATGAAAGAGACCAGAAGGACCTAGCTAACCTAACATCTAGCTAACCTTGAGATACGTAACTCTTTATTGTAATTGCTCATGGTCATCTGCCGTTATTCAAATAAAAAAAATAAGTTAATTTTTTACAAGCCTCCGGTATTAATGGAATAATACACAGAAGAAATCACCCAATTATAATCAGTGGACACACAACCTCATACCCGGCTTAAGGACCAATAAAGCCGGAAAACATTGCCTATAATATGTAATTGGCATTCTACGGTTAACAAGATCATAAAAGAGGAGGTTGTTAAGTGTCAAAATTTAAATTAGCTGCCGCGAGTGCCGAGCGGGGAGAGCAATTGAAAAGCGCCGCCGGCCTATTCAAATATTGCACCAAGCGAGCCGGAAATTGATTAAAAATCAAATAAAATCTCGGGCGAGCGAGCGCCCTCAACGACAGAATGAAAACCCTGAAATTCCGTGACGCCAATGCAGCAGCACGGCGCAGCAGCCTCCGTTCACTCCCCCACTGCCCCCAACCACCCGAAGTCATGCCCTCCGGACGATATCCATCGTCAATTTCGAGAGGACAGTTTGTTTCCACGCAATTACGCGCCACTCGTGAGGGCTCATCGATCGCGTGCCACGAGCCCCGGATAACGTCAAGGTGATTGTCTCGTGCATTTTTTTTTTAAACGACCAGTCAATTAGAGAGGGAAGGAATCGGACGAGAAAATTACACATAGATACGCAAAACAATGATTTGTCAAAGTGGTGATACTTTCGCGGTCCATATTTGAGTGAACGATGGTATCTTCTTTTCGGGATTCGCCGACTCTTGATTGGAGAAAAAACCTATACGCTGAAGAGACTGGACAGAAAAACTGAACGAGAAACAAGCATCGCAGTCCCCCCAACGTCGAGTGGCCAACGAAGACAGATCAGCGGTCGCCGAACATGCTGCCCCTGGCCACGAAACAGACGTCGAGAACAACTCATTCCACGCAAAGATAAAACTTCGAACAAAAGAATAAATAAAGTTGTATCAGAGCAGATGTGGTGGAATTCATTCATAGTAATGAAATGTTTTAGCAGTTTCCACTTTTTTTAAAATTAAATATAGGTTTTTGCGACCAGTTTTGATGCATTGCATCATTGTAAATCATGCTATACAATATACTTGACATACAATATACTTTATAGCAATACAAAATATTACTTTGAACAAAAGATTCATGATGGAGGCGCCGGAAACCAGTAAAAACAAGAACAACTCCAATAGAGACCCTTGCCAAAATAGAAGCGATTCATGACTAACAGTCCTTTCCAGAAGAATTAATGATATCGAGAACCTTCTGCGACCACTCCCATTCCCTCCCCCTTCACCTAATCGAGAATATACATAAACCCTATACGCAGGAGAAGGCTACAGGCATCAAGCCGAAGGAAGTCTCCGGCAAAGAAGGAGAAACGTCGCTTTCTTTTAATGAAGGCACGGGGAATCCCAAAAAAAGGAATCACCGTTAAAAATAATGATCAAAATAGAATAAAAAAGCAACCCCATACACAGTAATGAGTTATTGCACTCATATGAAACGTTACGCGTGGATTTACGTAAAATCGAATCGCACACAAGGGATCTGAACACGCGAAAAATAAAATGAAAACACGTGGGTGTAATTCACGTGAATGCAACAACAGCTGCCTAAATTGGTGGCCTAATTTTAACGATTTGAGGCCACGGAGCTTAAATTACCTCATTTGATATAACGATTATCCCTTCCATCTCGCTTGCATCGGAGGCAATCGAAATCGTGAAAAGAATAGTTACGGCAGTTCCCTCTTCACCACGGCAGAGCCTCGCTGCGGGAGATAAAATAAGGCATTCTGCCGACCCCCGAGTCGCATCCCCGGGCAGCGAAGAGGAGAAGTAGTCGTGGTAGGAGGAGGAGAGAAAGAGAGAAGAGATGGCAATTGCCTTTTGCCGTTCAGTTCGTAGACTAGGCCCCGGGATGTTGGGTGGGCGGGAGGAATCTCTTATAAAGTTGCAGGGAAGGTTAAGGGTAAAGGGGTGATGGAGGGGGGAGGTGGGGAGGGTATGGAAGGGATAACCGATGGCAGATCGAGCGGTCCCAAGTGAGTTTCGCAGTCCTGGCGAGGGGGGAGGGAGGGAGAGATGGGGAAGGGATAGGGGGAGTGGAGGCGGAAGAAAGATGAGCTGCACCTGTGGACCTTCATCCGAAGCTATCTCGCTGCGGCTTCCCGTGCTACCCCTTAACCGATTCCCTACGACGCGACCACCGCCTCAGATTCTCCCCATTCCTCCCGACAATTCTCTCCTCCTTCCTTCCTTGCTCAAACTTCCTCCCTTTCCTTTCTATCCTATTCCTCCTCTCCAGAAGGGAGGGCTCTTCAATAAGCTCCTACTTGTCCTTTTCTTTCCCTCCTCGGTCGCCTGGTTATATGAAAGAGTGGGGATTGGGTTGGGGTGTTGGCTTGAATACTGGGTTCCTATTCCGAGAGTCCGGTTTCAAATACCGGCGGTGGCGGAGATTTTTCAGTGGTATCCTGATCCCTACTTGGGTGTATTGTGGAAGGCACTTTGAATGCACTACTCCGTCCGTCGGATGGGACGTGAAACTGTAGTCATCTTGACGCCTTTCGTTAAGAGTAGGATAACGCCGACACCTGGCTCCTCTCCACCCCACCCTCAGAAACGTTTTTATTTATTCCATCCAAAAATTGTATCAAAGTGTTTTTGTGAACTCATTAAGAGGTAAAGGCCGGTTACGTCTTTTGAGCAAATTATATTTTCGCTCCTAAGTCACATAATTAGAACGCGACAGACCTGCGAGCATGTCTTGGGTACAAAAATGGTTTGGAAATTATACCTATTGAATGAAAATCACGCGTGCTCTAATTAGGACAAGAGCTTGATTTGATGGCGACGGCTTTGATGATTACTTCCTAAAAGGACTCTTCTTTTGGGATTGCCCGCGTCAGGATTAAAAAAAAACGTTTCTTCTCCTTTATCGGAGAACTCCTCGGGGCTCATTAGCCTGATGAGGTCTCCGGAAAAGGAAACGAACCGTTATTTTTGTTGAAAATCCTGATGATCCCTAAAGAATAGTCCTCTACGAACATGGACCGCAAAAGTTTTAATAACTTGACATTACTCTCTTCTTCGCACGTACTCTTCTTGCAATGCTCTCCACGAGACACCCAAGTAGATATCGAGATTCTAGAGAAAAAAATCTCCACTGCAGCTGGAATTCGAACCCGGACCCTCGGTATGGGGAGGCCTAGCCTATAGGGAAGAACTGGCCACCACACTAAAACGAACCCCATTCTCCCTCTTTCTCCGGATCTTCCCCTACCATCTTTCCCCTCATTCTTCATCGCGTCTCTTTGTCGTTTCGAACCCCAGCCATTCTCCATCCCCACTTCGCAGCGTGCCTCGCTACAGGCCAATTACTCTCCCTTTCTTTCTCTCCCCCTGCTCATCCCTCCTGAGTTCTTTTTTGTCCTTTCGGCAGCAGCACAATCTCTCTCTCTCTCTCGATACCCAGAACAAGGAGTTAGCAGTTCTCAACGCACACCCTCCCCCTTCACCCTGGGAAACCCCTCTATTTTCGCCCGCACACCGTTCCTTTCTTTTGCACGGCCCTCCCACTGGTGTGCGCGGATTTATGAAGCTCCGGATCCCAGATCACACTTAAGCTCCCGGTCCACAGTTTATTCTCCTCCTGGAGTCTCCTTCTCACTTTCTCAATATCGTACCTCCCAATTTCTGATGTCTCTCTCTCTCTCTTTACCTCCGCCCCCGTAAGCCGACTTATCCCCTGCCTTAATCCTCTCATTATCGCGAATCGCTTTCGTATGTGTACATTTCTTTTCAACCCATGTTTCGGTTCAAGAGAAACATAAAAGCTCTTTTGACCTTTGAAATTAGCGCTGGGGAGCTTTCTGCCTTAACAATATAATAATGGTATCTCACGGCCAAAGAGAAAAGCGGAGAGAGTTCCGTCTGGGTAAGGGGATAAGGAGCCCTAATGATAAAACGATAAATAAGAGGAGAAGAGGAGGTGAATTAAAAATAAAGGAGTGGGTCTGGCACACAACCAAATTATTGCGCTAATGGCACGCATTGGTGGGCGGGACTATCTCTTGCGATCGCGGTAACGGCCTGCGGTCAAACATATCCAAACGGTATGTTTATGGGGTGGAAGCATCAGAAATAGAAAAAAAGAGATACATTAATGGGACAGTGATCATGAAATATGCTTTTCCTCACCAAGTAAACACGATATTCGTTCAAATTTCTCTTATGCAGCGTTGTTCAGGAGCAGGGTTTTTCGGTATGTTGTTCTACAGAAATTCGGCAGCAGCTCTTTCACATTGGCCATTCCGCTGCATCGGGTCGTCATTGTGGTGACGACGTTTCGGAGGCAATGCAGCTTCCATCTTCTGACATTCCGAGGAACCCTGCTCCAAGGCATTTGCTCAGCTTACCAACTAGCAGGTCAGGGAGGAAATAGAATATTTTTGCCCAATTACATTGCTCAGTTGACTGACAAGGGACGCAATGGGAATTTGGAACTAGAACTAAAATAAGAAACGGAAATAGAACGAAATAGATGGTTTGAATACACGCTGGAGTTTCGGATAACTTCTATTCAAATTTTAGTGCGAGGAAGTACGGATGATAAGAATTTTATTTTTACAGTTCAACTGGCTATGCTCCATAAATTACTTCGAAGGGAACCAGGGCATACATGACACCCCGGCGGTTTTCGCCAGGCACGCTCTTGATTCATCGTCCGACGCCCGGATCGTACACGGCGAGGCTACGAACGTCATTTTCCTGTTGCGGCAACCGTAATTTCGCCGCGTGGCCCATGCGCAGACGCCGTATCCAGAGATACCCACCCTACGGTGGAGAACCTTTCCCTCCTTAGAGTGATGCCGCATATTTCCCCCGCCCGAATCCAGGAATGGCCAAAAGCGCTTCCGCCCATCCATCCTCGCCGGAGAACGCGTGACGCGCCCACAATAAACTTCACGACTGACTAAATAATGCAAGGGGCGAAGTCGGGGGGAAGGAAGGGGTGAAGGGCGAGAGAGAGGGGGGGGTGATGTGTTTCCACTATCCCTTAACCCTTTCCCCTCCAATCCCTACCTCCCACCCGACTGCCTCCTCTATTCCGCCTCCCCTTTCTAGAATGCACAGACGCCCTCAGCGGAGAAAGTTGTTCCCACAACAACTCCCAGGCGCGTGACTTCAGATACAGAAAGACAGCTATTGTGGCCCCGTTTTAACTTAAGTTTAAATCGTCTTGCTAGTAGCAATGAAATTTCTTCGTAGTTATCCACCTTTTTTTATTAAATATAGGTTTGTGCGACCGATTTCGATGTATTACATCATTGTCAAGCATCATAACCATGCTTGACAATGATGTAATACATCAAAACCGATCGCACAAACCTATATTTAATATAAAAAAGTGGATAACTGCGAAAAAATTTCATTACTATGAATGAATTCCACCACATCTGCCCTAATACAACTTTTTTTCTTCGTCTTGTTAAAGTGCCTTCCTGGTCTTTTGCTTAGCAGTATAGTGCGAGTGTCCAAGAGAAGAAAAAAATAGCTCAAAGTTCTTATTAACTCGCCTAAGTAATACGTATCTGAAAAACGTCAAACCGGTTTATTTCCACATCTGTTATTAGCAACTAAATGCTTTGTGGTAGAAGTAGAATTTTGAAAAAGCTACCACAACCACGATTTCCTAAAAACCTGAGTGATTTTATTTCGGATGTCACATGAGGTCACCGTGTTTCACAGCATAGTGCGAGTGTCTAAGAGAATAAAAAAAACCTCAATCTTCTTATTAACACGCCTAAGTAATATGTATCAGTAAAAAGTAAAAGCTTATTTCCACATCTGTCATTAGCAACTAAATGCTTTGGGGTGAAGCAGAATTTTGAAAAAGCTGCCACAACCACCACCACGATTTCCTAAAACCCTGAGAATGATTTTCTTTCGAATATCACGTGAGGTCACCGTACTCCACCGAGTAAACTCCACAAACAATCTGACTGCGCGTGCTGTCACAACAGTCGGCCTGCTCGGGCCACGCAAGCAGTAAATTGCCCGCGCACCCCCTGAGGGCAGGAGTTAGCAAATTGCGGCTCGCGAGCCACATGCGGCACTTGCGTTACCTACAAGTGGCTCTGAAACAAAACTGAAAATGGAAATATAACTAGGTACCTTAGTTTAATTTAAAAATTTTCAAAGGATTTTACTCACATAATGGTAATTTATTTAATTTGGTCTCGGTAAAGTCTTTACTTTCACTGTGTTATTACCTAATTCACATTATAATAAAAAAGTCAATATCATTCATGTTTTATTAACTTCTTAACTTCACCGTTTTTACTCAATTCGCATAATAATAAAAAAGCTTTAATATCAATCATGTTTTCACCCAACACAGGTATGAATACTATTTAGAAGGGGAAGAAATGTAATATGTTATGAACGGGCTTGAAGTAAGGTATGGAGAGAGCGTATGCTTAGATGAAGGAAGAAACCGTGTAAGGAGATGGGGGCCTGCGCTGGTAAATGTTTGAGGATATTTCCATTTTAACTACCTTAACCGGTAGATTACACTACTTTTAAACAGTAAAAAGTGTATTTTTTATAAAAGTTGTTGTTTCAGGCTTGATTTTGTGGAATAACATCATGAAAGAAAAGGACTGGCAATTTTCCACAAGAATATAGTTTTAATCGACGGGTTTCAGTGTACAACACCATCATCAGATCTATAATGGTGTTGACCATCATACCTGATGATGGTGTTGTACACTGAAACCGGTCGATTAAAACTATATTCTTGTGGAAAATTGCCAGTCCTTTTCTTTCATGTATTTTTTATATTGTTAAACATATATTTCATGCCCTCGAATAATTTTTAAATTGTAGTAGGCTCTTCCATCTTAAAGTTTTGCCGACCCCTAGTAAGAGTATAAATGTTCCAAGGCCTCCACTACCCGGGGCCTTCACTATTTTTCCCTTGCCTATCTATCCCCTCCCACCTCAGGGCTCGCCATAGTCTCAAGTGGACCTCTCCCCATCCCCCAACGATCCCTCTCTCCAGGATCAATCCCGCAAACTCCCCCCTTCCTCGTCCTCCTCCCCACTCTCTCCCCTCTATCAATTCCCTTCCCCTTTATGAAGGTCAGGGGGAAAAGAGGGCACAGCCTCGACCTCCCTCACACCTCGGCCCTTGCCCCGAGAGGCGCATCTCCTCCCTCCCTCCACCGACGCCCTCCCGCCTCCTCCCTGCCCTCGTTCTCACGACGACGGTCCCCGGGAAGGCAGGCACCCCTAAGAGGAGGCGCCAACGCCTTCCACCCTCACCCACACCCCCCCACGACCAAGTTTCCTCCCGACCACCCCCCAAACCTCCGACCCAATGTTCACCTGCCATCCAGGCAAGCGCATTGGCCTTCTGGCACTTTTCCCTTGCCTTACTACTCACCCCTTTCCTTCGTAGTCTACCCCTCCCTCGCCACCCATAAGCTCACATCCTCGCCTCTCCTATACCATTACCTTACCCTCTCTCCCCCTCGTCTCACATTCCCTTACCCCACTTCCTGCCTTGTTCCTCCTTTCCCTTCCCCATTTTGAGCGAGGGTTTATGGCCATGATGCCCTAATCCCACTACAATCGTATGCACTGACGAAACGAACCGACGTGCGTTCATACTATTTCTAGAGCTACTAATGTACCTCTCTACTGCCCTTTTAGGGAACCGCAACGAGCAATCGGAAAGTATGAAGCTTATTTCAACATTCATGAGCTATCCTGCTATTTTCGGGTTGTTCTTAAAAGCAAATGATAGTGAACAAAAATACATTTAACTCTTCCTCATTTTCTTTGTCTTATGTCATTACCGAGCGTAAACTTTTCTTGTTTTGTCTCCGCGACACCAGCACTCATCGTGGAGAGTTGACAGTAATAGGAATTAAAAATTGCGATGGTACAAACGCGCGTCCTCACCGCGTTCAACGCCTACCTTAAAGCGTGCTGTTGTGGGTTCGTTGACACTGCGAGCGGGGAATTTTCTCTCGTCTCACATTCTCGTATCTCCACTTCAAGGCTTCTTTCTCTTTCCCCCTCTGAACTAAGGTTTAAGGCCACCAGAGAGAGGGTGAAGGATTCGGGAGAAAGGTAGGGCAAGACCTCAGCCGACTGTGAGGGATCCAAGGTGAGTTGCGAGCAATGTATGTACTTCCTTCACAAACTTGCCAACTTACTTGCTTCACCGACCTCTCTCTGCCCTCATGTCACCTCGACTCCTATCCTCTTCACTCCCCACTAAACTCCGCCGAAGACTTTCTTTTGCTGAATTCATCCGTTCTCCTTCAAAGATACTTCTGTTTCATCATGAGTAAACCATATATTAACCCGAAAAATGCAAAGTGAGCGAGAAAATCAAGAAAAAAATCTTAACTTGGCTCGAGATATCAACTTTGCTATAATTAATTTATTTTAATAATTAGGTGCATACTGTTTTACGCTACTCATAATCAGTAGTTTAACCTTTACAAGTAATAAATTAACAGTGAAATACGAATCTCATTTATATTTCTTGAACATTTATCGTATCTTTTCATCGTCAATGATGACTTTTTCATCGACTTAGGTCAAAAGAAATAAATAGAGATATGTGGAATTTCTTTGCGTCGCCAAAATGTTTTAGTCCCAAATCTTGGCTAGTAAGATTCCAGAGTTAAATGTCAATTAAGTAGTGAAGTTTATTCATGACCGCATAATCGAGCTGTTTGTTCAGTTATGAAATATGAACTGAAGCAAGCGGCATACGTGACATTTGTCGAAGGGAAATTCCATGCAGTGACAAAAGTAAATACTAGAAAATGCGTCTTCAATATTTTGTTGTGCACCAAGGGATTTTGAACGAATGAGTGTAACGCGGTTGAATTTTATTTTCGAAATGGAAAATATTTTCCATAATGATCTATCTTTGAAGACCACGTATTCGTCTTGAATAAATTTCTTTAAATAAATCTAAATATTGTAAATATTAATTTCATATTAATGGAATTAATATGCCCGAAGCAATATGTGGTTTTGTTTTCTATTGAAATATCAGCAGCAATGTAAGCACAAGGAGAAGACCATCAACTAGACCAGAATACTCGAATTTTATAGCATGTATCCTTATTAAGGCTTTTCGCTCATATTTCTCTTCAAATATCGACAGCCATGTCTGTTGACATAACGACGTCTTCCTCGAACATTTTATCAACGAAAATATTTCCCTTGGGCATACATCGTTTTTCAACGAAGATCCCCGGATACAGCGGCGTGAAAGACGCTGAATGCTTCCCCATAGACGCAGCTGCCTGAAGGCGCCAGGGGAATTGAAAATCGCTGCGAAAGCTTTCAACTGGAGCCAACTTTTGCGTATGAAAAGGAAGAAGCCTGGCCCCAAATCCAAGAATAGTAAAATCATCCTGTATAAAAAAAATGTTCGATTTTTATTTATCGCCAGATTTCACTCTCCATTCCAACCCGATACCTCCAACTTCTCTTCTCGGGTCCCAAAAACCTTGCCCTCTCAACCTAACCCTACGACCCTTCACCAAACCAGCCCCCCGCACGAGCAGAATTCCCAAACGCGTCCTTCGTACCCTTCCCTTCTTCCTAATTGGCTCTCAACCCTTAATTCTGCGCCCGCCTCATTGCGTTACCCTGGCTGCTGGCTGCAGACTCGGGGCCGATAAGGAGAGAGATTAGATCTTTTAGCGCCGACTTTTAAATCACGCGAGCGTGGGCGGCGGCAAGGCTACGCAGCTTAAATTACCCATAATTCGCAAAGATATTCTTGGCGGCAACTTGCGAAAACTTGAGTGGAGGAATCATCGTGGGGCGTGGCGATAAATTGTACAAACACGTTCATTAATTGGTTGATACGAATCTGGAGTGAAAATTTTCGAGTTTTGGGGGAACATATTTTATCGCGGATGGAGGAAATGATTCGACAAATTAGGAACTGAAAAATTCCGGAAATATTTGCGCAGGGAATAAATCAGAAACAGCCTGATGGTTCAGAAAGCTTTAGAATGGATGATAAAATTATCCGAGTGGATAATGTGAGGGGATTTTCTTGGGAGTTCGATGTTTTTAGCGCATGGTCGGCGTCTCAGAGAAAGAGGAAAAGGTTGTTCCGGAAAAATCATATCATCCCATTGTTGATTCACGTAGCGAATTATGAAATAAAGGACTAAAAACGGGATGTGAATGACAATGAGGAGGGCGTTGAGGAAATGAATTTCATTATGTTAAGGGACCATTGTTTCCTCATTTGAAGGGCAAAAATAATGAAAAAGAGTAAGCGAATTCCATGAAATATAATAACTAAAAGAATTTTAACTGAGTGGAAATAGGTTGTAGAGAAAATTAACCTCGCAATATTACATCCCCTTCCTTTCACAGGGTTAACATCAAGACGTAGAATATGCCAATTTTAACAACCATATATTTGCCTCTAATTACTGATTAAATTATTACTTAACCGATAATTTATTCCCTAGATAAAGCAATCTAGCCTCTACCGAACAATACAAACGATGCCTTTACCTAACATTACCACAAACTAGCAATATAAGCCTAACAATTCACATCGAGTATATAAATAAAGGAAAAATGAGTTTGTAATATCTAGCTATGATTCTGAATAGACATCTTAATCCACCAAGTTTTTGTCCTGATTAACCCTCACACACCTATGCACAGTGTGCATAAAAGTGATGGAGAGGACGATTTATTAAACAATCAAACTGAGAGGCGCAACCAAAGAGATGAAAAAAATCAAAACCCCATTTACAAACCTCCAAAGCCCCATAAAGAGAAGTAAATGCGCGAAAAGACCCAGTCCCTCCGCCCCCTAGGGAGAGGATGATGGCACAGAAGATATTTGTGCTGCCAGCATCACGTAGGTTGCTATCTTTTGTACCCTTCACCTCCAGAGTGGTATTTTCAGTCTTTAGGACGTTTCTGATCCGATGAAAAGTTTCCCGAAAGCTAATGTTGGAGATGCGGGAGAGAGAGAGAGAGAGAGAGAGAGGAGCGGGAGGGCAAATATTGGCCCGAGAGGGCGCGGCATCGCTCCCGAGGGATTCGGCCAGAAGGCGGCCAAAAAAGAGCGACCAAGAGAGAGGGAGGGAGACAGAGATATGAAATAAATAAAGAGGAGGAGGAGGACATCGGATAAAAGGGAACGAGGTGCTCTCAACAAGAGCGTGTATGGCCGTCAGGGTACGAGGGTGCGTTTAAGGTGGAGGGAGGGAAAAAGGATTTTTGGAAGGGGTGGGCCGAAGAGAGAGAGGGAGAGGTCGAATCCTGCCTCACCCCCTCCTTCAAACCACCCACTCACCCATCCCTTGTTTCCCCTCCCCTCACACATCCTCCCTGAGGCTGTGAGTGAGCTGTGTCAACATAATAAAATGCTGACTAAATTTCAGTGGATTCTACGCACTCGGAGAGAATGGCAGTAGAGAGAGCAAATGGATATAGGGGATAGGAGAAAGAAGGAAGGTAGGAGGGAGGGAGGGAATGGTAGCAAAGAGACAGACAGACGTTTCGAGAAGTGTGTTGAGGAGAGATGGGTAAGAAAGATGGCCCTAGAACTAAGGGGGGGGGGCGAGGAGATGGAAGGGACGAAAGACGCATGGGCGAAATTAGGCACGCGGAAGGAGAGAGGAAGTGCGACGGGGTGGAGAGAATAGGGGATGAATGTGAAGGGAAACGGATGGGAGTCGTAAAAAGAGAGATGAAGTGATGGTGAGGGGAAGGCGAATGATAAAGAAAGCGGTAGAAAAAAGGTGATATGAATTCTTTTCCGAAGGGCAGGAGGGACATACATACACACACACGTTCTACATATGTTATATATATATATATATATATATATATATATATATATATATATACGTTCTACATATTATATATATATATATATAATATGTAGAACGAAACGGATGGGAATGTGGAGGATAGAACACAAGATGGCGGCTAAGGAAGAAAGAAGAGGAGGAGAATGAATTGATGACAGTTTAGAGAGGTGGGGCGGGAAAAATAAATGGTCGCCGGAGGTTTTTTCGACGGAAAGCGAAAAAATTCTCATGATTTATCCCCTCTAGTTCCGCGCGGTATACGGTTCCTTCTCGTATTGCATCGTCCGGCCAAAAGGGAAGGACGACACCCCCGACTGCCTTGTATTAATTTATCTCAGCGGCTTTAAAAAACATTTTTTCATTTTGCTCCCCGTATTACGGTGTGGGAATCAAGCTTATTCTTTTTGAGCGTCGATGTTTGAATGCCAACTTCTCAACTTAGAAAAAAAGGCCATAATAAATAAAAAATATGATTCATTTAGAAAAATGACGCCCAGTCCTCGTGCTGCACTTTTGCGTTCCCTCTATTTGTACTATTTCATTTGATTACTCCCAGAAATTAACTTTTCAAACGTACCTTTCCAATTCAATAAAAGGTTTTTGTTTTTATTGTGCAGCACTCTAATTCCATACGCCGCTATGCAGGGTCTCATTGAGCATATTTGCGAAATTCGTGCCATTCTATGGTCAAATAAAACAGTATCTGAATGGCGAGTCTTATGATCAATTTGGAGACAGTATCGTATAAATCTAACTAGTTAGCATCTTCATTACAAATCCATTCATGAAAATCGCTCAGAACATCAAGAACTGAAACACAGGAAAGCAAGCTAGAACCGGCCAGACGAGTTTAGAAGGGAACAATGAATTTTTTGGTATTATTACTTTAGGAGGAACCATGCAGCAAGAACCAAAGCCTTAAACAACATTTTGCAGTACAACAAATATGCACAAGGGATCCTTCATAATACCACGGGGACATAGAGCATAACAACTATAAAAAACAGCAGCGTCTACAAAACAAAAGACCAGCTACAAATTAGCAACATTTTTTTTAGGAAAGAGGAGTAGGGCCTTGGAAAAAAATTAGAGTCGCCGTGAAACCTAATCAAAATGTCATTCGGAATTTTGTTTGAATTCCTGGAAATAGGTCAGAGTACACCATTATCATGCAATTATGGATTATTCCTCCCAGGGCTCATGATTACAGTAACACACGGGACAAGAAATGAAGCAAACTAAATTCAACATATAATTAGGTATTAAGTTAAGAAGAATAGAAAGGAAATAAGTATTTTGAAGATCATAATTTTTATGTATTAGGAATGCATTTATTATCCCTGCTAATTCCACTTTGGACACGCACAACACAAAAAAAGAATAATGAGAAAGCTGGAGGATAAATGATAGAAAAAAACTAAGTATTCATCAAAAGATACACCACAAAGAAACAAATATAAAACAACTTTAATGATGTAGTTTTCTAATCTTATTAACGGTTAGACTCGAGTATACAAGATTTTGTCGCGGACAGTATATATTTCAGCATATCATGGAGATGCCTGAACGCTATGCCAGGCATGCGATGACTCGAATAATCGCTTTATTTAAATCGAAAACTGTACAAATTTAGATAATTAATGAATCCAAATGACAAAAAATTACATTATCTTCCTCCCTTTCTCTTTAATTGGTAATTATGCCCCGTTCATTAACAGCGTGAATAATGAAGAGACCTGGAATAGCTTTATCGTTAAATTACTGCAGGTTAATACAGAACTAGTCCATGGGCCAGCGAGCCAAATTTAAGGAAATTGTATAATTTGGGGGTACTAATTTTCCTTTTCAGCATAGTTAGACAGGTTTGTTAGGATTTCAAAAAACCATGAATGCCATCTCATAGTGGTAGCTAATAGAAATGGCGGCCAATCCAAGATGGCGGATGTTGAGTTTTAAAAATCCAATTATATTTCTGGAACTATTCATCCAATTCCATAATTATTTTTTTTAAACCAAAGGTCTCCACGTGTGCTACAAATGTTGTAGTAGACACTATTTCGATAAAGTCAACCGTTAATAAGAAATTAAGGAAATATTGAATATTTTATGATTTTTTTGTGAAAATGTTTTTAAAATCAAGAGTTTACAAATTAACTATGTACATTAGAGAAAAAGGTTTCGGACAAAATATGTAGTGTGATAAATTATCTTTAATTTGGTATATTACATGCATCGGTTGACTGAAAACGGTGGCAGCATGAATTAGAGATTATTTCCGTTAAAATCCATTTTACCAAATTACTGCGTACTGAAGAAAAAGCTTCAGATGAACATTGTGCCGTTTACAAAAATAACTTTTTAACTATTGTTATAGTTTTAGCCTAATTTTAGGTATATAGTAATAATAATATATTAAATAATATATTACATAAAAATAATATATAAAATTAGGAAAAAAGCTTCAAATAATAGATGCAGTGCAATAAATTATGTTTAATTTGACGTATTACATATACATACCTTTGTATATGTAATACATGGGTCTGATGGTTGAAAACGGAAACATTACTTTTAATGGTGTAACATATAATAAAAAATTAATAGTCATCTTCTTCGTCACTTTCAAAAGATTCGTACAAATTAAAACCTGCGATTTATTCCTCTTGTTCATCAGTGTTTTCATAATTCGACAGTCTGCACGCGTTTGTGCACTTTAGGTTGTTAACCATACAAGTACATGATAGAAGTTGACATGACTTTAAACAAGAGTAACGTAGGAGTTCTAACACTGCTTCAGGTGCTGGTGCTCCAGTCATCCACTTAATTCTGAGCATACCATCTTCATCTAGTATCCATCCATGATCCTCTGGTTCTGGAATTTCGGGTTATCCAAACATCGCTTCCAAATTGCTGCTTGATAATTAGCTCATTTAGAATGTTGACTTAAGCAATTTTCACAGGGAGGAAGTTAAGCTGAATCCACTTGGCCTTGTCGGATTTGGAATATGTGGTATCTAAGTTGGTTTATGTTCTCTATTTTGGTGTTCCTTGAGTGACCGGTGAACTTATGGATTAAATTATGGTCAGAATTCGTAAGTGTAAACTCACTTCCAAGCCGTGAAAACAGCAACCGATATTGGTTTGTAACAGTTTCAATGCTTTGAGCTTTCCTTGGCCAGAAAACGCACTGGCTGTATCACTACCTGTCCACGCATATAATCCAGGCAATGCTTATTTTATACTACAGCCAATCACAGATGCTAGTTTTTTTTATGTTTACCAATCTGATTCGACCGCTAGATCCCCGTTTTATATACAGGTTGCTCTCTAGATTGATCTCGGATGATATATAAATAGCCAGTACCAACACGTCGGTGTCATCAGATACACATACGACATTTGGAAATTCTATAGCAGCATCCCTTATATGTAGCATCATACGTGTATCTGCTTCTTCCTGAGAAGAGACAAGTTTTTCCACTCCGTGAAACCCACTGCCAGTTATTTTAATACACTTGTTAGAGTGAGTAACGTGCAAAGTCTCGTTACCAATCTTTGTCCTTATACTTTTCCTTTCCAGCTGTCAGCAAGAAACTTTGTTAATTTATTTTTACTGTCACCACTTTGTAGGAGACATCTCCATTTTATGATTCTATGACCACCTTTTATATTCTTGAAGAGTATTCCTGCATCTGAACCTCTACTGCGGTGTTCTGCAGATTTTATTGATTTGTCTTTATAGGTGTCAAACACAACATCAATTCGAGTGCTATAGTAGGCTGTGTTTAAGACTTGATTGAGGATTACATCAGATAACTGATCAAATGTTTTATTCTCCATGTAGCTTTTGAATTAATGCCATCCCATCAATTATCGTAGCTGATGAATATATATTTCCATCTGCAGGTGAGACTAGGTCCCAGAGGTCCCAAAGGATGACTAAACACTTCAAGCATATTCAAACGTCGGCTTTCTGCTACGAGTATCATACTGGCAAACAACTTTCTGTCTGACTTAGTGATCACGTCTTTATTTTCCCCAGATTTTTTCGTTGTTCTTGTGGTGGTAAAAGTCTTTATTTTATTTTTTATGGGGTCAAAAAATCCCTCCCCCTTTTCCAGACGATCTTTTTTAAATGTTTCATAAGCTTACTCGCCTTTCTTTCTCACATTCAGCAGAGATGACTGAACATCTGAAGGCACTGCTCTTCCTGTTGATAAGCTGACTATATCTGAAGGATTGTTAAATGGATTCGTCCACTCGTTCTCCAATAGTTGAACTGCAGACGAAACACATAGTTCATTTATTTTTATCCGAGGTGCATGTAAGTCTGAGTGGGAAAACTTACTAGTAGCATTTAAGTTTTGTCGTAACTGTCTCAAAGCTGATACACGGTATTCAGCAGTTATGTAGTATTCTACCACAGCACCTTTTTTAAACTGAATCCTTTTGTACCTCCTGAAGTTTGTGTATCTTTGTTGTCTGTCTCTTCCAGTGTCTGATCTACAGGAATGCATGAAAACAGGTTTTGGCACCCGATTTGTACACAAAACCCTCCATCTTTTAAGTATTGACTAATTATAGGGTGAGTTTCAGCCAGATTAGACATTTCTGCAAAGTTAACCGACTCATATCGTGTGTAGTTAATTTTGTCCATTGCAAAACGCCAGGAGATCATTTTTTGGACACATACCGTGAAAAGAAGCGCGTTTCCTTCTCGATTACTTCTTATTAATCCAAGCAACAGCTCTACCATATCTATGTATGTCATCCAGAACGATGAGAAAGGTCCATTCTCATTCCTCAGATAGTATAAATAACTTTCAAATAGTTCTATGACTTTTATGATTCTAGAATCCTCAATTGCCCTTTTATCAGTGTCATTGCACATGTTTTCGCATAAATTTAGTATAAGTATATCCTAATTTTCCATTTCAGAAAATACTTCAGGAAAGTCCGGTTTCAAGTGATCTACAATTGTCGGAAGATGATTCTCATGAGCGCTTCGTATATGCACTTATGTAAACGAACTCCACGATTGTATTGTATACCTTGAAGTGCATTTTGGATAGATCCCTATGCAATACATCCAATTTCCACCGCTATGTCACCAAGCCCAGCATCACCAAATGATTTACCAATGATAGAAAGTAGGTTACATATTATATGAAACCCACACATCATTATTTAAACGTTTTTGTAGGTTTTTGTATGGAACCAAACAATCTCTATAGCTTTTGCAAAAATACCTTGGTCTAGCACCAATGTAACTTTTCCTAACTGAAGTTGTGACTTGATCTGCATACATTGCCTTAAAATTTCATGAACACATGACATGTCTGTTGCAGGCTTGTTTATACACGGTAAATATGGTACAGTATCACCTTTAATTGCAACATCTTTCCTTATTAATATATTAAACCCTTCCATGTACATACAGTCTGACATTGTTCATTGCGCAGTCTACTAAATATCCAAAGTAAGTTCTTTCGTTGTGCTTTCTTAACACTTTCAATGTATTCATGTGTAAGTTCAACAGTATTTACTGCAGGAGAATTTTTCCTTTTCCCGACTATGTAATCTTGTACACAAGGGATCATCATCAAGATACTCCGTTTCTTTCCCTTGATTTATGTATTTCCAGATCTCTGAGGTAAACGCAGTTATTTCGTAAACTGGATTTTAACGGAAATAATCTCTAATTCATGCTGTCACCGTTTTCAGTCAAGCCGATGCATGTAATATATCAAATTAAAGATAATTTATCACACTAAATATTTTGTCAAAATTTTGTTTCTCTAATGTACATAGTTATTTTTTAAACTCTTGATTTAAAAAACATTTTCACAAAAAAATCATAAAATATTCAATATTTCCTTAATTTCTTCTTAACGGTTGATTTTATCGAAATAGTGTATGCTTCAACATTTGTAGCACATATGTAGACCTTAGGTTTAAAAAAGTAATTATGGAATTGAATGTATAGTTCCAGAGATATAGTTGGCTTTTTAAAACTCAACATCCGCCATCTTGGATTGGCCGCCATTTCTATTAGCTACCACTATGAGATGGCAATCATGGTTTTTGACATCCTAACAAACCTGTCTAACTATGCTGAAAGGGAAAATCAGTACACCCAAATTATACCGACATGCTGGCTGTCCCATGGACTATAATAGGAATGATAAATATTTCAAACAGCATGAATGACGCATAATAAAGCGATAAAATAAATCAAGGATTTGTAGAAAGGAATAAGAAAATATGAAAAACAGCAACATGGTCACTGGTTTCAAATGACCATCTTGTCACGCAGACTAAATTTCGATGCAGACCTGCTGTCTGCAATGCGAAAATATAGCATTTATCTATTATGAAAATTTTAATTTTAAATGGATTCTCAAACTACTTCACATATTTCCAGAATCGACTACAAAAACAAGAGACATTTTTTTCACAGACAACGAGAGATAAACAAAAATTAATGCAATTTTGCATGGATTCGTAAGGTATTTTTTCCCGTAGGGATCCTGCGTACGCTAATTACGAAGGTAGCGGACGCAAATAAAATTTAATCTGGCCCCAAAACCTTTCCGAGAAATGGTGGAAGAATGACTCGCCAAAAATTATTAATATCTGAGTCATTTGATATCAGCTCTGCCTATTGCCCGGAGATTCAAAGAGCATCCACAATTAATTCACAAAATTATATCCTCATGGAATCGCGAGGTCACGGGCTACTAGAAAATTAGCAACATGGGCATGTTGGATACACACTGCTTGGAAACGCGAAAAGCTGATATACGAAACCAAAATGAGGACCCCTATCACCCAAAAGATATCCTAGTCCTTGGTACTCCAAGTACCAACAGAGTTTGATACACTGAATAACTCTCTCTCTCATAAGGTAGAAGTTAATGAACGTATACTTAAGAAGTAATAAAATATTCGTAACATTTAAGTGACTAAATTATGGCTTGAAATTTCTTATGGCCTGCGTAGGTATATACAGTCCTTAACTGCCCATATTGATGAGATGAGGAAATGGCTAGCAGAAAAATATTAAGCAATAATGATCGGATACACCACAGGATACACTGTCAAACATAAGCCACTTTTCTTTCTACGGAAGAAGTCACATGAATATGATAATTTTGACACCGGAATCACACTAGTCTTTAAATTTTATTTCACTCAAATGCAACTGTTATCGATAACAAGTGCAACGGTTTGAGTAAAACTCGCCCAAATATTCAATTTTTGGGTAATCCGTTTGCCATTGAGGTCGAGAATGGTTTCATCACTATCGCGTATAATCCACAGGGGAAGCCAATCGCGTCGCTAAAGCTGTTCGTCGGATGCACGGCGGGAATTAGCGTCGATACGAGATACGACGTCGAGATGGAGAGGAGAACATGGGTCTTCCTCCGCTCCACCTCATATACACGTTCGAATGACCGTTCCATATAACCCATCCCCGAGAAGAGGACGGACGAATCCGCTGACAGACAGAGCACACTCACAAGTGAGACGGGCGGGCGCACTGGTGCGTTGCCACGAAAACAGCGGACAATGAGAAACGAGGCCATATGGCTCCGCGCGGGTTGACGGGGCAGAAACGAGGGGCAGACGGGGTATGGGGGGGCTAGAGGGGAGGGGGAACTGAGTGCTCTCAACCGGGGAGGGGTGGGGTGGGGGTGGTGAGGATGGAGTCCACTCTCTCAACACTGTCACGGTCAGCAAACATTATGAAAGCATTAAATTTAATAAAAAAATGTAAGGAATAAGAGAAAAAATAATTTAATTCCTTTTCGAATGCATCGGTCCCCTTTATCTCTCTTGCCGAGGGCGAGTCAACGATAGTATTTTTCGCTGTGGTTGCCAAAGGAGCCTGGTTCGAAACTTGTCAGTGGTGGATATTTCTCAGGATATTGTAGATTCCTTATTAATTTGGTGGATGTAGAGCACTTCGAGGTCGGCATTCTGTCTCTAGGATGGTATGTAAAACTGTGGACTCTTTGACGACTGCTGTAAGGAGTAAGCTAAGCCAACCCAGGGTTTTTTGTCACTCGCCTAATATTTCCCACACAATACTTCCTTTGACATATACCTGCCTGGTAGCAAGTACATGATATATATATATATATATATATATACATAAAACAGCGATGCACTAAACAAACACAGAAACACGCAAAAAGGACACTTACAAAAGAAAGGTTTGACGTTTCGACGGTCAAGCCGTCATCATCGGCGGTAGAAGACTGAGGGATCTGCTCTGTTCCCTTGGGGAGGAATAAGAGCGAATGGGTAGTGGTGGGGAGAGAGAAGTATTGGGGTATTATTTTCAGTGGGCTAGGTTTAGTCCGGGCTTTTCGAATGCCCTTGTTACCCAAATATGAGCATACTCTCGAATTTTCACATCAAGATTACCGGTGGATTCGGGAAGGGCTTCTATGATTTCTAGTGAGAAACAATCGCCAAATGTTTGGGAGTGGGAGGCGGTATGTTTGGGGATGGGATCAAGAAAAAGTGGAGTTTTGGTGGCATGGCGGTGACCCCAAGCCTGCAATCCATTTCTCTTCCTCGCCGAGGGCAATTCAGTGAAAGCATCTGGTTATCTGAGGTGGTCGGAATACACCTACGTAGAAGAGGTCAGGCTTGATAAATCAAGGCCGGGGAGATTTTTTAGCGTTGAAACTATCTCCACCAGATAGAGTGCAGTGTGAGTAGCATTTCGAGTGCGGTAATCTTTCCGACGGATATAAAGTGCAACTGCCTTGTGTCCTTCACTTGAATCTAGGCTAAACCGACGTATGGTTTCTTTCCACCCTCCATCTACATAATACTTAAACTTTTATTTTACATCTGCATATTATCCTAAAAGACACCGCTAGGGGGTGTGGCATGGGGAAACCGTTTTCCTTCTCCTTTATTCATAAATCCAACCTCAACCGACCTGCCCTTGAACACCTCACCTGTTCGGTGCCTTCCCTAAACTAATGTTCACAACTATTCCAGCAGACTATCGAAAGGAGTCTGAAAATGTATTCGTGAGGATCGGAGATAGCCATCATCGCGCATCCCTGTCCCTCACTACTTATCACATTAGCATATAATATCTACTTTCACTATTTAAAATAGTCTATCAGGTCTTCTTACAGGCGCACTGGTCATCCTAGCATTGCTCTATATCCAAAAAGTCCACCAGTAAGCGCCTCCGATGACCTCTTACGTTCATCACTTACCGGAATTGCTACAGCTATATCCGCTAACAAAGAGCAGCGACCACGATGGAAACACCTGTTCCCGGTCAGTCACCAGAGTTAAGCAACTAGAGTCTAGGCTCGAATTTTAAGGGGCGAACCTCTGGCTCATTCGAATGCTGTTGCCCCTGTTTGTCTGCAAGTGCTAGACAGTATTAACACAAATTAACCTTAGCCATCGAGATATGTTAAACTAAAATAAATCTACAACTACCCACTAAAAACACTAATATTTGAATATCTACGTATCAAGGGGAGGTCCCACCCCCTTTGCAATTCACACATACCCAGAGCATAGCGGGTCGCCTTAAAGGCGCATGACTATTTCCCCTTACCTTGCCCTTCTCTCCTCAAATCCAACGTATACCAATAATTGTCCTCGATGACCTTCGCTGATCGACGGGAATCACAACGTCAACTACCATTCCTACCAACTGCTAAAGGTGGGCTCGTGAATTCGTTCGCGGGGAGTGTGGAAAGCCGTCTTTCCACACATCCCGATCCCTATGACATTCACTCTCGCCTTTCCTCTGGTGAGAGCCCGACGACGCTCGCCCTCCGCCCAGGCAGGCAGGCGATGGCCCTCTCTCCTTTAATTGGCATCAAGTGTCAAGGGAGAGAGGGGGCGCACGGGTGGTTGAGTCCCCCTCCCCCCCTGCCGCCGCTGACTCCTCTCAGCCCCCGCCCGCCCTCCTGCCCCCGACCTGCGACCGACCACTCTCTCTCTCCTCTCGCACTCTCCCGAGGAGGAGAGCGAGCGGGGGGACACTCCATCCCCTCCACCCCACCCCCCTCCCATCCCATCTGCCCACGACGTTGCCATGGCGATGATTGACCACCACGCACGCGGCTTTTCAGAAAGAGCGATGATGATGCCGAGGCATTCGATCGACTGACGTAAGGCGAAAGGGACACACGGCATGGGGGCGCTCCGCCGGGGTCGGCTCGGCTACAAGCACCCATATACATTTCTCTCCTCTTCTTACTACCTTACTGGCATCAGCAAATTCTTATCACACACCAATCCCGTCGAATATGTCAGAAATTTTTGTGATGCATAGTTAATATTACGTTTAATTATTGCATTTCGTTTGCCGTTGGCGTTTTTTTGGGGGGGACGAGCGGGACGACCCCCCAGAAGCAACTATGTTAAGCGAACCAACATACTTATGAAAAAATTGGCGAGTTAAATATCTTTAAATACTTCCAAAAGGGTTAGAAAATTCAAGTTTGCATTAATAATTTTCAAATATTTTCCGGTGGTGAGCCCCCGGAGCTGGAGCAGTATTAGTCTCGACCGCAGATGCAGCAACTCAGTGCCATTCTCAAGGGTAACTGCATTTTATCCCTGGCATTGAGTAGCCAAAAGACCCACGGGATCAATTGGTGTAAACTATATAAGCTAGCTTCTTAGTTATACCGGTGCATCACCTTCTTTGGCCTACCGTAGTACTACCTGTTGAGTTAGTGTTATGTTTTTGTAAAACTCAAAATTTCATTCTTCTCCTCCTTCCTGGCGACGTTCTCAGTAGGACGAATGAAACGTTGAGTTTTACATTAGATTTTCTCTGCACAGCAAAAAACTCTAAAATGTTTGATATTGGAAATACTAATCGCTACAGAAACCTTCAAACAAACAACTCATCATTGTTTTCTAAACCTGAGGTTGGCAATGAATTGCTGAAATCTAGGTTGGGTACATTAAATATTTGAGCTGAAAAAAATATCCAAGTGATTACGAGATGGAAATATTCTTCTCTATAGAACCTTAAAGCGTGGATAGAAACAAAAAAAAACTTTTTGAACGAGTTACTCAGTCTATGGTAATTAATTCACTGACAGCGGATTCTCCGATTCCATACCCTCATCACTGTCATTGATAAACGATAGATTATAGAGCAATTAAAAGAAATTTTAACGAAGCGCATAAATTTGGAATAAATCATCACAAATGAGGTGCGGTTGCCTGGCAGTCGTTTGGGGGAAAACTTCGATGTTTCCGTTGAAATACCTAGGTATCCACCGTCTGAAAAATGTCATTTATTTCTCATCACCCACTGGTGGTGAAGACTCAATCATTTAATACAACGCTTGCACCTGTTTGCTCGTGCACTCATATTATCGCCGAGGACCTAATAAACTAACTGATACAATAGTATTTAGTAATTTTTTATTTATTTATATTTTTATTATTTATTTTTAATTATCATCCAATGAAGGTGAATTTAAACTTTTATTGAAAGGAATATTACTACATTATTTTGCATCGAACGATGGCTGGCGAACATTTACTTTTATTCATTAAAAAAAAAGAAGAACCTCATCACGTTAGTAAGCCCTTTTAATTTTTCAGTGTTAAAACTCCTCTTTGCTTTCCAGAACCTCATTGCCTGAATAAGCCTTGCCTTTATAGGCTTAACGCAGAGGAGGTTGCTCGTTTCGGGAAGATAAATAAAGTGCAGTTTCTCCATTTATTTCACCTCATTTCTTATTAGGAATTGGAGCATCCAAGTATAAGATGCTATGGTAAAAAAATGGCGGTAAAAATATTTATGAATCCGTCACAAACATGCCAGCTCAGCAGCACCACCACCTTCAGTTAAGAAGTATGAAAATGCAGGAACATTTCAGTTGGTATTTTGCATGCAAGGTTTACGGCGTCAAAAGAATGTTCCGCTATATTTGAAAATTTTAAACACGGAGCCAAATGCGCGCTAGTATATATATATCGTAGTATATCCATCAATACGAATGACAATAGTACAATTCAGAATTTATTTCTTTCCCATGATCGCGAGAAGTTATACTTAAACAAGGCTCACAATTTTCCGACCCTAGTCTCTTTAAGTAAGGCCTTCAATAGATTGTGCCGCTGTACTTGAAAATTTTACACACGGAGCCAGAGGCTTACAAGAATATATTGAGTTACATACAAGCAAATAAGAATTGTATGTTGTACTTCTACGAAATTCTTTCATTTCTATGGTCGTGAGAAGTTAACCTCGAACATGCCTCACATCTCTCCGACCCTAGTCCCTTTTTCCGCAAGGGCTTCCCCTCACTCACTCGGCTGGGCCACGACCAAAAACGACCTTGTCGGGACAACTCCAGACGCCCGCCCCGAGCGAGAACAAAAACAACACACCCCCGAAAAGTCGATTCCGAGAAGCGTCCCTGCCAAAGCGAAATGGAAATGATCCTCGTAACTCTTAAATATATCTCCTCTACTTCGGATCCGAGCGATGAAACTCCAGAGAACTATTTATTCTCGAAATATACACGGAGGGTGTAGTCTGAGGATGGAGATCGATGAAGTGGATTAACAAAAAAAAACACACGCACAAAAATCTTTCCCATCTTTTCATTTCTATATATTCCACGGCAACGAAAACCACCGACGCAAAACAACTTTCCCGAGTCCTCCCGTTTAGTTTCTCTCTCGGTGTATGTGAGAAAATCATTTTCTGTTTCAATACAGCGCTAACAATCCGGGGAAGTGGGGGGAAGGAGGCGAGTATAAGAGGATTTCTCGCCTGATTCACTCACTCCCTCTCGCGGCGAAATTCTCTTTTCCACTCATTTCGCGGGGCTGCGCAAATACAGGCGTCTGGCGCCGCCACTGAAAGGCGACCGCGCGCGACCGAAGCGTAGTTTGCTTAAAACGCATTCGCTCGCCGCACGGGGCTCATCAAATACTACGCTATGGGTAACGCCTCACTGGAATGATTGTGACGGAGCGGCGTGCGTCAAAAGACCTCGCTCATTCCTTCCATTTAACCCATCGGGCGAAACCGTATCCTCACACCTTCCTGGTCCTCGGCGAGGTTATTTGAATCTAGCCAGAGCTAGGCTTTTCGACCCGTAAAATCTCATGAGTAAGCAACGGTCCTTGCCAACTCGCTCGCATCCAACTCGCAGTCGTAGCGAGCATCATCATCATAATTAAAAGTCATGCAATTCTAAAACTGGTTATCTGCAGGTATCTACTTTTACAATTTCCAAAGCACTGCGAAATGTACAAACGGTATGGTACGCAGTCACGCGCAAGGGTGCTTAAGATGTACACAGATGATTTTTTTTAAAGGACGAACTTCATCCCTTCGGTGTTTATCTACTTTTCTGTTTCCCCTGCTTATTCCTTTCAAACGATATTATAGCGCTACTACCAAGTAAAATTTATCCCTGAATCAACTCGAACGCGTGACGGGAATTTGACACAAAAAGTTTAGAGCATTCATGGAAATTATTACAGCGGGCAGCATGACAGCTCATCGAATTTAATTAATCATGCCAAAAATACTACTCGTATACCGTTTGCGTTGTTATGATAATCGATTAAATTTTTGAGGTCATTGGCAACACAATATTTTGATTTCCTCATTTTAGATTTTCCTCCACGATTAACGAGAATATTCACCGTAAGACTGAAAAAAGCTCTAGTGGAAAATACCACGTTACAGAGCCCTAAAGTTAACTTCGTAAAATTCTCATTAATTCGAATTTGAAAAAATTCTACGCTTTTTTTCCGTAAGTTGAAACAGGTTTCGCGAAGGGTTATTCTATGACCGCAGCAATTACCAGAATGGTTATGGAAACCAACGATAACTCTACGTCACCTTTGATTGGACGTTATTATTTCATGAGCAGGCAATTTCACGTCCCGTTGTGGAGTAACGATTGATACTATTTGAATCTAATGAATTAATAATCTGGAAATTTTTCAGGCTACGAACGCACTCGGCGAATAAAAACACAAATATAAATATACTTTTAAAACACAGGCACACGAACATTAAAAGGACACTCACAGAATAATTTGCGTTTCGACGGGCAAGCCGCCATTGTCAACGACAAGAGACTCTCTTGTCGCTGACGATGGCGGCTTGCCCGTCGAAACGTCCGCAAATTATTCTGTGTGTCCTTTTAATTTTCGTGTGCCTGTGTTTTAAAAGTATATTTATATTTGTATATGTATATATATATATAAGAGTTCGTGGAAAATCACACACGCGATAATATAAATAAACTATGCCACAGGTGGGACGGAATTAAATATAGACACATAAAAATAGAACACTCAGACTATACGTTGATATTTCGGTTACTATAGAACCTTTCTCAAAGATAGAAGGATACATACTCTTATACATACAGTATGTATCCTTCTATCTTTGAGAAAGTTTCTATAGTGTCCGAAATATCAACGTATAGTGTGAGTGTTCTTTTTTTATGTGTCTATATTTAATTCCGTCCCACCTGTGGCATAGTTTATATATATATATATATATATATATATATATATATATATATATATATATATATATAATATAATCTGGAACTGATAGAAGCGAAAAAATAATAGAGATGCAATGCAGAAACTGTTATATACGATAATTACTAACCTCCATTTTCTCCACGCACCAGTAGTCATAATAACAAGAAAAGAGCAAGACTCTAACACAATCCATCATCATTAGGTTCACTTTCGTCCATTCTCTCTTCCTTCTCCCTCCCTTTAACACGGCTGGAGCTCTACATCCTCTGCCATACTCCTCTGAGGCGAATCGCGGGGTAATATGCAAATGTAGATTCATCCCACGGTTTTCCTCGCGGGCATTCCCCTTTTATAATGTTTCTAACGTGTTCACTGCGTGTCAAGGTGTGACCAATGCCGCTGTTCATCCTCTATATTGAGAGGGCGTCACACGTGTAATTCTCTCCTCTTCTATCCAAGCACCATTAGTGATTATAGCAAAAACAAATTGTGACACTAACAAAGACACATCGTTAGCATGCAATGCACCTTATTAGTCCTCTCTCCCATCTTTTACCCCATTCCCTCTTACATGAATTGTGTCCTAACACGCCCTGCCTCACATCCCTACGGTGGCTCGCAGAATAGTATGTAAATGTAGACGTATTCTTCCGAATACTTCCTCGGCAGCAGTAGCATCGCTCGCTAAAAATTTAAACAGGATTCTTTTTTTTTTGGACTTGTCGAGATTCTAATTACCCTCCTCAGGAGTCACGTCACCCACTCGTGTCTCCCTCATCTCGCATCGCATTTCCTTCTCAAGCCGCACCACCGGAGTCACAACAAAAGCCTTTTTCCGATTGGTTACCCTTGGGGAGGGAGAGAAAGGCCGATGATTCCGTGGGCGGGGGCGAAGTGAATAGACAGACGCCGGTATGACGTGAGGCCACGTAATGAGGAGAGAGAGAGAGAATGTGAGAGAGAAAGGGAATAGAAAGAAGCCGTCGGAAAATCCTACGGGCGCGTTCTCTCTCTCCTCTCCGAGATAGATAGAGAGAGAGAGCACGGATGCACGCGTGTATTCAAATATCCGAGCAATTTCGGCCGCGTGGGAAATCAATTGCAAGGGGAAGTGATATAGCAGGAGGGTGGAGGCGGAAGAGGAGGGGCTGAGGGAAATATATACGTTCGCGGAAATGAGTGAGGGGAGCGGAACGAGGGGAGTTGGGGGGGGGGGGGTGGTACGGAGCGTGAGTAGGTGGAGAGAAAGGGGAAGGAGGGGTGGGAGAAAGAGGGGTTCCTTTGCTCGAGGAGAGGGGGGAAGAGGTAGCGGGGTGAAGGGGAAGAGAGGTAGGGGAAGGGAACGAGATTGGAAATTAATTGAGATTTCCTGAGCGAAGGCTCCCTCCCACTCCCGGGTCGCGAACTTCCTCCTCCTCCTCTCCATCCTTAAAGCCCCTCCCTCCTTCCCACGCCTCCCCCCCCTCCCCATTCCACTCCTCCCACCATAGCTGCCCGTAAACCCACATTTCCCCCGGCTTTCTCACTCACCTCCACCAACTCCTACCGATCCATTCACCTTCCAATAACCTTTCCCTCATCCTCGCTTATATTTTTTTAAAGGTTTATATCTTTCCTTGTTTTTTAATACCACATTAGCTACTATAACCTCTTGCCTACCCTACCGCACTTCCCTTGCTACCCGCAAGCCGACATTTCCCCTGCTTTATCTCCCCTCAACAAACTCCTACCATTTCGTTCTCCTTCCCATAAGCTCTTTCCAGCCTCGCTCTCATTTTAAAAATTTTTTATCCTTCTTTATGTTTTATACCATACTTTCTAATATGTACTGATACATAACTACGATATATGTAATGTCAATCCATTCGTTTTCAGATTTTACATATATCTGTTGAAAGCACTTTAGATATTGGACTCAATCCTATATTTTGCAAACTTATTAATCATATTTCGATTATCTTCACGTATCACGGCCTGCATTGTTATATACTTTGTGTATCTTGTTCTATCATGTCCAGAAAAAACAGGTGGGTGAAGAGAGATGGCTGCTGGAGTAAATATGGAAAAGGCAGAATAGATAAACGGAACATATAAAAATGAGAGGGGGTTCTGAATACCGCGATTGCGGGGAGGATATGCTCATTAAGCGTGGAAAGGGTAGGACGCACGTATAGTTGAAGAGTGAAATATACTCAGGAGGTAGGGCCATGCGATTGAAATCTGAAAGAATAGTAGAGGCAATGGTGTATCCATTTAAATCTGCCTCAACAGGAAGAAAAACTCTAATAACGATGAAAGAAGAACTCTTTTTAGTTTTCTGCAAAGCGTTCTTCTTTCGTCATTATTTTTTGGGGAGGAATATTTTGCTCTAGATTATCATTTTATTATTAGAGTTAACAATTTTTCTGGTGTGACTGGAATTACACATGACGAAAGAAGAATTTTTCCTTTTTCAGTTTTCTGCAGAATACTGCAAAAAGAAACATTCTTATTTCGCCAATTGTAATTCCTACCACATCAGTCCTGAGTCAAAATTATTAACTTCATTAATAAAATGATAATCTAACGCAAAATATTCCTCCCCATTTATCCAAACATATCCGCAAAATCCTCCTTCCCTTTCCGTCCCTTTCCCGGAAGAATTGGCGTTAGGAGAGTAGGAAAGCCTTCTTCCTCACCTTCGCACGCCCTTGCCTGACTGCTATCTCACGTCCGCCCCGGCAACTCCACCCGCCACCGCCCGCTCACAAATTTCGGGCTTGCGGTAACGGAGCCACGTTCAACTGAGAGGGTGGCGCGGGACAAGACGGGAGAGGAGGATGGAAGGGGTGTACAATTTGAGGGGATGAGGTGTGCCAAGGTTAGGAAGGCGGGGGTTGCGAGGAGAAGAGGCAAGGGGATGAAAGGAGGGAGCGAGAGCAGGCTAGGGAAGAAAGACACAGACTTGTAGGCGGGGTGAAAGAAAGGGGGGGAGAGAGGAAGAGTGGTGGCGCAGGGGGATGAGAAAAGGGTGGAAATATCTTTTCACTTTGCTCGCCCCGCGGCCTCTTGAAGAGGTGGAAGGAGAGGAAAAGTATGAGAAGAAGAAGAAGAGAGGAGGAAGGAGTGCGAGGAGGGGAAAGTCTTCGTCGCCGCTGGTGGAGGTGGAGGAAGTGTGGGCGGGTTTGTGGATGATGTGAGAGACCAAAGGGGAAGAAGTATATATATATATATATATATATATATATATATATATATATAATATGTATGTATAGAGAGAGAGGAGAGAGAAAGAGGAGAGAAAAGGAAAAGACGTAGCAGAAGAAGCAGAAGAGCAGAAGGCTGCTAGAGGGAGTTGAGAGAGAGAATTTTGAAAAGGAAAAAGGAAATTGAAGAGGGGAGGAGGGGGGAAGGACGGTGTGCGAAAGCGACAGAGGAGAGGGAGGGAGAGAGAATGAACGGGGAAGGGGGAGACTGACGATGCTGTGAAAGGGGGCAGTCAGGATAAGGGGCGGGGAGAGGGAGAGAAGCAAAGAAGTGTAGTCGTGTGCCTGGAGGACGAAAAGTAGAACTGGAGGGAGTGGGGGATGGGAAGAGAGGGGGGGGGGTGGAGGCAGGGAATGGGAGACAGGGGAGAGTTTGGGGGTTGGCTCTGAGAATCTCACAGTAAAGAACACAAAAGGGGGGACGACTTCCAGAGGAAAAAAAGATCCCGGTAGTCCATCTTGTTCCCTACACCGTCCCTTCCCACCGAAAACTCGACCGCTTCTCCAACTCCCCTTAAGGCGAAATGCTATCCCTTCCATCCCTTCTCAGCAGTCACTTCGTCAACGAATATACATATATTCATCCGAGAGTCCATGGGACCTGTGCTACAATTCAGGACCATGGATTTGAAAGTAAAAATTTGGGGAGGCTGGGCCTGACCCGGTTGGTGTGGTACATATGGTACTGGCTTCCCATTCCGGAGGTCCGAGTATGAATCATCGCAGTGGAACAGATTTTTTAGGAAAATCTCGGTCCCTACTTGGGTGGCATGTAGATGTGACTTAAACCACACTACTCCGCCCGGGGTGAAAAAACTGGATTTCTTGGCATGTTTCGTCAAAAGAAGGCTAATTTATCGATATTCCACAGAGAAAAAGTCATTCGCCTTTGCCCGGAATTCGAACCCGGATCCCTCGATTTAGTGCCGAGTGCTTTAACCAGTTAAGCTAACGAGGCGTCCTTCTCCCCCGAGGATTATTTGGTGGCTTTATTGGAGCAAGGTGGTCAGACCTGCTAGACATATGATGCCATTAGCAGTCCAAAGCGTGCGCTTAGCTCTTCAGTCCGCGAGGATAAACCATACATAGAACACATTGAGGTGTTCGCTCTTTGACTAATTTTGAGGATACCGGGACTAGCCACGGTTCTACCGAGGCTATTCCCGGTATCCTCAAAATTAGCTATATATCATCAATTCCCGAAATTATTCTTCCTTCACAGTCCTAATCCTCAATTCCTAAGTCTCCACGACCTACAATAACGACATATGGAGGGCTCAGTGTAAGCCATGTCCATTTTTCCAATCCATAACTAGCATAACAATACAGGATAGCTTAACACAATAACAGTGTAGGATGGCTAGACTGGTATATTTTTTGAGCGCAAGAGAGAACCATGCCCGAACTCCGAATATTTGCATCTGCATGCCAGCAGTTCTCGAGATCACCGATTTCAGGTGCTTTATGGGAGTAATATACGGAAATTTAAAAGCTATTACCACAAATCTTACTTCGATGGACTTGGCCCCTTGAAGCACTGAGTCCCCCACATATTAAATGCCTGCACTCGTCTTAATTCACAAACGAAATTTCTCTTCCAGATGTGGAGTCACCAAAAAATGAGACAAAATTTTACGCAATACAACGAAAAAATCAAAAGAAGAGGTAAAAATGTTTATTTGTTAAAGTAAAGATACTCTAGAGAGTTAACGATACCAATGACCACCGTTGCCGTTGTCGGTCGACTTCATAAATACTTCTTAAATAACAAGCCGAGCAAAAACCCGCCGCGGCGAGACGAAAAGTACTATTAATCTCCATTTCTCACTCGTTCCTTGTCGAGGAGAGAACGTACACTCTCGAACGGCTTGAATTTATAATTCTGAGAGAGAGAGAGGAGGAGAGATTGGGGTTGGTGAACGAGTTGAGAGGAAGAGAGAGAGAGCGAATTGAAAGAGGGAGATGGGAGTAAGTTCGATGGTGGTGGGGGGGATGGAATAGAAGAAAAGAAAATCCCCAATCTCCTCCGTGTCTACTCCCGCCCCTCCTCCTTCGAATTCTTCCTCCTCCCCCCTCCCCTTTAAGCCCTCCCCACCACCCATCCACCCCCTTCCACTCCTTCGACTGAGGAAACGAGAAAATCCTCAAAACCCTTTTCCCACACTCCTCCCACACCCTCCTCCTCCTAAGGCTCCTCTTCGTTCCTTCTTATTTTTATTTCCCTGACGAGAGAGAGAGAGATTCTTGGGCGGTGAAGGAGTGCAGATTGGAAAGCATCTGTTTCGCCGGCTCTGTGTGTGTGTCGCTGTGTGAGTGCGGGGGTTTTGATATCTCCGGGGAGTTGGCGTGAGGGGTGGTTGTAATGGGGTGGTGGGAAGATTGGGGGGGGAGTGTTTTTTTTTTACACGGGAAGGAGGGGTGTGGGGTGGTGGAGTTGGTGAGTTGGTAGAGGGGTGCAGGAGGAGGCAATGGGGAGATGTATGGCATCGGGAGTTTCGTACGTACACGGACGTGTGTGGGACTTTTTTTGGGGATAAGGAGCTCGAGAGGGGTAGGGTGTGTGGGAGGGTAGAAGTTCAGAGGAGAGGGGGGTGGAGAGAAAGTCCTCCTCGTCAAGTGGTCCTCCCTGCTCGTCCTCTTCGCACCAATCTCCTCCTCAACCTCCAGACATTTTGTTCCTTTCCCCTTCATCAAACTCCCCACTATAACGACATAAGGGACCTGTTCCAATGCCAACAACTTTTACGAATTCGTACGGACTTCGCGTCGTAAATTTGTGCGCGCACATTTTTTTACACTGGCTCACTAAGTATTTCCAATGAATATAATATTGGTTGTCAAACCTTGAATAGAATATTGCTTCTTTGGTATGGTCTAAAGTATATACGTTAATATTCAATGTATGAAAATTGAAAATACTTTAAATTTGTATATACCTTTGCAAGAAACGGCTTGAATTTTCCACTGACTGTTTTCTTAGCCAAGAAGCGTTCCAATACGGAATGCTTCAAGGTTTTGTTTAGTCTTTGTAACATTCATACTAAACCAAAATCACACAATAATTTTCACAAACTTTAATCAACAGTCCATGGTTTCGATAATTTATATCACTACCGTTGTTGTTGACGTTCTAATATGACGGTTTTGTATCTATTGTCAGTTGATTAAATAGCGTTAAATACGCAGAGTGGTTTGATTTAAAAGTGAATATCACGGATTTTCTCAAGGCAACGCCAAAAGCGCTCGACTAAATCGTCAGAAGTTACTTGCATGACGACGGATCGCTAGTCAGCACGCAGAATATTACTGATATCAGTCATCACAGCCAATAAGATATCTTAGGCGACTAATGTGCATAGGTATCATTACACACTTCAGCTTTCCCCATGATAATTTCCTCTTTTTATCTATTGATGTTTACTGTCCGTTTTGGAATGCTTAAGGGCAAACAATAAATTTACGGGCTTAGAGGGAAGCAGCCAATAAAATCTGACTAAATAGGACAGGTTTTTCTTATTTGGTATCACATGCCTAAGTAATTCCAAAAGGACGTCATATACGTATAGAGGTATATTTTTGCCAACGGTGAGATATGAACCCTCGCCTACAAAGTTAATGGCATCTCCAAACTACCGAGAGTCAATAACGTTCTCTTGGAATCACTTGATTGACGTCAAGCGACCTCATATAAAATGCTATCTTTCTGTTTTATCTTTTAGTGGCTGAGACCCACTCAAGATCCTGAATATTACTATTTGTGGCAGGAAAAATGAGTGCGATGAATTGCCTAGGAAGGCCTACAGTAAAATTCATGAATAAAATTACGAGACACTATAATAGAGTAATCTTGAAGAAGTAAAGCGGTGAGATGCTCAGAGAATGAAGTGGAGAGGTGCAGCGCGCTAATTAATCTTCGTATAAAGGTTGCTGGAGCGGTAATCGTGGGGCATTGAATACTCATTTTACTTATTTTTTTAAAGAAATTAGAAAAAAATCCTTGTGCGACAATTCATTTGAGTGCATCTGTTCCCAAATGGAAATTTCCCTATAAAAATTCTTAGAGCATAGGGAAATGCAAAGGAAAAAAATTAAAATTCCTTTGAAAACATTTATTTTCCTAAGGAAATTCCCTAAAACGCTGGGAAATTCTTTTACTTGAACTTTTTTCCTTTGAAATGAAAGACTTGGGTCATTAATTTCCTTAGAAAAAATGCTACTTTAGGGAAAACCTTCAGGCAAAGGAAAACTTACACCAGCAACTGCATAGAGTGCAGTTTGCAGTGCTTGGAGTGAACGATTATAGAGGAAAAATACATATTCATTAAAGCAAAAAACATTCTGCATAGTTTAATTTACACAACCATAGAGTTATCACTATTAATTATAACGATATTGACGAAATATGCCAATAAAAAATATGTGCAGCCATTATAAAAAATGATCTCTCACAGTCGACAAAATTTGGTGTAAAATAAATATATTCTAAGCCACTTCAACCCACTTTCAAAAGCATTCTATGGAAATTATTCCGTAGAGGTATATTTTATAGGGAAAACGGGGATTCAATTTTCTAGAGAATGAACCGACAGGGTCTATGCGTTGGAACTCATCATACGGGCAGTAGTGTAAAAGATAAAAGAATTATATTTTAAAATTGTATCCTTTATTGAAGCATGTTATGACTAGAGTTTTCGGCGCGGAATTCCCAATTTAGACGAAAATATATGAAAATATGTTTATTTTCGAATATTGGACTCGACGTGACACCTTACTATTTGTGAGCAACACTTATAATAATTAGAAACCTATTATCTTGCGTTATGAAGGCGATATGTGCATATGTAATCGAATTATTACCAAATATATGTCATGTGCCATTAGGCTACGCGTTAAAATAGCATTGAACTGCCAGAAAATCAAATCGATGTGATGCAATTTTTTTCACTTTTATCTAAAGATATCACTAATGAGAACATGAATGCAAAGTTTTACGCAAACCTGTACGTAAATGAAAATCGCGCACACCACCTTAATTTCTGCTGATGATTAAAGATTTTAAGCGAATAGTTTCAGGCGTTATTTTGTGGAACTCTTTAATAATTACAGAAAGAAGAAAGTTTAAAATCGTATTTATCCACACTGTTTTATTGGTACTACCGACCCAAGTTTCAACGGGTAACCGTTATTTTCAAGGTAACCCAACTTTCAACCTTGAAAATGACGGTTAACCGTTGAAACTTGGGTCGGTAGTACCAATAAAACAGTATGGATAAATACGATTTGAAACTTTCTTCTTTCTGTAATTAGAGATTTTCATTTGAGGTGTTGAAGCTGGTGCAGGCCGGAACACATTACCGCACTTCAACGTGAAACGTTCGGTAATCTCCCACGGCCGGTAGAACTTTGTAGGTTAAAAAAAATAAGGTCGATTTTCCTTAATACTTTACAAATTCGCTCAAACTATATACTTAAATAGGAAAACATTTAACCACACAGTAATGAATAAATTTACATTCTCCACGTTCGATCATCTCAACAAAAAAAAACACTCAAAAATAGACAGAAGGGCTGGTGTCTTTGTGCCTCGCTTCCACTGCAGATCAGCGCCCACCCATACGCCAAAATAGCTGCACGGGAATGAACGCCTATGGACGCGTAACACGTAATCCCTAACGACGCCAACAGCTTTAAGTGGTGGCCGCTGGCGTCATGGGGATGGGTAAGCAGGAAAGATAATCAAATACAGCGAACAAATTGGAGAAGGGCGCGCTAAAATTCTATTTGATGAACAGAGAAGAGTCTCAGTTGCTTTTGAAAACATTCCGAATAATTCAAAAGGTCACATGAATGCAGGAAATCTAATTTCGTTAGAAATTAACTACTTGCTTTTCACTTGTTCGTTGAAATTCCTTGGAAGGGGAAAAACAAGGTTACGACCGCAACTCCTAAGTTATGCGAGGGCAAGTAGGTTGATTACATTTAGAGAATGCAATCCCGGGATCACGCATAATGTGTCAATTCCGAAATCCCGGAATAATGTAAACAAAAATCCCAGGATTCCGGCTTTGATATTTTAACCTTTTGATAATAGATATCGCTATACATTTTGTAGTATTTCAGGTGAAATAAAGTAGAGAATCAGTCTTCATTCATAGAGTAATATATTTTATCTGAACGTATAATAGTTCAGCTAATATGATTGAAGAAATCACAATCCCTTAATACTGGGATTAGGTTAACCCTCCGGCATCGCAATCCTTAGTTACACTGTCCATAAGATGATGGTGGATACGAGTTATAGCACTGCCATTTATTTTTCCGAGCCCTGGCATTGCAGAGAAAGAGGAAAAATGGGAAAGGAAACACGAAAATCAAATCGGTCAAGGTCAATTTTTTTCTATAAATTTGCAGATATGAGTGTCGTTTGCTTCTTAAAGCAATATAAAATTGCGGGATGACACAGGGATGAGGAATTCATATTTTATTTACAAATCAGGTGCAAGATTTACTCTTGTCAGCGAATCTTCGAAACGTCAGTGGGAACGGGACATCACCCAATCATCCACATCCCATTCCTAAAACCTGAACCCTACTCCCCTTACGTCACAGCACATTCCTCTTTCCTCACCATCAGTACACATCTACTCTCTCTCCACTCCCAACTCCTCTCGGCCGCCCCCAAACTCTTCCTCCTTCGACGTCCCCTAGCCCTTTCGCCATCCCGGATCGATGAGCCGAGGGCCCGACAACGCCAAGACGAAGAAGGAAGAGGAAGCGGGGACTAGAGGGGAAGGAAGCCGGAGGTATTCAGGGTCTCGGGGACAGGAAAAAGGAAGGACGAAAGGAGAAAAGGGATGTGTGTGCATGTAAAAGGGTTGAGTGCGTGTAAGTCTTTGCGAGGGTTTGTGTGAGGGTGAGCGAGGGAAAGGGAGAAGGGAAGCGGTCGAGGGAGGAAGGAAGGAAAGGAAGAGGGTGGGTTGGGGGGGAGGGCGAGGTGGGAGTCAGGGCGGGGGGGGAGGGAGGCAAAAGGCGAAGGAGGCCAGGCCATGCCTCGTGGGCCGGCCCTGATGCGAAACAAATGGGCCAGAGGAGTAAATAGGAGCGGGGAGATGAGGGGCGGAGGTTTGAGGCGCCGCGAACTAGGGAGTGGAAGATAAATAAGAGGCAGGAGAGGAAAAGGGAGAGCGGAGGGGAACAGATGGATGGGTGTAGCGCCGGAGTGTGGAGACTCGCCATGAAAATATCACCCGACTTGACCAGAATCCGATACCGTGCTTCCCAACTGCCGCACAGGTGTTTCAGCCAACTAGCCATCTTTAACCCTCTCTTTTCCACGTGGAAGAATTCATACACTACTTCGCAATCGATAATATGATCATATTTATGAAACAATCTCGGGCTTCAATTTTTGGAAATATTTCATTTTCTTAAGAAAATAAAAAACTAATACTTTCTATTTATCCACATTTTATAAATATATCGACCAATGTTTCAACGAATGAACGTCATTTTTTTCTTTTCGTATGGATATCATATTTGCCCGGATTCGTTCTAATATGAGCCATCTTTCCAGGTTACTGAATCAAATTAATTGGCAACATAAAGAAACACGTATTTATTAGGCCAAAAAATACAAAAGAAAGGTTAAAGTAATGAAAAAATTAATGTAGGTTTTTACTACAATAATTTGTGCAATAGAGGGTTAGAACCCCAGTCAAATTTTTTTTTCCATTACGAATTCTGTCGTTTCCGTATTGTATTTGCACTGGTGCGCGTGACTGCGTACCATATCATGTGTACAGCCTCCCTAACTAATGTGATAGATCCTCGTTGATTTTAAGCAATGGTCTTCATTGCGGCGGGAATTAGACTAAATGGTCGCTTCTTAATGTAAAGCCATATTCAAAGTTACGTAAACACATAAAATAATGGTGTAAATGTTAGCAGAGTTGACTGACAATCTTTAAGAAAATTCTACTGCAGGAAAACACCCGCACAGAATGGTTGAGAAAAATCTGCGAAACCTACGAAGAAATAGCTAATGCAAACATATTGGCAGGAAATATGAGTGGCACCATTTAATAATGAGAAAAAGTAGAAGGATAATGAATACAGAATCACAAAATAGGAACTAAAATATAAATAAATGAGATGAAAGATGAAAACTAATAATAAATATCAGTAACGAGATAGATATAGTGCTTGATAGAAAAATTATAAGAAAAATAACAAAATGATCTGGGAATGTAAAGTAAATGATGAATTGACTAAAACTGTTAAAATTAAAGAAATAAATATGAATAATAAAATTAAATAAATTAAAATTAAATAGTTAATGAGAGAGAGAGAGAAAGTAGAGTTGTAGGAAGAATGAAACGTTGGAAGTAAATGCAGAGAGAGAGAGAGAATGAGTGGCATAATTAAACAGGAGCAAAAGGGTGTGCGGGGCAAGTTGTGCTGAGTGCAGGCATGAGTTAGAGTATGTGTGTTAGTATATGTTTGAGTGCTCGCGAGGCTTTTATCCGCCTGAGTCCTCGCGGAGCTCTCCCCGCTTCAGGAACCTTAACAGTGGAAAATGGCCCCCTTTTTTGATCTCCTGACACTTTGCCCGCACATGTTTTCCTTGCGTCTTTTCGGTGCTCTGCGGAGGTAGAGGATGAGGAAAACTCGGCGCTGGAATTTGCATTTTCGCGGTTTAAGGGAGCCCCTTCATAAAAGGGGCTTGGAGCAATCGAATCACCCTAGGAGAGAAGCCGGAGGGGACGAGGGATTTTTTTTCGGGCTGGGCGGAAATCCCTTAAGTGGTGGAGAGTTTGGGAGGATGAGATGAGATGAAGTGAAAGAGGGAGAGGGAGGTCGGAGAGGAGAGTAACTGGAAGGGAGAGGAAGGAATGGATGGGAGCTGGAAGATATATTTTATGGCCGAGAGAGAAAAGGAAGGAGAAGCATGAATTGGAAGATTTACCGATCCCGATACACATTCCTTCCTAAAGGCCTTCTTCTTAAAGTAATTAAAGGGATGAGAGAGCGAAACGGCGGCTGCTACTGACATCAATGTCTTGAAGTGAAAGTAAACCCGATGAAAAACGATCACTCATAACGGGGCACACGCATTTCATCTGAATTTTCCCTGCGGTTAATACCCTTATAGCTGTTTGTTTGCTCGCAGAGGGATCATAAAGATAAAACGCGACACGTTGAAAACAACGGTACCGAGGAATAACTTTCGGCCGTTTTGACCAGGGTGCTAGAGCGAGAGCAGTTCGCTGAATTCAACACGTATTTTAAGGGCTTCCTGACAACAGTGTCCTCGTTAACATGTCATCATCTGAGTTTATGGCAATGTATAAATTTATTCAGCATTTGCGGCGAATAGCCATTGCATTACTTTTTCATTCCCATTACACCGATGCCGAGTAAACCTTTTGCAGGCGTTATGCCGGGGAGAATTAACTGATGTAAAATCTAAGATACAACCTCAAAAGCTACGGTTATTATATGGTTGCTTTATAAACCCATTCAGTGTAACACGCAATAAACATTTTCACATTATACCAAATAAAATAAATATTCATGCTATTGACAACGTCTGCCATAATTTCGACTTAGGCTTTGACACAAGTAAAAAAACGTTGTCTATTGAATTTCTTTAAAATAGTTTAAAATAATTACAAATACATCTTTTAATCCGTAATTTTGTTGTGAAATAATATGCGCTTGTTGCAGAGCAAGGTACCTACTCAAACATTTAATCGGGACAGTGCCTATTAGAAACAAAATTATCTGCAAATTATAAGGTGAGCCATAATTTAATATTTTATGCATGCATAATAAGACGACGACATAAAAAAATGATGCGGATGAAACCTAAATTACACCCTCACATTATTTCGATCTATAGCCATTTGATCTCAAAGGCCTGAACAGCTCAGCTATTTCCGAGTAAATGGGAAGCATTCACAAGAAACGTTTTGTTCCCGGAGCATTTAAGACCCGGACAAAGAAGCTCTGGGACTCGCGTCTCCCGTTGAAGCGAGGTCACCTGTCGAAAGGTTTTCACAGCTACGAAAACGAGAGAAAAGGTTGTTTTTTTATGCCAGCCGACCGCGTTCCACGGCCTGCGTCACCTTAATGAATATTGATGATGACGCCACCACACACCGCCCTTGTGTCGCATTTCATTGAAAACCGCGAAAAGTAGACCGGAGGGAGAGGATTGGTGTTGGGGGGAGAAGGAAGAAGAAACCCTTTTCGGACGGGAGGATGGACGCAGACCCAGACCAAAGAGGATATGGCGGTACATCATTACGGAGACCGAGGACTAAAAACCCGACGGCCCGTGTGCGGATCCGGTGGAGGCGGGGCGCGGGGGGGCGGGGGGTCGCGGGATGGGGCGCGGGGGGGCGTTTCGGGGTGTAGGGACGAAGAAGACGAGGAGAGGAGAAGGGAGAGAACGGGGAGAGAGAGAGGGAGGGACGAGGTGGAGGAAGAGGATTTTCGTGCTTGGTGGGCGAAGAGGAGAAAGAGCGGGGGGGAAGGGCTGAGTGTGGACGTCGGAGAGAAGCACCCTGCGTGGGGTCGGGGATGGCGAAGAACACAAGAAAAGGACGAGGGCGGAGAGAGAATGACGGAGAGAGAGAAGAGAGAGAGAGAGAGAGAGATAAGGGCAAAAAAGTAGGAGAGCCGTCCCTTCGCCCATCCCGTCCCTTTCGCCAACGTTTCCCTTTCTTGCGTACTCGCGAGATAATTGCACATTTAAGATGGTTCCACCATAGACAGGCTTAAAATGTCATTTAGTTCATATTCTGGCTACTTTTATGGAAAGGTGTACTTTGTTTTACAAGAGCAACAAAATACTACTTTTCTTTGAGATTTTTTTCGCAAGTCGCTCTTGAAATTTCATGTGATGAAAGTTTCAAGAAAAGAAAAACCTAGTGGCGCGCCGCCAGGTTTTTCTTTAAATCAGTTCCCTATATTCTACCATTTATGATCTACCCGCTACATGCGAGTTTAAGGTGATTCCACACCGTATAATGACTTAAAATATCATTTTAACCCATGTTCTGGCAAATTATATAAAAACGTGTCCTGTATTTGAAAAGAAGAAAAAATAACATCTCCACACTATTATGTCCAGTAATTGACTTTTAAAAACACATGGCTTTTGATGCGAGAATGATGAAACATGGGGAAAATTATTATTCATCTATCTAATAAACTAAATGGTATCAACTGGTTATAAGAAGCAAAATCAAAGCCATCTCAGTTTTTGAGTTATTACCAAATAACTACGGGAACTGCTGTCATAATGCATTACCTAGTTCAATAGAAATGGCACTGCAGTCTGATCTAATGACTGGAATAAAGCATTCATTGACAACAAACGTAGAATATTCTGCACTTTTTTATTTATTTATGTTTACTAATAGCTAAACAACATAAGTGAAAGCAATATCTTTAAACAGTAAAAGAGAAAAGGTGGAATCGGCACTTATTTCGGCTCACACAGTGGCGGCGGAACCTCCTTTATATTGCCCCACCGTAGAAATGCTTAAAATGTATTTTCATTTACATTCTGGTGACACGCTGAGAAATGCGTCCTATGATATGAAAAACAAAATACAACCTTTCCAAGCTATTTTATCCGGTTTCCCCCACGATGACAACGCTCACCACGGTAAGTTGGCAATGCCAGGAACTAAAAGTTCCGGTGGTAGTACGAACGCGAGTTCACACCGCATTCCGTTTCATATGGAACGTGATATACTCGTTAAGTTTTGAGTTAGAGCGAGGCACAAGCCCGTGGATTCAATCCTCGTAGAAAAGCGATCCCTCTTCTCCACACTTCTCTGAAACTCCATCATCATTATTACCCTTTATCTGTCGTCACTCCCGTCTTCCCAATCCTTCTCGCTGACTCTGCGCCCCCCATCTGCTCCCTAATCCCTTCCAACGAAGGCATCAACAGTTGCGAGCTCATCTGCCCACACCTACTCTCAACTGGGAGAGGATATATATATTCGAATGACTGCGCCCGAGGGGAGACAGAAAAGTATTGGGACGATGATAAAAGGTGATATATATAACGGGACGCGATAGGAGTCAGGTGCTGGGGAAAGAGGATTTTATTAGGTACGATTCCGAATCGGTGCGGCAAAACTAATTTCGCTCCTGACTCAAAAGCAAAAGCAGATTTCCAGGGAAAAGGGCAGCAGAGGGATTTGGCGACCGGGTTAACTGGGGGAGACGTTTGTCTCCCCTTGCCCAACACTATACTGTACGACGCGCGAACGATATCTCTCCTTTAAAACAGCCAGCAGCGTTTTTGATGACTCTCACCGAAACGACAAACTAAGGGAAACATCCCCACGTTCTCCTTCTTAAATGATTACGTCTTCCGCGAATTCCCACTGGGATAAGAGGGAGTATCCTCCCTTAGCATGTCCTCCAGCCTTCCGCCCAAAAAGTTCGGGCAAGGAGCGACTTAGTACCAATTTTCGCACGCCCGGCCTAGTTAACAACGGGACTAGAAATACACGTTAAGGAAGGGGCGGGTAGGTATTTTAAGCCGCCACCCCCCCGTAAAGATGAGGAAGGAGAGGGGTTTAGGAAAAGGAGGGAGGGAAGATAATGTTGATAGACGGACGAAATCTCGTCAGCGATGGGATTTTCCAGGGCCCAGCACTGGCGGGGTTTCCGTCCGGATGAGGAACAGGGGCGACCGTGTTCTCCTGCTGGCGAAGGCGTACGTAACAGGACACCTTTTGCGGATCTCCTCCCCCTTCTCCTCTTCCTCCCCCCGCACCACTAAAACCTTCCAGCCCACCCTCATCTCCCAACTTCCGCTCGTCTGCCCGGTGGACGGCCTGTCGTCTTCGTCCCTCGTAGAAATGGCGCCCTTCAGCCCAAATATACCACACACCAACACCGTTACCAACAAACCGCCTACTCTCCTCCTGCTCAAGGCCCGCCGTACTCCGTTTAAGGCCCTCGTCAATATCCCACCTGAGTAGGATGGACTGGTCACTCGCTGAAAGCCAGAGAGAGAGAGAGAGTTTTTGGGCGCAACATGCACGGAATCTATTTTTTTGTGATTGTTGACAAACCAATTCTGCAGTCAAACAGCTGCATAATCAACATGGAACCCACCACTATTCAGTGTGTTAGGAGATCGTCTGCAAAGGATCATCTCGTGGCAAAGGTTCAAAATGATACGGTAGCAGGTATGATTGAGACGATATTCTTTTTAAAATCGTCTAATTGGAGACAGAAGGAATTATTAAGGCTAGGTGAAGAGCATTTTACAAGGAAAAGTAAACCTCCCCACCACCAATTATTTTGATAATCCCCGATTCTTGAAACTTCCAATCTCCGATTCTTGAAACTTCCGGTAAGATCGTCAAAATTGAGAATGAGACTGATGGTGATTGGCTCTCATAAATACGGGGATGAGTTAATGATTTCCCACAGGCCTTCTCGAAGGAAATTACTGGTTTCACCATTCGACTATGCCAAAGGTTTCCTGTCTTCTGCATGAACCAAGATAAATATAAAATCTCACCTCTTCGTTTTCATCGCTTAAAATAATACTGATTTTTACCAATAAAATGCCAAAGCTTCTGTAGGGTAGAAACAAGCCCCTTGAGATTCAGGTTGTTCGAGGAATGTGCACATTAATGATCACTTATCCCAGCTCGAAGGGCCACTTCAACCGCAGAGCTTTACCGCTTTTATCGAACTACTGAATATTTCATTCCATTAATTTGCTTATAATTCAATAACTAGTGATGAATGCTTGACGTTATTGAACACCATATAATTTCTTGGAAAAATGACCTTCCTAGATGTTCCAGTTTTTCTCAAAACCTACATTCGAGCATAACAAATAACATTTTTTTCCGATGACAAGGAAGTAAGCTCTTACGGCTAGTAAATATGTAAAAGTAAATGACTCCAATAGCCGTAAGTAATGTACCTTTCTTAAGGAAGGGAGAAAAACCACCGGTCACAGTCACTCAACCCGCTTATGTATTTCTGACTGGAGCCGTGAGCCCTGTTCAAGAAATATACAAATAGGACACACACAAGTAAGTTGTTTAGGGGGAGTTACCCCACGTCAGGGAAAACTTACGGCAAGTACACTCCACTCCACTTAGTCGTTTGCGAAGAGTGACAACGCTCAACGACTGCGTGAAGGGCCACACACACTCAATTGCTCACACACAAAAAAGAAGTAAGTAAGCAGTAAGAAAGAAGTGTAAGAAGTTCCCCCCCCCCTCAAGTTCCATTCCCTATTTATTCCTACCGATGTCCTCCCTGACTCTCACTTCAACTCTGCGTTGTTGTGAAGACCTCCCTTCAGCACGCTGAAGAGGGCCACAGAGTGGCCGAAATACGCGTATCCGTACTCACCTTTCGCCGACTACCCCATCCTTCCCTTTGATCTGTGGCAATTTAGCCATCCATTATTGGAGTGGTGTGATTGGTGAGCGTGTGATATTTTTGAGTGAAGTGTGAATGCGTTGTTGCCCTGCGTTGTTGGTGTGAGAGTGTTGTAGCCCTTCTCGAATTCGTTGAGCTTGGTTCTTACCACGAGGGCGATTCTGTGGAGTATACGTGTCGAAAGTGTGTCCCTGGCGTGGGGTAACTCCCCCTAAACAACTTACTTGTGTATGTCGTACTTATGTTTATCTTGAATAGGGCTCACGGCTCCTGCCAGAAAAACATAAGCGGGTTGATTGAGTGTGACCGGTGGTTTTTCTCCCTTCCTTAAGAAAGGGACATTTTTTGCGACTATTGGAGATTTTGTACATGAGCCTCTTTTATATAAATCTTTTTTTTCGTTTCTCCCATTTATTTCGTTATTCCAAACTATTTCCACCAGAAAACCATGAAATTACGAGTTTTTAACTTGGAAAAAGAGAAATTTATGATTCTCTCCACTTAACCAGAAAGTAGACATAAAAGGGACATTCATATAAATTCACACAGGAAAACACTTATTCTTAGAGTAACCCTAAAATAAAAAAAAACAACATTTGTTTATTCTACGATGGAATACGGGTATTCTTAACGCGGGAAGGTGCAACTCCCCAAAGGGACGAGAAAAGAGAGAGGTTACGTGTGTGTATTTCGGGCCCTAAAAAAGGGCGGTTTAAGGGCTCATGCGAGACAGAGAGAGGATGGGGTTTCGCCCCGAAAGTTGAAGGGTTGGGAGAGAGGCGTCGGCTTGGGAGAGCGGTGGGCTGCGGATGCGGGGAACAGGCTCCACCCACCCCGGGGATGATGAGACGGCCAAGTGCGGGTGAAGTGGGCGGACGAGAGAGTGGAGGACGGCGGAATATTTAACCGGCCCGGGGGCGAAAAATTAAGCCTAGAGAGAGTATAGGGGAGAGTATGAGAGCAAAAGGAAGCCACGGAAGCGGTCTGCCTTATCTTCCTGCCCACACGAAGTCTCCTCCGTCCCCCACGAAGCGTGGCAACACACCCAACTAATTCGATCAATTTTGATCGAGTCCCGAGGTATTTCCGGCGATATGGGATCCTCATACTCCTCATCTTTGCAGGCTTATTTAGGCACCCCCTGAACGGCTCTCACGACGGTGTGCAGAGGAAACCGAAGCTCGTGGCAAGAGCACAGTAGACCCGTTTCGGAAGGAAGACCCCAAGCCCCGGAAACGGGTGAAAGGGTAGCTGCTGGGTGTACCGTCTCCGTTCCTGGAGTCCCCCCGTCGCCAATTTAATGGCGCTGCATGTTTCCATTCAGAGTTTTAACCTTGTCTTTTTTACACTTGTCTCCGGCGTTAGGTACCCTGTGGACATTTTTCATTTCCTTCACATTGAAGCAAGTTACTCGGTATGATTCCACACTTTTCGCTTGAAAATGGCATAACATGCCGAAACTGGGTCGGTTTGACTTCAAAAGTGTGGAAATCATGCCAAGACTTGTTTCAAATTAAAAACATTTAATTTTGTCTCTGTTACTGTAAAAACATCATGGCACGTTTTCAACTCGTTATCCGGGTTAATCTCTTCCATCTAGTCAAACCAGTCAGTATTCTCCTCGCCCTCGTCCAAATTGAAAAACCTCTAGCCAGCTGCTTCCCACCGTTCGTTAATCGAGTTTTATCTGGTTCAGCCATCTTCAGGGGTCTGCCCACTAGTCTCTCTCGTGGCGTATCTTTTTCCAGCTAGTTTTCCCATTTCCCATTATTTTGATACGGACCAACCGGTTCAACTTCGCTTCCCTCATCTCTCGTTCAAAATTAGTTATTCTATCTCTTTGTGTTTTTCCGACTACGGTTCTCAAATATTTCATTTCTAAGGCAATAAAATTTCCAAACCTGTGGTATTAATAAAGTAATTTTGTCCATGCCATATACGCATACATTATAAAATGCCTTCACAATGTATCGGTTTACAATCCATTTGAAATATGATTTGTTTAACTACTATCCGCACCTGTTGGTAGTATTTATAAGCCCATTATTTGGAAATAAAATGTGAAATGCAATGTAATCTGTTAAGGTAGTTTGAGCGAGATAGTTCCCAAGTCATAATGGACACTATATTCGAATTTCATTTTTGAATTCAAGCGTCTGTAAGAAGTATAAAGTAAATATTGTATATTAATGGTGAAAAAATATAGTTACGTATGACAAAAATTCTCAGCAATTAAATAAATATAATGACATAAGACTCTAACTTGACTCATTTTTTCACGCAGTACGGTGAAATCGCCTCCACTGGAGGTTTTTTTTGCGATTCTGTAAATAAGGACTGCGGTGAGTAATTGATTAATTTTTATAAATAGTTGCTAAAACACACAAACTACACAACGTTAGTTTTTGACGAAATATAGGTGTTGGAAGTTCCTAATTTTTTCAATACTTATGCCAAAGCTCTTTACAATCTAATATAATGCATCACATTGCAATTCAAATGTTGTATATATTCCATTAGAACCTAGGGGACATAGATCCCAGGTTCTCAATAAGGTTATTATTATTATTCTCCCTCTGGAGCGGACAGCCGTAATCTATCCCATGTAAAATACCTTATATTTTTCGGCAAATTGCTTGAAAAGTAGTTCGGCAAGGGGTTATAATTTTGATATCATTAAAAAGATAGGAGTATTTTTTTTTAATGACGTAAAATTCATCAAACTCTAGGTTAATTGATTTGTCGCTCAAGCTACCTTAACGCAGAAGTGTCATCCAAACTGACTGATGTAAAATATCATGATGGTTAATAGTTAACCAGTCGTTTTGGTACTTATTTCCGATCGCTTGTCCTTCATTCACCAAATACCCTATCCCGTACCCCCTTCCTAGCCCTACTTCCCCCATTACCTCACGGCAAATGTCAGTGCCATGAGCTTTGGTTTACAGTGTACGCCCCGGCTGAAATCAAGGGATGTGGAAGCTAAATTACTTTCGTCTCGTGGGGAAGGAAGGGGTGGTGGAGAGCAATCAGGGCCGTGGAGAGAGGGGGGGGGGGGAAGAGACAACGCCGGCGTCGTCACCCTTGGAACCTATATCGGCTCTCCGCCGCGACGAAGTTCTTTGTCTTTCCGCACCTCCCCCCTCTCCTCCCACCACGTCCATCCCCGCAAACCCCTTTCACACACCCCCCTTCGCATCCCCCCTCACTCTCTCTCTCCACACCCCGTTAATCCACCCTTCTGCCTCAACCCCCGGGTGGTGTCTCCCCCCTCCCCTCTGCTCCCTTATCTTCCTGGGACCAAGAGGAGGCGGCAGTGCTCCGAGCCAACCGGCACACACGAGATGGCGCTTCTATTCCCACTCCTCCCCCCCCCCCCATACCCTAACCCTCTCTGTGTGCGCCTTTTCGTTTTACGTAAAGGTTAAGCCCTAAATAGAGTTTCCGGACGGGTTTCGACGGAAGGGAATGTTTTTCTTCCTCGCTCCTCGGCGCTTTGGAAAGGTGTCTCCGGTTGTGGGGTGAGGGAAAGGCGCGTGCGGTAGACATTCGTGAGCAAAAGGATCGTGTACTCTCCCGAAAGCTTCTGAGTGAATGTGGCCTCCTTCGCATTCAGTGGTTCAAGTGCCACGCGGCTACTTGCGGGACTGAGATAAAAGCCACTATGGGCTCAAAGGATGTACGTAAGGCTTAAGTTAGAGATGATTATTTGAATTTTAAGTACACCCTAAGTAGTGTAGCTCGCCTCAAAATCATATTTGTAGGCATATCTAAAGCGAAAACCTAAGGAAACCTGACTATCGTATATCTAATTATAAATTATATCTTTTACCGAGCACTACTAGGCAGAAAAGACTCAAATGAATGTTTTATCCTGGCAAGGTCAATTCTCCGCATTGCTCCACATTTCGCCCTCACATCCAACATTTTAATATTGCTCTATTTTGAAGAAATTTATGATTACTATTTTCTCACCAATCCCATCATCACCGTTAAATACACGTTTTTATTTTAAACACATTGAAAACAAATGTTTTTACGGCTAGAGCTTAATTAGGTAATCACCTTAATTTTCCGGACCCTAAGCCATCCCCGCTATTCGTGATTATAAAGGTAGAACATTTTGGGGACATAAGCTCCCCCATTGTACCATAAACGCTGCTTGACATACGCTCAGAAGTGTTTCAATATCTTACAGTACGTTTGTTTAGTTATCCGCGTCAGGAAATATCTTCATAGCCCACTCCTTGCGACACGCTCCAAGGGCTGCAAAAGGGGTGGACGTATTAGCTCGAGGACCCTTCAATGTGTGCGGTAGGGTGCAGGGATAACGCTCTTACGCACCACGTGGCCACGGCGACATACGATCCCATCCCCCCTTCAAAGCAAACCCTTCGTATATTACCCTCCCTTGCTTTCCTCCCCTTTTCAACACCCGCACCCTTCTACTCCCTCCCCGACCAATACCTTGGCGCCCACATCCGGCGAATCTTCTGGGCGAGGGTGGGACGACAATGAACCAAGTCCCTCCCGACCCGACCCCGGCCACAACGAATTAACCCCGCCGACCGAGCCATATTCCTCTCTCTCTCACACACCCCCTTTCGGCACATCCCATTCCCACCCCCTGCCCTACACCCACACACTAACACTCTCCAACCCCTTTTACCCTTTCAGCAGTCAGACTGCGGCCGCCTGCCTGCCGTCCTCCCACGTGCGGCCAACACCAATAACCAGATCGGGACATTGAATTCATTCACACCCCGGCGACGACCGGCGATGAAGGGGAAGCGGTTCGAACTCACTCCCCGTGGCTCCGAATCGGCGAGCGCCATTTGCCGAGAGAGAGAGAGAGTGCGCCCTTTTAATGTATCACGTTCCCGCGCGTGATTCGCATTCCTTCACCCCCTCGCTCCCACACACCCTAATCATCGCCAGAGCAGCTCACGGGGATTAGCGCTTATTCTCTCTCTCGTGTGAGGGCAAGTTATCGAAGTTGTTTCAGAGTCATTTCGCCAAATGCGAAAAGAGTACATCAAAAGGCTGCTGGTTCAAGGTAGTTTGAGCAATGCATCATTTTGATTAAAATCCAATTAATTTAGCCTGATATATAAGAAAAATATCTCGTTTCCAATTATAACACAATATTCGCCACTTCCCACTTTACTTTTCGAGTTATTTTCCAAAATATACCAGCCATTTTCCATGGTAAATGGTACGGATAAGCACCCCAGAGAGGTTTTTTTAATTAATGAGGAATTTATAACACATAGATCTCATCATAAATTTAACAGTCCGTAGTTTGCATTAATTCTCAACAATTTAAAAAAAATCAATTACTGACCGCATTAATTTTTACAGAATAGCAAAATATCTTTGGTTGTGAAGGCGTTTGCACCGTACGGAGTGAAAAAAATAGTCAGCATAAAGACAATACGTGCATGCATATTTATGTTAAATACTGAGAATTTCAGGCAATAAAACAATATATTTACGCCATTAATCCTAAAATATTTGCTTTATGCTTCTTACAGCTGCTGAAATAAAAAATAAAAGAATGTGACCTCTGTGATAACAAGGGAAAAATCTCGCTCAAATCACCTTAAAGCTGCTTATTTGAATTAAACCGAACGAGGTTTAGTCATAAGCCCCCCTCCCCGGCGATGCGACCTCGTGTTGGATTCGTTTGACACTATGGGGACGGCTCGTAAACATGATGGAGTTGGTGGAGGTTCAAGTGATAGAGGAAGGGAGGATATACTCCCAGCGTTGGAAGAAACGCTGCTCTGAGCTTTAAGTAAGCCACCCAGGGTGGTTGGGTCAGGACCCGATTCCTGTAAGCAGCAATTTCGACAAGATTGCTGGAGGTGCAAACTTCGGCGCGTATCACACACACGACCACATTTGTGAAATACTTTCGAAACAGATCTAAATGACTCCTACATGGAAGTTTTCTATTCGTTTCCTACTCAACGCCTTACTTGGTTTGCCACCATATGATATTATCTCTCTCCGTTTAGAGTGCGATAAATCCATCCACAGTGGAAAAAACTCGATCCGCAAGACAGTGTACTAATTTTATGTGCGGTTCAAACACGTCAACATTTCTAGTCACTTATGACTCTTCCATGTGCTCCCTTATTTACCTATGAATACAGTTTATCTTGAACGTTTTCAAGCATAGTCAGAAAGAGTTACGTAACATTCTAGCAATGGACAGGGCAATGCAATTGAATTTTTCGTTCAAGGAGTGTAAGGTGAAAAATCAATAAGTACTGATGGTATAATCCAATGCAAAGGTAAGTGGGTTTGACCCACTTACCTTTGCATTGGATAAATGTTTGCGAAGATTTTTCCTCTTTGCAAAACATGTCACTTTTTCATCCGATATTTTTCTTACAAAACTGACGAAACGATAATGTTTGCGCACCAAGGGTGGCGAAGTTCAAATAGTGTCGTGAGCCGGAGCATGGGCCACAACATAATCAAGGTTAATCCCATTACCAAGATTCAATTAGCTCCCGCCCCGTCATCTGCCGAATTGGGATTCGCGTGGGAGGTCTGCTGAACGCTACTGCTTTGAGAGTCAGCACTCGGCGAATAATTGTATCGTTGCGACACTCAGCGAAATGGAATGCGCCAACCTCACGTATTCTCTCACGTGACGCGTGCGAAGACAAGTCATAAAGAGGAGTGCGAACTTCGTATGATTCGTCGCGAGAGGACATTTGCGAGTCCAGTCGCGCGTGGATTCACGGCCACATTTTTGTCCCGCGGTGCTAGCATCATGCCCTGCGGTATACACCTATTTATGGCTTCGCACGCGGTGCGTGACGATAGCCTCGCCTCTTTAGGAAGAAGGGGTGAACGCAAATTAACTCCCGGGCAAGGAACTTCCCTATCGGCACGCGGCTAACAGCCTTTCCCTCCCACCCTAATACGTTGCCTCCTATCCACTCCTTTCCCTTCCTTCGCCCACGCAATCCTCACCCTTTCCCCCGAGTTCAACATCTTATCTCCTTTTCTTTTCCCGACTCGGAACTTTTCCTTTCATATCCACCACCGTCTCACGCTCAAACTCCCTTTCCATTCAACCATACTTCTCCCCAAACATCTCGCCGCCTATTCCTTCCTCGCTCCCTTCTACTCTTCAACTGTGCCGAACTCTCCGAAAACACCGCCCCCTTGCTCTCTCTCTCTCCAACCCTTAAGAGAGCCCTTCAACGCCTTATACCATCCCTCCCCACTCGCAGACCTCTTTTTCGAGGCCCGACAAACTATGCGCTCACGGAATTGTCGGAATTTTGCCCACCACCTCCTCTCCCTTCTCTTCCTCCTCCTAACACTTGGGTGGGGGGTGGAGCAGGAGGGCGGGAGCGCGTTCACAATAGCCCGGATCCTGGAGAAGTTTCCTCCACCGATAATGCTCCAACAATTCTCAGGTAACGACGACTCCCTCTCTCCCTCCTTCCTTCTCCCCTGTTCTCTTGACTGCAAACCCCCTTCTTCTCCGACCCCCTTATTCCATCCCTTCTCTCATACCTTTATGTCGCCCCAACCACTTGCCCCACTTCGCTCCACACCCTGTCGCCGTTGTGTATGCAGAGAGGCTCCCATGCCTACCTCCTCCCCTTCCCCCCCAAAACCTCTTCCCTCTCAAGGAGGAAGAAAAGGTCCTGAAAAACTCAAATATGCGGGATTCAGCGCCAAAATACGGTCAACGTTACGCTTAAAATGAAAAGTTCTCTCCGTATTATTTACCTACATGCGCTTAGAAAATAGAGCACTCAAACAATTAGCATTTTCTACAATCACACACAATTCTTTTATCTCATCACTCGATTAGGGAAACGCAAGTAAGATTTCTACCAACAATCCCTTCCGCAAAGCCCTTGTGGCGGGTCGCAGGGTACAACGACGATGCCGACGTTCTTTGGCTCCTCTCCGTCAAAAACGAGACCTCACGTACCGCTTGTGATATTTTGAAGCGTGGAATGTCCTTCGATAATTCAATTGAAAATTAACCCCAAGGAAAATAGCTTTGTTATAGGCACATGCTGCCGAAGCCATGGTCAGTCTTAATAGCAAAATGTGGAGATTAACTAATCACAGCTAATTTCAGCATATCTAAAGTTAGTTTTTTACCAAATGACTTCTATTACATTTTCTTGTATTTCCTGCAATAAAACACAAGGGATAAATCCTACTAATCATCGTCTATCGAGGAGGGTAGTTACATTTGAAAGATTCTGATCCATTCTCAATTTGGTTATTCCCAACCTTACCCTTCATTTTGATAATACTTGAGGTCGTGAGTTCATATCATCTAATTAGTCTTTCGAATTTATCCCGATCTCTTATTTAATGCTTATTTAATGACATATTTGTGGATTTTCTCTCTACAATTCTTTTGTGAGAGGCTAAATCAGCTCGTCGTTCCGGAATAAACCATACGACTCACATCAGCGCTTTTTAAATTGAATGCGTCAACGAATCTATTCTTACATACGGTCATGACATTATGCAAAGGTATGAGCTATTGACAACGTTGTTGACGAAAATCCTAAGCTAATATTTTCAAATAAGTAAACCAATTCAAATGCGAGTACTTTGGCTCGTACCCCGCAATCCTTTTTCCGCCCATATCATCAATGTGTTTGCAGAAAGGCGCCGATAGTCACCCTCCCCACCTCCTTGCCATAACCTCCGTCACTCCTCCTTTTGAGGGGATACCTTCCCAAAGTCTCCGCCCCCCTTCTCCCCCAAACGGAGCAAACAGTCCACACACCCACCTTCACTCCCCGCCCTTCTGGAGCCCTTTCATCCAAAGATCCTTACCTTTTTTTCTTGTATGGAGTGAAGAAAGAGAAAGGGGGAGCATGAGAGGTTGAAGACAAAAACGCTCGGAAGAAAACGAACTCCTTTTCTTTCTCTCAAAACCCAATGCCCACATCACCTCCATCCCTAACTGCCTTGCCCGAATCTTTCCACATCTTCCTCCTCATACTGTTCCACCGCATGCCAGACTAGCTCAATCCCCCTCTACTCTTCCCCAACCGTTCTATACCTCCCCTTGTCTTTCACCTCAATATACACCGACCTCCCCCGTGGTGGTACAGACACCATCGACACAGCCATTCCTATCCACCCCCACTTGCCAATCTTTTTTGAGCCTCCCCGGGAAACTGCTCCCTCTTCGGCAGTTCCCAGTGAAGCGTCCCGATGGAGTCCCCGAGGAGATAGGCAGGGTAATTGTCGCCGGGGAGGAGGAAGGGGTTGTTTTCAGATTGGGGTTGGGGGAAGGAAGGGATCAGGGTGTGTGAAACGAGGAAGGAGGGTAAGTTACTGAGTGAGAAACCCTGAAATGGATACAGGGAGGCGCTCTCCGTCAAGAGATAGGGGTGATAGAATAAGACGTGTGTGTGTACATGGATGATACAAATACATAGTGGCATGTTGAACAAAATACAGTTCGGAGTTGTGAGGTTGGTTAAGATGCCTTGCATGTAGATAGTTAGACAGGAACATGATCATTAAGGGATCACACGTACAGCATCAGTTAGCGAAGGTACTTGTACATATTAATAATCCACAGCGTTAAGAGGGAATAAACTGACTCATATAATACTGACATTTTGGCGAAAAGTTATCTTTTCCAGGAAGAAATATGAAGTTGTATTACAGACTCAGAGTCAGTTCGAAGCCACACAAGAAAAAAATATATAAATTTCTCACAGATAATGATAGCCCTTAGACCGACATACTATCACTTGAGCTGGTTTCTTCCTAAAAACTACTAGCTTTGGAGCTTTCTTTGTCATTTTTATTGTAACAAGGCTATACCTATTCAGTCGGTAGGTGAAAGAATAGATATATCCGTAGATATATTAGAATTAAAAAAAGTCGAAACACAAAAACAAATGTGGGAAGGTACTTCACGTACACGTGAGAGTACGTTTAGTAGATCACACCTATTCATCATGTTGATAGGTACATGGCCGCGTGAATGATTGCATTTATGCGTACATTAACGATCTAGATTTATATGACTGAATGAGCCCATGTGCTCCGTTTTTGCGTGAGTGTATGTACATGGACACAAACGCACATCAGCACGCACCATTTCGTGTATAGGGTCCGTCGGATGAGACGAATGCTTAGGCGCGTGGGGCACGATGGGATTGAGGGATGGGGGAGGGTATGTGGGGGGGGGGGGCGGATACGGTGGAGGGCTTTATGAGACGAGGAGACGAAATACGAGTTGATTAGCCGTCTCTCGCCAGTCGAGTGTGCGAAACGTGGTTAACGAGGACTCGTATTACAAGCCGAGATTAGAGGGGATGCTGGGAGGGAGGTTAGGGTGGGTGGGTACGTGAAAAGGCACGGAGGAGTGGAGAGGAGGAGGGAAAAGGGAATGCTGGGAAGGGCTTTATGGGATGACCAACCGTCACTCGAGTTCGAAAAGTCCCGTCCGTCCGTAGAGAGGGAAAGAGTCCCCACGATATAAAAACTGTCGCGAAGTTCCCAATTCGGACACCATTTTTGGCCCTTTGCGGGAAAAGTGAGGAAACTTCCCTTCTTTCAGGTGCCTTGGGAAAAAATTCCACTGATCTCTCGACCCATCCATCCCGATACAACGTACATAAATCCAATAATAGTTACCGAATGAAGTCGCAGGGATTGGGATTACGAGAGTACGTGCCTCAAGTTGCCACTGGGGAGAATCATCGCAAGCTGATGAGTCTGGGGGGCTGCGTTAAACCACTGTGTGGCTCGCCCGTCAGCCCCGAGCCTGTCCGCTCTTAATCCTGCCGTGGACACTGTTATTAAGATTTTATTGCGAAACATAAACCACAGATGGGGCAGGGATGGCCTCGGCACTATAAAATCGTAGTGGGTGCTACCAAAAAGGCCGCATGTGCTGCCTTCGCTTGCCCATCGACTATAATTTTGATGAGGTTTATATAAAAGGTACGTAAAGCGTTCATCGGGAAAATAGGATTTAGGCGAACGTCCGGTTTTTATCCCAATGGAGGGATTATTCCACTGTGATGTCCTTCGTCTGAGTGCTACTAGGATATCACATAGGGTGCAAAAAACGACCACTGGATGGGCTGATAAATAGTTGAACTCTAGAAGACCTCAATTAAAACACATTTCAATACGTTGGTTTATATCTCATCCTGTTTTTCACTGAAAAATAAAACACTGCTATACCCTTCCTCTAAATTCTCCTTCAAAATACGAGATATCCAACTACTTATTCACCAAGCAATCAAAAGATGTTCATAAGATAATGAGGTTTAAAAAACGATAAGACCCTTTCATTTAGCACAGATGTATACACTTCTCTTATATATCCATCTCCATCACGGATTAGTAGCATGACCTATGTGCACCGGTGCTTCAGCAGCAATGCCCATCATAAGAACTTAGCAGGGCAGTTCAATTGTATCGACAGTCCAGTAGAACCCAGTGAAATATTATGCCAAGTTATATTCACCTCTATAAAGCTGGATATTCCCATAGTTAATCAGACATTACCGGGGCAGTGTCAAATTCTATCTCAACCTTCTGGCCTTTCTTAAAACAGCGTACTATATTCTGAAGCCCAGTTAGCTCACCGAGATATCATTACACTTCTCGATAATTATCTTGATTACAATTCTCCTCCAAGGTAAGGTTCAGTACTCGGAGACGTTGGAAAACTGCGTACGCCAATTCCAACTAAATCATATCGTTATATATTCTCCCACGTCTGGATGAACACATGAGCTAAATTTTATCACCTGATAACACTTCATTGATCGTTCCAGATACGTCAAACTTACATTTTATGGACTATTATTTGAAGAATATATGGAATGGAATGAAAAAAACCTTTAGGGCCGACAAATTCAATGCTGGATTCTCTTGGAAAGTATTAGTTGATTTTCAATCCTAGGTAATTTGTCAAAATTGTTGATTATAGTTATTATCTCCGTCTTAATTTGTTCCCAAATAGTTTTTGGGTTAAATATATATACCCATCACACCATTCCATTTCGGGGCAGGCACAGTTTTAAAAGTTTGATTCTCAGTGATAAGCCTGCAAAGCTGACTCTTATTTAAAATTTTCCTCCATACTGCCCTATCCTCTCACATTTCTTTTGCTTCAGTGGCACTCATATTGCTTCATGCACGCCCTCCTGTTCTTTAGACTCATAATATTTCTTCTCTTTAGAGCATCTTCCTCCACATTTACCCAATAATTTCTTGGTCCACCCCCCTTCCTCTCACACAACTCACTCCTCAGTTTTTGGGGCTAAATAAAGAAAAATATACGATCATATACTTAAAATCACCAAGATGGTAGAAAGTAGACTGGGAGGGTATTTTCTTCTTCCGTCTCCCTCTCCCTCGTCCCCAATTCTATCTCTTGATACAAATAAGATGTAGTATAGTCCACTTTTTCACAATTATAACGTGTCTCGGCGTATTACATCGCCATCATCACGTACAGTCTATTGAGTACGAACAGTGCAAATAAATGTTTACTGTGGTGAGTGGTCAAAGCAATTGAATTCAATCCACACGAAATAAAACTCGCTGAATAGGGGGACAAATGAGAGATCACCCAGAGCAGGAACCAGTCCTTAGGCGCAGGGAGAGAAAAACTGAAGCAGAAAAAAATAAGAAAATTCCCACCTTGCCAACATTTCTCCTTTATCCAGAGGGGTATGGGCGACGAAACATCGTATGGTTGAGCCTACCCCATCGCCTCCTTCGCGCCGTCCATCTTTCCTCTTTGACCCGGGGAGGCGGGCGTATCTCCCGTCAAAAGAGGAGAAGAGGCTTCCTGCTTGCCGCTCGAGGGCGAGGCAGAGTAGGGCGAAGGGGTCGGAGGAGGAGGCGGGATGGGGCTGGCGACTGCTCGAATAAGGGATCGAGAAAGACGACCTTGTTAGGACCACGTCGAGAGGATCCGAAAGGAGAGAGGAGAGTGTAGGGGTCCTAGGAAGAGGGGAGAGGCAGGATCTAGGGTGAGGCATTAGTGATGGGTAAGGTAGGAGGAGAATGGAATGGCCTATCTAGAGAATGGGGAGAGGGTTGGGTAGCTCAAGAAATGGAGGGATGAAAGAAGGGAAAACTGAGAGAGGCATGTGGATCCCCAGGAGACAAAGGCACCACAGATGTAAGAGGGAGGGAGTGGAGATGAGTATGTGGAGGATCAGGGATCCCTAGGATGTTAGGGGTCCCGGGTGGTGAAGGCGGCGTGCCAGCGAACAGCCGATGGCCGTCTCTTGGTGATTTCACCTTTCTCTTCCCACACGATTCCTCTTCGAAGGTCTTCCCCGAGAAAGGGCGTGCTTAGAATGAACGGAAAGCTATGTATGCTGTCAAGAATCGCATGCGTCCTCCACAAAAGGTTCCTCAGATTCTCCAAGCGATGGCGTGCTTACGAGGCATGAGAAAAACCATGAGGAGAATAATTAGCGAAAAATTAGGCCTGCTCACCTGATATTATGAACATGATTCCCCAAGTTCATTGTTCTCCGCGGAGCCATGCTCAACCGTGTCACACGGGAAGGCAGGTAGAGATAAGGTTTTGATTCATAAGCACATTGTACATTATTCTAGGAGTTTTCTTTGAAATTATATCGTGATGCATGCAACCTCCCCATCTTCTAACATTTCACTTTTTGGATAACGATAACATTTTTAGAAAAGGCATCTCAGGGCCAGTATTCAGTATGGTTTTATAGTATTTTCTATTTTCAAGTAATTCTCCTTCGTCCCAGTAATATTATGGTTTCTATTGTATGAAAATATGAATGTTTTAAAGAAACATGACATACTGATAAAATACCTATATAAAAGAAAATTTGATACGAGAGCAAAATTATACTCGATATCTCGTGCAATTATTTTACCTGAAGACAGTAATTATTCTTAAGTTTCATTGTAAAAAGCACAATTATTTGAGGAGGGATTGCTAGCTTGCTTTTTATTGATTCGAAGTGTATCTCTGTTGTGGGAGTTTATTTGCGAGCCTAATTCAGCAGATTTACTCGATCGCAATTGACGGATTATAGAATCCTATTCCGCTTCATTGAGTGGAAGATGATTACGGAGAACGGGCCGATACCTCAGTGTACACTATCACTAAAAACCCGCAGCGCGAAACGAATGAACACACGCAACCGATTTCGGCGAAATGATTTCTTTGTACTGCCACAAAACCAACCCCGCATGAATGAATTCATGAAGCCGATTTCGTCGGCAATACATTATTGATAACGGCAAATACACCAATCCCCTCTCCTCATGCACTAAACATCGAATCACTCTAATATATCGAATTTCACTTCCCTGTCTCTCTCCCTCCCTTTATCTCGTTTAATTTTTCAAATGGCCGCTGCCTCCAACCAACGCACCTGGCTCACCGCGCTCGCACCAACACCGCGCCGCGATGCAAAGATATGGGCAATAACGGCGGTCCGGAGGGAAGCAGAAAGAAAGAGCAAAAAGCGAATTGATTCGCTCAAAACTGTATGAGCGGATTTTGTGAGGCGTGGCTTTTGGGTAGAGGATGGTTTGGGTAGAGACGTGATGGAGAGGTGATCGGCTTAGGAAGCTGTAGGTCACGTGAATTGATTGCAAATAGAGATCACGAGTAGCCTAAAAAAATCGAACTCAAAGGTCGTTTTTTGTTTCCCGTTCCTTATCCATTAAAGGTTTACCCTGAAAAATGCATTAAAACGGCAACTAACAATTGATTAAAAACAAAAGCACCGCAATTTGGCAATTTCTTCATAATCTTCACAACTAATCTTGATTCCCTATAAGCACTGCACATGGTAGCAGGAAGGTAATAGGAAACGATGTCTACTTCAAGAACGACTCCGGAAGATGGCTGAAGAGATAATCCGGAGATAAAAGAAAGAACACAGGATACTTTTCAAGAATTCTGTGGGAAATAAACTTCCGCTAATCATTTGTTAGGAGCACATGGGAATCAATGATAAATAAATTGCATGCAATTTGAATTTCTGTGAAAAAGGTTGAAAAAAAAACTATGCTTAATTTTTTTGGAAGAATGGAAGACCTTGTTAAATTCCAATGAAAGCATAGCAGCAAATACGCTAAGGAAAAAATCGAGAGGACGTTCTTTTGACTGAAAACTGCTTTTTCTTAAGAAATGAGATGTCAGAAGTATAAAAAAAAACTATGTCCATCACCTATCATCGGATAGTTCGTTATCTGGGGTCAACAACGACACGACACTTGAGGTAAATCACGACGGATTGAGTACTGCACTTGAAGCGCTCTCGAAATAGTACTCAATCGGGCATAGGAATTCGACTGAAAAGATAGCCACCCCAGCCGGAATTCGAACACTAGGGTCCCTTGGTATAAAACCCCAGTACTCTAGCAACCAAACAAACCCGGTGAACGATCAAATATGAGTGAGGCGAGGGAGGAGAGGAACCAGGGAGGGAGAAGGTGAGTCTGGGGACACCCGTGGGGTCGCTTTTGTCGCTACGGTGGTGGCGCGTGTGCAGACTGCGAGACTGCGACAAGAGGGGGGACCCCGTGCCTTGCCGCCGCAGGTGCCGGCGAAGGAGGCCCCCACTAGGCGGGCCAAACGAGTGGTGAGGAGAGGAGATACGACGGACACGTGCCGATTCTTTCATACCAGCCGTCGACCGCGGAGCCACGCCCCCCCCTTCCCGCCAGAACACGTCCTCCTGGCGAATGTAATTGGGGAGGTGGGTTGGGGGCCTTGGGGGGAGGGAGGGAAGTGGGAAAACCCTGGCGGATATGGGACTGAAGGCGTCGACCGCAGCCCTTTTACAACTGTTCTGGCTTCCTCCTAACCATTATGAGCATTAGCCGACGTGATACGCGGGCGAAAGATAACATCGCGCAGGTGTGAAACAGAAAAAATAGTAAAATTAATTTAAAAACTGAAAAATTGGAGCTAAAAAAGGATATTGAAAGAGTATTTAACCCAAAAAATTACATTCTTCATGCTCACGTACAAATATAGAGCAGAGCTTATTTTCATTTAAGTAACTTTTTATTAAAATCTTAGTTTTCGGGCGATGTGTATTTTAAGACTGTAATCTATTTAGCAAGCATTCAGTTTCGTCTTCTCTTACACACCACAGACCCGATTAGGCAAGGATTGTGAGAATATATTCGCCATAGGGGATGAAATTCGCTATGAAAAAATCGTTTTTACTGGACCGGGCTTCAAACCTGGATCTCCCAATTGTCGGTCAGGTGTGTTAGCCAGCCACGAATTAATCCCCTGTGGTGCACTCATTGGATCCCGTGGACGTGACTGCGTGCCACATCAGCTGTGCAGCCGCAGTGATTTGGAAATATGAGAGTACGCAATTCATCATACGCCAATTTAACCGACAGTTGTGAGCCTCGCGTTTAACGGCAAGTTTCACCTCCGACACTTCGGCACAACTCCCCATTTTCCTTCGCCCGTGAGTGGATGGGGTGGGACTCCGACAACCGAGAGTGAATGCCACCGGGGGAGGGCGGGGACCGATGACGTAATAGAGGGGGCGGTGCGGGACGAGGATGCGGTCGACGCGGGACAGAGAGGATTGTGGGAAACGCTTCAAATGGAGGAGAGGGGGGATGGGGAAATGGACGAACCGGGGCAGAGAGAGAGAGCATTGTGCCGACTCCTTTCAAAATCGGGAGCAGCGGAAGCCGTGCTTCGAGTGCGGGTCGCTATTAAGGCTGCCTCCGGATCCTGACTGAATGGCAATGGACGATTAGTGGCAACAGAACCGAAATGTAAATATGTCAACCTTCAGCATCTCCTTCGTCGTTAATTTTTAATTTTGTTCAATCAGATATAGCTTCAAGTAGTTCTACACTGACTATGTGAGTCAAACAAATACTAAGTTCATGATGAGAAAACCACCTTTGTAAATTCCACAAACTTTCTTACGCTGGCACGACGCGCGTTTCACCACACTGTGGCATACTCATGTGCCACATGGCATACTGTGGTGGCACATGAGTATGCCACAGTGTGGTGAAACGCGCGTCGTGCCAGCGTAAGAAAGTTTGTGGAATTTACAAAGGTGGTTTTCTCATCATGGATATCCATAATTTCCACGAGGTCAGGCCTGAGATCATCAGTTTTATTAAATACTAAATTACACATTTTTATTTCATTTAAAAATCCTGTTATCGCAGATTAAATGCCAAACCTTTTTGAAAACCAAAATTAAGGCACAAAATTTGCAGATTATCCCACGAATATATTTTTAATGCCCATATTTGTCCAGCCATATGAGACGACTGCAGCGCCACTTGTATGGAACCACCGCATTTTGACTTCAATTACGACAGTAATTCGCTAATAACCTCAAGAAACAGGTGGTAAGATTCCCAATTTTTTAAAATTCAATTTTTTTAGGACTTTTCGCTTCTTTAAAGAGTTTTAATTAAAAGCTTTCTCACTCAAAATGAATGTTTTTCTGCTGTTATCAGAGGGATCTCCATAAGATTCCATGAGAAAATCTCCACTCTCAAGGCTGAATTACAGTAAAACTACCCCGGAAACCCTAATTTTTCATCTTAGTTTATAAAACGCACTTCAAAAATGCTATATTTGTGTTTTCAGAATTTGTGGAATAAGTAACCCTGAGGCCAGAGACCTTAGGAAAATCGCACTAGGGATGAAAACGGTGTCACCAATGAAGGTACCCTTCGTTGGCTCCTAAAACAGCTCATTTTTATATTAACTATATTCATGAATGTATCTTATTTGGATCAATAAACTTATTAAAATTACTAATTACGCAGCTGTATAGCTGCTGTCTTAGAGAAATCATCGCTTCATGCTCCAAGAATTAAAAATGTGTCGGCTTATCTGTAATAATTGTCTGTCATACTTTCTGAACTCAGCGATAAACTCTAAAATATTCATTTAAGTTTAACTCACGAATTTCAATTTTGGTAAGATATTCCACATGCACTAAATTTATTAGATAAAAATTAACTTGGGCAAACATTTAACAACATTTTAACTTTCAGCACAAATACAAGCTTCAGTCACCATGACTCATGATTACTACAACGTTCACATATTGTTTACATCCACTAACAATTCGGATGTAGATTAATTATGAATTGATCCCTTATACATTTTTTACAGTGATTTGGCCCTTTGGCCCTGTTGGAAAATTCCCTAGAAAATTGAACCCCCGTTTTCCCTAGAAAATATGCCTCTAGGGAATAATTTCCCTGGAATGTATTTTCCCTGGGAAATGATTTTGAAAGTGAGTTGCAGTGGCTTAGAATATATTTGTTTTACACCCTCACACCTTGTTTATAGTTGACTGTAAGTCGTCATCTTTTAAATGGTTGCACACATTTTTTACGGACTAATATTCTGTCATTCACTATAATTAATTGTGATAACTCTATGATTGTATCAATGAAACTGTGCAGAATACATTTTTGTTTAAATTTAATAATTAGAACAGAAGATATTAAACACAGTAAATTTGTAAAATTAACAAATGTTTTTATGAATATGTATTTTTTTCTCTACAGTCATTCACTCTATGCTCTGCAAACTGTAATCTATGTAATTACTGGTGTAAGTTTTCCTATGCAAGAAGGTTTTCCCTAAAGTAGCGTTTTATTCTAGGGAAATTACCGACCGAAGTCTTTCATTTCTAAAGAATTCAAAGAAGAAACAAAATTCCCTGGAGTTTAAGGGAATTTCCTTAGGAGATAAATTTCTATTCTAAGGTATTTCCAATTTTTATCTTGCTTTTCCCTATGTTCTAGGGAATTCTTAAAGGGAAATTTCCATCACGGGGAGAACCTGCAAACTGCGACCACTTCAAATGTTGACAATAACAACATTTCTCAAAACCAAGGATACGCACAAACAGGACCTGCATGGAGAAGTAAGCGCACGGAAGGATTTCGAAAAGATTTAAAGGTGCTCCAGGGGTACTAGCGATGCAGCATCCTGTGCCGGCGGATCTGCCTCGTGGTCCACCACAGAGCGCCGGGATTGTCAGAGAGGAAAAAGGAATGAATAGTGCGGTGGACTGTGAAAACAGGCTTTGTGGGCTGGGGAGAAGAACGGTTGGATGGGGGCGGGAGGGCGAACGGCCGCGCTGGCCCCATTTCGCCTCTCTCTCAGTGCGGTCGCAGACGGCGGGGCGAAAAACAACCGCAGTTGCATCGAGGGAAGTGAGGAGAGGGAGCGGGCACGGAATTGAGTGGGGTCTTGGGGAAAATCACAGCCTCTGGGGACAGTCCCCTGAAAACACGCCAGCAATCATGTGTGAGCAGACCACACAGAGGTCGTATCCGAGACGATCGCCCCTCATGTAGCTGATGCGTTTGCGGTGCAAGACTCCGGGTAAAAGGGATGTGGCGGCGACAGCTCCGCGCCACTACATTCCATCCACCGGGGGCAGGGAACTCCTAAGGGTGCGTGGAGTTTTAAGTACGGGGAAAAAATTGGGTGCATCTCGGGATTTGTGGCTTATTCACATATTAAAATCTACAAGAGGGGACGTAAGGAGGCACTCGAACCCACTGAAAATCACCAATGTAAAGGGTTTACACCATCTCAATTGTTGTATAAAATCTGAAAATTATTATAGCTTTAATCACTTGTTAATTAAGTGTTTTATTTTTATCCACCCAGAAAAGAAATTAACACCTAAAGGTTTCTGATATTTGACAGAAAATTGAGCCACCACCATCAAATACCTTGATGGTTGTAAGAAAGGGAATCTTACTATACCTAGTGAATGAAAAGGACTGGCAATTTTCCACAAGAATATATTTTAAATCGACCGGTTTCGGTGTACAACACCATCATCAGGTCCATCTGATGATGGTGTTGTACACCGAAACCGGTCGATTTAAAATACGACCTGATGATGGTGTTGTACACCGAAACCGGTCGATTTAAAATATATTCTTGTGGAAAATTGCCAGTCCTTTTCATTCATGATATTATTCTATAAAATTAAGCCTGAAACAACAACTTTTATTACTATACCTACATTTCATAAACCCTTAAATAAGGCATGACAAGTAAATGATATGGCGATGTTTAAAAAATTAGTGTGTAGGAATCGCCACCAACTTCACAGGCTTTTTTGAGCTTGTATTCTTTGCTAGACTTTACAATAAGTGGAAATAAAAAATATACATTTCCTTTCACTTAACAAATAATATAGCACCCGATGGTTATAATAAACAAAATTAATCCTAACAAAGGAACATTGCGCTAAAACAAGGAACTTCTAATTAAAAGGATATTATATAATAAACAATTACCGAACACCACAACAAAACAATTTTTGGAAGCTTTTCTGTCGCTTACAAGTATTCAATAATAAAATGATTGTGCATTCACAAACATAGCGACGGTTATTTCAAGAATGAAAAATATCCAATAAAGAGTTATCTTCCACGCCATCCTAAGCCATTTATTGAAACCCACATCAGCTTGAAATTCACTGAAAATGGAGCTCAGGGTTTCACCATTCTCGGTTCTCTTCTAAAATATCATCCGGTGGAACGGAGAGAGACTGACTTCGAATTGTAGGAGCAGAGACGCGGCAAGGGAAGGGAGGGAAAAAGAGTGAGGAGGGAATTGGAAGGAAACAGAAATCCCACATTCGAGTAAAACAGGCCTCATGAAATAGTCAAAGGGAATCATAATTCAGATGTGTCACACCGATATTCCTCCGGATGGGACGGGATGGGAGATTGCCTCGGCAGGAGGTGAAAGGGGGGTGGGGAGAGATCCTCCCCCCCCCCACCCTACCCTTATACGTCCCACGGCAGGGGAACACGCTAAATCAGTTTTTCAATATTTTCACCTGCCGCTCTCGGGAGAGGAGGGAATCAGATTCGTGGGAACCGATGGCAGCCTTGGGAATATTACATTCCAATGTATTTCCAACTGAAGGTTGGGGGTCCGTACGTCAATGACGTCAATTGTTTTGTGCTTTTAGGCGCCCTCCTGCGATGCTCAGGATTTTGGTTAAAGGTTGCACGTCTCGAGGCACTCAACAACTAGTTCAATTTTATTTCCTGCGTTATAAAAAAGAGAGGCATATGTAGAAGTTTAATCATAAAACGAGAAGCTCCTCTATATTGTACGTCTTTACTCCAAGACTTGTGTCGAAGTATTGGGAGTAAAAGTAAGTTAAAAGACCAAATTTTTTCGGAATTTAAACGAGTTTCGGCACCCCACGTAGCTGAAGTTGAACACAGGAATACTGGTAAAAGAGTTAAATTAGAGGGAAGATAACAGGTACCTACTTAGCATTCATGAAAACTTCTTACTCGATTGTTTTGTGGAAAACGGGTGCTTAAGCGGCTTCGAAAGTATTTTCCATCAGAAAAAAACTTTAGTGAAAACTAATTCTGATCGAAGTGAAAGGTGCATACATGTTTCCACACATGTACGAGGCTTTCAGAGAACCTTTCGTCATAAAATTCGGAAACAAGTTCGGCAAACATGAACATGCTTTTCAAGAGGACATGCTAAAAGTTATCCTTCAAATTTAATCTTTTCTCGTGTGGGGAACGCAATTTCCCAGCATCGGGGCCGTGGGGGGAAATGTCGCATGACGCAGTGACTCGAGTGCACGAGCCAGTCTTTTAAAAACGAACACAATAGATTTCGAAACTTAGGCGTGAATGGTAGATGAATATTCAATGCTCACTTAGGGTCGACTGACACACTTGGCACTGCACTGAGAACCGTGAGATCACTGCCCAGGCGCGATGTTTGCAAATCCACCCTTTGGCGTGACAATTGACGTTCCATTGATCAACTTCACCCCTTCGATTCGCAAGGTCAAGAATACGCACGGCTTCAAATAAAAATGAACACTGGAAAGTCTTCAAAAGAATGTTAAATGAGATTCAATCAGACTCGATGGCCGTTATGAAGACGAATCGGTCTAAGATTAGCTAGTATTACTGACAGAGAAATCACATGTTGTGCCATCACAAGGAGCGGATACTTCATCTACGTGGCAATTTGAAAAGTATCACATCCCCATTCCAAATGAGGCGTATCAATGATCACTGTCAAGGAAGGTTGTTGAGCCATAATAGAAGAATTCATAGCATAATGAGAGCAAGTGGTTCAAATTTTAATAATTTGATTGCATTTGTGCAAATATTTAATTAAAATTCCCGATTTATTTCCATTTACGACTGGATGAACTAAAAAATGGATTTTTAATTCAGGAAATAGTCATTGAAATATAAATTTAAGGAAATGCCCCGCATTGTATTGCCCTGTATACGCCACGATCTGACAAAATGAATGATTTTTTCTAATGAATAGAAATTGGAACTATGAGAGAATATTACTTGTCTGCTCCAAATATATAATAAAAAGATCGTTAAACCAAATTCCTCATCCATGATATTCATGTATGCTTGAGCTGAATGGAAAATTGAAAATATTTCTCGCAAAATGAATAGATGCAAATCCGAAAGAAATCATGCCCGCTACAGACCTCAATCAGGAGAAATATTTCCATCGCAAATCTATAATCGAACAAAAAAGGAATAAATATCACTAAACCCTATGCTTTTAATTACTAGAAAGTGTGCCATTCGTTTTAGGTCAAGCTTCTGAACAACGTTTGCCAAAATATCATGTAAAATATGACTCATTGCATGAATATGAAGAGGAATGATCAATCTATTCTAAGCTGATAGTTAACAGTATGGTGTATTCCAATTTCAGTGATGGTTAGAGACTGATTTACAGAGAGTGGACTGTAGAAAAAAATCCCTTTTTCACAAAGTGAAAGAAATAACATCGCCAGTCATTGAAATCGTCATTAATGGTGACACGAGTAGATTGCTCTCTTTGGAAAGAACATAGTTATTCATTTTGTAAGAGGGGGGAGGGGGAGAAGGAGAGAAGAAAAAGCCACGTCGGAGTGTTTTTTCTCTCCTTTCTCTCTCTCTTTTTTATTCGGAAAACCCGAATCGGACGACCTGAGGACGACGGATGGCAGTGGAACCCATTAAATCCCATCCTCCCTCCCTGCAACCGCCATCTCGCACGTCTTTTTTTCCATCTCTCGCTCCCCCTTATAACACCCCTTCCCCCTCCTAACCCCCCCCCCTCTCCCACACACCCTCCCACTCCACAGAATCTTCTCTCGGCGATACAACCACCCACGTTCACCCCCACCACCTCAACCCCCACTCCTTCCGGATAAAAAATAAACCAGACCTCACCCCACACACCGCGAAATGATCCTTTCTCCCCGAATCCTACAGGGAATCGATCACTGATCCCCAATCCGCAGGGAACCTGACAGAATATATTTGGCCCAGTCACACCCGCACACACATATTGAGAACGGGAATAGAAAAAAATGAGGAGGGCTCGTGATAGAGGGGACCTGAAGGATGGGGAAGGGTGTGCACGAGTTATGGAAAAAGGGATTTTAATGCAGAGAAAGAGAAAGGGAGGGAGAAGGATGAGAAGACAGAGTAAAGGAGAGGGACAAGATAAAAGGGATGAGATGCGCGGAGGAAAACGAGGATAGAAGAGTAGAGCACATTGACGGTGAAAAAGGAGCTCTGGGATGCTGTGTGTGTGGGGAGGGTCAAAGGAGGTCTAGGGTTAGTGGGGTCGTGGGGCGGAAATGAAGGGGAGAGACGGAAAAAAGGGACAGAAGCCGTTGGAGGGAGGATGGGGGGGGGGGGGGGTGGGAAGTAGGGCAAAGATAAAAGAAAAGTGGGAAGAAGAAGAGGAGTAGGAAAGATCTGGTCCGTCTTTTTTTATTATTATTATATTATTACTTTCTTTATCTCTTCGGATTACGATCTCGACTGGCGTCCAATCGGGAAGGTCGGATCCCAGTCGTGCGATAGCAACCCTTCTTTCTTCTTCTCCCTTTGCCCACCGACGGAGAAGAAAAAGCGCGTGAAGGCTAAAATGTCACCTTTAGCCGACGCCTCACTACAAGAGCGCGTAAGACGGTTGGACATTGGACATAAGAACGTACCTTAAGACGGTGAGAGAGAACATAACAGAAGAGTATGGCTTTCGTACACTTAATAAGGTTTTTCGTTACGTTGGACAGATGAAAAAAGAGTAATTTCTTCATCTGTACAACCAAAAGTCAAATTATATGTAAGTATGCGCCACTGACGAAGAGAGAGTGGAAATGCAAACGTAAAGACAAGTCTGCTAAGCGGGAGTCGCTTCTGATTTCGATGCTTCGCGAGCGACCACAAATTCACCACAAAATTGATGGCTCTCAAAGTAATCGTAATAATTCTTAAACATTGGAAGTTATATAAGAAAAAAATCTTAATGCTCAATTTCAAGGTAGAGAGATGTACCTTTTGGAACGTTGATTTTCGCAGCGATGTGAATCATCTGAAAGAGCCTCTGGTTTCTGCTGCGTCTTCATTTGTTTGCATCGAGTTTTCGCTGCCAATGCAGGCAGCATCATCAAGAACAAAGACTGTTCCTGTCAAACTATTTTTCCTTATGATCCTGGCCGCAATGGCAGCAAATGCTCGAGGCAAACAAATGAAGACGCAGCAGAAACCGGAATCTCTTCCAGAAGACGTATTCCTTTTGGTTGGTATGAAGACACGGATGATCTCAGCCCAAGCTCACGTTTCGTTACATTGTTGCGTTCAATATTAACGGACTTTAATCACAGAAACGAAAAAAGGTAAAGATTAAGGGGGGGACGTACGAAATATACGTTATTGTCGTCTTTTAGACCTTCTACCTAGACACGTCAGTCAGGCTCGCGACAGGCAAACAGACAGACAGACAAGAGGGTGCCCATCTGCAGTCGGCACGCGATGAATTGGGCGGAAGGGAGAGGGTCGGGGGAATCATTGTGTGCACACCGTTTTCCGAAGGAATAGTCCCCTGGTCCCCCCTCCCCGTAATACGCAGTCCCAGGCTACGATGCATACATATTAAATTTCAGTAATACCAAACAGCGTTTCCGTCTTTGCGATGCAAATCCGCTCTTGCCCCGCAAATGCGGCTGCCGATGCAAGGAAGTGCGTTTGAAAGGCTTCTTGAACTTCAACGGCTGATCATCATGCGTCATAACCTGATCCTCAGATTTCCATTTTCGGTGCAGCCTGCATTGTATGGACTCCACTTACCTGCAAAGAGAGAGAGAAAAAAAGTATTATTAGGAGGGTGCACCACCAATTTTTCGCGTCGTACAAAAAATATCACGATCTCCGTTCAAATATTCCCACCGAGTATACCATTTTATCATTATGAGAAACAGTTTTATTTCTGATCCACAGACTATCCTCTTTACACTCTTTATATCAAACTTTTTATAGATACGAAAGACATACTATTTATCTAATTCATGGACATGAAATATTCCTTTCACATATCAGAGGTGGGTCAAAATTCCACAACTCATGGTTAATATAACATTTTCTTTAGTTTCTGCATGAATGGTATAACATTTATTTAATGGCTTTAATGAAAAATAATACTATTGTTTCGATGTTCCGATAGCTGCACTTAAGCAGCACCATAATTTTCCAATTTTGTTAGTTAAATGTAAAAAGAACGAAACAATTAAAAGAATTAAAATGTTTCCAATATATTCCGAATGTAACGTAACTATTTTCATCTAATAATGCCACACATTTTACAATATTGCTGAGTTAAAATTATTCGAGAGAAGGCTTGTCCAAGCATATGTCGTGAATGCCATACATAGTTATGCCGGTGCACTTAATTTTGATGAAATGCAGACGAACTGTGGTGAAATATTGAGCAATCCATAAACATCATAAACTTCCTGATACAATCTTATACAAATGTAAGTTTTAGAAGCACATTGGGCTGAGAGTCGGTTGTAACTTAAAATTTTGATAACTTGAATCCGCTTCTTAAAATAATACCATAAACCCATAGTAAATAATTTTTTGCGCCACAAAGGTGAGGGCGTATGTGTACTCAGGGACTAGGTGGCATTGAAATAGAGGTATCACCCTAATAGATAGAAGGAGGGATCATATTAGCATCCTATACAAGTATTCCACGCTGAAAGTTTGAAATAATATGTCTTGCACAAAAACCATTTCACGTGAAGATATCTTTATCGACGGTATGGGATAAGCCCGCCAATCATAGACGTCCAAAGGGCAGTGCCATTCGTTGGCACGTGGAGTGGTGATGCATGCCACTCTCTGGCCTCCGATTAGGACAGGGAGGCAGTGGGAGGAGAGGCAATCGGGAGGAAGGGAGAAGAGGGGGAATAATAACCGATTGAGAGGCGTGGTTGGCGTGCCGAGCGTTGACTACCGAAGCCGAGCTGAGGAGAGGGAGGGAGTAAGTCTAGGGGCTGGGGGGGGGGAGGAGGAGTCAGGGGGTTCACCCGCGGGAGAGGTCTGTCTCTCACCCCTCTCCCACAAAATCCTTCACCGCCTCCTCGACCATTACGAGGGGGGTGACTCACCTTATCGCCGCCCTGGGACACGAAAAGCCGTAAATTGGAGCCGAGGGCAGAGAGTGTAGGTAGGTACGTATTGTGGAGGGCAAGATTGAGAACCACTCGGAGAGATATGTTTGAAATGAGCCGCCTTTGGCCGCCATCCATCTATTTATAAGTCAACCCCTGCGATTCACGGATGATATTTACAAATGCCACTGGACGACCGTACTGGAAGACCTTTCCGTACGATGCAGAAGGATCCCTCACTCACTCTAACACACGCACACACACGTAAGCCTCGTAAGCTTTTTGTTTTGCAATTTTTTCCTCTCCTGCAACACCCTTTCTCTTCCTCCCCTTTCGATCTCTCTCACACACACAACAAACCCCTCCTCATTCCTGCCAAACTTTTTCTCCACGATATAGATATGTCAAGCGAGGAACAGAAGAGACCCTTCCCCACATTCATCCCAATCCCTTTTTTCCCCACAAAGACACACCCTTACCCTGCCGCGGCGATCCCTGGCCTTTTGGGAGGGGGAGAGTGGTGTTAGGTGTATCCCCCGCTGGAAAATCCTCGCCGCCACCAAATGGAGACGGAGCGGCGGAGTTTTGAGGCCATGGCGGGAGAATGTGGCGGAGGGCAGGGGGGGGCTGGAACGGTTGTGAGTTTGGTGTGGGATTCAGTCCGTCGTCAGTGTGACCAGGGAGTGGAAGTATTGGCGCGGTGGCCTCAAGGCAGATACGATCACACCCGCATGACAACACAGGCTGGGTGGAGAGGTCGCATGTGGGGCTCGGCGATGCAGCGACGGATTGACTGCGATGTGACGGAGATATCGCATCGAGATATTGATCGTACGAGATCTGAGATATAACGAATTGAGATGCAAATTACAATGACCACATCGGCCACTTAAATGGAGCTCTAAATGAATCCCCCAGTTAAGGTGCTGATGTAGAGTATGACAAAATTGTTTTGGTGATGGTATATTTAAATAGATGGCGTACATTGAGTTAAAGGGAGTGCAGTCATTTTTTTCTTTAATTCGGCCGTCCAGCGTTTTTTGTGTATCCCATGAACGTGTACTACGGACGTTGTTCGTTGCTTTTAATAGGTATAATATTGATGGTATTTTCCAGGAGTATGAGGTGAATCCATAAACGATACATCACTCCTGTATTCAGCGATCTTGACAGCAACCTACTGATCATGTGTCGCCTGCATCTTAGGGTGTCACGAATACATCCGAGCTCGTTTCCTTTATTTTGACGAGGCGACGATCTCATAAGATTTGCGATAACGCAGATCGAGTGGTCCATTTCCCTGCTTTGGTGTATTTTAAATACTAAGTGAGGAAATATTATGAGCATAAAAAATAACACTTAATATGATATATGTATTACATAATTCAATGCAACATGATTGCGATGCAATGTTATGTATGCCATTCAATACGTCGCGAGTCCACACCGAGGGTATATTATATACACATACATACATATACAGTATACACACAAATATAAATATAGTTTTGAAAACATAGGCACACAAAAATAAATAGGACACTTAAAAAAGATTAAAGGACGTTTCGGCGGTCATCGTCGGCAACAAGAGACAAATCCTACTTATTTTCGTGTGCCTGTGTTTTTAAAACTACATTTGTATTTGTATATATATTCACCAGGGAGCGTAATGGCTTAGTGGGTAGAGCGCTTGGCTACTGATCGAAGGGTACCGAGTTCAAATCTCGGGAGAAAAAAAAATCCTCGGAGTGTGAGGTGGCCCAGGGAAAGGAACTGGGCCCCCCCCACCCAAAATGTGTAAAATTAACACGCCTGTGGCTTAGTCCGGGGTGATCTCTATCCTCAACTATCCAAACCAACCTCAGGGTTGTATCACAGAGTGAGTGATATATTCACAGAGTGAGTGATATATTCACCGAGTGCGTTTTCATAGAAACACGTAAAAAGGACACACAAAAAAAACTTGGACGTTTCGACGATAAAACAGTCATCGTCGGTGGTAAAATATACTCGATATTACTTCTGCAGTAATGCTGAGTATGTACTGAGTAATCGCCGACGATGATGGCCCCACCATCGAAACGTCCAAGTTTCTTTTTTTTGTAAGTGTCCTTTTTACGAGTTATATATATGTACATAGCGAAATACACGATGTGAAAGAGGCTATGCAATACATCGTATCTTTTGCTAGGTATGCGTTATACATCGCACATTTTTCGCGACCCGAATTCATATCGTAATACGATATTGAAATTTGAGCATCGCGTAGCCCTTAGGTGTGGACACAACGGAGGAGGTGGGCGGCGGACGGGGGAGGAGGACGGGGCATGTCGTGCGCGTGGGCGGTGGTGGTGTCCTGTGCTGGGCGAGTCGCCCGCCCACTCACTCCCTGCCCTCGGTCGGTCGGTTTCAAAGGAGGACTTTTCGGGGGTGCGGAGGGGGAGAGTTTGTGCGTCCCTGCGGGGGAGGGGGGAGAGGCTAGAAGAGGAGGACTTGGGGTGATGGAGGCGGAGGGTGGTGTGAGGGGTATTCGGTGGCTTCCCCGTGGAAGGAGAACGGGTGGGAATGCGCCTTTGGTAGGATGGAGGTCCAGCCTCATCCCCCCCCGCCCCTTTGAGAAGAGAGATGGCCTGGAGGGAAGGGGTGGGGTGGGGGTTAGTTGGGGAGAAGGACACACGCGGCCGGAATACGCAATTCCGCACGCCGAGAAGGGTATATGTGGTGCGGGATTTGCGGGCGGGGGGAGGGGAAAGGGAGCGGAGGAGAAGGGCGGGAAGGATGAGACATGGGCGGATCCACGCTTCATCCTAACGAGAGGGAGTTATGTTGGAATTTGTCGTCGTATTTTACGAGGGGTTACATATTTATATCCACGCAATAACAAATGGATACAGACAGCAAGTAGAGGGCTACAAATATTTTTTCAAAAACATTAATTGCTCCCGGCAAATATAAATAAATAATATATATAAAATAATCACAGACATTTTGCTAAATAAATGATAATACCATAGCCTGTCCTGACTGAAAATCCCCCGGCAATGAGGAGATTTCTCTGAATTTCATAAAACTATTGCTTTCCCAAAATAAAATCTCTTTTAGAATATACACTCGTACCTTTTTCCTCCTCTCTTCCCGCAATAATAAATACCACAAAAAATAAATAATAAATCAATAAATAAAATTCCAATGATGACAGCGTCCCTATGAGCCGCCGGTTGTTACCCTTCCCGGTTTATGTTTCACAGATCGAGCTCAGTTGAACTCCCCCTGGAGTCTTCGGTCGCTGGTTAATTATCCTGTTGGATTCTGTTCTTGCTCAATCAAATAAATCGGTCCATCCTGGCCGGCCAAGTAGTGATTTTTTGGGTATAATATCGTTCTAGGAAACCACAGACGTATTGAGGAAAGTAACTGGCTCACCTCTACTGATATGAGACCTATCCCAATATTATCATGCCGACCTTTGGGTCGAAGACAGCTTCGTTAGTCTTTTCAAGAAAAAAAACAGGCGGGGTTGGTTGTCGGGTAGGTAAATAATGTGGTCGCCGACCTAAAATTTTGGGTTCAAATCCAATGAAAGCCCCTTATAAATTATTCTGATACCCCCAACCAGTTCCCTGCTCTGCACCAGAATATCTGGGAACTCACGCATTTACGCAGCAAAAGGAGCTAAACCCCACCGTTATTCTGAAATGCGAATAACTCGCACGCCTTTGATCTTTACACAAGGTGGGCTCATCCCTCAAATATCAAACAAAAAGGACGAAGTAGTGAGGATTATGACTCTTTTCGAATTATGCAAATTGCACTTTAATCTGCAGGAATGAGTTAAACGGCATTTTTTTTCTCCAAAAATACGAGACCGGGGAAATAATAACCTTGTACACCCTTCTCCGTCATGAATCCGCACATCGATGAAGAAATGTTAGGAGAAATGACGAATCCAAGATGAAACAAGGAGGCAAGGCGAGAAGTAAGATGAAGCCCGGGGGAAAGCGGAGAGAGGTGGTGTGGTGCGGTGGGGGGAGGGACTGAGAGGGGTGGAGGAGGAGACGCGTGGGGCGGCAGGGGAGGGGAGGCTGGGAAGAAAGGGGGTGGGGGGCGATGAGGAAGATATGGGATTCAGACGAATGGGGCAAAGGATGCACGCCGCTCCGTCGGAGGGCTTTGAGGGCCGTGGAAGGCAAATTGAGAGATAACGAGCTCGTGGGAGGATAAGACAGTTGGGGGAGCGACCGAGAGAGTGTGTATGGCGGGGGAGGGAAGAGGGGGAAGGAGGGAAGGGGTGTGAATTTCGCAGGAGAGGGAGAATAAGCCAGAGAGAGAGAGAGAGAGGGAAAGGCATGAATAAAGTTCGGGAGTTATAGAGAGGGATAGAAAGCAATACCGCCACGGAATGGGAAGATTCGGTTTGGCGCGGTGTCTGTTAGGCACCGGCTTCCCATCTCGAGGTCCCGGTTCGATTCTGGACAGCGGCACTCCTCGACGACCAGACGAGATCGTTTCGAAATTGCTGCCCTCGTACGATATGGCCACCAGGCAAGAAGGGGAGCAGCGAAAATTCCTACGGGGGAAAAAAACATCCGACTTGACCGGGACCGGATGATTTGTCTTTGGAATTTTCACACTTACGTGCCCGTGAAGGTGATACTCTCCGTGGATGGTTCACCTTGTGCTAAAATTTTAGTGGAGGAAGGTTAACAGGAAAGATCGTGCGGGGAGCGAGCAAGACTGCGGAATGTTTACCCGTCGCCAGCTGGGGGGACAATAGATTTTCGTGGGCAGGGTCGAGTGTTGGCAGAGGCAAGTGGGCGAAATCACAGAGATCGGGGATTGGGTCGATTTGGCGGATCGAACCATGAACTTCCATACAGAGGACCCGGGGTCGCGTCCCATTTGTGGCTGAGATTAAAAGAAAATAGACATCCAATCCCCACTGGGATGCCTCGTGAAGGGCACTTCAAGAGCAATATTCTGTCCGTAGGATGGAACGCTAAACATTGGACCCGTAGGTGTCTTTTGTAAAGTGTTGGCTAAGGCTGACGCCAGGCTGGGCTTCACCATTCCTCCGTTCTCCAAACAATTCCTCCCTTAACAACCTACCAGCCTGTCCTTAATGGTCCAAATATCCCCCTCACTCTGTCACCTCCCCAAACAACATGCCATCCAAACAGAAGACGGGTGGAGGAGAGGGTATCGGCTGTTAGAGACCTTCAAGTTGTAGGTGGATAAATTGCCATTGCCGGTGCCGTAAGTAAAACCACGACCCTGCCACTTTCTGGGCTAATGAGCCGACCATTACGCTATCCAGGGTTTCTGTTTCCAATGACAACTTCCGTAGGACGTATAGCAACTACTGTAGGTGCAAAAACTATGTAGACTCGGGTTTGTATTTCTATTAAAATTTTGCTAGTTAAACTACATTAAAGCGAGCTACTTTAACCTTTAGCGTATTTTATTCTACGTTAAACCACGCTTTCCAATTTTTTTACAATGCAAAATTGATTTTTTTATTGCCGTTTGCGCGAAAAAAGTTCCGTTTTTGTGTTTTTTAACGGATCTCACTCTGAAATTTTAAAAATGAGAAAAAAATAAGTCTGAAACTAATAAAACTTTTACACAGCACGGATGAAATATTTTTAAACCGTATCATTAACTTTAAATTCCATCCATTTATCCAAAAAAGGTCTTATCAATTTTGCGTATAAAGTATTTTTTGTAGGCCTCACTAGATAGCAGGGTCCATCACCTTTGAAACTTATAAGTTAAAGACGCATTTCAAATAATTCACTGTCTGCGAGGATATATCACTATAATAATTAGGAGTATATGCTCTTTACCTTAGACTCATAGTCTTTCTGCTACTAAATACTCTTTACGATATAAAATTACACGTGTTCTACTATTCTTTAGTAGGTTTCCGCAAAGTTGATTTGTATCTTTATTTCTGAGATTCTTGATTTGTATCTTTGCCGGCCTCGGTGGCGGCGGGGTAACGTCCTCGCCTGCTAACCCTAAGGTCGCGGGTTCGAATCCCGCCTGGGGAGGGTTTTTCACTTCCCAGGGCATGCTTGTGTGTGCTCGTCCATTGTTAATATTGTTAATACCCCGATATAAAGGCCAATGAGTGCTGTTTTAGGTGGTTATTGAAAATAAATAAATAAATAAAAAAATTTCCCGTGTTTTCTTCTGCTTTCCCGTTAAATGTCTGCCGACAACAAAAGTGTCGTCAAAACGAAACTGTTGTCGTCAACTTGCCAACAAAGGCTAAAAACCCAGCAAATGGAGAGCTTGAACGAAGGGTGATAATTCGTCTAATGATATATTTTTATCTGACACGATGAAAGGCAAAAATTGTTAAAATTTCTAAGTTAAGTTATTTCTGCATTTAGGTATTAACCTTAAGTAAATTTGGGCTTTGTGATTGGGTAGACATAATATGCATTGATCTGACTCATTCCTTTGATGTGATCATGTAATTTGATCCAAAATAATGCATTTATTTAGGTTCATTCATTTAAGTATTCTACCAGCTGATTGGTAGGTTCTTGGACAGTCCACATCCTGCATCCCAATTTTATAGATCTCGCTTTCCCTCCAAAGGATGTCCCGCCAATAGATTCCTCTTAATTTTCTCATATCTTCAAAGAATAGTAGAACACGTAGTGTAATTTTATATCGTAAAGAGTATTTAGCAGCAGAAAGGCTGTGAGTCTAGGGTAAAGAGCATATACTCTTAATTACTATAACGATATATCCTCGCAGACAGTGACATAAAAATTTATCTGACTCATTCCTTTGATGTGATAATGTAATTTGATCCAAAATATTGCTTATTTTATTTAGGTACGTGAAAACAAATTTTACTCTTCGGTAATGCCCACTGTGCTTTCATTACGACTTGTTTGCATACAAGTAAAAACTAACGAAATCAGCAAGGAAGGAAAGGAACGGAGAAAGGTGAGACTAAAGGAGTCAAGGAGGGTTTACGAGAGGAGAGACAGGCGTTGAGGATCGAGTGAGGAGGGGCTCAAGGATGGACAGCTTAGGGATTATTGGCGTCTAAAATTGCATAGGCGAGCGACTAAGGGTGACTGATGGAAGGAGAGAGAAGCTTGGAAGGGCTCTCTTCGGATGAGAATTGAAGCCGTCCCCAGTGTCCAGGTTGGTGACGCTCCGACAGCCAAAAGTTCGCGGGTCCGAAACCTGCCTCAAGGTTGGAAGTTGCCTCAACATAAAGGGCTTAGTCAATTTTCCAATCATTGCGATTGCACGAATGGTGTTGTACGCAGTCCCGCGCACTGGTGCAAAGATGTACTTACACCGAGGAGAGTAATATTCACCACGGAAAAATCATTTGACTTGACCGGTGGTGTATCTAACACACCTGACCAGGCAATTGGGAGATCCCGGTTTGAATCCCGGTCAAGTCAAATGCTTTTTTCATGGCGAATTTCACCCACTTTGGTGCACATAGGTTGGACGCTGCGATATGATCTTAGCAGGTGGAGCACATAACAAACCAAGTCCTCATCGCGAAAATAAACAAAAGACATGATAGTCGCATGGGGACATCCCCGATTCATTCGAAGGTTTACAAAGAGGAACTAAGAGACATGTATTACAGGGAGCGTTTTCCAAGTAACGCAGTAGTTTCCTTCATCCTTATCCCCTCTCTCGCCCTTAAACGGATGACTAGTGCCATGCATATAACATGGAAACAAACATAATTCCCCACAACGATGAACTGCAATGCGTAATGGTGGTGCACACGGGGCTCGTGGGCGAGGGTGCGTCCGATTCGGTCCCTTCATCACTTCCCCTTCCTTCGATGTGTGATAATAAGTTTTCCCAGCGAATCATATGGTTAAAAATCTTTCACCGAGTCAGGTTCTCCATAACTACCTACGTTTCCAACGGCGATTCGTCCGTCATCTTCAGGGATCCTGGAATCCAGTGACCCGTGCGCACTCACTGATCGGTTACTCCCTATCTCGACGTCACTTCCGGAAGTTGACGATGAAATACCGCAAGAAAGGAAGAATAACAGCGAACTGCAAAACGGTCAGCTCTATGTGTTAGTGCCCTTTGCACAAATGACAAATGGGTGTAGTTAGCAAGCTTATATACAAGCAATTAATTAATTAAGCCTATTTTGCGCAATAAATTAAGCGCCACAAGAGTGCAAAAAATTTATTTTTTTTCTAGCGTCCACAAAACTTCCAGGGGGGTTATACTCGTCCCATTCCCACCGTACTCCACCCCACTTGGACCCGCCCATGCCTGAGGGGAGGGAGAAAGGGTAAAAGGGAAGAGAGAGGAGGCGTCTGGGTTTATAGCGCGGGAGAGGAGCAGGTCGGAGGGGGGTGTGGGGTCGGGGAGGAAGGAGAGGCACGGGAGGGAAAGAAGGAATGTGGCTCGGGCCCGGAATACTTAATTCCGTCAGCCGGGTAACGGACTCAAGCCGCCTTCCTCCCCACACCAAAAAGCCGCCGTCCACGAGAGACGACGACCAAACTGCCTTGTATGTACGAGCCGGAGGGAAGCGGAGGGAGAGACTAAATAGGCGGCCATGAAGAGAGGAGAGACAGAAGGGAAAAGAGAGGGGGAGGAGCTGGGGGGGGGCGTTAAAAAAAAAAGATGGGTTAAAGAGACGAGGAAAGCGTAGTAAGGGGAGAGAGGGTTGGGTGGGAGTAAAAACTTTAGCGAGGGACGTGTGGGAAAGGAGGAGGGGGGAGGGGTAGCGTGGCAGGGGGGGGGGGCGAGGGTGTTCGCGAGAGTGGCTTAAGTCAGTCCCTCGCAACCACTCGTGCCGCAGCAGAAGCAGGGGTGGGATGGGGGGCTAAATTTCTCCCTCCCTTCTCTCAACCGCCTAAAACACGTCACCCTGGCCGCCCCTCCACCCCCCACCCCTCCCACACGACCACCGCCGCCACACACCCCTACCCCCCCGCCGCACAGCGTACGAGCGAGACGTTATGGCGTCACCGTAGGAAAAACGGCCGCGTAAAAGTCCCCAGGACGATGTGAAGAGGGCGTGTTTTTTTTCTTCGCCGGGAAATTATGTGACAAGCAGGCGGAAGTGGAGGAAGGGCGGGGAAGGAGGTGAGGAAGTGCGACGAGGAGGAAATGGGATGGAGCAGGGAGGAACGTGCCAGAGACAGAGAGATAGAGAAAGGTGGACGGATAGATAGATAGATAGATGGTGAGATAGAATAGTTTATTTCAGGGGGCAAGATTAAGGTTTCCGAGTCCCTACTTCCACCTGACCTTGGTCGAATAAGACGTACATGCATAAAAAACGTACACGAAGGCAATGAAAAGAAGGTTAACGAGTGTGGAAAATAAAATAATTGAATCCAGCAGCTAACCTTTAGTGAATAGAAATTTATAAAATCTGGAAAGGCATGCGTTGGTACCATAAGATAGATATGTTATTGAATATTATACATGCCTTGAAAGTCTTGATAGATGCCTTATTTAATGGGCTAGAGTGAGCTTCTTTAGTCCCCTCTTCTAATAAACATTTTTTCGCAGAGTACAACTAAGTGTACATACATGCATTAAATAAAGATGTTAAAACGTTGAAGCGATGAAAAGGGCATAAACGGATTTACTAAATTAAGATCCGAGACTAGCAGCTAATTATTTTTCTACAGAAATATTTACAATCCTGACGAAGGAATGAAATTTAATGTTTCTCGATCAACTTTGTGAAAATTCATGGTCATTGAATGAACTATTTAACCATACACGTGTTGGCCAAAAACTAGCTTAAAACAAAACGTATACAAGATATACTATGTGCAAGCGATTATCTCTAGTGATATTTCAGCCAGGTGAATGATATTTGACAGCCATGTCGAGCCTAATAAGTCACACATTTATAGTCTATTTAATTAATGCTCGACCGGTTTCGTCTCGAAATACTACATGGTGTGCTTACTTGTGAATCCTAACGAGCGTGAGTTGACACAAGTAATATTCATCACAGCTATACACCAAGAATGACTCATAGTAGTATATGCGATACTGACCAAATAAGAAATATATAAACTTTTGCGGGAACAAATCAAGGATTTAGCCTCTAATCCTCGGCAAAAAAACACCCACTATTGGAAAACGTCCGCATAGGAAGGTTTGTGCGGAAAAAAACCCTGGAGAGAGGGAAAGAGAGAAGGAGAGAGAGAGAGAAATAAGTGGGTCGGGTGGGAGTTTGAATGTGGAACAGAGGTGAGGGAAGAGGAGAGGAAGAGAGAGGAAGAGAAGCTTTTGCGAACAAGGGGATAAGGTTTTTGTTTTTAAATAGGGGCAGGAACGGGAGGAAAAGAGGAGTGTGTGCGTGTGTGTGTGTATAAATGGCCGTGGCTCCGCAGCGTCGTCGGCCGCTTCACAAGCGTACACGAAGGAGGAAGGACGGAAAAGAAAGAGGACGTGGAATGTACAAGGGGGTGAGAGGAGGGAGAAGGGAGGCAGCGAATGCGAAGGCCCAATTGGAGACAATGATGGAAGGCACGGAGGGTAGACAGGGTCTGCGTGTTGAAGCGGGGAGGAGAGATTGGCGCCAAGTTAAATGAGAGTGGTGGGGGGGGGGGTGAGTGAAGACTTTAAGCGGGTGGATTTAGGGGGGGGGCGGTGCTGGTTAAGCGAAGGGAGGGTGAGCGAATGGGGAAAACTTCCACTCCCTTAAATTTCCGGAACGCTGCAAAAAATTATCGTTTTAAACCCCCATCTCTCTCTCTCTCTCTCCCCTAAACGATGTGTTCATTTCGTTGCGTTAAGCAGGTACAGTAATCTTCGCGTGCATATGCAAACGATCTAATTCCATCCATTCGCGGCGATAATATGAATATATCACCCTTTAAGAAAATGAAGACTAATGAAAACATTTCCCCTGCCGATCTAAACCCGAATCCCCCCCAGAGGTCAGATCAGTCGGGGAAAAGTAACACCGAGAGGGCACAAAAGGAAATTGCTTAAGAAAAACAAGGCATCTATAAGTCACAATTTCATCCATTTGCAGGGGTAATGTAAATATATGACCTTAAAAAACGTCCGATTAAAAATTTCCGCCGCTGAACTAATCCGCCCCTGAAGAGAGATAGTTTGGGATGATGCTACACAGAGAACTCTAGAAGAGCATTGGATTTATTGGAAAAATACGGAAGAATAGGATGACCATATATATGCGTTATCGTTTAATTTATTTGTAAGGGCTATAGAAATATAAAACACAAAAATAGGAATGGCAAACTCAAAAACATTTCCCCCGAGTGAACTAATCCCGGATACACCCATCATGAGGCAAGGTCCACTGGGACGAAGTCAAAGAGATAGGAAACGGAAGGGATACAAGAATAGGACGGCATTTATACCATACACTTTTATTCATCCGCAGGTGTAATAAAAACGAATGACCCTTTAAAAATATTACGTAAATTTTGAAATTTTCCCCACCCTTACACTGACCCTGGATCCACCCATCACGAGAAGAGGTCAGTTGAGACGAAATAACACCGAGAGGGCACGAAAGGGCATCACCGAGGAAAAGGACCGTACCGCACTCACTCCAGTGGTGACGTAGAGGAAGGGTAGGGCGGGATAAGTCTCCTCGGTGGCGTTGCAGTAAGGGAAGAATGGGCAGGCGAATATTATCCCATGGTGGTGGCGGTGGGGAAGAAGAACGAGCGAAAAACACTGGCTTGGTTCCATGCTGGCTCGCTTGGCAACGAAGAGGAGTGTGAGGGGGCGGGAGCGAGGGAACAAGCGTGGAGGGAGTGGATTGGCTATAGATAAAACGGGGGTGGGAAAAGGGGATGTTTCGGGGAATTGGGGAAAGGAGGGGGGGAGTAGAAAATATAAAAAGAAAACGGAAAAAAAATAAAGGAAAAGAGGGAAGGGGTGAAAGCTTGATAGGGGGGGAGGGGCGGGAGGGGGGCATGAGTCAGGAGTGGGGAGGGGTGGAGAGGATGGGTTGAGTGTAAGGAGAAGTGCTTGGGGAGTTGGGTGGGGGGTGGGGCAAAAAATCGATCCAGAAAGGGGGGAAAGGGGGGGGGGTTAAGGTTTTGGTGGCTGGGCGGGAGAGGGACGGGTTCGAGGCGCCAGCGGGGGAAGAAGGCCATGCCGCCGCCGCCGCCGGGATAACGTCGATGTCGGTGAAGGAGGACACCCCGAGCGGCCCCGCCTCCTCCCCCCACCCTCTTCACTCACTTAAGGTGGCCCCACCATTGACTGACTTATGTCATTTAATTCCTAACCGAGCTACTTAAAAAAAAGTGTAATCTGACATGAACGACAAAATCCTACCTTTGCACACTATTTTTCCTCCAGCTGAACTTGAAAGTACTTGGTGTTAAGAGGAAAAATATGTGAACCATTGGAAAAAAGTGTTTTATATCTAATACAAGTGCCATTTTCGTGAAAAAGTGTTCGCAAGAAATCAATTCTCTCAGTAAATTGAATGTTGATAAAAAATAAGGCACCAATCCATGTTGGTTTTAAAGTTACAAGCAAATAACCATAGGAATTGAAATCAAAATTCATTATTTCATTGAGTATAAATAGAACTGCAGTCGGCTCCCATGGCTGAAAAAAGCATCAGAAATATTTTCGTCGAAAATCTTCATATTTTGTAACTTATTGTTAGTTTTACTAGTTAACTGTTTTTTCCAATAGCAAAGCTTGTTATCGGTGTTAGCAGAATTAAACAATATAAAAATGCAAACTAAATGGTTGAATTGAATATTTACTTAGATTTGTATAGTCACGGTAGACCCTTCAGAAGCATTATTTACGCGATATGTTTTTTTCCTGATGATTAGTCGGCAAGACTCAGTGCGTGCAACACTGATGGCTACTCAGTTTTGCCACGATGATAGCTACCTGTCCAAATGATGCGTGAAGATCCACAAGTGAGTCTACCTGCTCGATTTGCAGTTCAGTCAATAGGCCGTCGAGCTGTTTATGCGTTGCTAGTGTCTGGAAAACAGCTCAAATGATGTACAGCTCAATAATAATAATATTGCATATTAATTTCCGAGCGACTTTAGCAGTATAAAGAGATTCGCATCACCATTAACTTCACAAGCTGCGATGCACATGTAGGGCTAAAAAAATAACAATGATTTTTTCATCGTCGAATGAATTGAGAACTTGGTAATCCTTCCTTAAGATTGACTTGTCTTACCGCAATCACTCGTATCCTGAGTGGCAAAACATACACCCAACGTGGGATTCAAACCTGCAACCTCAGAATTAGCAGGCTAGTACGTAACCCCCAGCCACCCAGGTTAACGGATATAGACGCGGGATGTCAGTAGCAAAGCACGCAGAGTAATTAGCACTGGAGCCATCTTCAAAATCAAATATGGCAGCTAATAGCGCTGCCAGCACCTCCTACCAGCATACTACCTGCGAACGGGCACGCGCAAAGGTCGTCCCAAATCCACGCAAGGAATCATACAAGGGAAAACACATTTTGTGAACTGGGGCTATCATTTCCCTTACTGAAGGCTAGAATGGCATATCAGGAAAAGTTAAAACATTTATCAGTTGGAAACCGCAAAGAGTTCTTTCTTTACAAGTTCCACCCATCATACAGAGACAACAAAATTAAAGGCCGGAGAATTGAAAAAACATCAGCGCTGTTTTAACGAGAAAATAAAACGCCAAATTATCGTCGACGACTTTAAAGAGACCATGAAAACATTTATGGAGGGCCGCAAAAAATTAGCAAGGTCACTCCACAGAATGGAGCAGGGGTACCCGTCAGCGCTCGGCTTTTCCCAGAAAGTCAGTGAACACCCGCAAAAGCCATCGGGACCTCTTGCAAGTAATCCGTCAAAAAAAGCACACTGTGCGAACATAGGTTCCCTTCGTCCCTCTCCCGTACCCTTCGTCCTACCCACCCTGACTAACCTCCTTATCTCACCGCGCAAACCCAGGCCCCCTCATTCCCACGACAACGGCTACTAACCACCTCGACTTCTCGGCTGGTGCCATAACCCCTCAGCGACTTCCTCGGCGATTCCTGTCCCCCCGTACCGACCCCGGCGTGTCTCCTTGCTCACACACACACATACAACACACATTCACTCACTCGCATATAGCTACACGGCCAGCAATAGACCGTCATACACAACACAGTCCCCCGATGCACTGGGCACAGTGTATGCGGTCGTGGCTAATGATGCGATACATCATGCGAGGGACGGGGGTTGGGCGGGCGGGAGGTCTACAGGGAGGGGACGCGGACACAATCACGCGGCAGGGGTGGAGGTCACATGGGCGGAGGGAAGGAGGCGTGGGGGAATGGCTAAGGGCAACGAAGGAACGAACAAGGAGGATGGGTGTAGGGGTATGGATGGGAGGGAAGTGAGTGAGGATTGACCTTTGAGCCGAGAGGAAGGAAGGGACCGATCTCATTAGCTGCGCTAGGGCGGCTTCCGGAGAGGACAAACGGTTCAAACTCCTCTCTTGAACACTTTCCAGGTTCATGAGAACACGCTTATGGAAAGAGCCTCCTTCCTTAGACCCAATATCTTAACGGAAATTAATAACTTGAACTACTTTAAAGACAACGGTTAATTAACTCTTGGAAAAGTAAATATTTAACGAAAATATCAGGAAACGATTACGGGGATGATGCGGTAGTTACCCAATCAGCATTAAAATTTAGATCAAGAGATTTAAAAGCGATAATAAATAGGAAATAGGTAATTAAGTTTAGATCAAGATAAATAGGTAATAGGCATAAAATATTAATAGGATAAATAGGCAAGTGAAAAATTATAGGAAAAAGAGGTATAATAGGGGAGCGTGGTGGTCTAGTGGGTAGAGCGCCCGGCTACTGATCGATCGGTCCAGGGTTCAAATCCGGGTGAATCCTTTGAAGCCATTGCACCTCGGAGTGCGAGGCCCAAGGAAAGGAACTGGCCCCCCTACCCTGAATGTGTGAAATTCACACGCCTGTGGCTTAGTTCGGGGTGAGCTCTACCCTCAACTACCCAAACCAACCTTCGGGTTGAATCACTGAGTGACTGAGAAGAGGTGTAAAACTGAGCTTTTGACCAAGTTATTAATTAAGGTAAAATTCAGGAAACAACTGACGGGACAGTTGTGACTGTTAGTCAGTCAGTATCGACATTTATACCGAGATAGAAATTAATGAAGTGCATGAAATGGAGTAAATCTACATGTAACAAGGTTTAAAATATTATTAATGTTTATGGATTCATACAGTTTGAGTTCAGAGCCACGAAGAAAAGATCAACGTGATATGCTCGGCGAAAGAGATAGTAATCGAGGCAAAAAGTGGACGCACTTGTTAGGAAATAGTTTTGACTTCCGGGAAAAAAGATCAGTAAAGATATTAAAATAATATGGCTAAATAAATATCTGGAATCACTGATGCATTGAAATATTTAAGAAGAATATGACTTTATCTCCTCGTAAAGCAGACACCCTGAGTACAGATTAAACGAAACTGACACAATCACTGAAATGAGAAAAGGCAACAACGTATCCCGGATTTAAAAAAAAACCTATCTACATGCAGCGAAAAATATAATCCACAAAATATGAAGACCCGTAATTTGAATATACCCTTGGCACAGGGTAACTTCTATACAAATGTGAGACCCGTAATTTGGATATACCCTTGGTACAGGATAACTTCTCTACAGATGTGAGACACGAACGATGACGGTAGGTGAGGAAAGTTTATCGGGAGCGGAGGCGATGCGTAGTCACCGGAGGATGATGAAGTTACAATAGACGGTTAGTTAAGAGTTACTTTCAACAAATGACTTTGAGGAGTGGGTATACGGATGACACCAGAGGGAAACGCTAATGAGGTGAAGGCATAAACTTGTCGGATATATTCTGAAGCATCATAGCTAACGTAATACCGTGGGAATCGGTGAAACTACAGGTAAGTTGTATATTTGGGGAAAAGAACGACAACTGACGACTCATTTGCTCCATTGAGGATAGGTAGTTACGTTGTTAAGAGAATAATAATTAGCGAGAATGGAAGAAAGGATTGAGAGGACACCGTAGCGGAGTGCGGAATTAGCCTAATCATAACGCAAGTTTCAACCAGCTCCACAAATAAAAGTCCTATTCAATGAACCGAGTTCTATTACCTACCTTAATGCGCTCCGTAAAGCTCCTAGTAGGGATTTGGATTCCAATGAAAGATTTTCTGTCCATCAACATGAATTCGAACTTGGGATGGGATTCGAAATGAATGAATACTTGGGATGGGAGGCAATCACTCTCTTAGTTACATAGATTAAAGAAGACATTAGATGGTAAACTGACGCACGAGAGTGAAGCCTATTTTTTACCCCAAAAAATGATCCACTTAATATGGCCATCGCACTATTCGTTCACAAATTTTATGAATAACGAAGTGTTTTTTGGAAACTTTCCGTTTTGCATTTTTATAGATTGATCATTACGGTACCGCGACGATTCCACTACTAATACCAAGAGTTTCGGCTAATTAAATGTATACAGATCCATTCAATATGGCCGATTTTGCACTTTAATGGCTCCGATATTCCCGTGGTATCCTACCTAACAGTTCCATATATTCTCTTCTGTAAGGAGGTTCCACCGTAATGCTGTTAATCAAAACAAATACTCAATTAAACCCTTTCGTTTGAATCGCAAAAAGATTACTTTTAATAATGAAATGTCGCAGCTATCATAAAGCAAAGATAAAATGTGCAGATTCTTCAAATCCAACGAATATATTTTTAATTAACGTTTTTTTCCTGCCATAAGAGCCGACTGCAGCGCTAATTCTAATAAACTGTCGTATTTTGACATGAATTATTCCAGTTAGTTACTAACAACAAAAAAATAAAAAAGTGTCAACATTTTATTTTATTCGATTCCCTGGTAGTTTTCACTTCTTAAAATGAGTTATCCGCTAAAATGGCATTCATGCTAGCAATAAAATTACCATTTCTCCCATTTTTTTGCACCATTCTCAGATTTAACAACATGCAACTTCAAGTTCAATTTGAAAATTAAATAGCGTGGAACGGAGTGATTATGCTGTCCATATCAATAAGAGGACACGCTTTTCTATAGGTTATAAATGAACGGAAAATCATTTCACAGTGGAATCACATTAATCTATGATAAAGCCACACAACGAACCCGATCCACCCCGGAAGAACTACTGAGGAGCCCCCACCGAAGTGAGAATCATGTGAGCAGGAAAAAGGGTTGGTGTGAACGAGAGGAATAATGAGCACGTGCAGAGATTTTGTGATTGGAAAACGGGGAGAATGGAGAGCCACCCCAAACTAATCCCCAGGATTGATAATTAAAACACTCCCCGAAGAGCAAGGGGGCGGAAGCATTTAAATTCCCCTCACTCTCCCGGACGCTTCAGGATCCAAACCCCTCCCCACAAAAAAGGGTGCCAAAAGGGTGTGAAGCGAGGGCGCGTGGGATGAGTGAGAGGACGTTTGTTTTTAAAATCCCTCCAACCCACCAGCACGTATACATACTCACGGCACCTTTGGCGCCGGCAACCTTGCGAGGGGCCGAACACACAAGAGGTGTGAAGGATTGGCCTTGAGGGTGGGGGAGGAGGGTGTGTGAAAGTGTGTGCGCATGATATGGAATGAGGTGCGGGTTAATTGTTCCCCTTCAACCCCCCTTCTCCCTCCTCCCATTATCCGGTTGTGTTTTGGAATTTCGAATGAACGGTAACGCCCAAAACAGCCCCACTTCTCCCCCTCGACTGCGGGTTAATTTATGGTCGTGGGCAGAGGAGGAGGAGAGTCAAATCGAGGGGGGAGGTGGGGTAGTCAGGGGGGGAGCGGAACAGGGGTCGGTGATGGGTAAACGTGAGTGGCAGACGTAGGCGGGGGTAGTGCGTGCGTATGAAGTGCGGGGGGTTGAGGGGTCGGAGACGGAGCAAGAAGGGTACGGTGTTGTCATGCGCGTGTGGGAGTGTGGATGTGTTGTTTTTGAGTTGTTGACAAGGGATAACGTGTTGCGGCAGGGTTAGAGGGGAGGGGAATAGAGAGAGAGAGAGAGAGAAAACACTTTTTTACGCGCTCGTTAAATGATGTGGACGCTCGTTTTCCTTCAAACGCGATAATCGGGAGGTCCGGGAACCCCTCCTCACACCTCTCTCAAACGAAGATAACAACGAGACGGGTTTTAGTGGGTCGACTTTGGCGCGTGCATGTTAATGCTTTGAGTGGGTCCATCGAGTGGAACCAAAATCCCTTAACTGTCCAGCACTAACGCATACACAGATACTACGGCAAAGGAAGACACGCCCCGATATATTTTTACGGATTTACACACCAATGCGCGCAATTCACAGTGAAAAAAAATTCCTTGCTTGGACTAGGGTTCGAAAGCAGATGCCCCAAATTTGCATGGAGCTCTTTAACCAACTAAATTACCCAGTCATTAGGGGGAATCTGGGTTCGAGTCCCAATCAAGACAAATTATTTTTTTATTGTGAAATCCGTCCGTTAGCATCTCCTCGCCGGGTTGAGGAGAGATGAGTTAAAGTTCATCAATTTTGAATCAAGCAACGGATTAATTAGAAATGTAATTGGAAGACGAACTGAGGAGAGGGCTCCAAGACCAATTCAAGAAGAGCAAGATAAAACGATAAATACATAGACTACATAAATAAAGACGTAAGAAATAAAACTTTTCAAGATTATAAAGAACTTGCTATGAGCAAAGAAGAATAGAGATCCTCAGTTGAACAACACGAGGATCAAAACACTGACGATCATGCTGGAAATGACTCTCAGGGAAAAGAAGGGTAGTTTAGGGTTACTCATTAGCCTTTGACAAGAAGTTTTTATCATGTCTTCAGAAAATTTACGAGAAGAGTGATAAAAAGTTCTCGCATATTGTGTGCCAAGACTGGAAAAACTTGGATTGGAGGGCAGAGGCCTAAGCGAATCACCGCGATTTAGACCGTTCCCTTGGACGTCCGACGTTTCAGATATCGTAAATGACCTCCCACGACCCTTGTCAACGACGTAAGCACATTATGTTGAATGCACACGGTGGAAAACGGATAAATTCTCGAAGGACCTCAGCATAATGGAGATTGGGGAGATATTATCAACATTCAGCCCATCATAAATGTTGATGGTAGCAGAAAAATAGGTTCATGGCAAATACTAAGTGACATTTATGGGAATGTATAAAGTAAGGAAGTTGAAGGAGTTAACATTTTTATCATAAAAAAGGTTTTTCATTTATTTCAGCCAATTTTAGCCGTTAGGGTAAGGAAAACAAAATATATTTACATGTTACTAAAACAGCGCAATTTTTAATTTATACTAAAGCCTCAATCTTTCTATTATATCTTCTCTTCTATCTAAAGAGGGATAGTTAAACACAAATGAAGATATAATGAATTCAAATACAAAAATCATCAAAATACAAATATAACACTTCAAATTATTACTTATTGAACCAATCGACTTGTTTGCCAAGTAGGAGAAATATTCATAATGGAAGATAATGAGGACGTTAAGGAAAGAATATTAAGAAAATGCCTTCTTGAAAAAATTGAAAAAGATATTCTTTTAATGATTAATACAAGTATAAAATTATGAGCTAAATAGGAGTTATATTTTTGATACACCATATATTTTTTTCCTTTAAATGAAAACAAAAATGACCTTCACTGCTACTGCTTCAATTGATGTATTGAGAGGTGGACATTTACCAATTAATCGGAACTGAAATCATTGATGATAAATTAGTATTTAGACATAATTTCATCCCATCATTTGTCTCTGATGTTGATACAAATGTCCTGCTACCATGAATAACGTCCAAGGAAGTTTTGACCTGCTGTCCAAATGCACCCACGTATTGATCTCCGTGTCGACGCTTCACTTCCCGAAGGCGTGACCAACGGCCGACTCGCCTTCCACCTCATTTGACGGCATAGATCAGGAAGCAGGAGAGAGGTTATCACGGAACCAGTAGCCTGGCTGGGGCCATGATGGATGGCCGAGTCATCTTGGCGAACCGAAGTTGACCCGGTGACGACGTTCGACCATTAGACTTACTTCCCCATCGTGGAAGTTTTGGGTGTCGGAGCGAGAGCCAAGTTGACGTTCCCTTCAAAAGGGGACACGGAAGAGAGAGGCACTGAACCCGCCGCGACTGACTCCCCTTCGGGGAACGAGAGCACACACAATGTCGCCCCGGGATCAAATATTTCACGTCACTATGGCTCGAATTCATGCATCACTTGAGTCCCTTAACCCCCTCTCCATCGGATCAAGCGAACGAGCGCAAACTTCAGAGATAAGCACAAAGAATTTCAATCAGAAAGAACTTTTTAAAGCGGGTCGGGATGGATTGTTGGAGAAGAGCCGCTGAAAAATATCGAGTGGGAAAGATCCGGAACAAAAGGATTAAAGAAATTATGGACGTCTTGCATGGCATTGTAGAATATATGAGAGGAAAGCAATTATAGTGATAAGTCCAACGAATGGGAAATGAGAGGTTAACAAAACCAGTTATACTCATACCTATCGAGAAAAGGAAAAGAAGAAGGCCGAGGTAGAGCTGGATTCGGAGAAGAGCAGTGGAACGACCGACAGCAATATAGATTAGGAATAGGAAGACTCCGTAGAGCGTTAAAGACCAATTTAATATATACTTACAAAAAATTGAAGAGTACTGGTTTCCCGAATTTTGAATCCCAGCGGCGGCCAAAATATTTTTCAGAGGATTCCGCATCCCTACTGTGGCCGAATGTGGAGAGAACACCTCAAGTGTAGCACTCCGTTCGTCGGATGGAACGTTAAACTGTAATCTCCCTAGCACCATTCCTTATAAAAAGCCTAATACCAACGCCAGGTTTCCCTTTAATCTTTAAAGAATCCTTCCATAACCAAACTACCTACCTATCCTGAATGACCTTTAAATAAATCAAATAATTTTGCCTAGTACTAAGGATGTATAGTTCCTGGTATAGGTACTGACCTAAGTAAGGATGTCAAAAACATCTTCTTTAACCAATCAAGACAGTTAAAAAATTGTGAACGTAAGTAATTACTTAATGCGTCACTTGGTGCAAATTTCAAACGTTCAAGATGAACAATTATAAACGGACCACTATTTTCACACTTCATTTGATTACCGATCACGGTTTCAACACTAAAGTGTTGCACCCCAATCATGCCCATCAAGGTTTCAACGCTAAATACTTTGAAAATGAAACTAAAATGTTGAAACTTCGGTCGGTAATTAAATAAAGTGTGATAACACTACTCAGTCTATAACTGTAATTCATAACAATTATCCACTAAAGAATGTTCTTTTCCAAGTAATTTGGTATGAAATACTTTTGTTTCTAAGAATGTCCTGCATCCTCACTCCATTGCTGGTGGTAAAGATCACATACAATGCCGTCCCGAGTCAAATATTTCACTATCATCAAGACTCTTAGTAAAACTCACGCATCATTAGTCTCTCGACCTATAACTGCCTTCGTCACGTCGAGCAAAACTTTGGGGATAAAAGGCGCAAAGTATTGAAACCCGATCGATGAGGAAGGGAGAGAACCGCTTTTGCTCGGCGCGGGAAAGCTTTCCGCGGAGAGTCATTTCAATCAAGGGCGGTGGGTGGTTTGCAGGGCGTCCTAAAAATAAAACGTCCGACCGACAACCTAATCGATTCAGCGCCCTTATCCCGACCTAATAAATAACGCTCCGCGCGGACACAAACACACTCAAGCTCACACCAAAAAAACACACAAGAGGAGCAGGGTTGGGTCTCGCACAAAGCCCAATAGTCGTCGACGCAGTGGAGGAGGAGACGGAACGAGGAGAGGACTGGCCGGCCAGTTGAATGGAACGAAAGCATTAACCTAGATTATTCACCCACCCACCAGCTGAGTGAACCCTCTCCCATCCCTCCGTATATTTTTTTCCCTCGCATCCCTCCCCATCATCTTCTCCTTTTTATCTCCATTCATTTTTTTTTCACTCTGAAGAGCAGGAAGCGACCAATTAGAGTAAAATTTAACTCTGCTCGCTCGAGTGCAGACGGATTTAAAGTGAATTTATTTCGGTAACCCGTGCGGGTAGGCAAATTCTCCGCCGATGAGCGCGGCGGGCTGCATAGCAATCAAGGGGCTCCCTCTTCCCTCTCCTCTTTCTTTCTTCCTCATGGTCCTCTTCCCTCCCCCCCCTAAAAGTAACGCCGCGCCGCCGCGCTCCGGTGAATTCGAGCGATCCTTATCACTTGGATTCGCGTCGCCGCGTCTTATCGCACACTCTCTGTCTGCCGCATTAGGGAGAGTGTGAGCACCACAAGTGGCGATAGAAATAGATTGTTTATGTTTCGGCATGTCTCAATTGGAAGCTATGGATTCTTCATACGATCAAGACGAGGGATCCTCAGCCGGCGAGGAATTCTCTCTCCCCGTGGGGGGGGGGGGATTTTGAGAGTTTATGAGGGAATTGGGACAACAAATTTCAGCAAAATGTGATGTTCTTTAAGTTTTGGAAGTGTCCTGTTGTCCCTAGTGGCCAAAATTTTGTACGAGGGAGTGAAATACTTTTTGAATAAGCGGAAAAAAACGTGTTCCGGTTTTACTCGGAAACCGTTAGCCGCTTAGCGGCAAAAAGTCTTTTTTGGAGAACCTTTTACCCAAATTTGGTGGAAATCGACGAGATTAAAATTTCAAAAAACACGTGGGCACAAACCGGAAGTGACGATATCTCCGGTGTGACGCCACTCCAAGTCGCCAAACTTTTGGAAGTGTCCTTTTGGTCCCTAGTGGCCCCCTCCGCCAAAAGTTTGTAAGTGGGAGTGAAATACTTTTCGAGTAAGCGGAAAAAAAACGTGTTCAGGTTTTACTCGGAAACCGTTAGCCGCACGGTGGCAAAAAGCTTTTTTTTTGGAGAACATCATTAACACCTTTTGCCAAAATTTGGTGGAAATCGACGAGATTAAAATTTCAAAAAACACGTGGTCACAAACCGGAAGTGGCGATACCTCCGGTGTGACACCACTCCAAGTCGCTAAACTTTTGAAAGTGTTCTTTTGGTCCCTAGTGGCCCCCTCCGCCAAAAGTTTGTAAGTGGGAGTGAAATACTTGTCGAGTAAGCGGAAAAAACGTGTAAACCGGTTTTCCTCAGAATCCGTTCGCCGTCTGGTGGTGAAAAGTTTATTTTTTCTATATATAGTGTCGCTACGTCTTGTGACAAAATCTAGTGAAAATGGGTGAAATTAAGTTTTTTAAAAAATACGTGGCCGTTAACCGGAAGTGGTTGTTTCCCCTACTTAAACTAGCCCCAGTTGTCCTCCAGTTTTGCCTACCAAATTTACCTTTACCAAATTTAAGAGGTGTGAAAAAATCTTAGAAGGATGCGGTAATAATTGTGTGAGCTAGAGACATCTAAACTTCTCACTGCCGGAGCGGGGTTTTCCCCGTAGTAAGATCGCGGCTGATGCGAACTCCAGCGCGCGGGGCAGCCAACGATTGAGGCCGAGGGTGGGCTGCGTAGTGGACATAGCACCTGTGCGCAATGTCCAAGGTGGCCCTGATTCACTCCCAAAACCTACCCATTGATTCAGATCATGCCCTCTATCCGGGAAAATTGCGTGCCCGTAATTACTGTCACTTAATTGCCTGTTCGAATAATCTGGCCAGCTGCATCTGGTGAACTGTATGTTTGTTGTGTGTGTTTTCTCTTGTTATTGTTTTACTGATAATTTCACATGCATGCCTAAATAACTCTCTAAGCCACTCCTGGTGGAGTGTTTGATAACCCAGCATGGAGACCCTTACCCAGCTGCGGGAGCAGTTTGGGAAGGATCATTCGGAAGCTGAGAGAGTGCTTCGGAATGGCAGAAATATGTCCTCGGGAAAGAAGTGGGAAATCGCCTCCCTATTAGAAAACATGAAACAAACGTTTGAAAAGTTAGTTTTAATTCACGTAGAAAGCATATCAAAGAATAATGCTTCCCAAGGAATAGATGAGCTGATTGCCCAACAATTCCAATTCGTGAAGGACTCCCTGCGACAAGAAGTCCAGGAGCAAATCGAGCATAGTATGCAAATAGCCATACCAGCAACGCATAATAACGAGGAAAATATTAATGAGATAAAGGAATGCGCAAAGGAAAGCTTTGCATCGGCCTCCTAAAGCCTTCCTCCCACCTCATACGCAGAAATGGTTGCGAAAAAGTCTACAACTTCCAAACCGGAGGTAGAGGAACTAAAACATTATCCTGTATTGATCTACCCCGGAGAAAACTCCGAGATACAGACAAGTGATCAGACTAAAGAGGATCTGTATAAAAACGTTCTCCCGAGGAAACTCGGCGTAAAAATTATTAAATGTTCCAGAATAGCCAACAGGGGTGTGTGCGTAGAGTTTAACACCCCAGATGCAGTTGCTAAACTACAGGAAGCCTCAATTTTTAAGAATAAGGAATTAGTGGCCAGAAAATCAGAGAAACGAAATCCGCGAATGGCGGTATACGGCGTAAAGAAGTCAGTGCCCAAAGATGTCTTGCTAGAAGCAATCGAGGCACAAAACGACGTCCTGGAGACTGGGAAAGTTAAGATTCTTATCAATTTGGAAAAAAGGACAGCAGCCGAAGTAACTGGGTTATTGAAGTTGATCCAGACACTTGCAAAATAGTAAATAATAGTGGCAGAGTGTACGTGGACTTGACAGCCACAGGGTGAGTGAGTACATAAAAGTAACACGATGTTTTAAATGCCAGGGCTTTGGGCATTTAGCCAAGGAGTGCAAGAATGATGAAAGCTGCTCCCACTGTTCGGAGAACCATAAATACTCGGACAGTCCGAAGAAGGAAAACGACCCGTGCTGCATTAGTTGTAAGAAGAGGGAGGATGAAAATTACAAACACACAGCTACAAATCCAGAATGTCCGGTTAATGTTTACAGATTAGAAATACTAAAAAGAAAAATCAATAATGGATAATAAACACTTAAAAATTGTGCAAGTAAATATTCAAGGGGCTAAAATTCCCTTGGCAGAAACAAGAATAACAGCAGAAAATCTACAACTGGACGTAATTCTAACTCAGAAACCATATTCAATCCGGCCAGGAGCCATATGGAAGATTCCAAGTTTAGAAATCTACAACCGGATAGTCGCTTCAAATAGGCAGAAACCAAATGCAGCTATTTTAATCTTTAATGAAAAACTAGACGTCCTATTAGTGAGTACATTTACCACAGAAAATGTCGCAGTGGCGGAGGTGTATATGGGGAAATGCTCAATTATTTTCATCAGTGCCTATTTTCCTCCAAGTGAGGACATTAAACCCCACTTGGAACACCTCAAACTAATTACAGAAGCCTTCCCTCGGAAAAAGCTAATTGGCATGGACTCAAATTCTAAACATGGCATCTGGTTCAGTAACCAAACAGATGAAAGAGGCAAACTCCTGGAGAGTTTAATACTTGAAAAGGATCTGTACGTAATGAATGAACCAGGCAACGCACCCACCTTCTCAGTACCCAGAGGGGAGTCTAATATTGACTTGACACAGGTCACCGCGCAAATAGTGCGGGAAATTAAGTATTGGAAGATGTACCCAGGCTCCATAAATAGTGACCATCAATTAATTACCTTCGAAATATCAGGAGCACTGGTGAAAACTGAGCCTACCACCAGATTACTTTTAAAACGGGCGAACTGGGCAGTGTGTAAATCTGAACTCCTCAGGCAGTGTGTAAATCTGAACATCTAAACATAAACAGCAGAACATAGATTGCAGAGTTGAACGGTTAACAAAATCAATCCAAGAAGCAATAAGAAAAAGTATTCCAAGAGTGGAGAAAAAACCTGAAAAACCTCTTGGTGGAACACGGATCTTGAGCGCAAAAAGCGCGAACTCAAGAAACTACTTAGGAAGACACAAAAAAGTATCCCGGGGGACAGAACCGCAAATCGGAACAATTACACTAACAAGCTTAGGGAATACAAAAATGAAATAAGAAAAGCAAAAGACCAAAGCTGGGAAAAATTTGTTAAGGAAAATTTTGGCGGAAACGCTTGGGGTTTTGTTTACTAACTATTCTCGGAGAAGCTTAAAACATCTATCCTTCAAGAAACTGCCAAGGATGAATCGAGACATATCCCGCTTTTACAAGAACATCTGAGCAAAATGTTGAACACAACACACTCCTCCCAGATGAAGAAGAAGATGAAAAAATCCATCAGGAAGACCGAGACAAATACGATGAACCTTACAATGAAGATGACACAAGCCCTTTCAGGATTGAGGAAGTTCGAACCTCCATCTTGGAAATAGAGAAGAATAAGGCACCAGGCCCGGATGAGATACCAGGGTTGGTGATTATGAGGATGAGCCCTATACTCGAGGATGCGGTCCTCACAATCGCGAACGACTGCCTAATACTCGGATACTTCCCAAAGTGCTGGAAGATCGGAAATCTGGTGACAATTTTGAAATCCAAAGACAGAGATGTTTCAGAATTGAAATCATACCGGCCAATAACTTTGCTCCCGGAACTCGGAAAAATTCTAGAACGGATGATTAAATCAAGACTAGGATGCAGTTGGCGTAGAACATCTATATCATCCTAGACAGTACGGTTTTCGAAGAGGCCGAAATGCAGAGGAGGCAATAATGAGACTAAAGAATTTCTTCAAAGGAAGCCAAGAAAAATCCACTCTAGGAATTTTTATCGACATCCAAGGAGTATTCGACGCCGTTTGGTAGCCATCGGTCATTGCGGAACTGAAGCGGCTTGAAGCGCCTAGGAATATAATAGACCTAATTAAAAGTTACTTTTCGAATAGAGAAATCTACTTAAAATCAAAACTTGAGCAAGCAAGGAAAACAGCAACTAAAGGATACCCGCAAGGGTCTGTGTTGGGACCTCTTGTCTGGAATCTGATAATGAATCAATTATTAAGAAAGGACTTCCCGGAAAACTCGAACTGATTGCGTATGCTGATGACACGGCTATCCTCATTAGAGCCAACTCCCGTCAAGAGATGGAAGGAAAGGCCAGAGCTTGCATGGAAAAGGTGGAGAAATGGGCACATAGGTGCAAACTAAAACTTTCAACAAGCAAAAGCGAATTCGTCGTCTTTGGCGAGAAACTCAGCCGAAATCCGAGTATAAGAATGAATGGAAAACTAATAAAACGGGCAAGCAGTTTTAAATATTTAGGAGTCTATATTGATGAAAAACTTAAGTTTTCAAGCACACGTCAACTACTTGACAGTGAAGATAAAGAAAATCTTCTATGCCGTACGCAAATACTGCCGTTCCATGTACGGTAATAAATCAATGCACCAAGTGTACAACGGTGTGGTAAAACCCATAGCGATGTATGGAAGTGCAGTTTGGAGGGATAGGGCACCTCTCAGCAGAATGAATGGAAAACTACTGGAAGCCCAGAAATATTGCCTGATTCCGGTAACCCTTGATACTCAACCGTAATTTCAGACGCATTGGCAGTAATAGCACTTGAACCGCCACTAAAATATATAGTGATGGAAAAGAAGGCACGCGTAGAATATCAAACAACCAATGAAACAACTTATTTAGGAATAAAAATCACCACCGAAGAATGCCCGAGGATCAGCATCTTAAAAAATAAAATACGGGAAATTACGGAATTGAAATGGGATGAAGAGTGGAAAGACTCTACCAAAGGACGGCACACCTTTAAAATCTTCCCAAGCATTCTGGAAAGGAAGAAATTAAAGGTTAAGTATACAAAAGCTGTGGCTCAAGTAATATCTGGCCTCGGAGAATGCCAAGAATATATTAAGAAGATTGGAAAAAGCTAGGATGGAAAATGCAATGAATGTGATGAAGAAGATTCCTTTAGGCATCGCATTGAGAGGTGTATTCGCTTTGAAACATGGCCAACTAAACTGAGTTTAGAAATGGAAGTCAGATCCGAAACCTGTAAGGATGTACCTTCTGCCTGAAAAAATGGGAGGCTCAAAGAACTGGAGAGAAACTGCATCACGCCCCAAGGAAACCACAGATCACAGTGGTAACAAAAAGGACAGAGGAAGAAAAGGGAGAAGAAATGAATTAAGAGATAAAAGAAGACCTCGGCAAAAGGAGGAGACAAGGTCCAAAGAAAGAAGAAGCAGTCCCAAAAGAAGAATGAAGACCTCGGAAAAAGGAGAAGAGCAAGGTCGGAGAAAGAAAGGAGAAGAAGACGACGAACGATAGAAGAGAACGCGATGGCCTCATGTGGCATCTATCCGCATCAAATTAGACGTATGCACAATTTAAATCGAAATCACAATTGCATAAAGTCTCATGAATATAAAAAGTTAATTTACTATATGTATTAAAATGTAAAATCAAATGTACTTATAATAATGCAGATTAAAGAGGGGTGAACGAGAGTACATAACCTCAGCAATAATGTAAAAGAAAAAGATCTTGTGATCATGCCGCCTTTAGATCATGTGAAATCTGCAGAAATGTACTTTGTTTTAATTTATTCTGTGGCGGTCAATTAGGTTATATGAATGCCACATTCAATATTACATGCATTTCTATATAAATGCATATTTTGAGCTAGACTGTCTTGGGAAGGGGGAATGATACTCAGAACTATGGTGACAGGGGGGAATTGAGCAAAAATATTTGAGAGCTAATAATCTAGAATGTGTGACTATTTATTATTCTTTCGATTCTTACCAAGTGGAATAGAGGGGTGGGGTTGGTTGCTAGAGTACTAGCTCACACTTCAAAACGGCTCTGGTTCGTATTCCGGAAATAGAAGAGATTTTTTCAGTGGAATACCAATCCATTCTTGGGTGTCCTTGTGGAGGGCCCTTCAAGTGCAGTCCTAAGTTAGTCGAATGGGACGCTAAATAGTGGTCCCCTAGGAACCTTCCGCTAAGAGCATGCTAATGCAAACACCGGGTTTTTTCTCCTCCCTTCCTCCACACCCCAAATAAACACACCATAACAAACCGCCCGTCAATTCTTAATAGTGCAAATGACCTCAATCGTCGGTCGACTACCACGAATAACCAAATACCATCAACTCGATTCACATCTCCGCAACGTCTCTGCTAGCCACAGGACAGGAAGAGTGAATGAGCGGCTTAAGCGGGGATATAAATTGAATTTATGTGGTACTGCATATGTTTCAAGTGGCTATTCAACAATCTAAAAGTGATAAGAAAATTATCGCGTAAGCGTTAGAAATTAATACTGTCATGAGATCCCGACCCATAACGTTGTGGTTAGTTAGGTTGAAGTCACCGATTTTGGAATTTTTGCTTGAAAAGCATCGATATAATTAGTCCTTCTCACTCTCTCAGGCATGATGGAAAGAGGACAAATGTGGCACCGGTGGCGATAAAAATGTATCTTGCAGTGCGTTCCTCAAGCTGTCAGGGACTCATCGAATAATCTAAATTGAGAAACTAACTCATGCGTTAACACTTAAATCCATTCAAGGAAAGTAATCCACGCCCTCAACTTTTAGGGTAGTCTGGCTTCGGTCACCACTCTTAAGATGCGTGTGAAAAACATATCGAAATGATTTTCAAGAGCAAAGATTTTGGCTACAAAAATTAACCCCTAAAAAGGTCACGTAGGACGGTTTTACACTAAATACCGGTTTCATAATGTCTCGTTAACTTTGACCAGAAGATGACGCCTAGCCATCTCGTTCACTGGATGTTAACTGAGAGGTCGGGTTTTGTACATCATATCAAGCTGTTGGTTTGACCTGAGCGTTATCGATGAGAGGACATATTAACTTCGGTTCTCATTCGAAGAAAACATTTAACCAGAGTTTATAAAACTTGGCATAGGAGCCTTAAGTGTCGATTTTGGAATTGACACCCTATGAACATCTCATTAGAGACACATGGAGATTTTATCTTTTTAGCAAATATTACTACCTTCAGTAATCTTCCAAATTCCAGAGAAAGAATTCACTTTTGGAATTCGGCCGAGCCATTGAATTGATTCCAAATCGAGTTCGGTTTTCAGTGCTTCCTCTCTTGGGAGTGATCGCAGATATCTCTATCGTGTTCAAAGTATTTTCTTCCATCACAAAAACGTCTGGGACAAATTGCTCGTAGTACTGTTATAATGACTGAGTCTTAAGATGGGAAGATTAGCTACACCCGGAATGGGAGTAGTGCTAAGGGTGCCATTCAGAGAACGCTGATTTAATGTATTCTCCTTCCTGTCCGTTCAATTGGTAAAGCTCTCCTCTAATTCCATCTTCAACGATTTTCCAGTTATCTCGTCCTCGGTCTACAAATGGCCCGTTTTCCTTTGGCTTGCATTACGCCTTATGTCTCAGAGATCTGCATTCTTCATCCGCTGCCCAAGCCTCATCCGATCCTCTCAGTTAATTCCGATTCAAATATATTAATCAGGTGACGTTTAATCATATGTGACCGCATCCTCAATACTTAGTAATAAGATATGACCGATAAAAAAGTTACAAATCCCTAGTTGAAACGACATAAAATCCTAGAGGTGCGATACGGTGTCAGTTGAAAAGGGATGTACGTGTTAAGAATTCTTATGACTATTCCTCACTCATGAGTTTTAGGTTGATATGGTCTCTTAAAATTTCCTTAAAAATATCGTTACAAGTTAGTTTAGAAATGCAATGACAGTTATCTCTTCACTTTTGGAAGTTGAGCTCATTTATTTGGAATTTTAATAGGATTCAGCACAAAGAATTCAATCCTTCATGGTTTTGGACCTGTAATCGTTTTCCTGTTTAGTCCGATCTGCTTGAGGCGTACTAAGTTATGACCGAAGTTCTCCCTAACTTCACCTCTCCCACCCATCTTGTACTGGTGACCTAAGCGTAACTCTTCTATTCCGGACGAAACCTCCTTTCCAGAAAACCGATCCGACCTCGTCTCGGACGTAAAGTGCTCGACCCATGATGGAAGAGAGCAGAGAGACCCTTTTGGAGATGGGCCACGGGAATCGATTGCGACCGAAGAGGAGGACCGCTCTCTCTTCCATCGTGTACAAAAAAGAAAGGAAGGACAGAGGAGGATTCCATTCCACCCGTTGAGCAGACCCGCCTCTCTCTCTCTCTCTGGTCAATAACGCGACTCGTGACTCCCAACGGAGAAAATGAAGGGAGAGAGAGAGAGGGAGGAAGGAGGAGGAGGGAAAACCCGAGGGCCGCTTTGGAGGGATTTGGGCATTGATGCTAAAAGGCAGAGTGCGCAGAGAGAGCGCACATGTACACTCCCGTAAGGGGACGGCTCGGAGATCACTCACTTTGGCCGTCGAGCCGTGGCTGATTGACGCACTGGCCGGGCGACATTCCGCGCACGCCGCCGCCACCACCACGGTGGACGACCTTGGCGGACGAGCTGCATGCCGCCTTGGTTCTTCGATTTCGCCGCAGACGACGCTGCTACAGCGGTCGGGTTGGGAGGAAGAGAGGCGGGTCGGAGAAGGGAAAGGATCTGACATTCAAGCCGGCCGCTGGACCAAGTTCTCCCTTCTGGTTGTCGGTTGGTTTATTTAGGGAAGCGACGGACGACTTGCGAGCAATTACGAAACTCAACGATCGATCGCCTTCGAGCGTTAAAGCGTCCAACGTTGCCAAATTTGCATAGCAAACGATGACCGGCTCCACGAACCAAAGTCGGTGAGGTGCAAAATATTACAACACTCGGACTCGTAACAGTCGCAAGTAATGTCCTAATAATCCAAATTATAAACTCAGAGTGTAATTGTGGTTTGGTGGATAGGTTGGTAAGGGAAGTATTATTTATTGGATTGTGGGAAAAGTATATGGTTACCGGGGTGTTATTAAAGGAAGCGACGGACCACTTGCGAGCAATTACGAAATTCAACGATCGATCGCCATTGAGTGTTAAAGCGTCGAACGTTTCCAAATTTGCATAGCAAACAATGACCGGTTCCTTCGTATGCGTCCGCCTTCCTTTGCTGCACCAAAAATCTTTCCCAGTACTTTCCTTTCCCATTTTTTAGTAAATATTCTTCTGCAGTGGCCATGGTCAATGTTTCTGAACCATACATAAGCAATGGGCTTATCACTGTTCGATAAACCTTTGTTTTCGAGTTCCGAAAGAAGTTATGTGACTTGAAGAATTTCAAAAAAGTTCGATAAGTCCTATTGCCTGCGGCAATCCTTGCTTTAATTTCTTCTTTCATGCCATATTCTTTTGCCGCCAATACGCCCAAATGTTTGAACTTTTTACATCTCCCATATTTGTTCCCTTTTAATTTTATAAATTTATCTTCTACAGCTGTACTTTTCCTGGAAGAATTCTGTGATTTGGCACAGGTCACATTACATGCTCGAAGAGCTATATGAATTTATAACTCAGAGGTAATTTGCGGATTGTAAGGATTATTTTTAGAATAGGAGGAAAGGTGGAGAGAATGAGAAATCCGGTGTCGGAATTAGCCTGCTCCCAACGAAAGGGGGCAAGTTTTTCAAATTCCATCCGACAAGCAGCAAAGAGTACTTTAAGTATTGTCCACATAGTACAAAAAGCAGGGGTTATTATGAAGGTTTCCGCGGTATCTCCATAGGTGGTCAATTCTTCATTCGGATTCCGTGTCGTAGGTTAACTTTATAGACAACAGTTTCGCCCCCTGTCCAGTGGGCGTCTCTAGATCGAATATCTTCACTTTGAATTGAATACACCTCCCTGCCCAAAGAAGTCACTTCAACCTGAAGACTCTTCCAGGACAGGGGACGAAACTGTTGTCTATAAAGTCAACCAACGCGACGGAAGCCTAAAGAAGAATGGATCACAAAGAAGTATGGGTGGAGATCAGACCCAATCCTTTCTCTCTTCTCTTTCGGTTTCTCACCTCTGCCAACACGCCCACGTAAATAACAGTCCCTCGCCCACGCCCCCGTCACTGGTAACATGTAAACATTCAGCAGTCTTGCTTACTCACGCCCCTTCCTTCCTTCCCTCTCAACTCTCTTCTGCTTGCCTGACGACTGCGGCGGACGAGGAAAACGCTTTCGAAACGCATTCGTCTGACCATCGAAGGGCGTTTGCATCATTCCTCTCGGACAGCGGGGTCAAGGGAGTGGACCGGGGAGGGGATGTCACGGGTCAATGGGAAGGTGATGAGGATGATAACCGGACATCCAATTTCAGCCAATTTTCGAAGCATTGTGAAATCAAGCGAACCGTTTAGCACGCCACGGGAAAGGTTACACCCCAAGGTAACAAAATATCATCTTCATAGGGCATTTATTTAAGTTGATATTCTCAAGCACGCTCCCTGGTTCAAAGATTTATCTCGTCGAATCACTAATTCAAAATAATAAAAATTGTTCTTACACTTTTCCGGCTCGGTAAGCGCATTGCGTAGCGTGTTCAGTTGTCAGAAGACCGGTCGCCGGGATGAAAACCCTCCTACGGCGGCGTCGACCCGGCGGAGTCACTTATTGATTCGTGCTGGAGGAACAGTATGAGAATGCCATTTGAAATCGAAACGTCCTACATCTGTAGCACTAACGTAAATGAAACTTCGTCTACTGCCTGGTTTCTTTTTCATTTATATGGAGAAAAATGAGTTCACATATTTACCCGTTATCTTTTTGGAGCTAACATAATTGTGCTAATTTATATCACATATATTTTGGTATTTTTGCCATGGAAATTCCCCAAATTTGTAGAACTGAAATACCAAACATTCATAACACCCTTTTTACGCATGAATGGCATATGCACATATACATATATGAACATACATGTTCGTGCACACATATGAGACAATTTAACTTCCATTCCTTACTTCTAAAAGTTGAATTTCAGGTAAACTGAAAGCCTTTCAAATAGCGTCAATTCCCTGTATTTTGCACGCAGTTCAATTACATTTTCAATAACTCAAGATTTCAACAACAAGTAGCATTTTTAAAGCTCCTAAAACACTCACTTCCACTAAGTGGAGTTCAACTCGAAATGAAACTTCGTCTAGCGCCTTAATTTCCTCGGGCGGGAGAGACGAGCAAAACCCTTCACGCGATAGCTTTGCGAAGATTACATCGGAGTGGATGGGTTTTGCTGCGAGCGCAATTCCGTACTCGCAAACAAGAAAGTTTAGATCCGAGTGTGATTCCTTCATCATCTGCAAAATTTCGAGAGAGGGAGGCTCCGTGATGTTTTTTCTCTTTATTCGTGTAGCCCTCGTACTCGGGAGCTCTTAAACGGCTCCGACGCAGAGCACGGATTCGGCCCCCGCTTTTTCGGCTCCTTCCGATTCCCTTGCATCTGCAATAATAACGAAGGCCATCGAGTGGGTAGGGGTGTATGTGGATAGAGAGGCATAGCGCGGAGGCGTTTTCGGGGGGGGGGGGGCAGCAGAACGTGGGTGTGAATTGGGGAGAGGACGTTGGGGGGAGACGAGGGGAAGGAAGACCCACCCACCGGTCTTAATACCGCTCCGACAAAATCGTTTCCCTTACCCTTCCAATATGGGATCCTCTCCCAATTCATTAGCGTCCCTCACAAGTTTCCCTCTCTCCTCTCTGGGGTCTTGTACTCACCCTCACTTCCCCTTTAACGCACACACAAAAAGCAGGGGGGGGGAGGGTCGGTCGTGTCCCCGTCCGCCCCTTGCATTACGTCGGCGGCGACGGCAAAGAAGAATAAGGGAGAGAGGGAAAGAGAGCCTTATTTCGCCCCTTAGGTTTGTGCCGAGTCGATGGCAGCATAGGGGGAGGGGGGTGGAGAGAGGAAACGGCAGTCTGAGGGGTGTGGGACCAGAGGGAGGAGGAACAAAGCAAGGGCAAGAGATTGTGGGTGTGTGGTGGTGGTGGTGGGGGGGTACACAGGATGGGGGCAGGAGGTATGAGGTTCTGCCTGAGCTACCACGGGTCACGAAAGGTGGAGGTGGCGGAGTAGGAAGGCGAGAAGCCATGATTACGGTCCACTCTTACAGTATGGGGGAGGGGGGTGGGAGGAGAGCGCATAGGGAAGAAAGAAGCAATGTGGCGGGAAGGGTTTAGGGGGAAGTTGGGCAAGGTTCTGGATCGGTGCAGGCGGAAGGACCTCTTGTTTCCCCCTTTCCCCCCTCTCCTCTTCCTCCCCGTCCCACACGGCAAACGCCTCTCATGCCTACATCCCACCCCACCTCACTCCCCACCTCACTCCCCACCCTCTCTTCCATTTCTCACTCCGTCCTCTTAGGGCGCGCTCTGCTGGACGCCCTCGTATCCCTTAAACGCCCTTCTCCTCCTTCACTCTCCTTCCCTTCCTTCCTTTATAAGCCCTTTCCTCCCACCTTTCGACCACCGTTCTTTTGCCACCTCCGTCTCACTTTCTCTGACTTATTCCGTGTCTGCTACCTCTCCTCTACCCCCGTGCTCCCTTTACGCTCTCAGCACTCTGACTAATTGAATTTTAGAGAAAATGCAATTCCGCGCGTGGCGCGTGAGTAAACGTCATCGCTCATCCCTTGCAGTTTCAAGGGAGAGGTTATTCAAAGGCTTTTGGAAGGGCGTCAAAAATAGTTTATAATTGATGCATAATTGAGGGAATATCAGGACATAAGCAGGAGGATGGTTATGTTACATTATATTTCATTCCAAGGCTGTGCTGCGCAACTTTATTTGTTATCAGATTCTGCTAAATAAACTAAATTTGACGACTGTTCTGGGAGGAAAAATTATGGAGGGATAAAGTACTTAAAAAATGAGGTTCCCATAAAACATCAGGAAATACAATTTATAAGGAGGATTGAAAGGATTACATGGCAAATATTCTTCCAAATATTTTGTTTCTGTAGTTTCAGTCAAGCACCGTCTCGATGTAGGCCATGAGTGACTCTGTCGCGCCGTGGGTTTTTTAAATGAATACGTCTGCGTTTGTGGGTAGTAATAAGCGGCCGTCAAAGTACTTACGCAGGCGTTTGCAGGGCCTGACGTGTCGAATTTACAAAGCCGTATCACCCCTTCCACCACGGTCATTTAGTTACTGAGAAATGCCATATATGATAATATTTACGATGAAATGCATTTTCTTAACTTTTTCCCTTTAGATTTCATTACTTTTTTCGATTTCTCAGCAAAAAAACATCGTAAAAATTAATATATAACTTTACAAAAGCAGATCTAGACGGGATATTTTGCTCGGCACCACATCTGAGTCTCGAAATGAAGGGCGCAGAAATTTCCACTCACGATCTAAATGTCCTCCAGTCGCAGCAAGCCTCTATTGTCTTGCACACGTGCAAAGCCAACAGAAGATCATGCTCGAATTGTAGTCGTAGGGCCGATATAACTATACCATATTTATGTCAATCGTATAACTAGTCACTAAGTTATAGTTTCGTAATGGTTCACCCTACAAAAGTTGCACCAACGTTTTCGCCGTGGTACCCCATTGGCTGGCTAACTTCACACCGCCGGCCATTGTGGATACGGGGTTTAATCTTCGTCTGCCAACCTAGCGGTTGCGGGTTCAAGTCCCGCCTGGTTGGGTTCATCCGCACTCTGAGTATGGTTGAGTGTAAATGCCTAGTGAGCATAATGTAAGAGAGCATTCCATCGTCGTAATTTCGCTCGTACTAATGTTGCATCATTATTTTCAGGACGTATACGCGTCAAATACAGGCCCAAAGTAATTTAAATTGTTCTTTATATCCAATGCTTTACATAAGTATCTTATGAGTTCTTCTCGGGTTTCCCACCGGGTTAGGCTCTCCATGATCGCCGACGTTTCGGCAGAAGACTTTCCTGCCATTATCAAGGCTCGCTTCCAGAGCCTTTTAAAGGCAGGAAAGTCTTCTGCCGAAACGTCGGCGATCATGGAGAGCCTAACCCGGACGGAAACCCGAGAAGAACTCATCTGTATCATTCGTCGGGAAAGCCTGAAATTATACAACATAAGTATCATGCATTATTTTTCCATCTATCTCTCACAATCCTGGCGGAATAATTTTTTTATTGTCTTATTTCGCCTCTTCATTCATTTAATCTTACTCTCCTCCTTAACACTTGGGCTCAAGGTGTCAATGCATCGCCTCATAAAAAATGTCTTACGTTTAAGCTTTTTTTTTAATCAATGCTGCTTTGTCTCGTGATATTCTTTTCATTTAAACTTTAAATTTCATTATGAGATCTAAAAATTCGACTTGCGTACCAGATGAAAGAGTATAGTCACAAAAAAAAAACAAATATTTTTGAAAAGTAGCCCTGAGCTTTCTGAAAGTAAAATAGGAAAATGACATAGAGGGGAAAGGTTTAAGAAAAAATTGCAATGATTAAGTGCCGTCTCCCGCCTGCGGCAAAGGTTGCCACCTCTCGTACATAAAGGCCCAATGCTCTACTTTCATCTCTGCTGATGGTGACTATTACCCACTCATGGAAGTTTACCCCGCGTAATGATACGTGTCGGGAGCAGTCCCTAGAAAGTTTTCCGATTCCCTTCCGCCATTAATCTCTCACTCTCAACCGCCTCCGAGACAGCCTATGGCCACTTTTGGGAGAACATTTCGGGAATAGAGCTGTTCAATAAATCCCTCACCGGGAGTCACCCATTGAAACTGTGTCAGAGAGAAGAAAAAGGCCAGATACGATGGAACACCGGAATCTAAATTTACTCTAAGTTGGTAGTCCACACGTTGAATAATTGCTGAGTATCAACATAGAGGGCAATATTGTACATAAATTTTGAAAAAAAAATATATATATACAAAAATATAAAAATATATACTTCGTCACTAGGATGACTAAATAGAAGAAACACATAATATGACACTCACACGGGATTTGAAATTTTCAGTGGATCGCCGACACCTTCTTCAGCGAGAGGTAAAGGAAGAATGAAGGTGAAGCAGATGGCGGCCTCTCGCTGAAGAAGATGGCAGCGATCCAACGAAAATTTCAAAACCCGTGTGTCATATTATGTTTCTTCTTTTAAGTCACTCTAGTGACGAAGTATATAGGTTTTTGTGTTTACGCTCGTAAAAGCTTCCAAGTTTTATATAAATATACACACACACAAAATTTATGTACACTATTGCCCCTCTATGTTTTACTCAGTAATCATGCAACGTGCGGACTACCAACTTAGAGTAAATTTAGATTCCAGTGCTCCATCGTATCTGGACTTTTTCTCTAGCTGAGGAAGGGCTCAAATGCCCGAAACGTCCCCTGTGAGTCATCTCTTTTTACTTTTCTTTCTTTCGCCACCCCCTGTTAAGTGTATATATATATATATATATATATATATATATATATATATATATATATATATATATATATATATATATATATATATATATATATATATATATATATATATATATATATATATATATATATATATATATATCAATAATAATTGAAAATGTGCTTTACTCACTGCAGACGGGGAGAATTAATGCAAAATTCACGAAAATGAGATGAAGTTTGTCCACAATAATACCTATAATTTAATTTCTTGACCGAAAATATTTTCAAACAAAACAAATGGCACTGTTTTATTAGTAAAAATATTTCCGAAAATTGCAAATGATTGTTCACTCGCATAGAAATAAATTGGATTCCACACAACAGCGGAATTACATAAATATTTAGTTTTTGTTCCTTCGTGTGAGACTGCTGGTTTGGATTTAATGACAGAAAATTCTATGTGGCACGCAAAATTATGCGGCGAGCGTTTTGCGTGATTAATTTTAGAACCCTTGCAATGCGATATCTCCCTAACCATAAGGCGAAAAATAAAAGGAATACACCCACACATGCGAGAGAAAGTTCCCGGTACTAAAAATTTAAAAGCGTCAACGTGAGGAGGGTTATATTAGGTATAATTTGGGCGACCTTTGGGGCTCATATTCATTAAACTCCGATTCTCTGTAGTTGGCCTCTGGGATTTGGAGTGGGCGGGAAAGTTTAGCCAGTGAGATTCCTCCAACCAAGCTGCTGATCCTGCATTCATTTATTCAGAATACAGAGCAGATGCGGCGCCAACGAGATTTCTAGAGCCGACCCATTGGCTGAAATTTCTCACTTCAATCTGAGATCCTAAAGCTACCTTGGTCGCGTAGGGTTGAAAAGGCATGTTACTCCTATTCACCATTAAAATGGCCGGTGATGAATCGCTTGAACCATACTAATAGCTTTAAGATAAGCGCATGCTTAAAAGAAAGATAATGACACAAATACTTACAGATTTCAGTTTCAATTCAACATAAATTTACGAAAATAGGTATTTTCATGAGATTCAGGCATATACGTATTTTGACAACAGGAAGAGCTATTATTTACAAGCTTGTTTCAAGCGATACAAGCTTAAGCTAAAGTTCAACCAATCATACAATTATGAGCATAATCAATCACAGGTAACAGAACGCCAAATCAGAGTAGACATTTGTTTCGTGTTTTTAAACATCAATATGACAGACAAAGGTCATACAAAATAAACAACGGCGGAACTGATCAATAACATTTTAATAGCATTTATTATTCAATTTTTAGTTTTTGAAACAGAATTTTCATTAGGCTGTTTACATCACCAGGCATTCTAAGATTTGCGTCAATTCGAAAGTCAATGGCAGAATTCTTCCGAGAAATAGTTAAAGAACAAGGTATAACTATAATGGTCACTTTATATGTAGTAGATAAAACTCTACATGATTTACGAAGAGACACTAGGAGGAGAGAGACAGCTAGCAGACGGGTACTTTTCCCTTGTTGAACAAATAAATGCCTATAATTAAACGAATTCTTTTTGCTTATGCTTTATACCAATATTAAGAACCTGTTCCGCATGTCAGTAGCTCGTACAGCGGAACTGAAGCCTGAAGTTCCTGATGAAGGGCCAAGCCGAGGCCGCCCAATACGAGGGTGCCACTGGCGATGAATTTAATTATCCGTCTAAATCAGGAATTTTCAGGGGAGATTCTCCCTTTCTTCCAGTTCCAGAGGTGGGAAACGCATCCAAGAAGCACACTTACCTGGAAAGAGAAACAAAAAGCACTTTGAGTACAATTGTAACTGCTGAGGAAAGACAAAGAAAAGCTCTATAGAATAAGCACTCATGAATGCTAAAACAAAACATGGATTTCATTATATCTTAAAAATTTATATTTTTGTGGAGCAAGCCATCCAAATTTAACTTAATTTGGTACATGCTAATGCAGTTATCCTCACATTTAAAGCTCTTAAAGGGTCCTTAATTTGAGGAACCCAAAAAGATGAACAATGGAAAGACAGTAATTAGATTGTCACATCACTTAAATGATAGTCCATAAAACACGACTGGAAGGCTTGCCAATTTAAAATTTAAAGGAAAATCCAGGTACCCGTTCAAGAAGATTTAGATTAAATTACCAAAAGCAAGTCAACAACGGTTAAGCCAATTTTGCACATATTTTATTGCTGACATCTTTTAACTAATGTTAAAACTACGATGAACAAGGCAGATTATATACGTAATAGTATTAACACATTACCTACCTATTGTATTGCAAATATTTGCTAGCACTACCTAGAATGTTTAAACGTTGCTTTAAGATAATGACTTTAAATACAAGTATGATTTAATTCGCTCGTTTTAAAACTCGGATAAGGGCAGAAATAAGGTGAGGTTTAAAGCACTGCAACCGCTGCAGTTAATTCCCTCCAAAGTTTCTTCTCTCTTTATTTTCGGCTAAAAGCGATTGATTAACGACTTAGGCGATACTAAATGGCTAACATGAATTCAAGAAGTGAATTGCTCAATAAAATTTAATAGCCAGCGGTAATGGAAGGGAAAAAAAGGAAAATGGAAGGAAATATTGGAAGAACGTGCTGTGAATGTGAATTTTTTAAACCTTCCTACTCTATTAAGCGAAATATCAACTTTTAATTACTCTTCTAAGCGTAATTGGATGATTTAAACCATATTTACGGAACAGATTAAACTGAGCGTAAAAGCAATGAAAGGGCTCCAAAGTTCTTGGTAATTATAAGTACACTGTTAAAATATTTTGTAATTCTCGCGTTTTTAAGCATTTTTCAAACTGTAATAGCGCATACAAAGAGGGAATGTTTTGAAATTAAGAAACAAAATTCACTCTATCGCGATTGAATTAATTTCAAATTTTAGCATTCCTCGAGTTTTCTTTGTTCACATACTAGGAGATAGTTTTAGTACGAAAATAAGCGAAAACCATTAAGCTGTGAGCAATCAATGGCATGGTTCCCGTTTTTCTGTGAATGAAAGCAGATGATATTTAAGATACATGGGGGGGGAATATTTAAAAATAACCCCTCGCGCGCAGAACGGGCTCTCTACATCGGCTTACGGCCGGCTATATCCCTGCTCACGGGACCACGGAAGGATAGACGATGATAATGAGAATCAAAGGCGCCCCCGGCCGCAAAGCCACAGGACTGCGGACATCCTTTCTAATGATGTGTAAGCGTAGGGTTAACCTCAAACGCCAGTAAACAATGCCGTTGGAAATTCTCTCCACCGTTCTGCTCCCGGGGAGGACGAAAGCGTGAGTGAGGAGGGAGGGAATTCTAGCCAACATTTCCCGTCCGAATAGCAAATCCAGCCTCAGCCTCTCTCTCTCGAGAGAGAGAGCGGGCACATTTTCTTCCACCCCAACTGTAACACACCATTCAGACTTTTATAAACTTGGCACTCCCGAATCTTCGGGCCCCGAAGATTTGCTTCAACCATTCAACGTAATTGCATTCGGAGCGTATTTACGAGGAGAGTGCGTTCCGGGAATACGCGATTCCAATCCGCAAGCACATCACCCGCACCTTCGCCGCTTGTCCTCCTTCCTGCCCCCCCTCCCTCTGGCAGTCACCATCCCCATGGGGGACGTCGACCCCTTGACAAAACCCCTCCTGTAAACCCCTCCCCCCTTTCCCCTGTCGCCACCGCGACCCGAAAACCGCTCGTGCTCTCTAAAGCCAGTGGGGCTTGCGCCTTCGAAAAGCGTTTTCCGAGGGAATTTCCGAGGGAAATAAATGTGTCATCCTCTGTTCGCACGCTCACCACGCCGGGGTACCCTATCTCGCCGCACCGATCCCTGGGAGTATTCGCCGGGGCGCTTTTGACGCCGAAAGCGATCCCTTTTCGGAACATGACTGCGAATTATCAGGCGTGGACGGTGTGGTGGGCAGATAGCTTGTGGTCTGGAGGGGGCGTTCGACAACGTCAGAACCCAATAAAAGATTGGATGATTACGGATAGGAGGCAGGGAGGAAGAATAGGATGAAATTTTAAAAGGGTTAGAGAGGAGGAAAATACGAAACGTTTCACAGGTTTGAAGAGAAAAACGATTTGTTTATCGGTTGAAAAAACGGGAGGAAACTTTTTTTTTCGTTAAATTCAGAGTGGAAGTTTATCGTTTGCGTAAATAGTATCACAGTTATTTAATAGCACGATGTAGCACTCATAAACCGATTAATTTGTCGTGCTCCAATATGCAAATGATCACGAAATTCATTGCAAAAAGTACATTAGTTTTTCTTCCTTACACTGGGATAAGGTCACATTGGCAGTGAAACTGAAATGTTTTTCCTAACTCAAGCCACTTGACTCGTCCCTAAGAGGATATAGACATGGAACATGATATTCAATAGTACAAAAATGCTTAACTTATGCTTTAAGTATGTTTCCCGAGCATGGCGGTCTGCCATCATGTCGAAGCCGAATAACCATTAAAACCAGACATCGTTAAATCGCCATTAACCGCTGAGTTTCATGCAGATGTAAACGTTTCGAACGTAAATAGGATTCTGCAAGTCAACGGCCAGTGGACTATGAAGATTGGTTACTGTGTGAAAATTCTTGGAGAAATTAACGGAAAATATAACGCACCCGTTCGAATAAAAGAGCCTTAAATTATATAAAATTAAATAAAAACGCTTATAAGCAAGGATAACGTCCGTGAGTAAAGCATGTTTCACCGGGAAGGATATTAAAATTACGTGGTGGTGGAGGCGGCTGCTAAATATAATGTGGAAGGTTGAAATAAGTAATTCAGAATATGAAATTCACAAGAAAGGAAGCATCGAGAAGATAAGAAAGGAAACCATATGGGATTTCATTCGTATAAGGAAAGCCTGTTATAATGAACACACTCTGAAGCACAATAAAGTCGGAAGAAATATAATATTAACGAGTACGTATAACAGAAATCCCCACAAGTAAGATCAAGTGGCAGTTATATAGATCAAATCAAGAGATATAAGTGGGAAGGGAACACTATCAGGATCATATTGAGTTACCACTGAATCGGAAGAAATGAGGGCAAAATAAACCAATAAGATTCAACCACAAATGATATCCTTAAAAACATTGTATCCAAAAACTCATCAATAACTTAATAACAGCTGATCAGATTTTTGAAACACTTGCTATAAAATTCATCAGGTTCTGCTGAAAATTCACCAGCAACTGATTAATTTGAAACACCGAGCAGTAACTGATGAGAAAATTCATCAGTTACTGGTGAAAATTCACCGGTTACTAACGAGAAAGTTCACCGAATACTTTGGTGAGGAAAGTCACTAGTAACTGGTGAGAAAATCCAATCAGTTATTTGAAACACCAATCAGTTACAGGTGAAAAATGACCAGTGACTGATGAATTTCTCCAGTAACAGGAAAAAATTGACCAGTATCCAAGACCAATGGATTTTACCAGTACTTTTTCTTAAGTGTGATAATGGGTGAAAGAAACATGACTTTTCCCGTCGCTAATTGAGGGTTGGGGGTTATGGCAAATGGTGTGGAAATAGAGGGAGAGCAAGAGATATTAAGGGACAAAAAAGATACTAAGGTAGTTAGAGCGATGAATCGATTCTCCTAGATTTAACGAATTTGACTTGATTTTAAAGAAAAAAACACCTATCTTTTTAATGATATCAAAATATTTACCCCATGCCGAACTACTTTTTGAGCAATTTGCCTTAAAATATAAGCTGTTTCACACGAGATACGGTTTACGGCTGTGCGCTCCACTGGGAGAATATTGAAAATATTAGGAACTTCTAAGACCTAGAATTCATCAAAAAAACTAACGGTGTCTAGTTTGTATGTTTTCTGAATTATTTATAAAAATTAATCTGATAAACACCGCAGTAATTTTTACAAAATAGCCTAAAAAACGTCTATTGTGAAGGCGATTTCACCATAAGGCGTGAAAAATGAGTCAAGTTAAAGACTCATGTGGTTATATTTATTTAATTACTGAGAATTTTTGTCATATATAACAATATGTTTGCACCATTAATATTGCAATATTAACGTCATACTTCTTACAAACGCTTCAATCAATAAATAAAATTCGATTATGGTCTCCGAAATGACTAGGGAACTATCTCGCTCAAATTACCTTAGAGGCCCAGAGTCAATCATGCATTTACGCGAGAGTGGGCGTGCGAAGAAAATGATGAGCAAGACCGCGTGATGGGGGAGAGCGCTAAAAACTCGGTCACCGAGCGGTTGAGTCCGTGGGACGACTCCCTCCCTCTCGCCGCCAAATGAACTCCCGCCGACACACGCCACACACGGATGATCGAGTGCGGTCAACCCCCTCCTCTTGCTTGCCTCCCACTCCGCCCCTCTTTCGAAAAGCATCCCCGACCATACTCCTCAGCATTCCGTTAATTGAATCCCCCATTTACAGCGAGAGAGTGGATGGACAGAGTTAACAGCCTAGTGGCAGCGAAAGGAGGGCGGGGATGAGTGATATTCGAACTTCAGCATCGCACTTCGATACCGGTTTTGTTTCAGGAAATGCACAGTATTTATGATATGATATCGTATAACACACGATGTCAAATTCCGCAACAAAATCGCTGTTATTTCGCGTATCACTTCTCATCCATTACTGAATGGCACATAATTCTCACTAATATACATGGGTCTAGATGAATTGAAATTTAGAAATGTGACAGGTGCGTATTGGAAACTCTCAAGTTATATGGCGTGATACAAGCGTGCCTGAATGAAAAATCATCTAACTTAATTGCAAACACGTAGCCGTTAAATCACATACTACGCAAGGCACATTGCATTCACATAGCACATTGCTGTTCTCAACACATTGCCATAAGAAATTGCACATGGCATTAAATCGTAAAGCGCATGATATTGCAAGGCAATATATACAGGGTAACGGCTTGCCACGATTGAAATACCGGCTCCCGTTAGGTCACCAAAATAAAGCATCTTTGAGCTCGGCTCGAATTCGAAGGGGAAATGGCGTTCTCATCGTCGAAGCACGTTAAAATAAAGTTTAAGCACAGAATAGAGGCATACGGAATAAGAACGGCCAATCTGCTGACTTCGCGTAGCACTTTATCTCTGCGCATGCGTGAAAATAACTCTTTTGTCAGAGAGTAAAGAATTTATGAACTAATTACAATTATATGCTGGAAATTGTTTTTTTCAGGACAAGTTCTAAAAGACTGATGTTATCTGGTAACCATTAGAATTGAAAAGATTAAATGAGCATAATTTTTCCTTCTGGTAGCATGTGAAAATATGGGCAATGTTGCTCCTAATAAAGAATTCGGGTTAAAATGTCTCTAAGAGCTGGAAGTTGGCGTTCAGCATCGAATTTCTGCTATGCATTCTGAAAAACAAGAGAATTAGGTTCCTCCGTTCTTCAAAAGAGGAGAATATAAATAGGTAAGATCGGCTGAATAAAACAAAAGTGGGTGACGTCTGCCGCAGTGAATGCTAGCAAGGGGAAATAGGCTGAAACATCTCTAGTTTATAATAATAATATGCCTCACTCCCAAGGAATATTGCGGCCAAATTTCCACTATCACTCACTTGGCGGAATCTTAGGCACAACAGGTTAAATATAAATTCGAGTTACCCTTCTTATTCCCTAGGTCTCTAATATATGGTACTAATGAAGAGCGGTGATACGTAATGCATAGCCCGCAGGCTAAATATCACAAAAATGCTCATGATGTTGTCTCAGGATTTACGTGGTGGAACTTGTAAAATACGGAATACGAACTCTGCAGTTTTCCTTTGTGATCAATATTTATCACGGTAGAATTCTGCGTAAAGTTATTTTGTTTTGTTTCACGGATATACTTAGAAATTTAAGAGTCGATACAACGCAAAATCGCAGGGAAGGAGCGAGCGGTGGAATGAAGATTTAAAAAACGGCAATGGGAGAGCATTATACGTTTTTCGGGTATGTGTGTTTATACAGGGTGAAGACGTGGGAGGTCAAAAATAACTGGAAGTGAGGGGTTGAGAGAGAGAGAGAGGAAGAGAGAGAAGGATTTAAGGGCAGGGAGAGATTAAGGAAGAGATCAGCGGAGGGCTCAACGGAATGGCGAGGAGAGTAAAAGAGTGGCGAGAGAGAAAGAGAGAGCGGAAAAAGGAGGGATTAATGAACGCGAGGATTGGTTGAGGAGTCCGTGGAAGGAAGAGAGTGAGAGAGGGAGATCGGGTAGGGAGGTTGGGGTGGCTGTGTTTTCAGCAGAGAGGGACGACGGTAAGAAAACGGATGAAAAAATAAAAGCAATAAGATGAGGGAGGGAAGTGGGTGGGTGAAGACGGGAGGGATTAGCTCGACGGAAGGAAAAAGATGCGAGAAGAAAGGAGGGAGAAAATAACAGGAAATGAAAGCAGGCATGGGGGAAAGTCAGGCTTTTTTGAATAAAATATCTTTAAGTTAAATTATTACGCAGGGGATGGTGAGGGCAATTAAAAACTGGTAAGGCGTATGAAAACATCCAAAGCGAATCCGGAGTGGCAATTAATGACACAAAAATTAATGGCAAAATCGTGTTACAAAGAGTGTTGTTTACTCAATAACTTCTGGAAAAGTATATCCGCCAATTTTTTTCCTTGGATGATGAAACCAAAATTACTGAGAAGGTAGCGCAAAGAAATTAATTAAGTTTTCCCGGGAAATAAACATGCGAGTTAAAGTTGGAAGGGATAATGAGCATTTAAGATATAGACCGAATTTTACCAAAGGCACTCGGGATTATAATTTGCATAAAGCGAACGAGAAAATGATACCCTCTCGAAGATTCTTTGTCACCACAGGCGATGTTGACGCTAGATATTCTTCGGTGTTTTGAATCATAGTACGGGGAAAGTAGAGAGATGATATTTCTTCGTGGGAAGAAAATGACTTCGGAAAGCTTTTTCGGGGAGAGAGAAGTTTTAGCAAGAGGGTGATTTCCATATCCGAGTGACGCGACAAGGACGAGTAAAAAATAAAAACGAAGAAAACTGCTTGCTCCACGAGTTGAGAACTGTCATCGATTTCAAAAATGTTTTCGCCGTGACGCTCATGAAAAAATTAAACGAGAGCGGTGGCACAGAAAAATATATTCCCGGGAGAATTCGTCCTTCTCGGCAAGGATCCCTGAGGCATGCAAACGGGAGCAACCTAGAAACCCTAGCATTTAAAATATCCTCAAGAGAGAGAGAGAGGGAGCTCACTCTTGTATCTGGAGAATCCAATAGCACAGGCAGTGATTCCACTAGGAATACATAAAGCACCTACATAAACTTATTTGTACGAAACAACGAACGGACCGTGCAATTTTTGTTTGGAAACGCTCCGAAAGCATTGTCCCTCCCGACAAATAAAAGTCCCAACTTTTTATTTTTCCACCAAGCGTAACATATTAATCAAGTCACTCGCCTGAATAATTAAAAATTTCCCGGGCCGAGAGTTAATTGCCGGCTTGAAAATTACGCCTCGGCATTTCAAGAAACAGAGGCGCACACACACGCACACACCTGTGACCCCCCAAAACACGCGAGCTTTCTAAAACTTTGCGGGCGTGAATTATTCAGCGTTTGGTACGCGTGCCGCTTCACTTATTTACAAATATCCCACCTTTTGAGTATTTCAATGCGTTGTCTCACCTAGCGCACGTTTACACGGAGGGAGGTTGGCGGGGAAGGGGAGGTTGGCGGGTTGCGAGGCTCCTCATGCGAAGGGGCCAAGTGAATATAAATTTCACACAAGGGCAGGCAGGAGAGCGACTGAGTGGTAGCGGAGAGGTGGAGACAGAAAGAGGAGGAAGCGGAAGGAAAAGGCAGGAGAGGAGAGAGTAGTGAGGAAGAGGGGAAAGAGGGAGGGTGAAAGAGAGATATAGAGAAAGAGAGATAGGAGGGAAGATGAAAGGACGATGAATAAGTAAGACGTGGAAGTATAAGTGGGGAAAGGGCAGAGTTGGGCGAAGGACGCCGTCACCACAAACCCCTCCTCCTCCCCCCAAAGCCCTTCCTTGCCTCCAATTTTTTCCCTTCTCCCTCGGCCCGTTTCATCCCCTTTCACCCCTTTACTCTCTCTTCCTTCCCCCTGGGGGAGGGAAGAGGTGAAGCAGGAAGATTTAGCGAGGGAAAGTAAGAAGCAGCAGGAGGAGGAGGAAGAAGGGAGCATAAAACACGCAAGGGGGGTAGGGGGCACTAGTATACGTGCCCGGCGGGCAATGGGGAGTGAGATAATTGGATGGACATAAGGGCAAAAGAGGGATTGGGAAGGGGACTGAGACGTTTCCCAAGTTATATCCGCACTCGGGCCGAGAGAGTGAAATGGGGAAGTAAAACGTAAACAGGGGGAAGATAGCTGTAGTTTTAACTGAAATAGCTAATTTATTAAAGTAGCATGAAGCTATTCCGGAGAAAAAAAACCTGTGCATAAATTATCTGGCAAGCACTGAGCACACTTCTTTTCCCCTTTCGTATTGTTTCAACTGAAATATTGTGTTTTGGTTTCAGCAGAATTGATAACAATCGAATCTAAATCACAAGTCTAGGAAAAATACCATTATTTGGAATAAATTGAGCCCACGTGCTTGTCATATTCTCTCCGGAACGTAGTTGTCGGAAATAATATTATTGAAATACATCCGCAGGCCATGCTGCAATGGGCAGTTAATAGTGAATTAATATTTCCATGATGGTTCGAATTCATTAGAGCAGTTATTTCAGCCCTTTTACAGTAATTAATATAACAAAACATGAAAAAATATAGTAAAAAACAAATTGCAGATAACGAGATGTAATAGATTTAAAGAGCAGGAAAAATTGATGAAAATTCGATCCGTCAATAGAACCATATCCGTTCCCCTTGAATCCTCAAATAAACTTTCAGTAATAAAATTCATTTTATCAAGTTCAAAAAATAAAGATTAGAAAATAAATATGAAATGGTATATGATAAAAAAAGAATAGGAGACTTGAGTGCGTATTCAAGTGCGTACTTTGAGTGCGCATAAATATGCATATAATTGAAAGACCGGCACAAGAAGTGAAAGAGTTTCACAATTCCGTTAAATGGAATATTTTTCGAATACTTCAGATTAACGAAGTGGTAGGCACATATCTTTGTTCCCTAATATGTTATTGGATCACTTACAAGTAACCATGAAGTAACTTCGTATTCCTAGTATGTTTTCAATTTGCCAAACTGAGTTTGAATATTGTAAATGGGCAATATTTTTACATATATATTTCACATAAAATCTTTCATCTAATATTGAGGAGAAAATAGCCAAAAATGGATAATTTGATTCAAAGAATAGCTTTTTTGTGAATAAATTTTTTTTTAGGTCATCATTCACAATTAGACAGTTCCCCAGCATAATTGGAAGTCATTTCCATGTCCAATATTCAGCAAGCCCTCTCAACGAGTCCACAATCTTACTGCGGTGGTTTCTGGAACGGTTTTTTTAATATTCTGAATAAATTTAAGTCCCTCCTCTTGTATGTCCTCGATGAATTTTAATCGAATTTCAAATGCTCTTAGCGTCCCCCTGGGTCTTTTCTCTATTAATTTTCGCTCCTGTTTCCTCTCTCCGTTCGCGACACTTTCACAAGAGTAGGTACTTGTGAACGAGGAAGCTGCAGACCAACTGCTGTTATTATCAGCCATTCTAATTCTCGTCCTTCAACTAAAGACTCCACACTTAGAAATTGCAATCTTATTCCATAAACTGTTGCCGTCAGATTTGATTTATCCGTGTGTTTCGATCAGTATATTCATTTAAAGCTTTAAAAGAGAACTTTGTGCGAAATATTTTCATGGAGTTTCGTAGCTTTCAATTACTACATCATGAAGTGTCGACGCTTTGTTATGAATTTGAGTTCCTTTTCACTTTTTTGGGCATGCATAATATATTAAAAATATTTTTGGCCTTGGCAGCAAGATATGACAGCATTAAAATTCTTTCATAGCTTTTTCCCACCTCTGCCTGCCTTTAATTTGCTAGTTTGGAATAAAATACATGCTTCATTGGGAGAGAGTTCACGTTTTTTGCAACTGTACACATATCGTATTACTTGCCGTTAGTAGGCCGAGCAAAAAACTAAAAAGTCATGCATGGTTTCATTATTCAGGGTGTTTTGTGCGAGATAATTACACAGCAAGGGCATGTACAATTTCCTCGTTATACTCAGTTTCAACTGTGAAAGTGGCGTGCAAGGTGTAATTATCTGTAGTTATTAGAAAATATTATGCTCAAGTTTTTTTCTGAGTCAACTAAAGAGAATTGAAAGTACAAGAAGAGTTCAGAGTTGACCTAGTATGTCTCATTGCAATTAATAAACAACGGCGTTTGTAGGGAGGCAGAACATTACGAATAAGATGCAATTTTTCCCATAGGAAAAATCTGTAGGAGAATACGTGCAATCTTGTACTTATAAAACTGATGGTCGTCATAACTTCTATTTTTCAACAGACCGCAGCATAGAACTCCTTTCTTTCCTCAAGGATGAACATTGGGAAATGGCGGAGACACTGAAAGTCAAGACTCCATTTAATCGTAAATATAAACTTCAAAGACGATTGATGCCAATAAGTAAATAATTTAAGGAATAATCTAAGATTGAGAATTTTGCTTGGATGTGAATACTTCTTTTTTTCCAATTTGCTACTGTTACGTTCTATTAGTTCCTAATAACGTTTCTAACTCTGATTACTTTTTCCAAATACTAAGAGTCCAACCCTTCATAAGTGTTCTTTGCTATTGATTCCCTCCTGCCGGATCTTCATCGTTCTTTGGTAACACCACATATGAATTTCTCTTAATCTCTTTAACTCTGAAGCTGTTATTGCCCAGGATTGAAGTTTGAAACGTAAAATGTGAAACTTGAAAAAAATAAAACAACTGAGTTGAGAACATCGCACATCAAATGAATTGCTTCGTGATAGCAAAAACGGACCTCCGTTGCTCAAACAGTAGCTGCGGATTGGTCTTGTCTTTGCTGTATATTTTTGTCACTCCCGAGCCATCGGCTATACACTCGGTCCAAACTGTGAAATACTTCATTTCGTTCCGAACCTCATCTTTCCTCACCCTTCCTCTCCGAATGGACGGGTATAAACTATGCGCTAACCTATATGTACACGCATAGAACTAACACAGAATGGAGGGGAGGTACGTAATTCTCGTTCTGTAGCCAACCGACAACGAAGCTGCTCCGCGCCAAGATTTGCCGTTGCCCGCAGAGCACAGCGTCTAAGTTATTTACAGTACAGGGCGATCGTTCACGGCGACATCCCCACACCCAGAAATTTAATCCAGGGCGCGCTTTCTTGTTAAATCTGCCACGGGGATATATATATAGAAATGTATTCCCTTTTTCGGACCGGGTCCACGGTTCGGGGAGTAGAACAAAAGGGACGAGAGAGAGATAAGGAAACACGAAAGGATAAAGAATAAGAGGATGGAGAAAGAGGATAGAAAAAGAAAAACGGGGACGTACGGGTGAGACTAGAGGCGGGAAAAAAACCTTTTTCCTCATTTGACATTTCATTTCCACGAGTAAAGCAAATAGATTCAGGCTAAGCTTTGTGAGATCTTTCCATTTCGGGATACGAAAGACTCCCGACCTTGAAAATGAAGGTTATTCTGTGGAAAACATAGCCAGTGAATAAAATTCAAGAGTGGATCAATACAACTAACCGGTGTCGCGTTTATTAGTATCCAGCGTTAAATTACAGCAGAAAAAGTATTTTTTGCTTAAGGGACGTTTTGTGAACCTTTTCTTATTGATGGACGTATTTTATACAGGGTAGTCAGTGAGAATTGACTCATAGCTTTGCATGTCCCCTAAATGAAACCTATTTAAATTTCTTTGAGATTTCAAGAGGTGATAATCAACAGCCGTGATCATTGCAATATGTGGAGAGCATTGGACATGAGCGAAAAAGCAGATTTCTGCTCGGATATTTCTCCATCGTTATTGTTCTCAGCATTGGGGACCAGCGTTCCATATGTTTCTTTTCCGAAAAATATTTTCGATTTGAGATATTCATTTCAACTCTAGACCTCGCATGACTCCCTCAAAAAGCAAACGTTTTCCATTAACCTTTCTTTGAGCTACCAAGGTAGAATTGGTCTATTGTAGTACCGATACCTCGTTATAGAGGGCTTAAACACAATTGCTTACCTAAAGGTTTCGCTCGAAAGGCATCGTCATTTCTATCAGAAATCTAAAAAATCGTCACTCAATATGTTTTTACGAGAAAAGCATTTATGCTTGTAATATCGCAATTTCAAACGCAAAAGGACACAAAAAACGAGTTTTCCATGTTATCATTTCATTTCATACTTGTTTTCTAAATCGACTATCCCTAAGCGAGACGAGGGTAGAGATAAACAGGAGGAAAAAGAAGCAGGGATGGGCCAAATTTTGTTTTATTTACCGTATTTTCACGAGAGAAACATTTATATTTCGCGACATTTTACAGGAAAGAAAACACGTAAAAACGCATTTTGAACACACGAGTTTTAAAACGTACGTGTTTTTCAAAACGACCGTCGCTAAGAGAAACGAGAGTAGTGAGAGAGAGATAGAAAGAGAGAGAGAGAAAGTACGGAGGGAGAAGGGCAAGAGAGCGGAGAGGATAGGTCAGTCGGCGGTAGTAATGTCGATAAGGCTGCGGATGGACGATGCGGAGGTACGCCCTGGGGAAGGGGGTGGGGGTCGAGGGAGGGGGGAGTTGGCGTGGGTGGAGGGGAAGTAAAGGGGGGAGTAGGGGAAGGCGGGGAGGGGAGGAGAGAGGAACAAAGAGGAAACGGGGCCGAGAATATGTACTCCTGGTAGGGGAAGGTGTGGGCGGAGGGGGAACGAAAGGGGGAGATTTTGAGGGGGACCGCGGGGGTGGCTGTCTCTCTCCCCCCCCCCTCTGCATCCCAATCCTCCATCCCCCGGCAGTTTGTCGGGGGCGGGAGCGCAGTAGGTTAAGGGGTGAGACGGCGGGAAGAGCCAAGACGACGGCGGCGGTGTTGGTGACGGACCCAAGGGCGCGCGCGAACGACCGCTTTTTAATGTCCCTTAAAAAAACCCTTATTCCCGCCCCCCACACACACCCCTCAACCCTGCAACCCAAACCAGTAAAAAAAAAACCATCTACTCCTGCTGGCTGGAGAAATAAGAAGGCCGGGCACCTGCACCCTTTATTCGTCTTTGGGTGTGGGGTCCATCCTTGAACTGGGACACGAAGGATATTGCACGTCTGGTGTGGGATCAACTCGTGCGATACTCCTTTAGGAAGAGTGTAGTTATTTAGAGTTGAATCAGCTATGTCAGGCGAGACGTGGTTGAACAGCTTGTTAAATGTTAACGTACAACAAAAGGTAGTACTTCGTCTGCAATTGCCACAGAAAAAAGGATTACTAGACCGGAAATCGAACTTAGGCTTTCCGAGCCATTATGACGAATGATTTCCCTATCCGGGATTAATATAAAATTTTCCGCGTAGGTGTACGGCTTGTCTCGGAAATTCGGAAGTCTGTGGTTCGATAACCGGTCCAGTGGGGTTATTATGCAACTTTCGTGCCGGTCGTTTCTAGGTTATACATCTAGATCTACGCCATAGTCGATCGAAGTATCCAAACCGTGCTATCATATAACTTTCTGCAGGTTTTTTTTTCTTTTCTACGTCCGAATTTTCGAAATTGGGAACAGTATATATTTTCCGATTCTGATCCACCTCGGATACTTCTATTTCCTCTAGCACATTAAAACTCATTCTTAGCCGTCCATCGCGGTATTTGAGAAACATCTTGCAAACGGCAGTGATGTCCACTAACGGTCACGAAATGATTACGCAAATGCGTTGAAACGGGTTTGTTAAAACAAAAACAGTTCCCGGACAGTACCACTTTTCGTTTAATTTTCGAAGGTGAAGATGCAATCTTCCTTTCTTCCCATTCGTTTTCCCCTCTACCACCTCCATGGAAGAAAAAAATTATCTGCGAAGAATTTTTCGACCCTCCCGTTAATTTTTTCCCAACCCTTTTCTGAGAGCGTCCCAGCATCCTTATCTCCTAACGGGGGAAGGGCATTAAGGTGTAAACGACGACCGTAACTTTTCCTCGTCGTGGACTGTGTGGGTGAGGGTGCCTCTGGATGTATCTTTTCGCAGAGCCAACAGAAACAGACGAGAAAAACGCCCTACTAAGCTTCTCTCCTTTCCATTCTCCGCGCGATTTCCATCTCTCGGCATAATACTATAGTTCGCCCCCGAAGTCCCCATGCGGACGAGTAGATAATGGAGAGAAGAGGGCTTCATCAGCCCTCTCGTTTTCCCAATCTTCGCATCTTTTGTCCCTCTATCTCTCCCCCGTTATTCTGTTTTCCCCTTTATTTCAATCAATGCTGCATAAAATGAAAAAAATATTTTATGTATACATTATTTCTCTTTTAAACTGCTCATTCTCGATTATCAAAACCAATAATTAGTGAATGCGTGCCACATAAAATATTGCTGTTAATCTCATTATTTCATAAAACTGATATATATGCCGAGGGTAAGTGCCTTCCGTTCACAAGGGCAATTTAGTCATTAAAATTTCATTCTTTGAGTATTTTATTTCGCTTCCGGTGACGTTTAAGCATGATTTTCTCAGCACTCATTAATATATAGTGCTTTCCGCTACATTAAATCATCCAACGCCAAATTATTTACCGCCAATTTTCATGATTGTTACAGCAAATTCGTGTTTCCTGACGTCCTCGGACGACCCGATAGCTTGAGTACAATATATTTGATGCAGATCAAGACTAATTAGTCCTAATGTATATTATTTTATCAGCATATAGATAACTTTCATCATTTCCACTGATTGTTTTCCCCCAAATAGATAATATTTAACTTTGGGGTGTAACTCAACAGGCTCAAAATATCATGAATATATCCGAAAAATTTGCAACATTTTACCGTATACCTAGTTCTTAAAGTTACTCCCTTCCTCAAATTCACTTCTACAAGACAATGAAGCTTTTCAAATTTAACCATTAAAATTCCAGATTATGTTTTATTGAAAATTTCTCGCTTTCCTTCCAAATTCACGTTATGGTATGAGGTATTGACGACATTTTAAACACAGTTGGATTAGCAACTACTCCCTGAAATATTATTTAGACTAATATTATTGCAAGCGCTAAAATAATTGAGACATTAGTTATATAGACATAATACCATCACCTCGCCATTTTTTACATGCTGATAGATACTTGTAAAGGGATATTACACGGCATGAAAATGAATCGTAGTTTTTATGTTCAACTATATCATCATCATCCGAATCGAAAAGATCTATCGGAATAAGTCAATCCCAATATTGTTTTGCTGCGGCACCCCATTCTCCTTCCAATTAACCACTTAGACACAGCAAACCGCAAATGCAAAATATATCTGATAAGCATCAGTCTCGCGCCATCCTACCACAGAATCGTGGAAAGACTAGTCAGAGCCGCGGTGGATGCGTGATTTGCAGGTGAGGAATTGACGGGACCGTTCCTCTCTTCCCCCGTAATTTTTCCCCAGGCGACGCGATCGCTGACTTAACGCGTCCCCGGTCGTCGCGAAGCGATCACTCAGCGAGAACTGAGCGCGTTTGTCGCTTGGAGAAAAGGTAACGTAGACGGCAGGGAGAAGAAGAAAGGGAGAATGAAAACCGCACCTATCCAATGCACCTTGGGTACGTTAAAAACAGGAAGGTAGAGAGAGTGAGAGAGAAAGAGACAGGGGACTTAATCCTATGCATACTTTTCTTCACGAGAGATACCCGCGAGGAGCAAAAGTGGGGCATGAGCCTGTAACCCTCCTCCCCTTTCGCATCCCTTACCTAGCTCGTTCCATCCTCTGTGCCGGCCCCTCAAACCACACTATCCCGCCCCCGTCACCCAACACACACATGCCAGCCAACAAACTCCCTCCTTTCCCCCTCCACCCTGCCCCTTTTCACACTCCTCCTCCTTGCCCCACCCCCCTTCTCTGGGGCACTCCATGCGATCGATCCACTATCGCATTCGCACTCCGGGGGGAAGGAAGGGAGGGAGGGAGTGGGAAACGGGAGGGGGAGAGAGGGAGGGAAGGAGGGGGAGTATGTGTTACGTGAAGGTGGTGATGTGAGGGTGGGAGGGGGTGAAGGGAGGAGGAGGTCACAGGGGGAGAGAGGGGGAGGGGAAAAGTGCGACACTTGTCGGAGGCAGGGCGGTCAGGGTTGCGGGGTTTCGGTGGAGAAGAGGGATCATCCCAGGAGAATCGAGAAACGAATGTGTATATGTGGTAAAAGATGGTCTAAATCTCTCCCTTCTGGATAGTTAAATAAAAAACACTCGCAGAGTACATTAACATTATTTAAAATATTCATTAAATTATAAACCGAGTAAATAAAGCAACGAAGCTCGTGAGCCCCCAATAGGAAGGAGTGTACGCAGTAATTACTACATTATAAATTTTAACATCACCATTTAGAGATCCTGGTTGGCCTAACTCGACTCGAATTTGTATAATTGGTGCAATTACTTCCGTACCTGACCATGAACTAAACATCAAGTAAATAGTCCCAATTTATTTGTACAAAGTTAATGCTTCGTTTAACATTTCTTTACAGCCTCCTATGAAAAGATCTACACTTATATGTACTATCTTTTTACGGCGAATATGCCGAAGACGTTAAATTCAGAAGAGTTTAAACATTATGCTACGTTGGCAATTAATCATGTCAGATTCTTCATTCTGGCCCACGTTACGAAAGGATAATTTCCTATCGTCATCAGGTGAAACATAATTACAAAAACACTTCACAAGGAATTCACAACCTTACTAGGAGCAAAAAAAGAGTTCTCTATGCATATAAGTTCACAGAATATATAGTTTACCACAAACACCGAAGAGAATTTTACTTTGACGATGAAATATTAACACAGTTCATAAATTTCAAAACGTGGAACGGGGTAGGAAAAACGTTTTAACATCCCAGAAAATTTTTTTAGGAACGGAAAGGTACTGTACGTTGAGAGGATTACTATCGGTATGCATGTTCTCCAAAACACTACATTACCATGAACTCACGTGGGAGGAATACTAATGCTATTTCATCTCCAAATCGTAAATTTCCTCGTACTTCTCTTTCATGTTTTACTATTTCTCTCTTTTTCGGCCACCGTCTATTAGTGGCATTTTTTAAATCTTTTACCTCTCCTAGAATTCCAGCTTCGATAAATCTCGTGCAATCTGACAGACAGAGGGTCATGAAATATTTTTTGTACGTTAACAAAAAGCATCAAATTCATGAGAATGATAATGGAAACAGTGTGCTCCAGTATAGTACAAATGGAATTTAAAAAATCAATACAAAACCTTTCTCTTAAACCCTGCATTTTTTTCAACGACCAGCAGAGAGATTGGCGTATATATTAAAACCAATTGGAAAGAGTCCCGAATGCTATAGCACTGTAGAAATCAAGCCAAAAAGAAACGAAAAATCTTCATCTACCTTTATATAATCTAAACGCCACTAAATCAAGATCTTCAATGATGTAATTCACAAAAAATTATTGGTGGCATTGATTTAACATTTTGATTTAAGGACGATGTCGAGCGTGAAATGAGAATTCCCCGGATATTAAAAAGGGGAAGGAACATTGGGCGAGATCAGGGTCGGAGTGGCGGCACGGAAGACGGGGGGGGGGGGATGAAAAAGAGGGGAATAGGGGAGAGGGGTGAGCGGAGTGGAGGTTGATTGGCACTTTATTACTGCCGCTGTCTGAAGTAAGCGACAACCTAAGCACACATACTGCAATCACGCAAAAATTTCAATAAATTGATCAGGTCATTCGGAAATAAATAAACACTCGTGTCGAAAATAATGAGAGCGATCAAATAGACGCCTCAGAGATTAAGTTAATATATTGCTCTGCGCGGGGATTGTGGTGAGAGGGGATCGCAAGGAGGATTTTTGACGTCACGATTTAGCCGGGAGGGATTCGGGGTTGGGTGGGGTGGGGCGAAATGGTGTGTGGCAGAGGGTGAAACGGATGAGGGGGAGAAATGATGGGAGAAGGGATGAGAAGATTTTAGTAGGGTTTTTAGTGAATGGTGGGTAGGTATGAAGTTACGGTATCCCGGCTTCTGAGGCCCCTTCAAATTTCAAATAAATTTATTATTACTTAATAGCCATTTTTTACCACAATATGCACGTATAATAGATGTATAATCAATACATGAAAGTTTAAACCAAGATAGAAAACTTTCTTCTTTCTGAGGAAAGATGACGATAATAAACTGCAGGGTTTTAAGATATAATTGCGGGGCAGAATGTAGAAAGTGGTGGACGGATAGGAGGGCGAACGAGGAAATGCTTGATAAGGTGGGTAAGGAAACTTCTAGAGTAGATTAGGAGGCAGAGTAGGTGGTTCAAAGGAGTAATGCTTAACGTCGTGATAGACGGGATGATGTTGGGTAAGCGGGAAGGGGAAAAAATAGAATAAGCATTCTGGGCGGGATGAAGAGAGGTATGCTGGCATGAAGGAGGTAATCGTGTAGTTAGATAGGGGTCTGCGCCGGCCGAAAATCAAGAGAAGTTTTACTCTCTTCCACTTCAACCTACTTTCACATTGTAGACTACCCTAATACTAACAAGAAAAGCTTACAGCCGATCGATTCATGAATGATCATCGCTAAGTAAGCTCTTGGTTTCCGGAGACACTAAAACAGGCTCTTTAAATCATAAACTTGGGCAATCCAACAGAATATGCCTTAAAGTAAGGCACCATTTCAATTACTACTCAGGGGTGGATCTTTACAAGCCACAAATAGGCATAGAGAAGGAATAAACTTGACCGTGGCAGGCTTCACTTCGTAGAGGTTAATATTATCAGTACTCATGATTAAAGACAACTCAGTACTTTGTAAATATTGAAGAAAAGTACTAAGTTGTCTTTAATCATGAGTACTGATAGAGAAGGAAAGTTGAAAGGCACGACAGAGGAGAAAGCGAAAGTGGTTAGGCGAAAAGTGAGGTACGACACGAGTGCACCGCTCATATTGACCCACAGCCAATGATCCTGAAGGGGTCAAAGAAATTAGGGAAAATCGAAATATAAAAATAAAACGGCCGGGAAAAACGGGAGGGAAATCATCCAAGCGATAAGGACTGGAGAATATTTTTTAATCTTTCCCCGTGCAACACCGCGAGGCAGAGAGGTGTGGGAAGCGTGCTGAACGCCAATGGAAACTTTGCCGTACTGGCGTGAGTTCCACAGGGCACGCTCTTGGGACCTTTCTCGTTTTCTCTCCTTCGCTTTATACCTCTCTCTCTCACCCTCGCTGCCATTTCTCTCTCAGCACATATGCATGCTCCTTAATCCACCTCTCTCTCACTCCCAGCTTTCCTTCCCTATCCTCTCTCCCCTCTCTTCCTCCTTAAAATCCATCCATTCTCTTCCTCTTCAACCATTTACACGGCGCGCGCGGAAATTTGATCTCTGCCTCATTCTCTCCAAAACCCACTCCATTCTCTTCATATATATTTTTTCTTTCGCGCCCTGCCTGCCTGCCGCGCCTCAGGGTACCTCCAAATTCCTTCCCAACTCTCTCTCTCCTTTTACCCATTCCCTTAAAGGGGGAACTTCATTAAAGCGATTGATTCGCTCGAGGTAAAATATTGAGGAAATAAAATGGAAAATATAATGTCAAAAAAACAATCCTCTCATCTCTCGGTTCAGTCTACCTTTGTCCACGAACGTGGAAATGAAAGCAAACAAATACAAAGAACGAACGACCCCGCAAAATATACAAAATACCTCGATAATCCGCTCGAGGTGTGTTTGGAGAACCAACTATTATTGCGGTCTCCGCATTATTCTTTAAAAAATTTTATTTCATTGATTTCGTTACGGGAATATCTTAAAAGTATCTCGTCGGGTTATGACGCAGGATTTACTCAGTCCTGAGGCGTTTCGACTAAGTGGGGGAGCGGCGAATTAAAATGCCTTCAGAAATCCGACTTCTCATAATCGTCCTCTTCCAGAAGAATTTCAAATTTTAGCCGGCTACCACGGCATGACTTTTTGGATGACACAATGGATTCCCAAATTTCTTCTTTATCTGTTTTATTTGCATAAGAGGAAAAATAGGCTACAAAGACGTGGGCGTGATGTCAGAGAATTAAAGCGGAGGATATATTCGAGAAATGTCAAAGGCAGGCAATTTTTTCTTTGAGAGAGGAAAGATTCCCAAAAATGTGTAAAAATTTGCATGCATATGCTGATGAGGGCGGGCCATGGAAGTCCTTATTGAATTAATGCGGAGAACCATGCGGTGGGTTTTCTTTCACGCAAATTTACATTCATAATGGTTTCACGGAGACTCGGGGAAGATTTCCACCGCAATTTATTTTAAAGGCTTCATAAGTAGCCGAGGCATATCATGGTGAAAACGTGTTTGGAAAGCATTGCAAATACGGTGAAAAAATCCAAAATGCATAATTTCTGTGTAATTAGCACCCTAAGGAAATCATTCGTTCAGAGATCACCATTTAAAATTAGAAGCTGCATATTATGGCATCAAACTGAAATGAATGCATTGCTAGGCAAAGCTTTTGAGAAATACGTAATGGGATTCGTCCACAAAGAAAATTTACTAACATTCTCCAAGGTTTAAGAACAGTTTTACACAGTGGTGTTTATGCATTTTTTAAACAATCAAATGCGTGAATGACCTAATAGATAGAGTTAAACGCCTGCGACATTAAATAGGCCCATGCAAAATGAAGAAGACAAAGAAAAAATATTGTTTTTATCACCTCATGACTGAATTTGATTAAAAACTAACTTCTGAATACTAAGGCCAGCCTTAATTTTATTCTATTTTGCTGATTTTCATTTTCATCTTATATGCTTAGCCGTTTTTTTATAACAAGCTTGTATTTCAAACGTTGAATGCATGTAAAAAAGGCATATAATGTCTTTCAGTTTATTAAAATTTACCCGCGTATATAATTCAAGGAGCATGCATGAAAATTTGCGCTTCATGATGGCGCAAAACATTTCCAACCCACGTTTTTCAAAATATATCGAGGAATTATTGATCCCAATAACGGTCTTTTGAAACGCAATTTGAAAGGAATCGATGAAACAAGGTTTTTTTGTCCTCTCGAAAATCACCAGGACAACGATGATGTGGCACCGAAGCCGCGTAACACGAATAAAAACACAAGAGAAATTAAAAATTAAAAACACCCGAATGCTGTCTCTTCGAGAAAAAACGCGATATAAATGCCACAACGATCAGTGATTAGCGCCAGTTGTTTCGAACCGTAAAAACGTAATTTTTATTCTCCCTTCACCGACTGAATTTCGCAGAGCACTCGCGTAACATTTCGCAAGCATCCCGGCCAACCTCCCGACTTTTGGCGAATAGACGGAGTATAAAAAAAATATACTAAATGGAACACAGAATTCCTGAAATAGCGACACAGGCGGATTTTAAATTTAACACGCAATCTTGCGGTCTCGCCGTCGGTGGATCCAAGGAACGCGTTTAAACCCCTGCCCCTCTCCCCCCTCCAAAATTCTTTGCCAAGGAAGGAAGTTCTCTTGTAGCTGGAATCTAGCGAAGCGAAGAACTGAAAGTGTTCCCGCTTGAGGGGAGGGGGTCTACGGGGAAAGGGAGTAAGTAAGGTTGGGGAGAGGGAATATGGTCAGGGTAAGGGAAAGACTGGGAGTGGGGTTAGAAGGCCGTGGTAGGGAAAGGAGGATTACGCCCTTGGGGATATACCTTTCAGGAGCAGCGGAAGAGAGCTTGCGCGCCTTGGGACGGGCAAGAGGAAGGAATTCAGTGAAGGAGGAGAGAGAAGTAGAGGGTCTTTGGGCAAGGGGGAAAGGGCGAGGACAGAGACAAAACGCGAGAGAGTGAATGCTTAAGGGAATGGAAGCAGTTGGGAGGAGGGAAGTGGAAGAGTAACTGCAATGATTAACAGCAGTTCGCAACAATGACAAGGTTCCCGAAAAACAGCCTCGCGTGCTACCTACCCCTTCCTCCGCTTCTCGTTTGCACAACTAGGAGAGCGTAAAACGGCAAGCCTACTCTCCCGTTCGCGCAGATAATTTCACGAAGGAAGGTCAAATTCGCTCTCGTGAACCTCAAACCGTTGGGGGGGGGGGGGGTAACATTTGGAGATATAGTCCTCCTACATTCACTCATACATATGTATGCGCAAGTGTCCGGGCCACTGATTCCGAGCAAACTGTTTCAACGTCGACTCCCCGCAGACGAGAGTTAAACTCGCCTGGCCATTGGAGGATTCCCCTTCCGGCCGCCTTCTGTTTGCTTTAATTTTTATTTTAGCATTCCTTTTTTTCACCCGACCGCCCGCCCCCGCCAGTTTAAGGGCACGTCAATTCACTTTCACCCTGGACGAAAGAAAGCATCATCCAAATATTGCAGCAGCCCGAAATTTATTCCGTGGATTTATTCCGTGCCCACAGATATTGCTGTGGAGGGAAAAAAAACACGCAAGGATGAGAGCGCCTTATTGCAGTGCACAAGTCTCCAGGCTGCTGGCGGCATATTAATGGAGAAAGAGCAGGTTTTTCGCCCGAGGAGGGAAAATTACATCTGACACCCCGTTCAAGAAGGGTTGGACGCGCTGGATGCGTGAGATAAAACGCCACCTGAAAGCAGTGTGGGATATGAGCGCGGGAAACATCTGGCTTGGCGCGCATCAATCAACGAAAGTTGAAAGTTTTGCAACGTAGGAATAATAAAAATGATGAAAAAAGGAAAAAAAAGGATGAGGACGTACCCGAAACCGCCCTAGCCTTCCATCCCCTCGCTCCCCCCCTGGAATCTCCAACACGCTCCCCCTCTACACTCCTCCCTCTCTCTCTCTCCCAGGGGACGACAGGGATAATATCCTAACCAGACCGAATAAGAAGACGGGAGGACCCTCAACAAATTTGCGTCTCCAGTAGTTTTTCGTCCGGGTGAATGATTTGTGGTTGCACGAGCACGGGATTCATTCATTATTGGATTTTTTTTATAAATATATTATCCCTTTTAAGTTTTTTCTTGTCCTTCACGAGAAAAAAATCCGGCGGGGGCGTGAAAGGGGGGAAGGAAAGGAAGGGATGGATAACTCTCGTGTTTGTTGCGGGGGCGTTAAATGGCACGGAGTAGACTATATAGAGAGATTCCCCCCTCTCCCTCTGAGGGGGCGGAATCGCTAGTGACGCAAAGTCAGGGCGCTGTGCGAGGAGCGTGTGGTGGTGGTGGTGTGATGTTAGCCCAGAATGGAAGCGGGGAGAATAAAAAAAAATATACGCAAGGGATAAGGAGGGAAAAATGAAGAATGATGGCCGGGGTAAAAAATTAGAACAGGAGCAGCATATATGAGACGGAGAGAGAAAGAGAGGAGGGAAGATGTGGTGGAGGGAAGGCTTTGCGTACATATGTAATTTTTTTGGGGGAAAATAAAAAAAAATAAACACAAGCACATGAAGGGGGTAAATGGAGAAGTGTTGGTACGAAAAAAACGTAAAGCGAAGACACTCTGCGGGAATGTGGGGATGAAGATGGAACGACGGATTTGCATCCCCTTAGCCGTCCGTGACTTGCTGCTAGTTGTTGCTTTTCATCAAGAGGTCGCCTGTTTTCGGCTCGTGCTATCGGGAAATTCTTCCGTATTCCTTATTTGGGCATCCATTGCCATTGTTAATAAATGTACTTTCTTTTTGGATTGTTATTTGGCCATTTGTATTTACCTAGCGGGCTAATTTTCGCCAGGGGTTCTTCTGACGCCCTGTGGCTGAAGAACGAGTCTTTCTTCAAAACGTTGCCGGAGATGGCGAGATGGCTGATCCAAGGGAACACCTGAAGAACCTTCCTTCAGATGGTACGCCAGTATAACATCTTTGTCTATCACCGTATATCTTAGTGCTTTATTGTCACTATCTTTCATATCTGTGAAAGATTTGGATACCACGTTTTTTTATTGCTTCCGAGATTGTTTGAGATCCTGTGATTTTTCGCATTCCCTCTTTTTTGCGTTTTACGAAACTAGAGCCGTTCTCATGCCGATGTTGAGCAAGGAGGTTAGCAGGGAACGGAGGGAGCATGGCTCGCTCCCGCTCATAGGTGGAGTGGAGGCAAGAACAGGAGCGAATCGCATTGCTTGTAGCTGTTCGAGGATGGTTGGCGAAAATCAAGTGTAGACCCCGGAAAAGTGAATCGAAGACGACCTTAGATCGTGTCGACTATAATGACGGAATTAGCCAGAATAGGCATGTGGAATGTCGCTTCAGTTTTTTATGCTGAGAAAAGGGAGCACTCGTTATTTCGATACGATTGTTCATTATGTCGACCGTGGTTTCGTGTAGAAATTTTGTCTTTCCATAATGTTTTAGGCAGTTAGAGCGAGATATCATTTTACATCAAATTCAATGAATTTGGCTTAATTTAAAAGAAATAAATTATAGGAATCCCATATTTTTAATGATAACAAAATGTCACCCATTAACCTTATAAGTTTGAAAAATGTTTCCCAAAATTTTAGAAGCTGTTTTCAATGGGAAATGGTATTGCTGTCAGCCCTACAGAGACACTAATTAAAAATATGGGAACGTTCTCAGGCACAGATCGCGTCAGAAGTGTAACAGTGCGTAGTTCGCATGTTTTCTCATATATTTTTAAGAATAAATTTATTAATGACCAGTATATTTTTTACAAAATCGCAGATAAACCTTCGCCCTGTCGACACTTTCAGCGTACGGCAAGATATAAGTGAGGTTAGAGCCTTGAATGTGTATATTTAGTCTGGAGACGTACAGTCATATAAAACAAAGTCTTTGAGGTATTAGTGTTACCACATCAACAGCTTGCTTCCTTGCATGCTCCTTATATAAGCACTCGAAAATCAGGATACGTTTTCAATGGCGTTTATTCCAAGAATGAATGATACATAGCAACCAGCAAACAACGAATAACGAAATGAACGAAAACAAACATAAACAAAGATAAACAAACGCAGATATAACATCTAACCATATTCAGAGTGTAACCTGTAGTTCATATATTACAGATTAACCTGTAGTTCATATCTTACGCTTACAACTGATTGGATTTTGAGATTAAATTGGAATACTTACTATTTCTGTGGCAAGATGGCTAAATATGATGTCATTTTTGTTGCAAATTTTACAGGAGAGCCATTTTAAAGTTTAATAGGCCCTAAAAAATCAGAATCTCGAAGTTTAGGTGTTTCCTTTTCGTAATATATGTAAAACACGATCGTTTTCATATTTTTTTTAACTTTCCAAATCCAACGGTACTAGCACTACGAATCGAATGGCATGCATAACTCAATTTCGCAAAAAACGAAATATATATATAAAGGAAAAAGGAAATAATATCACATTTAGCCATCTTACCACAGATTTCTACTTAACTCTAGAGAAAAACTTGCTCCAACTACCTTGAATTCTACCAACCACAGCTCACTGAAACCTTTGAATACATTCCTTTTGTTTCTACCCTGCTTCACGCTTAGCACAGTGGGTACCGCAGCAACCCCCAATAGAGGGAGCCGTAGCGAGCCGCTCTCCGTGTCCCTCACCTATATCTCCACTCCTCCACTCGCGGGGAGCAGAGGCGGGGTGCGGCCACCGCTAGGGAGTGGAAAGCTGTTGGCGGGGGAGAGATGTAGGGGAAGATAATGGGCCGCGAGGAAATGCAATGGGGGAGACGGGGAGAGGAATGGCACGGCGTTCTCGCGGGGATTGGGGTGCGCGCCGCCGTGGGAAGAAGGAATGGAGGTCCCAGAGCACCCGCCGCGAGCAAATTATATTTCGAGAAATGTGAACATTTTTGGGTCCCGGGATGAATGGAGGAGGACGTCGGAAAGGGGTAATGGTTGCGGGGGGATGCGGGCGTATTCTGACGGCGTCGCTCGAATGAAAGGGGACTGGGAATGCAGGAATATTTGAGCATATTTCTCCGGGTTCAAGGGGTTATATATTTCATTTTTATCAAAATGGAGAATGGATGTCCCTGCTGCGTACGCACAATGCTATTATTATACACGAATACACTGCAAATGAGTGAATATCTCAACGCGAAGAAATTAAGTCATGCATGGAATTCCGGCGAAACTCAGATTTTTACATATCTTTAGCCAATGTTTAGGAGGAAATACCCGCAGAGCTATGAAATCTGTGAAAGAATGCAGCCACTGCTCTTAAACATCCTTTAAAATATTATTTTCGAGATAAAAATTGTATAGCCTTATTTTTAAATAGTCGAGTCCTCGGCGTAACGTTTGGGAGTTATTCTTTCTTGGAAAGAAAGGTGAACCTTGCAATTTGCACTGTTGCAAACATGTATTTAATTCACCTTTCGTTTTAAGTTTCTATTCTTCTTTCAAGTCATTCCAAACTTAAATGTCACTTTAAACGAAAGTAGCCGGAAGAGAGTTCTGATAAAAGGTATTAAATTTCCATGACTGACATTTGTAATGGTGAAAGACGTAATAGCGAAGAAAGAATCTTCGCAGTTTTCCACTGAGAAATGTTTGATGTGACCAGTTTCGATGATTTACATAATTATCAGGCCAAAATCCCATTCCATCCGTCCTGAGACAATATAATTAAGTCATTAGCATTTTCCACCGTTTCCAAATTTTAAAAAATACAAAATTATGTGAAATCTACAGTGAAGGAATCATTCGCCTGGACTTGGATTCGAGTCCAGATCCCTCGATACCGCGCCGAGTTCTCTAACCAGTAGAGTTGAATGTGACCTTCATGGAAGCCTTAAGGAGCGAGGTGTCCAAAGAGGTACCGTGCACGGGATGTAATTAATTACCCTTGTGGAGTAAGCGACACTGTCCACGAGGTAAAATCCAATTTCAAACACTAAGGTGTTCACTGCAACCAGTCTAGAGCACTGATTTGAATCACATTCCAGACGAATGATTTTTTTCTCTCTGAATTCCACAAAATTGTATGATCACTATATTCCGTTCAAGATAATACTGCAGTTGAAATATACTGACTTGGCTTAGAGAGGAATGAATAGCGAACAATTTTTTAACGAGAGTATGATTCAAACAAAGGCCGGCATCATGGATTCTTAGGTCACGTGGTTCCCCTCCCCAAAAAGTCAATGGAAGTGTTTTCATATTGGCTACATTTATGTCAACTTGGACATTATCTTGGACGCACTGTAGTGGGTTACTCCGTTAAAGTTACTGTGCGACCAGGTCCCGCTGTTATTTGAAACAAAATATACTCCCAGTAATTATACCATTCGCATCACCTTTAACTCAGTTCCCGTGAGGTGAGAGGGGGGGTTTGACAAGTTGAACATACAACAAAATGGCGGTCCGTGAAGGATTCAGCGTAGAGAGCGAGGGACAGAGAGAGGGGAAATGAAAAAGTAGTGCGTGCCGCGAGAGGTGAAGGAGGCGAGTATTGACGAAAATGGTGAGCGAGGGAGGGTGTGGAGACGCGCGGAGGAGACAAAAGGGAATACGCGGAGGGGCAGTGTCGTGAGTGGATTGCGGGAGAGGGAAAGTGTAAGGGGAAAGGGGGCGAGGTGGGCAGCTGGGGGAGAGCATGGTGAGGACAACGGGCAGTAAATTGAAAGAGAGTGTTGAGACTGAAGAGTAGGAAGGAAGAAGTAAAAAAAAATGGAGATCCCAAGGCTGAGGAGAGAGATAGATAGACGTCTTTATTGGGGCGGTATTGTGACTTCCCTTCTTCCATCTAACCCAATGATTCCCAACACTTTTACGTTTGCGGCACCCTTCAGGCCGAGTTTACAATATTGGGACACCCACCTTAGATTTTATTTAAATTTCAAAAATATTAATTTATTAAATTGGAATATGCATCAGTAAAATTTTAACTTCACATTTAAAAAAATGCTCCTTCAATTTTAATTTATTTATTTAAGTAAGTTATAGTAAAATCACCAACCAACATATAATATGGTGTAGTTTAGGTATAGTATACTACTGGAGTCAGGTTGGAAGAATTTCTTTAATTACTGTCACCATTTATTGGGCGTGATAGTAATCACTTCATACGTTGGTCATATTAAACATTTTCATTTTCCCGCAATAATCTCGCGGCAAACCTATCAGATTTCCCGGCACCCTAAAGTCTCACCCAACACCGGCTGGGAACCACTGATCTAACCCCTTGTCGGTATATGAATACTGTGAACATGACACACACTGCAATACATAAATCAAAGAAATAATACTAAACACAATAGAAGTAGAATATCAAAGCAATATACGAGTAATGAAGTATCAGAAATGTGTGTAAAAAGATATGTTCAATTGTGGGAAAAACATGAGGATTTTGGCTGGCATCCACCTCGGAAAAAACCCACTGCAAGGAAACACTCACACATGGAGCGCAAAACCGGCGAAAACCTACTGGGAGAAGCTAATGTGACTCATGATAATGAACGACATAAATTCATAATAAATACCAACATTGAAATCTGTACGTGCACTATAGGGAGAGAGAGAATGGTGGTGGGATGGGAAGGGAGGGGAGGGAGGAACAGGGGGGTGGCAGGGGGAGGCAGAGGGAGACGCGGGTGAGGGGAGGGTGGGAGGGAGGTACACAGAGAGTGGAGTAGGGCGGGTAACACAGGATGAAAAACGTAACGAGTTTGCCCATTAATTTTAATAAACAACGTTCGCCGTAGCCCCGCACTTCCCTGGCACTTAAAATCGTTTATATGTATACGCACGCGAAGATGGGGGGAGGAGAATTTAAATCGTACAAAACGCTGGTCGTCCCTTTTAACGACTACCAAATATTTCTTCTTGCCAATTGCGAGGGGAAAACATTTAATACGAGAGATTCAAAAAATTACTTCGTTTAAAAAAAACAACAACAACAAGGGGGAGAGAGATTTTTACCACTTTGTTTCAATAAAACGGTCGATAATTTCTCGGCCTTTGAATCCGTTCACGCTTCAAAAGGATTTTATTTCTGTGGACTAGATATCAAGGGCGTTTCGTCGAGCGGGCACGGAATTATTCCGTCAAAGAGTGACTTATTTGATATTCAAAAAGGGGTCTTGGGACGCGTAGAAATCCGGCGACGTCCTGGGGAAGGTTTTCCTTCGCCTCTTGGGGAAGAAATGCCGGAACACTCGCCGGGGAGGATCGCTATCTCAGATATTAGGCGGCCCCCGGTATTTATGGAGCAGGAGACGTAGGTGAAGGGTGAGGAGGACACAGAAAAAGGAAAAGAGAAGGATGGAAGCGTCGTTGAAGAGAAGGAGAAGAGATGAGGGACGGGAGGAGCGATGGGAGAGGCCGAGGGCGAGGAAATAGGTCTCTCTCGGACAAACAGATGGGCGCATAGATAACCGGATTCACTCGAGCGAAATAGAGACCATCAGGTCTCCCTCAAACCCCCCGAACATTGCATTAAACACATCGCGGTAGAGGGAACAGCAGGACGTGGAGAGGTGGAAAGGGAGGGAAAATGCTGCTTCGGTGAGGGTCACAGGGGAGTGAACGGGGAAGTTACGTGGCAGCCCTAAAGGGGCCGAAAGGGAATAGGAGACAAGGGAGAAACGGGACTCAGCTGATATGAAAGTGGTACGGGATGGCGTGAACCTGAAATTATACCTTAATAGCCACTCATCAATCAATTGAGGAGATGGGCGATAAGTGTATTCCTCCGATTATACATTAACCTATTAATATGATGGTGGACCAAGTAACTTCGCGGAATTTCGACATTATTAAAGAATTACCATTCGGAATTAATCCACACCATTCTTTAATTCACTGGCCGGTTTCGATTTTTAAAAAGTCATCATCAAATTTAACAAGGTATTTTAAGTCTAATGATGATGTTTTAAGCATCAAATCTGGAGTCAAGACTTTGCGTTCAATATACCACGAATCAATCCTTTAAAAGTACATTAACCTTTCGGCACAGTAAGCAGAGTAGAAAGATAAAATACCACAGTTAAAATAGACCATATTTATCTATGCAATACTGTTAGTTCCTTATCAATGAATCACACTGACAGTCAATAACCCACTTACCAATCACTAATATCAGTGACTCATCCCTGGCTTACTAGTTAAAATATATCTACTAAACTATGGCTGTAGCACAATAACATATCCCTGAAATTCTTTGTAAGAGTAGGAATTGGAGAATGTAAAAAAACAAAGTTTAAATCGATTTTCGGCATGCATAGTTTCAGCCTCGGAACCATCCCTCCTAACCATTGATAACATTGACCCAATCTGGACCATTTTAACAAAAACAAAATCAAACTCGGAACAAAATGACCATTGGTATGCAGTAGTCGAGCCTACATCAATTAAAATACATTTAAAATTTCGATTCATCTCGTCGAAAATGTTTATTCACAAATGGGAAAAATCATGAATTCATCAGGACACACAACTATCCCGCCGAAGGCATTTAGCTTTAAGTTGATGGCATCCTGGACCAGACAGGCTAAAAGAACACTGTCCCCGGCACACACAAAATTTGAAATCAAGGCACACTTGAGGGGGAGGGGGTTTGGATGCCAACATCACGTGGTGAGAGAGAAAGATAAATATGAGAGGGGGATGTAAAAGGAGATAGGTTGCGGGGGGAGGGGTGGATGTGGGGAGAAATAGCACGGCAGACATAAGGGATGGAGGGTGGTGGAAGAAGAATAAGAGGAGGGACAGAGAGAGAAGACAAGGAATTGGGAAGGGGGGGGGGGCTACGTGCTGTGGAAGATTGATTGATGAGACACTTTAATGGGCGAGGTTAGGCCCAAGTGAAATTTCCCCCCCTCCCCCCTCCAACTCCCCCACAACCACCCACAACCACCCACAGCCAAACTTCAGCGTAATTTACATTCATACTGCACACGAGAAAAGGAACCAATAAAAATAAATAACTGGAGCGGCGTGCAAAGTGTCAAAAAGTAGACGGGGGAGGGACGGAGAGGTATAGAAGCGAGTTTTCCGCGGAAAAGGACGGAAAGAGGGAAAGTAGAAGGTAGGAGAGAAAGGGGGGAAGAAGATGTAAGGGGGAAAGGATATCGGAATTGTTAAGGGAACAACAAGGGAACGAGGTGGGGATGAGCGGTAAGGCTGTATGTGTGTGTGTATGTGGAGGGGTAAAAGAGAGCAGGATACAGTAGGAAAAAATTTACTTTTGTGAGAAGGGAAGTGGAATGCAAGGGGAGGATTGGCGGGTGGGGGGGGGTCTGGGGGAGGGGGGGGGGAAATAGGGAGGCAAGAGTGAGACAGATGAACAGCACCACTAAGAAGACGAACGGAGAGGAGTGCAGGGGGGGAAAACGCAAGGGGGGCAGGAAGGGAACTTTTTCGCAGAGAACAGAAACACCGAGATGGAAAGGGAGGAGGTGGGGGGGAGGGAATGAGGAGATAAGGGAGGAGACGTGAGAGGTTAGAGGGTGGGGTTCGCGTGCATTTCTGTTGGAACTGTGGGAGGGGGGAGGGGAGGGGTGTCGGAAATAGAGGGGGAGAGAGAGAGAGAGAGAGGGTGGGAGGGGAAAGGCCTTGTACGGTTGCCATTGATTTTCGCGAGGGACGGTGAGGGAGGAGTGAGCACCACAGGCAGAATCGTCTTGATGAGGAGAGAGTGGAGAGGGAACGGTTAGGACGGAGAGAAAGAGCAGAGGGCTGGGGGAGGAAGAAGGATAAGGGAAGAGTGGTTATATGTGTGCCCACTCACATACATCTCCACACGTATACACGATCGAGGGCACTGCGGCGTCGCGTCGGGGACTACGGGGATTAACGCCCCGCGGGCGGAGGAGGAGGTAGCGGCCAGGCGCGGGAGAGAAAAGGGCGGACAGGCGGGGAGAGAGGCTTGCCCTTCCCGCGAGAGAAAAGTCTCAAACTGCCCCGCGGAGGGCGGGAAAAATACAGAGGATGGATACATATATACAGAGTGAGTGAGCCCGACGAATGAGCCCGAACTTCCCGTGTTACCTTACGGAGTGATTGTTTTTTGCTCGCCTCTGTGGGGAGGGGGGTAAGGGGGGAGGGGATTGGGAGGAAGTAAGGGTTACGAAAAACCTGTGAAAAATCGTTGGAGGGAGCTCCATCTTCTCCTTTTTTTCCCTCTCTCTTTCCCTTTTGATAAACGGTACCTACTACTCGCGCGGGAGAAGTCCCCCCCCCCGCACACACAACATTCCTTTTTTTCCTCGTGCCCGTATTCCACTGCTCCCTTGCAGCGCGGCCGCCGGTGGTGTAAATTAAAGCGAATTAATCATTTCCCTCCCTCCATACACTCCCGTGTGGCGGGCACGCGAATTCTGATATATTTTTCGAGATTAACATGCATTAATGACGAAAAGGTTTGTACAAATATGCCACTCGTAAAGCATCAACTCGGGAGGTTATGTTCCTTTTTTTTAGCCTTCTCACGTCCAACGTTCGTTTTATACACAGAGGGAGAAGAGCTTTCCGAGACCGATTTCATCCCGAAACAAAAAAGTGGCATTATCGTTAATCCACCAAGACGACAAGAACAGCGTCGAGATTTTTCCAGCAGCGAGAGAGATATGACGTGGCATTTTTCGCTCTAAAGACTGAAATTTATCTCCATATCATTTTCTCCACCGTCGTTTCCATGTTGTTCTGATATTTTGATGTGGATACACACCTCCATGCTGTTCCTCCAAGGTTCACTTCAAAGAAATGGACGCTGAAATGTCCTTTGTTTAAGGCTCAGTATTATTTAAGAATTTAACGAGCAATTGCATTGAACTTTAAGTTGGAGCGGGCTTCCTTTGAACCAGGCAGCGGCCACTATTAGCAACCATCATGATTCATTGGTTAACACCAAACCAAATTAATTTTTAAGATCAACAACAGATAAAATGCATGCTTTAGTTCTTTTCTCCCCACACATTAACATCCAGCATTTCCCGAAAAAATAAATATATTCGTTCGGATCGAATTGTTTCACAAAATTATTGATCAACATACCAGGATAATCTTAAACAATTTCCTTGGAAAAGCTGCCTTGGTTAAAATAAGTGACTACAAGCCTCCACCCCCTAAGATAGTTTCCAAGAATCGTTCAGTTTTTTTCCCGATAATTCATTCAAATTAGTTTTCCACAATATCATAGATGAAATCAATATCAAAATGAAGGAATGACCAGTAAACTAGGCCATCACATGACGATGACCCAGATTCTTGACGACACTCGAAGTTGAATCGAAGGAAAAATTTTGGAAACCAGAGTCACGAACATGTTGTTATCAAGCGTTGGCAATCGCCAGCAAATCCACTTGTGGAAGCAACAGGGAAAATTTGATTCGGTAAGAAACAGCAATTATCGTTCAAGCCATTACTGATAAGTGCCTCTGTCTAATTGTAAGTCACGGCTATATAGAGCAATCGATGACACGTAGACGGCAAACTTGAGACGTGATTTACAAATTTTCAAATGTGATTAAATGACAGAGGAAACTAAAAATATTTCAGAGCTCTTTCAAGGTTGTTTTACGCGAAAAGTATTACATTTTAAATACCTTTAAAAGTGTCATTGCAGACGGTTTGCTTTAACCACCGCTAAGATGACATAGCATGAAATTTTCCACACGACAAATATTGTCTATTATTGAAAAATTCCTGCCAAAGAGTGGATTTCAAACGATCAATTCTCCTTGATTAGAGATTTCTTCTTCCCTACAAGTTCTTATTAGTAGTATTGATAGTATCACCTAACATAGCGGGGTGAAATGAAATACCTTGAAAACTAAAGTCTTCAAACAAATCTCGCGATTAAATCACTTCGATAAACTCTCATTGACAATTGTGTCATGGTCGAGGATCATATACAATCTCATACTTTGAAAATAGTCAACGTAATCACATTTTCACGCACGAAACTCATCAAACCATCACTCCTAATGCGTGGTTTCCAAAACAGGTAAAAGAAATAATAAAATAACGGAAAGAAAAATACATGTCTCGCATGTTAAGCACGAGAGAGGAAACTTTCCCACTTACTGGAGGGAATAAATGGAAAGTGCCGCCTATCTACAAGGGCGTCGGAGCTTTCATTCGCAAAAATGAAAAATTTCATCCGCTATCTCTCCGAAGGCATGAAGTAATGGGAAGAGCGGACGGGAGGCGGGGGTGGGGGTTTAGGGCCTCATAATCCTCCCCAGATTTCCGAACGCCGTTCAATTCCTGTTCCCCGCGACTCCCTAAACGGCTTCCCAGATCCCTCGGTAAGCGCCTTCGAAGGGCCCCTCACCCCCCCGTCCTTTTTAAAACATCTTTCCCTCCCACCCCTATAACCCTGGTTTCTCCCCCACTCATAGCACACACCCCACCCCCACATCCCCTTTTGTTTATCCGACTTAATCCCGTGTGCGGGACGTAGGGTCGCTTCGCCCCTTACCCCTGAAGACATCCCAGCAATGGCTTTTTTTCTACTACCCCACTCCCCCCACAATGACGCCCTCCAGGAGGTTCGAGAGGGCAAGAGTGGAGGCGAAAGTAGATTTCCCGAAAGGGAATCGATGGAATGGAATGAGATGGGGGAGGGATTTTATAAGGGGCAGGGGAAACATACATGAGAGAGAGAGAGATATACAAGGGCTACAAGGGGAAAAATTTTGGGGGTTGAGTAGGACAAAGGAGGTAGGACAAAGGTCGCTTTACAATTGGCATCAACTTCAAAGGCTAACCGTGAACTGAATTCATGTTTCAGTGATATAGTATCGAGGCTGGCGAGGTGGATCCATAGTGATGATTGAAAAGATAGCAATTTTCCACTCAAGCTGGAGTTTATTTCACAACTAATGTTTCAATGCTCGACATAATATTCAGGATGAGCATTATGCACAGTATGAAAACAAGACGTAAAATTAGATCTAATTTAAATGGAAAACCACAATCTAATCCATTCAAATGGATTCAACTTGCTGACTCCCGTTTACAACAGGCCGTCGACTGGAACGCACTTCGGAAATCGTTGCCAATTTTTGCTAATCATCGGTTGAAAAAACGCTTATGGCCCGTTTACTCTACGCTCATATTACGCCGGTTAGGTCTGGCGCTGGTTACATTTTATAGTGAAAATGCCAGTTTGCTCCAACCGTGATTGGATTTCTAACCACGGTCGGCTAAACCTGGTTAGTAGGTCACTCCGGTTTCAAAGTCGCGGTTGAAACGCTAGTCATATAACTCCGGTAAACAAAAGAGTTATCTCCGAAGTCTTCTTCGACTGATTTCTTGTTCTGTAGTGATCTAGAGACAACAGTTTCCCTTACATTCTTAAACATCATCTTAGCAGCGCAATCACTTGTGTCTCCATCCTATTTCTTGACAAATTTTCTTTGTCATTTCTCTTTGCACCAATCATGGTTCCCAGAAGGCTGTTCACTACACGGTTTGGAAAGCTTCTTTTGGAACGCTGGTTGGAAATCCGGTATTTTATAGCTCGATGAACGTAGTTGAAACTAGGAATTACCAGATAGACATTGGTTACGTTGAATTATGTCATGAAGGAGAAGGCAAATGCAGGGGTGAGGTTATGCCAACGACGGACCAGGAAAATGTTGGAATCATCTCGATGATTCGTTCGCCTACAGCAAAATCAGCGATGACAAGAGGGCAAAAAAATGCTTTCGAGCCTGTAACATACTTAACAAAGCACAAAAGACAACAAGTTATAGAGAAAATAGAGATGGTAAACCTTTCTTCAGCATCCAATATACTCACCCCCCAAGATGCCGGGTAAGTTGGCAAGGATTGAGAAAGAGTAATCAGTTTTCTTCTGCAATAAGATTTGATTCTTTTGAGATTCGACACCTTAGATGATATTCAAACTTTAAAGTTTTCTCTTGACAATTATGCAAAGCATATTGACTAGTCGTTAAATTAATCATCACTATATGGAAAAGTGCAAACGTTTAATGGCTTCAGGGATGACTACGTGAAAGAACTTGCCTCATGAAGGTGAATCCGGTCGCTGGACGAGTACATAGTTTTGTAGCACGAAATAGTCGATCTCTTATCTTCATACTCCCATCTGCATGCAATGCTATGGTGAAATGTGTCCCTAAATTCGATCGTCCCCATTCAACCCGTATCTGAGGCACTCCTCCCTCTTCCTAATTCTGCTCTCGTCTCTATCGCTCTTTGTTTAGGTTCTATTTTGCTGAGTTTTCAATACATTTTAATGTTTTTTTTTATTTTTTTACTTTTGATAATTGCTACACACTTTATTATTTATTTTCTCACTGTTTTTATTCTTACCACTTATTGTTTACTGTTTTTAATTATACAGTTTAATGTTTAATGTTATTATTTGTCCAATTTGACTGGCCTTGCGCTGTTTTTGTATGATTAATACATGAATAACATTACAAGGAACACGGCACTTTATTCCTCATTACCAACGGTTAACGATGTACTGCGATCTTTAACACCTCCATAATAACCAATGTATAGAACACGCGGTTGACATTGAGTTCACTCTGTAGTCAATCGTAAACGGGGCATAAGGGGAGCAGGAGGGAGAGCTGTTAGGAGGAAGGGTTCGGGGCATGACGACTGATTCAAGCTGTGCGCCACCTCGCACTTCCGCCACAGACACCACACGCGCTCCCGTGAGCACGCCACACGACGCCGGCTGCGCTCGCAACAACAAAGCCCGGGGAACGGCCCCGACGCGACACTGGCCAATTGTCACGCCACGCCTCCGCAAGGACCCCATGCTGCGGCATCACGCAGGGAGATAGATTGTGGAATTGATCGCTGGGGGCCATAAAAACCCTTTGCCGGTTGCTGGCGGAGGAGAGAGGGTGAAAAAACGCGTATTGCCGAGCTCTTGCTTCTGCTGAGTGCAGCCATCAAACTTCCCCTTCCCTACCGTCCACCACCCTTTTTCTCATTCCCCAACCCCACCCAAATGCGAGACCCTGAGACGCTCAAGCCCTCCGAAACCCTTAAAAACGAGAGAGAGAGAGTAGGGTCTCGATGTTTCCCCCCCTCCTTTACCCCACACTCTGTAAGACGAAATCGCGTCCCCTTCCTGAAAACTCATTCGACCACCCTTCTCAATCCCCTTGTCACCCCCTCCACTCTCCTCCACTGCTACTCCTCGTCTCGAAAGAGCGGATCCTTTAAAAGCCGATTCGGAATTTCTTCCGACGGAAATTTGCACGGCATCCGCCACACGACTCCCCCCCTTTCCCCCGTGTATGTCTCCGTGGGGCCGTGACGCGGGGTCCTTATGGGGGAGATCGGGCCGTTTCATCCTTCCGGCTCCTCTTCGCAGCAACCCCTGCCCTACGCCATCCGACTCCTCGCTTTTCCTCCCGTACAAGCATGACTCCTCATCCGCCCGAGTCCCATGGGTCCCTTCCGGACAACCTTTTCTTCGCTACCCTCGTGGAAACCCCCTCTACTTTTCTCTTTCTCCCTCTTAGAAGTCAGGCAAAACGAAGTCCCACTCGGCGCCCAAGTGACGTAAGGATTCAGGGGTTCGGATTAGTGAGATTCCTTTTGGGGACTGGCTCCCCACGCGAAGGAGCACGGGTTCGAGCCCGATGGTAGTGGAAATTTAAGTCGGTAAGTTGATCCCAACTTGGGTACAGAGGGAGGAGAACTTCTAAGTACTGTACTCCGCCCGTGGAAGGGTTAAACAGTGGTTCCCGCTGGATTGTCTTCTTTTCGTAATGAGTACGGCAATACAAAGAGGCAGGCTTCTCTAAAATTTTATACCCTATTCTTCGCTGCTGTCTCATTGGCCAATACTCCAGGTGGAAATGGCCGATTCCTGCAGAACATAGTGAATCACATAGTGTGAGTGTAAAGGCAAACAAAACTGTGATAAGACAAAACAGCTCCTTAAAAACATTCACAGTACAAGGAAAAGAGTCTGTAACGCAGTTAAAATATCTAACATTAAACATTTCTCAGAGAGGAAACAAATGTGGTGACATTCCTAGCAACGAAGCAATCTACCTCCTCCCGCTTCTATTCTGCTTCTAACTGCATACTTCTAGCCATACCTAAACACAAAATAACACCTTGGTATGTTTAAAGCGCCAAGACGAGCGAAACAGACTTGAATTACGATGATGATGATGGCGTAAGGATGGAGATTGAATGGAAATAAATTATTCTCCTCATTTCGCATAATTTTCTCAAAGCTATCTTTTTACTTCTCCTCAAAAGTCCTCCTCAGTCACACATTTCTGTTCTGCCATTTCTCTCGTTTCAACAACCTTCGCGCGCATTTCAGCAGTTGGGCAGGGAACTAGCACGGGGCTCAAATTCCTCCGGCCTAAGCTAAAGCCGCTTAAGGTTTTGCGGCGGAATTCGAGGAAGGGCGTCAGGGAAAAAGAGAGGAGCTAATTACAGTCGGCAAAAAAAAAATTCACGCACGACCGACCGGCGTTCGTTTTTTGTCTATTATGAAAGGTAATTGTTTCGCGTGCGGAAGTAACTTTTTTAAAGATTCTCTGCGCAAACTGGTACACGTCCTAAATGACTCTCGAAAATTACAAAAAAAACTCCTTGAAATACAAAACAATTAAACTTCTGCCCTAGTATTCGGCATTTTAGGAGTACGTACAAACTCAGAAAAAAAGGACAAGAGAGTTTCCTTCCGCAGTCTTGATTTCCGTGTTGTAGGACGGGGAGGAGACTAAAGGGAAAACAAACCAAGGCAAACTCGAATTCGGGATTGGAGGGTTTTTTACGTCCCTCTCTCACGGTAGACTCTCTTTTACGACGCGATGCCATGGGAGTGAATTGCGTTGCCCTGTTTGCTTCTTTTTATCCTTTTATTTTACGTTTTTCGATCGCGGATTCATTATTCGTCCCTGGCTTTAGAGGGAGATCATTCGGTACAAACCTGACGACTCCGCACGCAAAATCCATCGCGTCGGGGAAAAGAAGCGGCACAAGCCCATCAAAAGCGTTCGGGAAGACTGGCAACATGGATTCCAATCTCCCTTTCTGGGTTTGTAACACTAATCTACATCAATGGATTATCCAGTGAGCCGTAAAAGGAGCGTACCTCAGAATGAGAGGGTTTAACGGTGCTCGAAATAAGAAGTGGTAAAACATGGTGATGCAACGTTGAAGAGTCGTAGTAGTTCGACAAAGAAACCGAATACTGAGGTGGCGGCAATATAAGGATAGTAATTAAAACGTAAACTGTTTCAGCGGTGAAACAAGAGAGAGAAGAAAATCGGGAATTGCAAAACTGATTTCAACGCGAAGGGAAAGAATTAAAACTTACTAAGAGTAGTAGGAAATACAGGCTATTCGGAGAATTGTTGCTTAACGATGTGGAAAATCGTGTTTTTAAAATTAAGGTTAAAGTGTGTATTTCCACGATATTTCACAAATATATTTACTGCTAGTTTATACTCATCGGCAGTCAGTATCGGGCACCTAAGAGACGGCGATGCGTCTAAATTACAGCCATAGAAATATGTGCTTGCGCATCAATCGTATTTTTTAACAAGTTAATATAATTAATGTCACAAGTAAGGAGCTAGAGGTTTTCAAAGAAAGGGTAACGTGAATGCTATTCGTACAAATTATACTCTACAAACGAGAGAGATACCAATACAATTCTTTCGTTCGGTACTCCAACGCGTGGATGTAGTCCAGAACAATAAGGTGCCGAGATTTTCTTCTTTTTCAAATTAAAAAAAAGAACGAGGAAGGCGAAGGATGAGGAACCAGATGTAACACGGGTATAATACCGGCGAGGATGAAAATATCTTTTGAAGCTTGACACGGTGTGAGGCCATAAAAAAGAACGGAACAAAAGAGAAGAAAATCAGGTCGTAATATATGGAATGTAGGGCCGCTAATGTGCCACCCCCTTCACACACAGAAGTACATACAAGTGAACTCTCGGGCAACAACAGCGGCCGGCGAATAAATTGGATTGTTGGACCTAATGAGGATGCGGGGCTTCATTATGAAAGAGGCGCGAGAAACGTTCGTGTTTAGAGAGGAAAAAAAAGAAGAAAGCTGTTTCCCCGCACCGCATTACGGAGACATAATCGAACTCGGATCCACTGCGAGGAAGGACGGGAACGTTTAAATACGTATTATGTGTATGTATATGTGTGTGTATATATATATATATATATACACATATATATCGGAAGGGACACACACACACGTAGAAGAGGGAGAAGAAAAGAAAGTAGTGCCCAGCCCTTGAAGGGTTGAACAAAAAAAAACAGTAAACCGAGGGAAAGAGTGAGGGAGAGAATGGAAATCACATAGTATGCCACTGAGTCCTTTGTTGTCGCGGGAGGGCCTGCGGAGAAAAGGGACCAAGGGGGTATGGTGGGGGGGAGGGGGGGTGAAGAAGAGGCGGTGGATTGGGGGTGGGAGGATTTTAATCGTGGGGACGGGGGTGGGATGGGGATTTAAGGTGAGAGAGTGGGAGGTGGAAAGGGGTGGGGAAGAAAGGGGTGGGGAAGTAAGGGGAGGTCGAGGGGATCGGTGAGGAGGGGCGGATGGGAGGGGGTGAAGGTGCGTGCGAATTTAAGTGCGTGTTTGTCTCCGTCCTTCCCTTTCTTTTATCTCTTTTCAGCCCTCAAGGAGGTTCGCTTGCGACTGAGCGAATGGAAACAAATGGGGAAATCGAACCGTTGCACTTGCGGAACTGAAAAATAATACTGCCTTCACTGATAACCCATCCGTTCCATTGAAAAGTTTAAATTAGTAACTAAAAAGGAAGAAGAGTCGACGAGTTTTGTTTTACAAATTTGCTATTCCCAGCCGAATGAGACAACTTTGGCGTCAATCATGATGAACCTAGGTATTTTTACCTCAATTGTTTGCGATAACTTGCTAATAACTAGAAAAAAGAATTCCTTTGCATTAGTTCCATTTACATTACATATCCTGGAAAACATGCGTCTCCGATCGGTTTTTCACAAAAATGACGTTTTAGAACGACAAAAACAGCCAGTTTTTTTCTTATGGTTGACCCATTTTTTCCCCTACGTCTGTGTAATTTTTAATTTGAGTCGTAAAAATAAATCTAGAGGTGGGATTCTTTCTGCGAAATCAGATCAGGAACACTTACGGGAAGTTACATGAGTAGGTATGTTTAAAAAATCTACATCACGTTAAATTCAATCCATCCTGGCGTAACTTTGTGGAAGTCTATTTTCAAATAACGACAACGCCGTAGCGTTTGAACTAGTTGTACCAATAAAATACTCTGTGGATTTAAACATAGTTGGGCTTGTCATTATTTGACTACATCATGTTTTTTATGTGGAGGAGCATCTATCAGAGCATCTATCAGAGTTCCTCGTGGCACCATTAGTCACTACAGATGATAGATTCCACTATTAAATTTACGTCTTCCAAAAATTGACACTTCATCCATTTGGCGAAATTCCTGAAAATTAGCTATAAGTCAATAATTTTCTACGGAAATATTTATTACTGACCAATTATAGTAGCACGAAGATTCGGCTGCAGCGCGATAACTACTGAACTAATGAATATTGTCCTCAACGATTCCGGCAATCTGCTATTAAATTATTTGATTTCCTGAAAATAATGATGCCCATGAAAACAATATTCGCAAAAATGATATTATACCATGCTACATGCAATATGTTTCGCATTTTCACATATTTTCGCCTACAAATCAATATTATTTCAACTTTAATTTGTGGAAGAAAAGCATGGTAAAGTAGAATTCTGTAGACGTACTCACGTAGAAGATAGTTAAATCGGCAAGTCACATGGATGTGAAGAAATAAAGCCACATCAATTTCATTAGACGGTGAAAAACGCCCTAAAAACAAGCACGACAGACCTCCGCATCGATCGGTCCCATTGCCTTTTCCTTACGCGCCTTATACCTTCATCTCCCTTTTCCCCCGTCGTCTCTCGACCTGCCCTTCCCCCATTCCCTTTTCCCTCCCTTCCTCTTTCCCTGGAACCCTCCCCTCCCCCCCTCACCCCCCAAACATCTCTCACGACCCTCGCGGGACCAAGCCGCCACCGACTCCGGGAACACGGCTTGCCCGGAACAATATACATTTATGCATGTGCATTTAAGTCGCAGTTCCAACGAAAAGGAGTGAGAGCCCCTGTGACGTGCGGCAGCCATCTTATTTAATCCGAAAAATATCGACTCACGAGAGCGTAATGGGATTTTCAGGAACACACACCTTCATCACTATCTTTCTCTCTCTCTCTTTTGGGATGTTGTTCTCTCTTGGGGGTCGGGGGGGGGGGGGGGGGGGGGGAGTGAGGAGAAGGCTCTCCTTTCGTCTGGGTTGGATTTTTAAAAAACATTTTCCTCGGGTTTCCCTTTTTCTCTCCATCCCCTCCTCCTTCTTATCCATCTCCACAGTTAAGGAGTCCATGTATCGCCCCTTTGGCCCTTCTCTTCGAAAGCTCTGCCGAACCACTTTGCGTGTTTATTTTCTTCCACACCGATCCACGAGGCAATACGAAACGCAGCCGAGTGTACCAAAGATTTGTTCCGATTCCACAGCTAGTACCGCGGTACATTTGATACACCCCAACGTATACCCCACTGTCCTGGTATACTTATGCCATAAATACAATTATTTTGCGTTCGGTGCAATATTGCGGCATTGGAGATTAGACGAATGAGTTACGGTGGCCGTCACTTCAAATGTAAGGTAGAAACATGAAGAGCGGCAAATTAATTAGTTATTTGCAAACGCTAAAATATTTTTTACATTTTTAAAACTCAATTTTATCAAGATATTTAACGTACGCATCCAAATTTGACCCAAAGGATCATAGTCATCTCAGGCGCCATAACGAATTGGTACGACCATAGAGGTATTAAAGTACATATTTAGGCATACCTTTTCACTCCAAGGGTACGACTGTTAACGCCAGTAAGGCTGGCTGGTGAGCCCATCCCGTACTGGGCCCTCTGGCGGGCGTAAAATCGGTCCAAAGGCAGAGATCGTGACGTCACTTCCTTAACTTTAAAGATGAATAAGTACGCCTATAGTAATTTTTTATAGCTGGATTCGAACACGACCTGGGACGCGGACGAATTCTTCATTCTTCTATTTTTTTTGTTAGGGGAACGCTCGTCGAATGGGTTCACAGAATGGGGCGTATGCAAATATGTATCGCTCGCCCGTGCCTCCGGAGGTTGCGTAACCCGTTCTGAAACGGAAACCCCGATGGGACGTTGAGGCATTGTGCTCCATGCCATTGGACCTCGGCCAGTAGGAGTACACCAGTCATCTCAAACAAGGAGCCAGAAACTCTCCTTTTATCATTCCCATCATTACTCTTGTTTTTTCCTTCCGATCGACGAGCAAACATATACACACACAGAGTATAGTACGCTTGCTTGCAAGCCTTGCCGATGGCTTTTGTTCGATCGTTCGGAAACTGGTCACGGGGGGGAGGGGTAGGTAGGGAGGGGATGTCTGTTTTTCCGCTACGAGACCGCTGCGGTAAAAATGATGGGATGAGATACCAGTGTTGGGAGAAAGAGATGGGAAGTACGGTACATAACAGCGGTGCGAAAATGTGCCCTCTCTCACTCTCTCTCGCACTGCGAGACTGTTCGCGGGACGCAGAGGCTTTGTATGCGTTCTCGGCGTCGTCCCAGAGTCTTTCACGAGTGCATTTCACAACCAGCCGTAACGGGTGAGATACTCGTAACGAATAAGAACCACCGCGAAGGAAGCTTCGACGCTGCGTTATGGGTAGTGCCAAAAAAAGGATGGAGAGGTTGAGCAATGATGGAGGGTCAGGAAGGATCGAATTCGCTCGGGAGACGCTAATTGAGGCTGTAATCCACGACGCAATAGTTCCGAGAACAAGTAATTAAACCTTCTGGACTTTAACACTGAAAATTTTAGTTTCGTGCCAGCAAGCAATCAGTTAACCTTAGTTAAAAATACATTTAACATTTCGTACGGCAGAAAAATAGAACCAATGTCCAAATATTTCACAGTAATCCACGATGCAATAGTGCCGAGAACAAGTAATTAGACCTTCTGGACTTTAACACTGAAAATTTTAGTTTCGTGCCAGCAAGCAATCAGTTAACCTTAGTTTTAAAAAATTTAACATTTCATACGGCAGAAAAATAGAACCAATGTCTAAATATTTCACAGCCAAACCAAAAATGGTGTTACGTCACATGGCAGTAGGTATTGCATCTGGGTGTTCGTTCACATTTTTAACGACGAACCTTCGGCGTTTGCTGCATAGTGACGTTGCAATCAAAGCCAACGCGGCATCGTGTTTTCTTTGACTGCATCGTCAAAATATGCCCTTCTAAAATATTTGGAATGTACGGAGGGATTGGATGAACATGATGGTGAGCTTCAGGAAATTCCGACATAATAGGGAGAAAAACTTAGTGAAATTGCACAAAATTTGAGGGGAATATTTCCAAGCGATTCCCTCTATCAAGAGGAATTGGAGCATAGGATTGGATTGAGAATCGTCCGCATTGTCCCAACAGCATTGGAAAGTTCCTGTTCATGTGCGATATGGCTCAATATTGGGTGCTTCGGCCAATCACGCTTCGGAATAGGCTGTTGCGTCACAATATGCGTTTTTTTAACGGAGTTCTCCTTGTAAACTTCAGTCATCATCGCTGAAAACGTATTTTCATAGGATTTCAATCTTTTCGTTGAATATGGCATATGTGATCGATAGTAAAAAATGGGTAGGATTATGATTGGATTATAGGATGTTATCTTCAGCATTGATTGGGCCGCAAACTATATCGTAAGCCGAACCCTAGAATATAGTGCGTAACCCTCGGGTTGCAAAGGTTACAGTCAAAGATGGGTTTAACGCATGTCTCCAGGCTTCGTCGCCGCTCTTGAATCAGCCCAAGTGACTCACATTAATTCCTCATTTCAACAAAAGTGATCAGCACCATCACTGGAAGGGAAGTTGGCCAAGGCCAACCTTCTGTGAACTGTTGTGATTCACTCACGCTGAATTGCAAGAATTTAATGTAATATATGCTGATACAGCGGTTATAATAATTGAGAGTCACCAGTGTCAACCCTCCCCTTGAGCACGACAATGGTGTTACGGCTTTCATTCTCGTCACGACCATAAATCATTATACATACATCAGCAAATAATAGATATTTAATATTCCTTGGTCACACAATCACGGGTAATAATTTTAATTAATCTGGGAGAGGCAAAGAGGGAACTAAAAGATATAAGCAACAATTGTGGACTGCGACGAAACTCAAATTATATTTTCTTTGCCTTCTCTTCAAATATCCAATCACGACCCTAGAAAAACTAGATCTGAAGGATGAGCTATCTGACTGCATGTTTTCCAGAATGATCTATTATACACATATAAGAAATATTTGTGGCAGAGCTCTGAAGAAGCTAGGATTCGTCAAGCGTATTGTGGGAAGATTCTCAGATGAAAAAGTAAAAGAGAGGTGCTATTTCGCACTCGTCCGGCCACACCTTGAATATGCAGCAAGCATATGGGATCCGGTGCAGAAAGACTTAATTCGGGAACTTAATAAAATACAAAGGAAAGCTGCGCGATTCGTCAAAAACTGCTACGGGCGTACAGACAGCGTTACGCAGATGTTAAACGAATTAGGCTGGGAGCCGCTAGAGACTCGGAGGCTGCGCGCTAGGCTTAGATTACTTGAGCAATTGAGAATAGATATCTTTCAGAGCGACACGGAGAACATCATATTAGAACCCCACTATATTTCCAGGTCCGACAGAAACGATAAATTAAGAGAGATATTTTGCCGAACGGATAGGTATGGGAATTCGTTTTTCCCCCGAACAATAAGGGACTTTAATAAAAGGAAACTTTAATAAAATAGGAAAACTTTAATAAAAGTTTTCATAGAGCGTTTCCTTTTTATATGTAAACGGCTGGTGTCCTAACACCCCCCGCCACACGCCTATTGAGGCGGCTTGCGGGGTAGTATGTAGATGTAGATGATATTATTCGTATTTTATTAATCATTATGGAATTGCAAAGCTTGGTTTATGTTCAGTGACTTCTTTGCATCTAAACTTGAAGATGTAACGCAGTAAAGAAACTGGTCGTGTTTAATAAATCCTTGTGGTATTACAAAGCTTTATTTCCATTGTTAGCTAGTGAAACGGTCCCATTAAGTGGAGCCAGGGACTATCCCTTTGTGCTCGCAGTATTTGAATAGCATCTTTTCATGGTTTATGCTCTGTTTCTACGAAATATTTATCATTAAATGTTGAAAGTAACACTCGGTACGCTGGCTAAAAAGTTTGCAGCTTCAGTCATTTCCCCCTGGCTCCTAAGCAAGTAGACACGGGCACGCAAGGACGATGCTGAGATTGTTTGTTGATTTTGAAAACGCTTTTTGGCGGGGCGTCCCGGAGGTGGAAAAGGGAAAAGGGACAAGAGGGGGGGAGGAGGGGAAAAGAGAGAACAATAATGGGGGGGAAAGGGGGGAGGAGAGGGAGATAGGGGGGGGGGGAGGGAGGGGAATCGGTCGAACATAGAAAACGGTAAAAAAAAAGAAAACGAAGGGACCGACCGGGTCAGAGAGCACACACACTCGCACCCATACCCATAATACACACAAAACGCAGGACGAGAGTCGCCGGATGATGATTCGCGAGGCAATCGGGGCGCACGATCAAGTCTTTCACGGCCGCCGGAGCCGTCCGTTTGGCGGATGTGAGCGTTGGCTGCGAGCGAATGGGGGGAAGGGGGGGGAGGGAGTGACGCGCTCGGCGGGATGTGTGCAACTCCAACAGCGACAAGAGGGCCACCAACTCCCGGCCGTGTTATAGCACTGGGATTCTCGGAAAGAGGTCGAGGGAGACAGAGATGGGACACGCTGGAGTCGTGTTTCGATTTCGGGAGAAATAGATTCGTTATTTTGGAGCGCCGAAGTCTGTAAATATTTCACACCCACGTAATGAGATATGGGGTGTATCCATACTATTGCATCGTTTGTTCTAACTTATTAAGATGTAACTAGACGTAAAAATGTCAACTGTTACATTTTGTAGAAGCAAAACTGCTTCCGTTAAAATGCAAACGATGGTTGTGACCGAGAATTTGAGGAATTCCTTTGCAAAATTAAAAGAATTTTAAATAAAACTAGTTTCGCAAAAAACTAAAAAAAAATTCAACTAGTTTCGCTGCACTTTAGCATCTTCAGCAAACAGTCTCAAACAAAACAAGGTTGTTTCCTTAGGAAGGTGGCAAAACTAGTCGAAATGATAAAATTATATACAGCGGATTCACAAATTTTTCAATGTGAATTTCTTTTGTTTTCCTCTTGAACATAAAATGCTATCAACGTGGCCCCAATCAAGATTATCAATCCAGTGAATGCCATTTACTGTAATTATAATGAGTTAGGCCTCTACTTGAGAAGTTCAAAGGCCTGAAGACGCAAACATGAAGATATGGTGGAAGAAATCAAATAAATGAGTACCCCTCAACTTAGTAGCACCCACGAATACGTGAAGAATAGCAATTCAATCAGAGAAAATTTTATTTCGCAACAAAATAATATTATAAAATTGAACACTTCAAGCAGCTAAGCACAAATCTTTACATATCCTGAGGATGCTTCCATACATTTCGCAGAAAGAGAATCTTTCATTTTTTTATATTCCAAGTCGACTGAAGCTACCATCCCCTGCTACCTTTCGCTGCGCGTGAATTCCGCAAACGTAAGCCAAAAAAGTCCTAAACCTCTGTCCTATCTTGCCACTCAAATCAGGTGGTGATGTCAGCTCAGTCTTACATAGTCTCACCTCAGTCTTACATAGTCTCACCTCAGTCTTTGTTTGAGGTATGCCTTTACATAATAGCCCGTACCACCCATACTGCGGTCGTAAATTGAGTCCAAAAATTGAATTCGTGACGTCACTACCTCAATTTTAAGGAAAAAGTAAGTGTACCCTCTACGTAGATTGGAACTTCATTTATATCAGCCGTGCGAAGCCGCAAACTTTTAGCTGTAAGCGAATTCTACAAACTTAAGCCAAATAATCCTAACCCGTGCCAGGTTTAATGGCTTATCATGACACCAAAATCAGGTTAAGGGATCACCAAAATCACCTCCGTCTTACCATAACCATCTCACACTAGCCCTTACCACCCATATTTCGGTCGTAAAGTTAGTCCAAAATGTCGAGATCGTGACGTCACTTCCTGAATTTAAAGGAAAAATCAAGTACGCCTGCTACGTGGACTGTAACATGGGACGTGGCTCCCCTCACACGTACACCCTTCCGACGCTTGGGGCCGTTGTCGCAGAGGGGAACGCGTTCTCGGCTCGATAAGGGAAGTCGTCGTAGTCTCACGACGACGACGAAAGGAAAGGGAAGATGGGGCGGGACGCACTCTCGACACTCACACACTGAGGAAGGTGGCGAGGGATGCGATTTTGGCGAAGGAGCACAGTGCAGAGTCCATGGGCGTAGTGGAGGAAAGAGAGAGAGGCCTCCTGAATGGGGAGGAGGAGGAAGGGAACGAAATGTATATGGAGATTGGGTGGGAAAATAAACGGGGGGGAGATGGGAAGAGGAGATGGGAAGATGAGATTGCGTGCGAATTAACGAGCTATGGCAGACTGTGCGGCGAGGAGGGGGGGAAGGACTCCGTTATGGAGCCCCGTTGTTAATTAGATATTTATATCGATAAGGCTTAGTGGGGGCGTGATGGGGAGAGAGGGGGGAGGGAAGGAGTAAGAGGGGCACGCGGAGGGAGGGAAGGTGGATGAGAGGGAGGACGAAGGGAGGTTGAGGAAGGGAGCGTGTTCGTCGGAGGTCAATTTTTTCGCTCCGTGACAGGAAATATACTGTGTGCAACTGTATTTTATCTCCGATGCTCATCGGCACATCCGGTCGGCTCACTAAAACTTTTCGGGACCCTCCCCTCAACGCTCGGGACAATAAACATTCCCTGATAAAAAATATCGGCTTTTTCGCAAATCTATGCCAAGCACGCGACTGACTGTCTGGTCTTCCCGACGGCAAACGAAAGTGGTTACAAGGTGAACCCCACAGCGAGGAAATATTCAGTTTCGTCGATACCACTGCATATAAAACTCCGGACGAATCGCATGCACGGCTGTGGAGTTTCCGTGGTCTAATTGAATAAACCGAAAGTTATCTCGGCATTCATATCTAAAAGGGGAAGATTGAAAACCCCATTATATTTTGAGCGCACGCTGGCTGCTCCCCGTACAACGTGATAAATGAGAGAATGTAGCATTTCAAAAAGGAAACCGTAGGAAGAGGATGAATCAGAGAAGTTCCTGGAACCATTACTTGAAAGCATTGAGTAAAAAATTAAAAGAATTTTTAAAAAATAATTTCTGTATTTCAAACGATTATTATGGCGTAGTTTTTTCGAACAATGATTTAAATTGAATATCTCTCTCGGAAATTATTCCAGTAAATTTTTTTTCAGAACTTTATTATAATCTGTTGCCAACAGGAAACGGTGATAATAAAAATAAACTAACGGAACACGACGCACCCCTCTGATGTACGTATAACTCTTGACCTCCAAACTGAATATGCTGGGTTAACATCCAGGTCGTTACTTATCCTTTATACTTGCCTGTTTAAATTCGCCTGTGTCTTTCTGAGTACCATAACGTACTTGGGAACCGCAGGCGGGAGAGGGAAAGAAGTGCCTTTTCCCCGTTCTAACCCCCTCCCGCACCTGCTCAACTAAATGCATGGATTTCACACGCCGTTGGGCTCAAACCACGCGCGCTCACTCGCCTATTACACCGGCTCGGTAGATTTTTTCTGAGACTTGTGGTGGTCTCCTTGAACACGAGCGCACCGACCCCGCCTTCGCGTGCTTCCAACCGCGATAAACCGCGAGTCGAACGAGACTTTACCCCCACACACGACTCTCCGTGCGGGCCTAATCTGCCCATGTCACTTGCTACATACTGATAAAGGTGTGCAATAACGTGGAAAAAAAATTTGACCTTCGAGTGAAAATAAAATATGGCCTTCAAGTGAAAAAATCAGTATTTTTCTCTTACCACTTCACCTTAGAGCTCCTAAAATATTCTTTCGAATAAGCGCGTTCTGCATTATCATCAGTATATCAAGCTAAATATCGTTTTAACTGCAATCTTCCAAACTTCCCTAATCCCATGCTTCCTCCCTCTTCTACGATGCAGTTCTTCTTTAACATATTCCCCTGTATGCCTCACCTGACTTTGGGGGGGTTAGCGGCATGATCGAATACTCTGCAGTGCCTACACATGCCCAGTTGTGCATGTTAACAATGAATTGTAATACTGCAATATTAACTGAATTTAAACTTGGCCATGAAACATTGGAGAACACGGCGAAAAAAACTCACCATGACCATAAAAATGTGAGAGTTAAGCTAATAACGGCAATGGCACGAACTCACCCGGAATCCAATTTTGCAAATGCGCACACAACATTATTTCGCAGGAAAACGATTCGCTTGCGAACAGATCCACCAGCACGGACGATGGACGAACGGCCACTGCGCGAAAAAAACAAACTTTTCAAAACCCCACGGGGCACTAGCCTATGAATCACCTACACGAACGAGCGGCGAGACAAATTGCGAACAAAACTTCGGCAATTCTCACCAACAGCACTAATGAAGCAATACGACAAGCCGTAACTTATGAGGGCCATAAAAAATGAGGATAAAGCCTGCCTAAAAAAAAGCAATTACTACGCGTGTAAACCCTCAGCGTGTTACAGCTCCATCTCCTCCTCTTCCAACCCTGAAAAGTTTCAACCCGATAAAATACTAAAAAATATAATGCGTAGGTAGACACACACGTACCCACACACACGCGGAAACATATATATCCTTGCCTTGCAAATCGTTGACAGGCGTGCAGTGTACGCACCGATGGGGTAATCCGACAGTTATTAAGTCGTAAATAAGGGGTGGCTGAAAAAAATCAATGACTGCGCACGCGCCTCGTTGACGGCTGCAGTGAAAAGAAGGGGTGGATGGGCGAGGAGGGGTGTTGGAATGGGACCCTGGAAGGGGACCCTGGAAAGGGTGCGACCATACCCTCTATGTGCGATACCTGTGCGACCCTGAAAAAAATAATCTTCCAAGACGGAACGAAAGAGGGAGAAGGAGAACCTGAAGCAAGAGACTCGTTGGTCGGTTGGTTATTCGGGAAGGTGGCCGACGGCTGAAGTAATTCGCAACATTAAAGATATGTGGGTACGTTTACACAGTACACCGCGAAAGAGCGCGTGGTAGATGGTGCTAGAATACCAGTCACACAGGAGGGAGAGGATGGAGAAAAGGAATTGGAAGAGAAAGAACGAAGACTAAAATTTTTAGAGGGATTAGTGTCTCGATCCGGTCTGACGGAGGTTTTGCGGGCTTTCTTCTGCCATTAGGCAAAAGCTGGGCCATGGCCACACCGGCCGTAAAGCTGGCTAAGGTTTTGTATTTTTTCCCTGGAGATCTTACAGTCTAGACCCTGAAGAGGCATCAAGCCTAAAGCAATAGCATGCTTTTTTCTGTGCTTTAATACTGCTATGATTGTTTCATTAATTATACTGCAGTCAGTTGCTACTGTTACAATGCATTGTACTGCACTAGAAGTATGGCAATAAACATTTAGAACTGAACTGTCTTGCTATGTTTTTTTTCAATCGTGCGCGGGAAGAATGAAATTTTATACCCATCTATTTGACTGCGAATATCTCTATTTTATCTCTTCTGTCACTTTTACAGACCTAGTGCGAGGTTAAAAAGATAACTATCCCCCGTGTCACCCAAAATTTCCATGGTAGCGGGTCGGTCGTTAGTGGTAGAGTTATATGGCACATTGAGGAAGGATTCAGATAATAAAGGCGTCGGAATTAGATCGCTTCCTTTAAGGGTGCCAAAGGACCCACAGTTTTAACACCCCATCCAACGAACGGATACTCTCCACGCGCAATACACAAGTAGTTATGGAAATTTCCATGACAAATCTCCACCTCCACAGGGACTCGAAATCATATCTTCGGGATGGAAAGCCAATACGTAAGCTAACACAGCCAACTCCATCCGCGCAGGATGTTCGCTGGTACTTTTACTGGAGTGGGTTTACCTGAAGGGAATAGTGAGCAAGAAAAAGGGAGTGAGAGACACGAGGGCAGGGTGAGGAAATAGAGAAAAGGGCGGAGGAAATGCCATGGAGGAATTCTGGGCGGGGCGGGGACACCGGAATTAGCCCGAGGCAATAGCTTCAGCAAGCGCACCGAATCCACGAAACGTCCCGCTTTAATTAATTTTCCCAACAGTTGGACCCAACAAAGGAGAACGGGAGAGGGAGAGAGAAAAAAAAATATATATATGTATGTACATGCCCTTGGCCACAAATATAAAATAAAAACTTACTGGAGGAAAAGAAAGAGAAAAAAAGATTTGTTCTTACAGAACGTTTTGGACCGGTAGGTCCTTTCTCAGCGTTAGAATTCACTTCTAACACTGAGAAAGGGTTGAAGAAATATGAGCGAAAAAAGTAAGAGGAAACAGGCAAGAAGGAAGTGTACAGAAATAGTGAAAGCAATGGTAAAGTCGAGAGAGAGAGGAAGATTTTCAAAAAATAAAAGACGAAACAAACACGACTACGGATACAGCTTGGCGAATGGAGAGACTGGCGACCCGTGGCAGGAGGAGGACGAGGAGGGCAGCATAGTGATGGTGGGGAGGAGAGAAAATGATGAGAGGAAGACAGCGAGGGATGCACCTTCACCGGATCGCACGGTACGTATTGTGTCGCGAGGAAGCAGAGCGAAGTGGTAGGAGCGAGAGCTGGAGGAGGGAGTTTTATTGGGGTTCGGGAGAGGGAGTAGAGGACAGAGAGTGCGGGAAAGAGAGAGGGGAGATAAGGATAAGAGGAGAAAGAAGGAGTAAGGAGGAACGGGAGAGCCTGAGGGCGAGTCGCGAGGAAGCGAGGGAACGACATTCGGCGCCGTTGTCAAGGCAGCAGCGGCGGATGGGTGTGTCGGGTAGGAGGGCGGGAGCGAGAGGTTTGAACTGGCGTGGGGGAGAGTGTGGGGGGGGGGGAGAGGAGAAACTCGGAGAAAGAAGAAGGGGATGATGGGATGGGGACAGGATCGAGACTTCGAGAGAGCTGGGCTACGAATAAGGGAGGGAAGGAGGAAGGCAGGGAGGGAAGGAGGAAGGCAGGGAGGAAATTGAAGGGGAAAAGAGAAAGGGACGATAGAAGAGAGAGGTTCGTCCTAAGCAGGAGATGGGGCGGGGGTGGCGCGAGCTAAAAGGTCAGAAGAGGGAGACTGGGGAGGACCCCCTGCCCCCACCGTCCTTGTCCCCCTCGACGCCGAGGCAAGGGGGAAATTGCTCGAGACAGGGGAGGATGGGGGGAGGGTCCCGAGGAAAAGAAGTTGGGAGAGGTAGCAGGAGGATGTGATGCAGGGAAGCTGAGGGAAGACGTGTGGAAAGATAAAAGAAAGAAGGTGGTGAAATAAAAGTGAAGTACGTTAGAATCGAGCATAAATATCGTAGCTTAAATGATCGACCTTGAGAATGTGCGTCTAATAGGGTGCGTTTACAACACGACTTAGTCTTCTCGATCTTCCTGTCGGCTGGATATTCTGGATTCATCCAGCCCTAACGACGACGGGAGAGTCAGCCGTCGGCATGTTGGCAGCAGCCGTTTGCCCTACCCGCTGAAAACCCCGATAAGATTTCATCTATATCATTCACCGGAAAGTGCGCCAAATCCTTCATCTAGCCTCAAGATCCTGCATCAGGCAGTACTTCAGGTTCACCTGCCCCGACAAACATTATTGATAGACATCATTTTGCGCTTACTGCCAGCCACTTGTAGGCTGGGGCAACAAGCATTCAGAACGAACGATAGCCTATCCAAATTCGAGCCGAGCATAAAGACACTGAACTTAGGTGTTCGAGCGGGCAACAGTGTTCCCATCGTGGCAAGAGGTCGCAATCATCAAGAACATGACGCAGAATATGGCTTACGCTCATTTCTTTGTCACATAAAGTTACGTCGAAATTTTTAAAAATCAGGAGCTACTTCGGGGTTGCACATGCGCCACTTTCAACGAGAAAGTGAAAGGCAGAATTTATGATATTTACGATAAAGTCCCGCCTCTTTGAGATGGTTCGTGAGCGATCACACGAGTGCGGCAAAATACATGGAGATTTTTTTAAATAATCCCATATGACACCTGCTTCTTGGCGTCAAATGGAACCATTCTAGACCATCGCAGAAGACCAAAATAAATCATCAACTTGAAGAAAGAAATTTTCTCATTATCTGGTTGGAAGACACGGGCGATTGAGGTAAGAGCATAACCCACGTTAAGTTCTTAAGTTAGGTTGATATTTTGCCCGACGAAAGCAGGCCTTAAAAGAGGGAAGATCAGAATCGAGCCACGCCGGAATAAAAAAAACACTTTTTTCTAATCCGAGTCCAAGACTTTCTACTCAAAAGGGCGGCCGAGGATGGGTGCATATTAAAAATACAGGCGAATTAAGGAGGAGGAAGGTTGATTAGGCTGGGGGAGCGGGAGTTGGTTTTAATGTCTAGTACGGTGGGTGGGGGGGGTCGCAAGCAAGACGGGCGTTGTCTGTTTGCTCAGGCGGGGGCGAAGTCTGGGTAACGGGGTGGAGGGAAGACATCAACGGCCGGCACACACACTCAAACACGTTTGCACACCCTTCCCTCTGCGTATGTCAGCCCGGGAAATAAAAAGTGAGGAACGGCGTCCGATGAAAGGGGAAATGTTTTAAAGATGCCGGAGGAGAAGGAAATGTGACGCTGCCGGGGCATTTGGTGCGGCGCCCGTTAAGGAGGCCGCTCTAGCGCCACACCTCGGATTACGGCGCGAGGAGAAAAAAATTCCGAGACGTCTTCTCGCCTATCTTTTCCAATTTCTCTCCTCAAAGGTCACACGCATATACACACACACAAAAGGGTGGGGGATGTGGAAAGTGGATCGGTGAAAGGGCGTGGTGTTGGAAGGGGTGTGTGGGGTGGAAAAGGGATGGGTGAGTTGAATAAGAAGCAAGGACTGGGTTCCGAAGTGGAGAAAGCAACCTGAGACGTTAGAAATACATCGGAGGTGGTACCAAGGAGAATTTAATGTGGTCATAACTCCGCCATTTTGGTTCATCAACTTACGTCACATTGAATTGTACTATCTCTCTTAGTAAATAATTAAAATAATTTACGATTAGTACCGCTGAACGAACTTTCAGGAAGAATTTCGAAAATAAATGTTAAAGACGTAAAAAATCTCACTGACCCGCAGAAAGTCTCAACAGAACAACGAAATCAGCCAAACTTTTATGAACATTTTTAAACAGAACAATAAATCAGTGAAGTAACGTATGAACGAATAAAATCATTGCAGATTTTAAAGAATTTATTAAAAATGACCGGTTTCGTCGACAGATGACATTACCTTAATGATGTCGACCTCATTACGATAATGTACTCTGCTGATGAAAGTTGGTCGTTTTTTATTAATTCTGTAAAATCTTAAGACTCTTTAATGATTCAGAATATTTCACAATACTGAGGCTGAAAATATCAGTAGAAACTTATATTAGGTACCTAACAAAAATGGAATAAAGTAAATGAATTATAATTTTTTTAAATAGCAAAATATATGCACCGGTTGATATTTGACTCGGATGTTTGAGTTTTGCTCAAGTTAACTCGAGTTTTCACTCGAGGTATTTCAGTATTTATTACTTGAACCTATTTCGATTTCAATATTTTGATCTAAGTAGGAGTCGCATTCATATCCTAAGCAACCCATGTGTCCCCAACCAATCCAAATCACGTCCCATGGATGGCACCAGCAGCGCGTCCTCTCCTTTGTATTCCAACCTCCACAAGAAGGTGGTACCGTGGGAGGGAGTGTGGTGAGACGGTGGGAAGGGAGAGGCAGCGACAAAGGGCACGAGATGAACACTTATAAAGGTCCACCTTCGGCAAAATTGGGAACGTTGAAGGGTTCTCCGGTTACAACTAGGCTAGGAGTGCGCACGCTTGAGCATGTAAATGGAGAAATACCTCGGGGATCAGATCCGGTATTGGAAGCATCTCCGTCCACGTCTGCGTGGAATTCTTAGCGATGTAAGAATGCCGAAGCTCGAATTTTTTCGGGGATAAGGTTGGTGTCGTGGTAAGTGTACTGGCATCCCTTCCAAAGAGCCCGGATTCAAACCCCGGCAGCTGCAGAGATTTTTTTTTAAATTGCAATCATCCATTCCCTACGTATGTGCCATGTGGAGTACATTTTAAGTTCAGTGCTCTTTCCGTCGGACAAGACAAATTGGGGAAACCCTTGGCGTATTTTATCATAGGAATGCTAATGCCGACGCTGGAATTCTCTCCTCCCTTCTTTAGTTTCTGAAAAACTCTCACCCTTATTAACCTACCCACCTATCCCATATGGAGCAAATGACTTCAAATTGGCGGTCACTTTTAAAATAACCAAACAATTAGGAGTAAAGAGTGGAGATGGATAGAATGAGACTGTTTCCGCAGATAACATGCCTAAGTTACCCAAAGACTTAGATGCTATGAATTATAGGTGTAATACTAGGCAATAAGAATTAAATTTAAATAAATTCGTGGCTATTATTTTTTAGAAAATGAATAACTCTGTCCAAAAAGTGACACTTTAAGTCAAACTGAATTATCACATTTAGTCAGTTTAAATACTAATATAGCACGCCTGGTGTGACTCTTACCCAGGACCTCTTTTGGGGACACACGTACGCGAAATCTGGGGACAAGCTTACCGAAAAAAAATGAATAATTAAATAAATACTGGCAAAATATGACGACACAATTTAAGAGTGATGTTATTTTCCTACCTAAACTCAACCTAACGCGCCTAACGGCAACGGTAGCGAGAAGAGTTTGACCTCGAAAATGGTCGAGCATTGAACGCCTAGTGTGGAATGACCCCGTGCCAAACACACACTGGAGGTGGCTTAAATGGATCTTCGTAAATGTAGATGTATGCGAAAAGTAAGGCACCGAAGTTTAAGATAATTTGATGAAAACATTTTTTGCTTAATTGATATATTTTCTAAGGAGCAAGCTGCATCCCCAATTTTACGGAACCAACTCATTTCATCGAGTTATTCGGCAGTGGCTGCAATAACCACACGGAAAAAACAATCAATTTAAAAATAATAAGACGGTGTTGGTTCCTCCGATATTATTCCTATTTGTGAGTGAGGCAAACGTATCTAATATCAGCAATTAATCTAACTTGAATTAAGGCTGTACAATAGCTTTTTTATTTTTTTGTTAATTTATTTACCACCAAAAACAGCTCTCCCCTTCGCATACGCCTACTTCAAACCACAAAAGCCTTTGTGATTTCGAGGGGGTAACCAACCAACTAAGCAACCGTGTCCCATCGGGTTTAATCGATGAGATGGGAAATAAAAGGATACCAACCCCCACCGCACGGAAGGGTCAATATCGGGGACCGGAAAGAGTAGGAGAGTGTCAGCTTGACCTCACACACGACTGACCGTTTCCGTTCCGCTTCGTTGGCCGCTTGGACCGCTTCTGTGTCGCGGCTAAACTTTCACCCGCGGTCGTTCATATTTTCAAGGCTCGTTGATCAATCAGTGGGGCGGCTTTCCTTTAAACCCTCGAGGGGACTCAAAAGAGAATTCACTCGCCGCCTCTCCCTTTCTCTCTCTCTCTCGTAGGCGCGCGTGCACGAGGCGACGTGACGCTAACTGCACCCCACTTCTCCCTTCAACACAAACGGACCCCTTTCTCCTCCAATTCCCTTCCACCACATACACATACCCATTAATGATCCCTTAAAACATTCACCGAACGCAAACTCCACGGTGATTAAGTGGCACGGGGGCAAAAGCCAGCCGTAATGTTGACACAAAGAAAAGGGAAGCGAAAGAGAGAGAGAGAACAAAGTTAAATTGAACAAGGGAGACGAAAGGAAAAAGGAAACGTGAAACTGAATAATAAAATTGAAACAAAACCAAGGAACTAAAGCTGAAGTTAAGGACCCTTTTCTCTTACATTTGGCATGGAGGAGCGAAGGGGGGAGGGCGTTGAGAGGGAAGTAGGGGGGAGGGGGTTTGGCGGGGGAGGCTTCAGTGAAAGGTAGTTTGTTCCCCGGAACTTGAGTTGGAGAGGAGGAGGAGAGGAGTTTAAAGCGGGGAGGGGATGAAAAAAAAACAAGGAAGGCTCGCCCTCTCGTTGAGGTGGCCGGGGATGTGGCCGAGGCCTTAAATTAATGAGCGGAATAGATTGTACCATATGGGGCAATGGCACAGGCAAATATTTATGCCACGGAAATGTAAAATGAGGGATATTTAATTCATTACTAGAGAGTTAATATGCCAATTATAGAAGTATTAGTCGAGGAATCTTCGCGGTTCACTGGTTACTTATCTAAACCAGTCAGTAGCAGCCAATAATTCGCAGATTGGTGTGCTACAGCTCTCCACTCCATCCTCCTTTCAGCTAACCACTCAAGTGGTTTACCTATCAACTTCATATTTTTAGTAATTACTCATTGTGTCACCTCCAATAATTTGCTTCGTATCTTTAATTCGTTGTTTTCTATGGACCTTTTCCTCCTCATGTGTTTTCATGTAAAAAGAGACAAACCGAAAATAATTCACAAAATACATGGCGGAAGAATTTAATAACTTTGTTAGCAACCTTTAAAAGGCTAAACCCGATTCTTTTGTGATAATACATTGCATTTAATATAACGCCTATTGTAACATTTTTGCGCGGAAGGCACGTGGAGAAATCAATTTTTTGAGGAAAAAAGTGGGCATGTTTTAGGTACGCCTAGACGCAATATATTCCTTTCTTCAATCTCAAGGCTAGACCCTCCCGGCGTCTCTCACGCCCTTTCCCCTACCCCCCAATCCCCAGACAAAACAGTACCTCCTCGAACCTCCAGCCACGAAAAAAATCCTCTTCGTGTCCGAATCCCTAGCCGATGCCCTGAGCATCCACGGGGCAGCGCCGCTGATGGCTCAAGTTTCCGAAACTCATCCCGGGCAGAGGGCGGTGATGAGTCGCTTGATAAATAAAGGAGGAGTTGAAGGAAGGGAAGAAGACGTGGAGGTGGAGATGGGAGGGAGAAAAAAAATCTGGCGTGGGCGAGGCCGTGGATGTTTGGTTGGACGGGGGTGCGTGGGAAATGGAACTGGGGATGTTCGTGTGGGGTGGAGTGTGGAGGGGAGTGGATGAAAAGGAGAGCCGAGGGGGGAAAAGGAGAAAAAAATTATATATAGAGAGAAAGAAAGGTGGAAATGGAGAGAGATAGTGAGAGTGAAGGGGAAGAAGTACGTGAGAGCGGCGGAGGGTGGAGGTGCATGGGAATAAGGGGTGGAGGAGGAGGGGTAGTGTGGAGTGCTGGAGGCTCCCTTCTTCTCCTGAGGAAAAAGAGGGCGTGTTTGCTCGGAGACGTGCGTCGAGGAGTTGTTGGCAGGGGGCGGGCGGAAAAGACAAGAGAGAGGAAATAAGAAAAGGCAGAGAAATATTTTCATTTATTCTGGCGCGTGTGTGTGCCTGATATAAAACACCTAGAAACTTATTTTGGGGTATTGAAAAGTAGAATAAAGAAAAAAATATTGAGAATGTGGGGAAACATTTGAACATGCTAACTATTTGCAAGGAAAAATGTAATAGGGACTGCGAGGAAGGAAAACGTTTGGTAATTATTCGCAGAAATACACATTCTGGCCAAGTTAGTCAAGTTTTTCTGTGGTAGTAAATAAGGGATCAATGTCACACGGGAATGAGTTTTCTCGGTCGAGGAAACAGAAGAATGACCAACTTTTAATGAGCGATAACCTAGGAGCGGGCAAGCGGCGTAATGATGAGTGTGTACGGATAGGAAGAGATGGTGCTTTGAGATTGATGAGAGACATCTTTTCGTTGCAGTGGACGAGGATGATCGAGGGCGTTATGAGGGAGGACGTTTTGTAAGACGAGGGCATTTTGAAGAAGGCGATATAGGGGAGTCACGCCAGATATGGCGATATAGGAGATAAAGACGCCATGCGAGAGTGGAAGTGGAAGGAGAATTAGAATTTCGGACCATTCGGAAAATTCATCGGAACCCAAATAGTCACGAATGTATGTACTTGGTTTTGCTACTTGAATATTTTGAATGGTGCACACATGATTCGATTTCCGAGATACTTACATAAATCCCACATAAAATCTGCTTATGGAGAGAGAAATGACTTTATTTTGTGGGGGATATTGAGACCAAAGGAGGTCACATAGGAGAAAATGATACAAGCAATTCACTAAAACCATACATACAGACAGACCGTTAAAGCAAAAAATAAACCAATTTGACAGGGAAAGGAATTGAGAACAGCAGTTAAAGCTTTGTTGGGGGAAATATTGACAACCAGGAAAGACATAATGATTAAAAAGCTCTCGAGTCTTCAACCGGGTAAGTTTCTTCATAACATCCCACCTTTCGAAAGCCGACTCACCCATCGTCATCAGGGATCCTGGAATCCAATGACCCCTAATGACAATGGGTGAGTCACCTGTTGAAACGCAGGCAGAAATGGAGAACATTACTCAGTGGAAAACCTGAAAGCTTTTCAACCATCAGATTCGCCGGGAAAGTTGAGTCACACATCAGGAAAGACATGAACTTGCATTGCCAACATACCTTACCTACACGTAATTAAGCCAGTGGTCATTAATTTAGTAAGATAGTATGCTTAAAATTGGCAAGCATAACAAATATACTTATGGGGGGAAAATTAAGGAATTGATTCTCATCCTTAAATACAGAAACCTATAGCAGAAAAACAAAAGAAGATGCAGAAGGTAGGTGGAACTTGAGGGAGAATGGATGATGATCTGATAATGTGTAGGAAAGTGAAAGGATGGCCCATTACATCGGTAAGGACTAGTAGGGGCTGGTCAAAAATCTACCCAATCAGCTGTTAGAATACCCATTGACGATGAAGAGAGAGTACGTGTTGTAAGAAGAGAGCTCACGGCGGAGGAGGGTTTGATGGGACGGGGGGGTGCGAAGGGAAGAAAGATGCAGGACCCCGGGAGACTAGGGAAGGAAAACCCCCGGCGGAGAACACGGAAAGGAAGAGAGACGAGGGGAGGAGTGGAAAGAATAAAATAATGCACGTGAATTTATATCGGCGCCTCGAGAATACTCTTCTCCCCAGACATTGACTCAGGCATGCACGTGCCCGAGTCAAATGTCCCCAGGGGTTGGGAGGAGAGGTGAAAGCATTTTCTCGCGCGATATTATACGAATTCTTGGTCTCTACATTCAGAATTCGAAATGAATACGCAGCTGAAACAGCAGGGAGAGAACTTTACGAAAACTTGAGCATGTGCAGCGGAGCTGAAAATGTATTCAGGAACAAAGATAGGAACTCTGATTGCACGCATCCTGACTCGTATTCCCTTCTGGACATGAAACGAACCGAGGACCATCCATTAATTCAATGTTCCAACATTTAATGACTTTGTTTTTTCATGTAAATTGTTCACACTTAAAGCGAATATTGAGAGATAAGCGTTTTAAATTATGCTTCATAAATAGAACAGGGAAGAGAGTCGGTAGCAAAGAGAGAAGTGCAAACAATGAGTTTAATTTTCAAGATGATGCACAGAATCCTCAAGTAATAACGTAGATGAGAATACTGGCGGTGATGAGCGGCTCAAAGAGATAACGCACCGAAAGACGGTGACCGGCTCATAAAAATAACGCTAAGATCGGAACCCAAAGAGTCACGAAAAGGTCTCCACGACAAAATATTTTGAATGCCGCGCACACGCTTCAATTCCCGAGATATTTACATAAATCTCACATTACCTCTGCAGATAAGACGACTAAGAAATAAAACATGAGATACCCTCCACCGCACTCAACTCTTTCAATGGTCGTTTTCAGCACGCAACATTCGAGATCGCACAACCAAAGAGTTCGAACAGTTAAAGCAACCCCCACCCGCTACTCATAAATGTTACACCCGCACACAAATCTCCCATTCATGTCCCTTTCAGTGAAATGCACACACCTTGCCAGTTTAGTCTTAGATGCCTTATCAGTTTTGCACAGACATTACCTGGAGTCTTAATATCGTCTCTCCCACAAACCCTTTAGTCAGCCAGCCCGAGAATGGTATGCAGTGTATGCAGAAAGGAAAATTGCAAAATAAATCCTTTTCCCAGGAGGGGGCGCGAGAGGCGCGCGCCGAATGAGGGAGAGAAAGGGCCGGCAGAGAATGGGTGAGGACGAAGGGCGGGGGATGGGGCAGACGAAATAACGGAGGGAGAGAGAGGGCTGCGTGCAAATGCTATGATAATGCAGGAAGGGAACACCTATTCCCTCCCGCCCTTAGTCCTTTCCTCCTTTTTGTACACCTTGGGCACCTCCTCTGCGCGAGCAACTGTTGTTCCCCCTCATACCGGGGAGGGGGCGGACGGTTGGCCCGCGTTGACAAGAGGGTCATCCACGGTTGTATGGGTGAAAGGAAAACCTTTCGAGGCCGTTTGTTCAGGGGGATGAATGCGGAAGTGGAGGGAAGAGAGGTGAAGGGAAAAGCAAGGGATATGAGAGAGACAGAGAGGATACTGGATAGGTGTGGTCTATGGAGAGGAGAATAGGTTTCCCTCTTACTCCAACTTCACCTCAGGAAGGAGAGGTTGCTTTACTGTGTGTCTACGTCTTAATACCAGCGTGCTGACCATCTCACGTACGTAAATCGTATGTGCATACCATCGTATGCGCGAAACGCTGTCTGAACCATTGAGTTGACTGGAGGGGGCGATAGCTTCCCAAGGTGAAACCAGTCTGTTTATCCTGCTTGCACATTTAGCCATATTGCTATACCTAGCTATCCAAGTTTTGTATTGAAATACGTGTTGACAACATCTCCAGTTTCGCCCTTATCTGTTACTTCTAAAGTGTATTAAAGATACACAAATACTAAGGATTCATTCTGTTGTATGAGATATTATTATTTCTCCCCTAAAGTACGTCTTTTGACCGTAATAAGAAAAACTTACTTGCCATTCACAGATGGTTTGCTGCTCGGCTTACGGCTCTTGTAATCGGTGCGACAGGAAGATACCAGGCATAAGATTCAGTGATTTGACGTGTTTATAACAGTGAATTTTTAGCCAGCATTGACTATGCATCTTAACTTCGTGTTAATGAGCTGACGATACCCCTAGCCTCTTCCTCTAAATCGTTTCCCTAATCGCCCATTTCTTCAAAACCTTAACAGTTATTTTTCATATCATTTACTGTGATTACCTTGCTGGTATATTCACGCTGTTTCCTTTTTCCATCGTTCATACTGACTTTTGAACGGGTATTTTTTGTAATAATCTGGTGATTATGTTAAAATACTGAAAACATTATATTGTTTACACAACTGATTCCCTCGGAGTGTTTTGAAGTCTTTCGTCACAATTAATGCGTTTAGCCATTGATTGTGAAAAATCAGTAGTGAAAGTATTATTTTTTTCAATATTTGCGCGATGCATTAATTTTTTAATGCAATTAAATTTATTGGTCAGTTAATTTGTATTATTTTTTTCACATTCTTCTAAGTTTGGCACATTTTAATTTTCCTGGCTGTATTGTTATATGTTCTGGTTCCCACAAGGTATTTATATTAATTATTATCTGTGGCCTAAAGGATTTTTCCCATTGTTAACACCTTCCTAGCTGTAAAAGTTCTGAATTTTCGGTATCAAATCAAATATTTTCATAACGGTCGCTTATCTTTTATGAGAATTTTATTCCAATTCCTATTTGATAATTTATATCTTCTTCTGTAATTTTGTAGCACTTCGTTTAGCATATAAGGTCCATAGTGTATTTTTCTCTAAAATTGTAAGCGCGTTATGTATATAAATCGTATGTAGTTCCGTAAATAACATTTCGTACGCATATGGGATTCATTCACTTTAAAAAAAGACAATTGCCTGTAGTATTTAACAAATATGGCCATAATATTATGCATTCCACCACCTAATTTGTATTCCCAAACCACGAGTAAACAAAATTATGTTTATTCGTGCGCAAAATATTCGCATCTGTTGCCTTGGAGCAGTATATTCATCTTACATTTTACTTGCCGTTACCGTGGCTAAATAAATTAAATACACCATTAATGTGTTTTCCAGGTTTTTATTTTGAACGTGAGTATGCACAAGAGTCGTCGTCCAAATATTATTAGGGAAAAATAGAAGTCGTGGAGGTAAATAACATACACGTCAATGCTATACCTGGGTACAGCAATATGGCCGGATGCGTAAAAATACCCCGCCCCCCTGACTTCACTTTCGGACGGTTGGAGGTATCGGGGACGCCCCCTCCAGTCAACTCAATGGTCTGAACGCGCCTTCGTAATTTTTAGTTCCTATTGCTGCCAACTTACAATGATGAGTGCTGGCTGGCTTCGCGAGAGCAAAACCGGGAATATTGAAGCATGACAATCAAATAAATGCAAACGAAATGGAGAAAGGTAAAGTGTTTTCAAGGATAAGCAAAGATAAGTTTCATTAGTTTAAAGAAAACCATTCTCAAAGTTGCAAAACATCAGAACATCGCTGGGATGCATGAATATATTTTGATATTAAAATTAGGGAACTATACTGAAGAACGGACAGATTAAAAATGTCATTTTTCCCGCGAACAATAAGAGAATATAATAGCTGCCAATGATACTTTTAACTAGGTTTGTCGATAGGTAGTGTAGATAATAAGTTGATTTACTCCCTAATTCTAGTATGCTTAACTGCTACCTAGTACTAACAGCACACCGCGCATGTTTTCAGTACGACCCTTGTATCTCTGTCCATTTATGCAGTTGGAGATTTAGTTGCCAAATACATAAATACTAACGGCCCCTCTAAAATTGGAAGCATTCCCACAGTGTATTGCATACTTGTGAGGATTCGCCTCGTGACAAGCATTTGCGATTTATGCTAATGAATCAATAGTCATAGTTACACTAACTTCTAGTAGTATTAGTATTTTTATTTAACATGCTTCGACGGCTAAGGTCATTTCGCACATACTGTCTGCCACGTGCAGACAGGGGCAACAGCACTCGGACGAATCGGAGGATCACCCCTCCAAACTCGAGCCGAGCCCAATGATGCTTAACTTCGGTGACCGATCGGGAACCGGTGTTTCCATCGTGACAGGTCGTTGCCCACTGACTTCTAATAGGATATAGTGTAATGCATGTTGGTGAATACTCACCCCCTGCTACACACCCTTGAGGTGGCTTGCAAGGTATTTTGTAAATGTAGATATAGAGGAAATGGAACTGGGAGGGACAGGCACACTACGTGAAAATAGATTCAAGTACGATGCCTATACCCTTTTATGTAAATGTAACCTTATTTGAAAACCAATTATGGCAAAAAATGAAAAATAAAACAGATTTTAAAAATATTGTCTCTCATTCCTATTTTAATGAAAAACCCGCACTTAGTTAACCCAAGTGCCCACGAGCAGCTTAAGATGCATGCAAAAATCTCTCGGTTAAGAATTGCAAAAAATTTAAAAGTTTGTTTTATCGATTAAATGAGTTCAAACTATGTAAATGACGCAGAAAAAATTGTAGTTTTCGAAAAAAAATCATTTGGGCACTAATGGGTTAATACTAATGTTGTTCGAAGTTTGATGCTTCCTTTTTCACTTGTTTGCAGCAATCCTGGATAGAGCGGCGCACAGTTACGACGGTTAACTCAAGAATTATTGATAATGCATGTCTTTTGGTTACGTTGGTACGCATGATAGCTGTGTGAACGCCGCATGAGAAGAGATATGTGCGGTGTAGGGGAGTAGCAGGTGTCCCTGTGACCAAACCAACCCCGACTACACCTCAAAAAGGAGTGGTTGCTTTAGTGTGTCTCTCTGTGTGAGAAGTATTCAAGAGAGCGGAAGAGGAAGGTTGGTTTGGAGGGTTCAGGGAAATTCGCGTTGTGTTCAGCAGGGGTGGTAAGAACCTTGCCCCACCTGCCGTCCGCACTAGACTCTGTCCCCTCCCTCCTATGCTCACAGACCCCCTTTTGTTACGATTGGACACGGGCCGATTTCCATTGGAGGGTGCTGGTGTCCCCCGTGGGTCCCCCCCCACCAATTGCCCTCCCCCTTTCCCTTTCTCCACCCTCACAAACCCTGCCACTCACCACCCACACATCAAGTACACGCTCTCTGTCCCCCCAACCTATTCCCCCGCCTGTAACCACCCCACTCTTTCCGGCCGTCTGACCCTCCCGCGTCCGCTAAACTCCGCGTCGTGCGACCGCCCCCTCCCCTTTACTCCCGCCCCCGCCACTGCAATTTGAAGAGGGGTAGGTGGTGGCGGCTGCATAATCCCCTCTTCAATATTCTCACCCACCCACTCCTTCCCATGGGCCCGCTTGCTCCCGCATCAAGGTTTCGTGCCCCCCCTCCCCCTAATGCATTCATGAGCGAGTTCGTTCGGTTCCCAGTGAGAGAGAGCTTGCGGAATAACTTGACGGTTACGGGACCCGAGCGTCGAAGAAGTATTGCCGCTACCTCGACGCGGCAGGGGCTAATTTAATTGCAGAATAATTACGTGCGTGCGCGGGGAAACGATATGATGAGTTTCCACGCGGTTTATCACCGGGAGGCAGGTGCAGGAAGAAATGTTTGCTATTTTCCTAGTTATAGTAACGGTAAAGGTAGTTTTAAAGCGAGATTATTCCTAGTCATAATGGAGACCATATTAAAATTTTATTTTTAAATTTAAGCAGCAGTAAGAAGCATGAAGTAAATGTTAAAGCATTACTGGCGACAGAAACTTTGCTTTCAGTTACAGAAATTCTCAGTAATTAACTAAATATACATCTATAAGATTTCTATTTCACTCATTTTATTCACACCGTAACCTGAAAACGCCTTCAAAACCAAAGACCTTTTGGGGTTCCAGTAAAAATTAGTGCGGTGAGTAATTGCTTTTTTTTATAGTTGAGAATTAAGACTTACTACACACTGATAAATTTCTGATGCAATCTATGTGCTCAAAAATTCCTCATTTTTTAAATAAAGTCTCTCTGAAGTTCTTACCTGTACCATTTTCCACGGAAAATGGCTGGTATTTTCCGGCAAATATCTCTAAAAGTATAATGGCAACTGGATGGTACTTAGTTATCACTGAAAATATAAGATATTTTTCTTTATAATGAGGCAAAATTCATTGAAAAATATGTGAAGTGAATCTCGCTCGAACTACCTCAAGGTACGACTGGATTGAAATAAAAAGAACTGCCATCTGCTCATCTCTATCTCGTGATGAAGGCAGTCAATTGCTTAGTATACGTCCTACCTCACTTCACCTTAAGTAGACGATCATTTTTTTCCCTTTCCCCGCATTAATCAAGATTCTCCCCTGAGTGACATCCTCCAACAATCCATCACGCCTTAATACCTGGTAGTTCTATTTACTCGGCCACCTCCTTATTGCCTCCAGAACGAAATAGAAGCGGTAAAAAAATGTTTCAATGAAAATGCCTTTTGGAAGAAACCTTCACCTCTTTCGGCAAGATTTTAAAAATTCCATCAGTGTAAGGTGATAAAAAAAGGTAAGCTTATGCCTCCACCAATGACATTGTTTATGAAATGGATGAATGATGATTCAGGAGCTATATTACTTAATACTAGCTATGCATCAGATGAAGCGCTCGCGAACCAACCCAAAGGTCACCGTTTTGTGGCTCATTTCAAAATCCGATAACTATTAATGTGTAGCACACTATAAATTCAGGTTCACTTAGGAACAAAATGCGTCCAACAATCTATAAAGAGAATATTTTGCATAGAACGCTTTTCGTAATCTAAATAAATCGGGAAATGACAATTTTACTACCTAAAGAAACGTAAAAGAAAATAGTACGGAATGGCAGCCAAAGAAAATTTTGCAATAGTAAGAAACTGTACGAATGATAAGAAGTTTAAATATACCGATAAAACGAATGACATATGTTTCATAACTGTCATTTTTGCAATTTGGGAGTGTGAGATATACAAAAGGCAATTTATCATCACGTTGAGGAATTAATGCCTCAACGTGATTACGAATTCGAAATTTCATGAAAGCGGATTTTTAAATCTTTATTAGTGACGGATTTCGGATTTTTATATCCAATTAACCACGGGAACGTGAAAAATTACGTGAGCGTATTCAATAGAGGGGAAATGAATTCATCGGTGAAAATATAAAATAAAATCCGTCGCTTTAAATATTTACGTTTCATTCCTTTTCCATATGTTTGCAGACCCGTGCGGGAATATTGTCAGTTAGTCAAAAGTCAACGAAGCTTGAGCAAACGATTCGGCAGAGAAAAGAGCACATTTTCCCTAATCCTCCTCGTAGTTATTTTACTTCACAGAAATACCTATAAGTCTATTCAAAAGAGTGAGTTGTCTTATAAAACTGAGCTGAAATCATCCACAGAAACAAGAGAAAGAAAGGAAAAGTTTCACCGGATGTATAGAATGATGCAAGACCGTCACCCATTGATTTAAAGAGAGAATAAGCTGAATTATTCGGCAAGATGACATACTAGAATAATAAGCTGTTTACATGCGAAGAAAACCATTCTAAATTAATCTGTTGCACAGTAAATACACAAAAAAAAAACTTTTTTGGAGGAACAATTTTTTCAGTCCCGTGGTAATGCAAATAAACTGTAAACTAATTTACAACATCCTTAATTCTTACACTGACAGTCTCGAACTATTTCATTCATAAATATCAGAAGTGCCTTTGCGTCCTACCCGAACTAACTCATGTCCACACCCAGATTATCGCTAACTAAACGTTCGCTCTTCTTCCGCCTCTCTTCCCTTATGAATTTACTCCCTACTGATATTTATCCCTTTTCTCTATCGCATAAAACATTCACCAACTTGGCCCCAACACATCTTCCCGGAAATAATCTGCATCATTTCACGTGCTTGCTTTCGGTAACACCCGATAAACGTTCCAGTTTGAATTTTTTATTACCCTTTTCCATACGCATGGAAATTGGTAGGTACCCATTGTCCCTGTTAATATTTAACGGTCTTTCATATATCTCAATCGCTTAACGGATTAGTCGTGGAAAATATTCCATTTCTTTTGACAAGTGTTATGTTTCATTCAACTTTATAGTGTTCGTTTCCTCTGTATGCATAGGTTCCACGAGCGCATAGTGATACCAATCTCTCTTCCTGATCGCCCTTTCATGCTCCTTGATACTTTCTCTCACTGAGGAGCCGGATTCTCCTACGCGCATTCTTCCACTACTACACAAGATTTTCATACACGCCTTCGTATAATAGACTAGGGAGCCGGTCGTTTGCTCCAGGAAGAATTTCGAGTATCCTCACTCCGGTATTAAAGCGGCAAATGATACCATATTTCTTCAAAATTCTGCCAATACGATCAGTGAATCCAGCTATGTAAGGTAACGTTACATATCCAGCTGGCCTGGCGATTTTTTTCTCTTCCTGCTGATCACATTGGAGAATTTCTTGATCTGTGAGGTGTGATTTCTTGGTCATAATCATCATCTGCATTTCATCTCAGTAAATTAGTTTTTTCTTATTAATTTTGTTTTTTATTTGTTCAAGCCTCTTTGTGTTTGTTACAAGTGCACTTTAAATCGGCAACTTGGCTGAACGTGGACTATTTTATTTAAAATAAAAAATAAAATAAGAATAAAATAAAAAATAAATTAATTTATCTATACACATGTTAAACTAGAATATTTTATGTTCAACATATAATTGTAGAGTGAAAATTTCACGAGGAATCCACGTTGAACGGACCATTTTTATGTAAGAAAAACTCATTTTAATTTCGCACACCATCTACCCTCTTCTTCAATCAATGAAGGCACGTAAATGACACCAGTCTCACTCATATGCAAATTCGCACCATCGTAAATGCTGTTAGCATCTCTCATGTTAATACGATCTCAGGCTGAATTTGTCACTTTCCCTTTAATTTCGATAGTAAACCGCCTTCAAACTGATAACCTGCGGATGATCAAACATGAATTTCTGCTTAGGAAACCGTCCATTAATACGCACTCGCGGGTCTGTTTCAACGGATTTCTCTCGGGGCCCACGGAAGATCACACACCGGAATCCTTAACTCCCATGTTTGAGGCACGAGAGCGAGGCAAACAGTCTCGTCTCCGTCGAATCGAGTACCGCCGTGTTTTCGTGGCAGAAACATTCGCAATCGCGATGCGCTGCTGCCGAGAAGCAAAGCTGGCAGCACGACTCGATAACCGAAGGACGGCAAAATATGTAAGCTCCGTTAAGGGTAACATTACTAGTGATAATGCGGAAGTGTTACAAGAAGTGAAGTTATGAGGAGGCAACACAAGTAACTGAAGGATGCGTTGAAGGGTACCTAGATGCCAAAGCGGGCGATGCAGAGGAGAATAATACGTTGATTGGAAGAGGGGGAAGAAACATTGAATTTTGGACAGTTTGACCGGAGACAGAAGATACAATTAGGTTAAATGGACTTTGACACTAAAAAATTGATAGTTTAACGAAGGAAACAGTACAGAAAACGTTATCATTTATCCGGTGGAATGCCTATGATGAAAAGCCTCAGTACCACAATAATCACCATCGTCATCAGCTAATATTTAGACTGAATATTCCATCGTAGGTTTCTGCAGCGTTCAGATGAATTCTTCTGCATTTTCGGGTTTCCACCGCGTAGGTTGCTTTTTAGGACAACAGTTTCGCCCGTATTCCAACTCGGGCGTCTTCAGGTAGAAGGACTTCGACCTGAAGACGCCCGTCAGTGAAATGGAAAGTATACATACCCTCCTTGCCGTAGGTTAAGACCAGAATGTGGAAGGGAATGATGCTACGTGTACGCCATAAGCAGTATTATCCATAGGTTATCCATACCCACGGTGATGACTTCGACTTAAAGACGCCCGTTGAAATACGGGAGAAACTGTTGTCCTAAAAAGCAACCTACGCGGTGGAAACCCGAAAATGCAGAAGAATTCATTTAGAATGAATCTTTGAACTAAGTTCATAGCCGCTCGCTTATCTGACGACGGCGAAAATGTTCTGCGAAACCCGTCATAATACCGTCAACAAAAAGATGAATTAGGGAATTAATTCTGGTTTATAATGTCATTATTTTCTTCAAAAGATTATAAAAAATAAAGTCTACCATTAAACTTTAGTAGTTAGCCCTTTTGGTAGCTAGCTTCGTTGGCTAATTTGCTGCATAATTCATTTTGAGCATTTTTTTGCATAAACACTCGTATTTCCTGAAGCCTTTTTAGAGGATTGTGTAGAGCATGTTTCGGTGAGAAATATCAATTCATGCCACACACCTTTGAGGCGGGTAGCAGGGAACCGAGTTGGTATACGTGGAATTCTCGGCGCCGCCACCGTCGCGGGATCGAGAATGCGTACATAAATTGGCTCCCCCGCTGCTCCCTTTGCAATATTAAGCGACGGGCGTCATCATTCCTCTCGCAGTGGCGGCAGCAACACAACGACGCCCGATTCTCTCAACGCCCTCTTCCGGACCGGAGGGCGATTAAACCCGGCATCATCATCACCACGCACGCACACCGTCCCGCATTCACGGGACACAGAGAATTAACAAGCCACGAGCGAACTTTCCACGCGCCCACCCTTTGCGAGTGAGTGTCCCGGTGCATCGATCTCGCATTACCGGTAATCTTGCGGCCAGGAAGATGTAATGACAGCGACGAAAGGCAGATCGCACACAACGCCCCGCGCACACCAACCCCCAAAAAAATATGGCCTCACACGTCCATCTCGGCCCGTTTTTTTTTTTTTTTTTTTTTTGCTTCCCCCCACATCCTCAACGATTAGGATCGTGTTTCTGTTGTGTAGTATTTTTTTTCAGTCGGACTTGTGCTCCAACGCAGACGTGAGTGGAGGGAAACCCACGGAATTGGATGAATGCCGTATTTACCGAGAGGGGGAGAGCGGGAGAGGATGGAGAACACGGAGAACGAGGATTTAGAGCCCGTGGAAATAGGGAGAGCTGCGAGAATATTAAAGCGTGGTACAGGCTCATGAAGCGAAGAGAGAGAGAGGAGTTGAGATTGGAACGCATGAAAGTGAAAGGGAAAGTATACATACCGTCCTTGCCGTAGGTTAAGACCAGAATGTGGAAGGGAATGATGCTACGTGTACGCCATAAGCTGTATTATCCATACCCACGGTGATCTATTCAAGAAAGAGTGGTTTAGATGCTAATCAATAGTTAAAGCAGTAAAAAATGTGAAGATCTAGAAGGCTGCTGCGTGTGTGAACGATCCATTTGCAATGTTATGCCTCGCCATTTCCAAGCGTTACAGAATATTATTAGCGCACGCGCATTCGTTGCAGAAAATATGCACACGAGCAAGTGAGGTGTAGACGTAACTTAATATTTTACCAGTTAAAAGGATGAATATGTAGGTTCATCCTCATCTATTGATGAAGAACGATAGCGCATGAAAGTGAAAGGGAAAGTATACATACCCTCCTTGCCGTAGGTTAAGACCAGAATGTGGAAGGGAATGATGCTACGTGTACTCCATAAGCTGTATTATCCATAGGTTATCCATACCCACGGTGATATATTCAAGAAAGAGTGGTTTAGATGCTAATCAATAGTTAAAGCAGGAAAAAAGGTGAAGATCTAGGCATATGCTCAACCATCAGTAATGAATAATGTCAATGAAAGTGTGACGGTGAAAGAGATAGTTATTGAAAGTGAAATTTTCCTTATGTACATTTTTCCCTTGGCTATGATGGAAACGTAGGAGAGAATGATGTTGCGGGTGTACCTCAGTACGTCTTAATAACCACAACGTATAGCAAGCTGCACTGGAACAGGTAAAACCCAGACGATAAACAAATTTGCATGTTTTTAACGATTTTAAAGCTATATTATAGTTCTTTTGAACTCGGTGAACAATCATCAACCCATAACACCCGAAGACGAAATACTGAATTGAAGCACGTCATTATGTCAAGCAGTCGTTGCGTTACATAGGAAGAAACACAACATAACTAATCCTTCCGAATTTCCTTAAGTGTCAAGTTTTAAGTGATATAAGTGGAGGAATTTCCCAACGATATTCCCACACCACATTCTTGAACCACTCCCCTACACCAGAAATAAATAAAAAAATAAATTCAGGGGGAAAATAGACATTATCTACGCATCTCGGGAGACCACGCCGAGAGGAGAGTCACGCCCTCGAAGGTCATCACCCACCGCACACATCTCTCTTTCTCTCTCTCCAAAAACCGATCCCATTTCCATCCACCACAGCCTCCAAGCATCCCCACCTGGGCGACCCACCGACCAACCATCCGCTCGTCCCTCCCTTTCATTATTTCTTCTTTTTTTTAGTTTATTTAACGACCGTTTCCATCGAATGATGTGGACAGGTTTCGCTGCCAGTTGTGCTGCATATTTCATCCCGACAACGACCCCCGAGATGCGTCCCGGGCCGGGTATGTCCCCCCCCCCCCCCAAAGTGCCGCACCCCCCGCTCCTCCAACCCGACTTTCCCGCGAAGCCTGAGTGCCCCGCCCGAATCCCGGGGCCGCAGACGAAAAAAGGCCATTGGGGGAGAGAGAAAGAGACGGAGCGTACAAGCGTTCGAAACGGAATAAGGTTGTTCGAACACGACGAGTCAAAACAAATTTGATGCACCACCCCTTTGCTTATGAAGAAAAATAAATGCTGCTTTTTCACTGGTAAGATACCTTATCCTCAGAAGAATAAAAATAGTTTTGACACTAGAGGTACAAGTAACGAGTCATTACCGTTTCCATCTAAATAACGTCATTTACTAAATAAGTTGAAAGTAGTTGGCGTAACTTTGTGGAAGAGCTTCGTTAGTGGCTGGAACCATAAATTGGTTTCCACAGAGTATTCCATTGGTTGTCGCATTTACATAGTATTGGCCTTCTGTGGAAGACCAGGAATAATCGGATGATAGTAATCCAGCATCTATTAATTAATTTATCATATTTATCATTTATATGTGGAGTAGATTATATGTTACTCAAAAACCAAGACGTACAGGTTCATTTTTTCTCACTTATTATAAAAATGAGCAAATCGTATTTTTTAACAAAAATAGCATGAATGTGTTTGGTTAAATATAGGTACAGTGGAAATTTGATAAATCGAAATACCTCCGGTACTGAAAAATTCATCAAGTTAAAGAAATTTCGAGTTGCTGAAAAGATAACTTACGTAAGCACATATCAAAGAAATTCAACGAAATTTCTTTCGAATTACCGAAAATTCAACATAGCAGAAATTTGAGTTTTCGAAGTTCAATTGTAGCTTCCTCTGAAGTAACACGAGACGATGTGATTTCATGCTGAAATCGAGGTAAAAAACAGGGTGAAAAGATATAATTCGGTTCGCGCAAATCAATAGGGGCCACTTCAGTCTACCGGCAGCAGGAACGCAACGAAAACGACGAGATTTCCATTCCGCGACACCACCCGCGGAAACAAAATGGAAATAGATTGGACGAACAAACAAACCATCTCGAGGAGGGCGGGGCACGTCTCGACGACGAGAAGGAGTGGAAACGGACGCGTGTTTGGAAGAGAGGAGAAGGAGGAGAGAGAGAGAGAGATCACGGAGGAAGAAGTGCACGGGACGGAGAACGCACGTCTGCTGTTCGCGTGTATCTATGCTCTCGTTCGTGTGCGTGTCTGTTTGTGAGCACGCGAGTTTGCTGAAGGAAGGTACGCGATTATCCCATCCACGACGAGTGGAGAGAGACTGAATGCGTAGCGTGGGGGACAGGGGTAGTCTCTGCAAAAAAAACACACAGTGGGCGACGCGTATCTCCTCTTCTCTCTCCCTTTCATCCTCTCTCTCTCTCTCTCTTTCTCTCTCGCGAGCGCACGACCAATTGTGTGAACGGGCGTAGTCGTTAAAAAAAATAAAAGAAAAACGAAAAAGTTGAAAAATGAAACAGAAGAACAGCACGGCGCGCGGAGAGAGAGATAGAGAGAGAGAGAGCGGTTGAGAGGGAGGCGACGAGCGGCATGGAGCGGGAGCGGTGATGCAAAATTCAGACGGTGACGAAAGGTTGTTGATGATGTTGATGATGATGATGATGATTATGAAGAGGAGAATGCAAAGGGGAGGAGGAGGAAAGGGGGGGGATGTGTGGGTTGGAGGACGATGAGGAGGAGGAAGAGGATGGAGGTCGGGTGTGATGGGAGAGGGTTGAAAGGGAGGGACAGGGAAGAGGACTAAGGAAAAGGAGGGGGGAAGGAAAGGGCCTGAGGGGACGGAGGGGAGAAGAGGGAAGGGATGAGATTGCTTTGGCTCTGATAATGGGCATAAGCCTCCGAAGAGTAAAAATAAGGCACTAAGTGTAAATACACAACATTAACTTTGTTAAATTCTACTAAACACATTCACCACTGACGACCTAGGTTTCAACGCACAGTGGCACATCCTAGGTCGTCAGTAGCAAATATCTTTTGCGGAATTAAACCTTGCTCACGTGGTTTTTTTCTTGATGAGGCAATTCCACATATTCATCCTGAAACTATTCGTTTCGTAAAGGTGCTATGATAAAGGTTTTTTTATGATTACTTTTCTCAGTCAAAGGTGCGGTCTGCAGTGTCATGTCTACTGAACTAACTCTATTGGAATCAATGTCAACGGATCAATATAATTTCTCAAAAATAAGAAGAATTGGTGCGTTATTCTATTCTAATTTCACTGCTGAAATCTGCCAACGCATTCTGAGAGTTACTTATGCATCTCATTTCAGTTAAGGTGGTTTGAGCGAGATAGTTCCCTAGTCATAATGGAGACCATATTCAAATTTTATTTTTTTATTTCAGCGTCCGTAATAAGAATGAAATAAATATTGTAATATTAATGGCGCAAATATATAGTTATATATGACGAAAATTCTCAGTAATTAAATAAATAAAGCTACGTAAGTCTCTAACTTGACTGATTTTTTCCCGCCGTACGGCTGAAAACCCTTCAACACAGCAGGTTTTCTTTACGATTCTGTAAAAATTACCGTGGATAAATAGATTATTTTTTTATAAATAGTTGACAAACCATGCAATCTACTCACAGTTTTTTTTACGAAATCTAGGTGCCAGAATTTTCTAATTATTTTAATTTAATTAGAAGCTTCCTTCTAATTAAACCCTCTGGATCGCAGGTTTTTTTGCGATTCTGTAAAAATTACCGTGTTGAGTAATAAATTATTTTTTATAATTAGTTGAGAAAACATGCGAACTACACACCGTTAGTTTTTTGACGAAATCTAGGTGCTAAAAGTTCTGAATATTTTTAATATTCTCCCTCTGGAGCGCACAGCCGTAATCTATCCCATGTAAAACAGCTAACATTTTTAGGCGAATTGCTTGAAAAGTAGTTCGGGAAGGGGTTAACATTTTGATATCATTGGAAAGATAGGAGTTTGATCTTTAAAATGAAGTCAAATTCATCAAATTCTAGGTGAAGTGATTTTTCGCTCAAACTAACTTAATTGCTTTAAAAAAGTGAAACAAGTTAATTCTATGAAATAGTTCCCCCTGCACTAGACCCACTTATAACCTTGAGCATTTCCAATTTCAAGTTAAAATTTGAGAAAGAAAATAATGTAAAAAAAGATGAAGCTCGGTTCACTTAAATTGATAAGAGTACTATAGCCTACTATCAACATAGATATTAAAGAAATGGCAGGATTTTCCCTTCAGGGAACCCCTTCTTGCTCGTTTGAGACTCAACGGACAAACCAGAAAAGATGGGGCACGACACGAGGCGACGAAGCGAGTGAGACGGGGGTAACAACGAGAGAAGGGAGGGGTAAAGGGAATTCTGAGAAGGGTGTGGGGAAAAAAGAGAGAGGAAGACGCGGGTCCAGAAGGAAGAGAAAAGAGACGGGAGAGACGACGTCACCGTGGAAGTCACCCGAGCGAATTGGCCGGCCAGCCCTTCTTCACCTCCCATCCCTGGCTGACCACTTCCCTCCCCTTACAACCACATCGCCTTCACGGAACGGACCACCACTGACCCCTCCTTCCCCTCTAAAAAGGAAATCTCCTTTCATCCCCCCCTCCCCACTTCCCCTTCCTACCTCACTTCCCGTTCCAAAAACCGACCTACAATCACGCCCAAAATGGCTCACCCCCTCCTTCCCTCTCTGCCCCTCAATCCAAACTCCTCCCCACCCTCTCTCTGCCTCCCTTGCTGAAAAAAAAGCCCGCGGAGATGAGCGCAACCCCACCCAGAAACCATCGACGTAGTGCTTATCCCGCCGCATCCCACCGAGGCGACTACCCGACCGACCGAAAACCCCGCCCTATAAAAACCCACGACCATCTCTCCGCAACCGAACCAACACACGCACGGACACACGAGAGAAAACTGCGGTGGAGATGGAGTGGGCTCCGCACGAGCTCGCGGAAATAACACGGGCAATGCGTCGGTCGCTCCTTTTCCCCTCCTTCCAATCTCCACCCAATCTCCTCTCCCATTTCCAACCTCTTCCGTCCGCTATCAACCGTTTTCCTCCTTCCTCCCCGTCTCCCTCTTTTGCTCTCTTCCTCCTTCAGTTGCTAGACTAGACTAGAGACTGTTGGACGTAATGCTCTCGGGCGTTACTTTGTGGTACCCACCCCATTACTGTGCAAAATAAAACTTTGTACCTTGATAATGACTCTGAAATTCTAAACTTTGGCCAGCAAATTCAGTAAAAATTTTCGTGTACCATACAAAGTTTTCTTTTACTGACAATGAGTTGGAGCCTGGTAGGTTACGCGCTTGGTTGATATTGCTGGCAAAATTCAGATCACGCGGGTTTTGCAGGGTGACACGGTTGGTATTATTTGAAACCCACCCCTATTACATCTACAGAGAAGACGAACGCAACAAAATGAGCGAGAGGGGATCGGGTAGGAGTGGTGGCCAGAGTATTGGCTTACCATCCCGCAGGTCAGGTTCGAATCCCGACGGTGGCGGACATTTTTCAGCGGAATGTGGATCCCTGCTTAGAATGCTATGAAGAGAACACATTGAAGTCCGTTCATCAGTTGGGGCGTTACCCCGCTAAGCATTTCGCTAAGAACAGGGCAATGCCGACGCCGAGATTCTCTCTACCCTCCCTCCATTCCTCAAATAATCCTTCCCGTACCAACTTACCTACGAGTCCTTAATGGCGAGAATGACCTTAGTTGTCGATCACCTTCCCAATATAACCAACCAACCTAATGCGGGAGAAACATTGGTTCAACAAACAGAAAATATTGGTTCGATAATTCCTTCTTCCTATAAACCATTAACATTCTCACTACTGAGCCTTGAATTCCATCACTTGAATTCCATCACTGAAGTGCTCAGCATATGATGCTGAGCACTTCAGAGATTTTTTTAATCACGCCAATTAGCTATATTCGCCACGGCAATGCAAACAACACGAAACAAACAATGCTACAAAAATAACGGATCGAGGCATTTATCCATCAAGACGCTCCTCACTTCCCGCACTTTCCTTCTTTCGACTCCTGTCTCCAATCCCTTAATCCTTAACGCCTGATATCCTAACGCTCCATGCCACAACTTCTTGCTGCGGTTCGCAAGGTAACACGTAGATGCACCCTCCGCGGCATTTCTTACCGCAAATCTTTCCTTCTTCCTTCTATCTCTCTCTCCCTCTCTGTCTTTCAACTACTGTTCCTTCCTCAGTTCTTCCCGATGACTGGGACGAGCGGCAGGGAGCAGAGCTGCAGAGCAATACACACACTGCTCACCGAGACCGACCATCTCTCCTTCCCTCAGCCTTCCTCCTCCCCGCCTCCATCACCAGAGCCGCATTTCGCCTTCCACATCATTTCCGCCACAATTGCTCCAAATTGCTCTAACGAGTGCGGGAGGGCATGTAGGGGGGGAGGGCGTATAGTGAGGGGGAGGGGGTGTGGAGGAATGGAAGGGAAAGCAAAAGGCCTTCAGGGGAGAGGGAGAGGGCAGAGAGGAGAGGATACGAAAGGCAGGAAAGGGAAAAAAGGGCGGGAACTTGAGAGAGAGGGAGGAAGGGACGCGGAGGCCATCCCGTGGGGGATGCCATGGGATGGGATTGGGAGGGAAGGTGGGGAGTGGAGAGGAGAAGAAGGGAAAGGGGAGGGGGAGGAAACCGCTGGGACGGTGCGATATTGCGAGGCATCGACTGCAGTGTACCGGCGATATCGAAATTCACAGTCGATCGTCCGTTCAATACGATAGCTAGCGATTTGCAAAGTATTTCGCTACGCAGTTGGTTGCTGGTTTCATGCCGCACGTGATGCGATAATACACGTACGATACAATGTTATACCATGCGTTGTAAAATTAAAAGCCATATCACGAGACGTTGTGATGTATGCCTAGTGAATCGATAGCACTCGACGTAATTCGATGCAATTAAATGTTCTATGAAACGCGTCATTTTTACAATGCACGGTTCATGCATTGCTTTTGTCTTAATTTGTTACGCAGTGCTAACATAGATACCTACTTATAGTTTCTATAATATGGGTATCATATATTGCGTGCGTGTTGCTGAAAATTTGTGAAAATTCACCACCTGATAGGAATATAAGGGTTTTTGCTAATGCATCAAAATTCGTAGTTTCACTAACTTTTTTAAGATCTGGTGTGGTTCATGCTGGTGAAAAATATCCCCCTCCCACACACCCTTGAAGTAGCTTGCAGGGTACTGTGTACACAGCGTCTATTGCGATGCAAAGTTTTATTTTATCGCGCGGCGATTCTGAAATTAGAAAGTCGAGGCAGCTCTGGAAGTCACCCCCACCCTCCCAACCGCATCCCTCCCTCGCAAAATGGTGGTGGGTGTACTGGGTGATGTGAGCGGGGACGCACATGTTCGCCTTCCCTCTCTCCCCATTTCGTTCCCGCTGCAAACCTCCCACCCGACCCCACCACACACCGCTTCCCCTCTCACTCTCAACCCTTCCCTTCTCAATCCCTCGGGAGAGTACGGCGATATCGTTCCCTATTCCCGAATTCGTGCATAGCGAAAAAAGGACACGGGAAGGTCGCGGCATGGCCAACTTCGGCCCCCCTGGAAGGGATGGCCGCCGACGACGGCTGGGGAGATACTCTACCTGCAGGTCGGACGACGTGAAGGTAGTGTATCTTCCCAGCGCGTGCAGGGACGAATTCGTCCCCGCATATTCATGCAACCACTCCCCTCAAACAACCACCCCATTGCAGACGACCTCTCACCGCTGATGGAGCCTTCAAAAATGCACCCGCGCACCAACTGGAATTGACGATGCGAGTGGCAGGCATTCCGAGACAGATTTAAATGATGCACGGCGGAAAAGATAAGGGCCGACACATGCCTTTTTATGAATGCCTGTAAACCGCACTGCTTTTACGATGGCACTCTTTTACTTCGCTCTCGACCTAATTAAATCCTATACATGGCTGATGAGTAATTCTGATGACTACGAATACTATCCCGTTCCACTTGTTTCTCTTTTTGTTGCCCCCCGGGGATCTCTGCTGCCCAGGTTCCATATTACGCATGATGTAATTCTGGTTTTAACATCCTCTGACGCACTGTTAAACCTAGAGGTAAGTTTTAATTTCACTCCATTTATGCAATAACAAAGGTGCGAAGAGTTGCTTAAGACCGTGATAGAGGGGAGGACGTTGGGTAAGCGAGGAAGAGGAGGAAAGGGAATATGTTTTATGGATGGATGAAGAAGAGTAGGACGTACGCTGAGATGAAGAAAGAAATATTAGACCTAGATAGGGCCCTGTGCATGAAAAAAATCCAGATTATTTTCGCTCACTTCCATTCAAACCTACCTTAACCGGTAGATTACCTACCCCAATGATAATACCAATGTTAGAGAAACTATTTGCACCTATTAATGTATTTTGAAACTACATCAATGCACAGAGATAACTCTTGTTTCTATAGCATTGGTAGCATTGCTATGATGTAGAACATGTTGGTGAAATTTCACCTCCTGACAAGTATTTGTAGGTTTTTGCAAATGCATTAGTAGTCGTAGTTTCATTAACCTTATTAGGGTTTAGTGTAGCGCTGGCGTTTGTGATAACTCACCCCTAAAAATTCACCCTTGAGGTGGCTTTCAGGGTATCATAAACATATTATAACAATGGAAACATTTATTGCACATTTTAAATAACATATTCCTCATTCGTGTAGGCACGAGCTGCAATCACGTATGCTTACAAATGGCCTGCAATGATAAATCCGCATAGAACACGACACTACAGGTTGACAATATTCATTTGTGTCTAATGCGAGGATGAGACCGAATGGAAGGAATTGAGTTCGGATACGGGATCCGAAGCATATCCCAGGAAAGTGTGAATTTGTGATAACAGATATAGAAAAGATCATTAACAACTTCAACCGCATTAAAAATCGCCTAGCTCCGGGGAACGGTTTCGCTCACATTTTTCACCGCTGAATGCTTATTGCGCACATACTCCATTAGAGCACGAATCAGCACTTCAATACTTCTTTCCAACTGTAGCACAATTGTCCACGAGGTGTGAGAAAAATACTGCTCTGTTCATCGTAAACGCTTCACCACTTCAAAATCCTCTCCGGCACGCCAACGCAAAAAAAACCGGAGGCTCTTATAGAAACGATGCAAAAAATTGTATTCCCGACGAAAGTTGCGTTTTTCCTCTCCTTTTCCGCATTCCCGACGCATTCATTCGCCCAGGCGGATCCAAGCAGATTCCACGGAGCACCCTTTTCATGCTAGCATATCCGCGTGAACTTTCTCCTCCGTCTGTTACGTAAAAATAGCTCAGGATACATGTCGATAATCAGTCCCACACACTCGAACGGCATAAAAAGTGAGAAAAAAACGAACGATGCTAGACGCAGCCAAATTGATGAAGAATCACCCCGGAGGTGGTGGCTTGCACGTTATTTCGTAGATATGTAGATGGAAGGAATGAGAGGTAAGGGTTAACAGAGTTCACCTCATCCAATATCAACCCTAATGAACAATTCAGTTTCCGGCTTTACTTCATGAAAATCCAAGGTAACTTAATTACTAAATTACTTCGCCAATTTTCCGGGTTGATTCATAGACGTGCGACCAGTTTTATCGCATAGGAAACACCTAATCATGACACTTTTCCAATGAAACCACGATCAGAATGTCATCTCAATAAATCCAAGAGCAAATTACAGGAATTTAATTATTTAGTGGTTTAGTAATTAATCGTCATGAATGTTCATTAAGAGGTCCTTTAACAGTAACCAAACCTGGAATGGAGATCGCACAGTCTGTTGTTCCAAGCGCGATTAAACTTCTGAAGTTCGCTTCTGAGAACTTGAGTCTGCAAAACCACAGGATTTAATCTTCCCCGACCGAGCGGTTTCAACGCTCGTGCGCGTCGACATCAAGGGTTCTCGACACTGCGTCACCGTCAAGGTTCAAAATTAATGTCTGCGGAGAATTTAAAAAAATTAATAAAAAAAGAAGAGCTGCTTCATTTCATAATGAACGCATACCAACCACCAAGTCAACCCAAAGATGAGGAAGTGGAAACAATGATTTGGTTCATCGATCGGGATAAAGGACGGGAAGATGACGAGCTCTATACGCATCGACACCAATCGATAAAATATTTCCCGCCTGGCATTCGCGCGGACGTTGTTGACTTGGCGCAGTCACTCCAACGGGTTCATCACTCCCTCTGCCCGGCCGTGCATACATGTGGTCTCCGCCGCTCCGCGACTAATGCTCTCCTCCCCTTTAAAAAAAAAACAACACTACGGGTGCCCGTGTGCGCCCTCTTCATGGCTCTCTCTTCATCAAATCCCTTCACATTCCTCAAATTAACTTGTCGAGAGGTGAAGTGGGGGGATGCCGTGGGAGGCCGAGTAACAGAGAGAGAGTGAGGAAAGCAGGCAAAGTCAGGCGAGAACCAGAATGCCCTGGTGGTTGCTCGCGCCTGCGGTAAAAGCACACTCTCCCTTGTTTTCACTCTGTGGAGAAAAACGCCACCAAGCTCGCAGGTCTTCATTCACTCATTCACCCCTCCCTACCCTTATACACACAGCTGCTGGCACTATTGACGGTTGGCTGGAGGAAAAAAAGAACCTTTAAATAGTATTTTTCGTTCGAATAATACAGAAAAATTTTATTGGCGAAAAAAAAACTTTTTCGGCATGCTGAGAAAAAAAGCACCATATTCATAACGAACCGGTCAGCTGATTCGTAATTTTCTCACACCCCTTGTAATGTGCATATTTGTATAGAATAGCGCCAAGTGATGTACACAAAAAAATTAAGCAGCACGAAATAGCGACGATATTTTCGAGCAAGTGGTCGATAATGCAAAGCTGGTAACACAAAACGACGGGACAGGGCAAGAAAGTTTTGCCACCTTTTGGCAGAAATTTTCTTCCCTCAATCATTTTGAAGTAATCAGTAATCTAAAAAAGTCGTAGGGCATGTCCTCATTGAGGTTTGTTTGCTCATTTTCTGATGGAGGCATACACCTACATCTACAAAATACCCAGCAAGCCACCTCAGGGGTGTGTGGCAGGGGAAAAGTGAAGTAAATTATAAAAAAACTTTCCTTTTGATAAAACATTGTGGAATCATTCGATTCTAGGATGAAATAGCGGAAACCATGGATGGTAAATATAAAATAGCTTCGACTGGCATAGGTTGTATATAACTTATTAAAATAGGAAATATAAATATATAGTATCGGCTGTATAAACCCTCACTTTCAATGTCTAAAATATGAAGGCTATAATGGCCGGTAAGCTAAAATACTTAAGTGCGAATACATACTATTAACAAGTACCTTTTTCATGGGTGTATAAAATAACTTCGACTGGCTCTGTTAATAGATAATGTAATAATGAACAGTAAATGGCTAGTACAAACGGGGATGAACAGTAATTTTCAATGCCTAGAAAATGATGGTCATAATGATCGGTAAGTAAAAATATTCAAGCACGGATCAATACTACTAATGAATGTCCTTTTCATTCTCCTAACTGGGACGCAGAACCCACACAAACCAGAGCAAACATTCACTCGCAGGGTGGCCGAGCGAAAACCGACATGAATGCCCTGAGGAAGTCCCTTTCTGTTTCCTCTCTTTAAACCCTATCTCACCCTCTCTCTCACACACACACACACATCAACTCCCGCGCGTTCTCCCTCCGTAGTCCGCTATCCACACCTTTCCTTCACACGGAATACGTAAAAACTCCGTAATCAGGAAGGGGGAGAGGATGGTCGAGGAGTGGAGATGAGGAGGATCCTTTTGTCACTCGCGTGACGCGGACGCCATCTTGTGGACGTTGAATTATTCAAATCCGCGGAGGCCCTCGTCCGAGGCTTTATCCATCCCCTGGCTGCTTCCGACGCCGCGCCGCCTGCTGATTTTCAAATTTTCAAGCGTGTTTAGAGTAATGCGGTGCGGAGGAGATTGCAGTTGCGCGGGGCGTCCCGATGGCGGTTGTGGGAGGTGCCGCTGCCATCGGGAAATGCTGCTTTCGCTCGGGGCTGACCTGGTTTGGTCCCGCGGGTTGATATCCAATGCGCTTCGGTCTAATCTCGCCAGTCGTGGGTTCACATCTCGCCCAAGGTATGAATTTTGCATTGACATGTGAGTACCGAGAGAAATTTCAGGAATGAGTTAGGGCTAAATGGAGGAGTGTGACAGACATGCAATCAGCGATTCGAGCACTTCACATTTTATCCTCACATCCCGTATCGATCGAGAACAAACAAGCACGAAATTTTACTATTCAAGGGTGCAACTTGACGACCAGCTCCCCTTTTATCTAAATATTTTATGGCAATTCAATGACTTTTAAACTCTAGAAAATACACTCCTTAAGGCCGTTTTACACGAGGCACTTAACTTCGCAGTTTTACGTGCAGAAATTGCGAGAACGGAGGCAAGGAATAAGAGAAGGCGCTATCTTCCTGTCTTTTGTTCATGCATTCGCAAAGTCATTCTAGCATGTCTCCGCTTGACATGACGCAGTAATCACTGCGCATCCATCCACACATCACCTAAATCAGTAAAGTGGCTCGGGTATAACGGCCTTGAATTTTGAGTCATTTTTCACTTCTTAAAACATAGGTATAAAGATCGCTTTCTCATTTTATTTTGGAGGTTAGTATTAGATGAATGTATAACATAAACATTTTTACAACAGTCAGTTCTGAAGTTCTACTTGTCTCGGTACTATTAATCATCATGAAATCATAATAAGTTAGGATGTAAGATATGATAAAATAAAACTTCGATGAGGCGAGATCAAGTGTATGTAGATTTAGCGGCTTCTATAAAATCTTTGCAGTACACACAATAATTGTGTGTGAACGAAGCAATGTACATACGTTCTATACCCTGTGTTTTGACAAAACCTCTTTTCATTAACTTTATCCATTATACTTTTCAAGCAATTCCGGTTACGTCGGGATACCTTGTGACATAGACTTAAGGTGATGTAATTATAATTACCAAGCAATTCAGCTCACCCAGAATGAAGAAAAGGGGGGAGGTTGCTGAAACTGTAGAGTCCGTTATTTCAAGTTACGACACCCCAACTAAACCCATGCAACGCGTAATTTTCCGAGAACCGTAAGGGTGTGAGATATCACATAGGGCGTAGGGAAAGTGACTGGCACACATCCTCCTTCAAAAACCCTGAACGAGCGAATCCCTCACGCCTCGGCGAACACACCACCCCACGTCTCAACATCCAGCCGAATTTCCGGGTTGAAGACTGTATTAGTTTTTTTATGAGCGCATAACATTTCCACGGTCTGGATAAATTCCACTAGCAGGAACGAACGGGGTGTTATTCTTGCCACGGAGAGCGAAAGGGGAGATGCCTGCCTGCCGAGAGATCCTCCAACCAGACGATAGGAATAATATAAAAAAAACACGCAGAAGGGCGAGTGAGCCTCTTCTCCTTGTTCGCCATTTCGCGAAATAATTTTCTTTCTCCGCCAGTCCACACCCTACCCATGATTCCCTCGGCACCTCACGGGCGAGGGGGTGGGGAGGGTCTGTGAGTGCGTGCGCGCCGCACCACCTACACGGTATCCCGCGTGATCCCTTGGGCAACTCGTTAAGAGCTCGTCCATCGGTCACGAAAACCCTTGCACATAACGAACAGCACCTCTCGACAACGCCATTCTGGACCGCGACTTAGCGAAAGGCAATCGTTATGCTGGCTGCTTGGTTGGTTATTTGAGGAGACGTCTGACAAGTGAAATCAATTGCGCCATTGAGGATATGTGAAGTGAGTAGGCAGTATTATTTGGGGAATGGAAAAATGGTAAAGAGAAACTCGGAGGTGGTGCTTGCATACTCTTAACGAAAGACGCCAAAGCGACTACGGTTTAACGTCCCATCCGAAAAGACGGACTGAGCATTACACATGAAATTCTCTCTACATACCACTCAAGTAGCGATCGGGATTCCCCTGAAAAAATTCTATTCAGCCGGGAATCAACTAGGGATCCTCGGAATGGGAAGCCAGCACTACAGCCACCACTTCAACCCAATCCTCGTTGCATATACTGAATCAAAAATTTCGCTTCTTAGTGTGCGAACCAGAATCTTTTTTGACACCATGCATGGTTAAATCAATTTTCAGCCAATCAAATAAAGCTGAAGCCCAGCGGATAAAAATAAAGCAATAATTCTCATTTCCAAGCAACGGTATATCGAGGTCTCTCGCCACCAACAGACGATTTTGCTCATAAATGTCGTAGAAAATGCCTTGAAGAATAGCAATTTTCGTTGAAAATCCTTCAACAAAGCTAAAAAAGCGACAAATATCGCTGCAATGTCTTAATGAGTCGTAGAATCCCAGGTGTAAAGACTATCCACTAGAAACCCCAGCTGAACCCAGGCTGCACGTAATTTCACGAAAGCCAGAACTGTGTAAGGTACCACAGTGGGTACAAGAATAGTTATTGGCACACCCTAGTCCTAACCCTGGATGAGAGTATTCTCCACGCCTTAGTGAGGACTCCACATATTCCTACAGGGTACCCCCAGATCTCTCAGGAGGGCTAGAAAAATGGATGCGTAGGGAGTGGGGAGTAGTGACGGAGGGAACCGAAAGGTCCCTTCCCTATTATTATCATTATATTTTTCGCTTTCCCATTCACTTTTTATCATTCTTTCCGTCGCCTCTGTCTCCGCCCTGTCCTGCTGGACGCAATTTACCGAGTGCGGACAATGAGAGCCAGGGAGGAAGGGGCGAGGAGCGGGTAGGTGTGGGGGGAGGGTTTGCCGGCGGGCGCCCTTTCGTCCGATACGGTTGGCGCCCGTGCGACAGGAGAGGAAACCGAGAGGGTGGGCGTGGGACAAGAGAGCGAGATGGGAGAGCACCGTGATGCTACGGAGCGATATGGCATCAGCGGCGGGTGCGGTTTGGGCAAAAAAAAAACTTGGTGGGGACAAAAGGATGGTCGTCAAAAAAAATTAACCGCGAGCGTCGGGATGACAACGCACTATCATCACGAATTTAAAAAAAACGAGGACGAGGGCCACTCGAATCACGAAAATTACATTCAGGAGCGTGACCACTCGTAAAAGTGGAAGAATGAAATCACTCCCAATCCCTATCACCACCATTAGTCACTCAATACTAAGATTGGTTGACAGCAACCCTCCATTCTTCCCTGTCTTCAGCAAACCCCTTTGCGTCCTCGAAGCTTTTCTGTTTAATATCCCGTTTTTATTGGCCCAAAGTATTCGTCCCTCGGTTTTTCTAACGTGGATTTCACTTTATTAAGTTCAAGACTTCCTAACCAGGGGTACTCGCACCAATTGGGGGTGCGAGATAGCATTTCAGTTTTTTTTATATTAAGGGTACATTTTCTATCGGGTTTATGGAACTTTTAAATTGTTACATTATTTTTTTATTTTCCATTTTTTTATAATTTGATTGTTTATAATTAAAAATTGATTACATAAATTTGTTTTTGCCACCTTCACTTTTCTTCTTAAATAAATTATTGCTTTACGGGATTCGAGAGCATTGAATTTTTTTACGGGCGTGGGGAATAGAAAAGGTTGGGAACCACTGATTTAGTTTCTTACTAATCTGTTGCGTCTCATCCAATCCCCACGAGAATCATAATTTTAGACGTTTCACCAGTCAGGATATGTTTTGATGTGACATATCTCATACCCTTGCTATGGTGGCGCTATAACGCGATCTTTCTCCCCTAAATTTATCATACTTACAACCTTTCTTCAATTCACACGAGTGAGCAAAATTCTCAATGAAAAATCAATCGCTCAGACTGGGATATGATTCCAGATACCCCGAATACGCAAGGAAATCTTTAAGCAATCAAGCTTCCCAGACGTCCTCTGCCAAGGTGAATTTCACTGGTGAAAACCTTTTCATCAAAACTTGCATGTGAAGATAGGGCAGTATGGACCAAACTATTAAAAGAGATCCAGTTTCTCAAGCCAAAAACCAATAGTTAAACTCTATTCACTGTGCTTACTTTGCACGGGAATGGCGTGATGGGATGAATGCATGCAATTGGTTCAAGCTTACGTCGCAACTTCGAGGGATCTGAGTTAGAATCCCAGTCTAGTCTGCTCATTTAATTCATTGCGAAAACTGCACATTCGTGTGTATCTCCTCTGCAAATCCTTTGCTAACAGCGTAGTTGTCTCAAATTCCATTCTTTAGGTACATTCAAGGAGAAAATTAAAAATTTTCGACAAAATAGCACTGGATACTTATCGTCAATCAGTGTGCAGCCTAGCAATACGAGACTTAGGTAGTTTCACACCGGCAAGTTTATTTCGCAAGTTACTCGCAGCAAGCGACTTCCGACGTTAATTCCAGGTGTAAACAGCCCTGCCAGTCCGCTTTCAGAACTTTTAAAGTTTCGGCCAGTCTCTTGAAGAAGCATTTTGCTGGCAGAGTAAAATTTGGCGCTGCACGAAATTGTGAACATTTTTTCGTCGGAGTAAAATCCCCTCAAGCTTTTGCCGAAGGCACTAGAGGAAGTAAATTGCCAGTAAACCCATCCTTATGGTTGGAACGCACTCCTTCCACACGTGTCGCAAGTCAGCATTGCACGTTTACGAGTGTAATACTGGTACTGGGTCCAGACATCCAAACATCATCGCAACTCCTCAGGCTCATTAGCAAATGCAATGAGCAGCCAACAATTAAACCCGAAACGACTCGTCTAGTGATTCACCATGAGAATGCAGAGCACACCGTACATCGGCCCGCAGTGGAAATTCCCAAATTTGGAGGAAAAATCCATACTCGCCCGCATTATCTCGGTCGAAGCTATCTTCGCCTTCGATCTGCGTCGGCGCTGGGGCTAAAAATTCACCCAAGGAACGGCCTTGGTGGCCCCCTTATTTTTTTCGAGGTCGCCATCGAATGTATAATCGGACTAATTCGGTGGAGTTCGCCCCTGAGGTCAAAACGGGAAATTAAACGATTGCCGCGAAAAGGAAAGCGAAATGCCCCCAGGGAACTAAATGGAAACAACTGGCGCGGAGCAAGCGAGGGAAATTCGGTAACGTGCTCGCATTCACGAGAGTTCGGAGTTATCAAAGGTCAATTGACCCCTGTAAGCTATCGCTGAAACGGGAGATACAGCCACTGCAAAGAGCTTCTGGGCATTTTAAGCTTTTTATTCCGGAATTCACCGTACGCGTACTACTATCGCGAAAATGTCGAGCGACTGTTGGCTGCTCAATTATTTCGGGAGGCGACCCACAACTGAAGTCATTTCCGCCATTTAAAATAGGTGGTTAGGAAGGTTAGGGAAGTTTTATTTTGAGAATGGAGGAGAAAAACAGGACGTCGGAATAGGATTGATGTTCACGAAAGACGGAAAGAGGAGAGGGATTCGCAGTTTTACATCCCATCCGAAGGATAAAGTACTGCACTTAAAATATTCCACACATTGCAAGCAATTAGGGATCGCGATTCCACTGAAAAGTTTCAGCCAACACCGGTATTCAAACCCTGGCCCTCAGGATTGGAACACGATATTTCATCCAACACGTTGACCCGTTCTCTGGATTTGAAAACAATCTCATCTTTTTGCTAGATATAAATTTTCCAAACACAAAATTCGATGGAAAGTTTCCCCTGTGTTTTCAGTGCCCTGTCATCGTGCGAATGCGTTAAAATTTTCACGAAATAAACAACGTGAAACATTTGTCCAACATGCATCACACAAGTAAATTAACACCTTATTTTCATTAAATTAAAAATAACACGGCATCTGCGTCCGACGCGGAGTTTAAATCGCCTGAAATATTTATATAATCAACAGGGATGTCTGACTGATTAATTTGGATTTGTATAAATGTAGCCAAGATTAAGGTGGGTGTACCGTGGAATGATGAGGGTCCAGCATTAGTAATCTCCGTCCCGAAATCGCGAGATTTAAAAGGAGAAAAAGAGGAGGGATCCGGGAGAACTCTGGAGTGGGTGCTCCGGGAGAGGGAGAGAGAGAGAAAGAGGAAAATCCAGTGTGGAGAAGGGAATGATTTTTTTACATATTCAATTTCCTGCCACCCTTCGGGGATGGAATTATGCGCTTTCTCTCTTTTTTCCCTCTACACTCTCCCCTCTCATTTTCGAATCCAGATCCCCTTCTCTTGATTTTTCTGTCTCTCTTTCCCTCCCCCCTGTTATTTGGTGAAGCCCCTCGAGATCAAAGAAAGCAGAGGAACAACATTCATGATTCCTTTTTTTCTTCATTTCCAGTTGGGCTATATATATATATATAGCCCAACGTCCAAGTTTTCTTTTGTGAGTGTCCTTTTTGCGTGTTTCTGTGTTTGCTTAGTGTATCACTGTTTTATTTATGCAGGTGCATCGTCGCCGAGAGCGATTTTCTACCAAGACAATATATATTTTTGTATATTTGTATATATATATTTGTGGCCAATTAGCAAAAACTTCTAAAGTAGAGGCAGACTTCTAAAGTAGAGGCTTCTTCTTCCAAGTAGATGCAGACACTTTCAGTCGTTTTTCTGCGGTTTTTGGTTCGCCAATTCCAAAAGCATAGAGAAAAAGCAACCAATTCGATATTAAAGACAAACCATGGCCAGGTTCATACAAATATTGCTTAAAATTGCAAGTCGCCGGGTCAATAAATGCTGCTGAAATTACTTCCTACTACTACTGGATACAAGTGAACCAAAATTAAAGCACCCTACGAACGAAAATAATTAAAAATATATTGGTAACTCGAAGTCATTATGATAGACCACTCCGCCATTACGGATACGCTGGTAGGATAGTAAAGCAAGGATTATTTGGAGGAAAGCTAGAGGCAAACCCGGCGTCGCCGTTCACCTTTGTTCATTTGGAACATACCAAACGATGATGACACGTGGCCTAAGCGGACGATTACAAGTTAATAAATAAGTACGAAAATATACGAAGCTACCATAGTCAATCCGTGAGCAATATCAAACACAAGCATTAAACATGAATAATGCAATTATTTCTAAAAAAGAGTGGATGGTGGTTCTCACTCACCTGAACATCAATTCACTTGCTTGTTATTAATGCTCTCGGTTAGTTTTTTTTTCAATTTCCAATTTCTGCATGTTTTATGTCTCCGTAACTTTGCAATATTGTATGTATATCAGCAAGACTGGACTCTAACAAATGCTCCCCATCATGTACGAGTGCAGTGTATGTATTAAATTAGCATAGTGATACTTAAAAGAGGTCGTATCGCATGTGAAGCCCCTTTCACGTAGGTTACTTAACATAACAGTAGATTTAGTAAAATAGCAAATAACGGTATGACAGCGTGTTTGACGGTTAGTGTATGCCCGGTGTGAAGACACCCCCTGCCACACACCCTTGAGTTGGCTCGCGGGGCACCACACAGACGTACATCTGCACACTACCCTGTGAGCTTCCGCAGAGGCGTGTGGCAAGGGGTGTTAGAAACCAGCCAGGAAAGGGTAGGAAATAGGGATTAGGAGAGGGGAGAGGACAGAGGTAAATTGTATGTTAAGGATGTGTCTTATGTTAATGTCACGATTTTTTTGTTACAATCACCAATGGTGCGTGGAAAGCCATGAGCATGAAAGGAAGGGCACGGTATCTCTCTTATTTTAAAGCTTCTATCAGTTTAAAAGATATAGCGCAAAATTATATCCTCCGTATAGTACTGAAACTCGCCTAGTCTGAATTTTTCAAGTAACCTTACCCTAGCGTGAAGCCTCCGAGTCTCTAAAAGCTCCCAACCAAGGCCCAGCTTAGCCGGATTTAACGAATCCTGCCGCTTTCCTCTGTACTTTATTCACTTCGCGAATTTAATCTTTCGTTGCAGTGTCCCAAATGACGCATTCTACGAGACAGCGAAGATCTGGATATTTATCTCGGTAATATACCGCTCGAGTAAAAGTCATCTGATTGTTTTGTGCGACCGCCTTCAGCGACCGCGCAGGATAGTCACAGCGCTGTCGAGTTCTGTGACTTAAAAACGACGAGAGATAAAAAAGCAGTTAAAAAGTCAACGCTCAAATCGTCACCCCGTGTCTCCCGAGCGATGAAAGTCACGGGATGAAGGGAGATAGAGTGGTGGAGAGGGACGAAAACACGACGCGTGCATGTCGGAATGCATTATGGGTGCGCATATCAACTCTCTTAATGGTGGCAGTCATTTCCACGAATCGTCATGACTCTCGTCGTTGAGTCACGTTGGGTGACAAGAGCACGACGAAAGCAACCATTTCTCCCCCTCGTCATCGCTCACCCAACCAACCGCTCTCCGCTTCAATTAAAAACGTTTAGACGGGCGCCAAGCAAAACGGATGGGTAAGAGAAACAAAGGCAACGCTGAAATTCAAGTTCTGTTCAAGTACATACGTCCAAACACTAAAACTGATGTATAACACTGCACCTCTACCGTGAACTAAAACTGATATGATAACACTGCACCGCTACCTTGAACCGTGAGAGGCCACGACCTCTTACGGTCGACAGGTCGCGGCTGGCTCAAATATTGAAATCGTGATTACACTTCCTGATTTTGAGGAAAAAATAATTGCGAGTTATTGTGAAATTGAAAGTGGCTTGAAGGCCAGTTTGCGTGAATAATTTAGGGGAAATAACCCTAAAAATGTCCTCCTCCAAATAAAAGTAACCACGCTGAATCGTTCTTAAGATCGAAATCTGTTCGTTTAACAACTTCCAAATTCCATGCGTAAATCGTTGGCTTGAAGAAAATTGGTTTGAATCAAAAGCCTTACTGACTGATTAAATAGAAAATTTCTCTCCTCCTTGGATATATTGTACTTCATTTCGCTTTCAATGAATACTTCTTTCCATGATCCACACCTACCAATAACAAATGATTTAAAAGTCGTTTGACAACAACAATAGTAGTTAGTTGCACCATAATTGAAATCCGACCGAATCCTACACTTATGTTTCCCGCTACTTAAACACGCCCAGTGTGGCACCAAATTTTTCTATGACCGACAGTAAAGCATTGGAATCTCACACAAAGTGTTCTCTAAAGCTTATTGCGCGATGTTTTTTTTATAAACCGGTCTTCAAGCAGGCCACGGGGCTCGACGCCCGAGGAAATTCAGTCCCCATTGACTTCCACCATGCGGTAGCACCCATTACCAGTAGCAGTGGGGAGGGGAGAGGGGTAGATGTCAGGAAAGGGAGAGGTTGTAGCTACACGACCCAACGGACGGACTCGGAAGCTGTAAGCCAGCTCCACATTTCCCTCTTCCACCCTGCCTCTCTTTTGACTGCATTGTTTTGCCGTTTTGTGGATGGCGGCACTTTAAAGGAACCCCTCCGATTTGCGACACAAGGGGTGGAGGAGGAGGGCACAGCACTGGTGGCGGGACAGGGATTCCGAACCGGCAGAGAAACTGGGGTAGTACACACACCTATATATATAGAGAAGCAGGGTTGAGGAGGGAAGCGAGGGGTTTGACTGGAAGGCTATGTTAACACACATATATATACTGACCCCCCCCCCTGCGGGATGCGGCAGCTGAACGTCTGCTTCCCCGATCGGCCCCCTTCAAACCGGCCTCATCTGCATGACAATGGACAGCGCACACACAGACAGTGGGGGGAGTAGAACCCGCGTACAAACAGTGCCGATTCCACCGTTTAAAACTCGCGGATATTTACCGCCATTCATTTCTACTCGACTTAATAACAAGGCTAATTGTTCGGCAAGCGTTTGGGGGTATCTCTCTCACCCGGTTGGCTTATGCATTATGCAAGCGTCGACGCGACCCCGTGTGGAGAGGCGGAAAAAAATATAAATCTCTCCTTTTTGCTCCCCTGCCACCACTCTCGCATCGTTCCGTTCCCATCCCCGCTGCCAACACTGCGTTCCCTCTCCCGACCCGTTCCCTCCACCGTCCCACAAGAGAGGGACCCCCAGAACTGGAACGAATGCAAGGGACAACACGGGCGGTGGACACAGTTGTTAATCAAAGGCGTGAGTGTGCGACGGCGTGCTTCAGTGGCAATGGGTTTCCGATGTGCGTGATGGGACAGGGTGGCGACGGGGGGCGGGGTTGGACGGAGGAGTGGGATGGGGTGGGTAGAGAGGGCACACTGCGCTTTCGTGTCATCGCCCGACTAAAGACCGTGGAGAAACGGAAGAAAACGAGTGTCATCCGCGACATAAAGAAAATATAATGGAGTTCATTGAGTGGTACGCAGTGGAATCTAAGTCTGTTCAATTTTTTTCCTAGAAAAATGAGGTCGATGTTTGAAGGAGGGTACTCCCTATTCGGATTCCCTGTGCTTAGTATTGTTGAAATTTTATTCGACGGTTTCCAACATTTCAATTTCATTTTCAGTATTTCAATTCAATTGAAAACCCTTCATTATCTATAACAGATGTGCTAAATGCATCGTGCGTACAGTTTCGTTGGTAGTAAATGATATTTAATTCAATAGTTATACACATGCACAAATGCCACAATAGAGCTCTGTTTTACGTAAGCATTCCTCTTCAGGGTTTGACTACATGTTTACATAAGTATTTTATTGTAATTTTTTAGCTGTTGCATTGTTGTGTGTGTAAGTATTCTGGAACGCTTTTCCTCCATGATGGCTTCATGACATGGCATTTGCTCGAGGTATGAGTGAAATCGGCAATGTCTGACGCAGGCCGCCGTGTGATCTTGAGTAATAATGATGCATAGAAGAAGTATGTACATAGATGCGTGAAAAAGGACATATAGGCCACCGAAATACACTTCTTTCCTGACAAATTGCCCATCAAAGGACACAAAGCGTTGAATAGTAATTCAAAAATTAAAAAAAACAGATAAGCCAAAAACACTCCTTAAAACACGAATATTAAACCCTGTGGAAGCCTGAAAAGTAACTCGGTATATAATTTCAACGCAGTTCGGGTATTCCTCTGTGTGAAGTAGTCCATTGGAGACAAGTTTCTCCAGCCATCCTCCTAGCGTTTTTTGGTCTCAAGAACAGACGTCTTCGGGTCAGGTATTTAGGCCAGAAGATGCCAGAAGAATGGCTGGAGAAAATGTTCTCGCAATAGGACCTATCCAAGCAGAGGATTACCCAAAATCTGTTAAATGTATCTAAAACACCGCGTCAACGGGGATAAAAATAGTGTCCAGTTTGGTATAAGTAAACGGTGGTAATGGCTGTGAAACATATTCATCGGGGTGTAATCGGAAATGATACCATTAAACATGAAAAGAAAATATTTTTGCCGTATTTCAACCGAGTGCGAATTTGTGATTTTTCCCCTCTCGGAATTGACGAATTCATTTTCACTTTTCAGTTCAATGGATTGTCAGTATGGAGCCTGAATTCGTAATTGTTTATGCCATTAAACAATGCGCTTTTAAATGAAGAAAATGTATCAAAATACACGGAATTTCCCTCTCTTTGGTGCATAAATCTCTTTCGGAGCAATAAATCCCAAAAATAAGTGTCTTCAAAATTAATTAAGATCCTTGAAACTAAATTTTGGCTGAGAAAATTACTTTTATTTTACTCTTCGACAAAATTTGAGATATACCTAGCGGTATGATGCACAATTCACTCATTCTGAAAAAAATACGAGTAGCAGACTTAAAAGAAAAGCAACACCAGAAAATGAATAATTGAGACTCTAAAAAAATAAGAATAAGCGAATATGGATGCTAAAGGTTTTACAATCTGCACAAAACGTTTCTCCTAATACAATTAAGTTTTTAAAAATCTGCGAAACGCAATACAGTAAAAAAAACATTCCCTTCAACTCTCATTTCCGCCTATTTATCATTCTCCACGCTATTTATCACAGTAAAACCTGACAAAGCACTTTGCTAGTCCACATTCCACAAAAGGCAATCAGCGCTTAGCCTTGAAAAATACAGGTTCGAACGACGTTGGTAACGACTCCACCGAGTGAACTATCTGCTCTTCGAACAGCCACCTGTGGCTTAGGGGATAAGGACGAGCCACGTCCTCAAGACAACTCTCAATTCACCGGATGAAATTTTCTCGGCTAACGGCAAGGAATGAAACCAATAAGACATATCCTAATTTATTAAGCCAGCAGATTATCAATATCAATAGGTGGACGAACAAGGTGTACATTTCAATATTTCCCTCTACAAGTGAATCTTCAAATTTCAGCGATGCAGGCTCACACGTCCGTATGTGTACATGGCCTACCATGTGAGTAATTAGTTTTCTTCGTTTTTGATCACTTGTATTTTCTAACGATGTATCTCAAGACCGGAAAGCTTCCGTGATCCTCTCCGCGATAAAAAAGAGGAATGAAAAAAATTACAAAAGTAATAGTTGAAAAGGGACACTCAACATTTAAAGGGGATTAGCATGAATGAAGTAGTCAACTTTTCTCTAGCCACTTCCGATTAGAAAGAAATTTATTTTTCAGCCATGGTGATTAAACCATTTTAGGACATTACACTATCAAAGTAATGCTCACATTAAAATTATTCGCACATATTGAAGCCCTTCGCTACCTACGGACGACATTGTAATCTTCGAACATTACCAGGCTCATTCTCAACAAACCAAATACACTCGCACGATACTTAAAGGGGTGCCGCAGCTGTAGCAGATTATTTTGAGGCAAGGTAAATGCGATTTTATGGCAATTTGGAGCAACGCATCATTTCCTCCATGAGACTTAGTCGTTTCGTTCCGAGACATTGGGTGCTCGCTGGATACTACTTGGAGGTCTCACGAAATGGTCTCCATTGCTTCTCCCCAACGGACATTTTTATGGGGCTAACGTAAGAACGCGGCCTAACGGCCCACCGCCACCAAAACTCAAATCAGAGGAATGGGATATATTCACGGTAACAGGGTTCCAAGTCTATTGGGAGAGTTTGGAGCGTAAACGGAAATGGAACAATCGATCGACTTTATACCAACTTGGTTCACCAGGGAGCGATATATTAAACTCCACCGGTGCTTCACTTTAAAGCGACGCTGGCCGTTAAAGCAAGATGAATAGCCCTCTTGTCCTGCGCACATAATCACACCGATTTCTTCATGGATTCACGATTGATAACCAAATTGCCTCACTGGGCCGTATATATTGCTTCAAGCTATTCCATCATTTTTGGAGGAAAGTACATGAGACTGACGCTAAAATAAGCAGTCGAGTATGCACGAATTAACGCGTGAAAGAAGTAACATTTCACACCTATGCGTGGAAATTTACCACGAAAAAATAATACGACTCGACCGGATATAAATCCGAATCTCACAAATGCCGGTTACGTCTGTTCAAAAGTTTTACTACCAAGCCTTATGCCACATTTTCTTCACTCGAAGCAGTTTTTGAGTTATACTCCTTTTTCCCCCCCATCCTCTAGAAATTATTTTTTGATGAAACATTACAAGATAAGATTCACGGCTTAAGGTAGTTTGAGCGAGATAGATCCCTAGTCATAATGGAGACCATATTCAAATTTCATTTTTTCATTTCAGCTTCTGTAAGAAGTATGAAATAAATATTGTAATATCAATGGCGCAAAGTTATAGTTATATATGACCAAAATTCTCATTAATTAAATAAATAAAACTACATAAGTCTCCTACATGACTCATTTTTTTCCGCCGTACGGCTGAAAACCCTTCAACACAGCAGGTTTTTTTTGCGATTCTGTGAAAAATTACCGTGGATAAATAGATTATTTTTTATAAATAGTTGACAAACCATGCAATCTACTCACAGTTTTTTTACGAAATCTAGGTGCTAGAATTTTCTAATTAGTTTAATTTAATTAGAAGCTTCCTTCTAATTAAACCCTCTGGATCGCACAGCCATAATCTTTCCCATGTAAAACAGCTTATATTTTTTAGGCAAATTGCTCGAAAAGTAGTTCGGCAAGGGATTGATATTTTGATATCATTGGAAAGATGAGTTTCTTTCTTTAAAATGTGGTCGAATTCGTCAAATTCTAGGAGAAGTGATTTTTTGCTCAAACTACCTGAAAAGAAAATAATCGATTCAAAGAAGCTACGTCTATATCAGTTATACATATTTTTGTCCATACGGTTAAAATTATTGTTTGAATGACAAAGTGACAACGTAAGGGCTTGGTAAAAGACACAGAAACAGTTATGCGGGAGTCAAAAAGAGTTTAAGAAAGAAGTGGATGTAGAAGAAAACCACAAAACGAACCACAAAGTTCCAGTTCGTTACAAGCTTTAAGGTATAGTTCCCTTTTTCCGCCAAAACAGTTCCCTCGGAGAAGACATTGCAAACAAGCGAGCAAACAATGGTGCAAACAGAAGACTGGAGCGGTGCGTAGGTGCGGCGCTGCCGTTTGGCTTGTCGCCTTCCCCCCTGGCTGCCGCTCCGTCAGTTGTGACCCCTCCCCCCGTTGCGACAGACGACGGCTCTCAAGTTTCCTGGTGCTGCTTGGGTGTCCTCCCAGAGGAACAGTTGGCAGCCGCTTAATGTCACACCCTACGTGGAGGGAATGTGGCGGTAAAAGGTGGCTGCATGCAAGAGGCGAATGTGTAAGGTGAAACTGAAATCTGTGGTTGGCACTCGAAACAGGGACGGGTGGCGGGCGGGATTGGACAGTTTACTAGTGGATTGCATATATGCCACAAAACACATTGTTTGCTATTTAAATAACTACTAAAATTTGTTGTTAAATAATTAATATTAACGTGATGGTAGGTGATGTAGCTTTGTCGAATCGTCGTATAGTTAAAGCATAAATCACTTGGTAGTTCTCCACACTGTTTTAATATAATAGCTGACCGGTTTCGATGCCAAAACATTATCATCAGATTTCGAAGTCTGATGATGATGTTGTGGCATCGAAACCGGACAGTTATATTAAGACAGTGCGGAGAATTTCCAAGTGATTTATTCTTCAACAATTGATGATTAATAAAAAGGCCAAATTCTTTAAAATAATTACAAATAATATGAAAATTATTCGAATAAATTGAATAAATACTTTTTCCAGCTGCAATAAGTCACAGATTTAATTTTAAAATACCCCATTTGGTGCTCCATATTCCATTTTAATAACTACAATATCCTCAACACGAAAAATTATACTTATTTTTCCACAGTTAAAAATTACAATAATATAGGGGGCTACAATTTAGACAATTTGGTTAATGATTTAAATTATTTTAAATTAGTATAGGCGTGGTGTGGATTAAATCCCATTCCTCACATGCCCTTAAAGGTTGGCACCAACAATTGAGGCCACGAGCGCCAAAAGTGTTTATTTACATAAATTATATAATTTAGAAAATGTTGCATGTAAATACATTCGTCCATGAACTTCCGAAAAATATTAAACAATAACAATATTGTATTTGTGTTGTATTTAAATACATAATAAATTTAAATAATGACAAGTATGGTGGGTAGCCTGCCTACTTGGAATATCGAAAAATTTAATCTTAAAAACGAATTGTTCCGTAAGAAGCTCCATTACAGTACCCGTGTAGGTCCGCCGATTGACACATTGAAGTCCTTCCGGAAAGATTGATTTGACATGCACCTTACACGCGTAGGGTGTGTCTCATTTCCGCAATATACTTCGCGCATCACTGCATCTTCACATACCTACTCCATGGCCGACTGTCATACGACATGGAAGGAGAAATGAATAGGAGGAATTAACGAAGAAGATCAAGGATGAAATATTATCAAGGACGTCGAAGTGCCGACCTAAGTAGGAATGAAACAGTTTGCTAATAGAACACTGAAGATGACGATGCTGACTGATTCAGAATATCATTTCTATGGTATGTACAATTTATATCATCTTACTATTTTTGTGCCTTTATAAGTTTTAGCGCTAGCGCTGTTTTAACATACAGCCACTATCTATTTTCACATTCTTAAACTCTTACTGTTTCCAAAATGAGCCATTTGCTAAACAGCAAGGTAGCTTATTAATTCAGAATACAATGACGCAGTAGTAGCATCGACGCTTAAATATATGCACTTTTGACGCATTAATAGCATAGATATACAAGCACTAATTCTTTACCTTGAGGGAATCGTAGTTTTACAAGTATTGTGCTCAACTACCGGCATTGAGATAATGCAAGCTGCTCCCTTTTTCCTCAGAGAGCAGCGTTAAGCAAGCTACGTAGACATTCATTAATTATCTAATGCCATCAAGTGACGCTGAATCTTCCCAGAAGTGTACGCTGGATAAATGAGGAAATTGAAGAAATGAAATTCTCGTTTATTCACGTCACATTCCGCTATTAATATGAGAGTCGAGATAAGAAGTAATCATTGCTGTCACTTATAATTCTCCCTCTTCTCGCCAGTCTCAGGCATCTCTCAAGCCGCGCCACCGAAAGCCCCTTCCCGTCCTTTTCATTGCAACGTCCTAGCGACGTCTTCCGGACATCTGTCACTTTCACCTAACGTTTACACTTGGCCATTGTATTAGTGTACGCACCCTCACTTCCAGTTTACGTTACACCAGAAGTGTATTTCCATGGCCTTATCCAATCGCAGTGTCATGATGTTTCTTTTATTGTCCCTTCTCAAGGCTTGGATTGTCTCATTTCCCGCATTCATCCCAAATATCATATCAGTTACCGTTGCCTCTCCAAGAAATGGCCACTCTATGAAATGCACTCAGATCATTCGTTACTGGAAAATAGCACTTATAATCTGGATTTCATAATATGAAGCCGGGGGTAATATAAATACAGGCGTGGCAGTCTAAACATAAAGACAAGCAAACCTGTGTCTTCTCTTCCTTGTGAATTAATACTTGTGTCCCTTTCTGGCGTTTCTGATGTTAAAACTACCACGCCAGGGTAATTCATCGAATTCGTTAATACCTTCATATATCTTGCGGTAAAAGAATCACCGCAGGTCGCAAAACTGCAAAATAGGTCACTGCAGTAATATTTATCTTCGGGATAAATTGTCACTCACAACATCGAGGTTGATTTTGTGTCCACGACAGCAAAGTATCAAACTTTTTTGAGGTCACCAAACCTCTCAGCGTATTAGAATGGTACTACACTACTGACACATTAGACGCCTCACTGATGTTGAATCACTTTACACAGCAGTGAACCATGGTAAAACTTTTCTTTTCAGGAAAATCATTAACTTTACGCATGGATGTAAATGGATATGCATGTTTTTAGCCTCAGTTACCGGTTACTTTTTCGATAACTACTCATGCAGTTCTTCAAGAATTCCATTCCGCCAAGCAAAAATGTAGTGGTAAAAAAAAACAGTGTATTAGTTCATGGAAACTTCCAACTAAATTTTCCATTGCATACAAAAATAATTTGAAGTGCCTTATGAGAAAAGAAAAAATCTCTGCTTCAGTTGTTGAATTCGCTCTCATTTCGAAATAGCATTTCGGAAAATGGAAGTTATCAAGTACGCTGCTTTACCTATTTTTATTTTAGAGTAAATTTTTATTCTACCTCCGCAAAAAGGAAAGTATGTACTTTTCAAATGCGCACACATTTCTACTTGCAACTAATTATGTCACTTGGATATTTTGGTCTCAGAAATATAAACAACATCAGCGAGCTACATAATACATTTGATCACTGCGAGCGCGAGGAACTTTGTCAAATTAATCGTTGAATTTATTACAAAAATGGATGATTTATAAACAGTTAAATTTTATTGTAAATAAAATTTGTGACATGACTGTTCCAACATACAATAATTCAAGCTTTGACATATATCGTACGCATATAATGTTATGAAATAATGATATAATTTAAAACAACTGAGGAATCTCCCTAAGAAATAATCCGTTTCCTAAGCTTTATTCCTGACTTCCGATTTGTTTTCGACGGCGCTCGCGCAGCAAATACAGCACATTTTTATCAAATTGGCTAGACCATGTGCACTTGTTAGTATTCGGTTGCTTGAAGGAGACTTTAGCACACATGTAACCTGGCGAAGCCCTTTGAAAACTTAAAATCTACTTACATTTACCAAAGCTGACGCGCCAGAATTATTCCAAAGCAGGGTGACGCAGGATGAAGTTCAATGGGAATGTTTTTCACACGTTATGTGGAGCAGAAGAAGGAAATTTCCATTGTATTTAAATGTTAATGAAGGCCAGAAAGGCATTCATTCCGAAGTTATATGGGACACAAAACCTAACCCTATTCAAAAACCACAGAATTGAAGGTAACAGCTCTAACGGAGATATGCCATGCCCTGGTGACAGAGTAGTGTTGCAATTATTCCGACTATATTATGGACGTATGAGCATGAATAGGTTCAAGCATTGCATTCAACTTATCACGCCATTGCCCTTTGAATTTATCAATGTTAACAACCTCATTAATTCCCTTTTGGCGTTAAAAGAACGGCACTCATCACCAAAGGCAATTTTTAGATACGGTAATGCTTTCAAAACGGGGCAGTTAGTGGTCCGGAAGGACATTCCCAGGAACGGCAAAGGGAAACATTTTTTTTCGGGCGAACGCTATCAACTGAATTTTTAATGTTGGGGAAACTTTTGAGTGCGACTCAAAGTTAAGGACGGTAACGCGCTGCGGCGCGCTGGGAGTGGCCGTGATGGCGCTTGCCAGAGCACCACGAACGAAAAACAACAGGGACTCGGTTGGACAAAATGATGACGTGATTCCTCGGACACGGGAGGGGGGAATTAGGTCTATCCCATGCGTCCGGTCGAGATGAGTGGGGAGGGGCGGGTCGGGGGTGAGGGAGGGAAGAGTGAACGCTGGACATTTGGGGACGAGTCGTGGGAGGGTGGACTTCGCCAGAGTATCTGGTCCACAGCCAGAGCCGCGGAGATTATCGATTACTCCACAGCCCCTTCCGCAGTGCATTCAGCCTTTGACTTGATAGCGATCAAATTATGACCATGGGATAATCTTCAATTATTTTAGGCGCATATTGAATACCTTGGTGAATACCTTGCCCTCAATTTTAAGCCGGGAAATGCAGTGATTGATAGCTAACATCCATCAGATTGTCTATATCTGACGTATCTAACACGGTGGGTGGTTCTGAGTAGGATATCTATCATAAATTCACACAATGGGTTAGATTCGTTAGATATTAAACGTGCAAAGGGTTGTGGGGGGGGGGGGGGTAGAAAAATGAACATTCAACACAATTCAGCAACTTTGACAGGAATTCAATAGTATTTATTGAATCTCCAAGGCAATGTAGGAGGAAGAAAAACTTGAAAAACCATTTATGAGAGACTAGTTTTGTTGAAATAGTTCTGTGAAGCCTCGTCTTAATGAGGTCCCATCGTGAACGTCAAAACAAACACTGAACTGCGCCTTTTAGTTTGTTTGTTCTAAAAATTCTGCTTTCACTGATGAAATGCCTTAGCTCCTAAATAATAAAGGCATATTATTCAACGAATAGATATTTTAGTGAACACTTTTTTACAGCCACATTAGCCGATTGCAGCGCTATTTCTATTGAAATACCGCATTTTCACTTCAATTACTTCAGTAACTTTCTGATAGCTATAATAATAAGAAAGTAAGGTGCCCAGATTTTATTTTTATTCAATTCTCGAGGTGTTTTCGCTCTTATATGCCGTTTTTCGTGGAAGTGGCATTTATGTTTGATAGAAAAATACTATTCTTCGCCATGTTTCACACATTCTTGCATGCAACGCCATGTAATTTCAAGTAAAATTAGAGTATAAAATAGTGTGGAAAGGTGTTTTCATATCAAACCAAGGACATTTTTTTATAATTAGCAAGAATATGAATAAAATTAAATTTAAGTCACTATGCAAAGGAAACGCCGTAACGCAGGAAGACGGAAAAATTTTGAAAATACGACAGGCTCTCTTGAAGTGTGACAAGACTTCTCCATAAATCGATAACGAAAGGTAATGATCCACCATACAGCAAAAACCACTCCAGGCTTCAACGAAGTATGTGAAATATACAGTTATTTTCCTTTCGCCTCCATCAGTACTCCAAACAGCCTCGTCCCATCTTGGCGATGCTTGACAGCCGACGAAGATTGCGCGCCGTCCTACACTCTACTCGCTCTCCCCTGAAAACGTTCACTGCTCGGAGGAGGATCAAGGAAGGATGCTTTTTATCGCGTAGGTCTTTTGGACGGACCATCGCTTTCAACTGTCACCGCTCTTACGAGCACGACTCTCCTCCCTCCCCATCAGCCCCCTTTGGGTCCACCCACCCGCCCTCCCTGCTCCCCTCTCCTCCCATCTCCCATTTGTCCGGCTCCCTGCATCCAATGTCCGCTCCGTCCCGTGCCTCGCTCGCATCATTTCGCCCGTCCATGAGGCCTGCCCCCGGTGACGAAGACCCTTCTTCCCGTCGAAGCAAGAGAGCGAACCGTCTCTCATTTTGACGAAGCGTACATATCATGAAAATAGCTTTATTTAACGCGGATATTTTCAGCTTTTTCTCCACCGTTGGGACCCGCAGCTTGGTAGTTTTGCCTTGTAGCTCTACCGTTTCTCTTCCCGCTTAAGCAATTTGAAGACCATCAAAATAAGTTCCGCCTTCTGGTTGGAACATATTAGTATCTAGTTGTTATCATTGAGTACTGCAGGACTGAGAAATAGTCACGCAAAGAACATGACATAACCATATTAACAGAGCAATTTGCTTGATGATAAAGCAATGTTATTATGATACAGATTATAATGCGTGCGTGCCGAAAAAATACTGTACTTACGTAAAGGAAGATTAACACTGTAGCCGATAAGGATTATTGCGCTTTCCGTACTTTTACACACCTGAAAATTGACTTGACAGTGCTAATCCCTGTATTTCTAGTTAACTCGGTATATTGTTCCAGCATCTCACTGAGCCATGACACCCTGGCATCCATTTCAAATGAAAAACAATCGTAACTTTCCACACTCAATACATTTTAATAAGTTAAGTATATTTTAACGAGTTAACCGACCATGGTTTCAGCACCTAATGCCATTATCAAGGTACAAATTTTCACAAACCTCCACCATATATACCCAGGAATGGAGGCACGGGGGTGTGAAAATTTGTACTTACTATAGATAGTAGATCATGGCATTAGGTTTTGAAACCATAGTCGGTTAACTTGTTAAAATATATTTAAAGTGGAATGTTACTATTGTTTCTCATTTGAAATGGATGTCAATTATTTCCACAAAGTTCAGCCTGATACGCTTTCATATGTGACACCCTGGCTTGAAACCTTTAGCGTAACACAAGAAAATGCACCCAGGTAATGTAATATAACGCCGGGAGTGGTACTAACTAATACGACCCGAGAACTGAGTGATACCGCGGGGTATGTGCACCTGATGCATGCGGTGCGTGACCCATCGCGTGACCCGCTTGTGGCATGTAATAAGCACGCGTCTCTGTGCACGGGATGCAACCCCACCGCCCCATCATCTCGAATCGGGATGCATCTCATCGCTCCAACAGAGAGATGCATCTATCCCGGTCTCTCCCAGATATGAAACCTGCAGCCGACTACGTGCACAGAGAGTCTCATCGTGTTACCATGTAATGGAAGCCTATCTCGTACGAATCGGCGTCTTATAGTGGGACGAAATGTACATACTAAGAAAAGCACTAGTGAAATGTAGGTTAAAAGGGAAGAGTGAAGCCCGATGTCGGAATTAGCCTGCTCCTGGTGAAAAACGCCAACGAGACTATATTTTAACTTCCAGTCTGACGGATGGAGTTCCCAACCTGGTGTGCTCACTTCATTACACCTAAGTAGAAGACGGGATTCTACTGAATAATCACCAGCAAGACTCGCGGAAAGCCATTACTCCGCGAGCATTTATCATTATTCATAATGTTTATTTTTTATTCACCAGTACATTACATTAAGCCGATCCCTGGAGGAATTTTTACGCTTGACTGAATTTATTGAAGTGAGTCTACGAATAGAAAAATGTCACTGCACTGTTGTAATTGCAAAAAATAATTGAAACACATAATAGAATGGAGAGAAAAATATACAAGAAATTCACCAAATCGCAATATTTCCTCACGTTTTTTTACATTCCTGAACTCTCTTCGGTAAAGAAATTTAAATTTCTTCACGTAGCGCATCCCAACATTCTAGTTGCCCTGCTGTAGAACTTTGCTTTAACACTTCTTTGCTGCTGAATTCTAATTTTTAATATTTGATTGTTTATTCCCAATCATTTGACACCAATATGCTACATACTGTAACTGAATGCACTTTTTATAGAAGTGATTCCAAAGATTAAAGAAGGGAATAGGTGGAATCATATGGTACGATATCACATGCGAATACCGAACCCGTAAAAATGCTCATTTGACCATATTGAATGGATTGAGTGTGCCGTAAATACGCCGAAAAAATAGGCATTAGTTGCCGCATTTGACAATGCTTTATCAACAAAAAATGATAAAATATTTCCAAAAAGCACTTCATTATTCAAATAATTTACGAACAAATTTCGCGTGATAGCCATGTTAGGTTTACCATTTTGCACAAAAAAAAGTGTCCACTTTCGATGGTCAAGACGCCATCTACTCTCTCTTCTTTAATAAATCAGGCCATAAAAAATAATCATCGGTCCAAATAGGCGCTTGAGACAGGGAGGGTTGATATGTATTAATATTAGAGAATAATAATATTAGGACGGGAGAGGAAGGGAGATGGGATGAGCGGAGCCCATAGACATCATAAGGCGGCACTCAAAACTAGAGACGGCGAGGGGACCCGCGGTCCCAGTCCCACACGAAAGACAGAGAACTGTAGTTGAAGCGCCCTCCTCTTTGCAACCAAGCGGGACTCGGATTGCAGATGAATAAAAATATTTTCTTCGCCACCACCGGGATCCTCAACGGGCATGCGCGGCCCTCTCATTTCACGTCGCCGAGGTCAAAGGCGGACTGACTTACTGGGATTTCCTGCCGAGTTGAGAAAAATCCTCGCGTGTGTGGGCGCTCCATCTTTCTCTCGTTCCTCCTTCCCTTCCCCCTACTTTGCCCATCCACACCGCGAACCACTGCCGGAGAGGAGTACAAATAAACCCTGTATATGCACAAATCTGGGGCACGACCGTATATCTTCATCTCGCAGCGGGGAGAACGGGGAATGGTTGGTTGAACGGGGAGGTGGTTGGGTGGGGGGGTTCCTGGAGGATGAGATGAGGGAAGCCGCCGCGGAGCGAGGAAAGAGTCAGGGGGGCGGTCGTAGAAAGAAGGGAAGGAGGACGGCGAACCTCTTCTGCCTAGGCAAACTAGGCAGCTTCCCAGGGCCGCAACTTCGGATGGGGCCCCGACTAGGCTGCGAAATAGTCAACGCTGAGGACACAGAAAATAAACATTTGTTGAAACAAGAAAGTTCGTCGAGTGCTAGTCTAATCTTGTATCTATATTATTATTTATTATTATTCAGGTAATTTACCAGTTACGGTAGGTTAGAATGGAAATAGGTTCCAGAGCACTATCTACCTACACAATTTCTTTCTTCATCTCAGCATACGTCCTGCCCTTCTTCATAAAACCTATTCCCTTTCGTCCCGTTCCCCGCTTACCCAACGTTCTCCCCTCTATCATAGCCTTGAGCAACCCTTCTCCCCCAACCACTTAATTTGCCTTCTCCTAATCTCATCAATAAGTTTCCTTTCCTCACTTACGATACCAAGAACTTCCTCGTTTGTCTTACTTTACATCCAAGGTACCTCCTCCATCCTGCTCAGCACCCAAATCTCGAACGCATAAATGCAAAAATTATTGTCACAATAGTTATGGAGTTCTAGTCTTACTTCATAAACAACTCTTTTAATTGTTGCCCACTTTTCGTAAAATTTAATTAACTTCATCAAGGCTGACGTTGTTTACTGTCGTAATGGAATGGGAATTACATTAATTTTTCAATAAATACGCAGGTAAACAGCATGAGTCATGATAACGCTTATTTAAGTTAACAAAACAGCAGCAGCGATTGCTTGAGTTGTTAATTAAGTAAGGCCAAAACTCCATCATTTGAGTGATTTCCACATTTTGGCCGAAAGACAGAGGGTCTTATAAAAATTGTAGTCTAAAAACATTTATTTAATTTCTAAGTCTGCCTGCCTATTCTCTAACGTCTAATGTACCTACATTAAATGATAAAAAATAAAGTTTGTTTTTCGTTGAAGTGCCATCTGCTAAATGGCAAGGGTTCCTGGGTCTTTATGTCCAAGCATGAGAGAAGAACGGAGGAAAGGATGCAAATGAGGAAGGGGAGAGTTTTATACGAAGCTTGTTTGGTAAGTTGGTTATCCAGGCAGACGACCGGCAACTGAGGTAATTTGCGCCATTTAGGATGGTTTGGTAGGTACCCCTATCAAATGAATCGCTTTGTTGCTTTTTTACGGCGCGTTTTAATTAAATATCACCGTGTAATTGGCTACAGGCGTTCTAGATGTGGGTGTGGAGAAGAATGAAGAAGGTTGGGTGGACGGAAAGGAAGACAAACGAGGAAGTGCATGATATGGTGCGGGAGGAAAGGAAACTTCTGGATGAGATCGGGAGAGGCAGGGCAGGTGGCTGGAAGAAGTAATGAAGGGCGATGGGTTGCTCAAGACCGTGATAAAGGGAAGGATGTTGGGAAAGCGGGTAAGGGAAGAAAGAGATTAGGTTTTATGGACGGCATGAAGAAGGGTAGGACGTACGCGGACATGAAGAAATAAATACTAGAGGTAGATAGAGCACTGCACGTGTAAAAATCTGGAGAATTTTCTCCAACTTTCAATGCAACATGCCTCCAACCGGTTGATTCAATGATTGAATAACTGATTTCACCATTTCTTGGGCATCATCAGGTACTTGGCTTATTGAGTTGGTCACTTTGGGACGCGACCGACAAACGAGGTCACTTACGCAATGGAGGACAGGGTAGGCATATGTGGAATAATATCGAGAGCGGAGAAGGGGTGGAGAGAAACCCAGCGCCGGGATTAGCCTCCTCTAAATGAAAGTCGCCGAGGAGACCACGTTTTAACGTCCCATCTGACGGACGGAGTGCTTCACTTGAATCTCTTTCCACATGGCACCTCCTCATTCCTCCGTCACTGCCGGGGTTCGATCCAGAGTACCTTCAAGGTGGGGAGTCGATACTCCAGCTATCTCACCGAACCGATCCACTGGAAGGGAAGGGAGAGGAAGAGTTGTATATGAAAGGGTTCGGGGGTTATGGGGAGAAGGAAAGGGGAGCAGCGTTAACGGGGAGAGGGTGGGGGAGAAAGGGTACTTGCTGTAGGCTGGTGGCGACGACTACCATTTAGTCCCTCGCGGTTCCCCGTGCGTTGCCTGGCAACCCTGGTGTATCCACGCAACAACAATGGCGCACTGACTCACCGACATTATTACGTCGACACGACAGACTTGTCTGTTTATGTCCTCACACTCACTCTCTCCTCACACCATTCTCCCCTTCTGCACTGTAATACTTCCCCTCATGGGCGCCCATTACACGCTGCGTTCCCTCCATACCTCCCTCTCCCTCGCCGTCTATCCTCTTCGCCGGAATCGCCTTCCCCTCATCCGTCCAGTCTCCTTTCTCCTTCGTCTCCTTGTTCTTGCCTTTTATCCTTACCACACCAATCCACTCATTCCTTCTTATAATAATCACTACAGTTCCCTTATTTCCCTTCGTATTTTTTTATTCTTTCTCCTCCGCATCACTGCGGCTCCCTTATTCCTTCATATTACAATCATTCAAGTCTCTCTATTCCTACTGTCTCATTATTTCTTCGTATATTAATCACTTCAGTCTTATAATTACATCGTCTCCTTATTACTATACCTACAGTCCCCTTATTCATTGGTATTCTAATAATTCCAGCCTTCTTAATCCTTAGTTCTTATCGCCTGCGCCTTCTTATCCCTCCAGTCTTGTTATCCTTCGTATACTAACTACTCCAGTCAATTTATTCGTCTACTTATTAGATAGATAGATAGAAAAATATTTCCTGTTCAGGAGCGTATATATAAAAAATACTTATTACTTACGTGTACGTGTATAATAGTAAAATATGTATATTATTTCGTCTATAGCCTTTATTTATTCGTATCTTAATTACTTCAGTCTTGTTATTCCTTCACCTCTTTATCCCTCTAGTCTCTTTATTCCTTGGTATACTAATCACTCAATTCTCCTAATTATTTCCTCTTCTTGTTACTTTGCCTACAGTCTCGCTACTCCTTCGTATCCTAATCACTCCTATCTTTTTATTCCTTCGGTTCCTTCAGTGTCCTTATTCCTACGAATACGTATCACTCCAGTCACGTAATAATTTCGTCTCCTAATTACATCGTCTACGGTCTCCGCATTACTCCGTGTCCTAATCACTCCAGTTTTCCCCCAGGACTCCTTATTCCTCCGTCCCCTTTCCCCATCTTCTAATTCTTACGTGTACTTATTCTTACGTCTCCGTATGCCTTCGCCTCGTCTCCATTCCCCCCATGCTCTTCTCGATTCCTCGCTAAGTCCTCCCCTCACACCAGCACGTCCTCTCATTAACCGCCTTTCATTCGATCTCTCCTTGCCCGCACTCCGCTCGTTAACATAATCACCCCAATCACAGGAGGGCATCTACTCCATTCGTCCACCTCCTCCTTCCCTCACTATATCTATCTATCCATCTATCCGTCTCTCTTTCTCTCTCCCCTTTCCCTTTTCTTTTTTTCCATTCGGACCCGTAATTGTGTGTGCCATGGTCTTTCTCCTCGATCGTTCCGCATGGAATGTTGACTCCCCCTCACCCCCCACTCAGTGCAAGGCAATAAGAATTCATTGAACTAGGGGAGAGGGGTAGAGAGAAAGAGAAAGGAGAAGAATTTTTGGTCGTTACAGGATCGTAGTCGAGTGGACTTGTGTTTTTTCCTGCCGTGCTCTCTTCTCAAGCAGAGGGTGAGGCGGTGGAACGGCGAGCGAGGGCAAAAATTGCGGGGGGAAAAAAGGGAGATGAGGTTTATTTAATGGAAGAATTCAACGACTTCATTGGTATACGCATTAACTCTCTCGGGAATCTTCGTCGCTGAGACTTCCCCAGAGCCAATATTTCTATGAATGAGCTTTCACTGGCTTCAAAATTCCCCCGATATCGAGCTGTGGAAAAATAACTCCCCTGCGGTAAGGAATATTCCACAACGACGGGAATAATAGACAGTTGCTACCATAACAGAAAGTAAATCTATTCTGCGGGCTGGCGATTAATGTATTCTTCTTCGAAAACGTGAAATAAATTACCTATGGGAAACTCTTGCGCGAAATTTCTTGGCGTAGTTAGGAAGAAATTTTGAACTATTTTAAATTTATCGGGGAAATAAATTCTGCATAGCAGTTTATTAGGGATTATTATCCAGCCGCGTCAGTGGGAACGACGAAAATTCTGTGGAAAGGATGAATGGTTCACTCTTCTTCTCATGTGGAACTAGTATAAGTGTTTATTAACCATTCTATCTTAATAGGATTCAAACAACAAAGTCATTTGGTAATGTAGTGCAATAACTTCATATTTATGGGCCCTCTTTTCGTCAAAATATTTACCTCTCTTGAAAAACAATTCAATGATTTATGTTCTGGGGAAAACTATGACAGAGTAATATGGGTACCCGTGTGCTTAGGATTTAATTACTGCCTTACTGTTTTCCGGTCAATTCAAAACGTACACTTATTTAGATGCGCATAAAAAGTTTCCGCTAATACAAATTCAAATTTTGAAGAAGTTTGGCGATTAATTGACGTTTGATTTGGCCTCCAACGATACGCTAACAGTTTAATACTCGTTGATCACACTTCAGCATTACACCCACGGAAATGATACGAATAATCAGCATACTGCTTAACATAAACCTTCCGATGCTTCTATCACTAATTTTCCATCTTAGAAAAGGTACTTATAATAACATTTATTACTGTAGATTAGTCGATGATACATTAATTCCCCTCCGTCTACTAATACATTCCCTTTATAGATAGTTAAGTTGCCCCTCTAAGGTTGACTACTTCACTGAGAGAATGGGGAATTACACTGCCAGGATAAAAGGACTCTCCTCAAAGGACTGCACGGAATCCAGGAGCAGATGCCTCCTCGAGGAACGAGTAGCCTGGAATATAATTTCAAGACTAAGACGTTGCTAAGCACGAAGTTTCCCCTCTGCTGATATGTTTTCCCTCGATCCATACCTCGGCGTCTCTTAGAAAAAAGCTCTCCTACTACTCAACCTAACGCAGCGACAATGGAAAGAGTGTGCACTCAGCGCTTTTATCAAAATCAACAGCGCATGACGACAGAGAGAAATTCCCCGCGAAAATGTCACAGGGCGCTCACTAAAGGAGAGAAATGCTAAGGAGGCAAAAGGAGGAGGAGGTGGGAGAGAAAAGAAAACGCTGGAATGTCGAGTGTGTGCCTTTTTAGCGAGAGCCTAAAGTTTAATTCGTGCCATTCGAAGCGGATAACAGCGACCGTAGTCATAACGCCACCGCTGTCTGCCGCCGCCACCGCCGCCCCAGTAGCTCTTTCTCCTCCTCCCCCTCATCTCCCCCCATCCCATCCAACCCACCATTTCCCACGGGGAACCCCCACCCACACCCCACATACCCACCATCCCTCCCTCAGCACTCACCTCCTACTCGCCCTCATTCCACAAAACTATTCTCATTTGGTGCAAAGGGTGTCATTAGTCACGCCCAGGCCGTGTCCCGGACAACGCCGTCGCTGCAGAAGAAGGGAGCAGGGTGTGTGTGGGAGGGGTCGGGGGAGTAGGGAGATGCTGGTCCTTTTGCAGAAACTGCACCGGCGTTGTACATACATACAAAGGAGGGGAATGCAAGGAAAGGGTTCAGGGTGCTGGGTAGGAAGAGGTTATAAGGCCTCGGGGGCGGAGGAGGAGCGAGGGAGGGGGAGGGGAAAAGGCCGGCAGGTGCAGGGGCCTTCTCCCGCGACAATTACCGCCACATTCCCTCAACTTCTCGAGACTCGGAACGATGTGAGCGAGGTGTAAGTCGGGGGCTTGAGTTGGCGGGAGGTCGGTCTTTCTACGCTGGGACTGAGTGGATTGTGCGAAGGATGGACGGAGGGAGGCGAAGGAGAGGTAAAGGTGAGCGCTTGCCAAGTTGGGTGGGAGGTAGACGACATAGAGAAGCGATGCTATGGGAATGGAGAAAAGAGAGTCAAAGCAAAGTCTTGGGAGTTGTGTGCGTGTAACTGGAACAGCAGTCAACCGACGGCAGAAAGAGAACGAGTGCAACTCACAGACGTTAATCCTATAAAGCAAGAGTCACAGGCACTACTAGACCCCCATTCCCTGGGAGGTCTCCGGGGTGACATTAAGCATCACGCATTGCTCCGCGTGCCTTTAACTACATCGGACGTCTAAATGCCAGCGCAGGGAAGCAGCAGAATCTCAACATTTCGGCCATTCCTACGCTTTGGTCAAGTCGCAGTTATCTCTCCAGCGTACATGAAAGCGGTGGCAAATGGTCCCTTGGTAGGTATACACTTCGGATTAGTTCCAGAGTTGACTGAAGGATGCGGCACAATCAGAGCTAACATAAAACTTTATTGGCGTGAATAAAAATGAACAAGCGGAAAGGCAAGGGGTTGATTGAAATTACTACGTACTAATGTATACACGCTCATGACTTAAATGTTGGTCAACATTCACCAACACAACTCGGAGGACCATGACCGTCTAATGTTCAACGCGCAACTTTTTACTTTGTCCAGCTACCTGTCAAGTTGCTATTGAGTTCAGTTGCAGTATAAGCACTACAAGCTCCATTCTTCGCGTTTTCTTTTCAAGGAAAAGGTCTTTTAATTCATGTTGATGTCATGTATCCCAGTCTAATGGTGAAGTTCAAAGCGAGCCCTCAGGCGGTAATTTCCTGGTGGATTCGAAAGAGTAAAATATTTAAACCTTATTAGCTTGACATGAAAGGAATCTAAGGAATCAAAATTCTCAATAGGAAAACAATGGCGGGAACCAAATACCATATGATGACACTACGGATGAGCATTTCTCATAATTATATTTCTGACTTCTGTTTTCGCAATTAAAGCAGCTTAGAGAGCTAGAGAACAGGGATTGCGAAAAGCCATGTAAGTCCATTCTTGATTAAAACCGAGGTAATTGGGTCAAAAAGTGTTTTACTAAATAAATATTTGACTTCAAACTCCAGTGGAATGAAAAATAAATGCAACACCACCGGTTGAATTTTTTCCCAGCTTTCGGGCTTCTTCGCGAATGATAAGCAATTAGTAAAAATGATTACTGGTCCAATTATCGAGATTAACATCTAAATCGGATTCTTTTTTCTTCACCAGCATACTTTTTTGGATTTCATAGACCACGAAATAATGTTTTTTTTACTGAAATACGGAAAATTTGAAGTTGTGTTATGCCTTATAATCACTTTCACGGGAAAGTATTATTTATAAAGTTCATCATTTCTAAACACGATGCTTACTTACACGTATCTAATTAGCGAAAATTAAGAGATATTATCCTCCACAGTACCAAAACACACAAGTTAAATCTGAAGTGTGAACATCATCTCGAACGACATCAAGTTCATCCCGCCGAAGAACGACCCATAAGCTCGGAAATGGGTAAATTTTCAAATTTACTCCGTATGTTGAGCAGAAGAGTCTGGTATGGAGAGCTAAAAAAAATATTAGCTTGGATCACCTCCCGGCGGCTGGAAGGAGCGACTTTCCCGCGTGCTGATGACTGTTTTTCACGGCTCCGCTATCACGGGAATAATATTGAAAAAGAGAGAAAAAGAGACACGATAGACAATCGTCCCTGCCAAGTGATGGAGCAATCTCTCTTGACAGTCTATCACGCCCGATATCTTCTCCCCGCTTCCTGTCCCGGAGAGGGAATTTCCCCCGGCCGCCGTCCCGAACAGATAACTCCCATTACGACCCACCTAACTCACAGAGGGGCCGGGGCGGGGCGCCGACGTATAAAGTGAGGGTTGGCCGGGATGTGGGGACAAGGAAATAAAGACGGCGTTCCGGAGGCAGCAGCCAAGGAGGGTTGGATGGAAGGGACGTCAGGGGAGAACAGATGAAGATAGCGACTAAAGGATATAGGACTAAGGAAGACGGGCTCGGAAAAGGAGTAGGGTAGAGAGTGTCTTTTTAGTGGGCCAAAGAAGATTCGCCGAAAGTTTTTTTTTTTTACGACTGTGCTAAAAGTGCAGCCGTATTATTGAGACATGTGAAACTGCGGAAATATGGCCAACTCCCGAGTTGGTTCCAGACACGAAGAAGTTTATATGAAGTAATTTTTTTAGTCTCCCGGGACGCATAAGAAAGGAGAGGGGAGAAAAAAATGTGGAATGCGCGGAATGAAGAATGAATTGTCTTGAGTTTTGGAGACGGAAAACGACTTCGAAGCAGAGAACTTCGTGAAACGAGTGATAGACATGGCGGATGGTCAACTTGTCAAAATATATTCAATTCGCGAAAATCAGCCTCCCATTTTTTGCACTGATAACTGATTCGACGCAGCAAGAACAGTCACAATAAAGCCGATAAACTTACTTTTATTTTAGATATATAAAGTGAATTCATGGAAATTTTCATGCAGATGCTCCCAAAAAAGCAACAAAAGTAGAAATAGATGAGCGCTAAAATTTTTATAGATAAACAAACTATAATAAAACAACAAAGAAATGACAAAACTTGCCTTTGAACTTAAGTACATTCTCAACACTTATAACTGGCTACAGATTGAGTGAGTGTAAATTCATTGATAGGAACTAGAAGTTTGACTTACTAAGTCTGGTTTCCATATTCACTATGTAATAACTTTAAAGGCATCCAGTGTACAATAATGCTTTATTCATCACAGTGCGCAACTATTTTAGTTCATGAAACTGTAGTTGGTTAATCTATTTCAGTTCTGTAATCTACTGTAATCAGATGCTCGGCATCTCATACGTTTAAACTTTGAAAATCACCATCGAGATAACGAGTATTTTGCTGTAAGAGTCTATGATACTTGAATGAAATATTATCAGTTTTTAAAATAAAGCCACGAAAGAAAAATGACTAGTTTTAAGTATAATACTTTAACTATTTCGCAATAGTTTCACTATACTGCATACAGCTTATACCGTCAAGCGATTTGGAGGTTCCCATTTTTTTTATCTCCATGGGTTGCTCGTATCGGTATGGGCAATGGATATGCCTACGGGATTAATGGTTGATGTGATGGGCAATGAAGATACGGTACAGGCGTTTTATAAAGATTCGCAGCCAAAAGGGTGCTTTAAGAGCGCTATAAATCCATCACATCAAAGGCGAAAGGGTAGCGTTTAAACTCATCTCCCTTTAGCGAGTCAATTTTTTTAAATCAAGCCTTGCTCGCACAACTAGTTTGTTCGGCGAGTCAGCCTTTACGTTCCAAAGGGGTTACTAATGTACTCGCCATTTTGCTCTTATCCCTGCAAACGTTTCTACACCGATGAAGCTACGCACTTGGAACTGAATTCCAGCTGTCACACTGGTGACGTCCAGACAACAGCTAAAAGATACGAACAGCCGTGATTGCATTTCATACTTATCCTAGTCGTACGATTATTAGAACAAAGAGACGTGTATTTTTGCGTACGGAATCATATTTCCCATCCAAATTGAAAAATAAAAAGAATTGTAAAAAGCGATAAACGAGTTTAAGAAACCTTGGCAGATAATATACTCGATCCAGCCGTCGGATCAACCTATCCACACCCAGTACCTAGTTTAATAGTAAATTGTTGAAGATAAAAGTACGGACTATAGATGAATATACGCTAAATAAAAAATTACATCAAACTTTGCACAGCATAAGAGATAGCGACTTTTTATAAAATGCAGATTTTACTCATGGTTATTGTATTTGTATTTTATGATTTGCAAAATAATTTGTTATAATGCCGGCTAGATCATAAAGATCTATGTACTTTGCATTGAAATTTTCATGTGTACTTGTATTTTATGGGTATAGCGTTCATAAAAAGACAATTATTATATAATATTTTATAGAAATTACATTGTTAATTAATGTTGAAGATAACTTATTTTGGGAACGAACTTGAACGAACAGCAATTCACTTGCCTTACGATGATTTGAAACTTAAATTTCTTACTACGCCGAATAATAAACATACATTCTACAATAATACATCGAACACGGATTACACCAAATTATGACAAATGATTCTAGACTCATCCATTTCTGAAACTGAGATTCTTCAATTTCAGTTGATTCTTGGTTAAAATCTTTAGAGACTGACGAATAGTCGTAAATTATTGACTGTAAAACCGACTATCAGCGACCATGAATACCAATCCTATAGTTTTTCGTGGATCATAGGAGTGAATTTAATTCACTTATCCCATCTCTCGTCTGATTGCGATATGAAATAGCGGCGGTAACGGCGGACGTTGAAATATAAATGAGAAGGAGCAAGTGTAGGGGTCCCATCCATGGAAGTGGACCGTGGCAGGAATAGTGGTGCTTGGCATAGGTCTGAGATACGCCTACTCTGACAACATTTTGAAATTTCCAAGGCTAAAAGTATTTACCACTCAGTTTGGGGTGAATTGACAGACAACTTTAATTTGACTGCTAAAAAATATAGATATTTATTCTATTTTTGCAAAGGAAATTTATTTTAATTTTGTTTTGTCAATGGATAACGTGTTCTGATCCAAAATCATAAGGAAAACTACAGCTTTTCCCGGTGTTTTAAAGAGTTTTTATGCTTGAAAAATGTAAATGGGCATAATATGAATATCTTAAGCCGAAATTCTCGTAACAATTCGTATTAACATTAGACATAGTACATTAATGAAACTCCGACCCATCCTGGTATATGGTTCGGTAGTATGGTCACCTTTCTATAAAGTCCATCAAGCAACCACAGAAAAAGTTCAGCATAAATTCTTACGCCTGATCTCAGCCAGATGTAATATTAAACCTGTGTCAACTTATGAATATGACTACAACCTCATTATGACTTTAATCAACATATCCTCCCTTCAATTGCGAAGAATTCAGGCTGGTCTAATTCTTCTTGCCCATATATTACTAAACCTAATTCACAGTAGTTACTTGCTTGAACTAATACATTTCCATGTGCCAAGAATCAACTCTAGAAAAAACCTGTCATTCTGTCTCCCCCACGTCTCGAAGAATTACACATATCACCTACCAATTTATGAAATACAAAGTTATGCAAACACAGCTTGCACTGACTTAGACTTCTTCAATTGTTCCTTCTCGTCAAAAGAAGAGTAGGAAATTAAACTTAAAACACTTCTGCTGATGAACAAGGCTGAGTCACCTTTATGCTAGACATTTTTATTATTTTACTTTTTATATTTGTATTTTCAACCATTCTTATATCAGTTATTATTACTTACTTGTTTTACATTTTGAACTCTTCGTACTAAGACTAATTTGCTACCATGTATCAAAATATTTATGCATTCTATGTGATGTATTTATATTTTATGTTTCATTGATAAGATGAAAATTGATAATATTTGATTTCTATATGATGTATTTTATTTACTTCCTCATTTTATGTTTAATTGTTTAATTGATGTAAATAAAATTGATTTAATGTGATATTCATGTGTTGTACTATGCTTCATTTTATGACATTGATATAATGAAAATTTATTTAACATGATAAAATGAAAAATGCCAATACTGTTACACGTAGAGCAGACTAGACTGAAAAATTTATAATGTATTGCCCTATTGTTGTATAATGGAAGTATAAGTTGTATTGTTTCTGTGCAATGTATGTATTTAAACAGGGTAAATCCCGTTAATAAATTATTATTATTTCGCGCTTACAATTATGTTCAAAGAAAAGAAGCCCACTTCAATGTGAATTTAGTTGACTGTAGTAGACTAACCGGGATTACGGACTTCTGAACCAACGAAAATTTACTATAGAACGTTCCACACTTACTTTCGACAATATGTGCCTGATGGAGAACGATGCTACCAAATTTAAGGCTCCGTATCTCTGGACCACATAAGCAGCCATTTCCAACACTTTGTGAAGTAAAAACTAGTCAAGTCACGGAAATAACATTTTAAAATTAAGAGAATCCGACATTTGCAGTTTGCATACAGATTAGCACAATTCTAATTTTTCCGCTGCTCTTGGTGACATGGTACCTCCTACCTTGTGGAGTATTTACACTCGCAACAAATCTCTATAGGAGCCCATACTCTCAATTAAATATGAAACGCCCTATAGATAGAGCCTCCTCTAGCGGAGATGGAGATGGGGAAACATAAGCTTTCGCAGGTATCATTGCGCGGAAACCTGGCAGCTGAGTGTTTACGCCGTTTAGCAACGCACACGAAACCGGTTCTCCTCCCGACACTCCCTTCGCGGGACCTTCGGACTACTAAGGAAGTATTTCTGCTCACGGTACGAGGTGCTCTCATCTGTGGAAGGGATTGCGGTGGAGGCGCGGTTGACTGTCTCTGGGAGAGTCGGCCGGCGAGGTGAGTACGGGGGAGGTGGGGAAGGAGAAGTAGCAGGAAGGGAGGGAGGTAGGAGATGGAGGAGGAGAGAGAGGCGGTGAGAGAAAATGAGGAGAGCGGATGGAGAGGAGTAAACACAAAGGGAAACGGTACAGGTGATGGAGAGTGGGGGAGAGGAGGGATAGGGGAAGGAGAAGCCAGAGAGTAATGTTGATGATGTTGGGGGTGGTGGGTGGGTTGGCGGGCGAATGAAACGGGGGGGATATAGAGGGACGGACGTGTTGCTTCTTCCCCCAACCCACCCCCCATCCTTCTGCCTCCATCAGCCACGCGCGTACACAGGGCATGATTCATCCATTCAACCCACCATCCCCTGCCATGCTCCGCCTGCTTCCCTCTGCCTGGGGGGGGGAGATACTAAAGGGTGAGGTGACGCCAAGTCGACTCGGATGCTCACCCTTTTCCCTATCTCTATCTCATAGTTACGCAGTCACTCCCTTTCGTGCGTTAGGTTGCGAATCACGTCCTCGGGACTTTTGGGGTGGTTTGGGGAGGGAGGAGGTCGCAGGTAATATCCATCGGGGTTCATTCGGGCATTGTGCCTCTCCCTCTTTCAGAATGTTGGAATTGCAGAGAAAAAAATATAACGCCGTTCGACTAATGATTGGGTTGACAAAACGGAGCGTTGTATGTCACTTTCCGTCCTGTTCATGTGGGATTTTCGTTCCTCCAAATGTTGGACAATTTCGAGTGGATCAAATTTTCGTCCACCGTAAATTTGGGGAATGAATCAAGCCTTCGGTACCATGAACGAAGTTTCTGCGATCTGGTGCAATTTAAAATTTACCCGTAATTTAAACGCATTGTCAGTTTCTGTTTTCTCGAACACTCCACAAATGTTGTTACCTGCAATTCCCGAGTAATCAAAGGCGCAATGCCTGCCCCCTTTCTTTCTGGTGGGGCGTTGATTGTATTACTGAAGCTTAATTAAAGAATGGGATATTTCAACATATTATCGTCGTCTATTCTCCACAAACATAATACTCATACAGCCATCATCGACATTCAGTCAAATTGATTTACTCTTTTGGGGAGAGCTTCTTTCAAGCAAATCATTAAATATTTTCGGGAACCTTATTCGCTTGTTATTTATTTATACTGCACGAATCTCAAAATGCACATAATTTTCCTCCTTCTTGCCCTAAAACTAAATATTCACCCATTTTGTTGTAGCCTTCAACATGATACCACATAACACACACTCCAAATGCTTTTTCTTGTCTTTTCCAAGCATCTCCATTTTATATCAGGGATCTTTCGGGGTTTGCACCGGGTAGTTAGGTCCATGGCGGCCGACGTTTCGATGCTCGACTCGAGCATCGAAACGTCGGCCGCCATGGACCTAACTACCCGGTGCAAACCCCGAAAGATCCCTGATATAAATCTTCGCCGGGAAAGCCTGAAATCATTCATCTCCATTTTATTCTCTCTTATCCTCAACCATATTGAAGACTTTTCCGATATATAAATCCTAACAATAAATCCAAAGATACTCCCAACTTTCTCTCTGATTTCACATATCTTAAGGTCTTCAATCTAACAATAAGTTCATCCTTTTCTCAAGATTTTCGCGAGACGAATATGATTTGATTTTAACAACTCTCCAACAATTTTGCAGACTGTTTCGTCATGTCCTACTGTATATTCCGCTTCATATCCATTGTCTTACCTCTTCTCTCTCCACCTAGCCCACATCAGGGAAATAAGAATAAACTTGAGGTGTAACATTGTGAATATATTTAACGTTTGTGATGAACAATTATTTACAGGGTACATGCTCACTCTTTTTTATTTACTACCGACCATGGAGTCAACACTTCAGTATCATCGAAGCCTTGGTCGGAAAATAAAAAATTGTGAAAATTGTACTCTGTTAATAATTGTTCATTATGAACTGCAAAAAAAAGGTTCACTTCTCTTTTCGGCATAATTAAAATAAAAACAGTCCTCGGTTAATGATCGCTCATCATGTACCCACTACATCACATACGTGTCCCATCTATTTTCATCCTTTTAAATTATAATACTCGAATGTATTATGAATAAAAACACACAGCCCCCAAAGAATGCTAGTCAAATCTATCACAACCCCTCTCGTCCCGCCCACATAGGACGAAGGTGAATCCACGAGAGGGCGTGGATTGAGAGAGGGAAACAGAAAGCGACACCACCTCCGCGTTCATCAATCTGTGTGTGCTGGGCGCGAGACGTGCTCCGAGTCCAACATTTCATTTCTCCCATCATCCACCCAACCCCCTCCAACCCCCGTCCGCCCACGGCTTTTTCATCAAAATCCGATTCCCTCCATTTCGCGTGCCCCGGGGGACGAAGACACTCGCTGCTTCCATCCAGGGCTCTCTCGTCCCAATTTACTGACGCGTCGTTCAGGAGATCGGTGCGATGGGGAGGGAGAGAAGGGATTAGCGGCAGAAATTTTTCCGTGGCGGCGGACGATCCGCGGAATAAATAAAAAATTCCCAACGTGGCGTGCAAGGACTCGTTTTTCTTTTTTTTTCCAGTCGAACCCAACCCTCGTATTCCCCCGACTCCCAGCAGCGCACGGCGAGGTGTGAGACACGTCACTCCTACAACTGCGATGGAGGAAATGAATCCCCGTGGAGGAGGAGCCTCTTGAGGCACAACCCGGGCGAGAGAGAGAGAGGCGGGAGATGTTACGAAATGGCATTCCCGCGTGACGAGAGGCGACGGGTGAGGAGGCGGACGGCAAATATTGTAATGACGGTCGCATAGATGCCTCGTGTGTGTGTGCCTCTTTCGCCTTGAGGCTTCCTTCACCTTTCGCTTTCGTCTGGGAGCTTATAGACCCAAATTTCTGAAACTTGATAAAGTCGGACGAGGTGACAGCTATGCGTAGCTGCGTATTATTTTTTTCTTAAATGAAACTGTACGCTTTTCTCAAATAAAAACACTCTTACTCCTAAGAGATTAGGGGAAAGAAGTCGAGGGAAATTTCTCAACGCTATTTTCTTAGATTGACTTGTTTGTCTTCTTTTTATTGTTCCGTCAACTGTGAGCTTGAGGAAAGAGGCCTAAATAAAGCAACAAACTTCCTAAATTGATATGATTCATTTTTTACCAGCTCAAGAGAAAATTTTTCATTTGCAACTGCGTTAACTCTGAATTCCTCAGCTCATTTACACCTGGTTTATAACAGATTAGAAAATTGATACAAGAAGTAGACCAGTTGTACTTCGGATGTAAACCAGAATATTATAAACAGTCGGAATCAATTATCATGCAACCTCGAGTAAATTAGTAGGGAAAGACCTGAAGAGATGGTGTAAATTAGTTGCATTGTAAATTAGTGGAAAAACAGGGCAAGTTATTGAGTTTCAAAGGAGTCAATACACTTTTGTGAGGCGTTTATGAGACTAGGGACAATAAAGACCAGAAGTAAACCAGGTAAATAAATTTAAAATGGGATGTAAATCAGTTGTTAATGAGAATTTTTCCCGAGAGGTTACATAACGTTACTATTTCTTCTCCATGAGAGTGTTCTTTTCAAGGAAACCATTCCAGTGAAACGGTGTGCCGTTGAGAAAATTCCCTTTGGAAAGAAGGCTGGCGCACGTTTTTTTCTTAGAGAGCTTAATTTCATTTATAAAGGAGTGTAAAAAAAGCGACGAGGAATGCTCGTCGTGAATTATATTTCTGTAAATACACCTTCCATCCGGCACGAACGGGTCATTATATAGTAGTTGACTACCAATTATCGAGGTTCCTGGTACTCTCCGGACAAGGGGGATCCTTCAACTAAAGTCATCCGACAAATAATACGCCTATAGAATTTCTTCTCGAGTCTTGATTCAAACGTTTCACCCTTGAACCACACAGGCACTCACCCTGAGGAATCTTCCACTCTCCTTCTCTTCTTGAGCCGTGATTTAACCCCAACTGAGGCGAGAAGCTCGCGAATAAGCCCCCCTGAGCGTGGTATTAAGGAATGAAGATCTTCAGCGTAAAGCATGCACGAACTCTTGAGAGAAGCGCGGATGAAGACACGACCGAGAGATTTTTTTTCAAGACTTGCGAGTTTGAAATACGTCGATATTTCTCACATTTTTAGGACCCAAAGTTCCTCTTTAATTTTTTCTCTCCCCTTAAGCATACTTTGAACATATGAGACGGGTTGATTTAGCGTTCTTAACATTCGCCAAAACTCCCTTAGACTTTCAACTTCACATAAAAGTAGTAGATAGAAATAACTATGTAATAATAAGCGTAAATGATTAGCACTCAGAAATGCGAGATGTTTTTAAACCAAAGCGAATGAATGAAATTTTAAAGGCAAGAACATAAATGTGCATAGTTGCAAATGAACTAATAATTGTCTTCCTCAAATACATATAGTCACTACAACATTGGTAGCATACCTATAATGTAGTGCATGTTGATTAAATTTCATCTGCTAACAAGTATTTGAAGGTTTTTGTCAATGCATTAATAGTTGCAGTGTCAATACTTTAGTAGGACACAGTGTAGTACACGCTGGTGAAAACTCACCTCCCACCACACACCCTTGAGGTTGACTGCAGGGTATTATGTAGATCTAGAAATGTTACGGTCGAACTGAACCATCAATATGTCCTAAAGTATCAACGATTTTCAACATTATCAAGTAGGAAAGGATATTTGTTTTCAAAGCTAGACTTCATGAAAAACTATAGAAAATGTTCAAGACTATCATCAGCAATGACAACGACGAGAGTTTTACACTATCAAGCCAGACAAATAAGTTAAGCCTTAGTATTTTTTAGTGGGACTACTGAATGGTTCTTATATGTATTTTCCATCCTCCACAGAAAAATGAAAGGCTATATAAAAAATACAAAGATAATACCAAAAGCTCAACCGAACGCACCTGAATTCCCTGGATGTGACATCCTGCGATGCAGAATCTGATAGCAGACGAAGGAGAACGCCATTCGATCGGGTTAGAAACGATTACGGAGACACCGGGTGAGGAGAGAGAGCGCATGCATAAGAGGCTTTCAGATGCAGGGGTGAGTGAGTGAGGCGAGCGGATAACGATGGCATGAAGCCAGAGGCAAGACGACGTAACTCTAGACGTCACGGACGAATCAAAGAAAAAGAAAGATACGTGCAGAGAAGTGACCAACGTCTTTTGCTCGCTCTCTCCCTCCCTTTGGCTCTAGCTATTCACTCGCGTCGGAATATCGAAGGCCGCCGGGCCGGAGGGAGAAGGGAATGATGCCAACGTTATCCTCTTATGGGAAAGAGATGACCCGCGGAGGAAGAGAGGGGAGGAACGGTGGGAGTACCCAGCCGAACCCAAGAATCAAATCGACCGCGACTCGGGGAAAAAAAATGAAGAGAAAGAAACAGAGGAACGGTATAGGAGAGAGAAGAGAGATGAAGAGAGGAGAGACTTAAGACTCTCCACCCTTTCGGGTTTTGTCCTCACTACCCGGAAAACAGCCCGGAAAAAAGGGAAATAGAGCCCTTCCCCCCCCCCCCCCCCCCCTTCCCCCCTGGAGTTCAGGTCCGGACTACGGAGTCCCTCGCCCAGTCGTTATTTGTGTTCCGATCCTCCTCATCCAGGAAGAGAGAGGTACTGGCGGAAAGAAGTTTCTTTTCCCCCCGAAGTTCCGGCTCCCCCCCAGGATGTTTGCTTTTTCTAATGGAAGAGGGATCCCGAAATACAATCCCTCATTTTCACCCAGTTCCCCACTCACCGCAGTCATGAGCGTACTTCCATTCGAGGGCCCAATGAATCATTTGGTGGTACTTTTCCTGTAAGTGCACTCCACCACACTCTTCTGATTCATTCAAAACGCAAAGCTCAACGTGGGATCATCTAAAACATTAAGGAACATTAGTCAGCGGCAGTGAAACTTTTAGAGCCTCCTTCACGACTGCATTTATACTTATATCCACTTATTACTACCCAATACCAAAATATCAGCTCGATAATTCTCTGGAGTGCATCAAATGTTTACCAATGATAATGATATGATTAGCTACCGCAATTAAACTGCATTGAATACCATTATGAGAAGGTAAGCCACAAAAACAGAAAATTCTTATTTTAAGGTCCTCCTATGTTTGAGGTTATAACATACAATTATAATATCCCTAGAAACATTACATGAATGCGGTGGCTTTACTGCCACTAAAATATTTTCGAGCTATCTTCCTCAAGGTTCGGTTGATTCACCTCATCAGGATGATGAGTTTGACATTGAAGAGTATATGTTGGCGCCTGATAAATAATCGTTACAAGGAAAAGTACGGAATATTCTTTAGAATTAAGTGACGCATCCACGGTCATCATCGACTCAGGTACGTATCAGACTAGCGTCCTTCTGGGTAGCCTGAAAATGCGTCACCAAATGACTAACTAAGTCTACGTGCCGAGAAAACATTATGCAAACGTTACGCGCACCTCATTAATTCCCGCTCTTGAGTCTCTTTCACCAACTCTACCAACGCAGAAGGTTATGCTGAGTTTCAAATGAACAACATTGGAATTTTCCAGGAGCAGTAGCCAAACGATTTGCATTGTAGAAATTCTTTCAGTGCAATTTAAATTTCCAAGCATATCATTAGGAAGCTAGAGCGGCTCAAGTCTAAGTTCGTTTCACGTGAGAAAGAAAAAAGGATGCAGAGACGAAAAAAGGACGGTAATGGAGGGAACGTAATACGTCCTTATGGACAAAAAACTAACGCTTAATTCAAAGTAAAAAGTATAAACAGTGGAATACCTTATATTTAGACTCACCTTGTCGCTCTGAAAAATTTTTACACCTAAAAGTGACACAGTACAGCGATACAGTAGACGTTAGTATTCGTTGCGCGGCAAATTCAGTGAGGCAAATTTAGTTAAATCTATTTTTAACCGGTAACAGAACCATACCGTTTACTTCTCAGTTTCATGTTTTACATCATTCCAACGGTGGACATTTAGAGTTACAGAAATATGTTGTCAAGTTTATCTGAATGAACTTGGGAACACCCGGAAATTGAAAATTTTCTATCATGACCACTTTCACCAGTCGTGGTAACTTTTGCCCAGCTACTTTGCACCCGAAGATGGCTCAACCTCCGAACAGAAGATTCAGTATCAAACTGAAATTATCCGCACATCGAAACGATAAATTAAGGGAGTTGAAAGGCGTGGTTTTTATTCGCTCCAGATGTTCTCCTACCCACAAAGCGACGCCTGGAAACCGTCAACTTCAAGCGTTTAAAGTTTTTTATCCCGCCCGTTCGTACGGGATTGACCGTGACGGAATAGAAGCGTTGGTGGTCACGAGGATGGGGAAGGAGGGAGCGAGTCATCAATGGCTGAAAATGTGAGCAACAGGAAAAGGAGAAAGGGAGGGGAGAATACTGGAGGCTCTGTGGTGCGTGCATGGTGCGAGTGGGGACGAGGTGGTGGTGCGGTGAATCTCCGGAGAGCGGGACGCAGGGGCGCGGTCGGCATTTAATCGGTGAGTCACTTGGACGAAAGTGCCCCCCCTTCTCCCCATGCCCTCAATTCGAAGCGGGGAGGGAGGCAGGGGGGGGGGGCATATCGCGTGAACGGCCGCAGTCCGCACGGACACACAGACGCCCTACAACCACCCCTAGCCAATATCCCACGGGTCACTCCTGTGACACAGCGTCAGAAACATTCCTTCTCCACCTCAAGCGAGCGACGCCGAAAACGGTTCGAAACGTGGCACGCAGGGTGCGACAAAGAGGACGATTTGGATGAGAAAGAGAGGACCCCTGATGTGCCTTATTACTGGGCAGATAATGCCACAGTACGCCAAAATCAATGGGCTTGAGCTCCGTGACTTACCTAATCGTTACTTTTTGCAATATTTTCGCAAAATGAAATTAGGAAGAGGATATCTTGTATTATTGTCATGCAGTCAGTATTATCGGCGAGGAACGCGGTAAGAGAGGGCCTTCTGAGCTTACCGGCAGAACAGCTTGTGCCAGGGTGCGTGCGCCCGAATCAAGGAGCTTTGACTCCGTGATATACTTTTTATTTCTTTTTCCAAATTTTTACAAAAAATAATTTGGAAGAGAATATCTTGTGTTAGAGACATGCAGAAAATGCCGGCCTCGGTGGCGGCGGGGTTAAGTCCTCGCCAGCCAAACCAAAGCTCGCGGGTTCGAATCCCGCCTGGGTAGGAAATTTACACCTCCCAGGGCATGGTTGTGTGTGTTCATCCAACGATTTGTTCGGAAGAGAGGACTATTGAGTCCTAATATCGCTCGATGCAAGACCCCAAAAAAAAAAATGTTTTGGTTGTCTTCCATGTTCATCCATGGTCGGGTATAAGGCACTGACTGAATTCGTAATTTCGACTGCCTTCGTGACATTTCGATTTTTTCGTCGTCGGGGAGAAGAAATCATCAGTGTACTTCAAGAGTGTTGCGCACGAGTCAGCGCTTCAGACCGAAGGGAGGATAAATAAGTACAAAGGATAAGAGTGGATGGCAGGGAGGGTAGGAAGAAGCATATTGCCCACATTAACTTACCCCTAACGAAACACACCAAGGGGACGACGGCTTAAAGACCCATCCGAAGGGCGGAGTACTCTATTCAGGAAACACTCTACTAATACTAAACAAGTACGGATCAGAGTATAGGCATACCGAAACTTGGTGGCACTCATCATCGGAGAGTTTGAGGTCATTGAAGATGAATCAACCGCTTACGAGCAATGTACCGAAAGGCTTTCGCAGGGACCTACGGAGGGACCCTCAGACCCTCTGCCATGCCTCTCTTTGTATGCTTTAAACTCCCTGACATCATACGCTTCACACACGAGTGCCACCAAGTTTCGCTAAACCTGTACTCGTGAAAACTCCCTCCACCGCCGGGACACGAACCCCTTTCACATCGTGGGATGCCGGTACCGTCCTAATCCGACTCCTTAGGGAGGAAGCCCTCATTTCACCGTTGAGTTTTTACACCCTCGCACTTTTTTACCGTTCGCTGGTCACCCGACAGACTATCTTTCGCCCGACTTTGTTGCTCATTCAGCTATGAACGATTAATTAAAAGAACCACACTCTCTTCGCACGCCGTGTGTTATGTGCTGTGGGCTTTGCCCCCCCCCCCTCCGATTGATTCTCGCAAGCGGGCGACGAGCAGGGGACTGATGGGCGCTTCCCCAGCTTCGCATTGGCGTCCAGCCGCTGTCCCTTTCGTGCCAAATCCACCGAGAAACGATGCGCGGGCTATGAATTGACCCCACGCTGACAAATCCGAGGCCCGCGATACACGAGGCCACGCTCATTACCGCGTCGGGGGTTAATACTTTGACGGGATAAAATCGAGAGGTCCCAATTATGTTTTCAAAATTTTTCGCCGAAATTTATCACTGCAATCAGCAGCTCATACCATCGCCGGAGCGCAGAGCAAATATTAAGGCGCAGAGAGGGAGTTCACTCGCAAGAACTTTTTGAGAAATATAACTACATGAATCTAACCCTCATAAAAAGGATGACTGCACCGAGCATATGTTACAATCAACTCCACTTACAATTAGTAACGTCATGTACTTCATAAATAAGTCATCGAATGAGGACGAAATACTAAACAGAAACATTACATTTTCTTTTAAATTTAAATACCACAATCACATAAAAATATTGAGACAAATTGCAAAATATCACTGCACCACTTATATTTTCAACTACTTTTTTGAAAATATCGTCATGGCTCAAGAACTGTCGTTTAGAGAAATACATAACCGACAATTTTCCCTAAAATACAAATTCCTTTCCAAAACTTTTTAAATGTAATAAACTTGTGCGGGGTTGGTTATCCCATAATTACCAAAGGGTTATTATTGATACTCGCACTGCAATAATTTTTTCAGCATTTACTCTGCATAACTGGGAGCGATAAGAAACAAAATGGGTCAAACATTAGCTGAACGGAGATAAAAATGAGGTTAAAAAAATTGCTAAAGCGAGTATTTAACGAGGGAATAAGTGGTGGGAACGTAGGTACTTACTGCAGTTGCTCCACTCGTACTTAACACACGATGGCCAGAATATTGAGTTTTTGAGCGTAAATGTGACCTGTCTCCACGATTTGTGTATTTTCAGCAGAATATCCCACATGGCTTGTCTTCGCTTGAGAAAGAGGTGCTTAAGCTTGGCAACCTCCTCCTGCCTGACAGCTAAAAGCCATTTAAGGCTTCCATTACCACCCACCCCCTCCGAACCCCGCTTTGCCTCCAAGCGCATGCAGTAGCGTCCCGGAGCGCAACACCGCGACCCTCTTCATAAGCATTTCGGCGTGAAAAACGAAATATTATGCTGATGCTAATTGGCCTCATTGTGCGAATCGAGGTCAAAGATAACGTAAGCCGTCAAATCTGCTGGCTAAGGGGAGAGGGGGGGAGGGAGGGAAGCACATAATACGCGCAAATGTCCAGCTCAACGCAAATATTTAGCCTGGGATATTAGCAGATTTCAGAAAACACCTCGATGAGCTAACTCACTTCCCTGGTATAGCGATGGAATTGAACCGCGGAAAATAATTTCCATAAAATTAATCAGAGGACTAAAGCCTAAGCTAACATGATATCGAAGAGTTCGGTTTGGTATACATTGGTGATTTCACTTAACCGGAGAGCGTCGGGTATCCCTGCTGACAATCAAGGAATGTGCGCTTTTTCCCCAGCATTGAGTGGCTGACAATGATTCTCCGATAAAAATAGATAATCGACGATTCGACTATCTAGTGTGTACACTTTTCAAGAGAACTATAGGACTACAGTGGCTGATAGTAAAATAAAGTATATTTTGAGCCTTAAAAAGACACAGCTCATGGTCAAATTCTGCACTCCAAGGCATTTACACTTATCAAAATAGGAACAACATAACAAAATACTTAAGTACCTACGAGTGATAGATTGATGAGTGAGGTATCAAGCAAGATTAACTCGGGAAAAATATGATTCACTTGAAATTTTCAGTGAGTTCAAAAGACAGCTCCAATGCCTAAACTCGTTTAATTTCCCTCCAATTTTGCTCTCTAAAATTTTGCCTCTTTCTCTATCAGCTGCAGTGTCAGTCTTCTCTTTAGTCCTCATGATGATGACAGTGGCCCGGAAGTCTTCGAGTATTAGATCCCTAAAAAAAAGACCACACAGGTTCGAAAACGGGAGATTGATTCGGGCACGACCAGCTATAACCAAGATGCGTGATTTTTCGGGCGATCAAACTTTTATGGCATTCCGCTCAGGGAAAGGAGCTACCATCAATACTCTCACCCCTAAACTTTACAAGTATGTACTGATTCACATCCATCAAACTAACCAGCCCCATTACTCTGTTTATGGCTCCCATTAATACACCTTAACTACACTTGAGTCTTTATATGAAGAAACATAGCTCGTAGTATCCAACAACACGCTAATATAAAATATCAAACATGCCCCAACTTTATGATATTAGACACTCAGAGAGCGATCTACATATGCAATAGTAATGTACAATTTAAGTGATAATCGATTCGTGATTGCTGTCTAAAGCACTACAAACGCACAGAATGCTTTAGACTTATTCATAGCTATATCGTACAGATAAGTGAGGGGTAAAAACGAAGTAACTTTTAGGAGAAAATTATTCTTTCTGTTTAAAAAAACGCTTTGACATAAACAGATCAATCACCGAAATCCGGATCAAAAAAATTAGTTTACGTCGACTGCAGATGTAATAGAATAATCTACTTCCGTAAATAAAAAAGTATACATTAAAGGCGCGGCAGCTGGAGGCAAAAAGGATGCTCGCTAACCGACAGCACATAAAAAATAATGGAGAGAGATTCCGTTTTCGATTAGGAAGTGCCCGAGAGTAGTCGCTCATATCAGACGACCACGAGTGTGCTCGAGCAAGCTCTAATATAGGCAATCTCTCTTAATTAATTTGATGCAGGAATTGCAATTCACCAGCGGTGCTCCCCCGCTATGACGGCGCATAGCTTTGTAAATAATTACCACACCAAAATCTTCATCACTGATATGCCTTTATTAGAATAGCTAATTAGTTGGCATCACTGTTAAATTTTAATGCAAGCATACGAAATCATGAACTGGATTTGCGTAAAATTTTGCTCACTAAAACCGATTACGAAATTTACCACCGAGTTCATAACGATTGCAATATTGTCCGCATGCATTCCGTATTAAAATATCTCAGTATTTCTTTCGGCGAGGTATAACTTTTTTTAGCACAGGCAATATTGCGTCGTGATGTCAATTAACTGGCGGAATTTACGGCATAAATTGCTTCAAGTCAATAAATCAACTACATCTACATCTACAAAATACCCTGCAAGCCACATCAAGTGTGTATGGCAGGGAGTTAGTAGTCACCAACATGCAAGACACTATACCCTAAAGTTAGTATATCTACGACTAATGATGCACTAGCATACATCGCTATTGCCTGTCACGTGGTGAAGCCTCACAAGCATGCACTACGCCACACTAGTGTTGACTGAAAAAATAAAGTACACGCAAGATATATGCCTCACACAGGCTACGATGGAGGAGTTACTGCAATCATCAGAATACATGTGCTCTAAAGTGCAAAGTAAAAAGCACTCTGGATATTTTCAATATTTGGTTTTCCGTAGGACGAAAGCATAGAGAGCTACCAGAACAGTAAACTTTCCCGGAGCGGACGATAAACTAAAGTTGAAGACAAACAGAGGCAGGCCTCGGAAACACTGTCCATCAACATCATCCTAAAGTTCAGAAGCAAGCCACAACCATGACAAGGACTGGAATCAATTTCGCTTCGAGGCTCTGAGGGCGAGACTCCCGGCGGACGGCGAGCGCAAGGCGAATTCGGTCCAGAGCTAAGAAGCGAGCGGAAAGCAGCCTTTCCTCCCTCGACCATTTATCTCTCACATTCCCCTCCTCCACGTGGACTCAAGGCGATCGCTTCCACGCAATTAATCACCCGAGGAATGGAGGAAAAACGCGCGAAGGCGGAAGTCACAACACACAGTGGCTCGTTCAATGCGGTGTCCACGCTCCAACACGGCGCGGCGGCCGATGAGTAGTCTACTGGCGATATAAACTTCACGGAGGTGGGGTGGACGATGGAGTGAGCACTGAGCCTTCCAGGAGATTCGGACGAATGTGTTTCAAGAACAATAGGCCAGAAGACATTGACACTCCCGGCACGAGGCGCCACGATGTCCATAACCAACCTCACACAGGGGCTACCGAATATCCGCACCCTCAACATGGGGACAGGCTGATTAAAGCCACCGCATAACTTGGTGGATCTCTCCAGCAAAGATCTTTTGATGAGGAATGGTGAAGCATGAATGGATGAGCGGGCGGAGGAACCTCGGGGAATGAAATGGAAAGGGGAAACTTGTCTTGACCACGCTTGATTTTTTTCTCTCTCCTGAATGCCAACAAGTTCTGCGATACTGTCTCCCGCAATTTCAAATAGTTTCCACTCGGAAGACTCAAATTCCGTCACTAGCGGAAATATTTCATCCGCAGAATCAATACAAACCTTGTAAATTTCACAATGAATTTTATTTAATACGACCGGTTTCATCGCATAGGCGACATCTTCAGATCCTGAATTTCCTGAAGATGTCGTCTATGCGATGAAACAGGTCGTATTAAATAAAATTCATTGTGAAATTTACGAAGTTAGTATTGATTCTGTCAACATGGATTTTCACAAAGTTACGCCTGAGAATATCGATTTAATCGGTTGCCTGACCAATACTGCTACGTTACAACAGATAAATTCACTTCAAGTACAGCACTCCGTTCGTCGAATCTGTGATTAAACCATGGTCTTCTAGCAGTATCAGCCCCCTCGTCGGATAACAAAAAGATCGCTACCCCTTTTGGGAGGTATTATCACCAACCGCAGCAAACAAATGTTTGTGTTTGCGGTGAGTTACGAATTAACTGTAAGGATGAACCCACAGTCTCCCAAATTCACTTACAAATGGAGTCAATAGAATGGATGAGTCGAATAACGAAGAAGATGTATGATAGATGAGTGAATGGCGTGAGAGGAAGGGGTAGACCGTGAAAATAATTGGTGAATATGGTGGTAGCGACTCTTTAGTGAAAGATTATTAGGAGTCTTAAGAACAGGAGGGCATGTATGAAGCAATTTAGGAATGCATCTATATACTACCCTGCAAGCCGCCGCCTAGGCGTGTGGCAGCGGGTGTAACGACACCAGCCATGAAATGGTAGGGAACAGGGAAAAGAAGGGAGAGAGGACAGAGTTTAATTTCATTTTAACGATGTGACGAATGTGATTGTCACGCCGTTTGTGCTATAATTACCAATGGTGAGTGGAAAGATGGATTTTTCATACCTACCAGTTTAGCAGTGCATCTGTCTAATTAAGTCGCTTCTATCAGTTCTAGAGACTGTAAGATTAATGCAAATGAAGCAAAATGGTTATGCAAGGATAGAGTAGAGTGGAAGAAATTATTAATAAAGAGCCACTATCAGAGGCATCACTCCGAGAATTAATCTCATGTGACTGTGATCACCCGGACGGGGAACGGTATGATGTGTATATACGTTATCTTAAGCATGAAGACGGCTATACAAGATGGTTGAAGGGTTGACTTTGTGCAATTTCGACATGATGTAATAATTAAAACATTTTAATATTCAATTTTGGCCTCTGGCCAATTAATAATAGGCAATTTTGGCCTCTGATGATGATGTGTTTACATTGAAACCGGTCAGGCTTGTATGTACTAGTAAAAAAAACAGTGTGGAATAAAACAAAGTTTTAATTATTACATCATGAAGACGGCATTATTATGACTATCCAGCCTGCCTTCCACTTCTCATCCCAATACCTTTCCTCCCTCTCCGAGGCGTCGGTGCGTTCCCGATGGACTCGAAATACACGGCGAACTGACCCGCAGACAAATAGAATCAAGCGGAAGGTGACTGAGAGTCAGCAAGGCGTGAATCCCGGCGCCGCGGCCGAAACAGGACCGCCCAACCCCCTAAAGAGACACGGTCCAATTCGCTTCGATGCCGTAGGAGCAATCAAGCCTTCCTTTGGATTAATCGTCGCACTATTTCTTTTTTGTCGCCATCGAGGAGATGATGCGATCAAAGATATCACTAGCATCCAGGCCGCGCACTGGAGAAAAAAATTCGAGCGATAATAAGTATGCATCCTCCTCCACAGTCCTCAGCGTCGCGTTCCACATTGCGCCCCGAAAATAAAAGTTTGTCGACGGGAAACCGCGTCTCGGTTGTGGTTCTATTCTGCGCGTGAAAATGGAGCGAGGGAGGAAGAGAAAAACCGTTACGCGGGGTTTGTTCTCGGTTGAGATGGCTGCTGGAGGATTTGGCGAGGGTTGGAGATGGTCATTCAAGCCCATGCATCGCTTTACAAGCAGAACTGAAAAAAGAGATGGCGAAAATTTCCAACTTTTACTCATTTCCGCATCGAACTCGTCCGTGGAGTAGTTTTCAGCGTGCAAAAGTGAGTGCAACGCCCGCTGCGCATATACATTCTGCAGGGAGAATCGCGAGTGTATGTATGTACAGCAAAAATAAATACGGGAAGCCCTGCCGCGCCACGATTTTGACCAAGCACTACGATAAAAAGGACTGAAAAAAGTAAGAGTTATGATACACTTTTGTGAACTTTCTGGAAGCTAAGTGTGAAAAAAAGCATTTTCCAACTTAGGGCGCACATTCTTATACAATCAAAGTAATCTAGCCGTGGCGTGTCGGAGCTTCACGCCTTTACTTTTGCCATTGACTGTACACCTTGTGAAGAGAGAAATATTAAATGGGTCGTGGACAATGCACAAAAGATAGAGCCCGTTGCCAGTAGAATAGATATACATATGTGCAAGGCGAGTGTTGCAGGGGCAGGCAATCGATGTATAGATGAAACCACACAAACTTGGAAAAGGAGAGAGGTGACGATCGGGAAAAAAGCAATAACAAGGAATGGTGGTGGGGTAAGTAAGTCAGGTGCCAGCGTTGGCTTCCTCTCGGAGAAAAGGTTGGAGGTCACGGAACTTTACGAGAGTCCCTTTATAAAAGAGGACTGCGGTAATCTTACTGTCTTCCTAGGAAGATGCGGATAGGAACAGGGGCATGCGAGCTAACACAATCGCCTCAGGGAATTGAGGTCACCCTGGAAGCACAATGCACATGTAACAATGGAAGCTTTAACCAAAGGCTTGAATTGAACTATTTTCAATCCATATTTTATTAACATTATCCCAGCTTGAACTTAGGTAAATACTTATTACCAGAACACCAACATCTCAGAAAGCAAGTTGTTGAAAATATTTGTAATCACCTCGAACATGAAAAACTCTACAAGATGAAATCATTTTCAATGGATATTTTTTAAATTGCATATTATGCGATAATGAGGTCGAGAGTGCTTAACTGGCGCTAAAGTGGGAATAAATAATTTTAAGGAGAGACAGTATGATGCTCACTCCAAATCATATAAATTCCAAATCATCGCATCAAGAAATACTAAAACGGTTTTACGATAAGAAAATAACCAAACGCCGATTTGAGAGTACTCAATCTAACTCTTCGTCCCTAGACAATAAAAATGATTGAATTTAAAAGAATTATCTTCTCACACAGAGAATATATAGCCCCGAAAATCGATTGAAGAAGGCAATAATAGTAAAAAAAAAAATAGTATATGCTTATCAAGGGATTTAATGCAAGAAAATTTTATTTTTTCTGAGTTAATATCGAGTTTTTTCCAAAAAATCTAAAATAAATACCCGCACGAATAAATGTGGCAGACAGTTTAATTTAACGCGGCCTTTCACTCGTCTCTGCAGACTCGACATCCAACGAAAAATGATGGTTGAATTTTTCCCACGGAGCTATATTTATCTCAAAATGATTGACACTTACCCATTAAACTTAGCCGAACAAGTAAACTCGTCTAGAAAAAGGCTCAACAATTCTAAAAACCATGAACTATTCTTCGCTCCAAACTTGAATATAGTTAAAGAAGGCATTTTTCTATTTTAAAAATCAGCGGAATAATCCCTTCTGTGGTCGTTCCTCAACACTCAAGTCTTATTCAAGTCGATATTGATGATCCGAATGAATTCACTGACTGCACTCGCAATATGACTCTAACCGATGGAGAACCACACTAAATACTTGTCCTATTGATTTAGCAACGCAGAATATGCATCGCTAGAGAGGAATGAAGAAACACAGGAATATCTTCACTTATCACTTAGGAAGCCAGTCACTAAAAACACTTTCTTTTAAAAAATCAGTCTAAACCTTGCGTTTTAAGCAAAGAGCCTTAGTGGCGACCACAATTGACGGTTTTTGCTTTAAATACATCTTAATAATAGGTAAAATCAGAGAAAGCTCCTGATAAACTGTCTGAATACCTAAATAGTTTCATACGCTGCACTAAGAAGAGCGGCCAGCTCGTTCAGCTAGAACTCACGAAATGTAGAAAGAGAGCTAATTTATATGGAAATCAAAAGGCACACCCATTAAAATTGAATTGATTTCCCCATTACCAAGCACAATAATGTGAAACGTTACAGTATCCGTTTAGCGTGAGAAAAAAGGTGCCTGCCTAGGATCAGAAGGCAATCAATTCATGGATACCCCTAAACATGGAACGCTGTGTAATGCGGCACGCACAACTACAAAGGCAAAGATTTCTGAATAAGAAGAAGTAATCCATATGGATTAATCCCGAGTCGCTTCCCAACCCTCCACACCGGTTGAAGTTCCACTCCCCAAATGAATAATAAATTAATTTCAAAAGCTCACTCAACTCGAATCACGATCAAACGGTTCAACTTCTCCAGTGATTGTTGTCTCAAAGCTGATTCATTCTACTGTTAACGCCGAGGAAACGTTTTTTTCCACTTCACCTGGAGAAGGAATCACGAAAAAAGTCAGACATGGTAAACGCCGAGTCTGGGAAAGTTCCTTCGCAAGATAGAACTGACTGAGACATACGTAAACTGGCCGAATTTCGGTGCACAAAACATGAACATAGTAACAACACACACACAACTTTAAAAGTAAAGGGATGACCGAACAAGTTTGAGAGAAGAGAGAAGCATCATCGCACAACGTATTCCTTCTCGAATGGAAAACTTCACCTCCCAAAGGGAGTAACCCTAAGGATTAGCCCACGGAAGGAGGAGGAACGGGAGGGATTCTGGTAAAGTGTGCTGAGAGGAAAAGGAAAGGATGAGCCGGTTGGATGGAGAGGAGAGAGTTGAGGAAGGCCCGGCCGGTACCCATTTAAGGGGCCACGCCAAGCCAACGATGGAAACACACAAGAAAACACACGCGCACGCACACAACAAACACACACTGCGTCCCCGGAGCCAATTAATCCGCGGGGGAGCCTCCTCCAGATCGGATCCGCACCCATCACCGCCAAGATAAACTTTAATTGCAATTACAACTTGCGGCCCCCCTCTCCCCCTAAGTCCGCACTGCCCCCATCCGTCGCAGTTTACTTAAGACATTATTACAGTCCCTCCGGGAGCGAAAATTAACTTGGCACTCACTCAGAACAGCCTCGGGGAGAATAACAAAGGTAGGAGGAGGGAAAGGAGGAGTAGGGATGTATGGGGGGAAGAGAGTCTGAAAAGCGTCCACACTGCTTCGCTCCGGAATGAAGAGCTGTAGAGAGAGAGGTATAAGAGGCGAGTCGACTGTGCGATGCTCTCGGATGAACATATATAAATACACAGAGAGAAGAGGGGAGAAGGTAAGGGAATGGGGAAGGTTGTTGGGAGTGTGAAGAGTGAGGGGAGAAATGCGGGAAAGGGTCCGGGGCCGGTGGCTGCGGTCATTCGGAGGGACATCGCCTGGGGACTTGTAAGGCTGAGGGTCTGGTTATATAGGGCGGGAGGGATCGGTTGGGTTGGTTAGGAGGGATGTGGAGGAAAGAGGGGGTTTGTGCTACCAATTATGCCTCCACCCATCCTTAACCCTTTCCTCCACCCCACTCCTTGTCCCCCCATCCTTCCAATCCCAGGACCAGTCCACAACCTCATCCCGAACACCCACGCAACACCATGTCCTCCCCCCCTTCCCACACACACACATACGTTCAAGGCCCGCCCCTCCAATCGCCGTAGAATGAATGGATGTGGTGGGACAGGACGAAGAGAGGGAGAAATGTGTGCGGGGTGAGGGGTTGTGGGGGGGAGGGAGAGAAGGGGGACACAAAAGGGAATATGCGCTGGTTGTATCGGGAACGGGCAGTGGGGGGATGGGAGTGGGATGGAGTGATTGCCGTGGGTGGGTGGAGGGTGGAGTTATAGGGAAGAGCAATCTGCCCCGCTCCCCTCGCCCCGTCCACATAACTCTCACGGGGATGGGAACGAAGGCGGTCATATTATCGTTACTCTTTTTAGAGTGGAGATGGGAGTCGTCGATATACACATGTACGTGTTCATTTTTCCCCTCTTCCAACCCAACAAACCAGTGCCCTTAACAACCCGCGATCGACCAAACAACATGGTGGTGGTGGTGGCGGCGGTTGCAGTGCCAGACGACGGTGAGGGGAGTCCCATTCGTTCACGTTACGGGGCACGGTACGGGGAAGGTCCCCAGAGGCGATTACGAGCGACGCACACGGCGTAGTACGGTCGTAAAAAAAGAAAAAGAATCAAGTTGCAGACGCACACAATAATACTCATCCCCTCCAGTGATGGGATGGAACGTGTTTGGGTGTGGTGGTCATGGTACTCGTACATGCTGGCATTCCATTCCGTGGGCTCTGGTTTAGAAATCTGGAGGCGGTGATGGAGATGTATCATTGGAATTCCGGTCGCTACTTGGGCGTGTTGCATGAAGAGCACTTCAGAAAAACTGTGCTTAATCCGTCGATTGGGACGGAAGCGTGTGAGATAACTGTGAGAATTCACCGAAAAATGTATTCAAAACGGGTATCGAATTGGTAAAGCGGGTAAATACAGGCTTTCTATCCCTAAGCCCGGGTTCGAATCCCGTAGGGAGTGAGGATTTTTCTGCTGAACGATCCATACGAAGGTAGGTATCTCATAGAGAGCACTTAAAGTTTAGCACTCTGTCCGTCGGATGGGAGCTTAAACTGATGACCGTTTGGAGCATTAACTTTCAGATTAGGCTAATTTCAACGCCGGGTTTCTCTCCTCCATTCCCCAAAAATAGTGCTTCCCTTACTAACCGACCCACCTGCCCTTACAGATGTTAATGACTGCAGCTTCACGCCGCCTTCCCAAATAACCAATACACCGCAGATGTATCTGCATTGAACATTAACAGTCACATTACCTAGAAATTTGGTAGCACATAGGGTAGCCCTCGTTTTGATTTTTAAAAATTCACTTTCTGCCTCACACCCTAAGGGTGGCTTAAAGAGTGATATAATAATGCAGAAAAACCAATCAATTATGTAAACGGAGGCTAATTTCCGCTCTCAGGCGGACAAGAAGGAGACCTCAACGCCTTCAGCCCAATACGAAGACCACAAAGACGCTCTAACAACGGAAAATTTGAAACAAAAAAATATGAAACGATTATCCCCCTAAAAATTATAGCTCCGCGGCTTAAACCACCCGGGACATACATCATTGCCTTCGTTAATTTGCAGCCGGTCATCGGAAAGAATTAGCGCAGAAATCGTCACATGCTAACAAAACGAACACCTTTTTTTCCTTTCGCATTGGATAAAAACCGTTGACCCACCATACGCGCTAACGAGCCAGCCTCCCTCCCCGATTCGAAAAAATCCCCTCTCGCCTCACTTCTATCGCTTCTCTCTATCTATATCTCTCTTCTTCCACGCGCCGCCCCGCCCCATCGCCATGGCAACGTCGGTCGGAAGCCGATAAGCCCCCGGGGGTCGCCGTGGCGGTGGTCGCCGCCGCCGGAATGCCCAACGTCTGCCCCACGGCTAGGTGGGGGGAGCGGGGGGCGGGCATGGAGGGCGTCCCTACCCTTTCTGGACGGACCACGGATAACAACGACGCTCATCCCTCGGAAAAACAGAAAATTACTACGGGGGGGCCACGGGTTTCCACATTTTCATTACATGAATATATATCTGACTGCTACTGACACACTGCCAGCGAAGGCGGCTGCGACGAGGAATCCTCCAGACTCCAGCGGTCATTAGAAGATAACCTCCGGAAAAGGCGAGGTTCCCGTGTTGGATAAATCCGGTAAAAAACGAGAAAGGCAAAGGAGAAGGAAAAGGTGATCCAACGAAAGAATATGGGCTCCTTCCGAGAAGTTCTACACACAGCACAGGAAAGTATAGCAACGTTGTTGCTGATAAGTTGGCGAAATAGAGTACCGCAGAGGTAAGGTTGGAAAGCGCCAGCCTGATTATCTAAAGTTCGTAGGCTCGAATCCCGACTTGGGTCTGGATAATGAGTTCGTATTAAGAATTTGACATTAGGTTAGACGGTACGATGTAACTTCAGAGGACGGAGCACTATAAAAAACTTGTCTTCAAAAATGGAATTACTTCGAGGTAAACGAGGAAATGAGAAGAAAAACTAAGCAACAGCATTAGCTTAATTTAAACGACAGGCACCAAGGGGTACACAGCTTAACGACCTAACCAACAATAACGGTACGAAGTCCTCACTTGACAATATCCTCCGAGTCGCACCTACAGAGAGATCGAGATTCACTTAAACAATTCATCGCCACAATCGATAAGTTGGTTATTTGTGGAAGACAACTGACAGCTGAAATATTTATCGCCATCGTAGCCCGGTGGGTAAGTTGATTTGGAAAGGATTATGTGGGCAAAGGAGGAAGGGTGGAGAGAAACCTGGCATCGAAATGAGCCTTACTTCAGAGAAAGGTACCAAGGGATCCACAGTTTAACGTCACATCCGAAGGAAAGAGTATGATACTTGAAGTGCCCTCCACACAGCACTCGAGTAGGGACCGGGATTCCAATGAAAAATATCCACCACTGCCGGGAATCGGACCGGGTCCTCGGGATTAGAAGCCCGTACTCTAGTCACTACACCAACCCAATCGCACCCACACCCAGGGAATCGATCCGAGACTCTGGCTGCCGGAAAGCAAGTGCTCTCAGCCTTTATTCCCACCGAATCCCCCTTGAAGCAAGTCCCTTATCTGCTGGTCGGCGGGATTTGAACGCGATCGCAAGAAACCTCTGGGGAGGCCGCCTGCCGCTGCTTCACCTTCTCGAGGTTCTCGACCGACCGACCGCTCCTGTCATACCTCTTCCTCCTCCTGCTGCTGCTGGAGTGACGGGGGGAGAGGGGGGCGGGAGAGGGAGAGAGAGGAACGACGGCACAGGTGCACAAGTAACCTTCGAGAGTTATTCGCCTCCCGAGACTCGGCTTCTTCCATTGCCCACCGGCTTCATCCTCCCCTGCTCCACCCTCCCCCTTCCAAGTCCGACAGACCACTCCCTCCCCTTCCTACCTGCCCGCCAACCCCTCCAACAAACACGCCCCTCCTAACCCACGCGAGGCAACAACAGGGGGAGGGGCAGGCGGGGGAAAGAGGGAAGGAGAGAGCCAAGAACGTAGCCAGGTACGCGTGCACGAGAAGCCCCCCCCTCCGCCCGGCTCTTCTTCACACAGGTAGAGGCGGAAAAAAGTTAGGAAGGGAGTTGGCGATGAGGAAGAAAAGAAGTGGAGGTTCATGGGAGCACCTTTCGTCCCTCTGCTGGTGGGGTGGGGAAAGTGAGTGAGGGGGGGGAGGAGGGGAGTGGAGGGGCAGAGGGAGGAAGAGCGGCAAAAGGGGACTGAAATGGATGGAAGGGCTTCACGGAGCGTTGCGTGCGTTCGTGTCGTTATACTCAGGAGGGAGTCGGGGTGGCGGCGCGGCGGGGGCGGTGAAGGTGGTGGGGGCGGCACATTGGCGGGAGTCACGGACCGGGGAGCAAGGTGAGGCCAGCAGGCACTACGGGGGGGGGAGTGAAAGGGGGTGAAAAGTATTTGGGAAAAAGTTGTGCCCCGGTTTATACCCCGCGAATCGACTGGTAGATGGACGACTTATCGTGGCCGGCACTGCCCTGAGAAGAGGTGAGAGGACACTTCCAGGGGAGCAAGCGGTAAAACGTTTTGTGCCGGTCTTTACCCTGTAAATCGACAAGTAAGATGGACTGGATGGATGGCATTGCTTCTATCGTCGCCCAGCCCGGGCTTCTGGTTTAACTACGCAAGGTGGGAGAAAATACGAAGAGATAAGGAGTAGTGGGAAGAAGAATTATTTCTTTTCGCGGTCTCCACCAGGCCAGGAACTCCATGGTAGCTGATAATTTGAATTAAAACTTGTGCATCGACCTCGGAGTTTTTCTGAGAGACAATCTACCTTCACTCAGAAGTCCTGAGGACGAGTCTTGAAGTCTGATTGGAGAAGAAGAATACCTTAATGAGCCACGTGGGCGATATCAAGAGTCGCATACTGCGAAACGTCGGCGACCATGGACTGCCTGACCCAGTGAAGATGCTGAGAACACTTCAACATCAGATGAGCCGGGAAATCACTTGAGCATACAAAGTGCGGGGAAAAGTTATTGGGTACAACCACTGACTTCCCGGAATTTCGGACGACCAAACTTTTTACCAGTATTGAGTAAGAGTGGGAATTATAAAAAAAATAATGAAATTCCAGGGGAGAAAAAATTGAAGAGGGTATCCTTGGGCCACATCCACCCCAATAAAAAAACCATCCCGCCAACCCCCCATTGTGCTCTCTCAACCGTGATAAGACAAGCCTCGAAAAACCCCTAGCGCGCGCGTCGACCGTTGGAAGTCGAGGCGATTCGGAGGACTTCCCAGAGGCTGCCGGGAAGGGAACACCTACGCCGATGCGGTCTCGGGTGGCCGCCGCGGAAGGCACACACAAACACACACACCGGACGAAGCCGGACGAGCGAATCGAAAGGGAGAAGAACAAAAGACTGAAGACCGAGATGAAGGCGTCCACGGGAGATTGCGACGGTTGAAATCCAGCCGCAAGAAAGTGTCATGACGACGTCTCAAGAGATCTACGTATTCTCTTGCCCTTACATATACGTGCATATACATCCGAGCCACTGACCGCCGGCTTTCATTTCACACACAACACACACCTTGAGATAGGGTGGCCTTGATCTTGGCCGCCGACTGGGGTCGTCTGGAAGGTCGGAGGAAGAAAAAAACCAACTGACGCCACGGCCAAAGATTGGGGACGCGCTAAAAAGGTAAAGCCGTTCGAAAAAAGTGCGAAAAGAAACCAATATAAAAAACAAAGCATAATCGAGCGCCGAAGAGGAGCCTACACGACTTGACTTTCGCCTCCTCAAACCGCAAACAATTCTCCCGTTAAAAAGAAACGCTCCGCACGGTAGGAAAATGAAGACTCACCGTCGAAAGGGTCCCTTCTTCCTTGAGCTTCTGTTCCACGGTCTTCTTTGAGTGGGCCGCGGAGGTCCCTCGGGGTATCGCCGAGGCGAAGATCAGCAGGGACACGACGAAAATGCTGAGGGGCCGCGAGGAGAGCCTCACGGCTAAAACATCCATCGCTAATGTCGGGGTTGAGGTCTTCGGGCGGCGTGCCTTAAACCCGCGAGTCCAGAAGCGTTTTGATAGATCGGGAGAAATGGAAAAATATGATTGATGGATCCTCTTTGTCGAAAGTTTCCGTGCACCGTGTATATAGAGAGAGATCCTGCACTTAAAACTAGCTCTGTATGCCTCCTCCGGGAGACTCCGTTCAGGTCGCTCTCTCACTCGACGAAGGAACGGTGGATGAAAAAAAAATCCCAATTCAGAATGCTTCCTCCACCCCCTTCCTGGCAACCTGGGCCTCGAACCCCCCCACTCCCAACAAAAGACCTTCCTCCCTTCTTTCTCTCTTATTATCTTCTTTGCTCTTTACTCTCTTCGGCTTTCCTCTTTGTCTCGTCCTCGCTCTCCACCTCTTTAACTGAAACGTCTCTACCTGACCACTCTCCGCGGCGAACTGACTCCACGACTGGCGCTCCCGCCTCCCCGCCCCCCTCCCCTCCCTGAACCTCCCCCTCCACCCTCTCTCCTCCCTTGCCGCCCCTCCGCTCTCCCCCTCCACGACCTCCCCTACCTTCTCTCCCTCGCGCCCTCCCCTCCGCACCGCCAACACTGGGATGACGCAGTTCCGTCGCTGACGTCACGGTTTTCTCTCTAGCGTCGTCGACGCGACGCGTCGCTCAGGGGGGAGGTGGTGGGGGGTTGGATACGGGGGCGGTGGGAGGGGGAGAGAGGAAGGGGGAATGGTTCTGGGAGTGGGGTGGATAAATAAAGAGGGTGGAGGGGATGGGAATCGGTGCGCTGGCAAGGGATGTTAGGATTGGGGTAGGGGTATATGCCGTAGGTGGAGGGCGCAAAATATATATATATATGTGTACAAGGGGTTTGGTGTTGGACTGGGCTAGGTGGGATAATGCCTTGACCCCCTCCCGCATCCCCCACCATACACCCTCATGCCCCCTCTCTCCCTACCTCCTACAAAAACCCGTACTCCTTCCTCCCCGCTCCATAACCCCCTCAGCTTTCCTTCCTCTTCATCCTCCACGGGGTAGTAACGATTCCTCCTCACGAGGCCAGATTTGTGTGTAGGGGGAGGGTTGGGGGGGTCGAGCGAAAAATATGGGCGATGCAATGCATGCAACTCTCCTACCTCCTCTCATACTACGCCTCCAGCGCTTTGGAGGTCCTCGAGAACTTCATTTTTACACTTGGTCGGGTCATCTAGTTGTGGGTAAAGGGCTTTCTCAGGCGGATAGTGGGGTAGGCTCTTTTGTGTGATTGAGGAGGATTGAAATGCGGGTGGCGGTGTGAAAAAAACGAAGGACCACAAGACTAGCAGCGGGTCTTTCAGGGGATGGGTAATGGGTTGTCCGAAAGTGATCCAGTAAATGTGACCATTTCCCGGGACATACCTCAGTCTTACAGGACGACGTGCGACATACCGCTGAATTTAGTCCTTTGGCATCTCCTGCCCGCCAGCTGCATCTACTGCCGAACCAGCTGTATGCAGTCGATGGCGCTAATTGACCCTCGTATACGTAGTTACCTACTAATCGCGCCCCTCACGGAGGATGTCTCCTCATGAATAAATTTTCAATATTTGAAGGCGTTAGGGCGATAATGACAGAGAAGCAATAATGTTAAACACTGTCATTATTAATCAAAGGCGGGATAAGCTGGTTGATTTACATCAGCAGATGTGAGGCCTGAATTTTCAATACCGACCTTCCTCTCAGGACATGAAAAATGTGAATGATGTCCTCACAAATTATATAAATATATCTCCTAAAAATTAAACGCCTGACCACAAGTGGGGTGAAGCAAGAGTCTCATAGAAAATGTGGTAAACTTTTGAATAGTGCACAAAATAATTTATTTAACTTTCCGATCAAGGTTTCGGTTCACGAAAGTATTATCAAGGTGGCTGTACGGAGCAAATATACATGCAGGAGGGGATGGAGAGGAGTGAATAAGAGCTACATGCATATGTATTTGCTCAACTCTCAAATATAAATGCCCAGATAATGACTTGGTAAATTAATACCGTGGCTGGTAAATTTAATAAATTACTTTGTGGTCAACACTAAATTCCTATCATTTTTTTCTAAAATACGCAAAGTGGCGCTTGAAAACATTTTTTGTCCAAGATTCTCATGTTCGAGTAATTCTTTATAGTGAAAAAAATTTAAAACAATCTTGGGCGAACCTCTTCTTCATGATTAAAGAGTTAAGGAATGTTAGCCCTTCAATTTACTATATTCTTTTCATTATTAGGGATCATGGTGATAACGAGGCTGTATTACATTTCCACGGTAGTTTATGAAGCAACGACAATGTTTTCAGTGTGTAATTCCATTTTCAAGGTCAAGGGTGAGGCATTGCACCTTACTGACACCATGGCCTCAAGAAAGTTTGAACTAGATTTTTCGCTATTCATGATAAAGACCAAATTTCAAATATATATTTTTTTAATTTAATCAATTTGAATTATTATGAAGTAATCATTGAAATATTAATGACACAAAACTCTAACTTGTATGATTGTGTTTCTAAAGAATTAAATTAAATATGCATGCTTGAGACCAAAGCTAGACACAATTGTTTCTCGCCATACGCTGATAAAAGCCTTCTCAACCCAAGATTTGTTTTGCGGTTTTGTAAAATATAGTGCGGAAAGAAAAAGTAGATTTGTTTGTCAAAATAATTGACAAAATATACAAACTACGCACTGTTATATTTCTGGTGTGATGTTTGCGTCAGAATTGTTCATTTTTTAACAATAGAATAGAATAGAAAAAAACATTTATTGTCCTAGGAGCAATACCTCCTATGGGGCAGAATTTTACATTAAAACATAATTTGCTTGCAAAGGAAAAATACATAGTATACAACACATAAAAATATAAAATTGTCTCATTTTTACGTAAAATAAACAAGTAGGTACATAAGTTTCATTTAAGGTGATTATAAAATGCGAGCATATTTAGCAAATTTAGTGAAAATTCAAAACGCGATAGAAGTCCAACGAATATTACAAATCATAACTTAAACCTTTCATATCAGGCATCAAGACAAATACACAAATGATTTACAGCATTAATTTGTTATTAAGAACCAATTCCAATTTTCAATACATATTCAATTTGTGGTACACAATAACATAATTTATGGTTACACACATTTGGAAGTTTATATTAAAAATATTTTGCTTGCAAAGGAAAAATACATACAAATTCAGCAGAGTGCAAAGAATTCTCCCGGATTACAGATTTGGTTGTTGTCTCGCCACTGCGATCTGGACAGCCTAAAGCCACTGGGGTGTCATCATTACGATTTGAGCGAATTTTGGTATCACAGACGGTACAATACAAGGTTTTCTGCAGGTCCACCAGCACTTGTAGGTCGTTCTCAGACACGGACGTACAGGAAATGTGGTGTAGTTCCTTGCAGCCGCTACAAGTGAGAAGTTTCTGGGTGCGTTTAGCTACTTGACCACACAATGTCTCTATGGAGCACACAGCCATACCATATCGTATGGAAAACGACTTCTATTTATGACAAATATCTTGGAAAGTAGCGCGGCAAATTTTTGATGATTTGTAACATTAGAAAGAAGAGGTAACTTTATTTAGAATGAGGCCAAATTCATTAAATTCCTATGTGAATAGATATCTCGCTAAAACTACCTTAATATGCTAATTAGAAATTTTCTGCTGTTTCCACCTGCAACATATATATACATTTTATATATTGAAGTGTATCTGTGTGATAACTCCCTCAGTGTCAACAGATTTCAAAAGTTCGGCTTTCAAAGAGTGGTGGGTAAAGTTCTGTCTTCTAATTCAGGTTACGCTTTAAAAACACATATTTCTAATTACTCAGTATTTATGTTCATGACACTGAAATACTGGATTGATGGAAATGTCTCTTCCATCAACAACAACTGGATGAATGTACCATCATGAAAATATACTTCAAACCATGCCACACCAAAACAATTTTTCAACCTATCCAAGAAATTCGAGAAATCAAGACAGTGGTGTTGGAAAACGCCACCATTGCATCGTGCGAGAAGTCACTCGCTGTTTGTCATCATTTTCCAATAACCTGCAGTCCGATCGCTCGCCCCATCACTCATCCTCGGGAAAGGATTCCATGATAGGCACAGCAGGTACAGTTCAACCTCCCCGGAAGTCCATTCTCTCCGTCAAGGAAACTCGATTTTTCTTCCGTTATCATTTTCTCTTTTCATCCCTCCAGGCACGACCACCCTCTCCCATCGCACGGCCCGCCCCCTACCCCGTCTGCCAAACAACGCTGTGGCGAATTTTTGAGGGGGGTACGCAGATGTCGTTCTGGGTGGGAGGTAGTAGGGGGTAAGTGGGTTGGAGAAGAGGGTGGAGAAGGGACGGAGAGAGAGTGTGTGCTCGGTAAGTTTCGGACGGAAAAGTTTTCGGGAGTGGTCGGGTGGAGTTTGTGGGGGTTGGGAGGGGGCGATCAGAACATGGCAGAGTGAGGTAGTCGGAATAGTGGAAGAGATATCGCAAGGTAGACAAGGGCAGCAATACAATACGCTGCTATTTTTTTCCATTGTCTCGGCAGAACAAGAAGTCCGGATGATATGAACATGTGGTTTCATAGAAGGATGACGAAAACGGAGATTACGCAAATAGACAGAAATAAAATCACAAAGAAAGTATTTCTACATAGAGTTGGGTAGACATGATGATTGATGAAAACTCAGCAAGGTAGAAGTATAGATGGGCGCCGAGAAGGGTGACTTCGGCGGTGGCGTTAGGGGGCGAAACGGACGGCGGTTGCATGTACTCCGTTGTATTTAGCGGCGCCGACGGTGTAAACTGACAAATAGTCTTATTTTATGCATAAATGAAAAGTCACCAAGTTCATAATTTTTTTTTCTTTTTCAGGAGTTATTGGTCTTTTAATTTGTAAATTATTTATTTCTCTTCACAGATTTATCTCTCTTTCGTTTTTATATATATTTATTTTATTTTTATTTAAATTATTTATCTTTCTTTCTTTTCTTTTTCTTTGAAAGAGGAAAAAATAATTATATTATAAGAGGTCATGAATAGGAATCATCTAATGATCATAATTATGTTTCAAACGTCTTAATGAGTCTAAAAATGGTTTTTATAAACACTAAAATGCAAACTGTCACAAATATATAAATACAGTAGTTGGTAATCACAGCAATACTAACAATAGTAAACACAAATAAAAAACTCTTTGGTGCACTGCGCACATAGCTAACGGCTGCGCACATAGCTATTATTACGGTTACGGCCTACGGCTGGTGCACGAAACTCTTGCATACATCGTGATAATCATGAATAAAAACTTGTTTTCCGACACGGAGAGGATCCGTGCGGTTTTTATTAGCTGTTAGAAAAAGTCCTGCAACACTGAATATGCGTTCACTAGGCGTGCTGGTGGCCGGCACGCACAGATATTTCCGCACCGCCGCGCCGTTGCCAGCCACGGAAACTGAAGGCGCCTGTCTTTCCAGTACCGCAGCAAATCGTTGTCGGCGACGTCCTCCAGCACGGAACTGGTGAGGTTCAGGCGGAACTCCCCCTCTACAGCTGCGGCCCTCGAAGGCTCTACCATCGAGTGCTTCTTGCTGAGTTCCCGAAAGTGTTGCGCTGTCTTGGCGCTAGAGGAAGAAGGGGTTCGGTTTCAGCAACCGCAGCCTCAAAGTTGACGTAGAGTCAGTCCTCCTTTATGTCTCGGAGTCGATCATGGAGATAGGTTTCTCCGGTGCGTCCCGCCGCCTGCGGCACTTAGTCATTCACGTTCGACAAGTTGCAGAACTTTGAATCCAACAACGTAGCCATAATCACAAGGTCACTCACGGGGATGCTCCGGTCAACAAGTTCCCTCATACGACGCTTGATATCGACAATTGCGATACTACCATCTTCATATTCTTCTAATTTGAATTCAATTACCGATCTGCAACAGCCACAATAAATTTGTTCCAGCGTACAACACGGAAAAAAGTTCGTTCCCAGGATGAATATTTTTGTTGCTTTTGGGACAGCCAAGAAAAAATGTTCCAGGAAACAAACTTTTTATCGAGATGAAAAAATCGCTGTGGTAGCAAAAAGGTTTGTTCTGGAAGCAAAAACCGATTTTTAAAGCTTTGGTTCCACCAACAAAACCGTTTTGTTATCACAGAGGTTTTTGTTCTGAAAACATACTGTTGCTGTCCGAAACAGAACTTTCTTAACATTCCCAAAGCCAACTAACATATTCGTTCGAGGAACAAACTTTTATCTGTGAAAGAAAAACGCAAAATGACGAAGTTTGCTTTCTTGAAAATGCAAAACGAAAAAGTTAAAATTTGCGGCTCGGCGAATTTTAACTCGCAGGCAGCGTGGCGCCCATCTCTAGGTAGAGGAGACCAACTACCAATTGGAAACACTCTTGAGGCATAACAGAATGGCAAAAAATAATGGAAGTTGAAACAAATGGGAAGATTTTCGGAGGAATACCTAGGATGGAATACCAGTGGAAAATCATGAGGAGTATTTAGGTAAAGACTTCAGCCCAATTTTGAGAATACCGGGACTAGCCACGGTAGTTACCTTTACGGAGTTACCCGCAAGTGCACATAAGTGCGATATTCCACAGAGGAAAAATCATTCTACTTGACCGGGACTCGAAACCGATTCGGAATTCGATTTCGCGCCGAGTGCTTTAACCAGTTTAAGCTACCGAGGCTTCCTTTTCCCCTGTGGGGTGTTTGGTGGCTTTATAGGAACATGGTGGTCAGGACTGATAGACATATAATGTCATTAGCAATCCAAAGCGTGCGCTAAGCGCCACAAAGGCTTCAGAAAAAATAAAGTATTTATAGGCGTAGCGAAACTTGGTGGCACTTACTTGTGAAGAGAATGACGCAAAGGAGAGGAAAGCATTCTAGTTAAATGTGGTAAATAGCGTCCATGTCTTCCTCTAGAAGGATGTCCTTCTGTACCTTTGCCCGCTCAACAACGTTTGATTCACCCTCAGTGACATATAATTCCCCGCCGATGAGTGCCACCAAGTTTTGATATGCCTATACCTGAAATGAGAATGGAGTGAAGAGCTACGCTAGATCATCCTTTGTTTAATGACTGGTGATGAGTTGAATAATTTGCTTTTCAAATGCTCCCAATGCAACATTTATATTGCATCCTCTAAACAAAGACGTTAATCCTAAGATAAGAAAAACAGCATGTCTGATGGGATTCGAACTTACTACCGTTGGATTACAGACTACGAGGCTGGCGAGTAATCAACCTGACCATATTCTTCTCCATTCTTAGCTAGTCAAATAGGTATTACTACAATAAAAACAATCGAGTAGATATATTATCGTAAAAGGTGTACTGTTTCAGTTTATTGTATGGATAAACAAACTTTTATATCACCTGATAATGCCGCCGTTAGGCTTACGGCTTGGTCTTGAACACTGCCGCATCCTTAAAGAGCCTCTCTTGGCGGAACAAGGAGTGTGACCTTATTGTGAAAATGTTACCTCTCCTCTCTCCACAAAAATTAACGCACGTACTTAGAAGTAGTTTGCTGTACCAAACTAGGACGGAAAATTACTAAACTGTAATATCGTAGCATAATTCCGGTCCTCAATGATTAGAGGACACATATTCATCCGTAAAGTACGCTTCAAATATTGGAGACCTTATTTTAAACGCAGCGAGATTCAAATGAGGGTCCTACAAGCTGCTTGTCTTATTGTTGCTTCGAATTTCGAAAGGATAAAAGAGTCAAGAGACTAATAAGTAAAGGGATCTTTGTGAAAATCAACAAAAATATGGAATTATGTCCTGTAAAAAGCCAGAAAAATTCTTTTTAAAGTAAAGTTTTAAAGAACATAAAATGATAGTGAACTTTTCGATGTACGGAGAAAAAAAAAATAACGATGGTATAAAAGCAATTACTATTCTTACTCAAATTTTAAATTAGTTATTTAAAAAATACAAAACTCGCATGGATCTCTTCGCTCTGGAAGAGGGAAAACTCATTTCCAGTGGAAGGGACCCGACTGCCTTTCCTACTATTTTGAGTTCTAAGGGAGGTCCAAAGAAAGATCAGAGCAATTAAGGATGCCTAGCTAAAGACCTTATTCTTCACGTATTTTCAATTAGGGAAGAGAAATGCCTGAGAAAAAAGAACGAGGAAATAGGGAATAATATTCGTTCCGAGCAACACTCGAGAAAATTATCCAACTAAAATATGGTAACTTTATTTGAGCCTAAATTAAATGGAGTCGTACCGTAAACTAAGACTTTAATTTATATCAATATAGTATGTTCATACTTTGCCAGTCAACTCAAGGGTCTGTGGCATGGAATGAATATGAATCAAATATCCGCGAATCCACCATCAGCAATGGCTCCAGAAACTGTGAGTAGTAGACAAGTATTGATGGGTTAAGAACAACTATACAATTATAATTTGAGGTTTCAGGCGTGATGGAGTGGAAACGGAAAATAACTGCAATTAATGAAAATGAGCAATTTCCACAGGTATAACATTTATTGCACGACCGGATTCGCTTTTTACAGCATCTTCAGGGCCTGAAGATGCTGTAAAAAGCGAAACCGGTCGTACAATAAATGTTATACCTGCGGAAATTGCTCATTTTCAGTAATTGCAGTTAACTATACATTTCCTTAAATATTTGAGCTATATATTTAATATTCACTTTGATAAAAGAAAAACATAAATGTTTACGAGCTGATTATAGCAGCCAGGGCACTGAAAAGACCCTGACTGCTACGAACAACCAATCTACCATTTTCTAATGTCAGGGATTTCGATCCTATTATGAAACACAATTTAAACCTTTCCGTTCGACCGTCTATTACGCTAATCTTATGCTCATGATCTAAAGTCGGCTTAGATATTAGGAGTTTGCAAAATATTTTTGACGTCATTTCATAGGAGATCATCTTCGAGTTCAATCATATTTGGCATTCACATGGGCATTCATAAACAGGGGCAGGGGGGAGCCGCGGACTACCCCTCACCCCTCCCGGGAAAAATAAAAAAGGGAAGGGAAAATGTAATATATTTATTGTTTTTGCAGGATTACATTAATATTTTAGTAAAAACTTTAGAAAAATGTCATTACCCTGAGATGTTCCAAAAATGTACTCCTGAGACACCAAATTAACTAAACTTTCCGGGGGAGGGCTCCTCAGATCCCCCCTTCTTAAACCTATGTCTTGCCCCCCCCCCCTTGAAAATATTGTATGGGCACCCGTGTATCTAGAGTAAGAATCATAGCCAAAGATTTATCAACACAACTTACAGTTAGGTACTATACGTTAAAGAATCAATCTAGCATGCCAATTTAGCCCACCTGAACGATCACTTCAGACGAAATTGTCGACAAGATTCAACGTACAGACCCGGTTTGAAATTTCTGGTTAGCGCTCACCGCAAGTTGATGATGTTAGCCTTAGGTTGACTTGATATTAACCGAGAGTGTGTGTTTTGAATGTTACACCAGATTGTCGCATAGTTGACGTGACGGTTATCAACGAGAGAATTCGTAACGTTAACGTAACACCTTCGGTTTTCATACCAAGAACATATTTAGCCAGAAATTATCAAACCGGTTCTAGTCTAAAGTATAGTCACTTTTAGTCTAAATTTTTAATTAATTATAATATCGATTCTCATTGAAGTGCGCAGGAATCAAATTAGGAAACAGAAAAATATTTATGTCATCGTCAGATACGAGATCGTTCTTGAATTCGTATAAAATATTTTAGGGTGGGATTCATAGCCTACTTCTTATACCAAAGAATCTATTTAACTTGTTAATTTATCCCAGCTCAAAGATCAATTTAGCTTGAATTGTTTACTACAGATATACTTATAGCTAATACCACCCTTAGTCTAAATTTTTACCTGATTTTGAAATTGGTTCTCATTAAAGTTGCTGGTTTTGTACTGTACCGAGCTGCCAACCTTACAGATTTATGTGGAAGATGAAAGGACGGCTTTCGTCATCGTCTTTAAGACTCGGGGTGAGGTTCTGAAGGCGCGAGACGCCCGTGGACGAAGGAGTCGGGGACTGGGGGGTGAGGAGCGGGGGGGGGGGAGACATTGCAGCAAGTAAGGGTGTGGTGTGCGTGGGAGGAAGTCGGCAATCCCTTCCCCTACAAATGCGTGCTAGCCAGGGGGAAGGAAGGAGGGGATCCCCCTTCATCCCCTCCCCTCCAATCCTCACCCTTCTTTCCCTCCCTTGACTCATGTTTCCGGAGACACGATTGAACTTTTATATTTTTTTTTCGCCAGAAGCTTCCCTCTGGGCGAGGTGGGACTGGCGGGCGGGGGAGTGGGGTAGGGGGGAATTTGGGGAGGAATATGAAGGCATGGACCTTATCCTTGGGGCTCGTTAGGGCGGTGGGAGGGATGGCTTTTGGGGAAGAGAAAAGGTGAGGAGAGGGTTGGGAGCCGTTGTTTGAATCTTGGGTGGTTTTGGAAGGGTTGGATTTGGGTTTAGCGTAGAGGGAGGAAGGGAGCGAAATTAGGAGTTTCTCCCCTCCCATCCGTATCCGAGGTGAGCGATGGCGAGTTCTCTGCTCGGGAAACTTCTTCCTCGGGCCGGGTGGCTAAATATTCGAAGCGGCCCTTTGGTTAGATTTCTTTTTGCACCTTAGCTGAAGCTGACCGAATCCGTTTTGTTAGGAAGGGACAGAGGCTCGGTGTCTGGGCAACCAGTAAATGTACCTAGTAGTTGTAGGTTCTTAAGAGTGCGGCAACATCGAGGTCATTTTTCGCCAAGTGAGTAGCTATTATTCTTAACCTTGACGTATGTCATACACTGAGGCAAATCTTAATATTGAAACGACAGAAGAGCATCATAGACGCTTATATGGGTGAGTCATACAAAAACACTACCCGCAGAATAATTACAAACTCAGTATCTGTTAGGGAAGTGGGGACATTGAAATTATTACCACGGGCAAAGTATATCTTTCCTCTGATAAGTAATTTACATCCAAGATGCTTTTTACGATCAATCAGACGATGCCGAGCAGTCAAAAGAGGTCGCAATTGTCGTAGTAAAGTGAAACCCTCGGCTCCGTGAATAGAAATAAGTGCCTTTTGGCGGGACTTACGACTCGGCATTTCATTCGAAATAATCGATTGAGACAGAATTGGTTGACTTAGGTGGCATCTGAATATTTATAAACCAGAAAACTTTACCGTAAGATATTACCGTCTACGAAGATTTCATAGCGCACAATTCATTATAACAAAATGAAATACATACCTTTAAACTCTCTACTCGAACAATAAAGCCGACTCCGTAAGAGTTGCGTGCTACAATACTGTTGACAATACTTGGTAGTTATCGGTGGTTTTTTACTCAATATAAAATTTTACTGCGTTTATGAAAATTTAAGCGTTTGCATTATTGAGCATAAAAATAATTTAAATTTGACAAAATAACTGCACTGCCAAACAATAAATATTAATGAGGCTGAGATCGAATTGCATCATAAACTCAGAATATGATAATCCATAAAGTATGTCCATGAAAACCAGATATTTTAATTTATGTTTAAAGTTCGTTAGTTTCTGATTATCCGGAAAGCGGGACACCTTAAGGACGACCTTGATCCACTAATTGATTGTTGGCCTTCATGAAAGTGAACCATCATCTTTATTTATTTGAGAAGTCCCCAAAAACGACAAAAAGGCTTATTACATTGGTCGACAAGCAAGCAAATAAATTAGTCACCTCTATCTCTCATTAGCTGCCGATTCAATCGACGAAATTTGTGACATAACCAGTTGATGACCAACTTTTGAAAGAGCAAGTGAATAAGCAATTTTGTTGCCATTCATACCCGGAAATATCAATCTTAGTAATCTCTTCATTTCATAACGGCGCACTTCTTTATGACACTCAAAATCCAATTGCTTTCATTCTCGACTGCAAAAGAGCTGGGCAATAAAAATATTTTTCTCAGCGCGGAACTTTCAGTCATTACCTACCCACTCCTTCTATGCCTTTAGAACCTTCGCATTCCCATTCGAAGCTTTTTCTTCTCGTCATTCGCTTCTTAAATGGGGGAGAGGGGACGTCATCCATTTCAGAAAACCCGAGGCCTGAGTCAGCTCTTCCCTTCGAATGCGAGTATTTAAGCTCTCAAAAAATCCTCCAATACGTCCTTTTTTTCTCTCTTCGTTTTGAAAGACGATCCCTCTCTCTCTCTCTCACTCTCTCTCCTCGTTCCGGAATCCGATGCTCGCTGCCTATCGGACCTGTCTGCGTTAATGGAGGCTGTGGAGATGTAAAGATGGACGGGGAAAGTGATGATGCGAATGGCGAGGAGCAGGGGAGGGGGACTAACGGCCGTGGTGTTGGCGGAAGGGGGGGGGGGAGGGGGAGGGGCTTTTGCATACAAGAGCGAGACAGAGGTCTGGGCGTTGGAGGGGGATGCTCAAATATGAACAACGAGAGGCGTAGAGCAAATTGAGTACCCATCGCACAAACGTCGGTCTATTTGCTCGAAAGCGTAAATGAACGATGCCCAAATACATATCGCATTCACCGGGGCCTCGACGCCGCCGTTTTCCGGTATAAATTCGATATCCGCCGGCGGTCATCTCCCTCCGGGAATATCGGTATTGTATTTTGAAGTGGTCGCGTTCTAGATTTCCCGGTTTATCTTTTTCCTATGGTATGAATTACAAAAAGAAAACCTTGCGTTACACTCGCAAATGTTTTAATTTTCGTTAGAAAAAAATTGAATTGGGTTTCATCGACATTTGATTGATCACACCGATCCAGGTTTCAACGCGTAACCGTCATTTTCAATTTCTCCTTGAAAATTAGGGTTACCCGTTGACAATGATGAGGAGAAATTGAAAATAACGGCTACCCGTTGGAAATGGGTCGGTGCAATGAAAAAAGGGTGGGTAAATGCAATTTTTCTTTCCTTACAAAAATGAAAAATTCCCACGAAGTTAAGGTGGTTCCACCACAAATTGACTTAATTATCATTATATTCGTATTCTGTATACGAGTAGAAAAATTTGTCCTCTATCTGATTGAACAACAAATTGTTACCTTTACAATCTATTTTATTCTCCAATCGAACTTTGAAATTATATTGTGTTCAATATGAGAATGGGAGAAAAATGGGGAAAATAGTTCCATGGTTTCAAGCTCAACTATGTGGAAGTTGAATTTCACAAATGTAAAAGTAATTTGGTTCCCTTCCACAGATTTATTTTCCTGGTACGACATGTTTCGACACAGCGGTGTCATCATCATCAGATGATGACATCGCTGTGTCGAAACATGTCGTACCAGGAAAATAAATCTGTGAAAGGGAACAAAGTTACTTTTTCATTTGTGGGGAAAATAGTATTTTTTCCATAAAATATAAATGCCATTTTCGAGGAAAACTGTATAAGAATAACTAATCCCGATAAAATGAACAAAAATAAAATTTAGGCATTTCACCACCTTATTTTGTGATTTATTAGCCAATAACTGATATTTGAAGTCAAAATGCGGTAATTACATAGAAATCGTCGGCTCGTCGGCTTAAGTCGGCTCCTATGGCTGGAAAAAAGTTCTCATTTAAATTTTATACGTGGAATAATCTGCATATTTTGTACATTAATTTTGGTTTTCTATAGGTGAAGCAGGTCATCGCCAAAAGCGGGGTTTATAAACTAAACTAACAACACGGTTGAATTTAGTAGTTGCTTTGACCCACCAAATCACGGTGGAAGCGTAAAATTTAATCTTCAGCACCTTCTCTAACACCAGGTTTCGAATACTTATGATCTTTTCTGATCTGCATTTCCAATGGCCCATGTTTCCGATCCATAGAGTACCACGCTCTACTCGGATTCTCTCACATACTGTTTCCTCGTTCGTAGTCCTTTCTTCTTTGAACCCAGTAGTTGCCTTTTACTCATGAACGCTTTCTTAGCTTGGGCCATTCTACGCTTGATATGCGTTTTACTTCTTCCGTCCCACGTGATGGTGATTCCGCACCACATATCGGTACTTAAGTTGAAACTATGGTCAGTAAATAAATATTTAGTGCGAATAAATTCTATCAACGTTCCTTTTTTTTGTTTTTACGATGGAACAATTCCACGGAGTTTAGCATGTGTTATAAGTATTAGGATATTCGCATAAATTTTCAGTTTTTCCTGTCCTACCCTCTCCGTGGTCTTCCAATATTTTGGGCGTCGCACGGTAGTCACACATCGCACTAGGCCTCCCCACCGATTATTAATAGGAACTGCCACCCCCCACCTCCCCCGCCTCTTAACAGGAGGGGAGTGGGATGGGGTGAAGAGGGCATTGGAGATGTAGCGTCGGACTGTGTCTACTCGTCAACAACACTTATTTTCCATTTTTTATCAGGAAATACTTCTATCTGGCACAGAGCAGCTCTTCCAGCTTCCAGTCTCTTTTCATTCCTCATCCAACCATCCTCTGTTTGTCTACAACCCCCAAACAACAAAAACATTTCAGCAATCCATCAAACATTTACACACTAAAATAATTGAATCGAAATTGGAAACTATGACGTGGTGGAAGGACACCATAATATCAATTAAGAAACTTTGTGACTTCCATTGTTTTTTTTTTTTAAGAACGACCGGTTTCAGCTGTCAAGCCATTTTCAGGTACATTCCTGAAGATGAAGGGAATTTACCTGAAGGTAGCTTGACAGCCGAAACCGGTCGTTCTTTTTCAAATGAACAGTGGAAATCACAAAGTTTCTTCATTGCTGTCACACTAATATGAATTAAAACATTTAAACAAAAAATATACCAAATTAAAACAAAAACCAAAACGAAACTAAAGAAGTTTCAAACGTTAGAGAGGTAAACGCTGCGTCTCCTACGCCAGTCTCCTCTCTCCACTACTTCCTGTTTCGTGAGCGGCCAAAAAAAGGTGCGTGAATGAAGGAGGGCTTGATTAAGAAGAAAGAAATGGCGGCGTTGTTGAGAGTGCTTGTGTGAGTGTGCCAGGTCAGCGTGCACGTAAGAGGGGAGGGGGTTTCCTCTGACCACGCCTCGCTGGAACAACAAGTGACTAAAATGACTCACTTAATTCCGTGAAAAGGGCTAAAAGTGGGGAAATATTTTAGGGGGTCCCCAAAGGCGGGGTGGGAAGGGGGTGGGAAGGGGGTGGGAAGAGGGTGGGAACGAGAGCGGTGCGAGTGACGCTCGACGCAAAACAGGGGCCGGTGAAGGAGGGAGAGAGCGTACGAATGAATGGCAGGGTTTTTGGATCGGAAAGCGCGATTATTCTTACCCCTGGAGTGGGGGACGCAGGGGATACGACTCATATCACACGAGTAAAAGAGAGACCCAATCTCCGCATTTGAATATTCTGCCCAGCCCGAGACCTCGCGAATAAAAAATAAAACAAGAAACCACTCGGTGTAGACGTGTATAAAACGATATTTAACGTGAGAAAGCCTCGGATTGGCTCCCGGTCTCTTGCCGCTGAATCATTCTCAGCGTATCAAAATGGACTGATTACGAAAATATTACGTTGCCGTAAACCGCTCAGGAAAGTCTTATGTTGAGATGAGAACTCTTTTTTCACCGAACGTTTTTTTTCGATGAATGAGGGTGAAATACGAATTTCCGAGAGAATCATATGGAGGATAAAATTTAGTATCTTGTAAATTAAATGTTAGCCAGATTAATGGACTACCTACCCGTACTATGCTGTGGGAAATGGTCACCATCCCTAAGCAAAAACTTCAAAATGAAATAAGCAAAAATGTTACATTTCCTCGAGGACAGAACTTTGAGTACCAATCGGTATTATTACACAGTCAAAAAGAAGTGAATGCGGGAAAATGTAACGTAGCTTTAAGCGTGATATCTCCTAAGCGGGGATTAAAAATGACTGATACTATGGATCGTAAAAATTGCAAAAGGAAATACGAGACGAAACTGTAAACTTTTCATACTTTGTGTTACACAAATATGAAGCGTGTCAAACGGAAGTGAACTTTCAAGAATGATATCTCTTAAGGGGTGATATTTTCTTTACATGAAACTGGGATATAAAGTTCAATAACTTCGTACATTAGACCCAACAAAAATGCTATTAGAGTGATCAGTTCACCTATTTTTTACCGATGTTAATATATCTTACTCATAAAAATCTGATGGACATTTTAATCGTAAACATTTTATTTTCGCATTTTTTCGGTGGATTTTGGAAGTGCTTCCCCAAGATCATCAACTTGCGCGGCCGAAAGTATTTTAAATATATGTGTCCCCGAGGGGATGTCTCCATCCTAATGACTCAACTGATCCCCAGCCGAAAAGCAGAATGACCTTTTTTTCCTCCGGAGAAGAAGATGGAGACTTGAGGGTTGGTTTTGGCGGGGAAAATTTTCGACCCTCATAACTCATCCTGTACTGACAAACTGTATGACCTTTTCAGAGAATCGAGAATCCCGGAGGGGAGTTTATAGTCTCCAAAACTCCGGCTTTATGCGACACAGGGGTTACCCTTCAAGGGCGAAACCCCGTGTGTTTAGGGAAGGAGCGAGTGGTTCCGCTTGTCATTTTCAAGGGCTACAATGTTACCCTTGAAATTCGGAAAAATTACGGCCATTGGAGGGGACCTGGAAATATCTTACCACGTTCTTTTCAACAGGGAAAGACAAAGAATATTAAAGAAACAGGGAGATGACACAAAAATGTATTGGGGACGAAGAATATTTCCGGGAACTGCAAAGAATTTGAAAATATAGGCAATATTATTTTCCAAGAATATAGCAATTAAGCAAAGTCATATTTAATCAGAAACAGCGAAAATGAAAACGTTAACCACACATTCCGGGATAAGATGAACTCACACTGTAGGATATTGGGCGAAAAATTAGAGGAAAACATCAGAGGCGCCAAATGACAAAGGTAAAGGTTTGCAAATGTGAAAGTTTTTAGTCAACGATATCTCTTCCATTTTGCTGCAACGGCCGATGGCTGAATTTTCCTACAAAGATGACTAATGGTCCATCGAAAATTTCCAGGCTCAGTTTTTTTTATTATTTCAACGTGCTCTTCGGAATTCAAAACGCATCAATAGAGAAGCAGTAAATGGTCTAGAGACTGATCTCAATTCCTTTTATGCGATGAATTGGTATAAATTAACTCTAATGCAATGATTATCTGCGCTACGTACAACCCTAACCGGTGTTTACGGCTATTATCTTTTCGTCATATCACGCTAATTAGGACATTCGCATTTTATTCTCAACCACCCATCAGACTCATCGAAAAAGCCAATGCATTATCGTTATTAGAAATACACTTGGCTGGCAGGAATTTTATTTTGATGGGAAGAATCAGTTGCGATCGAATGATTTTAGCACCGTTTTTATTTTATTTACGGTGAGTTAATAAAACCGATTATTTCAATGAACCGAAAGATGTCCCCTTAAAAATTAGGCTTGAACGTGAATATAAAATCTCGGCGTATTTTTCTTGTTGAAAACAGGAATTAGTGTTTTGGCAATGGAATTATTTTATCATCACAGTAGTATAAATAAATCATGCACGAAAATCAAGCATCGCAATCATCATCACAAGACTGTGAAATTGAATGAATATTTTGAGATACCCACCCAATTTAAACTATCATTTTCGTGGGCAAAAAAATGTAATCTGCAAACATACAAAATATGTGGAAATTTACCCTCAAAGTTATATTCCACTTCACGATGGAAGCATTCCACAAGGCTACACATTAAGCATTTTCATCGAATCACCGCGGGACACTAAAATTTAACACATAATCTAAGGGAATTATGAATTTGTTCTCGATTTTAAAGGAAAATTCATTTTTAAGTACATTGCGGTGAAATTACACCACCAATAAGTACGCCCATGCAGCTATTATCTTCACCGGATAGTAATCATCTTAACGTCTAATCGACTGTCGGAAATCGAGAACTTAAATGCTTTCAAACTTCAACAGCATGGTATTTTTCCCATATTCACGGCCCAAGAGACAATACTCCAAACAGGATTTGGAATCGTTTATGGCATAAATTGCCGGCGCACCAATCGACGAGTATCACCGGACCCAAACCGGTAGAGGATTAATGCTTGGGGAAAGGGTCGGACTTCGATCGGCCTCCCAAAGCTGCAGCATCTCTTCGCTCGGCGGAAAATCCGGGAAATTGGCTGGCCAATAGGGCGGATAATTGATGACCTACCTTCGGTACACCCGTTTTAAGTTCTATCCTCGCTCTGTTTCAAGGGGACCACATTATGGTGAGCAAGTTAGACGTTGTCCTTATCATGTTTCTGGAGAGACAGAAAATTTTATCCTTATCGCAGCCACACAAAAGATGAAAATGGTGAGAATGTGGCATTTCAAAGAAATTATGAGGACAAAATGGAAGGAGGGAATTTAGGAAGAAGTGAATAATCAACGAAGTAGTCTAATGAAGATTTGAGTGGAAAAGATGTTTAAGGAAAAGTCTGCGATACAAGAAAGATTAAGTTTAAATTATTAGACACATGATAACGACTTGAAAACAATAATGAGAGGAAAATAAGTGGGATGAATTTCCGAGCAATACTACTACTAGGATGTACTTAGAGGACTACTGGTAGGATGGAATGAATCGAGCAAGTTGTGAGGGATGAGAAAATGTTGACTTGTGAGGAAATAAAAATATTTTTGAAACGAAAGCGGACTGGAGATTTAGAGCAAACCAACCTCGAGTCGATGTCTGCAGGTGATGAGCTATTTCTTATTTAATAACTTCTGTAACGTCTACCGGGCTATGAAACTTATGTTTACGTTCCCCGTGAGTTATTACGTGACATTGATATACCTATATGCACCATCGACTACGCTGGTGTATTAGTGTATAACACTACCGGGAGTTACCTGCCTAGTCTTCTCTCTACTGTGACCTGAGGGCTAAGCATGATATAGGGCTCCAAAGTCCCATTAATCCATGAAAGCAGGTTAATTCCGGGAGTTAGGGCATTAAAAAATTTCCCCTACCTACTTCTGATCCACCTCAGCTTGCTATCTCATTTAATCATGTCAACGTTGACGGATCCTTATTGGTAAGTTCACGGAAGATTTATTTATTTATAAATACCATTCAATGTGCTTAAACTGGTTTTTTTATAATATAGTACGTAGGAGAGAGATGTTCAGGCTTAACTCAGTGGAAATTTTTAATTGCCATAATTATTAGAGGGAAAACAGCAGTAAAAGTCCACATCATCATCATCGTCTGCAGTCATCTATCCAAAGATTGGTTTGACGCAGCTCTCCAATCCACTCTCCTCACGGCCAACCGCTTCATTCCAACGTAATGCTTCACTTTTACTTCATTCATTATATGCCTGATGTGATCCATCCTCGTTCTTCCTCTCTTGTTCTTCCCATTCATTTCTCCTTCCAAAATTGTAATCGATAGGCTTTTGCGTCACAAAATGTGACCGATAAGTTTGTCTCTCCTTTCACACTGAGTTTTCAGTGTACTTCCTTCCTCTCCAACTCTTCGTAGGACTTCTTCGTCGGTGATTCTTTAAGTCCATTTGATCTTAATAATTCTTCGGTCACAAAAACTATTTTATAAACACCGATCGTCGGTGGTCATGGTTAGTCTTTATTAAATATGTAGTATGAAAATTTACTACTACTACTACTACTTTTTCTAACAAGTATGGCTATAATTATGTATTTCAAGGTAAATTATCGACTGAAACAAATCCAAATGACAAAATCAACGTAACTTTTGAGCAGGAATTTCTTTGATTGGTTTATTGAAAAATTAAATACAGTTAAAACACATAATATCTTTCCAAAAATTCACGGTGACAGTCAACGTGAACATAGTGCAAGGGTAAAGGTTAACATGGAAAGAGTCCACAGGTTTCTTTGGAGGTGATGACGAGTATTCATCATATTTACCCAGATATAATCACGCTGTGTTTTGTAGAAATAAAACATCGTTCCTTAATCATCCAAAGAAAAATACACTCATTAGCTAGAGAGCAGCTTTTGTTGCTATCTCAAGGCTATTTAAATATATACTCTACAGTCAATCAGGTAAAAACTATTCTAATATTCCAAAGCTTTGTTCTTAAGACTGTAAACAAGTGTCAAAAATAAATGAGCTAGATAATTTAATTCAATGACGTCATGCATGATATCAACCATTTTTGGAAAAAGCATGACTTCAGTCGCGGGCAGAGACATCCACTTTAATACTCCTAATGCACACAACCTATCGTCCAACAAGACTCGACTAGATATTGAGCGAATTTTTTTCTCAAAATACAACTTTCTATTATAATAACAGAAATATATTCTCCACTTTCCATTCCAATTGATGGATAAATACAAAAGAGTGGACACACGGAACTAAAGTGAAACCCTCTATAGTCCACAAACGGTGGGAAATGCTTTAAAAAATTATTAGTTAACGCCTCAATACAGTGCCACCGTTGTCATAGCACAGCGTTAGTCATCTGGTGTCAATAGCTCTCGTTTACAATTAGTTAGGTGTTAATAATTATTGACACCTGACAAATTAACTAAGGTAAGTGACTTTTTCACGATTGTAAATTGAACAGATCGTTTTTAACAAAACTGAAATCTTCAATTTCGAACGAAATGCATCTCAATTTCCAAATATTAATTTGAAAATTTAGATGCATTACGCATGAAATTGAAGACTTCAGTTTTCTATAAAAGATCTATTCAATTTACAATCGCGAAAAAGTTACTTAGCTTTTGTTCACTTCTATCGGTTCGCGTACCTATGTTTGGATAAATTATCATGGCGTAGTGACTATTTTTTCAGTTATGTCACTATTTTTGAGGCATTAACACAATTCGGTCTAAGTATATTGTGATACTGCTGACGTTTTTCATTTATGCCATCAATACCTCTAGAAAATGCCTTAAAAAGTTAGCATAATTCAAATTAATTGCACCTAGATGTAAAATGATGCACAAAAGTAAAAAAATAATTGTTTAAAAAAACTAACGCAATATTAGTATTTTTTATAATGTTTTAAGAAATTAACAACAAATCGTGAAAAAAATGATCTTAAATTTCCTGAAATAACATTTAGCAGTCTTAATTCACATTCTAACCGATTAACAGATTTAAGGCTCTCTATATTCTAAACCTCAGGACCAATATTAGGCATTTTAATGCAATTGACTGCATGCATTCAGCAATGTACAAATTTTGGCACGCCTGGAATCAATATATTTTCTTGTCATAAGTATGATCTAGGAAGTTAATTTTTTAATTACGGGTTCTGTAACTTTTTGTTGGGTTTTTACACACAAATTTCTTATTTTTAATTTTTCAAATTAAATCATAATCCACTTAACTTGTAAAAGTTTCATTTAATTATTAGGAAACTTTTGACGCTGTCAATTTTAACATTAGAAAGTTCTCAAATTTCACATTCAATACGTAACTTATAGAAAACATAGCTAGATCCTTAATAATCAATCTATCAACTTGAAAAATGCCACAATGGCCAGGGTGCCATGATTAATGTAATTTGCGAGAGATTTTTCCCTATCATAATGTAGATCATATTTTTCATTTTTTTCATTCAAGCAGCTGTAAGAAAAATTAAGTAAATATTGTAGAATTATTGACGGAAAATATTTTTAAAATACTGAAATTCTAAGAAATTATATTAAAATATAAATGTACTCTATGGTTGTGAACTAATTAATTTTTTTCGCACCATTCGCTTGAAATGTCTTCACAACGGAAGATTTTTTTGTGATTTTGTAAAAATTAGTGCGGTGATTAATTTATTTCCTTTTAAAATAGTTGAGAAAGTAGGTAAGCTACACTCTGTTAAATTTCTGACGCGATCTACGCGTTAAAAATTCCTCATTTTTCAAATAAAGTCTCTCTGTAAAGCATTAATCCTATACCATTTCCCATGGAAAATGGCAGTTTTTTTGCAAATATCTCGAAAAGTATAATGCTAAGTATCTGATATTTTGTTATTTTTGGAACGATGAGATCTTTTTCTTCATAATTCTCTTCAAGTTCATCGAATTTTATTTAGAGTCACACCTCGATCAAGCTAGCTTAACCGTAGGTATATGAAGCGACCAGACGCGACAATGTTAACTGCATAGCCTATCCACCCAAAATATGGTCGATTGCGCACTGTAATGGGTTAAAATATTCTCATTAACTATGGTGCTTCACGGTTCCATATCTCCGCTTTGTTACTCCAAGTTCATTCTAGTCGAGATAAGGTAAAAGTCGTTCGTTACCTACGCCGGAAGGCGGCCTCAATGGAACCGAGAGGAACGAAAAGGAGATGGAGCTGCATAATCGTCGAGAGAATGAGTTGTGAAGTCACAAACTGTGACCGACGCGACGGGTGAGAGTCATCCTTCCTCAACTCCCACTTTCACCGGCTTCATTTTCAATTCATTCAAAGTGCAAAAGGTCATCCGCGCATGACGGCGCAATCTCACTGCGAACTTGGGTGGAGTGAGTGACGTGATATCGATCAGAGGTCAACTAAGTGCCGCTAGGTATAGGGACGCGTATTATTTTTTTCCTCCCCCCCCCCCCCCCCCCCCCCCAAATACAAATTTTCAATTATTAACGCGCGGCTCAGTCTACTGCGTGGACTGCTTCAGAGGATTGATGACTAATTTAGATGAGCACCGCGCACTCTCCGAATCATTTTCATGGGATACGAAACGATGCAAAATTCACGAATTCCAAGACCTGAGTAGGTACCCGACAAAATACGTACTTGTTTTGATGGCTGCTGGACTATGATTGCCTACAATTTAGGCAGCGGTCACTCAGTGCGTGAGTAACAGAGGAAGAGATAGTAGTTATTGCCCGAGGAAACGTAAAGCCCTGAACACACGGGAATATTTTTGTGCATGAATTTGCCTATAATCCCGCGCCCGGCCACGTTGGATGGAATTGCGGCAACCGATAGCGAGCAACATTTCATTGCCATGTACAAGTAAAGCCACGGGCGGTGACCAAGTCGGGGAAACAATTATGCGCGGGTGACAGCTTTGCGTATGAAATGGATGACGCATAGATTGCATTGGCGATACTAAGAGTAAAACTACGAATCATGTAATTGATTAGAGTCAATTCATCATTCGCACTCTTATTATCATGCTCTGTAACGGGATGCATGCGCATTGGTCATGTAGATAGTAGTATAAATAAGAACATACAAGAAAAATAAAAATATTACTTTAATGCTCGCTGATAATTTGGATTCATATTCAACACTGCCACTTCAAAATCTTTCTTTTCATACAATTTCACTTCTCTATTCCCAAAATAATAAAAGTGGGAATCCGAGCAACTTTTTCACCAGACCGCTAGAATAATTTATCGTGTTCTAAACCCAACCAGAGCTAGGCAATCGCTAATGAGTTTACCGCATGCCAGCAGATGTCATGCGATCTGGTTGTTCACCCAGGCAAAGTTACCACTAGCGACTTCCCGCGCCAGCTCTGGCGCCAGAAATGCCGCTGTGTGTACAGAGCATGATGGACGGGTAGGCAATATGGTGGGGAGTAAATGTAGTTTGACAAACATTCCCATATTAGCGGAACATGGTGGCAGTCGCCTGCGCGAAGCGTGACGTTAAGGAGGGGAATGCTTGTGTGGAAGGAGTGAGCCTAGGTAAGGAGGGGTTAAATAGTACGTTGTAAGCAACATTGCCAACATAATTGCCTTTATATAACTTGGGATAAGATTCAGAAGCTTATTCCTTCGGATGAACATACGCAGATATGGTTGGCAAATAATCAGAGAAAGCCATCCTAATAATTATATTAAGAGCCATAGAGGGCTAGAAAGTTGATAAGAATAACAAATTGAGCATTTTAAAGTTGGCAATGAAGGTTTGCGACTTTGGGAACCCTGGTAGTCAAACACGAAGACTAACCTATATCGATGTGCGGAGTCAGTTCGTACGGAATGGACTCTTCCACTGAAAAGGGCCTTCTGTGCAATTGCCACCAAGTTTCGCAACCACTATAGCACTGCTCCGTTGTGGGATACAATTTGCTGAAAAAGACCATTTTTGAAAGGAAGGTAACATGTTACAAGACATTACAGCCGATTGAATGTAAAAGAATGTCATACTTCAATTTTCATCTTTTGCATCATAATTTACACCACAATTTTAATGCTTATGCTTATGCAATTTAATGCTAATTATTTTTAGTCGTTGCTTCCCATAACCCGTGCGTTCAAGTGACATGCGACATTGTCGTTCAACCTGTAGGTTCGATTTCGTGGGAATATAAGCACGATACATCCCCGTTAAAGAGGGTAAGTGCATTGGAATATTTGAACGATTCCGTAATCGGTCGTTTCAATTGCAATCGGCAATCAAAGACGGGACGAAATGCTATTAACGTAATCCGTCCAACCCCGCAGTTGTGTAATCAAATATTATCGAACCGAGAGGCCGCGAGCTCGTTCACTTCACGCTCTTGCGCGGCCCGTGGACCGCCACCGACACCCGGTGACATCCCAGTTTTTCTTCTGGCTGACGCCAGGGTCTATTGTGAGCAGCACTGACGGCACGTAATGATGCTTAATAGGTTACATCATAGGCAGGCAGTGCTTTTGCGGAGTCTCCCCCAATGCGTGCCACGATCTTTTTTCGGTGGAGGCAGGAAAAATGAAAGCAAAGTGGTGGAAGAAGGATTTAGTTTTTTTCCCCGGCATATGATGTCAGTTTAGTCCTCACGGGTTCACATTACAAACTTCATTTTTCAAATGCTTTGCCTACCTTCTCAAATGTAAGGGGTCGAGAATGAAGCACGACTGCATATATCTGTTCAACCATGCAAGGGATGCTGTATTTTATGCATGAAACTGCTGACAGCTTCGTTCTTTTATGAATGAAAAAATGTTTCCACAGCTAATACAAGAGTTTCTCTATGGTTAAATATTGAACTAAAAGAATTAATATAATATTTAAAAGCAATTCTGGAAACGAAATAACTTCTAAATATTAATCATCTGCTTCTGATAACGGATGAACCGACTTCAACACAGCTTTTTTTTATAATTATAATTATAAAGGTACAGGATTTTATTTATCAGTATTACAATTCTTCATTAAAAATATAAAAAAATAAGATAATACTCAAAACTTTAAGTAAATTTACTATTGAGGAATGAATATCTAAAAATACCAGCTGCTACCAATTTCACTGAGGAATCGCGGGTTCACAACAAACGAATATGTCGCGAAATCGATATTTTTTTCCACCAAACGCGACGTCGAAATGTTGAAAATATGCCTCATAAATTACAACTTTCGGTACAAACCTTTTGACGTCACAGCCGCTACATTGTCGAGGATTCGGCGAGTCTCTCGTGAATAATGTCCAAGGTATTGGACTGCCCATGCCTCGATAATGTCAATACCTCTGCCTTTGTCATCCTTGACATAAATTACTTTTAACCGATTAAACTAATATAAGACAGCCAAAGTACGCTGTAGGTTGATATTATGACATATCACAATCTAATGTTGTTATTTTCTGAAGGGTTATCTTATTGACTGCGAGCCCTCGGCATTTCTAAAATGTCAATTAGAAAAAATATACTACGCTAAAAGGCTTAATTTCTCTCACCTATCAAAAACCAACCTTCGGGTTGAATCACTGAGTGAGTGAGTGAAAAGGCTTAAAATACTTAAAGTGGAGGAAGTGGTACTTCCTCCACTTTAAGCCTGCGGCACCCTTTACGGCAGATGCAGATGAAGAGGGAAGAGAATACGAATTTCGTATGGCATACATAGCGACACCAGGAACTGAAAATATTTAACGTCACTTTACTGCACGAGTTACGGGGAAACATCAACAAACAGCTTGTGCCCGAGAAAACGAAGTGCGAGCTCATTTGAACATTGAAATGGTGCTAGTTTAGTTCACTATCAAAAAAATTGAAAGTTATGCGTTTATTTTTTAGGTTTCGTGCCCAGTGATGTCATAAATAGTGTTTTCTTCACTTCAACGGAGTTTGTTAAAGGGAATCGATATTCTCAGGTTAGTGAGAATCACCATGCAGTCGTTTTACGAATAATTTTAGAACTCATATTAAGTGCTTCTGGTCAATACTGTTAACGTATTTTGGCTAGTTAAGTTCACTATAAAAAATTTAAAGTTATGCGTTTATTTTTTAGGTTTCGTGTCCAGTGATATCATCAATAGTGTTCATTTCCGCACTTATTTATTTACTTAGAATACGCCATCCTTTGACAACGTGTCATCATCATTTGGCCGGTTCCAAATTGAGGGAGGGTGAAAAATTTATTAGATGTCCTTATTTCGATTGAGTATGAGTTATTTTCACAAAGCGACGCTTTTAGCTCTTTCTTTCGGACTGGTAGAACAAAAACGCCGAAGGTTCACGTGACCGCACGCGCTGTGGGAAACATCAACAAACAGCCATTTGATCATGTTCGAACAAACAAAGAGCGTGTTTATTTGAGCGATGAAATCGTGTTAGTTGAATCAAGTATCAAAGCCAATACAAAGGTCGTGCATTAAAGAACTTCTTACTTTGTTATATCGTCAATAGTAGATATTCTCTTCACTTTCAACTTTGTATTTTAATGTGGGTTTACACTGGCAGGTTTATTGCGCAAGCTACTTGCAGCGAGTGACTTTTGACGTAAATTGCACATGTAAATGGCTCTACAAGTCCGCTGGCAGAACTTTTAAAAGTTTCGGCAAGTCGCTTTGCAGAGGAGTATTGTTGCCTGTGTAAAAAGCAGCTAATATGGAAACTCTGTAGAAACTTTTGAAAAAATTTTCGTCATAGTAACATTCCCCGCAAGCTCTTGCAGAAGAAACTAGAGGATGTAAGTTGTCAGTGTAAGCTCATCCTTAAGGTAACAGTTTCCCACAACAGAATACAACAAACGCACGGTGAATGGTCGAACTACCTATATTCGCTCCGCCATGTTGTCCACCTGTCCAATAGAGTGCGTATTTATGAAAGGGTGGAGACGATCCAGCTATGGAGTAAAGGTAGATAGGCAAGAAATATGCCTGCCGAAAGACTCACGAAATAATTTGCAGAATACCCAATGATGATGATGATATGAGCTTTCTCCTTCGATCTTTCAACTGCGCGTAGAAAATAAATAAATAAAAGGCCTTCCACCTATAGAACCAATGGCTCACAAATATTCATGACTTTTATGAGAGAATGCAATAAAAAATTAAAATCATATCACCAGTGCCTTTCAGTGCTAAATATATATAAGCCATTACCGTGCTCCCTATTATTTCAACATTCTGGACTGTCATATCATCGATCACAATTCAAACGGAGGCCTTTGATTTCATGGTAATAGGAGGGATCACCGTTCTCGCGAAAGGGGGTGAAATACGATAAATCGACTTTATTCTTGATCCAATGGCTGAAAATAAAGGATGCCCTCCCTACCACCGGTGCTGCGATAGCTTTCATTTTGAATAAATTAGAATTTATGTAATCCAAGGATCGCCAATATTTCTCCGAAGTGACTCTCGCACCTCATTGAACGAAGCTGATGGTCAATTTACAATCCCCTCTAAAACTCCTGAATATTCTCCTGACAAAGAATTTGTAAAATCAATTTATTCCACTGTAAATATAACTCAGAAAGATGAAAAGTCAATGAGAGATGGGGGAAGAAAGAATTGAGGAAAGTGGGTAGCTGTCACCGGATTACAGCCTGATATTGACGTCCAAAAGACCCAATAATGAACATATATTGAAGCAGTGATTCGGCGGAAGTGATCAGTATGCTTTGTTGAAGCTATTACTGGGCATAGTTTATATCCGGCGATAAAATCGAGAAAGGTGTAGATTAATTTATTCAGGCATGCAATAGACTGTATACCACAATATCTCAGGAGGAAATGTATTTAATTAGCAACATATATGATAAATGCTAACCGAGAGGTTGTGGAATACCGAGCATATTGTCTTACATAATTATGAAGTCACATAAAACTGATGATCTCAGGCCTGACCTCGTGGAAAATATGGATATCCATGATGAGAGAACCACCTTTGTTAATTCCACAAACTTTCTTACGCTGGCACGATGCGCGTTTCACCACACTGTGGCATACTCATGTGCACATGAGTATGCCACAGTGTGGTGAACGCGCGTCGTGCCAGCGTAAGAAAGTTTTTGGAATTAACAAAGGTGGTTTTCTTATCATGGATATGAAGTCACATGTTTGTAAAAATATATACTACCTATTTAATTCGAATTATTAGCATCTTAGCAACAAAAAATCAATTTGAATATAATTATCTAATGTAGTGCACACTCGTGAAACCCATTTAGAATACATTTATACGATAGAAAACATTTGGAAAGCCCAGTCTAAAATTATTATAATATATTTCATAAGACAGTGTGAGTACAACACTTATTAGCTCAGCTATTTAAATTTTAAATACTTCTAGCCGCACTGAAATAATTGGACTAGTGCTTCGAAATATGCTGTATAGTACACGACCAGATAGGGGCCCGTTCCTGTTAAAATCTAGATGATTTTTTCTCTTCCGTTTAAACCTACCTAAATCGGTAGATCACCCTAATAATAACTATACAAGAAAAACACCTGTATACGCTCACAAGCAGTACTTGCCTGAGCATAATGTGAATTATTCAAAAAGAAGCAGTCAGCTAATGTACACCTCAGATTTTTCAATCCGATCATGGTAATGATTAAAATGTTCGATGAAATATTTAAAAATTATGCGTACTTGCCATCAAGCCGGTGGCGGCGGGGTAACGTCCTCGCCTGCTAATCCGAAGGTCGCGGGTTCGAGTCCCGCCTGGGAGGGTTTTTCTCCCTTCAGGGCATGGGTGTTCATGTATTTGTCAATGAGTTAAATGGAAGTAATATGCAGTCCTTGGTACAGTCCTAATTTCGCTCAGAAAAAAGTGGTCATCATCATTACATGTGCGCATTTTGAGATCCCATGCTATTAACATCTGTAGAGTCTACTGAAATTGGATGGAAAATGCCTTACTCAGTGTAGTTAATTATTGCATTATTTATGTTTATTCTATGATTTATGTTAATTGATGCTAATAGTCGGCATTTTGAGACTAAAGAAATATTTGATAGATGGATTATAGTTAACTTTGCCACAAAAAGAAATACGCACAGTTGAAATTATTATGCTGGAAAAATATATGTGCAGTAAAACGCTCATTAAGAATTAATTTTATTAATTTTCCTTGTTATAAATTCTGATGGGAATCTATAATATTTAAGTCCAACTGTTTTACTTGGAGCTTTGGATTTACATCTATATGTCATTACACTAAGCTGTATTGTAGCTTAAAGTATCTACTCTATGATACATTACTCCACGATAATCTAACATAGAATTAGTATATGATAGTGGAAATAATATACTGTAGTGGTAGTAGCCCTGATGCTCTAATTAATAAAGCCACATACTAATATTAGATTATTCTGGATAATTACAGCAAGAGTTATGTTGAGCGGTTACAAAAAGTATTTCCCAGGTATACGTGTGGGCTTAGAGGGAAACAATAGGATTCTTACCGTGCGGATGGCTAAAAATATTATTTTACTCGAATAAAAGAGATTGGAAGAAGATGGCCCAAAATTTTATTTCACTCGAATAAAAGAGTGCGAAAAATGATTGAAAGTGGAAGAATCCAAAATTATTTGAGTTTGAATAATTTGAACTATTCAATCAGATTATGCACAATAATATAATCTCATAACTAAACGAATAATTAAATACGTGGCATTATTTTATCTCTGAAGTCGCTAAAAGCGCAACATACGTTGCAATGCAAGGTTTACAGCAACTTCTATACTCAAGTAGCCAAGGACTAAGATATCGTTTTGAAGTTTCCGTTGCATTCCCAAAACAGGAAATACTCAAGGCTTACATTAAGGCTTCATGATTAATTAGTTCCTTTAAAATTTCATCGTCGGCATGATTAAATCATTGAGTGTCATTATAAAGTGCACAAATTCTTCACATAATTCATGAGCATGGGAAGAACTAAAAGCACTCGTAAAAACGGGTAACAGAATTGAATGATGTAGGGAAAACATGCTTAAACTTCACGCTTGTATATGAGAAGCATAGTGATGCATGGTTTTTAGTGTCCGGTACTTATGTGGGCGAAAATATAATTCGTCACACTGTTAAGGAGTCACGGGTGTCTTTTAAGGAGGTTTTACTCACCCTTTTCACGTAGCACAGACGATTTACTTAGACTCAGTATAAATGCTCCTAATTGAGGCATCCAAACCTTAATCTGTTACGCAACCGAGTGACCCGGAAATTATTACCTCAATCCCTTAGGGAGAATGCACGCAAGTGCGGCCAAATTAATTCCTGTCCACTCCAAATTGACCTCTTGGTCCCTCCCGGTCCACATGAGAGCAGAGCGAGTGATTTAATTAAAATATTCACGATGCCCTCCCTCCCCACCCCCCCTTCCCTAGGGGTACAGACTTGACGCGGTGAAAGGCAATGCACGCCCTGATGGACCCTCTCACTGTAGTGGCCGAAGATATGATGATTTCTTTCGACAGGGCCGCCCATGCCAAATGGATCGACGGATTGAAGCCAAGTGAAAGCTGGTCAACGCGGCATCTATGCCTCAACGATGTGTCTGCAAATGCGTCCTGACTGTTCGGTGGCCATCATGTTGACCGTATCGCGTGAAACCTCAATCGTGAAAGGAAATTGGAACTCATCTCAATTACCATCAAAGCTGATCACTAATGGAACACAAGAAACAATCACGAGTCACGAGTGCATTGCGTTTGAATTTTATTAAGTTTCCTGGCCTTTTAAGACCGAATGCCACTGTTCAGAAGAACGCACGAATTACTTATCATCTCACTGGAGTAAAAACACAATGAATGTTTCCACCAATATTCATTTCGGTACTGCTTGTTTCGACGGACGGTTTTGAACTGCGTCATTATCATGAACTAATGTTTCTGGCAAGGACCTCGAGCGGCATGATGAATATGTATAACAGTGTTTTTAGCATCTTAAACTTTTTAAATGGCCTAGTATCTGATGAGATATCGAAGCTTAGCTTAATAATTATATCGTTCAAACAGCAGAATCATGGTTCATGTCATTTTCCAATGAAACGACGACGGACACATCTCAGTTATGAAATATGGCAGCAGAGGAATGCATTCATTCATCTGGGGCGAGTTGTCATGTCCCTGGAGATGCTAGGACCAAATATCGCCATCACCCGGGAAATATTTCCGTAGACGCGTCAAGAGTGGCACGATAGAAGAGACAAAATAAGACTGCGGCCCTGCGAAAAGCAACGGAAATAGGATGCCGGGATGATGCTGAGCTCATGGAATTCAGAACAGATAAAAGAGATTTAAATGATAAATACGCTTTGCATTGGAGAGAGATGGAAAGATAGAGGGGGCTGCTACGTGGAAACGTGGAGGGGAAAAACATGGAGGCATATGTCAATAAACCGAGGGAGGCAAATGTCAATGTAGAGAAACAGCCTGAGTAACACGGGGCGCCGGAACTTTCCTATGTGATATATTCCAAGGAAAAGAAGTTATAACGAATAAAATACACATTTAACACTTAAAAGTAACTTTCCAATACATCATTTGAAAATCAATATTGTCTATCGTCCTGGATATGTAATAGGTTAAATAAATTGATGGATCACAGGTTTGCTGCTGAAGCATTATATCACGTAGAGTTCCTGACGAATTTCCTGACTGCATTACCGCAAGATATATTTATCACGAGTTTAAAGAAGTAGTTAGAATCATTTAAACATGCATTCAAGCATGCTACATTTACTGGTCCGTCATAATTGTTTTCATTAAATAAGGTTAAGATAGGTCAGATACTCCATTGGTTTTACCATTGCGCGATTATAGTATAGTTATTTGATCGAATGCACTCATTCCTACCACATTCTGATGATAATCAAATGTAATCACGGTGATCTAATTGTCTTTAATGATTTGAGCTAAGTGAATACTCGATAGATGAAGAGCACATTTGTTTATGTTGGGCTCATGACAAGGGGCTGAGATCACAGCCCATTACAAATAAAGGGGACAAAGCTGGTTCGTATTACATATTACACAAAGGAATAGTTGCCGGCTCAAGGCTCAGATGGGAGAGTTTAATATATACTCTAAAAACAAACATAATAAATAGGCCTTTGAATGGCATAATGAGATGCATGCATTTTGCACATGGTAATCTTTCTTCGTGAAACATTTTTACAGACTTTTTGCGTATATGTCATTAAAATATTTTATTTAAGCAGACTCAGCTCTACCTCAACTTAAATTCACATTTCTGCGATCATCTTTTAACTTTCCGACTCAAATCTACTTGCCCGTGATAAAATATCTCTTTCAAGTATGTGTTTTCCCCACTATCAGCCTCTTCAATATGCGCTCACCTCTTAATGTTACGTCTACATAATACCCTGCAATCCTCTGCAAGAGCGCTTGGCAGAGGGAGTTTGGACACTATCCTCCAAGGAGGGAGGTAATGGGTGAAAGAATTTGGAAGATGGAAAGACAGAAAAGTAATATGTATTTTTTTTAAACCATGTCTTGCTCTGTTTTTGTTGCAGTCATGGGAGCGTAGGAAGGATAAATATTAGTTACCATATCTTTGACAGTGCGTCTCTCTTATCATGTCACTTCTGTTTATTCTGTAGATAGAATACGGGGGTAAAATAATATCCTCCGTATCACCCTCAAATTAGTTTGACCAGAATTTCCATGATAATCTAAGCCTAACCGTGTAAACTCTCACGCCTCCAGCGGCTCCCAATGTAGTCCTGTCATCAGCAGTGTTACCCTTTCTGCTCAATCCCGGCCGTTCATTTAAACGCGCTGATTCCGTTCCTATGTTGTTTATTCCGCGCATTAAATCTTCTTGCGCACGGTCCTAAATGTTCGTTTTATGAAAATTACCAAACATTTTGAATCATCGCAAATGTTTCTGATGATTAATCACGGTTAAGAATAGTTTCTGTGAAATTAGCAGTGTTGTCACTAATTTCGTAAAACGTTTTATGGAAACGCTTAGTGTGGAAAATACGCTGTGGTAAAGACTTTGAAAGAGACTTAGAATTAAAGAGCCTGGGGCGAAAGATATCCGCGCTTGCCGGAGGCGCTTAAGTATTCCACAAGGACGCGTAATAGCCCTCTAGGACCATTCAGAAGCAACCTCTTATCGGTGGATCGTCTACAATTATATTTCAAGATCTCGTAAAACGAGGATGACCCTCGTGTCTCTAAATACCCACTTCTCCTCCAAATCCTCCCATTGAAAGGAAAAAGAGTCCTGTAATGGAACTGGGGAGTTTCAGAGGCGAGCCTTAAGGCGGATCTCTGATCCGTCCACCGAGTAGACGACTAAGACGGTCGATTCGACTGGCGAGTGGATTTCGATGGGACAGGCAAAAAAAAAGAGGAAACACAAACGGTACGAGTGACAAGAAGGGCTGAGAGGTTCGAGGAGAGGTCGGGATGGCCTTTTCTTTCCCACCCACAACCCACCCCCCCCCACACACACACACACACCCATACCATAATCCCAACTGCTTACTCGCGCGTGTGGCACTTTTTCCTACGCCATCCGCTTCCCCTCCGACCCGTCCGAAACCCAATTTCGACGCGTTGAGCTTTCGCAGGAGAGAAGAGGGTCGGGGAAAAGACAGAATGATTGATAATTGAACGGCGGATCATTGCGATTCCACTGGGCGTCTATTGATTTTGGCATCCAGTGCACAAGAGTGAATCAAGTGTGAGGAGGAGAGAGAGAAAGACGAGGAAGGAAAGACGGTTCTGACCCCGGGCGATGAGAATTGCCGCGGGGCTCGGCGGGGCGGTGGGCGGCGGGGTGGAAGGATTAGTTAGAAGGCTCAGGAGGGGCCTCCCTCTAGTAGATGTGGGTCGCGGGCAAGCGCGGGGGAGTGGGTGGGAGAATGTGCGGGAGAGAGGTTTGAACCTAGTCCATGACACTGAGGGGCGGTGGAGGGAGGGGGCAATAAGGGGATGATGAGGCGGAGGGGGAGGATAGTGGGAAGGAAGGGGTGGGTGGAGGGTTGCCTGAGGGGTGTAGATAGGGTGGGAGGGGGAGGGTCCGCTGCTATTTAGGATCACTCTCGAAAAACGTATCGACCATTTCAGAGGCAGTCTCGTGCGGGGGAGTCGGCGGGAGAAGAGATTGATCGATGCGGGGGAGGAGGGGGGAGGAGGAGGCACTCCCGTCCCTCCGCCCATGAGTATACAAGGGCGGGAGGGGGGGAGGGGAGTGAGGGTGTGTGTGGGGGGAGAGGAATTGGGCCGGTGAAGCGAAGTTGAGAGCGGACACGGTGAGAGAGAAAGAGAGAGAGAAGGGGAAACGAAATTCTTAACTTTTTTCCACCGAAATCCGCAGCGAGCGCGCGCGAATGAAAGTGAAAAGTTATTTTTTTAATTTTTTATCTTAATTTCATTATTTTCGCGATAACGAAGGGTTTCGAGTGGAGTTCGATCGAATCGGAAAGAATGAATAAAAATTTGAAAGATACATCGCCTCTTTTCCGCTACGCTCTTTCCCCATCACGATCGCCCTCTTTCTCTTTTAAAAACTAAGCACATGTTACCATAGTTTCCTCGCTTCCTCCTCTCACGCTTCTCTCCTTCTTCTGTACGAGTGTGATTGTCGAAGCGCCAAAGGAAGAATTTCGGGCAGAATTCGATCGAATGCAACCCGAATTGAAAACAACAACGCCTTTTTTTATTAAGTACTCCCCAAATGTTTCTCACCTTTCATTTAACACTCGATGTCATGGCATCTCTCCTCTATCCCCTTGGTTTTCTTCCTCCACCTCTGCGTTTTCCGGAGTCCCGGACGGAGGTTATCGAGTCCAGTTGGATCGATTCGAAAATAAAACATACCATCTCATCTGTTATACGACCATCATGATGATCAGTCGATATTTAAATGCTTCTTATCTTCATTTCAGCTTCCCCGCATATACGACATGTTTCAAGTCAAATTCGATCAAATAGAAAATCTAAGTAAAGTATTATCATCTTAAATAGGGCCACCATGACAATCGCCATCATTTTCCATTGTCACACATTAAAGATAGGATTTTTTTTCCAACTTGCCCCAGTGGCCGTGTTCCTTTTTGGAGACAAAAATAGTGACTTTTCTAAATACCAAAATTCAATCAAAAACAGCAGATGAGTAAAACAAACGTGAAATATATTGAGTTTAATGCATTTATTACTGATGTAAACACCTGAACATACGAAGTAGTTATCTACAATAGCTCACAACAGGTGGCATCTAAGGAAGGCACGAATAAAACACGAGTAAACTCGTGATCCGTTCGCAATGAGTCCACGATTATCACCGCCCATTTATTTCCTTCCTTCACCTAACTAATTTCCATTTTTCACCTAATACCGTATATCCGAACGGAGAATTTCGAGAGGATTTCGACGTTGTTGGGACCATTGTTGCAAATACATTGCCGAACAGATAGGTACAAAGATTCTTTCTTCCCACGCACAATAAGCGACTATAACAAAAACTGAGATCCACTGAAAGCACTGCCGAAATACACTTCACCTTTTCACCTCCCTATAACATTCTCCTTTACACTTTGACACGGCTGGTGTCCTAACACTCCCAGCCACACCCCCATGCGATGGCTTTCAGGGTAGTATGTAGATGTGGATGTAGATCAAATACGACTAGAAACAGCGTCGACTTTTCTCCTAAGTTCCCCCCTGAATATTGTTCCCCTTTTTGATACATACGTGCTAAAAATACAATTTCCATCCCACTTGTAATTCTCTTCATCATCCCTTACCCCACTGCCTATATATTTCGAAGCGCAGAAGTAAGTACTTCGATCTATATTTGATAGGCTAGAACAGTCAAAATACGGCATTATTGTTGATCTCTCCCTTTCATTTGTATTTTTCATCTTTTTTTCTCGCTAGTACTTTTATTCCCTACTGTCCCTCAGCTTGGTGATCTAAGTGCCGAACGGCGCATTTCGTTTCAAATTTTATAGAATCGAAAAGGAACTAAAATGTCATTACTTCTATTACACCCTACCCCATGGCAGCCAACCTCTTTTTCATTTTTACTATTACCGTATTTATTCCATTCGCGCTTAAGTTTAATGTCACCTTCCTTCCCACCTTCCATCTCCAACTTCTATTTTAATTTTCATTACCATTATCCTCTTTTCCTTTAACTGTATTCTTGCCTCCACTTATAATTCCTTTCTCCCCTCGGTCTCCTCGGAGTGTCGAGGCGTCAAAAACAGTATTTTCAGTGGAATTTGATCATATCGGAAAGAATAAATCGATATTTTTTTATTATTTTTATTATAACTTTCTCTCATAATTTCAATATATTCCCTCCCACTTTCATTTTCCTCCCCGTTGGTTGAAGCGCCGAACAAAAAATTTACACCCGAATTCGTTGAGACGAAAAGAATAAATCGATTTATTTATCGTATATCTTATTATTTTTACTCCCGCTTCCAATTTGTTTTCCTTCCTTCCCACCTTCCTTTTCCTCCCCGATCGTCGAAGCGTCGAAGAAATATTAGAGTCATATTCCATTGAATCGAAAAGAATTCATCAATATTTTTCCCGAATATATTTTTTTTGCACCCGCGCCCCACTTTGTTATCTAACGTCCCTCCTACATCTTTCTCTGCAATCTTCGAAGCGTCGAATAAAAAATTTCGAGTCGAATTCCATAGAATCTAAAACAATAAATTCATCTTTTCCCCTCAAATTTTTTATTTTTACTCCCACTTCATTATCTTACGTCCCACATACATTTTTCTCTGCAATCTTCGTAGCGTCGAACCAAACATTTCTAGTCGAATTCGATCGAATCGAAGAGTAGAAATGAAACTCGACAAGCCCTTCGCCAACGACGATCAACCCCTTTTTTGCGCTTATTAATCGCCGTTCCTTCGCTTCTTCTCCTTTCAATATCCTTCCCATCTCCCAAACCGCATGTCGAAGCGCCAAGTGCTATTCATTTCGGGGAGCTCTGGGGAGAAAATCTCGTCTCCGGAATTTCGCCTGATCCGCTCCTTCCCATCCCATTATGATCGGTGAGGCTCCTCACCGATCCTTTTCAGTGGGATACTCACTCACTCGCTTTCTCTCTCACTGTGTGTCTCTCGAGGGAATAAGAGGGAGTAGATGTCTGCTGGGCTCACGGAACGGGGTCAGTAATTCAGAGGCACTCGAAAATGTAACGAAAAAAAAAAGAAATATTACGACGACTCGGGAGAGGGACCGTTTATGATTCCTCCATTGTCCTTGTTCCGCCACCCAAATCTCGTCATCGTGTACGTCGGTGGGAAAAAATAAAAGAAGTTTTTTTTTGAAGCACCGAAAAGAGCGAAAGATTCGCGGATGCAAACGAAAAAAATAGATGAAGAAGTACTAGTGGTAGAGAGGAACTGGTTGAGTAAACTGATGCGAGGGCGGACGCCGATGGTCCGAAGCCATTATTGGATGAGTCTCTTCGTTGTGAGAGGAGAGAAAAAGAGAATATATAAAATGTTGCGTTTTGACGAGGCTTCCATCGTTGCCCCGTAGAAGTACATACGCGGTTATATGGAAATCCGGATAAATGACGATTTAGTCTCGCGCTTAAGTGAACCGATTTTACCCTCAGTCTCTCTCACCCACCGATTTAATGACGAGGGGTACCGATGATTCGAGGAGGGTGCCGACACCGACCTGAATGCCGCTCGCTCAATAATGAAGTCCGCCATTTTTGGGCAATTTAGGGACAACCCCCAAAATCCCCAACCCCTCTCATCCCCAGAAAGTCCTCTAACAAATCCTCCACCCCTCCCCCCCCCTCCTGTACCACCACGCCGTCGTGCCGAAAATTCCCGATGGGTCCAACCTCTCTCGCAAATGAAGCCCAACGGGGGTAGGTGCCATAAATCAATAATGCGATGTGGTTCCGCTAAGTGACAATGAGCTTTCATTGAAAAAAAATTTGACACGGTAATTTTTATTCTGTCCCCGTATGGATGTTGAGCGATTGAGATAATGGGTGGACGAGCGTGATTAGATTAAGTACGCATCAAGTCCCGGAAAATCGATGATCGTTTAACGCGCGAAGACGAGAACGTATTCTATTATCCGCACTCACTTCAAATAATATGGAATTTTTTTTTAGCACGAGAAAGACCTTCCTCCTCTTTCGATTATCGCGAGAGTTAAGGGAGTATAAATTTCCCCAAGCATCCGTCTTCTATACAAATCGATATCGGCAGCATAATCGAGTCAGTCCCATATATTACGCATCTTCTGTCGAGACCGGGCAATAAATCTGGAAGTTCCCAGCGTAAATCACCCCTGAGTGCCTCTGACTTCTTGTTCGGCTCACATCAATGGAAAACCTATCCCCACTTTGAAGATGTCCTCGACGAGACGGGAGATCCCTTGGCTCATAAAGCTGGGCGTGTTCTTTGTGAGAACCTTCATATGTAGGAGGAAACAGCACTGCCATCCCAAACTTCAATTACTCCTCCATGTACACAGAACCAGGTTATGATAGTCCGCCTACTCAGTGGCTACAACGATACGCAGCGAGTATTTAAGCCAAGCAGGGGCTCATTCGGGTATAAGCTGCATTCCCGCAAGAGCGCCAAAATCGATGATGTTCTTTCGACTGCAGCTTTAAATATTTCACGAAACTGGTGGACTGGCTCCGTGCTTTTCCGTGGCACGCTGGGAGCGTTCAGCATTTCGCTCTCGCACGAGCGTAAATATAAAAAAAAGAAAGTAAATTTCTCTCTTTCCGCGTGAAGTATGAATTTATTACAATCGGGTTTCACCGCGCAGAATCAAATTCAGGTAGTCAGTGAAACACGGTGAAAATTTAGTATGTGCCTACAAGCCACAATTTGGCGAAACGGGCTCGTAATAAATTCGCATTTTATGGGGACGCGTAAAGTTGCATTCACTCCTGAGCACAATGGAGTTGCCCAAAGTTTTAGCTCATGCCATTAACTATGCATTGTGCCCGCTCCCCTCGCCATTTTTCTCATCGTAATTTACGAAGAAAAAGATTTATATGACCTCGCTCACCTTAAGCATACTGGGAAAATAAACCAAACCTTGTTAACCGACGCTATACGCTCGCTTATCAGAGGGTTGGGATATCATATCCTGCCATTCACCAATGTATGTTCCTATGGGGTGGGTTTTATTGTATGGACGTGTTAAGGGTGCAAAATGGCCACGGCTATCCGAGAAAAGTGCCTAACATACTAAAACTCCCTATCTTGGCCCGGTTTAGCGATGTCTGATTAAATTTAATCTTTTGATAGCCTAATCTTTGCGTTAACGTTGCGTTAAGCGAGAGTTTCCTTTTTGTAATGTACATGAAGATGTCCATCAGTTAACGAAATTAAGAGAATGTTTCTCCAAGCATCGTAAAACCGGGTCAAATTGAAATTCTACATACACTGAGTCTTCACTTCTCAGGAAAGTGGTGGTGACTCTTTAAAACAAGAACTGAGCGGGATGAACTAGCTTCATTCACTGAATTATTTAATTGGGTCCCCTTTGTAATGTGAGAGAATGCGTTTGATTGGCGTGACCTCTATTGAGTATCACATGCAATCAATCAAGGACGCCCTCGGCAGAAGAGCGGGGGAAGGGTGGTGGGGGAGGGAGATATGTTCTCTTTTTGGACTCGTGACACCGCTGACACTAGCGAAGTGTATCATTTAGCACGCCACAATATGGCAAACATGTAAATAGAAATGAACCTTTAGAATTTTTCAAGAATCTGAAACACCTCACCCACCCAATAACTCTTTTCATTACAACTTTAAAATATTCCAAGCGGAAACTATAATTAAATGAGAATTCATCTAAACATCTAAACGATTCGTGAATGAACATTAAAAAAATACCGTTTCATTACTCAAAACGGCGTTTTGCTTCTTTAATGGAAGGTTTTTCTGCAGGTCCTGACTTATTTACTCCATTGCAGGTCAATCCATAGGTAAATTTTCAAACAAAAATTGACCAAAATTTGATTCATGTCATACTTTCTGTCTCCCCTAATGTCATACAAAATTCCCATTTCAAATAGTCCAACTAATACCAACATGTTACGGACGAATACAACAGCAATATCTTATGTGTACCCCCCACGTTATCAACATGTCGTCGACTGAGAAGTACGCTTTTGTCGCGGAATTCAAACTGAAACTTCCAATGGCTACAGCTAAATTATTTGGTCATTGATGGTAAAACCCGGCATGTGGTATTTTTATTATATCAAATAGTATAAATCAAACGCAATCCAAAACAGCGTGAACCACGCTTCATATTTTACCGGGAGGGATACCATTACGTCTATGAGTGCATCTTATAGGATGAATAATAAGGCGGCTTTGCGATTCGCAGTGACGGTGGTTTCTGTTTCCATTTTCTGTTTACCAGCTTCACTCTCGCCTGTAAGGGGCCATTCAAGCATACCTTTAGGCGATTTTGACCCCTTTTTAACCCTCTCCCTCACCCATGTAAGACAACGTTAGATATCATGGAACACCCTCCCCGCGATAATTTTATCGTTTAAGGTTTAATAAATTTTTGTTCATAGCTTAAATTTTCCATGAACTGTTTTCCGCAAGTTCGGTTATCAATGGGAATATTGAGTGCAGAATATTGAAGATTTTTGTTTGAGCTCTAAGTCTGGATGCGTTCGAGTAGCTGCCAGTTCTGGGGACAACTGCCAAGGCGGAAAAGGATGAACTGGTTGGAGTAATGCAAACTAAGATTTTTTGCCCCTAAATTTTTCATAGAGTGATACAAATACGATCTCACGAGAAACATATATATCTTATGTAAGGTGATCTTGATCCCCTAAATCCCCGTACTTAAGACACATTAAGAAGAGTGAAACCCCCCTTTCCCACTTAATACGTCTTTCGTAATATTTGAATGGCTCCAAAGTATGACACTTGATTCGGAACCGATCTCCCTGATTCCGCATCACGCCTTCTGACGACACAGCTGCCTTTCTACAATGGCGCAGGATACAAAGCGCGACATGTGTCTTCTTTATCTAGTTTCAGAAAATTCAGGGAATAATTACTTTTTGTTTTCTTAGCCGAAAAATATAGCCGAGTCACGAATCTCTGACCTATGGTCAAAAGTCGGAGGCGCTACCCGCGATTATCCCACTGCTTTTAATTGCTTAACAAAACCTCAAGTCCACCGTGCTATCTCATTCAAAGTCAGTACATAAGTGTGTATGGTAAACATATACAATTAATAATCAAGTACAAGCAAACCATGTAGGCATAGCTCTTATTACTTTCCAGCTAAGCCAGAAGCCAGAGAGAATAGGATAGTCGTCAAAGGCGGTTTTTTTTACGTGGTATGCAGTATCATGGGCAAGAAAAGTTTTATGTTCACCGTTGAATAAGATATCATGATGATTATTCCATGTTCCAATTCTTTCTCTCATGTCTTCAAAAACTGTTTTTTGCTATTTAAAAGAAGTAATTTCAAGCTTGAGCAGTGCTCAGTTCCATCAATATGTTACGCGAATGGCGGACAACCAACCGATCTAAGCATGCAATGTTGAGATTAGAATGTATGTGAATATTTAAGGAGGATTTTCTCGCTTTATTATGTCAACCATTATGTCACAGCGAGTGACTTTAAATTCGCTTCAAATTGGAAAAATTTGATGAGAAATAGGTTTCTGGATTCATATATGAAATAATGTCAATAACTCTCTGACATTTCTAAGCATAATGTAGTTTGCTCTGTATAGTGTTTGATTAGCACTTGACTTTTTAAATGAAACTAGTTAATATCGCGTTGAAATGGTAAGCTAGAAAGTGTTTTTAATGATTACGGCTGTCGACAGGCCATGCATTTGATGTCAACTACCAGTCAGCAATAAGGCACTAGAAACTTATCAAGGCCAAATTTAATCCAGTTACTACTCAATAAACTAGTCAATAATCTAACAACTAGCAAAACTCAGAATTGAAAGACAACGCAGTAATGATATTCCTATTTCATGTAATCTCAATTATTGCCTGTTGATAAATGATATGAGTAAATATGAGGATGAAACAAATTTGTTTACAGTTATTAGGACTGTTAGGTATTGTCTTGAGGAGGAATGCGTGATTCACATTTCATACTTGTAATAATTCTCTTGATAAAAGCAGCAAAGGAAAATATAATATGTTTTCCGAGTATCCGTAGCGATTGTTTGAAGAAATCGTGTATTCGGATGCATAAATTCGTTGCGTACCCATAAATGAAAAACGAGTGCACCGTGTACGAATGGCTAAGCAGAGTGTGCAACATAAAAAGTTCGACTATGATTAACGTTCCCTACTCAATTAGAAAGAAAATGTGCTTCTTTATTACAAAGAATAACCCTCAGCTATTTATGCAACGATTTAGAATACTCAGGCAGGGCTCACCCTCGGTCCAGTTTTTTTCCTTGCGAGTACTGGGATTTCCAACTATGTGGAATGTGATTTCACCAGGTGTTGAACTTGGGAAAATGGAAATAAACTGCAGTAGAAAAAACGAAAAAGCACGAGAGAAATCTGAGCTACACTCTTTTTGTTTAAGGAAAGAAATACATGGGTATTTTCACTGTTGTCACATGTCACCATTAATCTTTAGGTTCCCTAACATATTCATTCATTCAAGTATTCTACCAGCTGATTGGTAGGTTCTTGGACAGTCCCCATTCTGCATTCCAACCTCATAGACATTGTCTCGCTTTCCCTCCTAAGGATGGCCCGTAATTAGATCCCTCTTCAATTCTTCATATCTTCTACCTCCTCTTATTTCGTCCAGAATTCCTATCCTCTTCCTTCCTCTTCCACGCTACCCCAGTGTTCTCCTCTATATCACTCTCTTCAACATGCTCTCTCCTCTCAAACCCTCCTCCATCCATCTCTTCTTCCTTCTCCGAACCTCTGCCACAAGCTACCTCTCCGACCATATCCAATACCTCCTCGTTCGTCTTCCTCGCCATCCAGCTCACCTTCTCCATCCTTCTACAAACCCACATCTCAAACGCCTCAAGTCTACGCACATCCTCCCTTCGCAATGACCAAGTTTCCGACCCATATAGCGCCATGCTCCATATTAATGTTTTCACCAGCCTCTTCTTTACGTCTCTTCTCAGACCTCTTCAATTCCCTTCTCTTCGAAAATACTTCTTTAGCTAGCGCACTTCTGCATCTGATGTCCTTAACACTATACCCATTCTCCTCCAAAATACTACCCAGATACGTAAACTGCTGGACCTGCTCTATCTTCTGCACTCCCAACCTTATATTCAGCCCCACCTTCTTACTTCTACAAAATCTCATTACTTTCGTTTTCTTGTGATTCATCTTCATCCCATACTTTTCGCACTGCACCTTTAACGCATTCACCATTGACTGTAACCCCTTGGCAGACTGACTGACCAATGCTTGATCATCTGCAAATCTCACTGATTTTATCAGCTCCCCTCCTACCTTTATTCCTACCTCCTCCTCCCCCATGCCTCCCTTAACATTTCTTCTGAATACACGTTGAAAAGCAACAGTGATAGTGGGCACCCCTGCTGCACTCCCCGTCCTATTGTGGCCCATCCCGATTCTCCATTGGCTACCCTAACCTGCGCCGTCTGGTTCATATACAAATTCCGAATCAGACGCCTGTCCCTCCATTCGACCCGTAATTTCTTCAACACTCCCTTTAATTTCTTCCATTCCACCCGATCAAACGCCTTCTCAAAATCTACGGAGCATGCAAAAACATCCTGCCCATACTCTAGGTTTCTTTCTACTATCGTCCTCATCACCGCTATGGCGTCTCGCGTTCCCGTCCCTCTCCTAAACCCGAACTGGTCGTCTCCCAGGTATTCATTTGCCTTCTTCTCTAGCCTTCTGTTTATAATTCTCAGAACTACTTTGGCCACGTGGGATATTAAGCTTATCGTCCTATATTCTTCGCACGTTTTTGCCTTACTCTTCTTTGGTATAGGAATTAGTACAGTCTTCCGGCCACACTCAATCCTCATAAATCCTACGAATAAGCGCAAAATGTTTTCCTCTTCCATTCTTCTCCATGCTCTTTAAAAACTCTGCAGGTATGTCATCTATTCCCACCGCCTTATTCCTTTTCATGTCTCGTAGAGCTCTTTCGATTTCACTATCTAGGATACTTGGTCCGATGCCATCTCTGTCAATATCGTCTTCCCTTTCTATATCTAACCTATTGGGCCTTACTTCTTTACCATACAGCTCTCCAACAAACTCCTTCCACCTCTCCTGGATCTTTTTCGGTTCAACGATCACCTTTCCCGTCTTTTCTGTTATCGTTGTAATTCCCCTTCCCTTATTACTACCCGTCAGTTCCATTACTTTCCTAAATAATGCATCAGCTCTTCCCACTTTTTGGCATTTCTCTAACGAGTCGATCCGTTCTCTCCACCACGCCTCTCTTGCTTTCTTTGTTTCTCTTCTAAGCATGTTTTTTAATTCTCAGTATTTTCTCTTACCTAGCTCTGAGTTTATGCTCTTCCATTTCCTTCTCTCCTCCATCTCCCTTATCATCTCCTTCGTGATCCACGATTTTCTAATTTTAGTTGCACTCGCTACGCCTACCGTTGCTTTCGCCGCTTCCACAATTCCATTTTTCAAACTTCCCCATTCATCTTCCAATAATCTAACTCCATGTTCCTCACCCATTATGTCATCTACCTTCTCTCGATACTTCTTCTTCATTGGCCCAGTTAATGCCTCCGTATTCCACTTTCGTACCCTCCTTCCCATTCTTATCTTTTTCAGTTTTACCCGACATTTCATGACTAATAAGTTGTGGTCTGTCTGCATTCTGCCTTCACGCCATTCCTATTACTACTAAGTGCTTACTCCCACGTGTCCTACCAATTATTTCCTCTAGCTGATCGTATACCCCATCTACCTCCTCCTCTTTATGATAAGAGGTAGGCATATAAACCTGGATTCTAGCTAAATTCGTTGGATCTGCCTTTAGTTCCACGACTATAATCTTATCACTCACCTGTTCTGCATACACTACTTTTCTGCCTAGTTTCCTATTCATTACGAATGCAACCCCGCGCTGACTTTCATTGCCTCCACTATAAATTACTCTATAGTCGTCGCTCCAGTAGTCCCCGTCATCCTTCCATCTTACTTCACCCAGACCCATGATGTCTACACCCACCCTTTCCATTTCTTGCTTTATATTCTCTAGCTTCCCCACCCTCAGCATAGTCCTAACATTCCACGTGCCCATTCTGATAGTTTCGTTCCTCTTCTTTATCTTCTTTTCCTCTGCTGCTACTACGTCTGAGCAAGGATTTCGTGTGATGAGGACCGCAGGGGCCTTGCTCCCACCGCTGCCGGGCACGACGCCCGGCCCTCTGGGCCGAGTCCCGTAGTTGCCAGTATTCATTATCATTTGAGAACTGTCCATAATTTCAAGGTTTTTGTTTTAATTAAGATAGTATTCCGTGGCCTTACTCAATAGTGTTTTTTACGTGACACCATCACTTCGGAGGCCGCCCCACTGGGGTCAGACGCCTTTTGCAGCCGCCTCACTGAGGTAAAGACGTTGCGCGGACTACCATTCGTCTCTCTCCTAACCTCCGACTAATCTGGCATGAGTGACCCTACCAGGAGCATTGCTCTCGTCATTGCAGCTCCAGGGGTCCTCGGAGTACGCAAGCCCTTCCACCACGACAAGGTTGTAGTCCAAGAGAAGGGCCCTAACATAAGCGAACCTCATATAATTCCTAGTATTATAAAACAAAATCACGCCCTCTTTTGCCGAAGAGCATACGCTATCTAAACTGCATCACGCTGAATTAATTCTCTCAAGTCGAGAGCTAATATTCAAAAGAAGAAAACGGCTATGAAACAAGGGGTATACAGATTTTAATTGATTTCCATAGTTTCCTTTTCGCGACACTATTTTCATCATGTCAGATGTAACAGTAATCGGGCGTCAAAAATGCATTGGAAATATACGAATTAAGCAGCATTTAAAATAGGTGACCTTTCATTCCTTTATGCTAAAATGCCACACAGAGATTGTCTTTACTATTCTGAACACCTGATACCTGAAAATGTCACCAAAGAATCGGACTATATAATCCTAGTTGGAGAGAGTAAGGAATGTTTTCAAATTTAATGAACAAAAAATTAAATATTCTCGACCTATTTCAGCTAAAAATGTTTTCGCTGTCGCCTTTAACATAATGTTTTTTGGCATTACTCTCCACGAGCTATTGCCATACAGTAAACATTTGTCAGGACTTATTAAATCTGTTATTCTATCCCAGATTTATCACTTGTTCCAACCCCAACATATTTATTCTATTTCTCAATCTATTGTTCAAATTCCTTGTAGTATGAATAAAAACAAGATAATATTGCACAGAGCCAATGCATTTTATCATGTGTGTTATTCAAATGTGGCGAGAATTATATTTTTTTCCAAACAAGTCTAAATTGAAAAAGCCTAGAAGGAAAAAATCGATCTCAAAAGCTGCTAATTGACAGTGCCGATGGGCTTTCTGACTAATTGCTCCGTCGGCCTCACCCGGACGTGAAAGTTTTATTCTGGCAGACGGGTATTACGAGTCATTGTTCTCGCACCATCCACACGCATCAGTAGACCCACTTAATTGCTTTTCACGCTACTGCTGAATTTTATTTACATATTAGCCAGAAATACGCGAGTAAACATCGCTAGATTATAATATATTTGTTTAACCACCAAAACAGATACCTATTCGCAAATCAAAATGCGCAAATCGTTAAAATAAATTTAGAGGGATTTGATACGAATTTTCCTATTCCCTGTACGGCAGAGAAGCAGTGATACCTACTAATTATCATAATCCAGTTACAAATGTCGCACTACGACTGGAGTCCCCGCCATACGGCCACACGGTGACTTGCATGGAGTTTTTCAAAGTCAGATGAAAGAGAAACAGACAAATAAACACAATCATTTCTTTTCATTTTTCTAAGTAAGACTATGCGAAGCCCGGATGGTCGTATTTGAATTTCCCGAAGTGTGGAAACTTCGGGAACAAAGTAATGAAAATGTTAAAGAAAGGAAGTCTCATAGGATGTGATCGTGCGTTTTCTTAGTCACTGTTTCTAACGAACGCTTGAAATACACTCATGGTGAGTCATCGGCAAAGAACACGATGGCCGTTAAGGAAAATGACACGTTTAAAGGAAGCATTCATAGTCATAACTTCCTCTTCGTGACAGAAGTGCACCAAATGATTGCGTTACATTTCGTCACTTAAAAAAAACACGCCACACGCTTATGACCATGAATATATGTATATGCCATTTATGTATATGCCATGAATATATGTATGACCATATGTATATTTATGTTTATGACATTTACGATGAAGTAATGCAAGTTTTAACTATTTCACGGTAAGTAATCGCGAAAGTAAGAAGAAATTAAAATGCCTGCCTGTAAAATAGCTTTCATAAAGATGAGCGGAAGAGTAGAGAAGGTACGATCAAGTTACTTACACATTTTATACACTGCTTCCTTTTCCTTTACAATTTTAACTAGGAAAGAGGAGGCTTCAGACCGAACAGCTTTGCATTGCAGGCAGCGTGAACAGCTAACAGCTAAATGCAAATACCCGTTGTAGGTAATAAAATCTCCTAGAAATATATTTAGTTAAAATGACTTCAATAATATAAGAACGCCGGAGGTAACTACCATTTTCGGTTAGTTGAAACGTAGCGACCATAGTAGTAGTAGTAGTATTTCAGTTTAATGTGCTTCACCGGCTGAAGTACTTTCGCACGTACTATCTGCCACTTGTAGACAAGAGAAACAGGACTCGGACGAATAGGATGATCACCTCTCCAAATTTAATCCAAGCCCAACGATGCTTAACTCCGGTGACTGATCGCGAACCAGTGTTTACATCTTGGCAGGCCGTTGCCCAGGGTATGAATACGCCGGCATACCATTAGTATTATCCAAATTCTATATTTGACAATCATCCCTTTACTTCATTTTTTTACATTTGTTTTTGAGAACTTACTTTTTGTGGGTTCTTACTTCGTCGTAAACAGGTAACTGATCATCGATAAAAAAATATGGTAATCTTTATTAATTTTTCTTCAATTCAAATCTTTTTACAAAATTCAGGTCTTCGCAGTGAATGTACTGAGCTCCACCCATTTCCTGGCAAATGGCAGTGTTCTATTATAAAAAAATAGTTGAAATAATCGATGAAAAAGGGCGCCTTGCCAAACATAAATCTTCTTGTTTGCTCGCAGAGTAGAGAAAATTATAACGCTAGAAGGCAAGCGGCCACCGAATGTCTACAAATTTCGCAATAGGCGACCAAGTGAGTTAAATATCAAGTCCTGTGATTAATCACTTTCCAATGCCTTTATTTTCTTGTCCATCTGATCTCAAATTTAAATAATATGTATTCAATAGTTGGACAGTGAAATATAATTAATTTATAAAATTTGGATAAATGAGAAAACGTAGTGAACTCCACAGATAATTTTATTAAGACGACCTAGGTTTCGACACGTTGTGTCATCTTCAGGTAACATGTACACTTCAAACTCACTTATATACACAAAATATTGGAGGGGAGGGGGAAGGAGTAAGGGGAAGGTGGGGAAGGGTTTTGAGGGCTTGTGTTTGGAAGGTTAGTCATTGGGTGTGTTGGAAATTTTCTGAGGCGGGGGGGGGGAGGGGGAGGGGGGGGGTTAAGGGGTTGGGTTGGTCATTAGGCGTAGGTATGGGACATTCACTGCGGGTGGGGAGGCTAGTCATACACTTTTTTGTCATCAATGTTTTTCAGTTCAACTTACATTGCACTTGGGTTTTTTCACTATTTTAGGCGTAGGGTGTTCAAAGGGATGGAGAATAGGGGAGAGTGGGAGGGTAAAACTTGCTCGTTCGCCAAAGGGACGTTGTTTTTAAAATGGTGGATGATTTCTAGGGATTCAAGGGCGTCCAATCTTCTTCCATTATTTTCTATGTGCAGGATGTCTGGGATGAAGCTGCTATGGTGGTTGTTGTCACTGAGGTGGTTCGCGAACATGGATTCTCTTTTCTTCTTTTCATGGCACTTTTTGTGTTCTTCTGTTCTAATATCAACACTCCTTTCTGTCTTACCGATGTATAATGTCGGGCAATCGTCGCACTTTAAACAATACACTGCACTTCTTTTGTGTTTCGGAATTTTGTCTTTGGCATTAAATAATAGCTTTTTTATAGTTGATGGGGAATAGAAAGCTGTTTTGTATTTCCGTTTAGGGAATTTTGAGGCGACTTCATAGGAGATGTGTCCTAAAAATGGAAATTTACACCACTTCACTGTTTTTTCTTCTCGGTGCAGTGATGACACCATTGAGATGGCTAGTTTTTGGCGAGATTTAAGCACTAATTTGTCAATTAGTTCTGGTTGGTAGCCATTTGACACTGCAAAGTATTTTATCACTTCTTTACGTTTCGCTACGTTTTCTCATTTATCCATAATGGAAAACTTCCACCATATCTCGCCGGAATTCATATCCTCTATTATAAAATTTGATTTGAATAACTGAAGTGTCGTAGGTCCACAAATGGAATCATTTGCCCTCACCAAAATATTTATTATAATTTTCAAAATTGGGCACTCATGGTTTATTTCACGATAGAACTTCACGAATGTAGCAAAAATACGGCCTAAATCATTTAGTACCGCTCTTGGCTCGCTTTTAGGTGGAAGATATTTATGATGGAGGCGAAGAGTTAAGTGTTTTCTTCTTTTCCAGCTGCCGAAAAAGTTATTGTGCCAACGCATTACACTATAACTTAAAGTAATTTACCTAGTTCCAGTTCTGCAACACTATCTCAGCCAAAAATTCTAGCTAACCCGTACCACCCGTTTCAAATATATCTTGATATCCTGATATTCTCAATGAAATTGGATGAAGAGCAAGTTTTTTTCCTAAATGAAAATAATGCTTGGGACTGTAAGGTGAAGACATAAGACCTGAATTTAATTGATAACTTCGGTGGGAATCGTAAATGTTAAATCTACCATGAATTTTTCCAACAAGTGAATCTATAATTTATATCCATCGAGGAACATTCGTGTATCGCACAATCAATTCTGAAATAAAATAACTTGCAATAGTTTCTTCTGAAATCGTCTTTTATCAAGGGTATTTATGGAGCGCATCTTTCTCACAAAAAAAACTTTATTACTACTTGATAGTAAGTCATGGCATTCCGATGCTTTATAATCTGTAACACTCTCCTAAACAGATTGCACAGCACAAATGGAGAGACAAAAGGTAAACACATTTCATTGTGATAAATGGGATAAGAGATTTAATTCAGCTGTAGAAAATGGTTAAAATAATTCGAAACTACAGCCTATATTAAGTTACGTTTATTGAAACTGCAGAAAGAATGACATTAGAAACGACCGGAAGAAATGCTGACGATATGAATAAAATCTTACATTGTAACCATTAACTATCACTAGAGATAGGAAGATTATGCGGATAGCATAATCGCATAATTTTTTAATTTCATCAGAATGCAAATAGTTTGACTTTTTGAGTAACCTTACTTCATCCCTAGCACAAATTTACTGCGCATGATATCGCATAATCTGACCTCTAATGCAGCATACCGCATAGTTTGCATTTTGCGCGCATAATCTGCGTAATTCTCGCGCAGTCGGCTTAATTTTCGTTAAACAGCATGGTGCTGGCAGGATTTCAATGATGAAGATCCTGATGACCCCATCCCATGCCCATGATAATTTCTACTTTGCCATAGGTGATATAAATTGATAAATCTTAGGGGTTATAATCAGCTGCTGGTGTTACTGCAACCTACAGGGGTTATAATCAGCATTTACTGTGTTTGTTTTAATTGTCCCTGTTGATTGGAATGTAATTGTTTTTTGTTACATTTTATCCAATAAAAATGTCAATCCTTAGCTCCAATGTTTATTTTTCACCATCCAGTTCCTGATTTCTTCAGTAAAAGGTTGGCCTAAAATTGAGTGTGCCTCATGAGATATTTATTTCTAACAGGTATAATTCCCATTTTACCTAATGAAACTCCGAATTGATTAAATAATTGAGGGTACCTAATGAGAATGCAGTACACCGGATGGGTTTCCATAAAATATGGAGAATGACAAATAAGGGCATTATACCTGACGGGATTGTATGCGTGATGGAGGCAATCTCCAAAATGTTGCATAATTTTCATGAAAACACATAATTGAAATTTTTAAGCCGCATAATGTCAGCAAAGATATCAGAATTTTTCCGCATAAATTATCATTATTTGGTCACATAATAGTGGGTTTCAAAATGCATAATCTTCCTATCTCCAACTATCACGGATATTACACATGCATGAAAAGAGCAGCGTCCGAATTATTTCATTGCTTGAATAGTAGCCGTCTCATTTTAATTCGGTACAGAGGCATCAAATAATGTAAGTTTGTGAGCTATTCACCAAATATATTTACCATGCACTAGGCTTACAGGTAAATAATTTTCAACGGCGTTGCTTCCTCTTTAACCATGCGGTATCTACATTTTGTGGATCAAAGTGTATGACTTCAAATTAAGGGATATTAGTTGACTTTATAAAACCTCCTGACCGAGGTATGCGTTTTAACTTTCTCTATATATTCATGTATTCCGGTTGACCTACTTTGATAAACAGTACAATTATCAGCGAACCCAAAAAAATGCGGGTTTGACTTCTTCCAAGAGGACAGATGCCATGTTTCATGCAAAGAATGTCTTTGCGCGTGCTTGTAGCAGTGTATCTGATAAATGCGGTAAATCTTGACGGAGGTTTGCACACAGTACCTTTCTGATCGCCTGTCTTATTTAGGAGAAGAGGTGTAATAAATAAGAATGACCAAAACCTCCAAAAAAAAAAAAACTTCGGATCTGAAGACGCCGGCTGCAACGCCGGTGACACTGTCGTAAAATACGATGGTACAATTACACGGAAGACATCCCGGAAATCTAATTGCTTCAAATAAATGTGGTTCTTACTGTTTTTAAATTAAAAAGGAATTCAAGTTCACATTCAATGAAGCTCTTTTTGAACTATGTTCCTCCTATGTTGAAGTTATTATATGTTTCATGAAACAAGCCTCACATTTTCAGTAATGTACTTCATCACATTAAAGAATTAAAAATTGAGTATCAAAACCTATGACGCACGTCGTCTGGGTTTTCTTCAGGATGTGCAAGGATAACAATAAGTAAAATGTGAAACGTTGAATTGGACAGTAATTTTTTACGGTATCAGAAAGGAGTAAAATGCAAAATAAGGTGCAGGCAACTTCCAGGTTAGTATAAATTACCGTTGGTTACCTAACAATAGTTGAAAGTACTTTGGTTACTATCCAAATGGCTAAGTATGACATCTAATGGTTTGCCATTCCTGAAAACTAAAGGAACAGTTAAAATAAAGTGCCAAATTTTTCATCCCATTAGATTTCAATCGATGATGTTTTTTTTTAAAAAACGATGTCAAGAAAGAGACCCAAAGCACTTGGGCATCAGAGAGAAAATGGTTAAAACGTGTTCAGCGACGAAAAAATATCCTCTTGGAAGGCTGGAGTTGTGGCAAAGAGTTAGAGACAGTAAAAACATAAGAGAGAAAGAGGACTCGACGTTTGGCAGCCCGAAATTCTAGGAAGAAAAATTAATGTAAACATTTATCAATTTCCCTAAGAGCCGGTTCAGGCGTAAACAATTAAACATTATTTTTAAAATCTGTCTGTAAAAATATAATGCATGAGACAGCGGTAATAAATCAAACTAACATTAAAGCGCCATCAGAAAATTTATTTAAAATTTTTGAATTTAGGAAATTCCTAATATATAATTTATTATTATCTAAAGTGGTGAATATGGGTATGAAAAATATGCCAAATTTATGATTTATAAATCATGAATTAAGCAGAGAAAGAAGTTTGTGAACACGAATAAACATTTTTAGCTTTATGCAGCAGTACTCGAAACTCATTAGTGCATGTGATTTTGCGAAAATACGTTTTGACTATAATGGTCATTAAAATATGCGTTGGAAGCCCACCAGTAAAAACAGTATAACAAATTGTAAGATAAATAATGAATCCAATATCATATGTTGAACTGCTACAATTACAATATTAAATTAACGAAAACAAATGCTAAAGGAGCTTCTATTCGTTGCACACGTACACGACCTTCCCCTACGCACACAAATTCTTACCGCCTCCATAAATCAGCAAATGAATCATATAATTATGGCATATAATAATGCGATGAAAAGTTGACTTCATATTCAAAGGCATTATTCACGTGGGTTGTAATAAATGCTCATTGGAAGTAACCCGGGGGTCGAACTGTTGACAAGGCATTTCAACGCGACTGAATTTATTCCTCACCAGATGAACGTTCCCAGTGACAACAAATCTGAGGTGACCCACGGATCCCATACGCCACATGAATCTTTTTCAGTCCATCGATAGTGGGCGGACACACAAAAAGATAAAGGTCACCAATTTGGAATTTAGAATGAAACCATCGCATCAGTTGTGCCGGGGAAACATTTTCAATGCCTTCTCCCATTAACAAGTCTCCCGCATGACACAAATTGACATCGATCCCGACCCACTTTCCGACGCATTGCGTGGTTGAAGTCCCGAAACCGCGGCCAAGGTCAATTAGCTATGCAATGGGGTCATTCACACTAAAGGGAGGATTATCCCATTTCATTTTCAAATTCATTATATAGGCCACAGGAATAGTTTTCGGTAAAAACTTTTATCCGGTATGATGGATGATCCGCTTGCTCGTGTAATGAAAATAAATGGGCAAAAAATTGCTGCACTATCGTAAATATTAACTACTTATACGTACCAACTTGCCACACTCAATGACAACAGCTTGCAGAGTTGCACATACATAGATGAAAATTTGTTACAGCATCTGGCAAAACACGGCTCAGAAAACGCCACCTACTTGCTAGCATTAGACATAGCTCGCTCGCTTCCCTGTGACAATCTAGCGCATCGCAGATGGATCTAGTGTAGGGGTTTTCAACCAGCTGGAAAGCCCCCCCCCCTTGAGAGAAGTTACCGGGGGAATTTTAACCACTATTCAGCAAAATGCTATGTTCTGCACATTATGTAATATAGTAGTTTGTTTTGACTTACTCTGTAGCGTTCAATAACATTAATTGAATACGAGCGATTAAAATCAATTCTTAAACATACGCAATATTTTTATTATCGGAATTAAATTACTTATTTAACAAACAAACAAAGCAAACAAAGGTTGAGAACAACTGATAACGACATGTGACGTACTAACTATCTCTCCTTACTTGTATTCAAATACATTGAGACCTTAGACGTTTCATCAACATCCACAGTAGTCATCAATCCGAATATTGTTTTTTATAGGTCTCCAGTCCACTCTCTGACAAGCTAACCTGTTTTTTTGCATTCGCCAGTCTTCGTTTTAACGTCCCTCTTAATTTGCCCGATGTATTCCATCCTTGGCTTGGATAGGTTTTGATTGACCTGCTCCGATTTGCAATTGATTCTTCAAACTTCTCCTTTCTCACGCCATTCCTCTCTTTAGCTCTGCGAACTTCCCACCTCCCTTCATTTCGTCTTACAGGTCCCTCCTCCTTGCTTTCCCAGAGTTCTACCCTCGATAACGATCGTCGACATCAGTTCGCCTCTAATTGCTTGTTCCACCCACCTGCTCAACCCCGTCTTAATCTCCTCCACCCGCTCCCTTCTTTCCCCCACTACGCCAAGCACGTCTCCGTCTGTCTTAGCAGCATAAGGCTCCGCATTAAAAACAAAAGATTGACGAGCGAAAAGAATGGGCCGTTCTGTTTTAAAGCCCAATGAGATATGCAAAAAATAAAATTGTAAGAAATAACTCACTATCATCGTTAATTAAAACAAAAACACGCTTATAAAAACAGCGAAACTACCAAAATCGCCACCAGGGTTTGACGAAGGGTGCTCTCACGAAGTAACTATGTATGTACAATGATTCTCGAGAAAATACATAAAAATGAAAATAATTACAATCTAGAAAATTTTTAATAGATACTACAGTTTCCGTCTGAATGGGTATGTGTTTCCTCATTACACGGGAAAATTTCTATTGATATAGTCACAGTTTCAAAATATCGCGTATTTATCTGGCAATGCTGAGCTTAAAAAGCTCTCTGCTAATACATGGACCAGAGAACGCCATAAGAGTCCATGGTAAAATGAAAACGTGAAAAGAAGTTCTAAAATTAAAAAATTCTTAAAAGTTTTAGTTTGTTCAGAAATTCGTAATTATTTAGATGAATATTTTAAACGCAAAACCATCTTTTACCATCCCTGAAACTTAAGGACAGAAGTTAGATGTAAAAGGCCTTTAGTGGTGGTTGAAAATTAAAAAAAATAAATAAATAAAAGAGAAATTGTGTGCCTGAAAAAATCTAAATACGTACGGAATACATATTACGTGACACAACTGGGATCACAAATATTAGCAAAAAACCTTGAAAAACATGTATGAAACAGCATGCTTGGGGCTCCGTATACAAAATGTCAAATGTCCATTGGCACATCACTTCGAAGCCGACCGCATAGTGAAGGAAGGAAGGAAGATCGCTTCGGGGGAAGGAGGAGACGACCTTTCACTGAAGAATGGGCGAGCATTAAGGGCGCACGACGAAGGACCGGTCACGTGGGAGGTGGATAGATAGAGAGAGGGATAGAATGGGACCAAAGTAGGGGAGGAAATGGACGCGGACAAAGGGGCCGAAAGGACGCGAAAGTGGCGAAGCCATCCCTTCCCATCCAAGGGCGATGAAAGGGTAGGAGTAGGCGGGGTGCGGCTTGGATAGGGTAGGGGCCTAGGAGGAGGAACCCCTCCCACTGGATAAGAAGTGCCAGGAGAGCGATACGGGGGGGGGGTATCTATAGTGAGGGGATGGGGAGTTGTGACACCTTGAGGGCTTTGAGGGTTGCAAGGTGTGGAAAGGCATTAGGGGCGGGGGGAGGGGAGGAAGTAAGGGGGGGCGGGGAGAGGTTTGGCAGAATGCGAGAATCAAGCGGGCAAAAAAGAGAGGAGGGGTACCCTGGGATTCGGTCGGAATTGAACAAAGGGATCCTTGTTTTTTCTCTTCCTCTCACACAGAGAGAATCTTCTGGGGCTCTCAAAAGCCCACGCAGAGTTCCCTCCCCACACGGCCTGACGGTTCTTGAAAAGTGCGGCCCCGCCGTTGGATCTTGCGGAAAGATTCGAGTGGCCCATCATGAGAGGGGTAGAATCACGCTGAGTGTGACAAAAGTCCGACCGACCGTCATAAGACCTTAGAGTAACACACCGCTGCCCCCCCCCCCCGCTGCCCCCCCGCTGCCCCCCCGCTGCCCCCCCGCTGCCCCCCCGCTGCCCCCCCGCTGCCCCCCCGCTGCCCCCCCGCTGCCCCCCCGCTGCCCTTCCGCTGGGAGGAGCGTAGCCGGAAGCTCAACCGGATTTGGTGAGGAGGGACTCTCCCCTGCGGCTGCCTTCTCTGCGGGGGGTTTTCAGCGGCGGCGACGCTTAGACTTAGTAGGTGAGGGTCGGTGTTTTTGCTAATAGTCCTCCCCCTCGTAATCTTATCCCGAATTAACCCTCATTTCACACCGTAAACGAGGAAAACTATGAGTGTTGCGTGGCCATAAACGAACTGTTATTTTTTTTGGAAATCTTTTGTCGATTCATGAACCGCAATCAATTGTATTTTTTAACTGAATGATCAAAAGGAAATCGTTAACATTTTTAAAAGTTTTATTTCCAACGGTTTCGATATTTTACTTCATCGCATCAAAATGAAGCACCTACAGGAGTTTATCCGTACATGCGTTAAATAAAGGATCAAACGCGTCGTGAAAAAATTAAATACTTGACAAAGAGCACGAGACGAAATTTGTGGAAATTATCCTTGAACTAAAGCAAAGTTGTGAATTCCTCACTTCTTCATTAACGGCTGGCAACAGTCTCTATCTTGAAGAGAAAATGAAGAGTCTGAACCATGACCGACCGTTTATGAAATAGTGTAATATTTATGAAGTGGCTTCATTTTAAAGTAAAAAATTATAAATTACCACTTAACAATACAAAATGAAACAGTTCCCCATACCGACGCGGAAAAATGTCGTGGAAATGGAAATTTTGGCCAATAAATGAAATAAAATTTCGGAAAAATATACCTATACCTACACTTACTAATATACATTAAGTGGCCTCTGAGAGATAAATTTCACCAAAAATACAATGAATCGCAATCAATCATCAATCGATAGCCATTAGACTTTCTTCAGTTTCTGAACTAAAAAAAATCGCCTCGATTTCACCGTCTTCAAAACTTCAGAGAAAAGTCAATAAAAAGAGAATATAAAGCACCGGGAAAAGTTTGAGAGAAGCCCGTGTCACTTGGGAAAGGGAAATGAGCGGACTCAAGGGGATGGTAAAGAAGGCCAATAACAGGCTTGAATTATTAAATTAATAGGAAACACATTATATTCTATTTATTAGTATATCCCCCTCTAAAAATTCCAACATTAAACTTCCTCTCTTTGTGTCCTGGAGGCTTATTAGCTAGGCAAACGGAAATCGGAATCGGGGGTTGAAAATCGGAAACACGTCACGGAATCGGAAAGATCGCCAAAGTTGCGATTAGCTAGGGACTTTTCGGAAAGACAGGCGTCGATCCCGTGGTCCAAGGTTCCGACGGCCCTATGTGTTCGGAAAGTGGTGTTTCCGATCGGAATCTGGGAAGTGTCTTCAACTCATCTTCTATTTTCATGTTAAATGAGCATATTTTCTCCCTGGAGTATATATAATAGTGGTGGGGATATTTGAAATGGTGGCAGGAAGGTTCGATGTGAGTTTTAATTACGTATCTCGTGTTTTTATATTTACTGTAAATTATGTGCACTCGCGTTCTTCAAAACATTGCTATTAATTTCATTAGTTAGGCCTTCAGTGACGAGGTGTGTTTTTCCAGCAAGTATAGATGTTGATTTGTGCTGTTACATATTTAGAAATGCCAAGTGAGTGGTTTGTTGTAGTATATTTGCCCTTTTTTTGAGCACCTACCTACTTGTAGTAAAGTCGTCTGCTATTGATGAATATTTATATTTTATGTGCTCAAACAACCGCACCCGCTCTAAGAAGAAGTGAGTTTAAGCAAATACACCTAAAGATAATCACTTTTTCAGATAACGGGGAAGAAAGAGTAGTGAATATTTTTATATTTACTGTAAATTATGTGCACTCGCAATGGGCCGTTCTTCAAAACATTGCTATTAATTTCATTATTTAGGCCTTCAGTGACGAGGTGTGTTTTTCCAGCAAGTATCGATGTTGATTTGTGCTGTTACATATTTAGAAATGCCAAGTGAGTGGTTTGTTGTAGTATATTTGCCCTTTTTTTGAGCACCTACCTACTTGTAGTAAAGTCGTCTGCTATTGATGAATATTTATATTTTATGTGCTCAAACAACCGCAACTCATGAAGTTCAAACAAAGGCTTCCACGGTGCGTAAGATGAAATGGCTTCATTTTCAGGAAAACCGCGAGAATTGTTTTGTTGCTCTGACAACAGTTTCACCCAAACGTCGGAAAATAGCTGACCAATCAGGGGGCAGTCACGACCATGAAACAAGTGCATAAGGACGGACAAGACCAAGGCATCGGCACTTCAACCTGAAGACGCCAGCTGTAACGCTGGCGAAACTGTTGCCATAGCAACAAAACAACGCAGTTCTTCCGAAAATGAAGCCATTTAATACCAAACTAATAGTTACACTTACGGCGTAGAATCTAATTTATTCTTCATTACTGTAAAAAACTTATCCTTAAAATATTTTTACAAGTCCTACTTTGCCACCTCTTGGTGGAGCTAGGATTCGATAATGGAATGGGAGCCGAGGTGCCGACGACACCGCACATTAGGGTAGTCCCTATTCCCAAAAGTTTCGAAGTGTTACGGGGACACGGGCTTTAAATGATCGTTTTGGGTTGAAAACACACATGCGGAAGTTAGGTTCTCCTCGGATAATGTTTAGAGGTTGCTCACGACCCTTTTGGGGAGCCAAGGGTAATCGTTAGAGAATGTGCTATGCGGCTAGTGTGGGCATCCCCCATTGAGATTCAAAATTGTTCTCCGGAAGCAAATATTTTTATGATAACTTCCATCGCAGCACCAGTACCAGATGGTGCGTGACAAGAATTTCATCGCCGTAGTTAGAAAGGGAGACGACTGGCTGGTACGCAAACAATCGTGGTCACTAGCGTTGTCCTGGCGATAAGATTTTCAGGGTAGCATGGCCACCGTGGAGAGATCCTCATTTAGGTTACTCTTCAAAAAAGGCATCAAGGGATGTACACGGAATACAACCCATCGGGGTAGTCCTGCAAATTAAGCAGTCTATCTGACACTCCTGCAGGAGGAGGTAGACAACCGGAAAAAAACGCCGGCGCCGGGGTTCAAACCTGTATTCGCTGTTATTGGAGCATCAGTTCCCTGCCACCACAACAGATCTAGTCATCAGGAGTTATAATTTCATGGAAATGCGATTGAGAGAGCTTCAACTCCTGCGCTGAATTCATAATTTAATATTCTCGCAAGAAAAATCACATATGTACGCATTTCTTTTTAGCATTGGGGATTCACAAGTTATTATCGACGCTAACTTTCTGCAATCTTATTATATATATTGTTTCGGAACGGCTGGGGACGGCACTGCTGGGCACGGGCACGGCTGAGGGCGGGCCCCTTACAGAACAGATGATAATCGCCTCGCTTAGAAATGTATGCAAGAACAAGTCAAATGTCGAATGCTAAAGGTTAATTTTTTCAGATATATAGCATCAATTGATATATCCCCTCAGTATAAAACAAATCTCGATGGAGGACACATCAGATGCGATGTCCGCATTATCAACTCCATCTGATTGTGAGTGGTTGTTGCAGTCATTGGACCTCGGAGAGTTGTCCTTAGAGGATCTCTTCGTCCTCATTAGCGGGGTATTTGTGCAATCGAACGTGAAGTTTGAGAAAAAAGGGGACAACGCAGTACGTCTCTCATTGCCATACTCTACTAGGGTGGAGACGATCAAAAACAAGTTCGGCGATTGGGAGCCCTAAATCTCCATCAATACTTTGTCACCACATCACAGGGAGGACCAGAGAAGCCGAGTTTTGGAGCTGACGCGGAAGAGGGCTGTGAGCAGTTCGTCGGAGAAACCCGTGGATGGCGAAGCAGGACCCTCCAAACGCTTCAAGACGTTTAAGTGGCCTGATAAGGAAATACAAGGCCACGTCTTGGAGTGAGTTATATTGTTGTACGAATGCTGATGAATGGACTCATTTTGTGGCAAATGGCAAACCTTTGGTATCGGAAAGGGTCCTCACAACATTTACCATACAGTCTGTTGATTGCCATTTTGAACAAATTAGAATAACATTTACTCTTGGATTTTTTTCTTAAATTTATATTTAGCGTGACATATTCTTTGAATACATATTCTTGAGTGAAAAAAAACACTTTGTGCACCTTCGTGATGATGAGCCCCATTTTCACATAATACTGCAAATTTTTCACGTGCACCAAATACCGCTCTTTGTCCACGAACGTCGTGCAAAGTCTCTCGTTAAACTTGTGCGGAGCCAGGGGGTATTGGTGATGAACGTCGTGAAGTTCGAGAGGATAACTAAGATTCACCAACGCAAAGAAGCAGCGGTCGCCATCCTGCGCCCAACGCTCCCAATTCGAAGGAAGTTCATTCATCGTTTCGACGTGCTCCGCGCAAAGTTTCTCGCACATGACACTCGAATACAACCCGTTAATGTCCATGAACAATATGCATTCATCCGCTTTACCTTCCACATTGGCATATCTCTTGACGCATTGAGCGACTCCTCCTCTGATGTTTTCTTTCACCAGTACGTACAATTCCGGATCGGTCATTACTTTGAACGCGGAGGGATTCATCAAAAGGCTGCAATACCACGTGAAGGACGGAATGCCTTGGAAATAAACGGGGTCACATTTCTACATCTACAAAATACCCTGCAAGCCACCTCAGGGGTGTGTGGCAGGGGGTGAGTAATCACCAACATTCATTACACTATACCCTAGAGTTAGTGTAACTACGACTAATTATGCATTAGCATAAATCGCTAATGCTTGTCACGAGGCGAAGCCCCACAAGCATGCACCACTACACTACAGATGTCATCAAAATGGAGAGTGACCGTCAATATACATGCATTCCACAACTACACAGATGGACAGGGACTCAAGACCCATGTAGAAAACATGCTAGGCGTGCTGTTAGTATGTACTAGGTAACAGATAAGGATTCAAGTATTAGGAGTACTACTACTACTAAGAGCTACACTACCTAACGACAAACCCAGAAAAAGGCTCATTTGCAGCTGTTATGGTCCCTTATCGTTCGTGGGAAAAATGACATCTTAAATCTGTCCGTTCTGCAGTCTAGTTCCCTAATTTTACTCTCATGATCTGATCTACTGTAGTATGTCGGATTTCGTAAAATATTATCAACGTCGTCAGAGAATAGACCGGTTTGGAACTTACATAATAGATTGAGTCTAAATTTTAATCGATGGTCTGAAAGCTTTTCCCATCACAGTTGCTGCAAAAGGTCAGTAACACTAACGAGATTATCATAACGGCCTTTAACATATCTTGCCGATCTTCGCTGCACGCGTTCTAAATCAGTTTCCAAGCCTATCTCATAAGGCTCCCAAATACTGACGGCATATTCTAAGTGGGGTCTAACGAGGGAGAATAGCTGATTTCCCTAACTTTATCGTCGCACTTGCCTAGTACTCTTTTAACAAATCCCAATTTACGATTAGCTTGACCGGTAATTTCTCGAATATGTTTACTCCACGATAGATCATTAGTCAGTTTAACTCCGAGGTACTTAACGGATTCTACGGTCTCTAATTTTATGTTTTTTTATGCAATAGCTGTTACAAGGAGCGTTTTCCGTTTCCAAAAATTCACAACAACGCATTTTTTCAGGTTTAATTCTAGCTGCCACGCATCGCACCACTCTTGTATTGCCTCGAGGTCCTTAGTTAGCGCAACCTTATCATTAAAGCTACGAATTTCTCTATACAACACTGCGTTGTCAGCAAATAATCTAAGCTTACTGTCAACTTTGTCACCGATGTCGTTTATGTACAAAAGGAACAGAAGCGGGCCTATGACACTTCCCTGTGGGACACCCGATGTGACTCTTCCTTCATTAGAGATAGCGCCATCTAATACAACCCTTTGCACGCGATTACTTAAGAATTCTCTAATCCAGGAAATTACGTCGTCGTCTAAACCGTAGGATTTTATTTTCACGAGTAGCTTACTGTGGGAAACTTTATCAAATGCCTTTTTAAAGTCAAGAAAAATTGCATCAACTGGAGCGTTATGTTCACCCGAGACTAAAATATCGTGAGAAAAAAGTGCTCATTGAGTTTCGCAAGACCTTCCCTTTCTGAATCCGTGTTGTCTTTTTGTTAACAAGTTCTCTATATCAAGGTGTCTCATAACTGAACTTAAATTATATGTTCAAGGACTTTGTAAGAGATAGATGTGAGAGATATCGGTCTGTAGTTCGATGGCTGTTCCTTATCGCCGCTTTTGAATATTGGAGTGACATTTGCAATTTTCCAGTCCATGGGTACTTGGTGTTCGTTGATGGATTTACTAAATATATTCTGCAAGTAGGGTGCTATTTCACAAGCTAATTCTCTACACACGCGGGCAGGAATTTCTTCAGGACCTGGGGATTTATTTGGACTTATAGATTTTAGCAAGTTTTCTATTCCGTGAGTGCAAATGTCGATAGGCGGCATCTTTTGCTGGAAGTGATCAATTAACTTTACGGATGTACTCTGCGATGACTTGGTGAACACACTTTGAAAATAAGAACTTAATATGTTGGCTTTGTCCGAGCTGCTTGTTAATAATTCGCCATTTTCGTTTCGTAGTGGAATAACTGTTGATCTATTGCCTTGAACTTCCCTTACGTATGACCAAAATGCCTTTGGGTTGTCCTGTAACTGTTCTACTAATGTTTTTCTTTTAAAATCCATGAATGCATTCCGAAAGGCTTCCTTTGAAGTGGCTCTAGAAAATTTGTATTTTTCAAATATTAAATTTTGATCACTAGTGGACAAATCTCTACAGAGTTTTTTCATCTTGGCGTGGCATACTCTCTGACGTCTTAACGATTTTCTCACTTCTGCATTGTACCATCTTGGTTCGCTGCCCTCTTTTTTTACTTTACTTGGAATGTATTTTCTGATCCCTGAATGTACGATCGAAAGGAAAGCTTTCCAACTACCCTCCGTGTCCAACTTGAAATCGGCTTTTTTAAAAATGTAGAATTTTCTTCTTTGTTTAAAACTTTTAATGATATTCAAAGAGAACATTGCGGTAACTACTCTATGGTCACTAATTCCCTCAACAGTGTTTACCTTAATTACTTGTTGCGGTATATTTTTTGCCAATAAATCAAGAATATTGTCCCCTCTGTTAGGCGTCGTAGCTATCTGATGTAAGGCATTTGATGAAAACGTGTGCAGCAGGGACTCGCATATGTCTTTGTCTCTTCCTCCTGATATGTAACTGTAGGTCGTCCAATCTATAGAAGGTGTATTGAAATCTCCACCTATGATTAAATTTCTTTCGGTGTTCCTGGATGTGATGTTCTTTATTTGTGTTTCGAGTTCTAAAATTGAGGTGACGTCGGTGTTAGGTGGACGGTAGTATGCGCACACGAATATTGTTTTTTATTTTTAGGTGATGAAGGAAGCATCGCGGAAAGACTCGAATACTTCAGTTAGCAGTGCGACGTCCAGATCGAGATAAAAATTATGATAATTTTTAAACGTCAGCATGCATTCCTTATCGAAGACCTCGAAGGCCACAGCCTTATCCTGCTGAACTCCCGTGACCCTGCCATACCAAGCGTCTTCGCCATGAATATATATATGGATCTAAATCTTCGGCACCACTGTACGGGCAAAGGTGTTGCCTAGCTTTCCGTAAAAGATAGGTCGCGCTGCAGTCGGCATGGTTCCGCTTTTGTGTGTCAAAAATGACCGGTTTAATTGGGAGGCCAATTCCGGTACCTTTATTTCCAGTATCTCCATTTGAATCACGGTCTTTCCTTATTAGAACCACCTTCTTTAGAGTGACGGCGCTACAATCTGCTTGGTTCTGATTTTTTGGTGCATGCGGAATATTTGGCAACACCCACTGGGGGCAAGTTTAGGATTCATATGTATATTCATGGTCTTCGCTATCGGGGAGAGTGTGACGTAGTTTATAGAAGAGGGCATCCAGGGAAGAAGGTAGGAAATCTAAACTATCCATTATTTGAAGCCGTGTTTCTTCAGTAAGGACGCCCATCACATATATTCTCTCGAACGATTTGGCGTTGCATTGCACGTGAGTGCCGAATTCTCGTATGATTTCCTGTAAAATCAAATGACTGTCGTAACCGCAAAAATTGTGAAAGAGAATCACAGCGGCGTTTTCGTAATAATGCCAACATCTTCTGTGATACGATCCCCTCGTCCCGTCAATGTAATTGCGTCTCCCGTGAATCACATTTTCCCTATTTAAAATTTCGCTTCCACAAATCATGCATTTAGAAGGCTCGAAACCAGGACAAAGTGAGCAGAGTTTCAACCACAAAGACAGACTTTTCACGAAATGAGAAACAATCTCAGGCTCGTCGTCAATGGTAAGGATGGCCTTCTTAACGATTTCATTTCTGCTGAGAGTATACCAGCAGTAACCAGAAAGGTAGTGCTCTCCCGATCCATCGACGCAAGCCTCAAAATCCGCGTATACGACCATATAATGTTTACACTTTGGTTTGTTATCGGCTATTAATTGAGAATCTTTCACGCATGCTACGCGAACGTCACACTTTCCGTGCGTATGGTATCGTTTGCAACCTTCGCAAAATAATCTAGCTTTACCCTTAGTTTTATCCCTCAGAAAAGCATCGAGATTTGTAATGAAAGAGAATTTTTTATCCTAATAGAACATATGTATTACCTTATCGAAAGGAGTCAGCGATACGTTATAGATAACATTCCCCCTTTTATTAAAAAACTTGAATATTGAATCGACCGGTTGAAACATGCCATGCAGGTAACTCGGATATATACATATTGTCCACGATCACAGAGGGATTTTACATCAGCCACTTTTCGACGCTTCTCATCTGCTGCCTATTGTTCAAAGCAGTATCCCACGTATGCCCAAGTGCAAAGCATCCTGCAAACGTATTCTTAATCCTCACCCTTCTCGCTCCAGAGCCCTGGGAGAAGAATTCGGCGTTCCGGGTGTTCCTAGGCGTGGGATTTGCTGCGTTGTTCAGTTGAGAAGGCGCCATGGTAAACCACCAAGCTGCGATGCCCCAAAAGGTGAGGCCGGATACCATCATCTGGGAGAACTCCTCGATGTCCGTCAGCTTTTCGTAGGCGGCACCGAAGAAATCGTCCACCTCCAGCATGTCCACATCCAAAATCGTGTCTAAATTGCAGCCGTGGTGTAGCTCCACTACCTCATTGTTATTTAGGAAGAAAGCTGAAGGATGCAGTATCAGCTTTATGGATTTAACTTCCTACAAATATGCCATTATGAAAGTCACGGACCTCGATGGTAGTAGACACCCAATAACCTGCAGCAGGAGCAGCGTTCTTCACACTCTTAGCCATTGTGATCGACTGATTCGACGGACGCCGAACAGGCCGCAAAAAAGGAACTTTGCAAAAGCAACTATTCAAAATGCATCATTTAATCCAACCCATTAACCTTCAAGAAAAAAAAACAGTTGAGGACGCATAATTAACCCTCACTCAGGATAACCTCCTTATCGTAAAGGCCAATGCAAGATTCACTGAAATGGGCCCGCTCTCAGCCGTGCCCGTTCCCAGCAGCGCCCATACTTACAACAGAAAACTTGGACGTTTCGACGGTCAAGCCGTCATCATCGGCGGTAGAAGACTAGAAGTTTGTTTTGTTCATTATTTATGCCTGCCAATACAATTCATCCGATTGCGATGGAACTTTTGTGAGATGTTGTTCGCGTGCCCATAAAGATTTCTGAATTATTACAATGGCAAATTTTGGGGTTTTTTTTACCCTAATGTTTACCCTAATGTTGTTTAACATGTACTCCCTTAAGAAAAGCATTGACTTCGGTGCAGGTGATTCTATATTTGCTTTTTTAAATTACTTGCACTCAAGTTATTGGATGGAAATTTGTATAGTACAACGCAAAAAAGAATGCAGTTTTTTAATTCTTTCGTTCTATTTTCTTATGCGCTTCGTTTTTGTCCAAATATTGCGTTTTATCTCGAAATTCATCAATTTTTCTTTCAAAAATACCAAATTTCCTTGGCAACCAGGCGTGAATATCCATTTAATAGTGATTTCATGAATGGCTATTCACTCCTGCAGCATTTAAAGGCCAGGTTCAGTGACTAATTTGATAATTGTAGTCAAACGACTCGAGTTCCCCGTTCGCCTTGCCTTCTCAATGACCATCAACAAAGCACAAGGTCAATCGCTTCAAGTGTGTGGATTAAATTTGGAAAATCCATGCTTTTCACGTGGTCAAATATATATTGCATTCCCGCGTGTAGGACAGAGCAGTAATACCAAATTCAACACCAGCTGATGAAATCAACGCTTGCCTCAAAGCGTCGCATCTTTGAAGACATGTGCAGAAACTCACGTTAACGACCTATATGCACGTAAATCTGCAGCGCAATGTGTCAACCATATTTTAAAAACAGCTATTGGACATTGGTAATAAATAATTACCAGTTGATGCCGACACAAAATATATTTCAATTCCATTGAACTTTTGTATCATTGTTCCATCGATCGTACAATTGATTCCATTGATCAGAAGGTTTTTTCCACAAATTGTCACCAATTACAAAAATCACCAATGGCTTTACGAACGTGCTATTTTGGCAGAAAAAAACACCGCCGTCAATACAATCAACTACGCCATCCAAGAACAGATTTCGGGTGAGTCTGCCACCTAAAAATCGATAGACAGCGTCATGAATGCCAACGAGATTTTTAATTATCCAAATAAATTTATAAATTGTTGGATCTTTCTGGTTATTCACCTCACAAATTTTCACTCAATCTCGGCGCACCAATAATTCTTTTGCGCAACATTAATGCACAACGATTATGCAATGGGACCAGACTCACTGACAACTGATGTCGAACGTCATCTAAGCGACAATTCTGAATGACAATTCAAAAAGTGAAGATGTGCTTATTCCACGTATTCCCATCATTCCCACCGACATGTCATTTGATTTCAAACGGCTACAGTTCCCCGTTCGCTTTGCATTCTCAATGACAATCAACAAGGCACAAGGTCAATCGCTTCAAGTGTGTGAATTAAATCTGAAAAATCCATGCTTTTCACACGGTCAATTATATGTTGCATGCTCACGATTGGGACAGCCGAAAAATTTATTTGTTTTTGCAAGAGGGCGGGCGGTAGGACCAAAAAAATTGAATATCCAAAAGCACTCGAGTGAATATTTTCAACTCTATATTAATACACAAAAAATCATTTTCTATCATTTATTTTGAACATGTAAATGTATCCGCTTTGCATATGTGTGTCTACCTAGAAAGAAAAAGAAGCATTGCAACGCATGCCGGGCTCAACTAGTAATATATACATATAAAAGAATGTTTGTCTGTTCGTTTTTTATGCACTCCAATGCTATTCATCTGATTGCGGTGAAACTTCGGTGAGTTGTTGTGCGCGTGCCCAAAAATGTTTCTGAATCATAAAAATGGCAATTTTTGGGGTTGATTTTATCCCAATATTGTTAATATTTACTCCCATAAGAAAAACATTGAATTCGGTGCAGGTTTTTCTTAAATTACTTTTTAAATTACTTGCACTCAAGATATTGGATGGAGATTTGTATCATAGAACAAATAAAAGAATGTAGTAATTAATTCTTTCATTCAATTTTCTTATACGCTTAATTTTTGTCCAAGTAATGCGCTATTATCTCGAAATTCATCAATTTTTCTTCCATTTCAACAATACAAAATTTCCTTGGCAACCAGGCGTGAATATCCATTTAATAGCGATTTCATGAATGGTTATTCACTCCTGCAGCATTTAAAGGCCATATTCAATGACTAATTTGAACGTTTTAGCCAAACGAATACAGTTCCCCGTTCGCCTTGCCTTCTCAATGACCATAAACAAGGCACAAGGTCAATCGCTTCAAGTGTGTGGATTAAATTTTGAAAATCCATGCTTTTCACATGGTCACGAGTGGGACAGCCGAAAAATTTGTTAATGCAAGAACAAGCTTAGTAAGGTAAGCTTTGTAAGCAAGCAACGATGCAGATCGTTTACGAGTTGCTCAATCACGTGCATCAGAATCGTATCAGTGAGACTGCGTGTAATAGATTCATTTCAGTGAGACAAAATTTGTGTTAAAAGTTACGTATTTTATTTGTCCTTAGAATAATATTTGGTTCAGTGGTCTATATGTTTGCTATTTTTAATTGCTTACACTAATGATATTGTTTTTAAATGCTTATCATTAGATAACTTAAAGAACAAGGTTTTGAATTCTTGCATTCGATTTTTCGTATACGCTTCGCTTTTTCCTAAAATTGGATTTTAAAACTCGAAAATCTAAAAGTTTTGCACTACTTCAACATTAGAATATTTTATTTACTTCTAAACCGCAGCATAGGCATGGAATAGAAACTCATGCCAAAATTTGTGAGTTACGAATTCCTGTGTAGGTACGAGAAATTCATTGGACTAGGTTTCAGATTCGTTTAGGGACCTATATTGAACCCAGAAAACAATTGTGGGCTAAGCCATGAAAAGTATGGAAATCAATGGGGACCTCAAGATAGAACATTTTATTTTGCAAATACACAAAAAATCATTGCACTTCATTTATTTTGTACATGTCAGCTTTGTATATATGTGCCTACTTAGAAAGAAAAAGAGGCATTGCAACGCATGCCGGGAACATCTAGTAATTTTATAAAATCAGATTTGGATAAGAAACTTGAACGCAGGTGGCGAAAGGCTATAATGATATAATAGCCAAAGCGCTGTCAGTTAAGTAGTTGCAAAAAACGAGTTCAACATTCATTGAGCCTCAAGCAATGCTGCAGAAAAATTGATGTGTAATAATGTTGTTGTTTCGTATTTTTATCATTCCAATATCATCTCCCAACCGTATCAGAAAGAAAATTGAAGAAAATCAGTATCAAGAATTTCGTCTTAATAAGTAACCAATTTCCTCTTCGAGATATTATTTCATTTGTACCCATGCAATCAATTTCAAAACACCCATAATATTTCACCCTCCAAAAGGAACGATATACAAATAAACTCACAGTTTAAGCTGAAAATAACGTTAGACAAACATACATTAAGCTAATTGAATTGAGCTCCAGCATATATTTTGACACCGTTATTAGAATTTCTAGTATTTTTCAAGCTCGAGGATTATTATCAACTTTTTGTGTGCGCACTTCAAGCTCAATACTTGTGATGAAATTTTACAAAAGTGAAAACTCCCAGCCTTAGGAATCAATTTCTGTTATTAATGCTTGAACTCTTTCAACTCTCCATGGTACGCACCTGTTTGTTTACCAAAGGTTTCCATAGAAACGATATCAGTTGAATAATTTTCAGCTTCATCTTGCCCTTGAGCACTCCAAAAAGGTACGGATTGATGAAATTAGTTCCAGCATCACCGCTCTGCCCTCTGTCAATTCCCATTCCGTGTAATATATTCTAGCGGCGCACGGCGGGGGGGGGGGGGTGGCAATGCGGAGGGTCGCGGATATTCGCGGGTCAGAGCGCGGAGGGAAGAAAACGGGATGTGCGGGAAGGAAGGAGGAAAAAGAGACTGAGGAACTGTTTAAGGAAGTGGTTGAAAGGACGCCTAGAAGGCAGCAACAGTTGTTACACCAGTCTTAATCCGCTTTAGGCAGCGCTAAAATAAAGCGGAAACTCCCACTCCATCTACATCGCCTCGCCCGCGGGGGGCAGGAGTCAAAAGTTTGCACCCATACTCCACCCTCCTTTTCTGCGCCAAAGCTCGGCACTGATGTGCACCTACGCACATGTTTCACCGTTTAAGCCATAAGGGAGTGTGGGGGGAGTTTGTGTTCCAAAGCGACAGTGGTAATTACTCCTTTCATATCTCCTTCACATTTCAGATGGCTAACTAACCCGCATAGAAAACCACCGGCTCGAGCGAATTTTATCTGTGTTTAATGTCATAACTGTGTCTTTGAAACGGAGAGGGTGCGGAAGTGTCCCCGGACCACACAGATAGTTGTTACTAAAACCTTCCGGACAGCTCGAATGAACTCCCCCAAGTCTTATAGTTGTTGGGTGAAATATGACCCAATTCGTGAGAAGTAATCTCATTTGGTAACCGAGGAGTTAAGTTAGAATCTGCGAGAAAATACTTTTTCGCAAACGGTTTCATCACACAAAAAACCTTGAAGCGTTCTTAGATGAACCTATAAAGCTCCTCAGGCCGGTGCATCGAAAAAACATTCAGACCCATGTTAACGTTAGCGTTGAATTAACGTGAGTTTCCATTGTTTTTTGTGGCAATGGCGGCGCTCTGAGAACAACTCTGCTTGATACCCGCGTTGAGTTACGGAAAAAAATCAGCGTGGGATTCGGCTGAATTTGATTTAGTGTGATCTAAACTTAGATGCGCCGGGTCGTGGTCGATTTTTTGTGCATTATTTCAGTGATTTATTGAATCTTCGAGAACCAACGGCGGCGTTCGTTTAACAGTGTAGCTTGATACCTGAGTTAAGGCAAATTTTATCGTAGAATTCATTCGAATTTTGGATTAGCGTGAAATTTACTTAAAAATTCGCGATCGCGTTCGCTTTGACGAAAGATTTTTGCTAGTCAGTTGTGGAATGCTTTTGTGCTGTATGTGAGGAACACCCCAAGAGAGGAAATAAAAATATTGCGTTGCCAATCGTCTAACAACTCTATCCCATATTCGGGACAACACAGACGAAATGCACCATGCATTTCCCATTGATTCATAAAAATTCACCTAAAATGCTTTTTTTTAAATTTTGCGTTAAGTATTCCGTGAACTTACCTTTGGCTAGTGGGAAATAACCTCATAATCGTTTTCAAACAGAATCCCTCATGGCACAATTTTCCTGTGCCCCCATCCCTTTACCAGATATTGATGTTATTAATTTGAGCAAGGACACGTTTCAAGGGGTGTCTCAATAAGCAATTTTGCGTAAACTTTCTGTGTGCAGGGCTTTATATCATAATAAATCCGTCATTCTGGTGTATGGATTTTTCTCAATCAAAAGATGCACCATGCTTATTTATAGTTGACATATATATCACGGCCAATTTGTAAAATAAGGCCAGAAACAATCACTTTCAGCACATCACAACTTTAAGCATCCTAAACATCACATCAGTGTTAAAACAGCGCATTATGTAGATAGTGCCGCGTCTCAGGACGATGGCGTAAAAAATCAGTGTGAGCTCTTGTGCAATGCTTTTGAATCCTCTCTCACCCTAAAAATATATGCATAACTTGGTGCTGTACCAGCAGCTGAGCCATACGTAAACCACGGAGTTTTAGGATGAATAATGTGCACTCGCTGCTTACTGCTCGTAGTAGGGCGAACTTTTCTCAACTCTTAGGGCACTCCTCCTGAGTGTTGAGAGGAGTAAACAGAAAACGTATTTTCCTTATCAGAAACTTCAACGAAAGTTTCGCATATTCAGGGATGAAACATTAGTTGATTTTTTTTATAAGAAATACATTTTTACCTCAATTTTGTTTTAAATAAGATAATCACCTTATCGTTAATATCTCACATTAAACACAGACCAAGAAATACATGAAATAGATAAGGAGGAAATAAAAATAAAATGGAAAATTCTAGGGCCAAAAACTGAGAATGGAAATTGGATTTTGAGAGGCAACAAAGAACTTTGTGAAAAACAGAGTGGTTAGTAGAAACAGTAAAGAAGAGCAAGAATAGCCCTCTTTGTACAACTGAAGAGAATGGATGAGAAAAAGGGTGACTTAAAGAGTAATCGACTTCTTTTACCGAAACCCAAAAACTCAAATGACGTGGACCATACAAGTCAAGAAGAACCTAAGGGAAATGAACAGGGGAAGAAATAAGACGCCGTAGTGAATTCAAGAAATGATAATGACATTCTGGGCTTCCAGGAGAAGATATAAAAGAAAAGAGGAGGGATATTAACAGAAGAAGAAAAATAGTAACAGTGAGAAAGAATAAAAACATACTGGAAGGATAGAAAGGGGAGAGAACTAGCATAAAGAAAACGCTATTTTAATGAACAAAATCTAAAACAGAACACTCAGATTACGGCAATCAAGATCAGAGCATTTTGGAGAAGTTACATTAGCGGAGCAGCATACGGTCAGAAATAGACGTATAAAATTATATATATATATATGTGTACAACAATGTGTAACCTATTTGACCAGACCTAAACATACAATACAATATATCTGAGACAAAATAAATGTAATTGTGATGATATATGGAGAAAAATCAGGATTCCAGCGATGAATGGTTTGCATCGTAAAATATTTCACTGCTTTAAAAAGATTCGGATTAAAAAATATTTTCTCCAGGCGTGCCTAGACTATTTTCAACGTAGTCAAATAAATCAGTAACAGAAATAATTATGGATTTTTCAGTGAGTATATTTAGTTAAATCACACAATATTTATTTTTTATTTGAGACGCCGACATTGGAATAGTGACGACTGAGAAGATGCGATCGACAAGGGCCGAGCAAATACTCGCAGGCATAACAGAGGAGAACTAGAACTCACTTTCCTTATTGGAAATCTATACATCATCGCCATCGATTCGGCGAACAGCGCCGCATCCCAGCTACAGACAAATTAATTTAAAGCTCCACTTCTTCCCACTCCGCATGGAATTCCGCCAGCGAGTGGAGAATCGCAAGTTTCAAGGATGCTTGGTACGCTAAAAAAGAGGTTCACTTAATGGGAAATGGAAAAAGCATGAGACATATCGAGCATCTCCATTTTCGATTTGAAACATACCACGATGGAGAAAAGTAGAAGTAAAACACATCAATACGTTTTTGAGATTTTTCGCTCCGCCACCACCGCATAGAAGTCTTATTAGAAAAAAAGGCGTACATTAGCGAAAGTCTAAGGCCTTCTGGAAAATTTTAGCTTCAAACATTGTCAAATAAGACACTTCGTTCTATTTCATACTTTTATTTTACTAAAAATCGATCAATTTTTCGGCACTGTGCACCATTATCAAGAAGTTTCTTCATCTATGTACACCGAATTGGAATACGGGTGGTGGGAGGGTGTTTGTATTTTTGGAAGGTAGGGGAATCGGAAGGATTAAAAAAGTGTGGCCAAGGTTTGGTTACGTCAAGTGGAAATGGGGTGGGGGGGGATTAAAAGGCGTTAGGGGTAGGAGAACGTTTAGGAGAGGCGAGTGAGTATTTTTTAGCACTTGGTCGCTGCATAAGTTACATTGAGCGGGGTATTAACGATTTCGAATCGTTCGAGGAAGTCTAGCTTCCCCCCCCCCCTTGTCCATGCAATGTAAAATTATTGGGTCGAAAGCATACCACTGATTGCTGTCACAAAAACGTTTAGTCAAACCAGATGTTTAATTGCTATTCATAAAAGCAGTTCTGTGTTCTTTTACCCTCGTCGAAAATACTAAGACCTAACGATATCATTTCTGAAGGCACTCAAAAAAGCAATTTCAACATGTGATAATCTTTTCAGAGCAGCAGACAAATGGAGACAAATCAACATGAATCCCTTACCGCTTAGGCTCTTTGGCTTACCAAAGACCCATAAACCTAATATTTCCATTTGGCCAGTAGTTTCACATGTCACTGATACTTGTCACAAGTTAACCGGAAAGTTGAACGTGTTATTAAGAAATTACTCTTCCTTTCTACTAAAATATAGTTTAAAGGCCTCAATGCACCTTATGGGCAACTTATCGGCCAATAAACCTCCAAGTTATGCAAAACTGATACCATTTGAAATAACCAATATTTTCAATACTGCTCCTGCCTTTGAGGCATGCGGCTTAGAGATAACGTTGGCCAAGAACTCAGGAATACTCACTAGATGCTGTAGATGAGATTTAGTCACTTCTAGAATTGTGTATGGAAAAAAAATATTTCTTGTTTGATGGTTGTTTAAAAAAAACTGGCCTTGCCATGGGATCACCTCTGCCGCCAATTTTAGCGGAAATTATTATGGACAGCCTATAATGTTAATTATTTGACTCTAACCATCCGTAGTTAAAGAATGGAAGTTATTGGTACCACTATGTAGACTATGTTTCTATGGACCGGTACCTTGCACCAAAGCTTTCATGTCTTCTTTAAATTCTTTACATAGATCAATTAGTTTTACTTTGAATATGGTGGAGATAATATATAATGTTTTGGACATTAGCATTTGAATTAAAAATGGTGATTATGATTTTGCCATCTCCCAAAAATTAACGTTGGCTGATGCAATAATATCTAACAACTCCATTTATCATCACTCGCAGATAATAGCTTCACTTCGAGCCGTGAAAAAAGGCCATTGAGTATACCCGTGTCTCAATTAAATTTTGACAAGGAGCTCAGCATAATGAAATGTATCGCAATACGAAATGGTTATGATACTAATTTCGTAATGAATTTCTTACATCGTCCACAGACAAAGTAAGTGTTAAAAATGATAACCACCACTCAGCCTATTATAGATAAGCCCTCTCGCTGGTGCAATTTCATCAGAAAAATGTTACAAAAATTGTGTAATTCCATTCCCGCTGGCAAGACCAGTGTGCTCTTTTACAACCCGTTAGGTATCAGAAAATGACTTTTTAATTCCAAAGATTAACACTGTAAATTGCAGAGAAGTAGGGTTCACAAATTAAAATGTGAAGATTGTTTTTGTGGATTGGATTGACCAACCCGGAAGGACATTGTCGACGAGGGTAAAGGTTTACAGAACTGCTTTTATATTATACTATCACTTGACATAACCAAACCTTGACCACAATTTCCTTCCGATTTCCCTGACCTTCCAAAAAAAACCTTCCCCCCATCTTTCGATTTGGTATTTATAGGCCCACCCCCAGAAGAAAAACACCTTGATAACGGTACATAGTGCCCAAACCACCGTCGGTTTTAAGTTAAATTAAAATGTGCAATAGAACGAAGTGTCTTTTTTTAAGAGTTTTTGAAAGGTCGCGTAATTGTGCGGAACAACAACATGAGAACTTGCATTTCTCCACTGCTTGGAGGTACGGTGTAAAAAATAATGTGTAATTTAATGAGCGAAAGGCTAGACTATATAAACGAACAGAAAAAAATAGTCAGCCGGTTTTACTTTTGTGTGCAACCCAGGTGTTAGTTCATCATTTTACCGAATGGCAAACGTCGGCAGGCAAAATTTATCCAACTCGGTGGAGTTGCCGAAAAATCTTTACAATTATACGTATGTAAAAAGCCAACGGGCGCGCAATGCAAAAACTGGAATAAATACGCTATCGATAATCTAATTCATAAGTCGAAGCTGCATTCTTCCGTGCCAATAGTAGCGATAGATCAAGCATGAAATTTGATTCTCAGTTTTCACCGCCAAACCAAAGAGTGTGATCTATATTTTGAATTTTCTGGGAAATGCGTGAGCTGCCGGTAGTTCAGGCTAAATTTTTTATCCAATTTCTCTCAACTGCCGTATCTACAAGCGACATAGATGGGAACCACGTAGTTCCAATACTTTACGGTCGCACCAGGCAAGGTCTCAGCGAGTTGACGTGTTTCAGTATGAATTACGATAGCAAGTTTTATGCTTACGATTTTGATCGTATCTCCGTGAATAAAAACTGTATCCGTCCTAAGTGAAGAAATGTATGGGTTTTACTCCAACGAGCAACATGCCAGAGCTGAAGCCGCAAATAATTCTTTATTTTCCTGATTGAAACGTCGCACTTGACTCGCAGGAATTCCAACGTGCTTTTTTGTTCGGCCAAGAACTAAATTTCACGACTAGTCCATTACTTTTATGAAGTTTTATTGGCATTTACGGCGAATAAAAAATTCTTAATGAATGGCTCGAATGTCTTGCTTCGGATTCGTTAAGTCCCACCCTCTTGAAAACCAAGTTAAAAATATTTGGCGCACATAAATTTCGGCGCTTTTTTGCCTCTTCTTCCTCTTTATTTCAAGGGTTAGCTAGCGGGGACATTCATCGCGGCAACTTTATTCTGAAGAGCAGCAGAAAAAGCCGTACTTCCTGGATTAAGACCAGAAAAGTCACCGCCAGCAATAATTTTGGCTCATAGAAATTCATAGCAAGGAACAAAAGAAGGGACCCATTAAACTGGCCCGCACATTGGTTAAAAATCCTTTACACTTAGCCAAAACAGTAGGTATACTAAATTAATAATACGATATTACCTTTGTGATATTAACAAAGTCGCTCTGATTGAAAAAATGTATTTAAATAAATACACAGTACAAAAGTAAAATAAAATCTATTAAAATTGAGAGCAATTTTTCTTACACTCAAAACGAAATTGAGGGATAGTGTCCAGCAAGGACCGTGACGGATTTTGCGTAGGCTTGCAAAGACAGCCATGGTATTTCTCATGATACGAGCTAAGATTTCCATCAATCTCGCTCAGCGTAGAATCAAGAAAACGCTTTCCAGGGTTTACCTTGCTGCAGCAAAGCAAGCTGAGTAACGTGAATGAAAGATGGGTGCAACGCTTTAGTATTTTACAAGTACATATTCTTCATGATTTTATAAAAAATAAGGAAATCACTTTTATTTGATATGAGGGAACAAGTGTAAATGTCGGCTGAATTCAATGGGATTGAGGAGGATGAGATGTACGTGCGGTGGAAGCACAAGAGATAGGAAGAAGAATTATTGGGTAGAGAAAGAATGCTCCGGTTGCGGAAAAGTAAGAAGAGAGTACTTACTTGATATGGTCAATTTGGGAGAAAAGTCGAGAGCTGAAATAAACAGATGTATGATAGGAAAAATAGTTGATGAGTAAGGGATTGACTGAGCAAATGTAGGGTAAATGTGGTTGGGGGGCTCGAGACAAGCATTGCTGGAACTATCTGGAACAAGGAATAATCTAGGAAGAAATTCAAGAATATGAAATGAACATGCAAGGGTAAGGCGCAGTATGGACGAGGATAGAGAGAAATATTCCATTCTCTAGACTAAGGACAAATTATAAGGCTTTTTCAATGAACCAATCAAAAAAGACAACTTTTTGCACTACACGGAAAAATCTCATAAACGTTCATCACTCGCGTGTTCATTGATTTTAACCCGGAAAAATTCAATGTATCAGGAATTTAATTACTAAAGGCATTTTTAGAAATAAAAAAACTCAATTCGTAAACAACTCATATTTTATGGATGACTACACATCATCGTTGAACGAGAAATACTTTCAAAAATGCCAATGTGACAGTACCCCTCCCCCCGACGAAAACCGGGTTACTTGTGTTATAACTTTGTCAGAGTCTGCAAAACATTTATAATGTCAACAAATGTTTCAGTGCACATTCGAAAACAAAAAAAGGGAAAAGGTTGGCCTCTATTAAAATATTGAATTTTAGTAACTAACATGGAAGTGCAAGTAACTCTGCGTCATTCTTGTACACGCCAGATCACTTTAAGTCTTCCTCGTCTGCTTTCCGCGTTTAAAAATTTTTGTTGACCAGCATTCTTCAATTTAAAAAACTTGAACATTCAAGGTAATTTAGATTTTAATACTGTGAAAAAACCATGAAGAATGCACTAATACCATGATTTTCCTACTTCATCTAGTTATCATATAGTAGCTATTTTTAGGACAGATTAATGACCGAATACAACGACCGACCATGGACTTGAAAAATATAACATTATTGGACGATATTAATTTGAATAGGCAAGAAAATAATGTATTCCGTCGTTAAAAAGAATACAGTTCAATGCATGTGCCATATAAGGAATTAACTACACCCATATGTATCAGCCAAACAGGCCCTGAAATATTTTTAGACCGCTGAATCTCAAGGCAGTTCCATTGCTTCCGGGTTCCGCTGCGTTGGGTGATCTGAATGGTGATAACGTTTCGGGAGGCCTGCATTGGCTACGAAACGTTACCACCATCCTGATAACCCAACGCAGCGGAACCCAGAAACAGTGGAACTGCCTGCACTACAGCGCTGCGAAAGCCTGAAGCAGACAATGAACCTCAACTTCCCCTTTTAAGCCTAAAGGTTTAGATCAAAGAATGCATAGTTCTTAATAAATCTATAGAGTACACTCTCTTTTCTTACTTATGCTTGTTTGAACACTATAGCAAAAAGCAAATAGATAATTTTTACGACATTTTCGAGTACAAAAATGTATTTCGAGGGAATAAAAATCGTTTCACATTATTTCTCCTTCAGATAGCACTTGAATGAACTTATGAACGCCAATAAACATCCTGAAAGCAGTTGTATCGCGAATTCTGAAAAACGTACTCAAGTTTAAATATTTTGAGTACATCATAATTAGGGAATCTGAGGTTTTTCAGTAAAATGCGTCATATTTCACGCCGATCAACCACATAATTTATATCAGGCTTCGAACGATGTTCTTAACTGATCGTTTTCAATTTTGATAGCCTGCCTCTTCCTTCATCTTAGACTAATGCTTAACTTTAAAAGCAATTTTGAAAACCTACTGCCTCATTGACTCACTACGCAAGCATATAAACTAAATGATTTATCATTGAACAAACTGGTTTTTGTGTTATATTACCAGAATCTTTTAGAACTGATCATTATTGTGGTCTATAATTGCTAAATCACTCATTATCCTAATTTTCCCTCTGGCCCCAAACAGGGTCCTTATTCGACGCAGTCTAGACCTTTCATATCATCATTGATTCGTCAACAATAAATATTTTTATCAAGTTTTACCCATTAAAAATCCTTTTAAAGAAGTCCTCGAACTTCATGGCTATTTGACAATCCGCCATATTTACATCATCACATCTCAGATCTGAAAAACGACTGTCTACAGCTAGAATTAATATTACGCCCAATTTAAGGTTATACAGCTTCCCTTGAGGGGAGAAAGATTTTTTTATTTGATTCTCTGTCATCAGCCTCCCAAATGCCATTAGCTGGCAGTCATCGGATTTAATATCGATAGCGTTCTCAGCAATGCTCTGTCAGGCAGCTCAAAATTCGGATAATGGGGATTCATGAATTCAAATACGTAAATGTGAATAAGCAGAAAAAATATGGGAAGGAAATCTTATAAATAGTATTTTTAATAAATAATAAAAAACGTAAATTGAAATCTTAAACTTTTTCTAAAACTATATATTTTCAAGATTTTCCTGTTCTTTTGGTTCAGGCAAGCGCAGAGAAGTGAAATTTAAAAACTGATTAAGAATTTTATAAAAAGCAAAAAAAATTGTACGGCTCTATGTAAAGATGGTAGCTGGTTTTATCAACTTAAAAAATCAGAATTTGTACGAGCCTTAAAGAAATATTTATCAGCAATTTGGACGCACCACAAAAAAATCAACCAAGTGACCATTTGCTGACTCAGCTTTTAAGCCATAAGCCTAGCACAACACGTAGACAATGGCCATGTCCTCAATAGAGTTAGATCGTACGAATCCTGTGACAATATCAAGCGTTCCGAGCCATTGGAATCCCTCTTATTTCTCTAAAGTTTCATCCCCGTTGATCCAAATATTTACGACTATGAAGATCGCATGACGAAAAACCGCTCCTGCTCGTCAGAAAAAAAGCACCAACCTGCAGCGCAAAAAGAGGGAACAGTTGGTACGCGTTTATCCAAAACGATTGACGTGTTGGCACGCACGAAGACTCATATCGCGAACGGCGGAGAGCTCGGCAGGCGGCTTGCAAATAGAATTCGAAACTACCTCACTCACGGATCTCATGCCTCATTTTTTCCGGCGTTTTACATTTAGGGAATTGAAGGAACGTCAGTCAGTCGCTGTGGAGTGGGACGAGATCGGAGAGGGAGGGAGGAATGACGGGGAATAAAATTCAACGTAATCGAATCATGCAGCGAGAGCCGAAGGGAACTGGGAATTGAATCAGCAGCACCATCGAAAATGCGAAAAAAAATGGGGACGGCTAAGAGGGTTAGTCCAAATTTCCGCGCCATTGGGGAAAGTAATCTGCGTAGGAGTTCCTTATTATATCGACAATCTGTCAGTATCAGATCATTTTCGCGAGTCAGTCATGCAGCATTTAAGCGTCCAAAAAAAACGAACCCAGGCGAAATGTTGGCGATTTGTGACACGAGCCTAAAGCTAAATTATCCACATTCGGGCTCTTTGTCGCCGGTAGGTGAATCATAAGGCGTCGCATTGGGTTATAAGACCTCATTAGTGATTTAAAGTACTTTCAGGAAAACTATCGATATCCTTTATAGATCAGCCTCGCACTTTCCTTACTTCACTTTGAGTACTTTTTGAAAAAATACTAGTAGGTATCACATTTGGAGGATTTCCCTGAGAGAAGGAAAAAAATGTCTTCGTAGGTGAAATGACACATATATCACCGATGAGGTCACACCTCCGCTATTCAATGGGAACTCGGGGAATGCATATAAGATAGCTCATTATTAATCAACTAAATGCGATTTAAAACGCAGCATTTGAAATCATACTCAGCTAAAGCTACAAGAAACATGCAAATTAATTATTGAAATAAATAAAAATTAAGAAAACAAATATTAATAAACGATAATAATAATTCCAAAAATGATAAACAAACTAATAAAACTGATTTAAAACAAATTCCCTCGTGGAAAATCAGGCACATATTGGGAGGCGAAAAAATATAGAACTCAACAGAAATAATTTTGGAAAATCTGGTGCACTAAGAATGGGCACTTTACAAATATCTACAAATCCAAAACCCAATGCTAATTTAAAACTATTGTAATATAAAACAGATGCATTAAACGTAGAATTAACAACAAAAAAACAACCGAAGAGCACATTACTGAGACTTTTTGTACTTGTTGCCTTTAACATTTCTCTATACTGTACAGAATCGGAAAATCAATCGTCAACAATACTTCATTAATACGAAAGCCTTCAAACGGAGAAATTCAAAGGACTCAGAGCGAATAAACGATTGTTAAAAATATTTCTTAATGAGAAAATAGAATCCTAAAATACATTGACATAATTTGAGAATATGAAGGCCTGGCTCGGTCTTCAAGATTTCCTTGAGTTTCAAGACAGCGGAAAAGCGAATAAGCCTTCAAACACAGAAATCAATAAAACGTCATGAAGTAGCAGAAAAAATGCGAACGTTTTTTTTTTATTTTCAGTTTGTGAAACTGCATCTCTCGAATCCATATACCGCGAGTCTTCTTCACTTCGTACCTGCTCCAGCATCCGATTCAAAGTCGTCCTGTTCTGCTCACTTGAGTTGGATTGAAACGACACACGATGGAGATGGCAACTCATTGCGCAAAACAGAAGCAAACACGAACGAGCAAGACTTTTTAATCAGAAGCGCCGGTGCCAATTTCAATCATCCATAAGTACCTCTCGAGACCTGCGGATACCAAATACGGGAGGATTAAAAAAACGCAACCCGCTTCACCATCGAGTGACATGATCACAGACCGACCGACATGCACCGACAGAGGGCAATTGATGAAACCCGTCAAGAATAGATTGTTGAGACAAACAACAACAGAGGAAACCCGCGGTAGCATCATCGCTTCAACATGTGCTCATAGATACCGACCCGTACATACTCCCAACTTCTAAAAATAGGTAGGCAAAGTAGGTTTGAGGACTATCGAGTTAACTACAGCGTAGGAATCGACTAGGATGAGCGCCGGGATGAAAACAAAAAAAATAATGAAAATCCACATTTCAAAATCAAAACACGACGAAATGACATTCGCAAACAACTCGCGTCGGGCACGGAAAAATCTGAATTCCACCACGGGTCGCTCATGCGGGAGGAGGAGGAGGAGAGAGAGAAAGACAGAGATAGAAAAGGAAAGAAAGATAGGTTAGTGTGTGGAGTCGGAGTTTGAGTCGGATGCGGCAGCCCGCATAATCCCACTCTCCTTGCACGGGACGTGGGGTGAGGCGGGCCGGGGGAGGTGGGGCGCACCACAATGACATTTAGTCGACGACGGCACAGAAGAGGAGAAAATACAATAGTAGCGTGGTGCCGTAAAGGAGGAAAAAGAGAAGGCACGATAAACACCGGCCTGAGAAAGGGTTTTTATCCACCCGAGAGCTGCTGCGGGAGAGACCCAGTTGATGGGGAACGTCCTTGGTCGCGGGGAAGGGTGGGTGGAGAGGGGTCTCTAGTAGGTTGCGGGCCGGCTGAGGTGGGGAAGGGATTTATGTAAAGGGAACTCAGGGATTATGTTCCGTTGAAGTGTAGCGGGTGGAGGAGTGGAATGGGGAAGTTGTGTGTGTGCAGGTGATCTTCTTCCCCCTTAGTCTCTCTATTCCCCTCCACGCGACTGACTGCCTTCTGTATTTCCGCGGGTAAACAGGTTTCCGCCGAAGGACAGGAGGAGGAAGGACGGACGAAGGAGACGGAAGAGGAGAGAGAGCACGTGGGGAGGAGGGTTGAGGGAGTAGTCGCGTGCAGGCGCGGCGGCGGCGTCCGGGGCCGGATAAATCATTTTGGCTGCTGCGGCGGATCAATAGTCACAGCTGCTTCTCGGGCGCACCGCTCGCTCGCTGCCGACGCCACCACCACCACCGTCCTCCTCTCCACCCGACCCGACACCAACACCACCGCGGCCGCCCCCCGAGGAGGGAACGAGGGAGCCATGGGGTACGTATAAATAGAGGCGCCGCGGGCCAAGCGGAGAACTCCGCACGAACGGACCGTGCCCGTTGGCTGGCGGAGGCGGCGCGCGCGGAGGAGAACTGCACGCGCAAGACCCGAGACTTGTATTCCGGAATACCGGAGGCGAAGTTAAAAGCAAGGTTAACATTAAAGAAAATATACGCGAAGTTAACCCCAGGGTAGACTCAACGTGACTTTCCAGTGCCATCACGGCGGTCACAAATAAAAATTGGCGCGAAACCCGGCAAAATTCGGTCGAATTTTAATCATTGAGAAATGTGCGGTGTCGCATTCGCTTTATCTAGCGTTTAATGTTGATTCATCTGCTGAATGTTCGTCTGCATAGCAGAAAAAAACTTAAAATGAGGAAAGCAAAATATTGTACCGCCCATCATCCAAGTATTATCATCGATTTTCAGAACAATACGGATGGTATGCATGGTTCATTAAGAAATAAATGTAAACAAAAACAACTTCCAGATCGCGCAAATTACTCTCGTGAACGCTCTAAAGTCGTAATACTATTTTCACGTCAATTGCACAAGTGAATTTCGATTAATTTTTTTCCATAGGGATGACTCGAACAGGAATGTAATTTTCTATTTAGAAACACGAGAGAGACAAACTAAGTAGTCGTAGTGCCTCCGGAATTGGAAAATTATCTGAAATGTAAAAACTTCGCATTGAGAAACTAACTTTCAGGGTAGGTACGTAAAATATGAAGTACACCAGAGTGGGTGAAATTTCCTTCGACTTATCGAAATTCGACAAAGTTCGAGCAAAAGAATTCGGACTGCACTCCTACGCTACATTTAAAAAGGACGGCTAACCAGTCGAGTACTCCGTCTTGGTAAAGGGGCTAAAGAAAACCAACGTGAATGAAACTTCTCTCAATTTAACATATTATATTTGAAAAAGTTATAGTAATAGAAGTGCTTATCCTCCTGGCTTCCTCTACCACATTTAAAAACAGAGAGCAAACCACACGCACAGTACTTAGTGGTCAAATTGGCGATTTGACTGGATTAATGCCTTCTCACGTGGAATTCACGGATTCAAATCCCGGCGGTGGCGGAAATTTTTAATCGAAAATAAAACTATTCATTGAGGGCTACGAAGAGAGCACTTTACAAGTAACTATTTTAAGTACGGTACTAAGTCCGTGAGATGGAAAGCTAACGGTCTCTCGGCCGTCTTTCGTCAAGAGTAAGCTAATTCGGGCAGTGGGCTTCTATTCTGCCATCCACTCTCCCATCCTTTCCTCCCCGTTTGCCGTTTCGAATTCGTGCTGGAGACTCGAATTCCATGCGAACTTCTCTGGATGGACTGTTGGTGCGGACGTTGGTGCGGACGGGAGCCCTGTGCCGGAACGGAGCCTGAAGTAAACTGTTGGGTGGGGCAACTGTTGCGGGAATAGGTACCTCGTGAACGGAGAAAATTTAGAGATCACCTAAACGTCAGAGATTTACTGCTGAAACACATTTGTAATCCAGCTTAGGGTTACTTTGTATCTATTAAGATAAAAGCGTCGCTGAATCCCCGGGGGTTGTTTAATCTGGAAAAAGTTTCCCTTTATCTCTGGTTCCGCTTAAGAAAGGTTTCACTATATCTCTTTCAGGCATACACGCGCTTTCGTCCTGTCTGGAAGCTTCATTTCACCCGTAATATCATTACCCGCAGTGTAGCGACACCTCTGAGAAATCAGGCTGCCCCAAGGATTTTTAAATCCGTGGAATATTCAGAGTTGCAAAAATTCAGTGGTTCAATTTCATCAAGCGGTAGAGAGGCTTTTTATATTCATACTTTGCATATACTAAGTAAAGTGCACAACCTAGTTACTCTACATAGTACAACATGTTGAGTGTAATAATGTCACTCGGAACGCTTTTCTTATGAGCCAAAATTCAGGACAATCACGCTTTTTCCGAGCGCATGGCAAAAGGGGCCTCCATGCATTTCATATCACCTCGCGTTAAACGGAATTTGTATCTAACTCGGGAACGGACTCCGTACACCTGGGTTTAGCAGAAGTTCATGGGCTACTTCCAGGGAAAAATTTCATCTTAACCACGTAGAGTCTAAAATCATGTCGAGGTATGCTGGATACTAAAAGAATTTGCTGAGTGAATACTAAATAAAGATAATTCCCATTTAGGTACAACTCCTTAATGTGGCAATTGACAACGTGAAAGCTTTAAGTGAAAACGAAGAAAAAACATTGAAATCCGAAATGTGAACACATTTTGTCAAAAAATTAATTTACCCTTTGTAATTAAAAACCAGATGCACGGTAACAATACTCCTTATTGTTAGTCGTTTCTCACGAATTCCATCAGTATATACTGACTTACAGCTAAGCAACATTGGCATATAATTATATGGACGTGACATGATGTACTTCTAACTTCATTTTGCGATATTTCCGATCCTAAATTAAGCGGAAAGTGCCTAAAACGGAAAATGTCATAATCCATCGAGGTTCCGCTGAAGGCAGGATTTGCAGGAGGTAATACTCGCCTGGAAGACGATCAATACCACTCAGAAAAACCGATAGAGCGGTAAAAAGCACTGAAATCACTTGGAAACTTTATTTTTATATGAGTAAAACATTTTATTAGAAAAATTAAGTTTGCCAAGTGCATCTTCGAAATTATAAAACTGGTACAATAACAAATTCCACAACCAAAGGTATTGCGTGATAATTATTCTCAAACCCAGGGTTCCCCTGGTTATGAAAATGTTGAAAACATTTACACAAATGACAGCCCTTTGTGACAAAAGTCATTAGTGACCCATCGGCAGTTCATTAAGGACCTGGTTAAACTTTCGCAATAGGTGTATCCAGGGTTGTTGTGTCCCTGGACTTGAAAAAAATAATTCGCCCCATTCTACCACAACCGAATTGAATTACTATACTAATGCAATAAGTAGGAGGGACTGATACAAAAATTTAGAATACTGATATATCATTAACTTCCACGTTTGTATTGCATAAACTATCACCACTCCAATGAGTCACCCTTGACGATAAATAAAAACTGCATCTAGCTTGCATTCATTCTTTGAAAAAGTTAAGATTTTATTTTGGCCACAGCTCACACCCTAAGGAGACTAGATCAATTCTACTAACAGCCCTCCATTTCATGGGAATAATAATTGGAACTTCTAGTTCTAATAAACTCATCTCACCTCATTTCCAGTCAGTCCTCTATCAACAGGCATCTTTATCACTCTTAGACTAATTTCCAAGGGGAGTATGCCAGTGTGTAATATTACATACTAATAATTACGATTCAAATATTCCATTTTCTGTAGTGAGGAGGCCCTTGGCTGAAGTATCTACTACTAATGAAGATGCAAACTTGAGCATAAAACAGAAGTATTATATTTTGAAAAATATAAAATACCCTTAAGAAATTAACGAACCCCCTCCCTGCACTACCATTTTAAAATTACAATAAAAGAACATGATTTTCACCATAAAACATCAAATGTATGAATGCACCTCAATCACCCTACACCACTCAGTTGAAACAGCAACAAGGCTGAATAAATACATCGATCCTAGTGGTACATACATTAAGCTACCAATAAGATTTGAGCATGGCAAAATTTTCCAAAATGACACTTATCAACCACTAGGACTATTTCTGTAGCATTGTATGGGAGTTTTTCTAGATAGAATAAGAACAAGCATATAAAAATGCAAAAGTCAACAAACTCCATCACTAATATAAATAGAGGGTATAAACTACCATAATGGCATTAAAATATCAAAATCACTTCATGTATTAAAAATCACCCAAAATAGGAATATTTTCTTGTATTTTTAAAATGATCACTTGTGGGAATACTTGTGAGTAGATCCATTGTGTTTGATGACAGTTTTTTTGAGTATTCCACCTCTGTTCTTCTTCGACTTCTGGCCACCAGAAGCAAGCTGGAACGCTTGCAAAAATGTCAAATATAATGAATGAAATGCGGAAGTATTCCCAAAAGTCACCAATGCTATAGACCACTCCGTGGAAGCTCACACTCTGGTAGAAATGTTTGATACAAGCAGTTATCAAATACAAGCCTGGTCTTTTAATTATAATAATAGTTTCTCAATAGGTAACAGTTTTCGCCAATTGCTATTTATTATACTTCGAAAACACACACAACCATGTCCTGGGAGGTGTAAATTTCATACCCAGGCGGGACTCGAACCTGCGACCTTTGGATTGGTAGGCGAGAACATTACCCCGCCACCACTGGGGCCGGCAAATATTTGATAGATGCAACAAGGCCTGCAAATTTTTGATAGACGACAAGCAGCAGAAACTTGAATACCCACACACTCTCCGTAAGGTGACAACTGTAGACCCAAATCATCATTTTAAACAGATGAATATAACAAGAAGACAAGAAATATTCCACATACAATAACATCTCAGAGAGAATTTTGATTACTTTATAGACATAAAGCACAATAGCCTTACGATGATAGGTGAGAGGATATAAATCTTGCACATAAAAAAATAAAAAGCCTCAATCCCAAAGTATCCTTGATTCAAGAAAGATATTTATTTCTTTTCATGTGTAATTTTCATACAGATACTCCAAGATTTGGGATATTACACATTTGTTGCTGAGAAAACTAATTGGCCCAGAGATAATAAAAAAGTGCATCTCTTATAATTAACAGAGTAGCTTTTTGTGAATGATTATACTGTTTACTAAGTACTGGTCTCTACTGATGCTTACATCTATGATACATATTTATATAACAGGAGAACAGAAAAGACTAAAAAGAATATAAAACCATTATGTACAAAGTAAGATTGATATAGAATCTCTGTCTCATTTGTTTGTTACACAAATTTATATCACGTACTTAAAAGCTGCAATAACAATTAATATCCTATCCTGATGACTTTACAATACTTACAGGATTTGTACAGTGAAGGAACAGTTAATTATTATCTGTCCCAATTAATTTTCCAACAATACTAGCTCCGAATTAAAATTGAGGCTGAGATCGTAAAATGCATTTCTTTTAAAAAACATACAACAGACTGCCTAAAAATGATATAGCCTCCACTTTTTATACATACAAATCTCTGCCTCTGAAAGCGATAATATTTATTACTTTAAAATGATAAAAAAGACATCACTAAAGAGATTCAACAATTAAATTACTATTTATAAAAGCCATGGCATTTAATTTTGTAATTTCAAAACAGTACACACTTGCACACAATGTGCACACGCATTCACACATAGAGCACTACTGAGTTATGCACCACAGACATTTTTGGGTAATTCAGCACTGGTAATTGCTGCTGTTGGCAACCGGTCATACTTCACCTAGTTTGCTCCCATTACTCGTGGCAAGTTACTCCAAACAGCAGTAGCACATTTAGCACCAGCCAATACAACATTCGGGGCGAGTAGAAGATAGAAAAAAAAATCTTGGCAGAAAGTTACTGGGAAAATTCTAGAAAGGCTTTCTTTGCTGGGAATAAATGGCACTTGAAATCACCTACCCAAGCGAATAGGCTCGGGAATGGCATTATAATGCCACAGTGCAAACACTATAAAGTTTTGATGTTTTAATAGCATGTGACGGTTTGCTGCTTATGGCAGTGAAGACAAATGAACAAAACATTTGATACACGGATGAGCACCCAACAACAAGAGCCAGTGTACACAAAGGAGACAATTATGACTGGAGTTTTCTTTTTATAGAACACTGCTTGAATATAGATGAAACAAAGCTCCCAAACATTGTGATAATATAGTTCAAAGGTATGCATATTTAAATTTGTGTATACATATCCATATATATATATTATTTTTTATATAGCTCTTTGATAATATAACTATACTCTCATGACTGCAGACAGCTAAGTCCAACAATTGCTGACATGACAAAAATGTTCATTGACCAGCACTCGGCACCACTTTTGCGATTCATCTTAAGAGGGGATTAAAACAGGAGGGTGAGGTAGGGAGAAATAAGAGAGAAGATTGGAAAGATGAGGTGAAGAGTGCAGCAAGTGGCTATTTCCTGGTCGGCATCACCCAGCCAATGGTGTAGTTGCGGGAGGAACGACCCATTCGACGCAGGCGGTCTGAAAGTTGACAAAACCAAGGAGAGGCACGTCCGCAGGGGGAAAAAGGATGAGTCAGATTTTTAACAATGAGGAATCAAAAATACATCTACAGCTACATAATGAATAAGCTAATTAGCAGGCTAATTAATATTAATAAGCAAACTCCCCAAGCCCAGTCACCGTAATCTCAAAGGCAACAAAAGAAAAATAATTAATTTTCCTCCATTACACAGAGATAAAATGATAGTATCTAATATATAAACTTAATAAAATTCAAGTCTATGGTTACACATTAATAAATAAGCATAGAAAATAAACTAGCATAAATATATATACATACATGAATCTACACAATGAGCTACCTATTTTACAGAGGAATGGAGGCTATGAAGCTCATGCAGGAATCATAATGCTACAAAGAGGTAATATATAAAATTACAATTTACATTTTTATTTTTTATACTTCAGTCAACATCTTCATAGGAAGAATTAATTAAATTAAAACATAACCTCAGTCTGGCAAACTATCTTTAGAATATGAGAATGGACTATTAATTTATTTTGCCTAATGAATGAATAACAAACATAGTAAGGTAACTCACATAAAATGTATAACAAGATCTGATACCATTTCAGTCTCTTATAAACAACTAAATACTGCTCTCCTTCCATACTAACACATTCAGTATGATTTATGTAGAGATTACAGAAAGTAACCAAAGAGATAACACATGTTTCTCAGACTTTTTAGGGTTCAGTAGTTGAAATAGATAGTTAGGGGTTCCTCACTGAATGGTACTAAAAATCATCTTGAGAAAACCTGATAGCCAGCACAACAAAATTATAAGATCACAGAGATCTAAGGATCAATATATTTAATTCCATTACTACAAAGGTCACCATTGATGAAGACAACAGAGAGATGCATCTCTCCAAACTTCGAGAATGATAATTATTTCCTAGGTCACTTGACAATAAATAGAAAACCATATTTTATGCAAAGCATAAAAAATAAATTAGTGCCTTCATTGGTATGATACTTAAAATTTAGTAGCTAAAACATAGGATTCCCTGGGATTTACAATTAAAAATACCATTTACAGATATATACAAGGGAAAAACAGCAAGCTCACTTGATAACATGGATATCCATTTCAGGCCATGCTAAGGGGGGGTGGATATCTTGGGAAACTGAGACTACACCTAAGCATGCCAATGCAACCAAAGAATATTAGACTAAAACAGGAATGTTAATAACAAGGATGGCCAAACATTAAAGTTCAATTTATGACTTGTTCAATTTTCTCCTAAATAATACAAGCAATAATTTTGACAATACATTACATTTCAGTGATCTAGGACCAAAATTATTTGAGACTTTTATGCAAGCACACTACAAAACAGTACTACTAATTCCTGATTTGGAATGAGATATGGCCATCACCCTCAAAAGTGTCAGCTTCATGCATGCATCCAATGATGGATTCTTTAAACACAGAAGGTGCAGATTCTCTTAGGAAGATGCACATGCTAAATCAGTAATAAGCAATGCTAAAATTTCACACAACTCAACGAAGTCCTCATGGTAAACCCCCTTCAGGATTCAGTTTGAACCACATGGGAAAATTAAATGCACCCTAATCCCACTTTAAATCTGCATTTCACTTAGCCATAAGTTTTGGATACACTTAAGCAAGCAATTTGTAATGCTGGAAACCAGAAAAATCACTAAAGAATCTAGAATGACATGACAGCAGTATGATTTTCAGCTAAAAGAACTTATCCCTCAGCCTTGCAAGGATTTACACATAAGGCCTTCTTGTATACTAAAGATTGGATATGATTAGCATTATAAAACCTAATTTTGATCATTACCCTTGAACTACCCAAATCACCATTAATAATCATAGAAGTTCAAAGTAATCATTCCATTTAAGATAACAGGCAAATCTAGACTACACCTGTCTTATTAAACCACCAAAATAAATGATTTTTAGCCTTAAAAGTTAGAGAAACAGGAAGAAATTATACTACCACCTACGGAGAGATTTTGTCACACTACGAGCTTGTTGCTCCAACCCGATTGAGGCGTGCTGGAAAGCAAAGAAAACAAGGGAAACATTCGATTCACTCAAGTTTCATTAGGTTTACATATCCCTACAAATATTATTATAAAAATGGTAAAATTCCAACAATGAAGGTTCAATTTTCTATGAATATTATTCTGTGATTAACATAGAATGGAAACAATAAAGACACTTGGGTCTACTACATTTAAATGGATATTCCATGGCTAATAATAGTTCAAAAGAATTAAAGAACAATTCTTCATATTTTATTCATATTAAAAATGAATTTTATACTCATTTATAAAAAATCACTTGTGCGATAAAAATTACTCTTGTAGTAGATATGAAAATAAAAACCTGAAAGCATGCAACATTTTTATACTCGATAAGTCATTTGGAAGGTCAAACGAGACATGCTTATTATTCAAAACAAGAACACTAAAATGCAATGAATGTGATGTTAGATGATAAACCAACTATTTCACACCCAGCATCAAAGTATGCCTCATTAGAAATTGGTATACAAAATGCTTTTGAACTCATGCTGAGGTATTTTCTTTATCTGAAATTAGTGATATCACAATGCAAATAAAGTCACCAATGTTCTCATTCAGAGGAATAATACTTCAAGATGAAAAGTCTGAACTTCGAGAACACAGTGTACTTTTTCCAGTTATGAACTTATTCCACAGGATGAGCTGGGCAAGAAATTGGCCAAACCATGCAACATTCTAAGTTAGGTTCAAGAATCTCAAATCACCCGAGAGTGATGCATTCGAGATATACAGACATTAGAACACACACTGGTAAACTATGAGCATGAGTCACGACAGACAGTCAAACAACATGGTAACTGAAACAAAAATGCATTTTGTGACCATATAACATTGAGTTGTGAAGACAGTGTCATTTAGTTATATTTAATTAATGTGATATATTCAGTATTTTCTGAATATTGGATGTTTAAGACACAACCTTGGTGTAAATATGTAGGAGCATCATGTAATTCTATAATAATCTGAGTGATCGAATAAACTCTTGAAAGATGAAGTCTTACTGTAAGTGTACAGCATGTAGGGTAGCAGTATGGAGTTTCCAAAACAGTTTACGTCCAGCACAAGCAGCATGACGTAACTATAGGTGAATTATAGATACACTAATGTTTAACCTTCTTCTAACACAGTATACTTAAAGCATGCACTTTTAATGAACACATTGAAAAACACAAATGTCGATGTCGATCTGAAAAGGTGCTGAAATTCTTTTCGTGTGAATTCATTTGTGGTGTACTCTGAGGAAAATTTATCTAAAAATATTGTAACATGATAGTAGTAGAAAAACAATCTTCATTACATGAAAGGCTCCCTATATTAGTGGCTAGGATTTGAGAATAAAGCTATTAAGCCTAGAAAAGAGCAAAATAAATGTTTTTGTTATTACAGTTAATTCAGCAATTAATTTAGAAGTTATTAGGCATGTACTGGCAAAGAATATTCAAACCGCATGAGCAAGTTGGGAAGGATTGCCTGGAACTTTGTCAGTGGGTACCCACCGATAACCCTGTTTCCCAAACATAAAAATGTATGTTTTTCCTGGTTGAACAGGACATATGTGTCTGCAGTTTTCAAAGCACGAGACTTTTATGTTGGGGGGCAAGGCCACACACGAAATGCCTCATTTCCCACGCTTCTCAGGGGGTAAGTAACACAGTAATCACAATGGCATCCTAAACTTCAATAATATGTAGTAGCAGGGTATGGTTAGCCCTGAAAAAGGAATGTTAAGAGACTTTGAAAGAGGTACATAAGATCAGGGACAATCATATCCAAAGATGGCTGTGGCCCCGAAACAATCCATCCCGCAGGTGAATGCAGCCAAAACACATCCAATGTAGTGCGTAACATGCCTGTTATATAGTGCATGCCACTTTCTCCATCTCCGTCTCTTTCTTGACGGTGCCTCAAAGGCATCATATCACTTGAAAGTACCCGGAGGTTTTCATAGTATACCTTTTCAATTACGTGAACACAGTTTTCTTGCGAAGGCTGTTAAAGAATCTGCAGCCGAGCCGCAAGGTAATATCTTTCCGTACTGCAGGAAATGAAACGGACATGAAATGATAGTATTTGTGTGTGTACACATGACCACTACAATGAGACAAAGGATTTCAATACTTAAACTATCAGGGGATGGCACAATAACAAATGGTAAAAGGGGAGAATTCAGGATGATGCCTAGTACTCGGGGACATAAAACAGTTTGGAAAGACCTAACATGAAAGCATTCCTGGACAAATATGACCACCTTGAATAGACGAGACATTTAACAACAAAGGGATACACCATTTCCAATCAATACAGATGCACTTAAAATGTATGAGGGGATCAAAAATAATACCACAACATCACTATCTCTTTTGAACTGGAAACTCACAGGGAAAAGAAAAAATTACTTCAAAAAGCAGTTTACACTGTATCTCTCTAAAAAAAATATTGAATTCATTGCATTGATGCCACTTTGGAGCCAATCCTACCACAGAGGCTTAGTCAAGCCTCAAAGAGGTACATTAAATTCTTGAAAGTTGAATGGAAATTATGCAAGACATAAGACACGGGTAGTATTTCCCTTAGTTTTCTGAGTTCAATTGAGATACAAGGGACACTGTGAGCAACAAATTGTTTGACTAGGTAGGAACCTGACAACTGTTGAGGTAGCATACCACTAGGCACTAATGTAAAAAAATGTATTGCTTGTGTGCATCTGACTTTGTACTCACACTTTACCACATTTGTTGTTTTTATCTATTACTTTGACCCCATGATCTTAAATGATGAGCCGCCACCAAGGCGAATGTTGAACTTTGCACTAGTTCTTCCTAGGAGAGATGAAGGCAAGGGAAAGCAAGAGAGTTGGGTGAATTGTTGGAGCCATAGGTAAGTACAGGTTCCACGTGAAAAAGATATAATGAATGGTGAAAGGAAAGGAAGGTTTCATGAAAAAGAAAAAAAAGAAGAAAGTAAAAAGAACAAAAAGCAGCCGGGAAAATGGCTTAAATTAATCAAAGAAAATAGACTGTTCTGTAAGAGCACTATTTCTACTCGGAACATTGAATGCCAAGGTAAGTAAACTACACATGCTGTTTTCTTTCTCCAAACTGGTAACTTATTTGAATCCTCAAGGTATGATCATCTTGGCGCACATGATGGCTCTACTAAAATTTTAATGCTTCATTGGCCTTCAACTTCCTTTCGCACTTAAGGGAGTGACAGTAAATTATTAAAGCATGTTTAAATTGTTAAAGAGTTAAGAGCGAAAGCATTATTTCAGCATCAAAGCAAGAGGCAGAAAACAGCTAAGGAAACAGTGCCATGAAGGTATATTTTATGTGGTACACTTTTAAGTAAGAAATTTTAGACACAAATCAATAGCTTATTTATGAAATATTTTTACAATAGAGACAGTACTTCATGAAGCTTTCTAGTGGGATGGACTAATAAAAGATCCTAAGTACAATTCAAACTTACAAAAGATAAATATTGAAACTAAACCATTTTAGTCACCTCAAACTTGACAGATATCTACATCAATTTTTGATAAATCACCTTTAAAAAACAATTTAAAACTACTGTTAATTTAACCATAATTTAAGGCCACCACACATCACAAATTATGTTTCACTTCATTAGGAGATCCTAAAATTTTTTATAAGCATTTGTTTATACACTGAAAATAAAAGCACCCTATGATCCGACTGTTAGAAATATTAACAAGCATTCAATATTATGCAAAAAAAAATTTTATACGACAATACGTACTCTTTAATTTGGTTTTAAGTACGAAATTCAGTGTCTTGGATGTTGATTTAAAAAGCCTAAAAATATATAACAGTAATATAACTTAGTTTATCTATTTAATCAGTCACTGGAAAATACTGCATTAATTATGATTGTAATGTCTACATTTATGAAAACATTATATTTTCTGACGTTTTCGTCAGCTTAAGTTAGGCAAGGTCTGTTGGACTTGGATATCACTAGGGAGGGAGGAAAGACATCCTATATGATCTATTTACATACTCAGTCACTGTTAAATACGGCATTCATTATCAATTATGATATGCACATAAATAAAAACTTAGAAGAAAAATTTTATATCCACTGAAGTTTTCATCAGCAAGTTAGGCAAGGGCAGTGGGACTTGGATATTTCAAGAAAGGAGGAAAGAGAGATGCATATTATTAATCATGAAATATGACCTACTTCAGGGAAGAGAGAATGATTTGATGAATTCAAAACTCACTTAGAGCCATAATAAATTAGATACCACATGGAAATTCTATTCGCGCCAGGTAGGATAAAGCCAGAGAAGATTTAAAAATATTAAGATCACTAAACTCATTCCATACATGGGAGGGACTAATGGACCTGACTAACTTCCAAAGACTCAGTAAAGTATAAAGCATGGAGCAGGATATGTAGGAGAAGTCACATTGATAAGTGCCATAGCTACAATTATTCAAGAAAGCAACTTGCGTAGAATATGCTATGCTTTTCCTTAAAGAGCAGCCATAAGAAATTGATGACTGATATGTTGGATAACATGAAGAATCATAAAAAATATCTTAAAACAATTTTCTATAGGGTATGTGGACAAACCTAGAATTTACATTACTCACAATCAGATTGCATTACTTAAGAAGAAATACATAACTTTTCAGCAAAGTGGCTATGAAGCATGGACGGAAAGAGCATGAAATTAAATGATAAAAAATGATGGAAATTCATTGATTAATGGGAGCAATTAAAAGCTATGTTTCCATAACTAATCCAAGTTTTAAGTTGATTGCTTTAACATTTCAAAGCAAGCATAATTTATTGTTTTCATTTCATTTTCTTAGTATATTTATGAATTCCATCAAGCATAATTCATTAGCCTGAGTCTATAGACTTTTACAATAACTTAGGGATCCAAATAAAATTTAACTTTCAGGACAATGAAGACAATACCACATAAATTAATGGATCCACTTGGGGAGTAAGCAGATGATAGTAGCTAGCATTACACTTGTGTTTAGTCATTTTGGCTCTTTTCTATGGGCAACAAACATAACAAAGCATAAGCTCATGAGAACAATCCTGTTTCTAAACCATGTTATCAACCAAGACCAATTTAGTGAGACAGGAGAGTAACACCTGGGAGTGTCATTGAGACATGTCAGACTCTTCGCAGAAAATGGCTATCACAGAAACAATTTGGATGAACATTTAGGAATAATTATCAATATGTACTTCAATTACTTTTTATGTAAAGACTGCTCATTGGAAGCTGACATCTTTTGAGAATGAACCAAAATAAATGAGGCTGTATTTATAACGAACATTCAGTTTCATTTTCCAACACTAAGGGACATCATTTATATTTGTCTACTCCAGCCATCAAAAGAGAAGGAATATGTTTGAATGTTGAACCAAATCTAAATTACACTATCTTAAAAATCTCCCATAGATATCTGAGAACTAACTGATAATCAAGAGCAAGAGTAATTCTCATACAATTCACAGGATATCATGTCTTAACACTATAGGATTCCTGATAACTGAGGGTAAAAATGAAGAATCCATGCATGAAATTTTCCCAGGTCATTATACTTATCCAGAATGCTAACCCTGGAATATGTACTTAGCTGGAGAAACATAATGAGGAGCAAATTTTAACTTATGATATACTGCTGGAAAGCAATGTAAATCTGTACATTCTAAGCACATAATATGGTAATAAACACTTAAGGAATTCTGTGTTACTTTATTCCTTAACATAGGCATTCAATGCTAAATGACTTCAAGAATAGACAGAAGTTATCAATTGGTGCCAAAATTGCCTACCTAATTAAAAGCCTATTCTGATAAGAGTAAAATTAAAACTGAAAATTCTATTTAACATTAAATAACAAACAAATTTTTACAGATAGCATTCCTCACTCACGTAAGTACTGAATATTTGTACTAAGAAAAGCAAAAACTTATTAAATTACTAGGCAAGGATTACCGTCAATCATTATTCCCTGAAGGTTCCTTTTAAGGATTCATTTTTTAAAATCAATTACTTACTACCTACACATGAAGGCAATGAGATATCATTACTTTCCAACTTTTTTGATTCAATAATTACATAAATTCCAGTGTGTTTAGAATATTTTTAATGTTATGTTGACTATCATGTGATATTCCATAATTCAGCTTATGATAAATTTTTAACAGTTTTCCTCATAACAGGGGTTCATCGATTAGATTGAATTGACTATGAAATCTTCAGAAACAATACAAATACTGAAGGCTAATGTAAAAAGACTGTAATTATTGCAAGAAGAGAATGAAATTAAATCTCACATTAAACATCATAAAAAAGCTTTACAATCACTGCAATGGCCAACTTTTCAGAACTTGCAGTCCTGACCAGGTTTCTGGGTACATATCGATAAAATTTATTTGGAAGTCCAGCTCATAAAAATATCAAGACAGACCAAATACCACAAACACAAGGTAACTAATAATCAAAAACCAAAATAGAATGATAAAGACTAATATAAATTTTCTAGGAACTATCATCATATGACCTTGTCAATGATCAAAAACTTAAAATTTATGGTTTTGCGCCTTCCAGCAAAACTCATTCAGCCTAGATTAGCCAAATCACTTCTAAAAAATGTTCCACAGAAAAACTTTTTATGGTGCAATACACCAAAAAGAGCAAAAATATTTGCTTTATTAGGTGTTAACAATATACTTGCACAACAGGATAAATATTTTTTTCTTTAATGCTTTCATGCTATTGGTTTACTGTTCTGATGATTTAATGATAAGTGCAATTACAGAAAAAAGATCAGCACAGCAGAGTGGTGCAGCACATGAACAGGAAGTGATGTGACATTTGCTGGGCATTTAACAAGCTAAGACATGATATCACCCACAAATATTTCCAAAAATAGGTAAAAAACTCCCTTAAAAGTCCACCAGGGGACACTGATCACTTATTGATTTATTCTAATTCAGTGGGAGTGGTGAGGCAAATCTCTTGTTGCTGTCAAATCACACTGAGTAATTGCAGAATGCAATGAAACGAAAAATGCACAACAACAGCCAAAAAATATCTGCTCATATGCTACACCACTTTGGTTGATAATCAGTATCACACGACTAATCACCAGTCAAGTAAAATAATGACAACTGCAATTCAGTAATAACCAAATTAATGAGTTTAATTTACCAAACCTTCAAGGAAATTCATAAATAATGATACCTTGAGTACCTATATTAATTGTATATAAGAATATTAGAAAATAATTTAAAAGTTTATGATTCAGTGAGTAATGTTAACTATAGTGGCTATTAATTAATATCGGTATTCTTAATCATGACTAGACTTTACAAATTGTTTATTCACTTGGGTTTATGATTCAACCTTGGAAAAAAATGCTGCACTGATCTGTGCCTCACAGAATGCTGACGCCTTAAGCAGAAACCAGAAACACTTCTCCTGACAGCATGTACAAGAGTTAGCATGATTATCCACAGCTTTTGGGAGATAGGTGCATTTGTGCAGCGAGCCCAGCCTTTCAGGTGTGTGATTTTATTTAAAAGCCAAATAATTGGAGCAAAAAGAGCAAGCACAATTCAAAAAATAAAATAATGAATGATATGCGATTGAAAGAAATAAGAGAACAAATTAAAGGGCCAGATGTTGGAAGATATGAAAAATAACTTTGAGAGAATTCAACTGCAAAGTTTCAATACAGTGGAGTAAAATAATATTATTTGGAGGGAAGAGATAAATAATTAACGGTTCAACTCACTCCTATCCAAATTACGCTGGAGGTGAGCAGCAATACGATGCCGAGCATCATTATACTCCAGGTGTAGGCCAAGACGAAGGATTGTTGGATTTTGTTCAATAAGCCCAGTAATTTCCATTTCAATTTTATTCCCCAGCACTTGAGATCGCTGCAAATAAAATAATGGGACTTATTAGTGATTCCACCTAAAATCAGCATTGCACACTCTTTAGTGTCATATGGAAAGAATGAAAGGTATTTTGAACCATTTTGTAAAAATAGTACAATTGTAAAAATTATGTGCATAAATATGTACACCATATATAAAATTATCTTTATTGCATTAAAAATGAGTCATGATTATATGATGACAGAGTTGATAACTACCATGAGAAGAAGAAGAGTCGAAAGAGTTGTGAAACACTGAGATGGCTGTGGCAGGGAAAAATTGAGACAACAACTAATAAAAATATTTCCAGCATTCTTTTTTGCTCTGACTAGAGATGGAAATTTTAGGCATTACTAATGGTCACCCATTAACTGAATTCAAGCTCCATCACATTTTCTAAATTTTCTTAAAGAAAATCTTTCTCTTAATTTTCCCTCATATTACGTTATAGACTAGGTGCTCTAACTACAAAGGTTTTACTTCATTATCTAGCCTACCAACTTAATCCTAAAGAGAAGCATTCTATCTATGCACATGGAAGGATCTCAACCAGCAACTTGGGGTTTCCAAGCTGGTACATTAAGTCTCTCCTCCCATAACACACCAGCATATAATAATACTTGGAATGATAGGTTCCTCAATCATCTATTTCTACTTTCAAGATTCCACCAGTGAATGGCCAAAGAGCCTTCTAACCACATGTTGAAAAGTGACTTAGCTTATTTTACATTTACATTATGGAAATAAAATTTTACAATCAAGGGATGATATGTAACCCTCAAAGAATTGTTATAATTGTAGAATGACATGAAAAAATGCACTAAATTCTTGGGCTGCCATTATTTACATAAAATCATCTGGGCCTACTTTCCTTGGGATATGAAGACCTTACACCATTCCTAATTACATTTTGACTAAAATACTACATAGCAGCACAATTAGATATTTTCCACATTTTCTCATGGGTACATTTGAATATTTTATAGGCAGCTCACTTAGAATGATAGAAATTATTTCAAACTAAATACTCACAAAAATAATTTTAAAGTGGGACTAAAAATAAAATAAATTTTAAATGATGAATGGTTTATGCATTGGGGCAAGGTTTATGGACATCATTCATGTCACATGCCACTCATATTGGTACTTACTTGATTTGATGCTCTGAATTCTTCTATGGATTTTGTGGTAAGAAGGGATTTTGCAAGCCTTACAACCACAGGAGGACTAATAAAATTAGTCTCAACACTAGAAAGAAAAAGATCCAATAAATCATTTCTACAACATTCAATAAACCATTGTTAAACATCAATATTATGATGAACAGACACATGACATTATGAATGGTACTGGAGTACATAGTCACTTATATTATCACCATTAATGACATTGCCGTTAATGTATAAGTTCTAGCAGCAATTTTACCAAATTCCTGACCAACTGTCATTGGGAATTGTGAATAAGAATACAGGCAGTCCTCGACTTTCGTACAATTCGCACTTTCGTATGCTCCAAATTAATACCTTTTACTTGACTTTTGGACACAAAATTCGGACTTTCGGACATTTGTCGAATAATATTTTTGAATTTCCCGCGATGGTGCATGGCGCATCCCGGCATTAAACTGTTTCATCTGGTGTTCTTGCTCGCTAGTATACGCGACTGTGGGCAGTGTTAATTAAGAGCAAGGTATAACTTGTTTATTTATGGAATTTAATTAATGTCGTATAATATATAATGAGTAGAAAACGTAAATATGATGTGACTGAGACCAACAAAAATATGTGTAGGTCACATAAACTTAATACGGTTGAGCAAAAGTTGGGAATTATTAGACATGCTGAACTGGGAGGATCTTTTGCTGCAAGACAATCATTTAACTTAAGCCATTCAACTGTCTGTTCAATAGTAAAGGGGAAAGATAAAATTATAGACCATGTACGAAATGCTGGGAAGTGCAATGTGAAATTCACGAAGTTGTGTATGGCATGAACCTGCGAAACGCCATTCTATTTTCGTTTGTCTTTTGTCCAGTTTAGGAAATTGCAAAATTCTGTTGTTTCTTAAATTGTAATAAATTAAATGACATCGAGTTTAAGGTTCCAAAAATTAAATGTCGTGATGCTTCTTGTTTTGTGTCTTTATAGTGATAGTGGACATTATCAGTGAAATGTTAATTTCTCCTTGGGTAAAAATTAGAAATGCGTAGGTTTACTCGGTACACAACGGTATTCTTTTAGAACCGTTTACCAAGACTGCGTAGTTTTTAAAGTAACGTATTGTTTTAAATATAATTAATGTATTTTAAACTTTTGTATTCAAAATAAAATTTCCTTACAATTGATATGATGTTTTACTATGTGTATTTAACTTTCCAGGAACGTAACCCCTAATTGGTACGGGACTCGATTGTTCGACTTTCGTACACATCTTCAGGAAAGCATTGTGTAGAGGACTGCCTGTATGTGAAAAATCTAGAGATTAGGACGGAAAGAATTTCCTCCTGGAAACATTGGTCAATGCTAACTCAAAAGAAGAAAATGGGGCCAACAGCACAACTCGCTCATCATAAAATAAAAAAAATTCAAAATCTAAACATAAAGATACATATTCTCTCATAGGATGAAAGTCATAGATAAGATGGATATGTAATTTGTACATTAAATAATATGGGCTTAAAACGTGAAAAATTATGAAAGAAGGCAGAAAAGGAAATACGATATTTGCACGAATCTAAGATGATGTTTTATTCCGTTCCGGGCTTCCAAAGAGAAGTGGGTTCATCTTACAATCAGAAGCAAAATCCAGGACTTTTTTTCCATTGTAGATTTCCAAAAAAGGGGAGTGGTCTTAGAATTGGGTTCGTCTTAGATTTGTGCAAATACGGCATTGGAAGCAATGGAGACAGACTCATGTGAACATTAAAATCGATAGCATGGGCAGAATAACTACTGTAATCTGAAGATTCTAGTAAAATTGAGTGGAATTTAAACATGATGAAATGAAAAAACCATGCTTCTTGTGGTGAGAGCATCAAATAAATGCTCAAATTTCTCATCTGAAATATTCTGAAAGAGATAAATTAATAATTAATATTAAAGAAAGTGATAAGGCAACATCACCACTTTGTATCTCAAAAGGTAAACTGCCATATGAACATACTGCTTGGGTGATATTTAATTCAAGCTACCTCTATTTGAACTAAGGGTTTAGGTATGGAATCTGAGTCGAAAGGAAATTTATACATTAGAAAATTGTACGGTTTTATATTTCATCACAATAACTACTGTTAAAATCTATGAAAAACAGCAAGGAGAAATAAAAATAAAGCAATAGACAACTGAGACTGATTTTTATGTTCATCTTCAGTTAACTGCCAACACAATTTTCATCAATACATACACATCATCACCACACATTTCATTAAAATGCTTTCTCAAAACATAGCCTCAAGGACCATGGTGTCAGGTAGACTATGGGGCCTATTATGTAACTCATAACTCCGGAGTTACGGAGAGTAAGAAGTTATAATGGCCACCATAGCTCCTTTGGCTATTACAAGACCGAATAGCATCCAATTGGAGTTATAAGGTTGGGTCTGGGATTAGCGTCATCAAACCTCTGAGATAACTCCTATTGGTAACTCCGATTAGAGTTATTTTCAGTTCTGTAATAGCCAAAGGAGCTTTGGCAGCCATTATAACTCCTTAGTCTCCATAACGCTGGAGTTATGAGTTACATAATAGACCCCTATATCTCATAGATTGTCACAAATCAGTCGTGTACACGTATCACACAGCATTTTATGCATTGTACCTTATGAGAACACCGGCAATATGTAAATACAATAATTGAGCATATGAATGATTTTGACAGAATTCTAGAGGATTATAGAGGAGGCAACTGTGATTAAAGCTGTGGGAAACAAAAATATCAAAATGGTAGATAAAGGCAAATGCAACTGTTTGAATCAAAGATAGGCATCAATATTTTCAATTAGTACATCATTTTAAATTAAGCTGAAAAAATTTGGAAATCAAACAGTTACTTACTTTATTACTCGTAATGTACTGTTTTGCTCAAGAGCATCAGCAAGTTTCAAAGCCAATCGGTCAGTCATCCCTGTGTTGGCTAGGCTCAAAGTTTCTAGGTGAGTGCTTGTGGTGAGAGCATCAAATAAATGCTCAAACTTCTCATCTGAAATATTCTGAAAGAGAAGAAATAATCATTAATATAAAAGACAATGATAAGGCAACATCACCACTTTGGATCTAAAAAGGTAAACTGCCACATGAACATGCTGCTTGGGTAATATTTAATGCAAGCTACCTCTATTTGAACTAAGGGTTTCAGGTCTAGAACCACCGTAGGGCAATGCATTGCATAAATACTGGTTTGGGTATCCTGGTTGTGGGCCAAAGATACCCACAGAGCAAGGGACAAAGATACCCACAGAGCAAAATAGAAAGAAATTAATACATCCCTAAATTAAGAGTATGAAAAGAATGGTACTTTAGAGACTGGGAAACCTACACTAGGCACCAATACTATACACAATATGAAGTCATGTAGACATCCCCATACATATAAGCTGAGCTCCTTCAATGAATTTTATATTTTACTAGTATAATTCAAGTACCGTATTTTTGGTAGATAACGCGTCCATTATCTATACAATCAATATGGAAAAATGACAGAAATGATAATGTGCAATATACAATGGAAATCTTGTTTTATTGAAAATAAAACTTAGAAACAAATGACACGACATTATTATGAACATAATACAAAGGGAGAAAGAATTAAAAAGGAATAAGTAGTCGTTGAAACGTCAAATGAAAATGTTATTAGAACCCATAAAATTCATCTCCAATCCACAATCAAATGATTCGATAGCTTGCATTATTTCGACCGGAACATCAGCAACAACTTCGCTTTCTCCAGTAACTTTGTCTTCATCACTAACTTCGTCGTCTTTGGATTCTGGCGTTTCTGCGCCCTGTAATTCACCTAAAGATTTATGAAAACCATTTTTGATGCAAGTTACTGATACAGAATCTCAGCTATCGGATATCCACGAGCAGATTTCCTCATAAGATGGGCGTTTCATCTTTCCAGAGTTGGTGTAATCATGGATACCTGCAGTTATCCACTCCTCCCACTTGGCTCAAATTTTTGATTTGAATGATTAAATCACTGTTTAATCAAGTGGTTGAAGTTTCTTTGTCAGTCCACCAGGTATAATTGCTACTTGGGAGCATTTGCTAATCAAATTCTTCACTTTATGCGTTATGTGGGCTCGACATGAATCCATAACTTTAACTTTCTCATCAATTTAACCTGCATGGTAATTTCCTAAACTTAGTTGACTCCTTCCTCAGCAACAGATCCCAGCAGGTAATACTTACTGGCTCCTCATCCCACTGGTCACCTGTAACGTCTAGGATTCCCCAGGGATGTGTTTTCAGACCATATCTTTTTAATCTTTTCATAGATGATCTGGCCTCCCTAGTTCCCCCCTCACAAGCTCATACCTTTCTTTACGCAGATGAATGCAAAATTTTTAAGCAAATCCACAATTTCACGGACTGTTGTGATCTTCAGGATGCCTTAAACACGGTTTCAGGGTGGTGCAACACCTGGAAACTCAAATTAAACCCAAGAAAATGCAATGTCATATCTATTTCCCAAACAAAATCCCCCATTGATTTCAGTGACAATATATACTCACTAAATCTCCATCGCGTCTCCTTCATTAAAGACCTTGGCGTTTTGATGGACCACAAACTCAACTACTCTGACCATATCCTTGTAGTTAAAAATAAAGCAATGTCTCTGCTTGGCCTCCTCTACCGCTTCACACAAATAGCAGATCCACTAGCCTTACAGTCATATTTTTCGACTATTTTCATCCCAATAATCATGTATTGCTGCCCCATCTGGTCCATATCAGCTCCTTCTAACATTAAGACCCTTCAGCCTATTACTTCTTTCTTCTGAAAGATAGTTTAATACAGAGTATCTCATTTTCGAAATATGCCAACTGAAACTATTATGCCTACACTATCTATTCTTAGTCTCCCTAACAATTTCTCAAATCTGACCTAAAACTCATCCACAGCATCCTCAACTCTGCCATTGACTGTCCAGAACTGATTGGCAGTATCAACATCAAAGTTCCATGTAGACCTACTCGCAGACATTCGTTACTCCACATGCCCATTCCCAGATTATCCTTGACTAAGTGCTCCCTCCTCTTCCGCCTCTCTTCCCTGATAAACTCACTTCCAGACAATATTGACCCATTTTCACTTTCTTCCTACACCTTTAACAGCCGCGCTCTTTCATATCTAACTGGCAATTTTTAATTGCTTCTTTCTTTTTGTGTTTATTTTCATACATTTTTACTAAGCTCATTGTTTTTGTTTGAATGCATTCGTATATCTTTTTCTTGTTGTTACATTGTGCCACTGTAAATTGGCAAACATGCTGTATGTGGGCAATTTTTTATAAATAAATAAATAAAAAATAAATAATTAAAAAATAATTAATTAAAACAGATTTTGGATTTAAAAATGCATGTTTATGCTTTTTTCAAGCACCGTTAACCCAGATTTTCATCATTACTGTATCCATCCAGACATTTTCACTTGCCGTTAAAATAATGTCTTTTGGAAAATGCCTATTTGGAATTGTTTTCCTTTTGAATATCACCATTGGAGGTAGCATGCAACCATCGGAAGTTATGCAGAATACAATGGTGAAATTAGACTTTTCACATCCCGTAGTAGTAATGGACACTTTTTGCACCTTTGAGATTCACTGTTCGCTCAGTTGGAATGTGAAAACTTACTGGCACTTCATCCATGTTTCCCACATGCACTTCATCAACTCCAGAAATTCTCTCCTTTACAAATTGTCTAAATTTTACCACCTTAGCCTCCCGGTGTACAGGTAGTTTCTGGCCAATGGTCGTTGAGGCACGAACACTTAAATTATTACGCTTCATAAATCTGAATCCCCACGATGGATATGCTTTGAAGTCGACTGTTTTTTTTTCGTGCAATTTGCTTTTCTTGTAGTAAATCTCGCATAGTTGAGAGTCTCATTCCTATTGAGCTTTCACGAATGACCCAATCGTAAAGTTCTTTCTCAAGCACTGGCCAAAAACACTTCCTAAAGAGAATTGCTCGTTTTCCACGATGTAGCTTCTTAAGAACTTCTTCATTCTTTCGCCATTCTCTCACACTAGCTTCCCCCACATTGAATTTTCTACCAGCTGCATAGTTTCAATTTACTTTAGCAAACTGAACAACTTCCAACTTATGCTGGGTCATGTGCGATTTACTCGTTTTTGATACGCCTTCCATTGTCTCTTAAACAGTCACTGTAATTACAAATGGGTTAATTTCCTCGTTCATTTGTCCATACTAACATATTCTGAAGATAATTTTCGTGATGGTGCTCACCGCGAAAAAGGCTGCAATTTTCCCTCGCTTGTATAAAAACCTTACGAATTTTTTAACGTGCGTTATCTACATAGTAGGTGTAGAAATCGTGTTATTTACCAGAAAATACGGTATATCAATAAATAAAGCAGTACTTATCCTATAATTTTACCAGGTGATATTTGTGCAGGAAATTCTTTTGTAGGGTGTATTTTGCATACAAAATACAAATACATGTATTTTTAATACTGAAAATCCTAAAATACACTCCGATAAGGATAAAACATTAAAGAGTTCACAGTGAAAACAATAGATGTAAGTAAAGTGTTCAGAGTTTAATTAGCAGGAGTCAAATGAAAAGGCAATCCTGGATTTTTAAGAATGTCCGACTGGCTTTATTTATTCATAAACAATCCATATTCATAGAAAAGTAAAGAACAGAATATAGCAATAATAACTCAATAGATTTGTAATATAAATAACACGTTCATGAGTTAAATAAAGATTTGTGCTTATGGAGCCATATCTATCTAAAGCATATACATACTTTTAAATAAGCAGTAAGTTGATTTAATTCACATGATTCAATATGAGAATGGAATCTTTCTACAGCACAACCCCACTTCAAGATGGGTTACCTTTACGATATGAATGCTAGGAATTTACAATGGTGCTGATTTTGCACACGCTCTTTAAAACTTCCAAGTTCAATGATCTTTGTCACCCATAATTTGTTATTCATTCAGCATTCTGAGCTTTATTTGCCAATGGACAGCATTTTTTATCATAGCGACATTTACATATTTAATGATGCATGAAATTATGAGCTGTTCGCACTATTAAAGCAAATACAGCGATGATTAGTGCTACTGCCTGTCAGCTCCAACAAGATAACACAACATTCCTTATGCAGTCAGGATCACATATACGATAATTTAGATTAAGGCTTTCAATAGGTAGCCATTATAGAGACCATATTTTATTTACCAACTTGGAAAAATATGAGCACTACTGCCAAAGAGTAACTTATTGTTAAGAGTGCATTACCTACCAACGAAGTGATATGATTTCTTAATGTTAAAAGGTGACACTGTTCCTGGACAGTTTATTTGTGAGAAAGTCAAGCAGAATTTTGAAGGTCTAAGATACCTTCCACAAGCTCTGCAAACTAAGAAGACTTCGAAGCGAGCAAAGGTTGGTTCGATCATTTCAGGGGATGGGTATTAAAAGTGTTAGTAAGGCATGGCAAAGCTGCTGGCGTAGATAGAGAAGTCAGAGAAAAATATTTAACAGAAGTTCTGAATGCTATGGTTTGAGCACATTTTTAAAAACTGTGTAAATAATTAATTTACACCAAGAAAATTGAACAAAACATTGCCTGCCACACACACACAAACTGGATGCAAACACAGAGTGGATGAGAAGAGAACTGTGACACATCAGGGAGAAAAATCTGTAGACTTGATCCAATCATCCTCTGCATTGGTGTCTCACATGGCAAACCACTAGACCAAATGAGTACTTCAGATAAACAATATTTCCCTAAAGTTATAATATTAATGGCAGACATAACTGATTTTAAATTAATTGATTAACAACTAAAAGAGGGCTTATTCAGGAAAAACCGTGACACAGTAGTGTAGCAATTGATCTCCTACACCACACAAAAAATACGGCATTCAAAAAGGCTGGTCAAGGTACAAATTCTCCCCTTGTCAATACATTTAGGCAGATATAAAAGAATTACAACTGGAAAAGGCCAGGCTTCAAAATATCAGCAGTAACCAACAAAAGAAATATTCTCGTATTCTCACAAAATGTAATATTTTCCCAAAGTTCAAAACCACACACAAGCTACTCTTACACCGAACACCCTATTAATTCCACTTCAGACCAAGACTGCTCCTTCTGCTCTGATCTCATTGGGAGATCACAAAAACCTTTTCTCCTAGCAAATAATAGGTAGCATCATTTACATTGAGATCAACAAGAGGATAATGGCTGGAAATAGGGCTTACTTTGCTAATATTAAGCTCCTGAAGTCAACTCTGCTATCTAAGGAGATGAAAGTCAAGATCTATAAGACACTTATCAGACTGGTCGTGACATACGCAGCAGAAACGTGGACCATCTCTGCTGGAAATGAGCAAGCTCTGCAGATATTTGAACAGAAGGTTTTGCGAAGGATATATGGCCCCATGACAGATGGGGTAACATGGAGGATAAGAACAAACAAGGAAATAGAAAATATTATCAGAGGCGAAGACATAGTGAGATTTGTGAAGACCCAACGGTTAGCTTGGCTAAGTCATGTAGAAAGAATGAGTGAAGAAAGGATGCCTAAGAAGCTTCTACATGGAAGTATGGATGGAAAGAGAAAAAGAGGAAGACCAAGGAAAAGATGGATGCAGGATTTGGAAGAAGACATAAAGGCTATGAGGATCGTCAGATGTTGGGAGAAAGTGCAGAACAGGAGAGAATGGACAGGCGTCTTGAGGGAAGCCAAAGCCCATACCGGGCTGTAGTGCTGAGGAAGTAAGTAAGTAATCATTTACATTGATTTTTTTCAAAATATCTATGTATATCAATTCTCCAGACATGATTTCCCCACTGGCTCCGTGTGTGATCAATGTAAAAATTCCCAGTTCAAAATTTGATAAGACAATCATGAGTAGGATCCCCTCTGGCTCAATGACTCATCCTACTCTCATCCCCCCCTTATTATTTTTTAAACTCCTCTTCCCCCTCCACAGTAATTTTACAACCCACTTTGCACCATGACCCCCTTCTTTGTATTCACCACAGAGTAGGACGATGTAATGAATTGATAAACGTTTTTTAAGAATTAAACATTGGTAAAATATGAACGGAATTAAAACCATGCATGAACATACAATACACTAAAAGCACAGTCAATCCACATATTATTAACAGTTAACAGAATTTGCATTTCACAAGACTGAGGTGGAATTATATCCCAGAGTTTGGGATTAACATGCAAAATGGTTATTCTCAGTTTCACATGCTAAAAGAATAGTGATATTTCTCAAGAAGCACTGCTATGATTTCAAATTCTGTGCTAGGAAGGGCAACCATAACGTTATGGTAACTGTTATGAGGAAATTTAGATGAAATACGACCACTACGCATGCCATTTGTTAAGAGCTGTCTGAATTTCCTTTGTGTGCACAAAAGAGATTTGGTAAGTTCTCCTTCAGGATTCAGTGATGCTGGCGATTCTGCATATCAATTATCGCAGATCGTAAATTCACAATTCTATTGGCTGATTCACAATTCTATCGGCTGGAGGCATAGACTAAATGGGTGCAATACAGAACACCAAAGGGGTACTTGTTGGAGATGCTTGCTTCAGTTCTGGAAAGGAGTACTGCTCTTCACCTAGCTATAAGCTAACGCTTGCAGACCCAGCGAGGAGGTTGGATCCTGCGCAGACAACCCACTTATCCATTGCTCTTCACCTAGAGTTCACCCCCAGCACAGAGAGTAAAAATATGGAGGTGGCCGTTTTTGCCTATTTGCATCACAAGTTTCTTTTTTATACAAATGGACAAAAATGACAATATGCCATAGTTCAAAATTAGCATTGATTCACTTTGGTTCAACTGAGTAGTACTGGGTGCAAAATTCACTAAGTGGAATATGGACTCTAGTATACATTTCTCAGAAGTAGTGATGGCCAAGTCGGTCTTTTGAGAAATCTTGGTCACATCAATCATTCACATTTGTTAGTAAATCATGATTGAATGTTGTTCCAGCTAGCGATATGTATAAGTTGCCAGCAATCACTGATCTCTCAGGAAAGTCATGATGCTCGCTGCTCTCGCTGGCCATTCATGATTTATATACTCTAATCCTGAACGATATGAACAACCTATTCTTTTCACTTATTGAGTTTTGGTCAATTTCAATTTCAATTTCAAGAAGAGGTTATTCATATGTGGTCAATATATACATTAATTATTAATGAAGGTATGAACAACTACCTCGTAAAGTGAAATTGTGGGTAATTCTTCAAACACAATTGAAGGCACGATTGTGCTATATGTTCGAAGGTTTGTTTTGTTCTTACACAGTGTTATTGGTTTGTGATTTTAAGTATAATTAACAAGAGTATTAGAAATATCCCTGATGATTACAAAACTATTGCAGAGCGGCATACTTTGTGGACTACAATTATTCAAAACTCATTATAAATGGACAGTAATTATAAATAGTAGCCTAGAATGCTGCGAACATTTATTTTGGAATATAGTTTGAACCGAACGTCTTGCTTTGGCTGTAAGGATTAAAGCAAATTATCCGACTGAAGCACTTAATTTCAATTTTCAAGTACAGTCGGTATCACTAAGTTTAACTTGTGCAAGAGACGTAATATTTGGCGAGAATATTGAAACAAAGATTTATCGTGTGTTTAAGTGACAGTGCAATTGTGGCAATTTAGTGATTACAAATGTTATAAGTATACATGCTGTGATGTATTGCATGTGTTCCAGAGGTGATATTTTCACATTTAAAGGTTTGTATTAAGTAGACTTATTGTATTACATTTTACCACCCTAAATGTGTCCTAACACTCCAAGTACCTATTTTGACTGTTGCAGTCCTGTTGCATCCTTCTTCCTTCTGCTTTACTCCCTAACATTGTTGTAAAAGGATTTCATATGTCAAAGATCCTAAAGGCTGCGCCTCGATCTGCAATGTATGACACCTGCCTCAATAGGCTGAGTCCTAAAATGGCCAGAATCTTATTTGGCCAGACTAAAACCTTGACATTATGGAAGGGTTCGCATGTTTCAGAGACGCCTTGTGGTAAACTGATGGGGAAAATTGATAACTTAAGGGGTAAATTGAATTCTAGGTTCATAATTTTTTAAATTCCCCATATTTTCACCACTGGGTCCTGATAATTAGCCACAACTCATTGTCAGTCAGCCCTCCAGCATAATCAAATTTGCTTTTTTGCACAATGGGCTGACATTTTGATAGCTATAAAAAAACTGTACATACCTTAATATTATTCCAGTTGAGATCAATAAGACTTGAATCATCATCCTTCACTTGTTGAATAGTTTTGTCAGGATCTGTAGTGTTTGGTGGGTCCATAGGATACGGCTTTGGCTGTGATGCTTTTGTGATACCATCCCAACCCAAACCAATGGGTTGACCTTTATTAAGGAGTGACGCATGATACTGGTCCTGATTCATCATCGAATGGAATCCAAGGATAGCTATAGAAAGAAGACAATAGAATTTATTCCTATTAGAATTGTAAACAGGGTTTACAAGAATTAATGACATTTCACTACATTGATACAATATGCTACAAACAAAAAACATATGAAGGATGAAAAACAGTTGAGGTATGAAAAGAATTAATCTTAACGTACATTTCTTAACATCATCAATGCATGAATTCGACAATTTATAATATGACTGGCATGAATTGGACAAGTTGACTGTATTTAAGCACACACAGGCTGCACTTATGCACTCTAAATTTTTGACCAGAATTAGGGTGCAACCTAAACTCAAGATAGCAAATAGTTTTGAAGATACAGGTCTTCTGGGGTCCATTTTTCTTCGGACGACAGTTTCGCCGGCGTTGCATTTGGCTTCTTCAGGTCAGTGAAGTGCAGATGCAGTATGTTGGCCACCTTATGTATCTTATCCGTAGGGGTTAGGTCGCTCGTGATTGGCTGTTGCTGTTTTTCTTTTTCCCACGCAAAACACATTTCCAGGCATTAGCAAGGGAATAGCCATCTTCCCTATTGAAACTGTCTTCATTCTTGCTTATTTCAATGGCCTCCCGTATTAGACGCGGGAAATATCTTGTTTCTTTGGAAATTAGCTACTCTTCTTCAAATTTTATGTTGTGGGTAGGGCTCGTCCATGTGTGCTCTGCTATGGCAGAGTTGTAGTTGTCTGTTCTTAGTTGCCATTTGATGCTCCATTAGGCGGCACTTCAGGGATCTGGAGGTCTGCCCAATGCAGCTACTCCCACAGCTGCATTTTACTTCGTACACTCCGCTCTTCGACTGTATAGGTACGTACACGGTCTTTTTTACTTTGACGAGCAGGCTTATGGTCTTGGAGATGCAATTGAACCTTGTAACTACATTGCGTTTGCTGAGAGTGCGTGAAATCCTCTATGTGGTTCCCGCAACATAGGGGATCATGGCGAACGCGGCAGGTTTCGGTCTCTCCTCCGGTGATTGGCCGTCAATCCTTGTTAGGGCCAACTAAGAACAGACTACTACGACTCTCAGCCTTACCAGAGCACACATGGACAATTACAATAGGGAAGGCTATTCCCTCACTAATGCCTGGAAATGCATTTTGCACGGGAAAAAGAAAAACAGCAACAGCCAATCACGAGTGACCTAACCCCTACGCATAAGATACATAAGGCGGCCAACATACTGCATCCCCACTTCACTGACCTGAAGAAGCTGACTGCAACGCCGGCGAAACTGTCATCTGAAGAAAAATGGACCTACCCGGTGTAAAACCTGGAAGACCTTTATCTTCATAATCATCAACCCGCGGAAGCCTACACAAGGAGCAATTAGTTTTGTTTGGGCGTGCATTGCAGGACAAGTGGTAAATAAAGAAATGTAGATATGAACACAACATTTCTATAATTTATAATGGAAAAAAACTCTGTACAAGGAAAATGCCATTTCAATTCACTATGAAGAAGAAATGGCTGATGTAAGAAAAGGAAGTAAACATATTTACAGCTGGGTAGGAAAGATAGAGGAAGAAAATGATTAAAAAGAGCAGTTATTGATAGTGGGGATAGGATACTTTTCAAACTCCAAGGGGAAAGCCTCCTGGAAATGACAGGGAGCCCAAGAATAACAAAGACCAAGGCATGTGGGGGAATGGAAAAACCCAACAATTAGGAACACAGCAAAAGAACATGTCGTCATTCAACCACAGGAAAAATTACCGAGATGATGCTTAGTGACCAAGGTTGAAACTTTTGAAAAAGTCATCAGAAGCAAAAGCTAAGATGGGACCAAGGAGGGAATGACTTGAGATATAGAATTGCTAGTAATGTTTCAAAATAAATGGGAGATCAAAATGAATCCTTGATGTAATAATTTTAATAATAAGAGAGAAGTGTGAAACTTAAAAGAAATAATATCATCCACTCTAAGGAATCATGCATGTCTGTTAATCTTTATGAAAAGTACACAAATAATGACATTTTTTTAAATGCCCCAGCCATCATTAATTCATCTTTACAATAATATTGCAAAGAATTACAGATGGGATATTTAAATTCCCAAAGCCAACAATTCTTGGAGAATCAAAGACTTGAATCTTCACCCTTTTTTTCATCATTCGAATGCTAAAGAATTATTACAGTGAGACCCCAATTGCACATTATTTCAAAATACATTCATATTATAAGATAAAATGATGTTGTCCATTATGATAAATTATGAAAATATTGGTATTTACAAAACTGTTAAAATTTACATTCAGTTACATGAACTTAAATTAAGGTCCCAATGGATTTGTGGCATTCAGTTATATGCTCCACTGCAGCTTTGCACACTGCAGCAAATCTGGTGGTATGCTTGCCTTCCATTTATCTCACTATGATTGTATTGCTTAGTCCACACCATGCAAGAGACAAGAGAGTGTTTCATTTGATAGGAGAATAAAACAATGTAGTTGGCATGTTATGTGTGGTCATAAAAGTTAAGAATACATTTAAAGGCAGTGATTCCAGAGTAAAAAACTAACTTCCTTTCCAGAGCATCATTTCAGAGCATGTAAGTCTAGTGAATCGTCTCATTCTTGTGGCATATACCATTTATCACTAAATCACACCGCACATACATATTTGTGTTCAGATTTGCAGAAAATTTGAGATATTTTCAAATGACCTCACCAATTAGGTACATATTATTATAATCAAATATATGGAGTACAAAGATATGTTGAGTAGTTTACATAAAAAATGGCTCTCCAAAACATTGTATAGCAAGGCACATATTACATTAAATAACCCTGCTAAAATGGATAACATGGAAGTGCATCTAATATTTTTCTAAATGCTCAATAACTCCTCTAATTCACTGAATAAAATTAATTGAATTAGTACACTCCTCTAGAGAAATTTAGTTTAAGACTTCGAAAAATACCAGCAAAGAGTAACCTTTCAAATGAGATGAAACTGTACTTTCTAATGCCATAGGTCATTTTAAGAAAAGGGCAGAAGAGCGTAATCTCCGATTTTCATTCACAGATTCAAGTGTACGCGAACATACAGAACCACCGGATGATATCTGAATAAAAAATTGGAAAACAATTATTTACCAGCAAGATCAATAAGCTCTTCCTGTGAAGCGTCGGTTAGAGCAGTCTCATACTCATCACCAAGGTCAATTGCTATTTGTTCATCAGCCTCTTTCTGCTGAATGTTCTCAGGAGGGATCCACTGCAATTCATATGCAAGAAAAAACAAGAGAAGCATAAGATCGTGAGTAAATAAAGTTTTTTTTCAGACGTTCATGAAACCCATTAATTAAATATTACACTCACCTTCTTCCCTCTAACTACTCCTGGAACATAAGGTTTCACTTCAGGCATATCCGGTGTCTCTAATGCCTGTTTGTTTATGTGCTCAATAAGCTTTTTCCTATTTAATGGTCCAGTAGGATCCTTCGCACACAAATAACTGCACCTTTGTGATGGTGGTAGTAGATTATCCTTTACAAAACAAAAAACATCATGAGTCCCTGCATAATATTATTACCATAGCCTAGCTCATTAACTACTTTGTTCAAAAACTTACGTCGGGGTCTACTTCTTTGGCTAATATATCTATCTCTTCGGGCGACAATTGGGCCAGTAGCTGATCCATATCCATGTCATCATATTCGCTAAGATCTTTGCCATACAACTTTCTAGTAGTAGCTGTGGAGGTGGTGGTAGTCGTGGAGGACGTCTGAAATGATTAAAACAGATCAATGAGGCGATGAACACAAGTTATTAGGTACATATGGAAAATGAAGCATTTTCATTATGCCCCGGATACATTTAGATCAATGATCACTTTTATTAATTAAACATAAATTTTTATGAAATGAAGTGGCCACAGAAGTAAAAAACTATAATTTTAAACGAAAATAAAAATAATTCACAAGGAATCATAGCTTAATGTATTTCGATCGATGACAACCATAGTACCGCTTACGCCAACTGTTATAAAAACACCATCTATAAAGATTTTACGTACCATTTTCTTAAAATAAGCACCAATCCAATGTTAAATTACTTGAAATAATTATAAATTGATAGAAGTGGTCCCAAAAACTCAGATTTTCAGCTAAACTTGGATCTCAGAAGCGCAAGCAAACATACACGCCCACTCCAACCACTTGTGCTTGAGCGATTGTGAATCATGAGAATCTCGCTCATAGCGAGATTTCACCATCGAATGATTCGATAGATGCACTGTAGGGGCGCTACTTTTGAATTTCGATTCAGAGTATGAAGCTAATTACTTACAATTTAATTAATTAACAAATCACCGCATGTCAACATCACAATATAAAATAGGAAAAATTTTAATCATGAAAATATCAGTTTGATTTCAAATCAGGCAAAAAATAAATATTTTATTTAGATTACACCACATTATAATACTTATAAATATGGACGTAGAGGAGGTTATAGGTCTTTTACGAAAGTGGCGAAAGATGCTCACGGTCACGAGAAGGTCTAATCCGTCAGTCAAACATATTGACCTTTGCCAATGAAAGTGTAATCATGAAAACATTTATGATATGAAGCAATTTCACTTACTGAAGGATGGATCGGTAGAAATCTATCAAGAACGAGTAGGTAACTTTCCAAGAAAGCAAGCATCATAGTAGTCATACCAGTCATACTCTTCTAGTTCAAACGAATCAAGAAAATAAAAAAATTAAATGACAGATACGTTCAATCCAATAAAATTTTACTGCACCTCATAAGGAGTAATAACCTCCAAGAGTTAAGCGAGATGAAAGACAATAGTGAAATGTATGACCAATTAATGCATGGAAAAAAACTATTTAATTAATGAGCCATCATATTGCAATGGATTCCAAAAATTTAGAACCTTGAGATTGAGCGCACACCTTCAGAGCAACGGAAATACATTTCTTCTTGAGTTGGAGCGCAGTTTTCAAGAAATTTTCAGAGGCAAGGTTCTGATTAGTGATATAGGCCGCACTTTCACACTGATTTTACTCAACGAATCGCCAGCAGAATAAAAGAAACCCGTACGAGTAGGTACTTATGATGATAGCCTACTACAATGACACAGATAATATCTCACGGGTTTTGCATTTTTCAAGGTGTATGCGTGTAATTTTGGAGCGTTTTGACGATATGAACTACCTTTCAGCAGAAAGTATCCGCAAAAATCTCCGTTAGCTAACTGAATTCCCGTGTAGGGCTGGGTGGTATTTGAATCCCAATAACATTATTCAATTTCTTAAAATATTGAAATGGACCAATATCAATAATCTGTATTGGACTATTGAATATTGGAAAATATTGGCATATTTTAATGTAATGGAAATATTGTGATATTGGAAATAATGAAAAAATGAAATATTTGAATTTTGTAAAATATTTACTAAGCGCAATAAAACAGGTAAAATTATCTGGCTTACAATGGTTTGTAAATGCTGCTGAAACAAAATTGCTGCTCAAATAAACAACAGGCTGGCACAGACATGTACTTCACTTTGTTAGAATAAAAAATTAACTTTTCAACATGCTCTCCTGTTAATGGATTTCTGGTATCCGTGATGACCTCACCGCGTATGTTAAAAATTCAATACTTGAATTCTTAACATCGGTAATCCAATATTCAATATTCCAATTGGAAATATTGGTTCTTCAATATAAAATATTCCAATTACAAATATTGGTTTTTCCAACCACCAATATTCAATACAGGATATTGGTATTGGTCGTTCCAAAACTGTGATTTTGGAATCCCAATATTTAAAAATATTGATGCTGTAATGAATATATTGTAACACCGCTCAGCCCTATTCCCGTGGCCCAAAAAAAAAATGATTCAAATCACATAGATGACAATACGTCAGGCGTTGCTAGTCTTTTTTTCTTGATAAGTAGGCATGGCTCCTATTCCTATAAAATCGCAAAATCTATCGGGATAAGCCTTAAATCTTCCCTTAAGAAAATAAATAAATGGAATGAAGAGTGCAGATGTGCGAAGCTGCCAAAGGTTGAGGTTTCAATTGAATCAAAATCACTATAGCAAGCGATTTTTAAGATTTCTCTCGGAAAGGGGGGTGGGTCGTAATGGCACAACAGAAGGGGAAGGCCTCATCCCTCCCTCCCCATGCTATGCCAAATCTGGCAAGCTCAATGAGCGCTGCCCATTACATACTACCAGTGAGTAAATAACTTGAAATGAACGAGGTGATGAGGGAGTTAAGACCAAAGACGCGTGTTTCGTATTAAAAACACCAGCGAGATGCTTAACCTGACTTTTATTGGGCCAAATATTTCATAGCTGTTTAACAACATATTTGCCGCTAAGTGTGATTTATGGTGCATGAATATGATTTAAGACATAACGCCATTTTCATTTTTGCCAGCACGAATTGTAAATATTGTTAAAAATACTAGGTTATTTTGTTAGCCCATTTATTCCAAGAACATTATTCGAAACACTTAGCAAACTTTTACTTTTTCTATATCATTTCTTCAGACTGATCATCGGGAAAATATTTTTTAAATTCTAAGCCCCCTACTTTGTAAACACAGGATGGGTCGCTAACGACCCTAACGGCACATATCAGCTTTAAAGGTTACAACTCAAGAATATAGTTAATTTACGTTCTAAAATATTTTTCCAATCCAGAAATGTATAAATGTTGCTTAAATCAATACAATACAAATGTTTGAGAATTATTATACACTCAGAGGAGTATATTCTCACTTGAAAAAGATTTACTTGTCAATATACACAACATAGTCTCCTCATTTTAATGAAAGTACTCGTTACTCTACTGTTATACAAGGGGTTAGAAGATAGAGGGGACTAAATAGAATCTCAAGATATAGGATGGAAAATGTCCATCGAAAGTCCATTGGGTATGAAGTGAGATATTAAAACTTGGTTCTTTCCACTGAATAATTTATTGTTCAACACATTTCAACGTCAATGCGTCATCTTCAGGTAGAAACCATGAACGTGTTGTACAATAAATAATTCACCGGCGAAACTATAATCACTGCAATAATACTTGATTATGATGAAAACTAAAACAATACCGGTTGATGATGTAGGACATCGAAACCTAGGTCGGTATAAATCTATTTTACCACCAGAAAATTGCAATTTCTGTCTCCATTTTGTTGAAATCCGCATTGAAAACCGCATCACGCCAGATACGTCTCTTTTTGTTGCAATACTTTTTTAATTCTTTTCCTGACCATATTCCATCTTCCTCCCACATTTGTATTACTGTTTACCTGGAACTCCACATCAAAAGCCCCTAACGCTTGGAGGGTATTGCGTAAATAAATGCCTGAATTAATCACTAAGGCCACATCTCGGGCTCTTCAACGAAAGGATCAGAGAAAAGCATCAGGTGACGGCTGACGAATAAGGAAGCACCTGACTCAGGGCTTCTGTATAGTTATACCGGCAAATATTGATATCTTGATATCACGGCATTCAGCCCTCAAAACGATGGACAAGCGACAATAGCAAAATCGGCAGCGATGTTGAGTTTGGCCACAAGGAGAGCCTTAGAAGAGCTTATTATCAGTGATTTGTCTTAAAGATTGTATGATTAATTATTTATCAATATTCAGCTCGATAGTATTGTTTTATTGCTGTTCCTTTCATGCCCGTTACACCAGGTAAATCTTGTTGTTTATAAATATATTGTTTTGGTAACTTTCCTTGACAATACACCAAACACATGTAATTAGTAATACTAAATAATCAGTATCCGCCGGGAAAGCACCTTTATTACATGTCACGTTTTCTAATTCACCAATGAAAAACAGAACACTCAACAGCGCAACATTCATGCCAATTGAGCCAGCGATCTTCGGAATGGCTGACGCCTCGGTCAAACCGGTACACCAATCATTCGTCGGCGAATCTTTGTCTCTCGACGTCATCAGAAAAGTGGGAAATTGATATCGGCACACACTCCGCTGAATCACTCACAAATGCTAGTATTCGTTCGATCGCATCGACACAGGCGCCGACGACACGGCACAAGAGCAAACGTAACAAGAGACGTCGTTATTGTTGAGGAAGACTTGTAGACTTCCGCGGTGATTTGCGCCACTTACGTCTGGTGGATAAGTAGGGCAAGGTAGGAACGAAGGGTGGGGACGGAGGAAGAGGGAGGAGAAAATCCCCGCGTTGACATTAGCCTACTCTCAAGGAAAGCTGCCGCCAAGGGCCACTTCGCTTTACTTCCCATCCGACGGACGGCGCGATGCACTCAAAAGTGTTTGCCCAAAGTAGTGACCGTCGAAGTATTACATCAAGTAGGTATATATGTCCTCCCCACGAGAAATCAGACCTGCAAGGCATACCTACCTATCAGACGTCGACAAGTGCATCGATGCGGAAAGAGCTCGGAATTGTTGAGCCTCGACAGCGACAAACTATTGTCGTCGAGGTCTCGAAAAATCCTGGGTTGGGGTCACGGTTTCTTCATCTACATCTAACAAATACCCTGAAAGTCACCTCAAGGGTGTATGGCAGGGGGTGAGTAGTTACCAACATGCATTACACTATACCCTAAAGATAGTGTATCTACGACTAATGATGCACTAGCATAAATCGCTAATGCCTATCACGAGGTGAAGCCTCACACGCATGTTAGAGGGACCGTTAGTATTTATGCATATTGCAACTACAAATACGGACAGAGATTCAATAATTATAGCAAAAGCATACACAGAATGCTGTAAGTACGAGGTAGCAGATAAGAAGAACTAAGATATTACAATTTTCCACAGATAAAGTTTTAATCGGGTTTCGATGGACTGCATCATCATCAGGTGATGAGGATGCAGTGATGATGATGCAGTGCAGCACCTGATGTTGATGCAGTGCATCGAAACCCGGGTCGATTAAAACTTTATCTGTGGAAAATTGTAATATCTTAGTTCTTATTATGTTCATCTTCCACAACATCACGCCTGATTCCTCCCTTTTTGTAGCAGATAAGGATACAAGTATGAGGGGGAACTACTACTACTACTAAGAACTACACTACCAATCGACAAACCTAACTAAAAGTCTCATTGGCAGCTGTCATGGTCTCTTATTGTTCGCGGGAAAAATGACATTGTAAATCTGTCCGTTCTGCAGTCTAGTTCCTTAATTTTATCATCATTATCTGATCTACCGTAGTATGCCGTATTTCGTAAAATGTTATTAACCTCGTCAGGGAATAAATCGGTCTGGAACGTAAATAATAAATTAAGTCTAAATTTCAATCGTCGGTCTGAAAGTGATTCCCAACCAGTTGTTGCAAAAGGTCAGTAACACTAACGAAATTATCATATTATCAATTCTTCTTTCGCGTTGTCGTTATTCGTTTCCCAAAACGCTAACTACTCTAGACGGGCAACGCTCAAAGCGTCTGTCCAGCAAAATAACGCAATTTAGCAATTAAAACTAGTGATGTGAAGCACCTGACATAAATTTGAAGAATGACGATCACGTTTTCACTCACTTGAAAAATAACGATAACGCGAGCGCACGCGTTAAGCAGAACAATGATCCCGCCCCTGATTTTTGCATTAAAATCTTGGGTTTATTTAGGCTATGACGTAGGGTGGCGCATTTTTTATTTTTGAATAACATATGCAGTTTTTATTACCCGAAAATCCGTATGTTTAGGCCTGGTTCCGTAATCTCTAGTTACATATTTTCTCGCGATGAAAACCGAAGTTATAACGTTCTACCTCATCGATTATGCTCAGGTCAACTGACCAATAGTTTAATGTACCCGAACTCTTAAGTCGACATAAGTAAACAGTAAGGCTATATCATTCTGCGGTAAATGTTAACTTGACATTTTAAAACCGGGCCTAAGAAACAAGTAAGAACTAAAAATCTTGGGGCACGGACTCCCGATGACGAAAATTAACCGAACATCATCAAAGCGAGCTCACACTTTTAATCAAACATTTTTTCACATGGGAAACTACTTTTCTCAGTGTTGACGAATGAGCGCCATCCAATTTTGACGTCTCAATACTGATACCTGTTGTCGAGGTCCAATGAATTCCAAGTTCTTCCCGAATCGAACGTTTTGGGGCCTACTAAAGAAAAGGACTTGAAATCGTCCAACCTCAACAATACCTAGGCTGTGACGTAACAGTACCGACAAATCTTACCTTTTGAAAATCATTACCGTGATCTTTCGAAGATTAGGCGCCGAAATTCCATCATTGTCGAACTTTCGAATCATACCTAAAAAAGGCCTCTGGAAAACCAAGGAACGCACCTGTCCGAGAGACAATGTGAATAAAGCTCTGAGCTCTCCTGATCCCAAGCAGGTTTTACGTGCACATGGAATTAATTTCACGACACGTTTTTCATGATAGTGCCTCCATAATATTTTTTGTTGAATGGCATCATTTCTTTACCTTATTTGGGAAAATTTCTCTGTCATTAAAGAGATTTTGCATGATGAATTGGTGAGATAAACATTGCATCACCAAAATCCAAGTTCAAGTCTCAGATGTGGCAGGATTGGTGGATATGAAGCGATAAGACAAGCTATAGTGTTTCATTTTTGTACTCAAGTCGTAGTTTACATTCGGAGCACTATTATTCCATAAGCGATGGCTTAATATTTAGTCTCGAGCATTGATGGTGAGTTTAGTTCCGGGGTTGATGCTATCGTCTACTTGTCCAAATATTGAGAACTCAGGTTACGCCTCAGTGAACATTTTCAAGTAAAATATGGTAGTTTGATCCCTGAAGACCATGAGGATAAAACGGACATGACTGGAAATTCATAGGCTCAAGGAGCACCGAAATATACCCGAAAGAACAAAGAGATAAAATTGAGCAGCTAACAATATCCCCCATTTGAATAGCAACAAACATATTCACTCTGATTGCCATTAATACCTATACATTGTGTTTTTATTAATAGAATGAAATTGTTAAACAAATTTTATCACCATCGTAAATAAAGGCAATTTCATCCATTGCATCTATGCACGAACCTACTATAAACCAAAGCACAGCAATGATTCCTGACTTAACGCCTAAAACTCGCAGTTGCGGCATGCATCCACGGTTAGTCGCAATGCAAGGAACGCAGGGTAGGAATTAGGGATGAAACCGTTTAACTTCATTTTAGCATCGTCACGGCTATTCTATCAATTCTTCTAGGTTCGCGGACAGACTCTCTCATCCCCTGACTACCACTTGATTTCCAATCTCATATTCAGTACATCCATTATCCATCTCAAACACAATGTACTCTTAATTCCTCAATGAATATGTCAGATAATGCATCGATAAGTATTCTATTGTAGGTACTAAGAGGTTCTAGGAATAGATATGACATTGTAAAAATAGAGACTGCAGCAATCTCATTAAGTAGATTAGATAGAATCTCGACGAATAGGATGAATACATCGTCTAGGGTTAGCGATAGTGAAAGATTTCTTTCAATTAACACAAACTGATAAAATACTTGGAAAACGTTTTGGATAAATTACTTTGCAAAAATATGAGAATGAATCGACATCACTCAAGCAAAAAGATTAAAATAGGTAGGTACCTAATTGGTGGAAAAAGTTGTCTAAACTCTATACCTATTTATTGTAGTTTCTCAATCAATACCTAGCAATACTATATAACTAGCAATATGCATAATTTTCATGAGGCAAAGCTAGAAGACATGGTTCTTATGACCTTCCACAAATTTTAACCCTACTTCCCTTTTATTATTTTCAAGCTGCGTCAGTAGCATGGACTATTTTTTTCAGGATTTGCAAAGGCTAAGGGTCACATATTACCATTGCCACAGCCCATGATACGTCACTGTCATACAAACATAAAAGTAACTACCTTGAGCGGGACTAGAACTTGTGACATTTAGATCAAGATCATAATATCACTGATATTAATTGGTTTGAAAATATTTTAGCAGAAATAAAATAGGGCGTTTGGGCAATTAAGACAAGTTAACTGTTTATCTGTATCTGCGTGAGAATCTTTGGAGTTTTGGCGAAACGTAAAGAGGGTAAATATGCTGCAGAAAGAAAGTCATCATGGTCAAACAAAAATTAAAACTTGGTTAACTCAGTAGCTGAGGCTAGTGCATCATCCTGAAACGATTCCTCTTCACATCGCCATTTGCTCACGCTTTATACCGTGTCCAGTAATTACTGGACAGAGTACTTGTCACTAATTCCCACTTTTCCTCTCTCAAGCTTAATTCTGAACCACACACAAATCGGCCAAATATTTTGGTAGCCAAAAACCACCACCCCTTTATATCGTATCTTCGATCCACCCACGTTTGGACATTCCAGGCAATGCATTTCTCAACGGAAGCAAATAGGTTAATGTTGCAGAACTGCTAGTTAAGCGATTAAACTTTTTCGCAAAACTTGGTAGGTTGGTTCTTTGGGGAGGATACCTACTGCTGAAGTTATTTGCGCCATCAAGGATAGGTGAGTTGATTGGAATCGGTGGAAATGGGGAGAGAAACCCGGCGTCGGCATTAACCTGCTCTTAAAAAAAGTCGCCAAGGGTTCGTCGAAACCTTACAGCACTCTTTTACGGAAAAATGTTAACGCAATCTAAACGGTTAGATGATGCTACATAACTTAAGCAGTTGAAGTAGTCTAGAAACGTCAACCTATAGTCGACTTTTCCTTCCCACACCTCTTTCGCGCTGCTCGGGCAAGCTTCCTGGGCGCGCCGCAACGGGCCCACGAAGCCTCAGTTTCCATATATCTCCGATTTGCGGAGTATTTCCCCGAGTTCCCACGACCTTCTCACGGCTGCGGGCGCACAGCAGCGCCGAGCCAGAGAAACGCAAGTGGGTAAGGGATTGGGCGGGCGCGGCGGGTCGCATCTTTGCGTTGCCAAAGCTCCCGGATTCTTCGACAGGCATTGGACAAGGATTTTTGAAATCTCCAGCCTTCCAAATTATTGTGATTTCCTCCCGCTTTCAATGTTGTATGAAAACTGATAAAATATTCTTGGCATGATCATCGTTTTTGTTGCTATTTACAATATTTGTCCACGTGTTCACTGCTGATAATATCACACAATACGTGCATGTTACTCAACATTTCGAGGTTTAATTGATGATTACACGATGGAGAATGATTCCTTTCGTTCACAATTTTATAATTTGTACTGCTCATGTATTTTCCTGCAGGAGAATACTCATGCATTAAATCCTTAGACGCCCAAGGTGCCGAAATAACGACGTCCTCAGGTCGCCCTCAAACACTCATGGTGCCGATATATCACTTTGTTTTATAAGAAAATTAATCCTGCCTTGTCTCGCGTTAATTTTTTAACAGTATTTTATCATGAGTATCTAAAAAACCTTTGACTTAGTACTAGGTGAAACAATATACTAATCCAAATACTAAATCCATATACTAAATAAATATGAGACATTTTAAAAAAATAGGCTTTCTGAGAGTGAGAAAGGCAAATTCCTCAGGAGTCAAAAGGTTAACTTATTCCCCTGGAATTTCTTACTCTTCGAACGGGCTTCTCCAGGAATCAACTCTTCAGAAGTTGGCAACCGTGGTCGCACCCGAGACATTCAGACTGGCGCTCAAAAGGGAAAAGCGAGAGTCCCTGCTTTAGGGCACCATAGGGAGGCGGAAGGAGGGGGAGGCTGAAGGAGGGAGTGTAACACGGCGATATAAGAGCATTTGCTGGAAGGGTCAAGGTCGAGACTCCAGTTCAGGGGGTCGCCGGCGGCGAGAGTGGCGCTCTCGGAATAGCCGACACTGCTCGCCTGGGCGCGCGCCAAAATGCTATACTTGGCCATCAGCAGGTCCGATTATTTATAGTGAGGCGGGAGAAGCGCGGCGGTGCGGTGGGGCATTGAACGAAGAGCGGGCGAGCGGGTGCGGGCGAGCGCGGGAAGCGACCGCCGGACAGAGAGATGACCGGGCCCAAAATTGGTGGTCTCTCCCTTCGGGAAAAGGAAATGAAAACTATCTCCGCCCACTTTTCCAGATCTTATCGGAAGAGGGATTGGGTTGGTGTCTAGGCCGGAGAATTGGCTTCCCACCCCGAGGGCGCGGGTTTGAATCTCGGGGTTGGCTGGGATTTTTCAGCAGAGTACAGATTCTCGCTTGGGTGCTGTGTGGAGAGCACAAGCGTTACAAGACGTCCGTCGGATTGTTCGTTAAACTGTGGCCCCCTTGTCGACTTTCGTTTGAGTCATGTACATATGGGAACATTAGTTGTGTCAGAACTGGCCTACAATCCTGCACCCGGCCATGTCGGTTGGAATGACGGCATCCGATGGCGAGCAACATTCCACTATTGTGTACACTCGAAACCACAAGCAGTGACCAAGTCGAGGAAACAGTTATATGCGGATGACTGCTTTGCATATTAAACGGATGACTTTCAGATTGTATTTGTGATAATTATAAAACGATGCATTATTAACTTGACTAGAATTAATTGGTCATGATCATTCCATCACCGGCAAACATGCTCGCTGATCAAGCATCTGTGCATAGTTACTCACAATCAGAATAAATAAATAATAATACGCAAGAAAAAAAAATATTTTTATGCTCGATGACAAGATGGGTCAATTTGACCCATCCCATGGGATGACTAGATGGGTCACTTAAATTTCAAAATTATCCCCTTCATACAATTTTATTTCTCTATTCGCAAACAAATTAAGGCAGAAAACCGCCCAACTTTGCTGCCAGATCACTTGAAAAATTGAGCGAGTTCTAATGCCTACCAGTCCAAGGCAATTCAAAGCGATTCCATCGCATGCCAGCAGATGGCATGCGATTTGGTTGTTCACACGGAGAAATTTACCATTAGCAACTTCCCGTGCCATCTGTGGCGACAGGAATGCCGCAGTGTGCACAGGACTAATGTCCACGCCGGGTTTCTCTCCACCCTCACTCCATTCCCAAATCACCCTACCCATTCTATACTATCCACCAATTTTTAACGGCGCAAATAGCCTCTGTAGTCGGTCGCCTCCCCTAAATAACCAGCAAACCATTAATACGGAGATATAAGAAGCCTTTCGTCTTCTTTTCACGTAATCAAACGAATCGAAAAATTTTAAAATTAACGAAAACAGTTAACTCTTAATAAATATCTGGCGCAGATGATGAACACGAAAGAGAAAACAAAATTAGACATAATTTTAATTATACACCGATAGAGAACTGAAAGACTGTTCGATGCGAGTTGAAGCTGAGAGAGAAAGATCACCATACACACAACAAACGCAGAAATACGCAAGTATTTCTTTCAGAGACAGCGATACGTACCGTCGCTCATTTGCGAAAGAAATGTATTTCGTTCTACATATAACTTACAAGGTATTAAGCTGCGAATAGAAGCCGAGAGGAAAAAATGACAAAATGTAAGAAAGACAAAGAGACATGACCATACATTTTTCTCAGAGACTGCAAGACGTAAATGCTGTGATCATATCCCAGATAAAGGTGGGCTCCGAACGTATTTCTTTCAGAAAAATCAATATGTACTACTTCAAGGAGAAAGGTGAACTTGATAGTCATCGGTCACATTTCATCACAGTGTGATCGATTGGATGATAGTAAAACGCAAATGACCGCCTGGCTACTGTGACTTTTCAAAGTGAAAATTTGCTGAAGTATTATCAGCCGGGGAACATACAGCAAGAGGTTTTCGAGGAAGGGAATGAGGATTAGGGGAGAGGTGGGGGCGTGACACGGGGGGAACAGGGGGAGATAGGGTGAACTCGCGATTATCGCACCCCCTCCCAGCTCTCCTTTCTCCCGAATCAACCCCCGCGCCCCCGCAACTCCCCCCCCCCACTGCCCCCAGCGATGATTCCCTCCCCCGCTCACCCACCTCCCCCGCACACTCTAGGAACAAAAATCGTAAATGTATTGGCAATTGAAAGACCGAAATAGTTCCCTCCCCCGAGAGAGCAAGCGGGCAGCCCACGTATCAAGGCATACCTACGCGGAATCCCAGGAGTAGGAAGAGGTAGATGGAGGGGAATCAAAATAGGGTATTTCCAGCGTCCAGTTGTGATTACCTGCCCAGAAACGGCTCGTGTTCAAATTTTACTGGCGTCGTGGGATGGATTTATCAATATTTTTCACGAGATGAATAATTTCGCTAACCAATTAACCCTCGAACCCTAACATCTACACACTACCCTGCGAGCCGCCGTGGGATGCGTGTGCGGGGATGTTAGGACACCAGCCATGGATGGTCAAGTCATGCCATATGGTATCAGCAAGCACTTTTGCTCTATCCTGGTTGTGATTGATCCTGTATATCATTCATTCTATGAATACAATTTTATTACAAGTGCTTACTTCCCGTGATTCGCATGCTTGAAAAAAATACAACCAATCTCTCTGTGCTGTTAGATTCAATGCATTAAAAGTGAAAAAATAATAAAAATTCCGGCTTTCGAGGGTTAACGCAAGTAGCCTCGGAGGCACAATCAAGTTTTAGGTGCTCCGAACGCTAAGGCTTTATTAATGGTCAAGGATGCTGATGTTGATAATAATGCTAAGGTTGATGTTGAGATAAGGGAGCGAAGGCTCCATTGAGAATGTTGAAATAAGGACATGTTCTATTGAATCTGTCCTGATATCGTATATTGCCACAGGCCATCAATCCTAAGGTGAACATTACATCCATGAACGAGGCGGTCGGGAACTGCACCCGTAACCTCTGTGTAGCCAGGCCGGGGCATTGCCAACCAGGATACCGCGTCTGGCTCGACTACGCAAATGAAATCGTGGAGAAAACGCTACCTTCGATTCGAACGATCGGAATAGTTGACAAGACCCGCGGCACAAGTGTGCAATGAATCTAATTCCTTTTCTTATCCACTTCACATAATATCTATGCTAATGGCTTTTCTTAAATAAATACTCGATACATTCTAGACCTGCAAGACAACAGAGAATGTAAGCAATGTAGATGTGGTAATATCGAATAATGATGAAGACCAAATGGACGGAGAGAATCACCAAAGATGAAGTCATACGAAGAGTTGGAGAGAAAAAAATTTGAAAATTTGAAAGAGAAAAAGGAGAGACAAACGTATTGAACACATTTTTGAGACAAAATAGTCTATTGAAAGCAATTGGAAGAATTAAAGAAGAAGACCAAGAAAGGAGAACATAAAAGGACATGAAAGTGAAGATTTATGTAGAAATGAAGCGGTTGGTCGGTGGGAGAACCAAGTGGAGAACTGCAGAAAACCAATCTCTGGATTGCTGTCTGCCGGTGATGAAATTTTCGTTGCATGTAGCTATGATGTTGAATACCAAGATTTCTTTAATCGCCATGCCATCAATAATGGAGACAAATTGGAAGTTGCCTGCTCACCTAGAAGTTTACACGAACTCTTGCAAGGGCTCACGCAACACTTTTCGCATGAGAACTCAACACAAGCGCTAGCAAAGGTTTTAAAAGACCTGCTTTAAAAATAGACACTAGATTTGTTTATGTTTCGCTGTCGCTCTTCACGGCGACCATTTGGGGTAGTGCGAGTGAGGGCGATGAGTGAATTGCTTCTCAAAACGTGGGCTTTAAAATTAACCGTGCCTCAGTACTATTTAACCCCTCCCATTATCCATTGTGCCATTCACGCTTTTATCTTGCCGGTGAGGTATGTCATCTTCGACTCTAAAAATGGATACGTATCAACCAACAAAGCCGTCTTTTGGCCGAAAAGAATAATTGCATCCTCATATAAATTCTTAATTAAGCTTATATTCCGTAATAAATTAACCCTAGGGAAAGGCGCTTGTCGTTAGAATAGCAATAAAATTCAGAAGAACTGCTCGGTTTGTCGAGTAGTTAGCCATTCAGTAAAAAGTAGTATGACCTTGACATACGAAATATATGATATATGAAGAAGTAAAGGAAAAGTATACAATACTCCAATTAATGCTTTTACGTAGTTTTTACCGTTTTTGCACGGTGCATTAGAGCTAAAGGCATGGATGCCATTTTCAATGCGATACAAGCTAATGTTGATCGCATATAATGCTAAGAGAAATATTCACTTCAGCTAGCTTAGGCATTGATGCATAAATCAGTCAACAAGAACTGTGAAAAAGCTAAATAATTTATACATAAGTGAAAAAATAACCTACATATGTGATTTATAATCTTACGAGATTGTTCTCACATAGAGTTTTAGCCGTCACGCACCTCTATCTATCCTTCGATAAGTTTTAAAGGTCTCAACCATTGAAAAGCCCACAACTTTGGAAGGAAACACTTCCACAGCATGAGGGGGAAAAGAGATAAACACGGCGAAAATATGTATTGACCTTAGAACGAGACTAAGATCTGGGGATTCCCACACATACGAGGCCTTTAGGATGTCCTTTCACGAATGCTCTTTTTAGGTAAAATATTTACGTCGCAAGATGGAATTGTGTAAAAATCACTTAGAGACGATACTTATAAAGCGGACTCGCAGAAGACGAGCAAAAAAGAAAACATATGCAAGCAAAATCATGGCGGATCATGATTAGAATATGGAATACATTAACACGGCTATGAAGTAAAATCTCCACTGTATAGTCAGATAAAAAAGCCGATTCTCTCTTCGTAAGATCTCACGTACAATTTATAAAACAGCTATCTCATTCTGAAGAGACACACTACCTGAAACTGGGCACATGTTTATTATTGTTAATTGCTGTATACTTGTTTTTGTTACGCGTATCAATTTTTGCAATCAATGTAAATAAGCTTTGTTTGAACTTTGACTAAATCATTGTACCCTGAAACTTGCTAACAATATTATTAAAACATTCCATTAGCTTCACAACTACAGCTCACAGACAATGAGAGGTAATTTCACACAAAACTCGGTCATTTTATTTAGAAAATCATGCACGCTCTTCAGAGTTGATATGCACAGAGATTGGGGAAACACTAGCACTCAAAGTTAATTCATTTTTGCCACAACATATTCCATAAAATAAAAGTTAATTCATTTTTGCCACAACATATTCCATAAAATAAAAAACAACATCACCTGCCACCATATTGTAGCAGTTTTAATGCTATTTACTTATTATAAATATCATTATCATGAATGAAAGGTGAAAACATGATTTTTAAAAGGCTTCTGGGCTTTAATTTCGCTTTCTTGGAAAACTGTTAAAGTGACGATGTTTTTCTGATTAAAGAGGTGAAGAACCATGCGAGGCGAAGACCTCGAAAAAATTCGGGTAACACCCAAGGACGTTGTCAGCGGACCAGGGATTTTATATGAATGACTATTCATTTGGGAGGTCAAAGAGCAATAGAGAGGAGTGGCCCTCACCTCAATCCGAACGCGTTATATCATGTGTCCTGCCGCTTGATCCCATCTCAGCCCTTTCTTTTCAGAAACAAAATCCATCCTCAGGTTAACGACTCTAATATTTGCGAACGTAAGATCTGTAGCTTATAATTTCGAGCAGTGACAGAAAATTAGAAGCCTCCACGCGGCCATTAGAAGTCTCCAGAATACCTTTGAGACGCGTCATCGACTAATGCAAAGCCGGTACTCTTTACGGAGAGCTCTTGGTATTGGCAGCATAAGCATGAGCCATGCGATGCCAAATCGCTGATTGATTCTGGTAAAACGACTTTCAACATAAGCGGTGATTGCAGTACAAAGGTATAAAAATCATCATTTAGCACAGATCAGGCTTTATATGTTATTAAAGAAGAGAAATATTATTTATCGACGATCATTAGGTGGAGGAGAAGGAATTTAATACACCTTAAATAAAATACACACTGTCAGCAAATGCCAGAGTCACTTAGAAATATTTTTTTAAACAGAAAGTTTGGAGAAAAGATCGGAAAGTTGGACAGGAGAACAATAGTATATTCTCTGAAAAATTTGAGGTTAGGAAGAAATCTCTGAATGAAGAGGTTTTGGAGAGTCAGGGAACCTAACTGTGAGACTCATCAGGAAATAATGATGTTGTGGCAACCCGTGGGATTTCCCGCTCACGATTTCCGTCTGCGTGGCCATTGGCATTTTCCGGATCGATAAGCACGGCTTCATTCAAGCACACAGTGAATGGAAAGTGCTATTGTAATCAATTACATTGGACACACAATGGGAGTGGACAGGGAACGTGGAATCTACCCATGAAAGCGTCTCCTTCATAGGAAATGACTGTTCAAATAACAAAGCCACAGACAGTATGCTCTTGAGAACTGTCAAATTTACTTATATTAGTTCAAAAACGACCATTTACCACAGCAGGTTTGAAATATCCATACCTCAAAGCGCAGGTTCCATTATTTTTAATACGACCATCAACTGTATACCTTTCTGTTATAGATAAATCAACTACAGACCTATTTTTGGAGATAAATCAACTGTAGACCTTTTTTATTATAGATAAATCAACACTATTTGAAAAAATATCTAGTAGAAATAGTTAATATTTGCATAGGAAAGTCAATTACCCCCAGATACACCTATCAAAAATCGATTAAACGTAACAATGGTCAATATTATGATCTCTACTCAGGTCTCATACCTGTCCTAATTATTACTTCTCCTAAAGCATCTCCCTATCAAGTTAAAGTAGTACGTATTCAGGGTTAATAAAAAAGTCTAAATCCATCCCATCCAATTAAGGCAATCGCTTTCGGGAAAATGATTCGATTTCCCGAGAGAATAGAGGCTGTACAGCCCGGGCAGCATCTTCCATCTGACTTAGTGCGCAATTAACGTCCCCCGGGTCAATCTGCGCAACTGGATAAACCACGAATAGTTGTTTCACCCCACCGGGAAGTAATGCTTGGCAGCTACGCAATAGCCGAGTTTCGCGCTGTAATTCCAAAATTAAACCTTGTGTTCTAGCATATGCGTCGATTTCACAACTCAAGGCATCGAATGGTTAAACGTAAATGATCGCGATTGCTAAATAAAATAAGTCTTTCCTGACGATGCGAAGAGCCTTCCGCATTTCTAAAATACTCCAATATCATCATTTCCCAGCAAAATATTGCTCCACGACGGTCGAAACTAAAAGTATTAACTACCTAAATAAACACATTTCCTTTAGCACATAATTTAGACCCCGATTTGTCGAGATGTGCTGAACAATCCTTTACTTTTGCTACAGGGTTTGAAAACTTTTTTTCTTTACATGCATTATGGACACATATGTTGAATGTTGCCTGATTGCAAAGGACCAATTAAAATGAATAGGTACCTAAACCACGGCAATTACCAATTCAATTGGGAAGCGTAGCCAACAACCAATCAGCAATTAGCTTATATGTATGCTCATAAAAATACTATTAAACAGAAAGATACAAAAACAGAAGTCTGCTTAATGAATGGCTAGAGGCCAGGCCCATTCAACTAAATAATGAAAACGGACATAATTTTTAGGCCAAAATGGAAGGAGACTTTTTTTACGTGAATAAATCCCAGACTCATTCTCCTTTTGAGTATTAAAATTAGCGGTCTGACATGCAACAGGAATTTTAACCTACTTTCGCGGCTTGAAACGACCAAAATTCTTTCATCACCACAACATCCAAGCGTTTCGATTAGTCACTGCGATCATTCTAACGAGGGTTAAACTACAAAATCAGGTTCATTCTATCCTAATCGATACATCGAGACTCGATACGGCGGGAAACACGCCACGAAAACGTTTCACGATTGAAGTGCTGTGGGGAAAAAATGTAAACCAATATCCCAGGATCGCATTCGCAGTGGCTACCACTTGACGAATGGCTACTGCTGCAGCGCTTGCACGGGAAATCTCCGGAGAGCTAGAGAGAGAGAGCTGGCCGCGGGCCGAATGATTGAGCGGAGCGGAGATCATTGAAGCGCAATAATGGCCTACAGGAGGGGTGGGGAGGAGGAGAAGGACAACATGCGTGGGGGGAGGGATGGGAAAGGATTGCGCGGGAGAAGGTTAGCGGAGGACTGTGAAAGAGTATAAAGGGAAGTTTATGGGAAAATAACAGTGATCGGGTGCGCAACGTTTCCAGTTCGGATTCTTGGCCTCGAAATCCTCTTCGCTCTGGATACTCGCACCACATCCGATATGGTCCTCAATATTGGTGTGCGCGACAAGAAGACATGCCGGTTACAACGTTTATCTCGTGACGATGATGATTACCAAATGGCAACAGGAGCCAACACTGATTGTATGTTTATTGAACACTTCCAGCATGGCATAAAAATCACACAGGGGAGAGTTTGTTGACAGCAGCCAGGCCTAAAACTTCCTCGACGTTCCTCAAAACTAGTATTGATGGAAATTCAACGCTCGTATTTGCATTAAAAATGAATAAGTTGGGAGATTTCTGGCTAGAACAGCAAAGAGGTTTGTAATACTCCGGGTAGGTACTAACAAAGAATGCGTCCTCTTCTTTATGGCACTGATTATCTCCTTTTGGTCTCATAAAAATGCGGCTTAGAAACTTGACGGTGAATGCTAAAATGGGCACCCTCGTAATTACTCCCATTACTTCATTTGATATTGCAATATTTATTGTATTTACAAAAAATGTTCAGAACCCAGAAAATGGAATGGAAAAAAAATCAGCGAGTGACGGGATATCGAGGAGCGCCCATGACTGAACCGAAGCTATATCTTCAGGAGGGTAATTCAGGACTGGAAAAAAGGAATGTGGCATATATCTAATCAGGAAATACGAACTTGAATGAAAAGGAAAATGCATGAATTAATTGAGGGTACGCAGGTAATTAAAGTGAGGGAATGGCGATAAAACGAGTGAGTGTTATTAGAGGTGTCAATGTTTTGACACAGCAGTTTATGTATGACACAGCAGTTGGTATGTAAGGCAGTGATTTTTTCCAGAGCTAAGGTACTCAAGGAAGAAATGCGTCGAAGTTGTGTAGGTAGGTATATGGAAAATAAAGGCCAATTAAAAAAATTAGAATTAACTACTACTTCACTTTAACCTATTCGACTTCAGTCGCGTTCTACAAAGATTTTAAAGATACGAATCACCTACAGAAAAAAACATCAGCCATTGAGTTTTTAAGGATTTCATTTTCTGACGGCTACCCTCAAAACACCCTAAAGAAAGAGATAAGCCAACGTAGGATTGCAATCCAGCTACTCTTCCTTCCACCCTATTTTTAAGCCAATACGAACGATGGCAAAACTTTTCCCTCGTGAAAACAAAAACCTCCTCAGGTGTGACCTATCACCCAACAAGTCCGCTTCTATTTTAGTAGTATCGGGTGGAGCCAAAGCAACACAGTCACTGGTACTGGCATGCAGACGATATGGAAGTGGAAAAAGTCATTGGCAGTCAACAGGTAACGCCAATGTACCGCCACAGGAATGAACATACGAGTACTATTATTGCACCCGCTATTGGAAGTTCGAGATGGGGAGTAAAGGAAAATGTGTGCTAATGAAAACGAACAAGATGTGCGACGTACATACGATTGACTCGTGTAACGGGCGTAAAACAGTACAAGAGTTCATGATAACGTTTTCAAGGGCTGCTGTACCCGCTGCATTTCAATTTCCTTCATGCTCTACATTAAACGTGCAGTAAAAAAGCTTCCAGCAAGTACGTCACGCAAATTTCACACAGTCGATCTTCCACACATGTGCATTCGTGAATTTTTAGTTCGTATTTGTCGTATACATTATTCCACATGCAATTAAAGACAGCATGGGTAATATTTTACCGTGGATTCAAATACGTTGACTGGAGTGGTCTTAGGGCGGGAATATGATCGGCGTTTCGTGACGTGACGAAAACGGACTGTGTCGTTAGCGAAGCGTGGTGATCGTGACGTATTGGGAACGGACTTAAACGGCATTATTAGCGGAAGATGAGCGAACACTGCCAATTTATAACTTTTTGTTCACGCTACGTCAACGGCAGCCAATCAGAGGAGAGCTTTTCTTTCAATATTTTCACAATTTCACTTCCAAATTGTCCATTTGACTTTTTCACTTCACAATGAAACACAATTCCCTTTCTTGAGGCAATATTGGTCAGTATTTATGCGGATAATTTATATTCGGATAATGGAATATGAAAATAAACAGCTACTTCGCAGCCCTTTAGAACTCCGTTTGCTAAAACGGTCAGCAATTGTTGGAAATATCTAATCTCGACAGTCCACTACGTTTTGTAAATACGTAGTTCTTTTGTTTTCTTTACTGACCATCCGTCGCTGTGTGACTGATTGTTATTGTTGAGTTGTTTATTGTAATTGATATGAGTCTAAAATATTTCACATCTTTTACTTGTGCTTTCATTTTATTTAATTAAATATCCCTTGAAATGACAAGTAATTTATAACAACAATTGGCGCTGATACCACCGTAAATCGTAATACACCCCTCTTTAACGGTATGACGTCGAAAAACTGAACCCAACCGTTCGTTTCCGTCACGCCTGGTAACGTCGCTCGTAATCCCAGTCCTTTACTACGGTTGCTATGGTCCCTGTTCGGGAAGAGGAAGAAGTGGATGGAAGTTGAAACAACTGTTCCAAATTTCGAGAAGGAATAACAGACCTTCGGAGAGGGATGTTCTCATAAAACTCTCGTTCCATACAACAGGGAGTGTTGTTTGATGACTCCCACAGCGGCAGTAAACGACTTGTTCTCACCGTCTCGGAGTTCCCGAACCCATCCTCTCTCCCGAGATGAGCTCGGTGCGCTGCTCTGGGCAGCGAGCTGTCGGGAGAGAGAGAGAGGGACGCGTGGGCAGGTGAGAGAGAGAAACAGAAGCGGACGCAAGCGAAAAGAACACAGCGCCCCTCCGCCCGAGCCAAACAACACGTAAACCGAAAGTGCGCGGGGACGGAGGTGCGGGTGCGCGTGATAAACTGCCGGGATAATTCATGCCGGCGTTATTTTGGCAATCCGACAGTCGGGCAGGACGGAGAGGCCTCCGCGGAAGGAACGAGCTCACGAGTTCGTCGCATAACGCATGTGAGAGGAAAGAACCACATATCAAAGAATAAGCGCTTACCCAATTATTACGACCCCGGCATACTCAACATTTCCGGAGCGGTGACTCGCCTTTCTGGCCTTCCTCGTTTTCTAGTAACCATTAATTACTTCGACTTTTTTTCGCTCAAAAAAACTGCCTGACCTACCAAGGAACTCAGAAATATATGAGTAAATAGTTTCCTACTTCGCAAATGATACGAATTTCATAATTTTAGACCTTGAAAAAGTCGTGGGTCTGGAATTAGATCATTATAGAATGTTGTGCGCTTTACAAACTGCGAGCCAGATACCAGTTCCAGAGAGTTGCTTAGCAATGTTTTACAGTCTTTATGGGAGAAATTTCCTATATTTTAAATCTACTGTTCAGTGGCTAGTTATTGGTAAGGAGTTCGACCACAAATATCATTTGCTTTGTTAGGACATGTGGATATGTTGCATCTGTATACCATGTTACAGCATTTGTAGACAAACTACTGGCTAAGATAAAGGGTAATAAGCCAATGCCATACAATAAATGTTTTATAGATTTTTTCGAGTAATGGCCAGCATTTAAAATTAATTGCTATATGTTTAAGGGAAAAAATAAAAATTAGTATTTTTTCAATCAGATTTATATCATTGAACATTCAAAATTCTGGTTAAAAACTATTGAAAACGTGAAAAATAATGGCGAGCGATTTGAAAGATTTACGCTAAAATATTTACCGTCCCTGCCTTTTCTCTTTGTTTAATATAGCTCTCTCACCGCATCTTCCCCTGAGATCCTAATCTTTCCCTTTTCTGGCGTTCATAATGGCCGGAAGGAAGACCTGAGAGAACATTTCCCATTACGGCAAAATGAATGACTGAATGGACTCAGCAACGTGTGTGAGAGGGAGAGAGCCTGGCATTGGGAGAGAGACAACTGCAGCAAGACGCGGCCGAGTATTTAGAATGCGCCCCCCTACCCTAAAGGGGGATTCTCTGCTCCCAAACCCCCACCCCACCTCCCCTGGCAACACCACGCAAACTCAATGATTCCCTCGCCCATCGCAATGCGGGTGAGGCGTCTTCGGAGGCATCCGAGCTTCGGCGGGCACTCGCCGCTCGGTTCCCGCCGGCGCCAACGGCGGGCGGGCCGGCCGAGCTCTTGGGCGATGGCCGCGGGCTGCCAAATACATACCGACGAGGCGAGCATTGGACGGAGCAGAATGCTCCGCAAAACGCTTCTTGCTAAAAGGAGAAGGAAACACGGAAGAAAAAAAGAGCGAACACTCGGCGGATTTTTATTCTTAGGTCGTCCAAGGATTTCCCAACGCGGCTACTCCGCTTCATCTCCCTTTGAAGTGACCGCCATATCTCTCGCAGATTTCCAGCCATACCCTGCGGAGTCTCACAGCGCTGATAACGAGAGAGAAATCTAGCCAAATGAAAGCGGTGTCGGGGATAAACGAACCGCCTTCCATTAGGGCTTGATTATCTACTAGATGTAAATTATATCTTCTATATATAAATACTACCATAAAGGAAACTGCCGTAAATGAAACCAAGTGAATGAAAGAGGAATATAATCTCAAAAATTTGCAAACTTTCCAGAACACAGATCGTCTCCAACGAAAAGGTCCTTCGCATTTTTCAGTGAACCGAGCACAGAGTGGTAAAGGTATTCACAAGAATACTATTGTAGCAAAAATGTGGTATTGATTGCTGTAAATATTCGCAGTTTATATTTGAAAAAGTCTTCTAATACCTTTGGAAAATTATGCTTTCCAAGCAGAAATTTGCAAGACAATTCGACTATCATTACTTTAGCATGCTTCAACGCTCAAGTCATTTCGCAGTTTCTGTCTGCCACTTTCAGGCAGGGACAATATCACCCGAACAAACAGGATGTTCACTCATCCAAATTCGAGGCAAGCACAACGATTCTTAAAAGAAGTGACAGACGGGAAACCGGTGTTTCCATGGTGGCAGGCCATTACCCAGAATGCAACTCTGAATCACAGCGAAACTAATGTGAATCCATAACCAACCATGAAACATTTCCATGAAAAGAATTCAGAAGCTCAAATAATCCACAAGGTAAAGAGTTCTAAGGTAATTTGAGCGAGATTTTTCCATAATCATGAAGGAGACCATGTCCAAATTTAATTTTTAAATGTAAGCGGGTGAAAGAAGCATGAATCAAATCTTGTACTATTAATTATGCTAAAACTTTGTTTTTGATTACGGGCATTCTCAGTACTTAACTAAATATACATGCATAAGATCACTCGACTCATTTTTTTCTGCCGTACACTGAGAATGCCTTCACATCCAAAGATGTTTTTGTGATTCCGTAAAAATTACTGCGGAGAAAGACTGATTTATTTTAACAATAGTTGAGAAATCATACAAAATACACACTGTTAAATTTCTGACGAGATATATGAGTTAGAAATGCCTAATGTTTTAAAAATAAAGTCTCTCTGGAGAGCTACCAGTGTCATTTCCCAGGTTAAATGGCTATTACTTTTAACAAATATCTCGTTTAGTGTACCAGTGAGTGGCTAACATTTTGTTATCATTGGAAAGATGAGATATTTTTCTTTATGAGGCCGAATTCATTGAATTTTACGCCAAGTGATACTTCGCTCAAACTACTTAAACGTGATTTGAATCCACGCCACTGTCACAAACATATAAAGGACTTTGGTTTTTTAAATGGCCTGGATCAAAGGAAAAAAATTAGCGGTCAAGCTTTCACCAGTCTTTCTAAAAATTTCTTGAGGCGGTAAAAATTCAATCAAATTTTATTTCTGGCCTGAATAAATAAAAAATGATTGACAAAGAAAAGCTACAGCAACATAAAATGCGTGGTGCACCCGAGAATTTTCTTATACTGAAAAAATGTCATCCAGACAGCTCCAAGATTCATTTTCCTATTGGAAATAAAGAAAGACATTTAATAAAACTCTTTACCCTGATTTAGAGAAAAGTTAATTCCCCCTATCGGCATACATATACATGGCTTATATTCAGTTTCAAATTATCACCGAGGGAATCGCACGGAAGTCCCAAACGCTCCTTGCTTTACAAAGGACCGCATGAGAGGAAGGAATCCACCACATCGCTTTATGGTGTCTGGAGCGGTAATCGTGAGTCATTGAGTGCACATATAATAACAAATCAAGTACCTAAGTCAAAAATAAATTCTTGGACCACATTTAAAGTAAGTACATCTGTTTATACAGTGGAAATTATCATACATGCAGTGCAAGAATTTTATGCAAGAATTACATTTTAAAATTTTCTCCTTTATTATAGCATTACTAGCTGTGCTCGGCATGCGTTTCAATGCCCCTTTTTCTTTCTAAGTAGGCACACATATACAAAGCAGATACATTTACATGCTAAAAATAAATGAAAGAAAATTACTTTTTGTGTATTAAAATAGAGTTGAAAATTTTATTCGAGTACTTCCGGATATTCAATATCTTTGGTCTTACCGCCCTCTGCAAAAACAAATAAATGTTTCGGCTGTCCCACTCGTGAGCATGCAACATATAATTGACCAAGTGAAAAGCATGGATTTTCCAGATTTAATCCACATACTTGAAGTGATTGACCTTGTGGCTTTTTTACTGTCATTGAGAATGCAAGGCGAACGGGGAACTTTAGTCGTTTGAAATCAAATGTCGGTGGGAATGATGGGAATAGGTACGTGGAATAAGCACATCTTCGCCTTTTGACTTGCCATTCAGAATTGTCGCTTCAACGACGTTTGGCAGCAGTTGTTTGACAGTGACCCTGGTTCCATTGCACAATTGTAGTGCATAAATATTACGCAAAAGAATTATTGGTTCACCGAGTTTGAGAGTTTGGTTTGTGCGGTGATACACCAGAAAGATCCTACGAATTTAAAATCTCAATTGGATAATGAAAAATCTCGTCCGCATTCATGGCGCTGTCAATCGATATGTAGGTGACTGACTCGCTCGAAATTTGTTCGTGGATGGCGTAGTTGATTGTATTGACGTCGGTGCTTTTTGCTGCCAACATAGTACGTTCGCAAAGCCATTGATGATTTCTTTAACTGGTGACAATTCTTGGAAAAACCTTCTGAATTAATTGTTCAATCGATGGAACAATGACACAAAAGTTCAATGGAATTGAAATATATTTTGTGTCGGCATCAACCGGTACTTTTCCATTACCAATATCCAATAGCTGTTTTGAAAATATGGGTGACACATTGCACTGCAGATTTACGCGCATATTGGTCGTTAACGTGAGTTTCTGCACGTCTCCAAAGATGCGACGCTTTGAGGCAAGCGCTGAGTTCATCATCTGGTATTGAATTTGGTTTTTATGGTCAGTCCCACCCGTGACCATGCAACATATAATTGACCACGTGAAAAGCATGGATTTTCCAGATTTAACCCACACACTTGAAGCGATTGACTTTGTGCCTTGTTGATGGTCATTGAGAAGGCAAGGAGAACGGGGAACTCGAGTCGTTTGACTACAACTATCAAATTAGTCACTGAATCTGGCCTTGAAATGCTGCAATAGTGAATAGTCATTCACTCTTGCAGCAATGAAATCTCTATTAAAGGGATATTCACGCCTGGTTGCCAAGGATATTTCTAATGTTGAAAAGGAAGAAAAATTGATTAATTTCGAGATAAAAACGCAATACTTGGACAAAAACGAAGCGTATAAGAATAATGAATGAAATAATTAAATAAAGCATTCTTTTATGCGTTCTATGATACAAATTTCCATTCAATATCTTGAGTGCAGATAATTTAAAAAAACAATTAAAGAAAAACCTTCAATTCAAAATTTCAGCGAATTTCGGAATTCAAACTTAAGCGAAAATAATATCTATGTACGCCTTATTTACTCGGTAAGATGCCTTTTATATTTGATAGCAAACCTTTTAACGATATGAAACGTATTATTTCGCGTTTTGGAAAACATGTATTAATATATAATCGAATTATTTCAAAATATGTGCCACGAGGCTACGCGTTAAAATAGCATTGAATTACCGATAAACCAAATCGACAGCATGCAGTTTATCACTTTTATCTACAGATACTACTAAACGTATGCAAAGTTTCAAAGCAAATCTGCGAATAAACAAAAATCCCTCGAACCACCTAAATAAAATTCGCATCTCGAAATGCTGCTGGAACCTGCATCATGTTGCAAGGATTAATGCAAAACAAATGGAAATGAAATGGAACCAGAGTGAATGGTGGATTACTTGTTTACGCCAGACGTTCCACTCGAAAATCAACGATTGCCGGAATGCAGAAAGTCCCGATCGTCGAAGGACGAGACACGGGCGTTCCCCCTTGCAGGCCGCGGCGGCCGCTTCCTCAACCGCCAACCCCTCCACGCCGAATGGACCACCCTCGATCCATTTCCGCCCCCCTAGCAACAACGCCCTCCGCAGATTCCCTTCTGGGCCACCGCGGATCCTTTATACCAACCCTCGTGACGTCTTACGCCATCACTTATCATATCCTGCCCCCCCTTACCCCATCCCCCCCCTCTCCCACATACACAACCCACTCCCCTTTAGGAAGCCGATGCTTGATCTGCTATTTGGCTCCTGGCCTTCCCCATTTACAATTTGCTTCCATCTCGCGAGTGACTGAGGAAGCAGATTTTTCATGAACCCCTACTCACAGTCGAGTTATATTTTACCCTTCCTCTTGTCTTTCAGAATTTTGGACATTCTGCGTGGGTGAAAAGCTTTAATTAATACATATTTTCACATAAAGACACCCACACAAGCTATTGCAACTAAGTTTCTTTAGCCGTAGCACTCTCTCCCAATCACTGAGAGTACCTATGTGTTTATCATTATTTATTCCAAACAATAAAAAAACACGTCACTTAAAATCTGTAAATAATTGAGTCATTCTGCTAAAACACAATAGAATTTTTTTCTTGCGCTCCTAGATTATTACATTTGAGCAATATTAAGGTGCAGTTACCTACAGGGAATCACTGAAAGACCAATGTAGCGTAAAAAGATAACATATGAGTAAAAATAATTCATTATATTCAAATATAGAGCGGCAACTATAATAGGGCTAACATTTGGACATACCAGAGAGAATTTCATCGCTAAAAGGTCGATAAACTTCGTTTTACGGTAATCGACCCATGTAAAAAGGAAATTTCCATGTTCAACATTTATCTTCAATTGAGGGTTGAGACGCATTTTAGTCCCATCTTAAAAGAAGCAGATCACTTGGATGGTATGATCAATCCTCCAACTTAATGAGGATACACATCATTCGGAAACTGTAGCAAGAAAAAGATGTGCCACGGATCAGGAATGAAGACGATCATAGTTACAGCCTCCCTAAAACACAATTTTCATAAAAGTAAACGTGACAACTTCATTCGCTAACATATTAAAAATGAACAGTGACAGATATGCCAACACATGACAAAGGGAATGATTGACATCAAGAACTTCTGTGGAAATCAAGAACCTCCAAATCCGAGTGCGTCGACTGCAATTGGAACCAAATTTTGAGAAATTTCATGTCATGAGAAATCAGACAACCAATCTTTACGCTAATTACATACGTTAATTCTACTCTTTCTTTTACAACATTTGCCGACCATAATAACAAGATGCCACGTTGATCAAAGTAGATTTTATTGAATAAGCAAATATTCTAAGGTCGCTCTTCCCCATTATGGAACTTGCGCAGAAATAATTTCTTTGACCCATCCCTCAAGGTCTCATCTAATTTTAAGTAGAAAACCATGCCTAACTTGTAATGCCACGGCTCTATGTCACAGAATTTCAACCCAATTTAAACAGATGCTCCAAAATTAACAGGTGCTCATTATTAATAATTATTTCCTCGTCTGGAGGAGTTCCATGATTTTGGTGTTTGTGCCTGGAGTTCTTCACGCCTTGCTACACTTAGTTGTCCGCGGATTTGTGACGGCTGGTGACTCTCAAATTAGCTATAACTTTAATTAAAATCGAGAGATGAAAAATTTAGATAGAAAAAGCCATAATCCAATGCTTCTTGCATGGGTCTCACGGCTTTTCGATAATTGGATAGGGCTGATAAAAACTGAATATAATTTCGGTAAAGAAAAGGTCAATGTCAATAAAATATCATCGGTGGACGAAAAATAATTACAGCCACGAAAACGGTTCTCATAACTCGTAGCATTTTCCCGTTGAGTTTGATTCAGCAAAAGCTGAATGTAGCCGTATGCAGCTGCTCCTAAGATTCATTTTCAAAATTCTGTACCAGGGAAGTAAAATACAAATGTTTTTTCTGAGAGGAGATTAATTAAGAGAGATCTAAATATTCAAGAACCGTACTTAATATCACCATCTTTTGCCATCCGAATTTTGTTTCCTGATTTAGTTTCATTATCATTAGTAACGGGTGACAACAGATGCAATGCTCGTCAAACCATTCTCTTGAAAAAAGAAACTCGCAACGCTAATCTCACGCTAATAAATTCACGCAGCGTAGCGGTGGTTAAGTGACAGTTAACCATCAGAGAAGCAACGATTTCTTTCCATGTGTACCGTTAGTCGAAGCATTCGCAACGGCGTGGGCGGCTCCAGTGCCGTTCCGGAGAGATGTGACGTCCCGCCCAAATCGTAATGGAGTTTTATAGCCGGCGCCGCTCCGATAAACCACTGAACTGGAAAAACGCCCTCCATCGCGGTTTAGCGGGATCGGGAAGGTAATTCTGCGGCGAGGATCGCTTCCGAACGAGTAGTCATTTGCACACCGCGCACTTCACTTATTTCGGTTCGCCATGGATGATAGAAAAAAATTGACGCGTCCTCACTAGGCCATTTCCTGTTGGCCGAGCTGGGTAGAGAAAAAAAGGAATTGCCTCTTTCACGTCCGATCCCCGGGCTAATAGCCGCCACGAGGGAAGTTTGACAGGTGTCACTTGCAGTAGAGGAGCATGTCAGTGAGATTGCAATTATCGAATTGACGTCTTATTGTTAGACCACAGCGGGCTGTGTTGGCGGAGCCAACGTGGCAGAAACTAACAGTCAAAAGTTATAGAAAATGTACTCTATGATATTTCAGTTTCCAAGTATTATTTTGTTGATATCATGCGCCTACATAGCCTATACCAAAATTTGTTAAATTACGGAGCATTTCATGAACAGATTTAATTATGAAAATATTCAGAAAATGTTGATTGTTTTTATGATTTGCTTCAATTATAAAAAATACCTATCTTGTCATCTTGATCATCTATTTCCACATGACCAAGCTTGGTAAAGCAGTATTAAGGACGACACAACGCAAGATGCAAATAAATCAACGTCTTAAAAGGAAAAATTAAAAGAACTGCGGATCTGGCAGCGCAAATAATGATTTTGGCATAGAAAATTTCACACTTTCGTATTTTGTTTTAAAATTAATGTCTTCTCGATTTAAGACACTCTTACATCTTTCTTGTAAAGGTGTCACTCTCCTAGATCTGCAAAAACAATATTTTACATAATTCTACATCATTGGACGCATAGATTGGAGAAGTTTAAACATTTTAGGCTAGATTACTTTCTTCAACACTTAAGTATTAACTCGATAATCATCCTCGGAAGTGTATTTCGTCAAGATGATTTGTAAATGCCACGACCACGGAAATGTCACACGTTCCCTAATGACTTCCAATCATTCACTTGTCGGATCTAAGGATGCCAAGGCTGAACACTTGGCTCACTGGAATCGAGGGGTCTGATGATGAAACAATCTTTGTGAAGAAATTCAGCAGACCCTAGATCAGAGACGAGCGACATCACTTGAATCAAACAGATGTTTCGAACTTTCACGGCCGAATTCATTATCAGGTCTAAGGCAAAATTTAAGGATTATCTTCCGGCACTTACGTTACACCGTTACCCTTAGCGTCGATTCAGCTCTGACCAATGTAGATCCCGGAAGGAAATATTTGGAGGAACTTAAACCAACGGTACGTCAGTTTAACGGTGAGTTTAGACTCGTGGCTAAGTTGAATACCAAATTCAGCCGCACTCAATTTCTCACTTAGACCAAGAATGGGTAAAATCTCCTAAAACCGGGTTCAACTTGAAATAATTAACACAAATGTTAAACGCTGGCTCGATAAACAGCTAATTTCATCTATTTTTCAGAAAATTCGTAAATGAATCATAAAGATAGACAAGCATTTCACCAGGATTGATGCATTCAACGTGAAAATCGTCATTCTCTCTTCGCCCTAGTCCAGTGGATACCTTGGTCCAGTGGCCAGCTTCCCCGGTCCATAAACTGAAAAGTTGGGGGCGAGAGACAGGAAGGAGGGGCGGAGAGAGGGATCGGAGGGAATGAGGATGTCCGTGTTTGCGAGCGCGCAGGGCACCAATGAGGATAAAGAGGAGAAAGATGTTCGCGATATTGCGAACCGTCGACAGCGATTGGCGTAGCACATACGATATCACGCGGCAATATCTATAGCTAAATAATAAGAAGCATTGTACCGTGATAACAGCAGATAACAGCAATAAAAAATTGGCATATGTGGTGTTCAAATCTTTTCGAACATCTGCCCACCAATTATATCAAGAAGAGGAAAGTAAATAGTGTTTATGTCAGCCAGAGCGTTTTAATTAAAGTCATCAACAGATGAAAAATTACATGAATTGGAGTGCAGAGAAGCAAATGAGGATAATTAAAAATATACAGAGTTCGGAAGTCATTTTCCTGGATTGAGGCCGAGTTCCAATTCATGTAAAGCAGCTCAGTATATAAAATATAGTAAAGTCAGTGTGAGTCTGGTCCATACTGGCAAAGTGAAACGGACAACAAGCGATTGCATGCGCTTGTACACGGCCAAGAAAGACGGAAGCGAAATGAGTGATGACAGTGGTCACCTTAGAAAGCCTAGTGAAAACGCAAAGCAAAGAAATATTATCACCCATATAGAAGTAATTAGGCAACCTAGGAACTTAATAACAGTTTGCAAACTTACAAATAATGGAATAATTATTCTACGCATAAAAATTTACTCACATGATCACTCACGATGTTTTCAACCATAGACGCCATATCAGACGCCACTATGAATTAGTACGACTGATACGGCCGATAAGTTAGAATACTATAGTCCGTACCAGCCCACATATTGTGATATTTTTTCCGGAATTTTTAGAAAAGTTAGCACGGGTAGTACATCTAGACGTAAATAGGAACTCGGCCTTTTCGCACCCAGATCCCATAATTGTGGGACATTCACAACGAAAAATTCATTCGCCTGGACTGGAATTCGAACCTTGGTTCCTCCAGATCGCACCGAGTGCTCTAACCAGCAAAGCTACCCAGACGTCCTCTTCCACTGCGAATTTCATACATACATCTTTCTCACAATTGCGTGACCATCAGTGGGTGACTCCATTAAAGTTAATGCGCGGCCAGTTCCGCAGTTCTTTGAACAGATGCCATGAATTCACGCTGAACGCTTTAACCTTTTGAGATATTCGAATGGAGCACTCGACTATCATATCCTGGGGAATGATTTTTTGAAGTTGTAAATTTCGCTCATTTTTTCATTCCATCAGCGGGAGACTATGTGACCAGGTGACCATGAACACTAATTCCGAAGTACTTTGAATTAGTATAAATTATAAACTGCACAGCATTGGTATAAATGCACTAGAAGTAGGCAGAGAGCGATGCAATTCTGGCTACTGACCGATGGGAGACGGGATCAAAACCAGATGGAGCCTCTCGGGACACGCACTGCAACATAAACCTATGCATTTTCATGCACAAGATCTTTCGAAGGAGCAAAAATAGGATTAACATGGCTCTACTACCCAGTTAAATAATTCAACTCGCAGATGGATCTAATAAGTGGTGCCCCAGGGTCGGACACGGACATGCACGGGGCCCCGCGCTAGTACTTTCATCTAGCATCGCACCGAACTTTGCTTTATTCGCTCTTGAAACCAATAATTAGGTATTGTACGAAATTCATTTAGGTAAGAATGATTGATGCAATGCAACTTGTTCCTTTTTTTAATATCTAAAAATTTTAATTATTTATTAATTTTTTATTCACAGGAGCCCCACTATATAGGTATTTCCGATCAGAGCCCCAATATCTAATGGACAGCCTGGATTTGTCACTCGTGGAAAAACCTGTCAAGCTTATCGTCTAACTAATGATATATAAAAAAATAATAATAAATGCGGCCGCGATACACCGCGACGAATGCGATTTCGTCCAATGACATCGTTTGGGATATTCAATTCACACCGCGGAGTCCCAGACGTGACAGCGCCGCGGGGCGGACAATAGGGACGCGCTCGTTACCAAGGACGCTTCGCAATTGTTTAACAAAAGAGAGCGAGGCGAGTCCGCAACGCCACCCTTCCGGAAAACCAGGGGGAAATTGATAGTCCTGGGCGGAGGGACGGAGGATTGTGGCTTAAGGGGGGGGGGACGTAGAAAAATGACAGAGCACAAGAAGGAGGTAGAGACAGAAGCCATTGAGAGATGAGATGAGGAGAGAGAGGCATCTCTGCGGCTCGGAGCGGCGGTGGTGGCAAAATCGGAGGCAAGTACTGTGCTCCCTTGACAGTTCGCGCGGAAAGTTGGCGTCAGAGGACGGTGGCTGGCAAGAGAAAGGATCTCCAACGGATGGTGTAAGAGAGAGGGGAAAAAACAAGAGACCGGAGAGAGGCGTAGAAGAGTTAACCGTGCCTTTCATTCAAGTATTCTACCGGCTGATTGGTAGTCTCTTGGACAGTCCCCATTCTGCATCCCACCTCATGGACATTGTTTCGCTTTCCCTCCTATGGATGGCGCGCTATTAGGTCCCTCTTCAATTCTTCATTCTTCTAACTCCTCTTATTTCGTCCAGAATTCCTATCCTATTCCTTCCTCTTCCACGCTTACACAGTATTCTCCCCTCTATCACTCTCTTCAACATGCCCTCTCCTCTCTAAACCTCCTCCATCCATCTCTTCTGCCTTCTCCAAACCTCTGCCACAAGCTTCCTCTCCTATCCAACCATATCCAATACCTCCTCGTTCGTCTTCCTCGCCATCCAGCTCACCTTCTCCATCCTTCTCCAAACCCACATCTCAAACCCATCAAGTATACGCACATCCTCCATTCGCAATATACAAGTTTCCGACCCATACAGCGCCACGCTCCATATTAAAGTTTTCACCAGCCTCTTCTTTACGTCTCTTCTCAGACCACTTCAATTCCCTTCTCTTAGAAAATGCTTCTTTATCTAGCGCAATTCTGCATCTGATGTCCTTACCACTAAACCCATTCTCCTCCAAAATACTACCCAGATACGTAAACTGCTCGACCTGCTCTATCTTCTGCCCTCCCACCCTTATATTCAGCCCCGCCTTCTTCCTTCTATAAAATCTCATTACATTCGTATTCTTGTGGTTGACCTTCATCCCATACTTTTCGCACTGCACCTTTAACGCATTCACCATTGACTGTAACCCCTTGGCAGACTGAATGACCAATGATTGATCATCTGCAAATCTCACTGATTTTATCAGCTCCCCTCCTACATTTATTCCTACCTCCTCCTACCCCCATGCCTCCATTACCATTTCTTCTGAATACACGTTAAAAAGCAGCGGCGATAGTGGGCACCCCTGCCGCACTCCCCGTCCTATCGTGGCCCATCCCGATTCTCCATTGGCTTCCCTAACCTGCGTCGTCTGGTTCATATACAAATTCCGAATCAGACGCCTGTCCCTCCAATCGACCCCTAATTTCTTCAACACTCCCATTAATTTCGTCCATTCCACCCGATCAAACGCCTTCTCGAAATCTACGAAGCATGCAAAAACATCCTGCCCATACTCTAGGTTTCTTTCTACTATCGTCCTCATCACCGCTATGGCGTCTCGCGTTCCCGTCCCTCTCCTAAACCCGAACTGGTCGTCACCCAGGTATTCATTTGCCTTCTTCTCTAGTCTTCTGTATATAATTCTCAGAACTACTTTGGCCGCGTGGGATATTAAGCTTATTGTCCTATAGTCTTCGCACGTTTTTGCCTTACTCTTCCTTGGTATAGGAATTAGTACAGTCTTCGCGAAGTCTTCCGGCCACACACCATCCTCACAAATCCTACGAATAAGCGCAAAAAGTTTACCTCTTCCGTTCTTCCCCGTGCTCTTTAAAAACTCTGCAGGTATGTCATCTATTCCCACCACCTTATTCCTTTTCATGTCTCGTAGAGCTCTTTCCATTTCGCTATCTAGGATACCAGGTCCGATGCCATCTTTGTCGATTAGTCTTCCCTTTCTATATCTAACATATTGGGACTGATTTCTTTACCATACAGCTCCTCAATATACTCCTTCCACCTCTCCTGGATCTCTTTCGGTTCTTTGATCACCTTTCCCGTCATTTCTGTTATCGTTGTAATTCCCCTTCCCTTATTACCACCCGTCAGTTCCTTTAATTTCCTATGTAATGCATCTGCTCTTCCCTTGTTTTGGTATTTCTCTAACGAATCGATCGGTTTTCTCCACCACGCCTCTCTTGCTTTCTTTGTTTCTCTTCTAAGCCTGTTAGTTAATTCTCGGTATTTTCTCTTGCCTAGCTCTGAGGTTACGCTCTTCCATTTCCTACTCTCCTCCATCTCCCTTATCATCTCCTTCGTGATCCACGGTTTTCTAATTTTAGTTGCATTCACTACGCCTACCGTTGCTTTCGCCGCTTCTACAATTCCATTTTTCAAACTTCCCTATGCATCTTCCCATGATCTAACTCCATGATCCTCACCCATTACCTCATCCACCTTCTCTCGATACTTATTCTTCATTGCCCAGTTAATGCCTCCGTATTCCACTTTCGTACCCTCCTTCCCATTCTTATCTTTTTCATTTTTACCCGACATTTCATGACTAATAAGTTGTGGCTTGTGTCTGAATCAGCTTCTGGATAAGTATGTGAGTTTTTAACACTATTCCTGTATCTGTGACGAACCATTATATAATCTATCTGGAACCTATCTGTGTCTCCCAGCTTCTTCCTAGTGTACCTACGTCGAGGATGATGTATGAACCATGTATTTATAATTACTAGGTTATTTCTACTGCAAAACTCCACAGCTTTCTCGCAGCGGTCGTTTCTCCTTCCTAGCCCGTAATCGCTAACCTCCCGCCCACCTCCCGCTCATCTCTTCCTTCACCCACCACCGCGTACCAATCCCCCATTAATACCAAGCGTTTAGTCCCCGGTATCCTACCAATTATTTCCTCTAGCTAATCTTATACCCCATCTACCTCCTCCTTTTATGATTAGACGTAGGCATATAAACCTGGTTTATAGCTGAATTCGTTGGATCTGCCTTTAGTTCCACGACTGTTATCCTATCACTCACCTGTTCTATATACACTACTTTTCTACCTAGTTTCCTATTCATTACGAATGCAACCCCGCGCTAACTTCCATTGCCCCCACTATAAATTACTCTATAGTCGTCGCTCCAGTAGTCCCCGTCATCCTTCCAACTTACTTCACCCAGACCTATTATGTCTACACCCACCCTTTCCATTTCTTGCTTTATATTCTCTAACTTCCCCGCCCTCAGCATAGTCCTAACATTCCACGTGCCTATTCTGATTGTTTCGTTCCTCTTCTTTATCTTCTTTTTCTCTGCCGCTACTATACGTCTGAGCAAGGATTTCATGTGATGACGACCGCAGGGGCCTTGCTTGCACCGCTGCCGGGCACGACACCCGGCCCTCTGGGCCGAGTCCCGTAGTTGCCAGGATTCATTATCATTTGAGAACTGCCCATAATTTAAAGTTTTTTGTTTTGAGATAGTATTCCGTGGCCTTACACAATAGTGTTTTAAAACTTCAGAGGCCGCCCCACTGGGGTCAGACGCCTTTTGCAGCCGCCTCACTAAGGTACAGACGCTGCGCGGACTACCATTCGTCTGTCTCCTAACCTTCGACCAATCTGGCATGGGTGACCCTACCATGAGTATTGCTCCCACCAGTGCATCTCTAGGGGTCATCGGAGAAGGCAAGCCCTACCACCACGACAAGGTTGTAGTCCAAGGAAGGGTAACCGTGCCTATGAGCCCTTAAATCCAACCTTTTGCTTAGCCAGTGTAGGATATACTTTGCAATACAGTTGGGAGCCAGTGAGCGCTCTGCTGAAAATTAAGGCTGTAAAATAAAATTTAGCCTTTGATCACTCAGTTAAGCGCAATGTCAAATTCGTGAAATATTACGTGAGCCACAAAAAATTGCAAAACCTCCTCAAAAATTCCCCGTCTAATAAAAACGGGCTGTCATGGGTTGTCAAATGGGTAACGTCACTAGGCATAATTGAGTCTATGCGTTTGTTTACCGACACTGCCGGGACATGCCCACACGCTCAAATGATAAATAACTTCGCAACACCTTTAGGCAATGGGCTGAAGAAACGTGAACTGTGATTGGGAAAAATTCAATTCTGATAATATTCCAAAATTAGATACACGGTAACGGCGTTCCTAAAGCAAGGTGAAATTTTGAAATTTGCCGAGATTGAAGAACTGAGGGCAAAGGGAAAATAATTAATGCATAGTTGATATCTAGTCCAAGCGCATATACAATATATAGAAGAACAAAATTTTAAGTGACACGGTATAGTACTGACCGTCTATAGTGACGTCAAAATCAAGTCAAAATGACGGCGTGCCTTTTCAGCTCAGTGACAAAGTACGTCCGTGTAAAGCGTTAATAGCTAAATTGTAGTTTTCAATGTTCCCACTCATCATCATCTGCATCTATTTTTCGACGCGAACTTTCGACTGCAAAAATTAAAACATCGTACAAAACTCTCAATATCAATGCACTCTTCTTGTCATGGTCGTTTATTCTAAGGACTGTACTTTTTATGTAGATTTGGATGGGCATTTAAATTGAAAACAAAACATTTCAAGCATCGTATTTTCACCGTCAAACACCCATTCCCTACGTATTTTCTCCCATCAGTTCCTCGTGTTTTCAACATCCCAGATAATACGGATGTTCTCCTTCCTTTTGTTCCTAGCATTCTGTCATTTCTGGATTTTTTCGCATTTTCCACCTCTTAACGGAATATAAAATGCCAATTCATTTCCGCCCATTTCCTGCTTACCCTGCATTCACCCACAATAACTGCCTTTAGCATCACGTTGCATCTCAAAACTTTACCTCTCCATCTGCACTGCCTCCAGCAACATCCTTTCCTCCACAACGATGCACAGCGATCCCTTTCCTTTGCGCCCACATAACTCTTTTCATCATCCAAACATACATATCAAACGTTTCCTCGTCTTAAATTGCCAGGTTTCAGCGCCACGCAAAGACTGTCTCCATATCAAATCCTTTACAAGTTTTTTTTTCGTTTACGCCAACTGTCCATTTAAATAAATCGAGTTCTTAAAGTTTAGGAGGCTGTGTCTTCATGTGGGTTGAATTAATTTTTAAGAAATACAAAGCATCTGACAAAATGCTCATTTCTATGTTTATTTATTTGCGTTGTAAACTTTTTCTCGCCTTAAGTGAACTAGTAATGTCACGGTCACAAATTATCTCCACCCGGGAAAATCCTTTGCCAGCACAACAAGCAATTTTTGGCCATACATTTTATTAAACACACTATCCAACAAGTGTTTTCTAAAATAAATAATTACATTTTTTCGTACTCCTGCCGAATTCCAAACTATTACTGAAGGCGACAACATGCCATCACATGCATTGCTAGAGGTAAACATCTCCGGAACACTTTCTTCGGGCTTCATATAATTTTCCCAAAAAGTTTAGCTCTTTATACAAAATTCATTCCTGTTTCGCGTTTATAGGTTGCCCATCTCCGTACTTCGATGAGACTGTATTTGCATCCACACCATTATGAAACACCAAAGAACTTGAAGAACACTATCTTAGATAAAAGAAAGTCATAACTCTCGTCCTACCCAGTTGATCAATTTTTTCTGTAACTTAATACCCAAATAACTTTTCTATATTTATAGGAAAAGAGTATATTCCGAAGAGAGGGACGCTTCATGCAGTTACGGTGAGCAGTCAGCAGAATGGAAAGTCCTCAAACCTGGAAATTTCCATGCCATTTGTAAAATTATGATCTCACGACACGAAAGTGATATTAATGAGGTATTTACACACTATTTTGAACCAGCGTAATCATTTAAAGAGAAAATCACTCCACGATGAGGAGGTACAACTTAAAACAAGGCTCCATGTACATATTTTACTGATGACAGAATAATGTATGTGCGGAGAGGTGGTTCTTCTAACAAAGTGAACTCCTTCAGAACGTGCATATTTCATTCCCCAAAGGATTGAGAAACGAGCGACTTCTACATTAGCCTTCTCAGCTTATTGGAACCCTTGTTAGCGTATCGTTATCAACTTTGCCAATGTTTTTTCACCCCCAAACTATCTGAGCAAAACTGAGTAAAGGTGAACAGTTTTGATATCTATAACACTTTGCTAATTTTCTTTAAAAATTATTTGACTCACCACATTATACCAGAGCTAATTTTCACCTTCCTCCTTTGCATTATGTTTTTTGTTTTTTTTTTTCATTTCCCCATTTCTTTCCTCCTTCGCATCTCTGTTACAATTCCCGAAAGCCAATGACATGCTCTTAATTTAAATAATTTTCACATGGGTGAACAAGATTTTTTCTCATCCATCATTTAATATCGTTTTAATTCGCGTGTTTGCCAAGGGTAACCTATCCAGTTTGTGCCACAACATATTCCGGAGATATTAATTCCAAGTGGTAACTACTTATGCAACACTATTTCTAATCGTTGTCCTCACTCTATTCTGTGTACTGATGGAGATTTAAAAGATATAGAAAATAATAATCGAGGAATCAGTTCCCAATTCACCCGCCTACGAATCTAATCTATTTATCTGTATTGGTTTGCATCGCGGCACGAAGCTCTTCCTCCTTCGGTCCAGAGGTAAGGGTATGGAAGGAAGAGCCAAGCAGAGAGATGGAATACGAGAAAGAGAGGCTGAGAGAGGAATCCCACCCACAGTCCCAGAGTTTCTATTCCTGTGCCAGTGGACCCAAGGCTGAGAGAGGAGGAGAGGGAGAGAGAGAGAGAGATAGGGAGAGATAGAGAGAAGGACGATGGACGAAAGGTGGGAGAGAGAGGCATAGAGAGAGAGAGAGAGGTGGAGAGGGCAGCACCTTTTTGAGGAGAGGGAGAGAGCGTAGAGGAGGAGGGAAGAGAAGTAGAGATCTGAGACTGGACGGAGTACGAGTAGGAGGGAAATATATCGGGATGGCAGAGGGGAGAAAGTATGGGTGTGCGATATTGCGATGCGGCGACTGCGATAGGCTTCGTGCAGGGGATATCGTAATGCGATAACGATCGTCCAAGATGTGCAATATATCGAACAGCGATGCAGTACAATGCAATGTGCTATGCAGCATTCGATGGCGCTGTCGACCTCGGTGGCGGTGGGGCAACGCCCTCGTCTACCACCCTGAAGGTCGCGGGTTCGAATCCCGCCTGGGTGGATTTTCACCATCCAAGGAATGGTAGTGTGCTCGTCCAAATTATTATGTAATGCAGTGCGGTGTAATACGATATCACACGGCATCCGATATTACGCCATCTGTGACGTGATTCTATATGCGAATACGAAGAAACACAATATGAGATATAATGCGACGTATACTGTGAAATGCATTCGATATTAAGATCTGAACATCGCACAGTCCTTGGGAGAGGACTTACTAAGAGCCGGCGAGGTAGGACGGTTGCGAAGGGAGGAAAAACCCAGCATTCTTATCGCTGTGGGTGACTATAATGGTGTACGAGGGGGGCTGTGCTTAGCCTTTCGGAGTGTTTTTGTACATATATTCGGAGATTCCGGGAAGAAGAAACAGTACTTACTAGCCCAATGTCGGAGTCCTGAGGGAAGAGGGTGGAATGGGCGAGGGGGTGGGAGTGGGAGGGGGGAGAGGGAGGGAGGAAACGCAAGAGAGAAGAGGGAGGCGTGCGTGACAGGCGGACGTTCGCGGGCAGCGATGAAAAAGAAAACGGGCGACGGACGAAAATAATTGGATGAGAAATGTAAACGGCAGAGAGGAAGAGATGATAGAAAAGGGCAGAGAGACGCGAAGCATCCTGATGAGGAAAGCAGAACGATAAAAAACGAAATCGGAGGATTAATGTACCAACGTTAGAAATGAGTACGGCTCACTCCCCACGTTCAAATGCGAAAAATACATCTACAGTGGATAAGTTACTCTTTCTAGTGCATTTATACTTGACCATTGTACCTGGGAGATAAGTCGTCCGGCAAAGGATGGAGATTGATTTTTAGATCACGAGTATTCAAACATTAAAAAAAGGGGGCTGCATGCATTGAGTTGCGTAATGCCTTCGCTGAAATAACTTGACCACGTGACTTTACTTCCCTGATCAGATACTTGAAACTCTATCTCCCCCACCGTTGGAGAACATCGCGACGGCAAAAACAAAACGGAACGAAAGCGTGTAGTGAGAGGACCGCGGAGTGGACTCGATTGGCGGAGAGAGGGGAGAAGTGGGGGGGGGGGGTAAATAAATTTAGAAGCGTTGAAGATAATAAAAAGTAATGAGAAGGGATTGGAAAGGAGTCAAAGGAAAAGGGATTGGAGACAGATGGGAGAGAAAAGCGTAATGGAATACGGGATGAGAGGGAAATCGGAGGAAAGGGTGCTCAGGAAGGGAAGAGTTGGTCCTTGGTTCTATTCCACCCTTTTAATTCCTAAAAATTTACCATGTTTTCGGTTCATATGGCATTATCAAGATACTGAGTTATATGGTATTATCAGGCTAACGAGCGGCATATACGTGCCGAAGTCATTGCCAATTTTTAGAACTTAAAAGGGTGGAGTAGAACCAAGTATTTTATTTAAGATGTTCGGAGCAAAAGTATTCCACAAAGTGACTCCTTAGACTTTCTCAAAGAGAGGGACAGCTAGATTCTGAGGAGATGGAAAAAGAGACACGGAGAGACGAGAGAGAATAAAAAAATGACAATGAGGGAGACGGAGAGGAGAAAAAGAAATGAAAACAGGAAAGAAGGGGTGTGAGGAGGCGCCGATCGATGGGGGGAAACCCCAGAAGGGGGGGTTGCAAGAGAGGAGACGGGGGGGAAGGAGGGGGGTTATTTCTCGCCCCATCCTCCCCCCTTTAGTTTAGTCGCTGCCACACGCTGCTCGTCGGAGAGTTGGTCGGTAGTGAGGGAGGGTGACAAAGGGGACATTGAGCGATGCGCCGTGCTTCTTTCCCTCGGGCGCAACGGTCGGACAACGCGTCCGGATAAAAGTGTAAAATTAGAGGAGTGTGTGTTTCGCGGAGTTTTCTGGGGGCGAGAGAGAGAGTGGGGGGGGAAAGGTCTCCCCCGCTTGGAGGGAGTGGGCATACGGGAAGGTGGGGAAGGGCAGATCTCTCTCCCCACCGACCAGGCAGGCAGGCGCCTCTTCTCTTGTCTTTCTCCCCCTCTCTCTCTCTCTTCAGAGAGAATCCACCCACACCAGACGCAACTTCGCAATTCCACGGGACTGAGGGATGACATGCGGGCGGATAAAGGGAGGGGTTCAGGGCTTCCTCGCCACCCGCAGTTGCCCTCCGGGTCGAGCAAAGGGAACTAGGGAAGCAATCCCTTGCCATGAAAAATTGCCCATTTGCGTACTAGTTATGAATGTTTCGAGCTGAAATTAATGTTCCCACATCTACCCTGATTTAACAAAAAAGCAATTAATAATATTCAAGAGAGTATCAGGGTAGAAATATTAGTCCACGCTTATAAAGCAGGTAAATTATCCCATATTGAGCTGAAGGGAATTTTTTTTCATAATAATTTATAAGGAAAATAAAGTAAGTTCGCACCATCCTTTGAAACATTCCGGGTGGAGATAGTGGGCGCGGAGAACGATTCCTTGCCTATCAACCATTATATGTCACACATGCTAATTAATACTATCTTCTAAACCAATGTGCCTAAAATAATAAAATAATTTACAAAATTTTGGATAGGCATTCGATTATGTCACATGAAACCGAGTAAAAGGTAGTAGTTAAACTGGGAAGCTAGGTTTTTTACATTAGATAAAATGGGAATTCACACCGGGAAAATGCTACACCACCAACTCTAATGAAACGCTGGATTATCATAATTAATCCTATCCAATTTGGCAGACTAAGTTGCAAAGAAGTCTTTCAGTAAAATTCAGGTCATGAAGGCTATGACGAATGAGTGCTCATTCGAAGGCACTGGGAAACGTGATGTGCGAAAAGATAAAAACCTAAGAGATAAGTGGTTTAACGAATTAAATTTTCTTCATTAATGTCTTCATTTCAGGAGGGGAAGGAAAGGCAATCGCCTCCTTTCCCTTTGTTTAATACTTAAGCATAAAAATTATCATAAAGTAAAGCTTTTAAAAAACTTAAATAATTATTTTCATGAAAATGCCACTCTTTACACACGCTCATGGAATTAAAGGTCAGAGTTGTTGAGTGTAAATGGACCGTGAGGAACGATCATTGAAAATAATGTCTCCTAATAAAATATTTCCCTGACACGAGCGCAAACAAAAATGAACGCTCTGTTCTAACTTCCACTTCTACTCGGCACAATCGAGGGCCTTCATTAATCCACAATAGTCGTCTTGGGTACAGGAGGTCTACGCGAAGGTATTACAAGGTTGTTATGCAGTCAAAATCGTTTTCTGGCAACGTTACTGCTGCTTAGCTCCACAGTTATTTTTAAATTATGAATAATAAGATATCTCAAAGTTTTCTGAACTCTGAATTGAGCGAAGAATAAAGTTGGTTCTAATTTCACCTCAAGAAATAAAAAAAGAACTCTAAAAAAGTTGTTTCTAAGACTTTCGCTGTGCTTCAGATTAATTCTTTTAAAGAGGTTCAGACGGTTTCTGGGTATTTCCTCTCGTGAGAAGGCGGCGTTCTGGACCTCTCATTAAAATACTTGCTTGGTCACAGAAAGCGAGTCTTTCCGTGACATCGAATGCGACCAAAACGAAAGAGTTGTATAGGTAAAAAAAGAAGCCAACTTATGGGGCCTCCCTCTGTTGCTTTCTAAGCCACCTCCATTTGGGACTCAAAAACTTTTCTTCCGGGACTGCCGATTCAAGACTCGTCTACTGATCCCAAAAAGGGAAACATCTTCGTCTCGTAAGCGCGCGCCAGTCACTCTTCCCAGAAGCCTGCCCAGAATGTACTCGGCAGATTCGGTCTCTCTCTCTCTCCCGCTTTACGGCCGCGCAACTTTCGGGTGCGGGGAGGAGAGGGAGCGAAGGGAGGGGGAGGGGAACGAGTGTGTGTGGGGGGGAGGAGGTGGGAGGGAACTGGAAAGAAGGGAAGGGTTGATGAATTGCACCGCGCGTCGTGGCGGGCCGGCACCGCCTCGTTGCCTAGCGACGATGACCGGGCGCTTCTCACGACCTCCCTTTCCGCCAAGAGCGCAAGAAGGGTTTGAAGACATGTGGAGGGGTGGAATGGGATGGGCGTCGGTCTGCGAATAGGTGGAACCATACAGTACGGTATTAGCGTAGGGGAATATTTAAATCATTAAAATGCACCATAGCCCATATTGAATGGATCAGTTGTGTAGTTAATGTACCGCGAGCATTAAAGTAGATATTAGTTGCAGAATAGTCGCCGTTCCGTAGCGATTGGTCAATAAATATGCAAAATAGAAATGATTTCCAAGAAAAAGAATTTATTACATATTTATAAAATTAATGAACAAATCGCGCGCGACAGCCATGTTACTTTCTTTTTATAGGTGGATCATTTTTCGGTACGATAGCATTTTTATCACGAGGAGTAATGCGATTTTGTTATCATGTTCATGCAAAGCTTTATCGCTAAATCTCGTCTCCTCTAACCAAAGGAGTTTGCATTTTCGCATTTCGTACATAACTTTTCCAGTTATTGTAATGCGTGGTAATTAATTCCGATACTTCCCCCGTGCATAGGCCTCGTGAAACTAATACTACATTTATTTTCCTGAGTTAGGGTTGCTACATCAGCACAGAACATCGATTGTTCAATGTTCCGATGTTTGCAAAAGTAAGTACTCATCACTCACTCAATATTCATCGACAAAAAAACATTGATGCCTCGATGCATTCTTAGAAGGCTTGCGATACTGTGAAATAGAGCGTTTATTGGTCTACTAAATCATTTTTTACACCCCGTTCCTGTTCTAAAGCATAAGTGCGATGCTGAGTGTTTTGAAAACATCGAGTCGAAATTGAAGCCGTTTAAAAAGTGCAACCGTCCATTTTAAATGGATGAATTATGTAGTTGACACGGTGAAAACATAATAATTACTAGCGGAATATTCATTGTGCCGTAATGATTCATTAGCAGAAAATTTCAAAGTAGAAATACTGTCAAAAAAGTACTGAATTATTTATATTTGCGCGCGATAGCCTTTATTAGATGGATAATTTTCCACCAAAAAAACACGCTTCATTTTCGTGCGTCAAGAGGCCATCTAGTTGCTTCTTTATTCTCTGGGCTGAGCACTCACCCCGTCACGAACTCTCCGTACGTAACTCTTCGCCTGGGAAAACAAGAAGCGGTGGAGAGAGGGAGGGTGGGATGGGGGAGGGAAGAGAGAGAGTGCGAGAGGTTGGAAATGAAAAAAAAGACGAGGGTTTAGGGAGCGAGTACGAGACGTGACTAAAGGGGCGGTCTTGCAGTGCATCGGATCTTGGAAGCCGTGTTAGGAGGGGTCGACATCTAAAAGGGGTTGAGAAAGTCTCCTAAGGGGCCAGGTTAGGATCGTAAATTTCCCTCGGGACTTCTACCAGCTGGAAAGTTGAGAAAATTTCGTCCGATTCGTGGGCTTTCTTTCCAATTTCTACGAGAAACCTACCCCCCTCGAGATATTTCTCCTAAGTGTCGTTTAATTTTTCGAGTACACGCCTATCCAACAAAAACCAAAGCGGTAAAATAAACTACATGAATCATTAACTTTTACAGTTTCTTCATGTTGCCGCATGTGAAAAAATAATGGCGAATTGAGAAAGCAAATTGTTCAGGAATAACATAAGAATACAGTGATTCGTGATTTCATTTCTCGTAGGCATGCCTTAAATTAAGAGTTAATTTACAAGGTTGACTTCAAGTGGGATGTCATGGAAGGCACTCCAATGTGGAACACGTTATAAGAATGGATACTAATTTGTCCGAAGAAAATAATGGACACACTAAATCTCTCAGTTGAGTAATACAAATAAAATATATAGTTCTTGTGACGGTAACAAAGAGAAGAAAGGGAGAATTGTAGGCACGAGCTAACATTTGGTAACCATCCAACTGATTTCTTTGCATCTCCTAAGTGCCCAGCGCATTTGGCATTTGAGAGCATGCCTACAAGAGTTAGAAACACTCCGAATTACAATAACACCAAAACTACAGATGCCTCGAAAACATAATCAGGCTGAAATTATATTTATAAATTTCCAGCCAGACAATTATCCTAACCGATGAAATGACGGGCCATTATTGCATTTCGCACTACGCCCTGTGCCGTTCCCAAATCAGAAACGTTCTCTTCCGAAAGTATTACGAAGTCTCCGCAAATGGAGAAACAATGATATGTGAGGAATGACTATGGAAACGTAAGAAATTTAATGAGGAAGTGATGAATGAATTAAACACAAGGAACTAACTACAAATTCAGGAATTGAAAAAAATGAGATCGCTAAGAGAACTGTTATGAATCAATACTGGGAGCCATAAGTAATTACACACAAAATTAAACACAACAGTATACAAAGTACAAGAAAATTTTGCAGGGGTCACTGTGCCGACCATCAAAATGAGCGAAGTTGGAATTGTTCAATTGGCCTCTCAAAAACTAAGGACTTAGCAGGCGACGAATGCGTTTGCGAACTTTCACGCCCATGTTTGAGTATCCGCGGGGGTATCTTCACAACGTGAAGGAGAAAAACCCTCAATTGGAAAGAAAACCGTATGAGAAAGATTATTAACCAAACGAAAAGCAAAAATAGACAAGATGGCTCTCTCACCAAATCCTGACGGAGCGTTAATCGAGGAAATTCATTTCCCTTTATTTATTCTTGGCATAAATATTACCAGTGCTTTAGAGGTATCGCGAACATGGTCATGATCGACCCACACCGAAGCTGCCGATGTTTGTGCAGGGAGTGTTGAGGCGTGAAACCCAGGCGCCACGGATGAGGCGCGTGATCAGAAAGGTAGGAAACGGCTGCCTTTTAAACACAACAAAGGAAGAGATTTCCGTGACCTCCTTCGCCTTCGGTAACTCATGGGAGGAACGGCGAGAAACAAAGGTAGCGGATGATTGTGTCAGAGGAACAATGCGAAAGATGGACGCACAATGGGAGGGATATTCAGCAATCATCTTTATTTTTTTCAACGCTTGATAGAATGGAACGAGATTGATTAGCGAATACCTGACTCGCGGAGGGTGATATAAGAAGGCTGAAAAAGTAGACGGAGGATATGAGTATATGGATGCAAATGATTATGAAGTGGTTTGGTCATCATTGTTAACTCCATTTTATAATATTGTGAACAACAACTTGATCAAAACGAAGAAATGCCGTAATTATTACAAAATGAAGGCCAATTATCCTAATATATCATAAAATTTCCTCCCTCAAGTGGCTAAATTGCCTTCAATTGACTTTATACTTCGGGAGATGGTATTTGAAGCTCCATCAGGATTTTACAAGTGAAAAAAACTCGAAAAGAAAGTCTGTGTAATCATTTTAAAAGTCGTAGTAACGCAGTTAAATTTCAAATCAGCCGTAATTGTACTACACATATGACTTCTGAGCAACCAATGAGGGACTATATAGTGCAGCAAGAATCAAACTCATTCAACCCTGTTGGGCCGTAAAGGAACATGTATTTTGCATGACGTGAACGAGGGATGAAAAGATTGAGGAGGTGTTGAATGATATATTAGAGAGTTAAAAGAAACGTGTTTATAACGGGCAAGATATTCTTTAGAAGTCTAAGACGATGCGTAGTAGTTCTCAAGACACAGTCCAAAACCTACTCTAATCCGCAGACTCCTAAAATAAAACATCACAGGACCACAAGGTCTCTCCATCGGAGCCAGGGCTAAGAGCATAAGATCGCGATATCAAAAAGAGAGCGGGGAACGCGTGATAGCACGGAAAGAGCATTCGTCGAGGGGTTCCCCGCGCACGTGAAGGATTCGACCTTCGACTTTCACGGAAGGGTGGACAGACATCGATCGTATCACACGACATCACGCCATGCCGCGGCCCACGATGCAATCGTGTTCCGAGAGGTAAGGTGTAAAATGTTTCTCTCAGATGCCTTGGTCCCTGATCACGGCGAGGACGTCAAAATTTAATGGATTCCCTTGAGAACGACGGGCCACGAAGGGATTGGAGGATTTTTCTTGTTGGACACGACGCGCCAGGGGTCGATGGTTATAGCTTTAGGGGGTAACAGAGGGAAGCACGATAAGTAATGCACTACGGCACGACAGCCGGTGAAATGGATGTGGAAGAAGGGTAGTCGAACAGGAAATCCGTCTTCGAGGGTTATTGAAATATAGAAAGAGACCGACGAAAGGGGTAGCTGTCCATATTCAGAGCCAATACAGCATACCTATATTATTCACACAAATACAGAAAAAAGTTAGTGTTTTTCATTGTATTTTTGAGAGATTAGCCGAGAATGTCATCGTCGAGCCGGAGATGTGTTGCTGTTACGAAATATTTCCTTCGCAAAAGATTAACCCGCATAAATGACCACACGTTACGATTTAATGTTTATAACGGAATATAAATTAATATATATGACCGGAGGTTTATAATAAAGACTAATATCTAACATGCTAGAGCTCACATAACCGTCATAAATGTCTCCAGAAGCAGCCAATCCTTGAAAAGCCCACTTTTCTATGTTAAGATCCATCTCTATTGCGGTCAATTAAAGACAAACAACACAAAAAATAGTGAAAATATTATCAAGCAACGGAAAGAATGGCTTTGATGCTGAAAGTTTGATTCGAAAGAATTCTACGGTACATTAAATTACTCTAAAATTGAGAGGACTTTATGGTTCCCTCGCCACAGCATAATATACTCTCATACTCAGTTTAAAAGTATGTGCGAGAAAATTTCTTTGGATGCAAGAATATAAGAAAGTAAGTCCTTGGATGGGTTGTCTGAATGTTAGAAAATTACGGAAGAAGCCAGTGGCGTGAATTTCCTGGGGGAAGAACTAAGACCTAAGTAGGGGGAAACACATTCTACAATTTACCGGGAAGAACCCCAAGCGGAAATGATGGAGCGGTTTAGGAAATCCCTAAACGGTCGACGGGTCAATTAAAAATGCATGTAAATATAGAAAGGCCGGATAAGGGTGAGGTGAGCCGAAGAGATCGTCAGATGGTGAGAGGGAGATAGGAAGAAAAGGAGGAGGGGCTGAGGCACAGAGGAGGGTTGAATCAGTTGCTGCCGTGCGAGATAAAGTGGGAAATCACAATTCTCCACCGAAGGGAATAACACGCTCTTCCGCCCAGCCCTGAGAGGAACGGAGCGGAGCGGGACAGGAAGATGCGAGGAGCGAATAGTTGTGATTGTTAGCGATGCATCGAGGTGCGACGGCGTTGGAGGAGAGATACGGGGGAGCGCAGTAGGGGGGAGGGTGGGAAGGGAGTGGGGAAGGAAATTAAAGGAGCGGAAGACCAAATCCGAGGAGCATGCTACTCCAGAGGCAAGAGACGATAGACGGGAAAAACTTTTACTTCGATTACGTACCTGAAAATTGAAACATAAAACAATACTACACAAGATTTCTGGATTTACCGGTGTAAGGTTCTGGTGAATTTTTCTCGGACTTCCCACCGCGTTAATGACCGACAATGCGATGAAAGACTTTACAATATAGCTGTAGATGGCGCCACTCTACAGCCCTGAGGATGATGGAAAGTCTTCCATCGAAACGTCGGCCATCATGCAGACATTAACCCGGTAGGAATCCCAATGATAATTTTTCATTCATACGCAACTGTTCATTGAAAATGATTGAGTAAAATGAGCGAGTAACAACTCTGGTGAATTCAGTTTTAGAATACTTGCTCGAATGTTACCCTACATGAATGAGAGCACGAATGTTAAAGCTTCAGTGCTCACGGAGGACGAATTCGCAACCGACTTGAAAGGTGACTTCGGCTTCGAGAACTGAAGAGCTTATAAATAAAAAAAATATAGTGAATCATATGCAATAAGCTCATAGATATAAACGAGAATTTCCACGAATGTGAGAAATTCAAACAAAAATGATCTACCCGAACTGGAATTCGACCCCAGAACCCTCGGTATCACGCCAACCAATGAAGCTACTCAGATTTCCTTTTCTGTGAATTTCATCGGATCGTAGGGAATGGGCTTTACATCCCACTCCAGGGGGGCGATACTCCCTTAGCGTTTCTTTCACATTCGCTCTCACCTCAACGGGTGACTATGCTAGAGTATCTGCCGCGGCAAGGCAAGCCGTCCTTAAGAGGATGTTCAGTGATGTACGCCATATGCATAAAGAGGAGGAAGATAGATAGGTAAATGGCTTTATTTAAAGAAGCGATATCGAGACCAAACCTTCCACTTAACCCCTCGTCACGTAGTAGATAAAGATACAAACGTTCAATTAAACTATAAAACATAGACATGAAAAGCTAAAGCAAAAGAAAAGAATATTACCAAGTTTCCCGCAAAAGAAGTTCTGAAGCTTAAAATTTGTCAGTAGAAATATTTACAATCAGGAAAAGCAGGAATTTTCACAACCAATAGTCCTACACATCATAAAGTTTTCATACTAAAAGTTAACATGATAGTAGGTATATAAATTTGCAAACCAAAATAAGAAAGATAAAAACCTTGGGGGGGGGGATAAGGATTTGGCTGCTATCCTTAACTAAAAAACATAACTGCAGGAAAAATAACCCGCGCAAGAAGAAGGGGTGTGATAAACCTGCGAAACCTACAGATAGAGAAGCTAAGGTAAGTTGTGCACTAAAATATAACGAAGAAATACACTAAAACAAACAACGAAGAGAAGATTGTGGGGAAGAGAGACGGCGGCACAAGAAAGCAGGAGGAGGGATCAGTAGACCGAATCCAAGAAAATGTATGCAGCTCGAGGCAAAAGTGAGGGGGGAGGAGAAAGAGGGAAAAAATAATGCATACTGTTTTTTTCAATCTGGCACCGAGTGAGCCTCTCAAGGGCTTCCGGGGTTCGATCGAGGAAGGAGGGGGAGGGTGGGGGAGAGAAATAAGACTGGAGAGGAGCGTGGGAAGGGGTAGACGGGAAACAAAAGGATAGGGGCGGAAGAGGAATCTATCGAAAAATACGGGGGGAGGGAAAGGCGGAGAGATGGCGGGAGAGTCGATTGTGGGCGGAGCGCCGTTTGTGAGGATATAGGGGTTTATTTTGGGCGGAGAGGCGTCCTATTCTTAGGGCGGCGGTGGTCCTTCCCATCCTTCCTGCTGGAGCCGCTAGAGGGTAGAGTCGAGAGAGAGAGTGGGAGTTAGAGAGGGAAAAGGGATGGGAGGGGAAAATAAAAGGAGGGAAGGAGGAGTATGGGAGGAGGCTTCTAAGGGGGGCGCGCGGCGGGAAAGCAGGAGCGGGGGGGGGGCTCTTCCCGAGGGGACTGGTTCCGCCGAGGGCGCGGCCGCGTCGTCGGTCGGATTATCAGCTGAATTTAGATCCCCGACTCTTTCGAGTCTCTTAAAGGGAGATATGGAGGTGGGGATTAATGGGCGCCTTCTCGCTGGCACATCGGGAACCTTCGTCCTGGCAAAAGACCACTCCGAATCCATTAAATCGAGATTTAAGACAATTAAGGAAGGCTATTAATCACGCGATCGCAGCCCAAAAAACTAATGGGACGGCTCCCTTCCGCAATAATGCATCCACGCCACCGATCATCACCATAGCAATTCTGCAAAATTAATGGTAGATCTATGAAAACGCGGCCAAGAATTTCCCCAACATTACAATGAAAAGTTCGGTGGTGGTGGGGTAACGTCCTTGCCTGAGAACCCGAAGGTCGTGGGCTCGAGACCCGCCTGGGTGACTGTTCACCATCCGGGACATCGTTGCGTTTGTCCGTCTATATAATTAATAGGTCGTGTTTGGTGAAAGCTATGGGCCATTAGATAAATAATTTTACAAAAAATCTATAGGTAACTATATATCTATCTACGATAACTTACCTTGTCCCGTACTTCAATCCTCTGTAATCTCATTTCTTTCGACTCCCTGTTAAACTTTACTATTCAAATTTCCTATTCTTCTCTACACTCTCCCACCATCACCCTACACGCTCTCTTCTATCACTATCATAAGATGCCGTCACGACTCAATACATCCATCAACCAGTATTGTTGTCTCCATCAAATTTCTCCTATCACCTTCCTTCCCTCTTCCGCAGTATCGAACAATTACTCATATGTTTTCCTCTCTCCTTTGGTGGCGTGAAAGATGAGGGCCTTTTTGGAGATGCATCTTCAAAGGGATGCGGTCCTGATGGACACAGGGACTCGAATGCATTCTCCGTTTAACCATCGCGAGTGCTTGGATTGCAAAACCAATTCCGTGAACGCCGCCAGTCTCACTTCACCTCGAGCGAAAACAACTTGTCATTTCGAAGAATATATGGTCCAGCTCAGACTAGGCAAAATCGTGAGGAATGAATTTGCGCCCGAGTACCATTACGGTTTGTTTAACGGTAACTTTTATGGGAAATTTTACGACGTCGGATAGCGTTGTCAAAACATGACTGTATTTATGAATGTGACGGCCTTGTAAAGGGGTTAGAATAAGAACTAAAATGCATCTCTATCGCAAAAATAAGACTTCGCAGTACATTGAAAAGTTTTTTTCCAATACTACCATTGTTAATTTGTGCATTGAAAATCGCTCTTTAAAGCTATATGTCTATATTTATTTTAAATTTCAAATTTTTCAACCTCCTCCTCATGGCCGTGAGGGTGAATTTAACCCTCAGGAGACGATTCCTCTGCCAAATCTCCACCTTTGGAGACTCGCGACCCACATTCCTCAGCAAAGCAAGGAAAAGTGGACCAATTATCCTTTTTCATACCCATGGCCTCAAAGAGCGGCGACAGTAGTTCCAGCAATTAAACCCTCAAGAGTGGTATGAGATTTAGCTTTATCCGGCAGCCAACACCATATCCTACCTTCCTAGTCCACTTATAGAAGATATTTCCAGAAAGAAGTGGGCATAAAGCCTATGATAGTGTGATTTCCTGTCGGTAATGTTAATTATATAACAGCTAAACAGGCCATGAAACCTAAGATTTTAAGATGGACTCGGATTGAGAATATCCTTTGAAAATGGATACAGCCGAGTTTCTGACGTCCCTAAAACTATATCATAGTTATTTTAATTTCTCTCCAAGGCTTCACTACATGTGGTGCGCAAGAAGATAAAGTTTATACACTGGCAGAAGTTTACAATACCAGAAGATATGGTTAGACATAGGAATTTTAGAAGAGATAATACGAAGGTCCATAGTTGGGACAAGACCTAGGATATTAGAAGGAGGAAATCTAGAATTTTTTAAACAGACCACTTTGCCTCGGCACTTGTGATGCTAACACTTTGTTTGCGTCCTGTCCCGCTCAACACATGGAGTTCTATCACTGCCTGGCACCCATTAGGCAGAACAAGAAACATCCGGAAGATGTGTGTCGGTCCACCATCACTCCAAAACAAACGAGCACTCTCGCAGTTCATCCATCACCTCTTCCGGATTGGTTTTAGTCTCTTGGACTGCACAAGAAGAGAACCTAAGTTGGACATTGACCCAAGCAAAATTGTTGCCTCACTTACTTACCTTTGAAAGTGTGTTCAAAAATGCATTCGCATTATTTAGAAGAGGTTCAACCACAAGGACGCTATGGAATGATAAAAACTGATCTCATATTTACGCACACTCTCCCGGTGTCCAATGTGCATAACATGTCCGGATAAGCTGCCTCTCTTGTCACAATTGAAATGGTGAATTCAAGAACAACCCAAATCCATTGAATCCGTACACCTAATTACAGCTACACGGTAGACTTTCAGGATCCATCTTTTGTAAACATATCAACTGAATAAATGATTAACGTAAGGGATTTAAAAACTTTGGTTTCAGCAAGTGGTTTTACTACATTTTAGTTTTATGTCTCTCCTGAAAAAAAATGTTCTGTGGACTTGGGATGCTTTTGAAATCACCGTTTCAATTATTCTTTCAAATTGAGGAATCAAATTACAGCACTCATGAGATCAGTACTCACACTTCCTCCATATACTTAAGTCTTTGACCTGAAAGTCGGGGTGTATGTGAGGTTAGGATAATCCAGCACTAATCCCAATGTCGTGCGAAATCCACACATGTACCAAGGAAGAGGGCCAGTTCCCGTCTTCGTACTGCCTATCATTTCTTGAGACGAGTACCTAGAATATTCTCACAGCTTAGATTTAACTTCATCACTAGATATCTACCTTAAAATTAAGTTATGCGTCCTCAAAAAAAACATAAGAGCACCTTTGAGTAGTCAAAAAACATAATATTAAACTTTGACCATATATACCATCCAAGTTTAATTACGAGCAACACCAAAAACAAGAAAACTGGGAAGATTCGGTAAGTTTAAAAAAAGGATTCGCTCCGTTAGACCTTTTTTCAATCGCTCATTCATCTATCACACAACCAAACTCGAATTCTTCCACCCTTGCAGCTAGATGTCACACTGTTTACGTCCTGTGACGGGGTCACCTTCTCATCACCGGTCGGTGTCGTGAGTGCTGGGATTGTAAACGATTCTATAGATCGTAATATCGAAAGCCAGTGTTGAATGAATGGCGTCTTTTTTCCCTTTTTATGTCACAGATTCATTTGTCTTGAGCTTCACGGAACTGGACCAAATAGACGGAAGCCCGGAAATGAAGAGTCATTAATAATCAGGGCTGGAACAGTCAAGACAGCCAACTTAGTAATCCCTAATGCACCTATAGTCAATTTACTAGCAAAAACTTTGGTAAAATATTTATCAAAACCTGATGATTACGTCGAGGGGGTTAGTGCTAGGATTTTTACTATTATCGGCTATTCTACGGGTTGAAGTAGGGTCAAAAGGAAAAGAATAAAAATCTTATAGACTTTTCCAGGCGCAGACTTCTATCTACCAACAATACATAAAATGTTTTCTTCACACATTCGACAATTTCTCTACCTTCGTTCCGTCATAATTCTCTTTTCACCCTTAAATGACTAGCTGCTGAAGCACCTTCGAACAACACTCCACAAATCATTTTACGCCTGCTATCAATCCGTCAAGCGAAAACATAGAAAGGGTCGGGAACCCTGTGAAGGGTTGCCGCGAGGTGGTAGCGAATAGCTCGGCTGGGTGGCGACGTTTGGAGAGATGGAAATAGATGTGGATGCAAACAGTCGTCGGTATGGAGATCGGGTAGGATGGAAACAACAAGAAGTCGGGAGTGGAACGACCCTTTAAGGGGCGAGGGTGCAGATGGAGTGCTTCCGATCGTATTATAGCTTCGGCAATTGAAAGGATTCCTCTTAAGCAACGGTGTTCGCGTGTCTCCTAGGGATTAGACGGGTCTCTAACGAGGTGGCGCTTTGGGGAGGGGGGTGTAAGGGAAAACTTAAGGGATTCGTATGAGGGTGTGTATGTAACAGGGACGCAATCAGCTAAGGGAACTTTCATTTTCGATCAGTGCGAAGGTCCCATTTTTTTTAAACTACGCGTTCCGAATGAACCCGAGGGCACATTACAGTTCCCCACTGCCGGGTAGAACGACAACGTCACGAGTCACGCGACCGCCCTGGATTTGGGAAAACAACAATAAACATTCTCTATTTATCACAGCGCCCATTAAGGTGGCTGGCGAGGTTATCGTGGGTCGGTCATTGAGTGCACATTTTAATAATTTTTCAAGTACATAATTAGAAAAAAAATATTAGGACCACATCTCATTTAATTCCATCAGTTTATTGGGTGGACCTAACCATGCATACAGTAATGGAAATGATACAGGAATTAAATTTTACACTTTTGCATCTATTGAAGGTTATTACAATTTCAGTTTTCGGCGTGATATTAGAAATTTAGGCGAAAATTACATGCGTTTTTTATAATATTTGACTCGGTGATACTTCGATATCTGTAAGCAACCATAATAATAATGTGAAATGAATTATTTCGCGATTAGAAGAAAATCTGTACATAAGTATTCGAATTATTACGAAATATATCTCGTGTGTTATAAGGCTACGAGTAAACATAGCATTGAACTACCAAACACCAAATCCGTAAAATGAAATTTTTTATCACTTTTATCTATAGATATCACTTGTAAGGTAGAGGTTAGTGAGTACATTAGCTTTCCCCCTCCTTTTTGGCCAACGTTTCAGCACGTGACTTGTACCTTGAAAATAGGTCGGAAATAAAATATAGGTATGGATAAGTACTAAGCTATAGTTTTTTGTACTCATGCCTAGGGAAATGGAATCCAATAACAGAACAGAGCCGACATGCGTGTACTTGTTGAGCTATATTTGCTCCGTCACTTCGTCTATTTGTCTAATAGGCTCAATGGATGCATAGTGCCCAAGAGTTACAGGCACTCACCACCTAAGGCAACGAATGATGAGAGACAACCAATAAGGACACTCGCGCAATAGAATGTAGGAAACAAAGAACAAAAAAAAAACGTTTGGTTATATTCGATAACAAACATCTTGAATCAATACTGGTTTCGACTCCGTAGCTTCATTACCTTTCACTGCCGTGATATCGTATTCTAACGTTATATTTTGAAAACCTCCTGATAATAACGCGACTACTCCCAAACCGGTGGAAGATAAAAAATATAAAGCGTGGCATAATATCCAACGCGTTCTATTTATCTTAACATCGATGCAAAATTTGAAAAATGTTCATAGATAATAAATTCTGCTCGTGTGAGTAATAATGCATTGGATATTTTCCGGGCGTAAACAAAGGAATTCATCAACGTCACAAAAAGTAGAGAAAACATGAAATAATTGGGTTGTTTGCCGAGGTAGCGGGTGACCCAAATATCAAACGCTAAATTAATCCTCGGCAAAAATTCATACAACCGGAAAAAAACATAACGTCATTCGGAGAACATTTTAAAAGTAAAATGAGATTTAGATGAGCCCTGTCACATTAGTGAGAAAAACCAGCTCAAAAATAAAATGACTGTGTAGATACGGCTAACGGCTAAACAAAAAACAACTGAGATACAAAATACAACAGACTTACTTTGTAATCTGCCTCTAAACTGTCGCAGGAGAATGGTTTAATAGGGAAAGTGGTTTTATCAAAGTTATAAAAAATATTTATATCAAGGACGCGACATTTATTAAACTGGACTGACGCTTCGACGCAGGTCCATTCATTTTAGCAGGGAGAGGATTTTTATACCCTTCGGTATACATTGATAAGTTTGGAAATGCCACAAGACCACCTAATTAAGAGTTTGACTTATACATTTTGAACAATAGCATGAAAATTTACAGACTCTGTCAGTCACGAGCATTAATAACAATGGTATTCTTAAAATAGGAGCTTAAAACTGCATTTAACTCGAGCTTAGCAAAATAAAACACAATAGCAAGACAAATCAAGTCGAGGAAGGAGCCTGAAATACAAAATGAGGCTAAACATGCCATTTCTCTCCAGCACACCAGTATGCTGGAGAGAAATGGCATAGGAAGAACTGGATCTCGATCATTCGATGATAATTAAAATTACGATAGAGCCGTGATGATCGTAACGTAAATCGCTGCGTTCGGTGGAATCGAGATTTCCCTTATAGATCAAGATATCCTTAGAATTCCACCCAGGATCTGGGGCATAAACATTCACTACACATCAGAACTCCGACGTACCAAAACCTATAGATACTGGTTCCTTGAAATTTGGAAAATAATGATGATTATTAGGGGTTCGTTCACGGAGAAAATATTTTGTATGAAGATAAATATTCTCGTTAAATTTTTAACCATAAATCCGCATCCCAGGAATTATTTTGGTTGAGATTTCGGTCATTGCCATCGGAGTCGTGCATTCAATTAACTAACAATCTAGAATAGGGGAACTCTACTTTCGTAAATGGGGCACAAGGTAACAAAGCATAATCTACAAATATAGTGTGTACGCTAACAGCATTGGGTCTCCTTCTCTAATTGTATTCTGGAGAATCCAGCGAGTGTTGAAGCAAAATAAATGCACACGAGAGGCGCGCGCGAAGCTAATTAAGTAACTCAGTTTGAGCAATCCGGGATGTTGATGCACGACAGGTAAAAAATGCCTCAAAACACGCAATGGTTTGCTGCCGTAAATTTTCCTCTTGGTCTAACTTAAGCCAATAATCATTCCTAACGACTTAAATTTACGCCGTCACATCATTCTATGCATGACTTTAGAGCAGCAAGATGGCTTTCTGCATGCAGTGGAAAACCGAAGCAAAAATGCCCCTTCAGAGAAAAATTAAGGGATGCATATTTTATAAAGACTCACTTTCGGTTAATCCGAGGGGTTAACCGAGGATTAAAGGATGAGTTAAAGGAGGAGTTAAAGATTTTAGTAGGATACCTTCGGCAGAAGCAATGCTCAAAATAATTAACCCACGACTGAAAATCCACACTGAGGAGAATAACCGCAACGAAATCACAATTTATACCTTTCTTATTATATTTATATAAATAGATAGCATGGTTAAAATAAATTTGCGGGCCAATAAATATATTTCGTTTGTTAATAGGCTGTAAGTCATCATCAAATCTTCGGCAAGGAGAATCGCGTGATGCAATATGGCTCGAAGCAGACTGAGTTCCCACAATTTTGGTTCCAGTAAAATCTCGGAATTCATCAGATCAAGGTGCTTCGAAAATAATGACATTTTGAACCATCATCGATATCCTCCAAGACCATCGCAGTTCTGATATAGTTATTTTTCTGCGAAATTCGAAAACCTGTCCGGGTAAGATAGATTTTGCAAAAAAACTAACTTGGCTAGTAAGTTTTTTGCGCTAGATGTCATAGTGTAGCATAAAAAGTCCGCTACACTGGGTCCGCTGGGTACAAGTGGATTTGCATGCGTTCAGCGCCGGTGAGACGGTGCAGGCAATACGAGCGAATCAGAAGTCTCGGAGTCCGAAACCGGCCGGCCAAGCTCTACTAGTAAGCATTACGAGCGAATCAAACCACGCGAAAATCAGGGAGCACCTATCACGTTACTCCAAATACCAATGCCTGAGAGGGACGCCACGAGGGACGCCACGCCGAGCACAGGTATTCACCAGAGTAGACGCCACGTGGGTGATAACAATGCAATCAGCTGTCGGGTATTTCAACGCGACGTTACCACGCCACGCAAGAAAGAGTAGAGAAGTACGTTACAACAGGAATAATTAAAATATGTGTAATGAAAAAAATATTTTAACCACTCATTGAAGCTATAGCGGTTCATAAAAAATAAGTATCTCGGGGACTACTATCGTATGGCTTGTTGAGTATAACCAGACATTTCAGGACGCTGCTAGTCATTATTTCAGTGGATTTTCTTGACGAAAAAGTGACGATCGTGAAATGTCCGGCAGCATCGACAAATCGGGGGTTTAAACTCCGGAAGGACCTCTTCTCATTCATCATTACCGTTTTAAGGGGATCAATAATAAGATACAAGGAAAATGACTCACCCTGATGGGTAACTGCTTCTTATTTTTTTACTGATATCTTCCTAATATTGTCACCAATGCGCAAACAATAGTTCCTGATGCCTTAGAAGTAAACTGCTCTCTGTTATAAGATGCAAATCAAGAGTCTTTAATTAAAATTTTGATTACGTAATTACAAACTTGATTCTAGCCACTGAGCTTCCTCCATTTTATGCTAATCCAATATTTTATTGGAACGGTAGCAAAATAATTTAATCGCGAACTGCATTGAGCAACGTTTTAAAATATTTAATCTAAACACGACGACCGCTTCCGTTCTGAAAAGTTATACGACCAACTTCCGGTTTGTTTCAAGCGATAGCAATTTAAAAAATAAATGTTCTCATATCCTCAACATATTATGTGATTGGCTATCGAAGCTTTATAGCTTCAAGCAGTAGTAGAAATGGGCTTTAGGTGCTCCAACTGCTAAGATTTTATCGCACTGTCCAATCTAAGGCCTTGATCCTATTAAAAAACAACACCTACGACCAATGAGAGATTCTGTTTACATTTTATAGCTCAGTTTGAATTGTTCATGGAATTTCGTAGCTATCAACACTCCGTTTACTTAAAAAACTATTTCCATCTTCCGTTCGTACATTCAACTTCCTTAAACGTTATGGAGGTTTTTCGCGTCACATTTTCCCTCTCTTGATGCTTACTATCTCAATTGCCGTCCTCCAGGCACATTCCAAATAAAACCTAGTGATGTTTTGTAGTAATAACTGCTAAAATTTTATACAGTTGTATTCATTCAGCATACAAAATTTATTTTAAATTTGAAGTGTTTATCAACTTTTTATTAAGTGGGTTTGCAGACCAGCAGTTAAAAATTATCATGCGTATAGGATAATTTGAATGCAGTGGGGGACCTAATATGATAAAAATATTTGACGAGGAGACTGATAAGAAGAAAAACAAGTATTTATTTGGTACGCATCACACTAACATAAAGTATTATTAAATATTAGTATAGCTTAAAGCATATTTTGTTATCCTTACGTGGTGGAAATTTCTAAAACGACGAGCTCTTACTGTATAAGAGAAAGCAAGGATTGCAGGAAAAAGACACACTGACACATATCTACATATCTGACATATATACATATCTGATCTTTCACCTTAGATGGACGAGTATCTGAGGAAAAATCGGGTACTGGAGCTAGATATCCAGATCTGCAGATATGCACATAATCTTCTCACAAGGAAAAAAGGGTCATGCATACGTGAGCACCGTAGAGAGTTGAGTAAAGCTTTTGTAGTGAGGGAAAACAAGGAGTCTTTCCCTTCCTTTCGCGATCATACACGCGTTTCAGCTGGGAGGAGGATTCTCAAGTCGAAGAAATCGCTTCTTTTAAGGAAGGAGGCCCGAAGCATACGAGAGTGGGTACAAACATATGACGAGCGAAAGGCGAAGAACGCGGAGGGGGTGCCCCCTTGAGGACCCGAGGAGGGCGTGCCCCACGACAGGGAGATAGAAAGAGAGACCATCCTCTTGACAATGGGAGTCTGCCTCCGGGGCAACTCGAGAGAAATGCCTCTCCGACATGCGGGGTGGTTGGTTAGTTGAGCGACTCCGAAATGTAGGACAGGCGGAATCCGAGACGAGCGGCGGGGAGGGAATGGGTGAGGTCGCCGGAGGATCGAGAGCTCCTCCGTCGCCGACGACTAAACTTTTAATGGCCTTAAGTGAGCGAGGGCTGCTCCTATAGTATTGCCCGCGACGGGGAGACCTACATCCCGGCGGTGGGCAGGGAGAGCGCCCAGTCGGCTTCGCGGCAAAGCGATTGATATGCACGCGCCGTTACACGCTTAAAAGGGGACGGCTACAAGGATGCCGTCGACGACGACGACCTGGAAGCCCTTTTCCTTTAGTTCCGATTGTAAATAAATTCCGGGATCGAGTCGGCGGCGTCAGTTTTCGCAAGAAGAGTTCGATTAAAACGAGGGTCACATCGGCAGGATATGCGGGCCACCTCTGGAGAAACTAGGCTTCATCACACGAGGCATCAAAATGGGATGGGTGTACCTCAAGCGCTAGGAAGAGATTAAAACTTTACTCGTGGCAAAATGAGACACGAGTTCCTGGCACCTAGAGGTAACTTTGGCATATCACGACTTTCCAGCGGATATGGTCACCTTCATAGGATAAGGAAAATAGATCCAAAAACTGAAAACTGAATACTATTCTTAAATAGGCGTAACGGAAGGCGAATGTTTTTGGCGAAAATTAGCACTATAATGATGATTAGATGTGGCTTGCAGGATTTTATGCATGTGCATGCAGTTTTTGCTGGTTTCTCTTCAACTCGGGTAAATGCCAGACCTAAGCCGCTCCCAACAGAAAATGTAGGTGTTTTGTCTCAAAACCTTGCAAAGCCAAGGCCAACAAATCAATCCAAGCGACCTTGAAGAGGGGTAACTAGGACTAGATCCTCACCTAATTCTAGTGAGTTTATTGCGATGCTGGTAAATAAATTATTTTTATTTTGTGCTATTATTATCAATTCATTGTTACAAGTGGGCAAATTGGTGGTGGTAACATAAAGTAAAAAATAAAATCATGCAAAGGTTTATATGCCCAAATACGAGTATGTGTAGAGGAACGAATTTATTTCATTATTATTTTGCGTCAGTTTTTATTTTTTTTATTTTGAGTAGGAAAATAAAACGCTCAAGCCTGTCATTAAGAAAAAATTAAATACATACAGCGACCATAAAATACCAAACATCAAGGTTTATTGCTAAATATTTATAAGAGATATAACTGCATTTACCTAGTCTTCAACGAATGCATAATTTCACTGTCAAATACTCGATATAAGATGGCGATCAGACACCCCCATCCACACGACCTAATGGAGGTATGCAGACTGTAAACTACACACAGATAAAAAGACGGCTGCACAAATTGTTGCCGACAGGCAAGCTACCCAACCGCGAGCCTATAGGCTTGGTGCGTGGCTGACCTAGTACGTCAGTGTTACGAATTTTTCCCAAACACCTGCTCAGAATAACGGATGCCGTTTTGTGAATTCCTTCAGGAGAGATTTTTGCCCCATATCCCTCTTCTCGCCTTGCTCTATAATCGCTACTCAGAGCAAAGACAGATGACATCATGCAGACGTCATTTTTGGGCGTGTGCTCTTCCAGCAAACTCTAAAGAATGCTTCCTACTTGCATCTGGTTTACGCTATGAGTATGAGGACAAAACTTCCACCCTAAAGTTCGGTGTGTGATCGGGAAGAATATAGGAGAAATTAGTACCAGGTAATTTTCAGGTTATATAGGAGATTTTAGGTTTCAGGTCATTAAATCGAGCGAGTCACCAAGCCTTTTTATTGTACACTTTAGCGGCCGCAAGAATGGAGTGGGCTGTGATTAATATATGTACCCTTCACATAAATTCCAAGCGTGGGAATCGTAAAACGCATGAACATTCTTAGTCTTGAGATCAACTCAGGGCCATTGACGAGGTAAGTCCACACACCACACCCGTTGCGCCGTGAATCCAGCTTGTTTTCCGATCTCATCGACGAATAGAACCATTAGTGGCCGGGTGTCATATAAATTAGCCAAATCGTGTAGACTACCCACGCGATTCTCGGCGGTTCGGATACACGATAGTGGAGCAGCGGCAAGCGTATGAAAAGCAATAAAGACCGCTCTCACGTCTCACGAGATATTAATATTCAAAATGATGATAGACCAAATCATAAATCCCGCTGTATTCATCACCTGGGCTCTCTGGAACCTCAGCACGAAACCTTTTCTCAAACGCTTTTCCCCACTATCAAGCGTCATTTTGCAGCAAAAAATGTAACACCCGTCACGCGAGATTTATTCATATCAAACGGATTCCGTATTTACGTTTCAGAAAACATGTATCGAAGTTTGCGTCGATAAAATCTTTTGGAAGTTTCACCCGAGCGAGAACGGAGGAGGGTCTACTCCAGCTGCGCCCGACTACACGTTCGTCGCTTCGCATTCCCGAAAAAATGGAATCGAGGAGACAGACCGGGCGGAGTTAAGGGGCAAGTTTACCAAGAGGGGAGAAGCTTTGAAGGAAGGAAATGAAAGAAGACGTTCGGAGAATCCAGGTTGTGGGGCGGACGTGGTCCAGTGAGATGTGTTCGAAACCTTTCGAGGTAACCTCCCCATTCCTTCTGAGGTAGAGTACACTACTAAATTTCATGGTAACAACTGTTGAGGATTTGGTCCAACAAAGCTAAACTCATAACCAGTTTGCCAACGTATTGATTACATTACACAATCGTCATCAGGGCTACCAAGGATAGTAACAGGTTTATCAAACACCATACTAAATATTCCGAATATCAAACTTCTATTGTTACATTATTTGCCAGTCACATCAAGCCTTAAGTATCTGTAGGGCCGCACATTAAAAAATCGTCTTTAACAATGGAGGCTGTGGAGTGGAGGCTGATGGTTTGTGGAATTTCACTTAGGGCTTCGAATAAAAGAGCTTTGCGCTTCCATTGAATAATGAACATGTTTCTCTACACAGTAGTAGAAGAGGCTACGAAGAAGCGAAACATGTTGCTTTGATAAAACGTTGTTCAATGCAATCGCTAAGTTATTTAATTTCATATTAGGTTCATCCCAAACATTTTACAATTACTATCCATTCGCGATTTACTGTGTGACCCTTGAGTTACCAACACAAAGTTGTTTCAGAAAACAGAGGGATGTTACAGAAGCCATTCGAGATAATCTACACTTGATATCTAAGGAATCACGCGGCATAGTTATAAATGAATTCAGATTTCAAAATATTTTAACCACCGTGAAAAATTTGATAGCTTAAAAAAATAAACGCGATTAAAAATTATAAACGCCGATGGGACGCCGGACGGCAGAAAGCCTTCAACACACGAGCCACCACAGCGCGCCGGCGGAATATTTCCGCTCGTTTTGAGCGAAGCAATAGCGTTCCAAGACGATTCCGGAAAAAGTCGGAACACGTGAGAAGCATTCCGAGCTTGCGAAAGGAATCCAATGCTGGGCACTCGTCCATCGATTATGTTTATCCCGATGCATGCGCGTGGTGCGCAACTCTCGAATGCACAACGCCGGGCGTGGCTGGGCATCATCAGAGCATAAGTTACTCTTCGCTCCGGGGCACGGAAGCTTCCGCAACGGGTCTGTCTCGCAGATAAGTTTCACGTGTGACCACTCAGGAAAAAAGCGCAGCGAGTTGGCAGAGATAATCGCTCATTGACGCATAGTAGCAGTTTCTATTGGCGTGGGGAAAGCTTAATGAGTGTATCCATGATGATTAACCGTTTTCAGCTTCATCCGGACGTTTTCCATGTCCCTCGAATTTGACACGATTCCAAGGGAACGGCCAGCGGTACAATTTGCATAACATAAAGAGACAACTACGACCAGAAAATAGCCTTCATTCACTTCAAGGCAAATTAACAACATAACGTTAAACGTCAGGTCCTTAGTTTATATTTGATGCGTTCAAATCAACTAAATTTTAGCGCTGCTTTCGCTGAGGTAAGGACAAGCACCCTTAGCAAATGAGAACTTTTCGGGAAAAATATATGAACACAAAGAGGAAATCTGAAAAAAACTGTAAAAGCACATACGTGCACATACAAAAGGTAGTTACGAACTACGGTGAACAGACGCCAAAATTATTGCAAGAGATGAAGTATCGAGTAAAACCAGGGTAACGAAATAGTATGTGAAAATAATGCAATGAACCGTTTTATCAGACTAGTTGGACTTCTGCGCCAAGTAGACAGCTAATCGAAGTCTACTATTCAACAAAAAAAAGTTGACAATAATGCAAAGCACCATCATGGCACAGCAACAACGGGTGCTTCATTCACATTCCTCTCGTTTATTGCTATTTTGCGGTGAAGTTGATGTTACACGAAAAAATAAATAACCACTAGGTAATCACTGCTACTAAGACTGTGATCATAGGTAAAGTTTATGGCACATTCCATCTATAGTAGAGTAGAGCTAATATCCATATCGTAAATAAATACATATGAGGATAAACACACATACTGTAAGCATCAATTTAAGCATTGCATTTTTATACCTTCGCAAGATGCGCAACCTACGTATAATTAAAAAAAGTGATCGCGTACCTTGGTCTCTCTCATCCAAACCTAGCGGGACTTATTATCAACGCAGTCCTGGAAACTGTAACAATTGTTGCGCAAAATATAGCGCTGCTTCGCATCAAATATCCGTTTTAATTAATCCATTTAATGCGCAAGGAAGAAGAAAGTTACCCGACGTGGAACGGAAACCACCCCTTCAGGAAGAAGAGGCGAGAATCCAAGTTAAGCGGCTAAGTGAACTCGGGGCTTTCAAAATGGCCGGCCCCGATACAGCGACGATTGATTTAAAACATCTGTTTAAACCCGGCCTTGAGTATCCGCGAAGTCAAACGGCACAAATGTTTTATTTTCTCACGTCTCCGATTTTTTTCTTCCACCCTTGATAAATGACTGCGAAAGCATAACCAGTTACTTTCGCGTTGACTGCGCTCCCCCAGGGTTATTCTCGGCCTCGTTGTGTACGCAAAACCCACCTCTTCCTTCCTTCCTTTCTCCACCCCGAACATCCTCGCCTGCTTTAATCTGCGCCCCGGCTGGAGAGAGGATTACACGCCGGGGAAGAGGCCCTCGGGTGGGGGGGGGGAGATGCGCGCAAAGGGGTGAATGCTTTGGCTGGGGAAGAGGAAGAAGGGTGGCCTGTGGATGCTTCCTTCGCCAGAGAGCGTTAAATAAGGAGTAGAGAAGGAACGTAAGGGTGGGCGGGGCCCGCCCCAACTTGAATGGGGAGATAGGAAAGGGATAGGAGTAGGAACTTCCTACTAGGAAGTCGGCACGGGAGGGAGGGGATTACGGGCACCAATCCACCCTCTTTGGCATCATTGCTTTTTGTCTGCTAGTAAGGAGCGTAGGAGACTCATTATGTTGCTGCTTTTCTACAGTTCATCAATGATATAAGCCTAATTATACATACATTTTCCGTACAAATGCTTGCATCTTTTCATTATATTGAGTGACATTGTTCCAGCTACACAATCAATTCCTACATTAAGGTTATATAATGATGCAATTATTTTAATCTTGCTTTCAATCATAAAAAAATCGATGCTAGTAATGGATCATTAATGTATTGTCGAAGGATTAGAGGGCAGAAGAGGCAATCTAATTCTCAACCCTTTTCCAGTACATACCAAACAAAACATACCTACTACCTATTATTACCAAATTGAATCTTTTAGTTTTAGAGTCATATCAATGCATTGGTTTCACACATGAGAAATTAGACTTCTTGAATTCTAAACGTATCTCTGCCTTTTTCAACATTAATTCGGCCATCCTTATCACTAATAAATACATCAGCTACAAAAATAAACAGGAATACCAGTGACAACATTAATTCTGCTTTTCCGCGGGAGGAATATGCCTTTATATGCTCACATTCATGTCCAAAGTATTATCGAAATATTTTCTAGATTATTATTAATTTTATAGCCTTGCTTGGACACTTATCTTATATACAACTGAAAATTGACATTTCAAAAGGAAAACATTATTCCCCAAAAATATGCAAATACGTTTATTAGGAGATTAAACAAAGTCTTAAAATAACTATATGGAAAAATCAGTATTGAGTGAATTTAAAATGAAATTATTAGAAAATGTTGGATTCCAGTTTTACTTCTAGCCTATTAATGATTAATGATAGCCCATTGGCAGGTTTCAATTTTTTTTAATTTCTCTGAGTGGGGGAAAGCAAAAATTATCAAATGTTCCGGGTTCCAACGGTATGTAATAAACATAAAAAGCGCATCTTGAAATCGAAAATAACGCCATAATGTAAAATATAAATAAAACAAATAGGCAGAAATCATACTACGAAGCCAAAGAATACCTACGACAGTGTGAAGGCATCAGTGAATACTATTAATGGTATAAATTCCGACCATCGAAAAGTAATTAACGATGACTCCAGGATATCGGCTATTGACTCACACCCGTTGCATCGACGTGGGCAAGCAACCCCCCCAAACCCGAACTACGTCCCCATAACTACAGTTATCTCAAAACCTGGATGCACTCACATGCGAAGTTTGTTACGTCAGGGAGAAGAATTCAATGGAGGGTGGATGGTAAAGGGACCGGGATCCCTTCAGAGGTCTTAGACCTCCGGTTCCACTGCTCCCCATCAACGCTTTTTCATCTTCACTGACCTCAAGTGCCACCAAGTTACACGATCACTATTTGAGTCCATATTAATTGTGTTTCTAATATTCTTAGAGTGTGACGATTTAATCTCCGGTTTCATTTCTACCAAAAACCCAGGCACGTTCTTTCGAGAATATTTACTATGCTTGCCAGTCCATAGGCGGAATCAAGGAAGGAAAACTGGCTATTATTACCTACACTCAAGACCACTAGACAATCTTGCCAAATTATTCCGATTTGTAATAAAGCATCAATTTCATTTATTGAAATATTAAGTCAATTGACTAGTTTTGCTAACCATTAGTGACATGTCAGTATAAGATGAGATGTATAACCCAGGAGCATAGGCTCACATTACGTGTTTCTTAATTTCTTGAGTGAGACCTACGTACGCCCAAACAAATTACAAACATTAAATAGTAGGGATACTGTTCCAACATCATTGAGGTAGAGAGGTTAAACCGGAAGCTAAAATTGAGAATTTTGATAGTTATAGATTTGGAATGGGATCACCAATACACATATTTTCGACCTAATTGCACACTCTATGAGAGGCCAAGAGGAACAAGGTGATTGGCGACGCAACTAATTTGAAATTCCATTTTAAGAATGGCAAGCAGATCGAAAAATAACGGCCCCTCACGCCGGAATATTTCTGGCCGCGGCACTAACTGAAGGGGGTGGGTGGAGAGGGCGTGGGCAGTCGGGGGCGAGGGAAGGAACCCAGCTGGTCATGAATCGAACCCCCGAAAGGGGAACCGATTCGATAAATCGCCGCAAGGACCCTCCCGAAACTATTTCCAGGCCTCGAATCCCTTTTCCTCACACACATGTGGTGGACAAACACCCCTCCCGCGTGTTATGACGCAAAGTGGAGATTTGAGAGCGAGGGTTAGCGCACATGCCCGTCTGCCCTTGGGGTTGACAATCCCAACCCCTTCCTCTCTCTCGTCTTAAATATTGCGACCCAATTCCTTGCCGAACCCAAAACACATCATTAACCTTCTCCCTTAAAATTTTTGAAACGACCTCAGAAAACACCCACAACCTACGGCCGACCCCAATGACTTCTTGATCAGCACCTTCTTCACCACTCATGAGAAGACAGCCGCAGTCCAACTTGGGCCGCGCGATATTGCTATGCGTCGACCACATTTTGCGATATAAAACTTTGCAATGTCACGTGGTATTATATATTATATCAATGTGATATGCTAAGAGACCGCAATGTAACACGGTATGCAATAGGAAACAATTTTATTTGGTACTTTTTCTGACTAAATGGCGCAATAACACAAAAATCATAACTAACACGACGCGTATAATTTTACAGTTACGTATGGCTTCTCACAAGGAGAATTTCAGATAATTTTGTGTAATATTTTATGTGCAAGAGTGGAGTAACACAGCAACAGGGCAAATGAACAGATAGCCAATTACATTTCAGCGTTGATTAAGTGATGTGCTCTAATATGCCAAAATTGATATAGATATAACTGCAATAAAATACGATCAAAATGCGAGAAACAGCTCAATAAATACGATACAGTGCATTAGAAATATGATTAAATGGGATTTAAATGCAATGAAATGCAGTAAGAAGGCAATGAAATGCGATTTCCGACTACACCATCCGATTAGCCTTATCACACCCGGCAATAAAATACCAAGTGGGATATGTAGTATATTTTTCGATTCATCATTCATGATGCAATGTTATTCCGAAATTCGAATATCGCACAGCCATAGCGGTTCCGACCATCCCCTCCGGTGTATTTCCAATGCCCTTGCCGGCACAGGAAGCTCTCCAAGGTCAAGACGGTCGCATATCACGTCAGAGGGACCCCCGAAAAATCTCACGGTTCCGCAGTTTATCGCCGTCGCCACAGCCACGCTGCATCATTCTTCCTCATCCCCCCCTCACCCCCCCCCCCCAACCCCCTCTCGGCAAAATCAACCCCCACCCGAAATTCCTCCAACTTTCTCCTCTTCCGCCCTGCATACTTTTTCAGTCCCGACCCCTATGCAGGGTGATTCATAATTAACTCAGCGGTTTCGAAGGTTTAAAGTAAAAAGAGGTATATCAAGCGGAAAAATCTACAACCACGCAATGCTGCTTATTACTAATGCAAACTTAGAGAATTTCTTAATCTATCGATATGCTCCTTTTTACTGTATCGATTATCGTTATTGATTCATAAACCTTCAACACCCCGGGGTGATTATGACTGACCCAGTTTATCTCTCCCCCAATTTTTCTCAAACAGTTGTTGGATTAACGAGGATTCATTCTCCACCCTCACGGCTAAAAACGGACGGTGCTGTACAAAACGAAGGTACCTATGCTACAGTAAATCCATCCTGACTTCGCGAATTTACAAACTATTTTCACTGGCATCCAAAGAGGCACTTTGAAAAACAATAGCTCCATTCTAAACAAGGTTACCTAATCTAAAGATAATAATGTACCTACTATCTACAGTTAACTTTGATACAATTTTGAAAATTATAGCTATCCCAATGCAATGATCGTTTACTTAGGTTGACTTCAGCCCAAACATTAGTACCTATATAATGATTTTAGGAAGAAATCTTGTTAAACTAATCCCTGATATAAACTCTAAATAGTTTTCAATTCATAACTATCAAAATATAATCTACATTAAAGATCACTTAAAGCCCATGATAGTATGACGACTGTTGAAAGAAATCGTGTTAAACTAATTCCTAATATGCATTGCGGCATCAAGTTTTACCATTAAACCGCCATGCATAGTATGAGAAGAAGTAACTACATTGCTCCACCAAAGGAAAGTGTTTTGCTGTAACTTCCCAGTGGAAAATGAGTTAGCAAAGCTATATCAAAGCCTTCTGGTTTTCCAAATAATTTTCTAAGAGGTAATTGTATGTGCTAAAATTATGAATTACGTAGATAATTTTTTTACAACCATTAAACCGCATGTGCACTTACTTCTCGGATTTAAATATAGAGTAAACAGAGTAAGTAAGCATAAGGAAGCGACCGACAGTGCGACTTTGCAAAACAAATCTGCCATTGGCTACGGCTCGCATAGTTCGAGAGTTTTGATATTCTTTACTTCCTTCCGACGCCCCTCCCACCTGTACGCTCGGCTAAAATTCGGCCAGCCCCCAATAACAGATCTAATCGCCCTTGGGAGATCTCCGGGAGGCGATCACAGAAAAAGATTCGCGGCCTTCCCCCTCTCGTTGATTCGCGGCCAGAAGAAAGTTTTCATCCGGACGCCCGTCTTTTAACCTCACGTTTCCTTCGATTGGACCACACTCGTCACGTGTCTCCATCTTATATTATTATTTCTCATCCGCGGCGGCTTCAAATAGCGAATCGGTCCACCAACATGATAGGAATGCAAGGCAAATCTGTCTCAACTGGTGCTGGCAATACTTTTTAGGTGCAACCTCAGGGCAGACCAAACCAAGGTAATCGCAATAACTTGGCGAAAAATTCGGCCGGGATTCTATTTCTCATCGCGAAGGCCTTAAGGTCTTATGAAGGTTCCAGAATGGTTTACGGTGAGTGGAATAATATAGAAATAGAATGACAGACGTTTATGACCACATGAAAGGAGGGGAAATATCATGAATTAACGAGTATTAAAATGACGAAAAAATGTTTTTCAAAGTGTTTTTTTCCATGAAAGGCTATTGAGGATTGTATAAGGGCTTACTCCGTCCGTAATCCACAAACGGTAATAGATAACAGCACAAGGGTTACATTGATTACGAAGTAATTAGAAAGTTAAGGAGAGATTTCCATTCGCTCTAGTACAATGCTTATTTCGCAAAAAAAGCAGCGCACTTGCCTTCCATTCGCGTCAGACCTTGCGCACTTCAAAACAGATCGGGAGCAGAGTTGATGTGTGCTAAATAACAAAAGAATTTCGATAATCCCAACTGCGATTGTTATTTTTGTATTAATAGTAAGTAAAGGCGTCAAGCATGGACAACATAAAGTTTTTAATTACTCAGTGGTAAAAAGCTTACGTTTTTAAATGTTAATTTCGAACGAATTCCATAACTATACACAAAATTCGGCCGTGACTGTTAAGCGCCAACACAATGCTTCTTACCGGCAGGATACCAGTGCACATCGTTCCATTCAACGTTGTTCATGTGCGCTTGAGTGAGCTGATGTGTTTCGATCATCGCTGGCTTCAACACCTTGAATGAAAAGCTCGCCAGATATTCTTACATACTTTTGCACCTTCACACGGAAAAATATTTTAGGCCACTTTCTAGTTAACTGAACTCTCTTCCATGGCGAACATACATTAAATATTTCCTAAGGAAATAAAGTGAAATCTTTATTTCTCTACAAGCTGGTTTAGAGACATGTACTCGAGAGAAGTTTCTTTTTCATCTGAGCGCAAACTGGAAAATGGACCGGTGACTACAAGGAATTCAAGAACCAAATACGCTTGGCATGCGCAGAAACAGAAATAGTTTTTAGTCTTCTGGAAGACATCCCGCGTTTCACCACTTGACATTGTTGTCGAGCCATCACACAGTTGGCAACTTTGCAGCGCCTCATACATGCTCCAGTTATTTTCGTAATTTTTACTTGAAATATACGAGGTTTCGTTACGCTTTGGCGATTTTTTGGAAATATATCTTCAAAGCTGAGTTCATGTTTTATGAATAAAGGAGTAAATGACTCATTACATAGGACGGTCATGCAACTAGGGGCCATCTTGTGGTCCGCGTTTCGATGAATGGTAAACAAGTCTTTCGTCCGAGAAAATCTGACAAATGACTGCTGCTGATATATTAGAACTATTCGGAGAGAGCAAAGTTTATGTCTTACATACACGAGCAAAGAGTGCGGAAAAAACACTTGGACGTGATATATTCATGAAACTGGACAACGAAAAGATAAATTACTCATTTATTCATTATTCCCTTCGGTGTTTTAGTATGAGCCGACGCATCGACAAATTATCTACACATGGATACGTGATAAATGTGTAAAAATCTCTATAGGCATACCAGATTGAGAAACGCTTTCCTTTGGGCTTACCTCAACTTAAAATTCGTTTCTATGGAGAGTGAACTGCTTGTGCTTTATCTAATACTCTAGCGTCGTGGAAGTAAATGTAGTGCATAAATCTCCAAAGAAACGAATGCTGAACTGAAAACATCGTCGGAAATTCTCGACGTAGGTACAGTTCTTACATTTGAATTGAATCGGATAAGGTTAATTATATATAAGTACATGCCTTCAAAAAAATACGTCCACAATAATCTAGCAAGCCGTATAATATAATGCTCCTTCTAAGCTTACGCTGATTTCACAATGCGATGACACACTCTAACACAAATTGTTTTCAGCGTAACCGAAGAGTTAAAACATCAACATTCTATTTTTTTTAAATAAAAATAAGCATGTACTAGGGAAGAAAACAGAAGTTTCATGAATGCCCTCCAATTTAAATAAATCATAAATGTAATCGCAAAACACACAACAGGAATTAACATGCAATTAGCGTTAACAAGGTGAGGAGAAGATTTTGCAGGAAGAAAGCGAGGTATGACATTCTTGAGGGTGACATTGAAAATCCCAGCTGATTAATAAATAACCACTCCAGACATTCATGACACTAATCCAAGACCTTCAAAAACACCACCATTGTCGAAAGGCCAGCTTTGCGCTATAAAGATTAATTTCACAATGCCATATTCATGAAAGTCAACTCTAAACTTCCAAGCATGCTGCTCTTAAATAAAGCAGAAACTGGCTCACATCCATGCGGAAAAATAGCGCGAAAAATCTCATATCAAAGAAAGGTGCCAAGCAGACAAAATAACGACGAATATGCGATTTTGAAGAATAACAGTGCGACATATTTAGAATGGCTACAGTTGTTTTCGAAATTTCACTATTCATGTTTAGTCCTTAGCTTTTCAGAGCGATAGCTAATAATCCAATAAAATATTACCGAGCAGCCTCACACATATTGTGGATCAAGTATAGCATGAACCAGGAAGTTAAGAGCAACAGCCATTACAACTGATCCAAACAGTAAATTGTTTACGAGTAAATAAGGATCGTGGAGCGTAGGTCTATATATCATATCGTTGGAAGCCAGAAGAGAAAAAGATTCAGGTGACATTAAAAAACAAACAAAAATAGCAATTCAGCAAGGAATCATAGAACATAAAGTTTCAATCATCAGTTCTCAATCAATTTTCAATGCGTTAAAAATCAATAGAGTGCACTTATGTCGTGAGAAATAATTCTTTTCTATACTGTCAACGGTTTTTTGTTAACTAAAGAAACTTATATAAGAAAGAAAGAAATAAAGCTATAACGTACGTATATAAGGACCATGACTGACGGTATGAGAAAAGTATCACCATAAATATATGTTAATGCAACCTAACTTCATAAGCATCTCAATGAAATTAGAGAGGGGAGGGATATTTTCCCAGAAATATCGTCAAATATTTGCTAACTCTTCTTCAAAACTTTAAAAGAACATTCCTTGTGATCAAACAACTCCTTGGTACCAGAAAATAGTGCAGGTATAGTCAAACCAATATACATACCTTGAAACCAAACTTACTAATTGATCCCAAATAGAATTAGTAGTGAGACGAAGTATTTTATTTTTAAGAGCACCCGTGAGGTGCAAATATTTGACGATATTTCTGGGAAAATATCCCTCCCCTCTCTAATTTCATTGAGATGCTTATGAAGTTAGGTTGCCTTAACATATATTTATGGTGATACTTTTATCATACCGTCAGTACAGATGTATAAATCTAGTACAGATATATACATCTGTACTATATTTTCGAAAATCAGCTGAGCCCAATCCCGGTAAAAATCGTAGAAATCGGACCACAAAATGAATCGTAAGAGTTATTTATACGCAGAAGATCAGGGTAGTCAAAAACAATACTAAAAAATAAATTACATTGGTTTCCAACTATCCCAATTTTCCACGAACTAAATCTGTTAAGCTTATTCTCTTATATGGCAGTGGAGCTTGGACAATATCAGCAGCAGCAGCACAAAAAAAGATAAAGGTAGCGGAAATCTTCACCAAAGAAGAAGCCCTTAGAGTTGGAGAGAGGATATGCTTAGTGAAAACTTGATGAAAAAGAAGAGTTAAATAACAGGGCTCCTTCTCACACACGAAATTCTCTTGAAAACAATAATGGAAGGCACAACAAATGTGGAAATATTGGAAAGAACAAAAAATGGGACAGTGATGGCAAGAACTAATGGGACAAATTTCTGAAGAATTAGGATTGGATGCATGAAACAAATAATCAAGGATGTTAAATCGATGAGTTTTGATGTAATTAGGCTTTTAATTGAAAGGAGAATGGAGTGGGTAGTTGCAGCATACCAATATTCGGAGTGATGCCTACTGCTAATGGGGGTAAGAGAAAATTGCCTTGAGCCTCGGTAGGAGGAAATCTAATGTAGGTAACATAACATATGAAGATGTTTTTTCAAAAAGATGGAGAACTCCCTTCAGAGCGATGTAAATAACGAAAAAAACAAATTACACAGAAACTGCGGATAGCTATTTCATGAAAAATAATTTCACTACGCATGGAAAACGTAACAAAGTGACCCTTACCAAGTTCTTTGAATTGCCTAGAGAAAATTTATTCATCTTGGTAGGGATTAGTGTAGCGGAAAATTCCTCTTTGCGATTAGTTGGAATGGAGCCAAAGTCCAGCGGATTTTGAAATAGAGCAATAACTTCTTTTTTAACTCCCAAGGAAAATTCTTCCTGATCTGATAGACTCCATACGGACAATAGCATAGAGAAAATATTTAACTGAAAATGTTTGCCGTTAATTAATAGTTACTGTGTCATAATTATGCATTCAACTAATTCACATCACAGTAACATTTCCACAAACGGCACTATGTATAAAACTCCAAGGAATTACATCTTTAAAAATCGTTATACTCTTCAAAATATGAGAATTAATTCATAAATTAAGTACAATATCGAGCAGACACATGAAAGAAAAACCAAGCGTACAGTATTAATCATACAAAGCGAAATTTTTATACAAGAAAACGGATTTTAATCTGCACAGGGTTTGTTCATTAAGTTCAAGAGCACGTCTAAACGCCTGCCTTATTCACAGATCTTCCAATGGAACAACCCTCAAAATCAAGAATAACTAGACGACTCTCCGGTGAAAATAAATTACATCGTAAGCGTTAGCTAACATGAACTTAATCATAAAAATTAAAAAAGAATCCTAGAACAGCTCAACGTATAGCAAATCTCAACGAAGTTGAATAAAATGTAAATTTAATCGAGCACTTAAATATAAGTACGTCTAGCACTCGTACTAATAAATGGTAAATAATCCATATCTTACTGCTCTATCGCGCATTTCTATTTTTCGAAAAATTTAGAACACCGAGGCAAATTATGAATCCAATCGTCAGCAGTCTACTATTTCGGAAACGTAACCCCAAAATATGTCGATTTTATCGCACAGTTTTCAGTCCCAAGGTACAAACAACATGATGCAAGTGCCCACCGATAGCGTTGGCCTAAAAAAACAAGACTCCATAAGGACGAGGTATATACGAATAAGTGATCATAAACGGGTATCCATGATCCAGGGCGTCGGTCATCGCCCCCGGCCGCCACGGCCGACTGCGGTTCCTTTTTAACGCCACACTAGCACGAGATGGGGCGGAGTCCGGTAGGGAGTGGGATTTTCCAGCACGGCAGGCGTGCTCACCGCAAGACTCGAACCCGGCCCTCACTGGTGGTGGCACGTAAAATCTCTCCATTGCAATCATCCCCACTCCATCATGTTGGTCAATCCAGTGGCCGAAGTGTTGGGGGTGTGCATAACTCGCTAGACTTGGTTCGAGTATTAGGCTCGCACCTATTCCTCAGCTGTAGCACGGGGGATCGTTGCATTGTAATCCTTCACTCGGGTAAATCCATCCACTTAAGTGACGATAACTGAACGGACGCATGGGTTAGAAGTAATAGTCCTCCGGAGTCACTTTTGGGTTGATGCTGTAGATGGGCACTAATGTCCCCATTCATTCACGTTCTGCTATACCGGGCTAGCCTCTACAACAGTGGCCTCCTGCCGGTGTTTCAAGAGCCACTGATTGTTCGTGAGAAACTCTTAGTGGCCCGAATTATCATGGCAGTGAAATTAAAAGGAAAGATCATGCAGGTGCTCAATGAGACTCAAACATTTAAGCTTGAGTTCAGTGAGGCCCTAATGGTTGGCGACAGCTGCTCTGCAGTATGGACGAACACGGATGAAGCCCAGGATGGCTTTGATCTTTAAACATGTCAAACTTTGCAAGCCTCCAGATGGACAAGGTTCAAAAGCCCATCAAAAGTTAATCGCATTCAGCCAGCGTGTGAGTGAGCCTTTTTTTTCTTCGGGTAAGCGTGTTAATTTTGATGGACGCTGACTCTTCAAAAAGGCGTCAAACGTCAATCGCATCCAGCCAACTTGTGAGTGTGCTTATTCCGCTCGAGGCAGGCGGGTTAGTTTATCTTTTTTCTCTCATTTAAGTTTAATTTCCAGAAGCAGTATGGTAAGACAAGAGATATTTGCAAGCTTGAGAGCGATAGAGAGTTTTTAGTTGCTGTTATGTGCATTAGAGTGACAGCGCCTTTTCGGAGCGAATCTTAGTATGGGGCATCTGGTGACCTGCTCCAGGACCTTCCCCTGAGCCCAACCGCCGGAGCAACACCCGAACTCACCTCTTGACTCCAGTGGAAGATCTCCATCCCCATTGCGGACAGAACTGCAACTAGCAAGACTGCCGCCGGAGACGAAGCCTGCCCGAAAAATCGCCCTCTTCTCCCCCCCCCCTTCACCCCCACCCCCTGCCTCAGTCCCCCTCCCTGAACCCTCCCACGCCCACCTCAAAACCCTATCTCTCCCCTCTCTCTCAGCCTCCCGATCCTTCCCCCCAGACCCCTGCCCCCCCTAATCTCGCGCTCACTCGGTCCTCACACGAGTGAGTCCCCCCTGCCTCCCCCCCCCCTGCAGTCACCCGTGAGCATATTTCAGTTTCCGCGGCAACCCAACAGCCTCTTCATCTCGAGTCTGGCTCCAGGCCCGGCCACTCCGACCGTCGACTCATCGGAAACCCTCCCCACCACCGCTCCATCCTCCTCTTAAACCCCCCCCCAGCTCTTGTCCAAACCCTTTCCTCGCAGACCCTTCAACATACTACCCCCCACTCTTCCCATTTTCCACGATACTTTTCACAGAAAGAAGCCCTTCTCTTCATCCCTGGCAAGCTCTTGTGTTCTGTTCTTCCCCCACCACTCTCTCCATCTCTCTTACCATCCCACCGTTTGCGAATATACCCTCCCCTTAACTGCTTTGCGGGGAGAGGGTGGGAGTGAGGCTGGTCTCCCGGCCGTCACGAACTGTATGGCCTTTGGTTCAAGTCCGGATAACACCCGTCAACTTAACTGACCGATTTCCTCTTGCATAGGCACAAATAATTATTGTGCCATCTTCGTTATGCTACTATTATGTTGAAATAGCAACGATGTAGACGAGTGTGCAGAATGCAGGGATTGGATGTTCCTGGGTCAAACTCGGGTGAAGTCGATTAAGTAATTAGCATTAGCTCTGGACTTAAGCAGGGAGTATAGAAAATATTTTTATTATTATTTTTTAATATCCGTGGACTTAAGTTTTGAGGTGCTACAAGTGTTAAGTTTAGACAAAACCGTGTAACCCTAGGCCTTATTCCTCAGACAAACACAAAATCCATGCCAAACGTGGAATGCGAAACAAACGACCTTTGCTCAGTCATTCCGGCACGTTTTCAGACTGGCTACCCTGGTCATCGCTACGCAATATGTTGATTTATTTACATTGTGAAAGGCTTCCACAAATTTAAGTCCAAAGGAGTAGATACAGAGAAATAAGACATTTCGGAAGTCCTCCTAACATCCAAATAGTGATTTTTCTGACTACAACTTCAAAGAACACTACAGGTGGCCAAAGGAAAGGTATATGCTATAATTCCTGAACATGGGATATTCACAAGCCCTTGCGCTCAACACGAGGTAAGCTTCTATCACTCCTACCAAGCCAGACTCTAATCACTAATTGGAAGAGGTTGTATTGATTAGTATCACTTTTCATTGATTATACTGTATCACATGGCTGCATTATCTTGCATTAGATGGTACTAATTTTTAGGCTTGATTCTTTTAGGTGTACAAAAAATCATCTTCAGTCGGTTTCCTAACTTTATTAATTTCCTTTTGCCTTTCATCTTGGTTTGAAGACGCTTAAGTGCTGAGCGGACTTGAAACAACACCACCACAACTTCTGCTGCATTCGAACAAGGACGCAACCTTTACTCTGCCGCCATAATTTGCTTCCTCTTTCAATAAAACTTCGCTTATCAAGGGGTTAAGTGGAGTTAACCCCGTCTCATTACGCCGGCACACCTTTTTCGGTCGCCTCCGCACCAACCACTCCATTAGCCGCGGTGCCCGCTGGTGGCGGAGAGAGGCCATGATGCGGTCTATTTATTGGGCCAATGGCGCTCGAGCCTCCTCTCAACCGGAGGGAGAGCTTTTCACCCATTAGCTAGAGAGCCATTACTCCGGAGAGAGTCTTGGAAGTGGCTCTTTCATCATCGCCCCAAGAGAAAAATCATCTTCCCTTGACTGCCCATGCCTCATTTCCTTCGTGCTTCCTTATTGTTAATTAAATAAAAACGACCAGCTGTTTACGGATTCGTGTGAAAATTAAAGAATTAATTATGTAATGATTTTACGGCCTATTGTGACCACCTGTGATCCTGCATCTTTAAGTTAGTATATATTTACTACGTGGGTAATACGTTTTACTGACTTTTTTTTAGCGATATATGGTAATATAATTTAGCATACCTACCCAAATTTATATCAATTGCTACGCTATTTCTTAATTTCTCTTGAGCTTTCCTCTGAAATATAGAAGTTAATTTCTAATAAAACGATTCACTCTTCTTAAATCTGAGATGTTATTAGCACTCCTATGAAGCAGCTGCTAATGACATATTTTTTTAAATACGCTGGATTAATGAAGGAAGGGTCAAGGTTTTCATCACAGTTAAATACTATCTTATTCACGTCCCAAATACATACCATAACATAATTGTGGTCATACCGTTTCATGGGTTCCCCTCGGCAATAGATGAATTTCAAAAGTTTTCATTCACATGGAAAAGACAGTCGCGGCTATCAGCTTTAAAGAACTTAAATAAGATTAAAGTTTCACAAATGAATGCCTTTGAAAATTTGCATGGGTCCGAAACATTACTGTACCGAAAACTTAATAAATTGAAACATGATTCAATACTCGAGAGGAATTGATTTTTAAATCTTTCCTTTTCTACGGGGGGATCTCATCAGGAAAAGTTGGCATGATTTCCATGGAGATAAGAGTGATTTGTTTACTATCAATGCACTAAGTCATTTGCTTTTTTAGCGTCCGTCACTTCCCCAAGGTCAAACCGGAATATACTGAGTTTAATCCAAACACGCCACTTAATCACAGGAGAATCATCTTCTCATGCGAACGAAAGATGGATTAAAATTTTCTTTGAGTATTTTAATGGTAAAATCTACCGAGGGAGACCAAGGATGGTACGCCAATGCCAAGCAGGTAATAAGATTTATGAAGGTCCGGATAATTGAAGAGGCAATCAAAGAAGATAACGGAGAGTAGAGTTATCAATTAGATCCTACACAGAGAAGGCCATAATCATTTAATCGTTGATCGCCATTTTTTCCAGGAATAATTTTCTGTCTTTTCTCCGATGCCAATCCCAGTATTTACGATATCCGGAATTTTTGCCCTTCGGGATAAGGTTAAACTTCTGTGGGAGAAGCTTTGTTTCATTTATTTTATATAACCATGGTAGAAGACGAAAGTAAGTTACGTGGCGCGACGTAGTGGAGAATTCTTTCACAGCAAAACTGACACCACATTATTCCTACTGTTGGGATGGAGTTGAAAATTAATTCCTCAAAACGTGCAAGCTTAAGGTTCTCACTGTTAAAGTCAAAATAAATTGGAATTTTTGCCTTCATTCGAATATGTAATTCCAAATAAGCTGCTTATCAGTGACCTACTAGTACTACTACAAGAAACAAAAATTTAAATACTAAATTTGAAGATTACTCAATTACTATATTTCTAAATGAGTACGATTCCAGAACGAGGAGCCTCATGAAGCGATATTTCTATTTAAATAAATCATATATATAATGCAACAACTGCAGTTTTTCGTTAATGAATAAAAACATACGATAGGTTAGCACCTTTATACTATTGTCACGTGTTTTTCCCGAAAATATTACCTTCCTATATCCATGTACCTCGAAATTGTCACGGGTATACGGCAGGAAAAATATTTATTTTCACGAACACATTGAATAGGCATTAAAACTGGTGGACAAGTACTGTGTATCCATAGAGGCAATATTATTTTTTTCTACACTTCCCATTTCTTCCTTTTCGCCCACATACTTTAAAGTTATGAAAAAATGCGGATGGATGGGAGTGTCTTAACGATATCGAAGAGAGGAGGACACATTTCTCTTTAACTGGCACGGAGATGAATAAATTACTTTAAAACCATTTTACGATGGAACCACTTCAAGTCATTCTTCCATGTATAAGGAAGCACTATCAGCACACATTATTATCCACGATGATCACGGAGCAGCACGTGCATGCCACCGTGCACAACTTCGTGATTCTCCTTAAACTAATCTAAGTTTGCCCAAGGCGCACATGCGGGAGCGGTTAGGCTTTCACTCCCAAAGTAATACAAAAAATTGCTACTCGCGGCGCTCGCGCTGTGTTCACTTCCCACAAGCATAAGCGAGGGTACGCACTACGCACCCTCTCAAGCGAGGTGACATTAACCGTCGCCGAAATAAAGTGACGCCATTTGACACTCGTGAACTTCCTCCCTTTATTGCGTCAGTAATTATGCTGAAGGGCGAGCGGGAAAGACGCAATCACCCGTTCCCCAATTGGAAGGGTGCCCCCTCACCCACTCCCACGCCCCTCTCGAGACGTCATAATGCTTAAAGCTGTACCATTCATAACATGCGGTGCATCAATGAGTTGGCGTCAACTCTTTTATGAGACGGACAACGACACCACGCCAACGGATTTCCATGCCAAAACGTGAGTATAGCCCATTTATTCCATTTCCCACTACATTCTCCATAAATAAGATGCATTATAGTATTTTCGAATGAGAAACAATAAAGATGTGTTGCCTATAGATAAATCTCACGCCTTAGTTAACACTGAACGGTGGTCAGTTTTAAAATCCCGTACAAAATGTAAATTTGACAGAAACTAGCTGAGATAACCAGAAATTCATTTTCCCCTGGAAAACAGTATGGCGTAACTACGATTCTGAGTGGTAAGCATAGACTGTATCATGTAAAAACGTACGTAGCATGTTATTTATTGGAATTCAGAAAAGAAAATCGCCAGAAAAGACCAATTAAAGAGATATCAACATACATCTTCTACAAGTAAATGGATTCAACATCAATGCTCTGATATACATATCACAGAAGCGGGCATTACTATGTATGCTATACTATCGGGAAGTAGCTATTCTTTCGAAAGGATAAACGTTAGTAATTTTATTTACTACTGAAAATCGAATAGACTTACTTGATCCTTTACGCTAGTTTTATCACTGCGTAAATTTTTCTACGCAAGCAAACGGACGACTTTTTAAAACGGCGTAAATTTTTCTACGCAAACGAACGAACGACGTGTTAAAACGGCGTGCCGCTAAGCTAGCCCTAAGCAAGCCTAAAAGGTGTGTTATAAACATTGAGGTAGATGGTCAACTGATGGATGGTTCTACCTCAATGGTTATAAAGGACTTCTTCTCGGGACGCCGTAGGTACCCTTTCTCGGTTCGCGGAAGAGGATTACCTCGACCCTTCCTCGCAGTGCGGGACCCACTCACAGCAGGGGTCCGCGGTCAGTTGCTTGTTGATGCAGTGGAATAACAAACTTAAAGGTTTTTGTGTAATTGGCAAATTGAGCAATATAAGTGCATTTCTTATGTTTAGCTCTACAAATGAAAATTTTAAGCGGAGCTCTACCGTTATTTTTAACTTAGTTCGTGTGTAAAGGAATCTCCGAACTAATTTTTGTTAGTTATTTAGTTGGTTAGTGAGTGATTTTTTCGTGGTTTTATTTAGTAAGGGAGTTATTATGTTTTTAGATTCAACAACTGAATGTTATTTTTTCATAAGAGTTGACGGCCATATTTTTCGTGAGTTTCAATGTTTATTTTTCCCTGTAATTACTCATTCTAATTTAATCATGACAGATGACTATTTCAGCTCTGTTTTCGTTGGTCAATGGTTTCCGCCTAAAGAATACAGTGATTCCTGGCAGTCCTTGGAAACCCGAGGTACACAAAAGTTTAAGGTATAACATTCGCTTCGAAGAATTTCTTATTCCTAAAATCGGGTGTTTTGTAATTGAAAATAACATTTTTGTCTTGCAGGGTACTATATTAACGTATATATAGATAAAAAAATTTACGAAACCCGATATATCGTGTTACGGTAGATTAGAGTATGAACACAAAGTATGGATCATAGACTGTACAACGGACAGATAGCAGTAATAGATCATGTTAGCAGAAATGAAGAATGTATATTTAGGCTTTTTTTTACAAATTATTAAGAGATTTCGATAGCTAGTGTAGCTACTTTATTTATTCGCTAATTTATTAGACTTAACTTATAAGTAGTACTAATATCACGTCTAGAATGCTTCCTGTTTAACTTTATTATTTGTGTACACTTGCGTAGATGCGAAACACTTATCCGATCCAGTTTCCTAAAAATTTGGAATTCATCATAAGACACAACATATTTCTCTTGGGCCTTCGCCTTGAAATAGAAAATTGTCAAATAATTTGCAAAGTGCTAGTTGCCGGGATAGCTAGCTAACTTCTGGAGGGAGGGAGGGGTAGATGGCGGCCATCACTACCGTCAATAATCGTCAACTAATCGATTACCGAACAATAATTATGAATTGAATAACAATTGACAATTGACCCTTATAAAAACAAACCCTTGACACTTAAAACAATAATTGACGCTTGAAAAAAATTGACAATCGAGTCGATTACCGTAATCGACATCGATGTACTGAAATAATCGATCAATTGTAAAAATAATTGAATCGACGATTCAATTAATCGAATAATCGCACAGGCCTAATACTGGCTATGCAAAGAAATTTTAGTGGAATTCGTCAGGGAAGTGGCATTTCCTGAAATGTGGACCAGTCGCGAAAGGGTTAAATGACATTTCTTATAAAAACTCAAACTCTACGGATGAAGTTTTCTCGGATTTTCAACCGGGTGGAAAATTCCATAGTTGCTGTTTCGAAGTCCGACACGTTCCTCGCCATCAGTGATATCACCCATCATCATATCCCTGATGACGAGGATCGTGTTTCGAAACTTAGAAAGGTCCGCAGCTACGGAATTTCTCACCCCGTTGGTAATCCGAGAAAACTTCATGCAGATAATACGCCGAGCCGGTAGAGTACCAGATCCTTCATCTCCAACTCTCAGGCCTTGACCCATCGCTAAGAGATGAAAAGTCTAAGAAATTAGAAAAATATAACGGGCTGAGGGTACGTTCCAAGAAAAAAAAATCGCATTCAAGCTCCATCGGAACACGGAACCATTAGATATGCGAATGACTGGAAAATATCAACAGAACGAATATTCGTAAAATTAGATAAATACGTTGGAACTGTGTAGGATTTGGTTCTTTCCCGGCGTATGCTGTGAGTGAAGTCTTCTCGGGTCTTCCACCAGGTCAGCTATTTGTATGCCGACGTTTCGATGACTGCTATAGCAAAAGATACGATTGAAACGTCGACAACCAAACTGACCAGGTGGAAGACCCGAGAAGACTTCACTCACGTCGGAACTATATTTTTTTCAATGTAATTTTAAAAACTGATTCCAAGATTTCAAAGCACTCGTAGCTCTCCGAGAGCAGATCAATTAATACTTTTGCCTCGGGACTGGAAAACAAACACTGGATCCCGATTAGCGAGCGGGACGGAGGAAAAACGCGAGCCAGACGCAAGTCTCAGAGGGTGAGAGTTTTAAAGACGTCGCTTTATGTGGGCAGGGGGCGGGAGAAACGTGGCCCCACACCCCCTGCCTCGCACGTCACCTCCTCCCACTGCTGCCTCCGCCCTTACACACCTCTCCATTGCTCACACCCACCACCCTCTCCCTCTCATTCACCTTTCCCTGTCACCCATCCCTCCCGCCTTCGACATCCACCAAGTCATCCTCCACGCCCAACGCCACGCCCCCTCCTTCCGCTTCCTCGCCGCATCCTCCTCTCCCAACCACCCCGCCCCACTTCCTCCCCCTTACACCTCCTCCCTCTTCTTCTTCGGTGGACATAAGTGAGGGGTGAGGCTGGAGAATTTCCTCGGGGGTGAAAAATCAGGCATTCATTCGTACCAAGTTCGATTCCTGTGTTCCGCGTATGCGTACTTTCTTAATCGCTTACCATCCCGACTATCTGTAGTTCATTTTATTCCATGGTTAATAACTTAAATAAATACTTGTTTAACAAAATGACTTACGTTACGGCAACTCGTGCCATTATCAAGGTTAACCTTGATGATGGCACAAATTGGTTGCATGGTTGGTTGGACCTGTGTTTCAACGAGTTGTGCCATCATTACGGATGCCCTTGATAATCGCACTAGTTGCCGAAACCTTGGTTGGTTTAAAAAATGTTCTCCGGAAATTTACAAGCATTTTATTTAAATTGTCCCTCATTTCCACAAGTTGACGCCTGTTACTGTAAAATGTGTTTATCCATAGTGTTTCCTCCACCTGAACCAACAGTCTAGAAACCCATAATCCAGGATCACAACTTTATGCTTCTTTTTCTACCCGAGGAACGCAAGACTGAAGGGGTAGATGTCTTTGTAAGTTTAATTCTGATGGATGAAGTGCAGCGGTAGACTTGAGAACTTTTAAGTGCCCACTGAAGGGCGATGCCAGCTGGCTCCTCAACTATCATCGTTAGTTGCAATATTTGGGGTATCAAACACCATCAATTCATATTGAGAACTGTGTACGACTAAGTATCATCTCAGGACTAAGATTGAGACATAAAATTCTTCAATCCGATGGTCGACTTTATCGTTGCAGGTGGAACTTAACAGAATTCGAAGTCCAAAAGAGGGCGACATTCACGTATGATGACCCTGCTCTCCCGCCCATGGTTTCTTAGAACGATCTTGTTCTGAGAAAATTGTACCGCTTGGGTTTAGTTGAACATGCTGGGAAGCCTCTACCTGATTTGAACTGAGGACCACCATTCAGTGATTCAACGCTTTATCTACTATACTACAACTCAGTCAGACTATATATCACAGCCGTAAATCGTTCACTTTGGGATACTTTTTACAGTTTAGCAAGAACAGTCTCGTTGTCTTAAGAATACGATACTAGTTGCAGTTTCCATGAAACCTATCGTACTTAACCGCATTCTTCAAATATATGCCTTTCGACATTCAAGGGCATTGGAAGTTTTTTTTCTTTGCGGGAGGAAGTGAACACCCACGTGGGCTGAGGTTAGTTTATTTAAGTTTATTTCCGTAGGCATTGGCGGTTGTTTGGCGAACACAGGGCTCAAGTAATCCAAACAAGCCCTAGTCCAAACCGTTGTGATAGGTGTGTTGAATGCAAGAACAAAGTACTCAATGAAAAAATAGCTAAATTTATCTTAACTCTTTTTCCAAGAGAAAGCCATTTCATTCGAAACACCTCCATGCATACTCACACGAACAGTGTACATTATACATGCAAATTCTCAATCCAGAAACGGCATACTGGGAAGCAATGGAGGAAGAAGAAATATCGGATGTACAGTACTATAATTAAGGTAGTCTACCAGTCAAAGTAGTTTTAAATGGAAGTAAGTAAAAGTCCTCCAACTTTTTATGTGTGCAGAACGTTATCTACCAAGTATTTCTTTCTTCATCTCAGCATACGCCCTACTCTTCTTCATCCCGTCCATTTATTCTATCCTCTTTCTTGGCTTTCTCCGCTTACCTAACATCCCCCCATCATTCACAGCTTTATTTAACCCTTCGCTCCCCATTGCATACTCTAACCACCTACTTTGCCTCTTCCTAATCTCATCAAGAAGTTTCCTTTCCCCACCAACTATATCAAGCTCTTCCTCGTTCTTCAGGTTTGAAATTATCTCTTCCTTCAATATCTTCCAGGGGGGATATTACGGAACTCTGGGCGTTAAATAAGGACTGCGTTAAATACCGACTGTCCTGGCCTGAATATATCTACCCTAGTGATTACGGAACTCAAGCTAGAAGTGTTGAACAGGGTCGTTATTCCCATAAAGACAGAGTTGTGACAAATTCTTCGTTCAAGTCCGTGCAACTCTCTCTGAATATGTATCGACCAATGAAATGCTTTACGTTCCTGTGTGGAACAGTGAACCAATGCATGAGACGTCATATCAACGAAAACCAAACATGAAAAAAATAAGTATCGTTTAGCGACGGTCGTCGCCAGGAATGTAAATAAACATTCTTGATTTTTATGATGCAGGTTGAGTATGTTTTTCAATCATTATTTCCTGAAAGAAGTTTTGAATTATCTTTATTATTACGTAATTGCTACTTTCGTGAGCTACGCTGGTGGAAATAAAGAGTGAGAAAACCATTCCGAGTGTATGCTTCGTGCAGTCGAAAAATAAAGAGAATTTTTTCGACTAATGTGCAGAAAAAATGAGTTTACACAATTTGCATAGATTTTGTTTTTAAATCGGTGCAATTTGTGTATGGTACTGATAAATTAGTGTGCATTTATGTGATAATCGTGCGCGAAAACGATCGAAGAGTGTCTAAAAGTTATTAGACGTGCTGCCTCCAAAAGTGTCATTTGATTGTCACCGTACAGAAACTAGTGGAAAGAGCATATCAAGCGTTTAAGAAGTAAGCATCAACAGTTTTTATATTTCTTGAACGTGTAATTATCTGTCTGGAGAGTTTACATTTGAGGAATGTGGGTTTGAAAGTGACAGTGACACCTATTTTTGAAATAAGACACTATGAACCTACATCTTACAGGGGTGATATGAGCGGAAGGGATAATTACTCTATAGAAGACGATGAAATATTAGTTTTTGCCTCTTCGTATAACCTTTTATTGCATGAAATACGAGTAGTATCAATCAAATTTACACCAACTTGTATGCCAAAGCTCAGCCGTATGCTGCCCCGTCGGAAATGCTCTCGGTCTCAGCACTCAATATCCTTGAAACTCGGAAATATTTGGTTTGTTTTTAAAACGGTACAAAGTGTATATGAGAATGATAAATTAACGTGCATTTCTGAGAGAATCGTGCGCGAAAACGATCGAAGAGTGTCTAAAAGTTTATTAGGTGCTACCTGCAAAAGTGTCTTTTGATTGTCACCATACAGAAAATAGTGAAAAGAGCATATCAAGCGTTTAGGAAGTAAGCAACAACAGTTTTTTTTATTTCTTGAACTTGTAATTATCTCCCCAGAGAGTTTGCATTTGAGGAATGTGGGTTTGAAAGTGACAGTGACGCGTATTTTTGAAATGAGAAACTATAAAGTCACCTACACAGCGGACAGGTAAGTTTCCCCAATAAAAAGGCAAACTTTATGCTTTTCTGTAGGCTCGTACCAATGGAAATGTCCTCCTGGCCAAAGTTCTTTGTATTTCCAATCACTTTTCTAGCACAGCACACACATAGTGAATGCCTGACATAGAATCATACCTTTCTACAATCCCTTAAGAGGGTTGCCAGGATATTATGCGAATGTAACATTTTGAACTGTTCTTTACCTCCGGATTCAAATAAGTATTTGGTACTCCTACGTTGTGGAAAGTGTGGAGAGATTATGTGAGGATAGAAACATGTAAACTGATGCTTGATACAAACTAGGGCAACAATTAAAGATAAAAATTCGTACATGGCTTCGATTTTGACAGTGAAACCTCAATAACAAAGACAAGGGAGATGAACCTCTCAGGTATGCACCAGCATGAGTGAGTAAGTTTGTAGGCGTGTAACTTCGAGGAATTCCTTATTGGAGTGTTCCTGGGCAAATCTGGAACGGAGATCCGAGAACTCGAAAATGAAAAAAGGAGCAGAATCTCCTTCGGTGATACATTATTCAGGTGAGGGTCTGAGCGGATGAGAGCGAGTTGACGTGATTGCCTCGAGACGCGATTTCTTTTGAGCAGCAGGGACGACGCGCGGGAGGAATGGCAAGTGCTTGTCGCGCAGGAAGAGAGGCATGAAGGGAGGATCAGACGAGACGCAGAAGGGGATACTTCATAACTGAAAATGGCGTACCTTTGCGGGAGCGGAAGAGAGAGTGACAAGAGCTGCGAAGGAAGAGTGAAGATTTGTAATTAAATCCGGGGTGAACGACTTCGCAGAATTTCTTCTAAAATCTATTTCACGAGAGAGTACTGTTTTTTTGACTCTCCCAAAAAAATATGGTTACTTCCTGTGAACAACTTGGGCGTACCGTTTTTCCATGGACCGGTGAAGCACATAAAAAGACCTAGAAGATTTATTCCACGTTTCCCGTGCTCATATGAGAATATATTAATTGAAGCCCCCATTCAGATTTAATATTTCCTGATGATTCAATTAATGAAGCTTTGCTGCTCCACATAATGTACAAATTTATTTGCGACAGCTAACGATACATTTTATATATCATCTTCTGGCCGGCCAGAAACCGAATGTGAATATATACTTGTGGAACAGCATAGTTTCACACTGATTCATTATGCAGTTCCACAAAGTCACGCCTCAGCGTCTAGTTAATATTGCCTCCAAAACCACCGTCGCAAGATCTAACAATAAGTCGCTGGTCGAACATTTGACCTAACATGCTCACATGAAATGGAGAAAAATTGAATTTTATAACATTTATTAATTGTGAAGGTTGCATGTTCTAGGATTCACCGCATGTGTTGCTGATGTGCGAAAACACTTTAGTAAGCGTTCAAACAGGCTTCATATGGTCGAAGAATACGAGTTTGGAGTATTTCAAGATTATCTGGAGCGGAGATAGGAGAACTTGAAAACAAAGGAGAAGGTTCCCCCTCGGAGATACATTATTCAGATGAGAGTATAGGTGGACGAGGGCAAGTCAATACGATTGCTTCGAGACGCACTCCGACCTGAAGACGCCAGCTGAAACGCTGGCCGAGCTACTGTCTCCTATCAGCAACCTACGCCCCCTACAGTGTACATACTGCGGAATCCTTCGCGCTATCTTCTTTCACTTTACTGCATCAAGTATAATTTGAATAAACTAAATAGACGTTGCTTCTATCATTTAGATCTAAGAACCTAACGCATATCCCCATTAGCAGGCGAGCAGCAGCTATGGGATTGATTATTTGTAGTGGCTGTTTACAGTAATATTTACACCAGCATTTAAGGTTCGTTGTTTTATTCAAATAATTTTCGCTGTGTAAATTAGATAAATATTATGAAACATTCAGCACTCATTTCCCATTCATTGTGGCGAAGGAAGATCTAAATAAGAATGAAATCTGGGGGGAACGACTTGAAGGATTTTCTTCTTCAAGCTATTACGCGAGGGAATACCGTTCTTGAGAGGCCCAAAAATAAAGGACGGTCATTTCCTGTACATCGCTTGACGTATACTACCGTTTCGTCGGGAATCGATAAAATTTGCAAACAGACCAAATTGGGATATATTGGCTTACGTAACATGTTTTTCCAACGCCTGCTACCCTTTCGTCCCTGGAAAACGCCCGTAAACGTCAATTCCAGTTCTAAGCTAACAGTAGAATGCTGTAGTTTATACATTTGATAGGATAAAATTTCAAAGGTTGCCCAAAAATATTCTAAAGGAAACATGCTATCAGGTTATCACAAAAAGAAAAACAAACTTCCGAAAACTTTTTTCATGGTCCTTAAAGGATAGATGAAGACACCTATCGCATAATGTCTCGTGACGGATCCAAGATAGCCGACGGGCACTCGGAGAGTCAGGTCTCATCAAAGCAGCCTCGCGGGGGATTCTCGAGAGAAGTGAGGGGTGACTACGAGGGAAGAAGGACGAAAGGGATGAGAGAGAAGGAAGGAAGGGCTAGAGAGAGAAAGAGAAACGGGGAGGGCTGAGTTCACCTCCCAACACCAAAGCCGCGTAAGTTCTGTCTGCTCGCCGGAAAGCCAACTCGCAAGGTCCCTGACATTAGCTAAGTAAGGAGAAGGAAGGGAGGGAGGGCGGCGGAAAGACGGTCGCCATGGGGACAGGGGGTGGTTGGAGGGGAGGAAGGGTCTGTACGGGAGGGAATGCGAGGGGGGGGGCGAGGGCTGGTGGTGCACGTGCCGCGGAAACTAACTCTACCCCAGACGCCTCAATTTCCTGCACACCCCCTCACCTTCCCAATGTCCCCCTCCTGCACGCACCCATTACGTGGAACCCACCCCAACAACAACAACTCCTCCTTCCATGATCGTACGAGCACTCTCTCTTCCCCTCCCTCGTACACACGGGCTGGTTCTTACGCCATGTCAACGTCTGGTCTTTCTTGCAGTTCCCCATAAATGAACCGCAAACCCATTACCTTCACCCCATAGCGTGTCTCCCGCATAAAAATGAAAATAAAACGCTCAGGGTCGCCAGCCTGGTCGGTAAAGCACCAGCTTAGCAACTCAATGTTTGCTGGTTCGAGTCCCGCTTCAGGCAAGAATGCCGAATTCATCTTAGGATAAACATATTGGCTTAGACGGTAAGATATAACCTAAACTACTGTGTGACCTAAAACCGAAGTTTTACAACTTCTTACTTTTATAGGAAAAGGGGAAGGTTGTCATAGCGAAAATGGTCGATCATTGCGATTTAAAGTTTATTAAATTTAGGAAAAAAATTAAACATTCTAGTGCTAAAGTGAAGGTTTCTCGGGTTTCACACCGGGTAAGATTATTTAAATGGATCAACGTTTCGATGGTTGACTCAGCCATCTTCATCAGGATAATTAGTCGAGCGAGGATGCTGGCGGTTATATATATAGTCGCAGATGCCTCATTGTTGTGGGAGCCGTTACGAGTTCTTTGAATTTCGTCAATTACTGGGCGCCAAGTCCTACTTAATTTGAAGCCGTTATCTCTATTGATGTTATTTTGCTCCATCTGTATCAATATCGCTTCTTTCGTTATTCTTTCCCAATATTTGGACGCCCGGGAAAGTAGTGTGGAATTTGGGAAATCGACACGATGACCATGGCCAAGTCTATGCTCTGCTAATGCAGACTTTTCCGGTTGGAAAAGCCTAATACTTCTTCCATACACTTTTATTATTTTCTTAATGGTTCTTCCTGTCTCGCCAATATACGCCTTACCACACTCTCATGGTATGCGGTATACCCCTGTTGTTTTCAGGCCGAGGTTGTCCTTACAGGTGACCAGGAATTTTTGAAGTTATAATTCTTTGCGCCCGTTGGATACTTTTGGGATGGGATGTTGGTCGAGAAACCGCGTCACGGTCTTTTCCGCGTCACGCTCTTTTTTGGGTGAGAAAAATCCACAATTGTACTCATTGATACGAATTCCTGGGTATTTCTAATCGAGCTAAAAGGATGAAATTTTCAGGGAAGGGTTCAAATTTGGTGTCGAGTCAGGAAAAAATCGAAAATCCCAATATATTTCATTGGTTTCGAGTCCAGATAGGATTTTGTTTTTTAATGGGTTTAAATGGGAAAAACGAATAATTTACGTGTAGAGTAATTTTCATTCATTCATTAAAATATGAAATAATTTAGATACAAGTTTCATTCTTTGACTGAAATGAGACCAAAAGATCAATGCATTTACTTCTTGCAACCGATGTTTCTCTATCGATCGATAAATTGAAATATTTGAAGTTTAAACGCAAAATTAATGCAAATTTCGATCTTTTTTCATTTTCGTTGCTAAGCAATTTTTTCATTGTTCCAGAGACTTCCAGTATCTTATACGCGTGCTATAAAGATTAAACTTAAAGGAATATAACATTCTCCGTGCGTATTTCAATCGCTTTTAACGATATTATGCCTTAGAAATATACTTTTTACAATGTTTTATAATTATATACATAAACTGTTTCGTAGCTTTGACACTCCTCCATTTGCTCATGCCTACGAAATCCGTTGGGATCGCTCCAGATTCCTCTATTTTGCTTCTGAAACACTCTTTACACCTTATTCCGGGTTTCCCTCTCTCTGTTTTTCCAGGAAACATTAATCCTTGCACCTACTTTCTGAAATGTACCTCGAAACTCCATTCTACAAGTCAAAACCATGTAAAATGATAATGTTCTATGATGCATTATCTTTTGGATTTTGAAATTATGAATTCAAGTACTACGCCATGTGTTTAATATGTAAATTATAATAATTGAGATCAGCAAAAATAAAATGAAATGTGAAAATCCATAGCATTTACTTAGCTCATATTGATTGAATTTCATACTGCCAAATAACTGTAATCATGTTTAATTACAAATATTTACTTCAAAATTGCTCAATGGCATGAAAATAAAAGGAAAAATATAGCAATTACTAAGAAGAACAAAGTACATATGTCATGGGACCATTCGTTTTATGCTATTATCTCATTATTATATTCTTAGGTCAAAAATTGACCCAGCTAAAATAATTTCCAAAAGAAGTAAGACCTTATTGCATTCGTTTTTAATGATTTACAATGTACTATCATACACTTTTCCCCTTTTGCTTGCAAACTGCAAGCACCCATTTACTCGTTTTGTACGTTCGAACTTTAAAAAGAAGTTTTGTTTAAAATAACAATATATCGAAGAGAAATAAATTGAATAATAGAGAAAAAATGTCTTTTATTTCATTTATATATCCTGTCTGCCTGTGTGTGTGAGCGTGTGTGTGCGACCGGCCGAAGAAGTATAACTTCCACCGTCTGGTCCGACGCAGACCACGTTTTTTTTAGTTTAGCAGGGGGTTTATGTATCGTTTACACTCTGTGTCGTTTTAATACGAGTGAAAGATTCACTGGAAGCGTCGAGTGATTGTTCTCGCGATATGCTTTTGTGAGTAAAATATTGCGAAAAAATATTATTTAAGGGTAATGCGATGATGAAAACAAAATTTATGAATATGTAAGTGAAAATGGCTATGGAAAAAAGAAGAAAAATGTTATCCTGAGCAGAGGATCGAGTACCTACTGCTCCACATTCCACGACCTTACCCCTGGACTACCTAATCCTTGGTACTAACGCAGATAATAGTTTTTAAACCCGTATTTAATTTTCATAAATTTAGACTGGATTCTTATGACGTTATCGTGAGGGCTAGGAAGTAGCGAAAGGTATCAATCATATCAATCTTCAGGCAATTTTAATGGCTACAACATGAAATGGTCAAAATATACTATCTATAGATAAATATAAACATCATGACACAACGAATGACAAGGAAAGCAAAACACCACTGTTTTATTGGAAGAAAACGTGGTTAAACTTATAATACCTAAAGATAAATTTCTATAAAAATTTTAAGGACTTCAAAAATATATTGGGAATAAATGTAACAAAAGGTTAGCCTATAAGAAGGAAAAAAGCACATTATATATCTTTAACAGGAACGAATAACCTAAGGAATATTTCGTTTCTGTTATCATTCGTTGTGTTATCATGTTTATATTTCCCTAATATCGCCGACCTGCCATCTTTGATAACTTACTTAGGTATGCCCGGAAGAGTTATCTGGGCGGAACCCTCGATTCGAGTGAAGGCTCACTCGAACGTTGGTAGGTTGGGGTAGTTCATTCGCGCCGTTTGAGTGAAATTTTCAATCAAAGGGCACGAGTGAAAATGTTTCACTCGAATGTAGTGATTAGACTGCTTATTTTACTTGAGTACGGGTGAAAGAGGCGTTCACTCGAAGCTCGAGTGACATATTTCACTCGAATACTTTTAGAGAGTAAGCATAGAACAGATTATACTGAAAAACTGTTCAAACAAGGCACAGCCCCTCACAATGAAAAATAAGCGATAATACGAACCAATATGGATACGTAAAAACGCAATAGTGACATTTTCATAGCCAATGGATTCTATTATTTAAACAAACAGGTAAGATCTTAAATACGAATGTAATGATGATTCTAAGATACCTCTTAAAACAAAAGTCGATAGTTTCCAATTGAAGGAGGATATTTTTGGCCATTACTTGTAACTACATAGTTGTATAGTGTATTGTATATTTACAGCTTACCCTAATGCTCTCTGCTTCTCATTCTTATCTCGTACTGGTTCGTTCATTCAATTGGATATGAAATTATATCATCCTTTATGTCATCCTGTTAGTGACAACACCTCATTAATAATTTTGACTTCAGAATACTCTTCAAAAGGATGACATAATTTCATATCCAGTTAAATGAACGAATGAGTACGAGATTAAAATAAGAAGCAGAGAGTGTTAGGGCAAGTTATAAAGACACAATGCTGAAGGACACTGAGGGGAGCAAAGCTAAGATCGCTCAGCCTTTGACTTGGAGCACCCTCAAATGAAAAAAATGATCATCCTGTTCCTAGTGAAAAGGAATCCGCAGAGAGTTCTTCCACGAAAGTGTTTTACTACCGGACTCAAATTAACTTCGAGGAAAATCGTCGGTCACGCATGTGAACGCGACCTCACATGCGTGACCGCTTCAAGCCACGAGAGTCGCCCGTCTTCCTGAGCCGCCAGACGTCAAAGGGCGCGACACTTCCTCCCTCGGCTGCCACGGGCTCAACGGAGTGGAGGGCGAGCGGATAGCTGCTGCACCAACAGCGCAACCGAGGAAACGGCGGCGGCGGCACCTTATATACACACACACCATAACCCCTTCGAGCAGCTCCCTCTCGCTTGATATCTTGGGATGAGCACCACCGCAGGTGACTATCGTGGGAGGAGGAAAGGGAGTAAAACAGGTTTCTTCCCTCTCTCCCGTCAGTGCCTTCACAACCCCTTCCCACAGTTCCCCACCTCCTTCGTCTTTTATCTTTTCGAGGGCGGTTTCTGGTCGGGAGACAAGAGGAGGGAAAGAGAAAGGAGTGAAGAGTGTGCAAGGATGAGAAAATAGTGGGTGGAGCTGAGGGGTTGCTCAGCGGCGAGTGTGACGTGTTACCGTTAGGCCGCAGCATTACGTCGCGTTCTCCACCCTCATCGTGGTCCACCAAACTTTAACATGTCCGGAGAATGGATGACTTCGAAAGAGGCATTCACCCTATAAGTCTATGGATTCGGGTCGGGAGTCTTATCTTTTTGTACTGCACTAGAAACCCTTATCTCAGAAGAATTTTCTTCAAAATGATGCAACCAGCTTCGTCCTAAATCGATTCCTAATCTCAACACCGAGGTTTCGGTGCCGAAAGCAATATTTAACTATTCCAAACATGAGCTCGTATCTGAACAATTTTTCGGACGATTATATACCATAATTGCGTACATCATAAGAGCACGTTCACTTACGACATTATCTCCGATTAGGACAGTGACATATGCATTCTTGATCGCTCAAATACGTTGGATCCACGAAGAAGATATTTTCTTCTTTTTTCCCCAATACTTGAAAAGAACTCTGATACATAACTCATTCAATTTCGGTACACAGTCTCAGCTGCTTTATTTTATCTCCGTGGAAAGCAATCGGTAATCTGCTCATTCAAGTTTATTTGAATGATATGAAGACTCCGATTACTTGAACAAATTCATTGATGTTGACTTAAGTGGATTGCCTTATCTCGAGTACACAGCCGCGTTTATCTCGTTTTTTTAGCCAGAAACCGATACCTGTATATTCTTGAATTTACACATTCCCGTTTTTTTAATCCGCAAACCCAATGACTAAAGGGTAAAATATTTAGGCTAAAACATGAATATTCAATGGAAATTCAAGAATTAGAACCACGCCCAACAACATTTCTCGTCCCACAAGACTGCCTTTTAATACCGCCATAATAAATATGCAAAATTATGAGCAAATGCCTTAATTCTTAGAGTCTGATGTGCTTCATTTAAAATTGGCCCGCGGCGAAAGAAGGCGTGGTCAGATTAATTATATACAAATATTTTCGAAACATTCAAGGAGACAAACGTCTTCTTCATGCCATACAATCTCATCAAAAGAATAATATGAAGTTATCCATTAGCTCAGGAATGATATAGTTTGCTTTTCCAGTTGAATTTGCCATTTAACTATGCCATTTTCCACGAATTTCATATAAATACACTATTAAGTACGTTCTATACAGCAGTGGGCAGCATGAATACGTTCATATGAGTGACGGCGAAGATTAAATCGGACCTAGGACGATTACCATTTTTTACAACGGCGAAGGATACGACGCAATGTAAAATTATGCATGAATAAAAACATAGTTAAGCAATCCAATCTCAAGTTTATTGCCTCCTTAATTCAATACTTAAAATAACAGTTATAAAATTAACATTTGCGAGAGGCAGGCTAAGAGGTATAAATTGGATCTCACGGCACGCATTTCGAAAAGAGATCGGATTCCAGAATGCTATCGCCATTTTCTATTTCTACTGTGGTTTTAAGAACTGCACCTTTTGCTCGAGGACTCTCTCTATTCCATCTTCACGCCTCGTCGAAATTTGAAACGGCAAATAAATATAATCCCACGGTCCAGAATAAGACTTTTTCTCGCCTAGTTCTAAAGCGAAAAGAATTCTCACGCTCAGGGTAATAAGGACCGCTTCCTTTCTCTTTTAAGTCAGTGATGCCCAAGAAAGCTCCTCTTCCCGAAAAAATCATGCAGAGCTAAAGCTTAGCATGAGATGATCGTAGAAACCAGCGAATTTTAATTGGTTAAACTTTGCGCTCAACATGAGCACCAAGCCAAGTGAGTTCTTGTTCCCAAAAAAACAAGCGGAGCTAAAGCTGAGCATGAGATGTTAGTAGGCATCAACGAATTTCAAATCTGAAATCTTGTGCTCAACATCAGCGCCGACTGGCTTACCATGCGACAGAATCAATATATATAAATTCCGGACGTAAATAACAAGTTTTTTTTACTAATGTGCCCCAACCTTGGATTTTCCACTGCCCGCACTTATGTACTACATCGTCACTTTCTGGAGAACACTGACCTTCCCTTCCGATCGTGACGCTACTACAAAACACTTCTGAATGTCGATGCCAACGTTGCGATGACTGGTGGTTTGGATTCAAGGTACATACAAATTGACTCGAAGAAGAGAGAAAGGCGAGAGAAATCGGAAGGTGAGATGGCAAGAGGGACGACGAGGATGAAGAGAATGACAGGTAGAAGAGGCGAGGAGGAGGAGGAGGTAGAGGATAGCGTCGCGGACGAAGGGACCGCAGGTGTCCGCTCCAAGTCTCCCGTATCCGAGAGCCTAGGGTGCGAAATCCATAGTGACGCATACGTTTAAATAAAGATTCGACGACAAATGGTACGGTTTTAAAGACCTAATACACACACGGGGCACGTGCGGGAGGAGTAGAGTAACGGGAAGTCCCGGAAGCATTTCCTAAGAGAATTTATATCCAATATCAATCAAAAAGATGCCGCCACGAGATATCCTCTCTCCCTCATCACTCGAATGATTAATTAAACCCGAAGTCACGGACCCGAAATATATTTCATTTCCCCGGAAGTTACGTTACCATATTAATACCATGCGCGTTCGCAACACGTCTGAGAGGTCGTCTGCTCTGATTGCTAACGCAAGTACTACTACCTAAGATACATTTTGTGCTGCCGCAAAGTGAAGTTTTCACTCAGTTCAGTTTATTTAACGTCCTTTTCTATTTCAAACTGGAGATTTCCCAAATTGAAAGAGTGTTCATTTAAAAAACAAAACTGTGGTCTTGATGGCCAGAAGATGCTTTTTCAGAGTGAAACCGGTCGGATATTTTAATAAAGGGGGAAAAGTACAATATTAAGTTATTACAATGGTATATAGTCACGTTCACGAAGTCACGCCTGAAATCATAAAATTTATTAAAAAGGCTAATTCAAAGAACTTTAGAGCTGTATAACTTTAGCGGTCCTCACCAGCTGAGGAGGGAGGCATGCGAGTGTACGGCATTGACGTGAACAAAACCATTCACTTGGAATGAGATATGAAGCACGATACACAACCCCGAAATCGCGCCGAGTTTCAGGCCGCTAAATCACCCAATTGAACTTTGTAAATTTGTGATGGGTTTGCGGGATTTCTACCGCGTGTGTCCATTTTGTAGACAACAGTTTCGCCCAACATGCAGTGGGCTTCTTCAGGTTCGAAGTGTGTTATGCAGATTTTGACCGTCTATTTATACACTACCTTGTCATCTTTGATACGTTCTGATTGGCCTTTATATTGAGTGTTGTCATTGGCTGATTTTTGGAAGAAGCGCTTCCAAGTGTTTGATCTTCCAAAAATCAGCCAATGACAACGCTCGATATAAAATCCAATCAGAACGTATCAAAGATGACAAGGCAGTGTATAAATAGACGGTCAAAATCTGCATAACACACTTCGGACCTGAAGAAGCCCACTGCATGTTGGGCGAAACTGTTGTCTACAAAATGGACACACGCGGTAGAAATCCCGCAAACCCATCACAAGTTAATCACCGCGAAAGCCTGAACAAGGAACTCTGAACTTTGTAAATTTCATAAAAGATAATTTAAATAAAAAAGCGCCATTTTAGACAATGAAAAGATTCTTTATAAACAGTTCTACCAATGAGAACATATCTGTAGTGTAGTGCATGCTTGTGAGGCTTCGCTTCGTGACAAGCATTAGCGAATTATGCTAATGCATAATTAGTCGTAGTCACACTAACTTTAGGGTAGGAATAGCGTAATGCATTTTGGTGACTACCCACCCCCTGCCACACACCCTTGAGGTGGCTTGCAGGGTATTCTGTAGATGTAGATGAAGAAGGCTAAGAACACAATCGTTACGGTACCTTACGATATATCAGTTACAATCAGTTCACTTTCCTGAAGATATGTTGTTCATCATTAAAAAATCAAGAGAAATATATAACGTAGGGAAATGAAACGATTCTCCTTGCAAGAAGAGGGAAGAGGAGAATATTAACGATTGAAAAAACAAACGAAATCCAAGCAAAGAGGGCGGAATGAGAAGCATTTCCAATCAAAATGGAAAGACGGGTGATTCACCCACAGTTTCCCTGCCGCGTCAAGTTCCAAATAGCCACTATTATATCACACTAAAGTAAACATGCCGAGGGCAAATGAACAACCGAAGTCTCGCTGTGAATTCCCATGCAGACGATTACTCAACGCACAGAACGAATGCCATCACGCGATATTTTAGGACATGAATGATGGTCCCTTTATTCTTATTTTCCGGCAAGAAATTCGAAGGTTTTTGGCACTCCGCTCTTAATTTGACTTCCATACGTCTGATTCAATCTTACTGACATAGACGTTAGCCACGACGGAGCGAAGGAAATGTATTGGATGCCGATGGCCGTTGAAAGACTTCATAATTATTAATACATTTTGTAGTTTTTACATGTTCACATGGAGTCTCCAAGAAAACCTTCAATTGCACTTGAGTCGGTCAGATAATACTCGGAAAAATACGTCATCAGCACAAAGTTTCATTTTGTTATCCACGCGGTGACCTTCAGCTCCAACCCGCGCATGAAAACATGAAGATACATAAAACAATTCTCACATACAACATAGGAGAATAATTCATGCATAGAATTCACAATTATTTGTAGCCAAATGTTAAATTATGGAAGTTTAATTTAAACAATGCACCGAAACGTCTTTCGCCAGTAGATATCGTAAATGCATCGATATGATAACGCTAGCCGGTAATGGATTTATGAAATACGAAAAATTGTATTGCAAAATAATTGCAGACTTGTTTTACATCCTCACATGCTTCTTTAAAACATTTACGAGTTATTGGACCATGCGAGGCTTTACGAACTTTTGTCCCAAAGCGCTATTTCTACAAGAAAATTTATTTAGACTTTCTCAGAGCTAATTTTTTATATTTTTTAGCCACACCTGTGGCCTTCTTGCGCAAGAAAAATTTCAATAAATTTGAGGCTCCATTCCTGCTCAAGCGGCTTAACATCCAGGGACTTAATTTCGCTGCGTTTGTTTTGAGCACAAGCATTATCTAAGCCGCACCCGAAGGTCACATCACTCTCACTTTCAGCGGCGATGGGATTCTGGGTGACCGCAACGGATTGGATCACGTATTATTTGACCCCCATGACCCAAAAAAGCATTTTTTCCCCTTCACATCGTATCGAATGATGGCATCGTGGCAGTAGCTACCCCTTAGCTCTCTTTAAATATCTTATATTTAAACCTCACCTCTTGAAAACTAGGTATCGCGAGTACATATAGCTTTGCTTGTTGGAACGGCTAGCTGGAAAATTTTCACGAAGTACATTAAGGGTGATAAAATTAAATCAAATGTCAATAACCTCAAAGCTGAATACAAAAAATACAAGGTAAGCCCACAGCTTATCCCAGATAATGTCGATTCTTCGGGGTCATGCATGGGAAAGAGGGACACTGAATTATATAAATTGCACATGAAATATTTTTCTGAAGGGGAAAAACCAGATATGTCCCCAGTATTTAAACCCGAAGCAGGGGCTGATATTTCAGCAGCTTTCCAACAAGGCAGTACAGGATTGGGTTGTAACCGATTCCTCACAGATTCTTGATATTAGGAGATTAAATATTACTCACAAATCTAGCTAAAGAGCTATACTGAGACAAAGGTGAATCGACGTGCCTCGTTTCCTATTGTTTAGGTCATGAGATGGGGCAAGGCAGTGATCACTAATCGTGAATTTCCTAAAAGCAAGACGTCGACTTCAGCCAAATTCCTAGAGCGGTAAGCTTATGTGTTCAGACACTCATCGACGCATTTCTCTTCGTTAAGTGGAATTCATACGAATAAAGTGACAACTCAAGAAATACTTTTTATTTATGAAGGCTGGAGGGATTATTTTTTGAAAGGAAAACATCACTTAGTACCCCCTCCGGTTAGACACTCCCGCGTGCGTACACATGAGGTTTACGGGTCGTAGGTCCGTGTGCACACTCCGAGTCATTTGACTCACACGCTCCAATGCAACTCGGCGAAAGAGAAACTAGTTTATCCCGCGGGTTTCCCTCCCTCTCTCGTACAACTGCGAGTGTTAGCAATGGTTTATTTTAGAAATGACTTGATACAAAAACATCTCCCCCAGTTCCCTCGGAGGGGAAGACGGCAAGACACCTTTTGCTTGCTCACCTAATGCGATACGCGGGGAGGGGGAGGGATTGGGGGGGGGGGAGGAGAGAAGGCGAGGCGTGTGTGCCACGGGGGCTTGACGAACCCACAGACAAGACGCCGAGCGTGGCTCGCGGCGGAGAGAGGAGAGGGGGGAAATTTTCGCGATCACGCCCAAGGCCCAGTTTCACGGCTCATGTTCGCCGCCGAGCCGCGGGGCGCGCAAACCGACAATGGCGGGGTCCACCACACATGCGGCGCTGTGGGAACGGCGAAGGTCGCGCGCCGCACGATCGCGCATATCGCACCGGTGAAAGGGACGATTAGCTCGCTCGCTTACTTTGCTCTCACTATCGTTTCCAAGCGCGGTCTTTCGCCTTCGCTAAACAGCCCAGCCTCAACGCATAGCGACGTGGCGACTCCACCCACAGTCCCCCCCCTCCTCCCCCCAGTCCATTCTAGTGATCGTGATGTCCACAACACACAAGTCGCGCGGGAAAGAACGTCTTTTTCATGCGGTCAACGAAACTTCCTAGAAAAGTCAAGGCTCTTGGACCCTACCTTGATAACAGACTTCATGAAACATTTTACATTTGCCGCATTTTTTCGGGGAGCTAAGCTAGAGAAAGTTGTTACACTTGTAATTACGGTGAACACTCTCTCAGATTCATAAATAAGAGCAATATCAAGTACCTTGAACATAAAAACTAAATACATTTCGGCCTAAATTGTTTGATTTAGTAGTAACAGTAGTTTTATTTCAGGTTCTCTTAGGGCTATGACTCTCCTGTAACCTTCATCCTAGCTCTTTTCGCCATTTCTTTCTCAACTAAATGATTCAGTGGAGGCTAAACAAAAAACAAAGGACATTTAGTTTTCAATTAATTTCTGTAGTAAGAGAAGTAGATTTTGATTTCATAACCACCAAGGGCAGATATTATTTTGCGAAGTCTAACGTAAGAGTGTGATCCAAGTACAAGCAATTCAATTATCCCCGAAAAGGGATAAGAAACGGCTAACTTAGAATAGCAAGGCCTGTACGTTAGCAACAAGGCCTAAGCAGCAAGCTTGGGTCTTTTAGCTACGGGTATTCGCTCCTTTTACAGTTCAAACAATTAGCATACATTAAGTGAATCGTGATCAGCGAGGCCACATACCATTAATGTGACTTAAAGTGATATCTTGAAAAACTCAGGTTTTACTTACACCAGTTTCAAGCAACGACGTGACGCCTCTTTTAATTATAGGTAAGCATCACCAAATATCCACACCTATATACATACTATATATATTACTTCAGATGCCATCACTAGTGAGGGTAGGATGTAATTTTTCATCAGACATGTCCGACGATCCATGCTTCTTATACACCAGATATTATTCCTTATAAGCCTTTTACGTGCTATAAAGTTACGCCCGTTTAAGATAGTTTGGGCGAGATATCACTTCACATAACATTCGATGCATTTCGCCTCGTTGTGAAGAAAAACATCTCATATTTCCAATGAAAACTAAATACCAGCCACTTATCATTATACTTTCCGAAATATTTGCCAAAACATACCATCTATTTTCCATAGGAAATGGTACGGGTATGCACTCCAGAGGGACTTTATGTTAAAAATGAGAAATTTCTAACGAATAGACCTCGCCAGAAATTTAACAGTGTGTAGTTTGCATGCTTTTTCCAACATTTTTAAAACTAAATCAAAGACTCGCCGCCTTTTTCTTATACAATCACGAAAAAATCTTCGGTTGTTAAGGCATTTTCAGAGTAAGGCGCGAAAAAATTAGTCAAGCCAACACCTTATACATGCATATTTAGTTAATTACTGAGAAATTTTGCCATTTAAAACAATGTTTGCGTTACTAATGTTCATGTTACTTCATGTTTCTTACGGTGGATTAAATTTAAAAATAAATTCGAATATGGTGTATATTATGACTGGCGAAAAAGCTCGCTCAAACTGCCTCAAGGGACCATACCTATGGTAAATCATTAGTAAGGGTAGACGAAAGAAGAGGTCATCAGGGAGGTCACAATTCTCGGCGAGATCCTGGCCATGGTATCCATTTCGTCGCCTTGGGAGCAACGAGAGCGAGAACAAGACGAGGCGACGATTGTGTGAGCACACACTAGAAGCGCACGTGAGATGGTGACTCTTTGAGAAGCTCGCCCTGAACGATGGTCGCGTGCATCAAACCGATAAGAAGGAGGTGCGAATGGGCGAAGAATGGGCGTCCATCTCGATCTTGAATCGATGGCGATAGCGACAATCGAGAGAGGGTAATTAGCAGCGCCCTGAGGCCGAAAAGGGAATCTGATTTAGGAAGCGAAAGTTTTGGCCCCAAGCACGCACTTCGAGCGAACAGCAGAGAAGGAGAGAGAGAGAGAGTAAAAATCACGGACGTGGCCGTGAGGGGGCGCATTTGAAACGAATACCAATGACCAACGCCTGCATGATTTCGCAACAAAATTTGCAAGAATCGACACCACAAATAATTATTGATATTTAGCATTTCTCATCGTAGTGATTGGCGAATAGTTACAGGCTTGACTTTGTGGAACTCTTTCATAATAACAGAAAGAATAAAGTTTCCAATCGTATTTATCCACACTGTTTTATTGATACTACCGACCCAGGTTTCAACGGGTAACCGTCATTTTCAAGGTCGGTAGAATCAATAAAAGTGTGGATAAATACGATTTGAAACTTTCTTCTTTCTGTAATAGTAGTGATTGGGTTTCAAAATACTTCGATGGCGTATGTCTTATCCGCTCCGTACAATCACAGAGTAACCGAAAAATATCTCTTGCCTTTCCAAACGAACGCCATACCAGAGCCGGGACAGAAACCTGTGAGCAGTAACCTTAAGCTGTTGAGCTATAAGAGGGTTGAATACTTACGTCTTTGAGTCGTTATCAACTAATTTAAACACTATTTATTTAACTTCATTGCTGCACACAACATTGAACCAAAAAATACCAACATTCATTAATATAATAATCCTATCTTTAGCAATCGAGACAAAAAGAAAAAGAAACTTCTCAAAAGACTTTGTTTACGTGGTTTCCAATTAAATCAGTAACCTTTTCCAGCGACAACCTACGAAGGGGGGGGGGGGTGTTAGACTGCCAAATAATAGACTTACTCACGGAGCTCACAAATAATTCATAAAACTAGGAAATATGGAGAGAGAGAGAGAGAGAGAGGGAGGGAGAGAGTCAAGACGAGTGCTGAAGATACAGAAATCACGCAATTTAACGCATCGAGCACGAGCTTCACAAAAAAGATTTCTGGGAAAAATCCATTAACGTCTTGCGGATGCTTCTCCTCGCGCTTAATTGGTCTCGGGCCCGGCGCACAGCGGCGCAGCGAGACGTGGGCGAGTCGAAATTGTGCACAGGAAAAGAAGAACATCAGCGACTTTTAAGGGAAGACGCGGCGAACCGCGTCTTACACACATAAAACTCTTTCGCCTTGACAACAACCGCTTCAGAAGCCAAGAAAGACTAATTTAAGAATGGTGTAGCTTTGAAAACACTTTGGCTGCGATGGGAGAATAAAGGGATTTTTTACAGCTGAGGAGATGGAAGAGGCGAGTGTGAGTGAGAATGATAGAGGGCAGACGTGCTATTGGACGGCGGGTCGTATTCTCGCGGCCGCAAGGGCAGCTGGAAGGACGAAAGCGCTCTCCTGTCACCCACCCCATGCGTATCGTGCAGGAAGGCGAAGCAGAAATAAAGATACAATCGAGTCCTACCCGTGGAAGAAATATTACGAATGTATTGAGGAATGAAAGATGAACTGCAAAACGATTGATACAGTATCGAAGATGCTGCATTGTGGTGTTCCACGATGATGAACAAAGAGCTCGGGGATGATTTAATTTTCCGACAATTTTCGTTGCTATACATCACTATCCAGTCAAACGATGTAAAATCAAAGTTGAAAATGATGTGAAGCAAACAAGCTAGTCGTGAAATTAAATTATGTAACTGGAAAACTGCCAACTCTTTTATGCATAAAAAATGTGAAATAATTTGAATTTAACTTTTGCAGTATTCGGGCTGCTTATGTGATATCCTTAATCAAATCATCTGTATCCTCATAATATGCTCACAAATTAAAATTGCACTTAAAAGGGCTTAAAAGCAAGAATGAGCGAAGAAGAGGGAAAAATAGCATATTTTATACCAAATACAAATGACAATCCTACTACGGAACTGATAAAGAAAGTGAACATTTCTATGAAATTAAATGTTAAGTAAAAGAAGGGGCCAAAACGTATAAGCTCTTGAGTTGTTTGCAAATAAATGCAATTAACAGAAGTCAGAATGTATTCACTCAAAATAAATGGCCCTACAGTGACGTCCTTTGGCTTTAAAAAGTACTCATTAAAGTATATACTCGTCTACTAATCCGCATAATCACTCCATAACTTCCACTTTCCAGTGTCTTAAAGCATGTCGAGAGTGAAAGAAGTATATATAAAACGATGGAAGCGAAAAAGTAGCATCCAGCATTTGTTTTTGGTTCGCAGCAGTGGCGATGGAACCATGGAACCTTCTTTTCGAGGAAAGATCCGAGGAGTCTGGGGATGCAAAGGCGATTATCTCATCCCGAGAGAGCGCCCGCCTTCGTCGGCCCCACTGCGAGAGGACTGGTTTCATTGCGGCGCGGCGGTCGGGTGACGTCACCGCCCTACAAAGCGAAGCGAAAGCATCCTCCCCCCCACTCCGAGTATGTGGTACAAGCACACAATAAAACCCCTCTCAACGTCCTCAGAAAGCGGAGCCATACGGGACGCTTTTTCTAGCGTGGCGACTAGCGTTCTACCTTGGGATCTGCTCTGCGTTCCATCGCGAGGAAACCCTGCGTTTTTCCATGGTACAATCGGTGCGATTTGTTGTCTGCGTCCCAGGAAGCGTGGTTATATCAGGAGTTCCTATTCTTGTCACGCAATGACGTGCGCTTCGAAAAGTTATACCCTACGTGCATATCCATCACGCGGTTACTTTCGGTGTAGGCACAGCCTAAAGAGCTTTAATTTTCGAGACCTAGAACACTGGCTTCGATTTAATAATTTCCTCAATACCGCCCAATCCTTGAAAACCTCATTCGCTTCTACCACATTTATGCATTGCGTCATACTAGCTCTCCTATTCTTAACACTCCTAATATTCCACCTCTAAAGAGTCTCTTCCATCACATTCAACCTCACCCTTACTATCACACCATTTTCTCCTCTATCATAAATCTATTTAGCTATTCGACTCTAATCCACACTCCAAAAATGGACAATCTAACGAGGTTCACTCATTTCACATACGTCCATTATATTCATTCTACATTTTTTCATCACACTCTCCTTTTCTGACCCTAATCCAAATTTTAACGCAAATACTCTCATTTCTATCATCGTAAAATCAGATGACTCGTTCTCACATCATTTAGCTTAAAATTATGAAAGTTAAACCATAGACCATGATAAACGCTTCAAGAGACATCTTAAGGCCAGTTTTTTAAATATCGAGTTAAATATTGTCAGGGTTGGAAAACAGAAGATAATCCTATCGATAACGACTGACAGTCTGATGTTATACGCAAAACAAAAAAAATCTGTTAACATCATGTTGACGTAAAGGCTGCGTCATCTTATGGCTAACGTTAACTAGACTTAAAATCGAGCCTTAAAATTTGACAGCAACTCACGAGGATAAAAATAACAGGAATATAGCTACTTGTAGTTCAACTAGTAGGATAAAAGTTCAAGCTGATAGACAACTAAAATAATAGCTAAGTTTATACGTTAAGTTACTAGCGCCATGGAACAGGAAGTGGATGCCGCAGTTCACGCGGAATATTACGCAGAGCGGACCAAGTAATCACAACGCCGGGCTGAATGCATGGAATATCGTGGAAACAAAACGTCTTGCGCGGGATTCAGCGGCCAAAACTGCAGGCGAAGCAGTTTGGAGAATTTCTCCGCCCACACCCGTATGGTAGCAGCCTGGATCCATTACTGGGGCATGTCTTTGTTAACCAGTCGGAGAAAGAAAATGACTCTCTATTCATGCCACTGCATTCGGCGTACACTGAGTGATTGGACGAGGCCTTAACTCAATGAGTCGTCTCTCTTCATGCTCATCCAACTCATTAAGTGCTCTCATTATTCGTAGCCAAGAAAATCGGGGATCAAAGTCACTGTCAAGCGTTGAAAAAAATAAAGTATCTTCAATGCGACTTGAAACGTCCTCCAAGAGAAGTCCAGCCAAGGGCTTTTGTTGTTTCTGTCGATAGGACGTGTTATTCTTATTTTTTTCTGATTCCACGCCAACGAAATAAGTCCAGGTCTCTGAGAGTGACTTGGGAAATCCACAAATCCTAAAACAGGCTAGTGAAAACCTCCTAGGGAGCTTATTAATATCAATTGCGTCACATTTTACCGGAAATGCACATCCTAACCAGTTTTGAAGAGCTTCAAAGCGATAAACAGGGGACACCGGCTAAAATTACTCTGAGACTTTTAAATTTTAATCCAAAGATGACAAAAGTTTGAGATAACTAACTTGACCTTGCGCAAAAATAATGGAATAATTCAACAGAGAATACTCATGGTTTAGCCAAACATAAACTAAATTGTTCAGCTTCTGTATTAACAGCAAACCATAGACGCCTGATAAACATCGATTAAAATATGTAATACCTCACCCGATGAATATTCCTACAACTCTAATGATAGATTAAATCATAAAAAGTATCGTTGTAACAAATGACGCTCAATTTCGTAGGATCTTTAGCTACAACAAAGTATGACCGTTCGAAATACCAATAATCCTTTAGCGCTATTGGATCCTATATCACGAAGGACTCACAGTCTGTGTAAAAGTGGGCAAGGTCCATTTGTTCATTTATTAACTAAAAACTGTTTAGTACAGTTGAAATCGTATATTTTATTGCAAGAGAGTAGTAAGTTCAAAGTCCGAATATTTACGCCTTCATGGCAGCGCATTTAGAGAGCATTGAGTAGAGCTGATTTACGGGAGGATTGTACGGAGCTTTTTAACACGTTGTTCTGCAAATTCTCCTCGATGGACGTGGTCCACTTTAACATTGAGTCATCCATATTATCCTTTTACTACCAAATAGCAGCTAACTACGAACACAACGAGTGTTCGAAAGTAAAACGAACACCAGCGAAGTTTCAGTTCACAGTGAGATGGCTGGCTTCCGTCAACGCTTCAGTGCACGCGCGGCTCCTCAAGAATTTGAGTCGATTGACTGACTTCGAGGTGATCCCGTGGAAACAACCCGAAAATCGATGGCAAGAGCAAACCTTTGGCGCGCTCACGAGTGACAATTCACGGCTAGCGGATTGAATGTCAAAGCAAAGCCGCGGGGCTAATTGCACTCGAATGGCATCTCAAAAATCAGTTACAAGGCTAGGCAAGAGGAATGCGGATTTGGAATGAACGACAGGAGGAGCAGGACTCATTGAGAGGCGCGGGGGAGGGAATAGGACTATATAATCTGTCCTTTATCCAACCTGGGATGACTTTTGGCGACGGGAACAAAAGAGGATTTGAACACAAATTCAGAGGGGTGGTATTTGATCAATGAATCGGCATTATACATAAGCTCATTTATCACATTCACTATCATATATAATGGCATTTAACTACTTGAAAAAAATTATCAGCTCAAAATATATGTTAGCAACGCCAACATAGAGTCTCGGAGGCGTTTCCGGGGATGGTGACGCTGACTGGTGGGTCCTAGTCAATACGCTGGTCATCGTCCTTTCAAAAAGAATAATAAAAAAAAAACTCGGTTGGTGTGAATGTTTTTAATTGAATCATTATCTAAACAAAGTTTTAGGCCTCGTAGGAAATTATATTTGCCTAAACCAGCTACACAATTTCACGTTTCTCAGAGCTCAATGGGAGATGAATTCGGAAGTATTTACGCAGAAAAAGTAATAAAGTTTACTGAATCCACTCCATTTTATTCGTGAACACCTCCATGCAATTAGCAATGTTAGCATAGCAAAATTACTGGATAAATGTCTAGCACAGCTCATGCATGCTAACAAAGTAAATGAACGTATGGCATTCATGGAACTTCGAGAATATTGGTACAAGTAACACTTAAGAAGGTGAAAAATCGATATTATCACCTGCAATTTTTGTAAAATTCATTTTCACTTCTATTGAAATGGACTTAATTCCTTCCAGAGGCTTGAGTCCAATGGAATTTCATTGATTAGATTGGAAAAAAATGATCGGGTGGCAATTAACATAACGAGAGCAAACTAGGGAAATAACAGCGTCAAAGTGTGACCACCGAGCTGGCTGCGATTATTTTACATGAAGCTCGTGAGTTCGTCAGTTCACTCCCACATATAAGAGGATTATCGAACCTTAGGCGCACAAAGGTTATCAGCGTGTTTTGAGGAGCCACTGAAAGACATTGCATCAAATTCAATTTATATCGGCACAGTTCATATCCAAACGACAAATAATCGGAGTCACAGCTGTTCGCATGGGTGTTAATGATATGCATTTGAATAAAACATCCACTTTTGCAAAAACAGTTTCCGAAAGGGGCGCACTGAAAGATGGGAGAAAGGTTATAGAAGTAAATGCAGCTATACCTAGGAAATGAGTAAGCCTCTTGACTATTTACTGGATCAAACGTAATTTCATAGGCAATGAAACTGCAAAAAAATAAACTTGTGGATTAAAACATTCCTTTTTCAAGTAGGTGCAAGAAAAATAAGCAACTGGGTTATTGCCACAATGCACCAATGCCTGTATGGTACGTTACATTGTACTATACAGGCATGAAAAAGCACATTTTCCCCCCTCGCAAATTTGAGAGTGACGACCTGATCCATGCCGCCATTCCTAGATGCTAGTGTTAGAAAACTATAATGGTTGTGCCCATCGTCAAACTGAGTTTTGCGTTTAGGGACGGGACGTAATGGAGACAGACGTTTGGTCCACAGTGTCCTACCTTGGCAGTGAGCCATCGCATTTTTGGCAGTCCGGTTCAACAGATCGGCCTTCGGTCTGTGTCACGCGTTAAAATACATCGATGCCTATGGCATTGAACGCTTCCAGCCATTAATTGAATCCCCCTCCTCCGGGCATGATTCGAGGACAACTCATCACTTACTTTTTAATGCGCAATCGTTGGTAATGTATCACAATAAAATCAGAAAATGAAAGAGAGAAATATGAAGCGGCATTCATTTAAAAGAAATCTTATAATGTATATATATATATATATATATATATATATATATATATATATATATAAATAAAAATAAACTTTGCCACAGGTGGGGCGGAAATAAATATAGAAACACAAATAAGAAGAACACTCACACACTATACGTTCTGATATTTCGACAGTCGAGCTGCCTTTCTCACAGAAGGAAGGATACAGAAATGATTCTGTATCCTTCCTTCTGTGAGAAAGGCAGCTCGACTGTCGAAATATCAGAACGTATAGTGTGTGAGTGTTCTTCTTATTTGTGTTTCTATATTTATTTCCGCCCCACCTGTGGCAAAGTTTATTTTTATTTAAATTATCGCGTGTGTGATTTTCCACGAACTCGTATATATATATATATATATATAAATTCAAACTTACAGGAGGTAGGAGAAAGAGGAAAAGATAAAGAATTCGTTCTTACGGGAACGTTTCGAACCAGTTGGTCCTTCGTCAGCTCTAGAAGGACCAACTGGTTCGAAACGTTCCCGTAAGAACGAATTCTTTATCTTTTCCTCTTTCTCCTACCTCCTGTAAGTTTGAATTTATATATTTGTGGCCAATTGGCGAAAACTTTCAAAGATTATATATATATATATATATATATATATATATATATATATATATATATATATATATATATATATATATATATATATATATATAACTTCTTGGAGAATCATTCGGGTGATAAATATATAATATGCCAAGAGGGTGGCCGATAAAAATATAGATACAGAAAAAAAGGACACAAATTTAAACTTCCGATATTTCGGTGAAGATATTAGCTCCACCTTTCTCTAGGAGAAGAGTAGGAAGTAGTGATTAGTAGTAGGAGTAGGAGTAGTGATTCCTACTCTTCTCCTAGAGAAAGGTGGAGCTAATATCTTCACCGAAATATCGGAAGTTTAAATTTGTAAGTGTCCTTTTTTTCTGTTTCTGTATTTTTATCGGCCACCCTCTTGGCATATTATTATATATATATATATATATATATATATATATATATATATATATATATATCATACAATCATAGGAAATGGAAAGGGATAGGAACACGTAAAAGGACGAAATACTGATAGACTTAAAAAACATAGAAACACGTACAAAGGACACTTATAATATACATGTGTATATTTATTTATTTAATGAAAGCTAAGAAGTTAAGTAACTATGTATATCCTTTCTATGAAAATCAAAAGTGTAAATAAAATAGGAAATTTGCACCTCACGTGAGCCTGGGATTGATAAGTAGGGAAAAACCAATCATGCAAAAAGTGTATTTCAGAGTCAATTTAAGTTGAATTTATAAACCTAAAACTTAACTTTCAACGGCTTGAAGATGGTTGAAGAACCCGGCAAGGTACAGCGTTTGGATTAAAATAAATGCCACTCATTATTTCCGTACGGACTACAAATATTAACTAAATTAGGAGGGTCAGTAGCATACTATATAATAAGGCTTATAGTGCACAGAAAAAAAACACCAAGGTGCAAGTGACTCAGTAATTTATGGACAGCTGAAAACCACAATCAACTTACGGATAAGTACCATAGATTTTTATTCAAGTAAAATTCGCGTAAACATTTTGGACGAAATATCTCTATTAAAAATTGCATTATCACTTAAGTGCTTATTTCTTTAATGCAACTCGTCGAACCGCTAATTCTTTAGCCGGATTACTGTATTCAGCTGATTTCTAAGAGCAATGGAAACAGGACGTTTAATACATGAAAATAAATATACAGCATGAGAGAAATAAGCCATAGTTGAAGTGATCGAATGTCTGAAAGTATTATAAAAGATTTAACTTCTTCTAAATAAGATTTTTAAACTTATGCTGAGTTTTGTATGGAGACGGATATTCAAAGGACAGTAAAATCTTGCTAATAATTAAGTAGCTAAAACCCGAGATATTCACGTGGTTCACACATAGAAAGTATTGCAAAGAAAATTTAAATGTAGCCACCAAAACAATTTTTTCCTATGCTTACTTACACCGTAACTATTTTTAAGATTAAAACGAGCGCCAAAGTAAATGTACTTTCGGTTTGGCGAATGTCAGAAAGATTTAGTTCCTGAGATTATTAATTATTAATTTAAATAAGGTAAATATAAAAAATATAGAATAACTTTCTACAGATTTGTTTGAAGAAAAACGCCTTAAACCCGTGGACGGAATCAATTGGAACACACATCAAAATATATGTTGGTAAAACACATATAATGCATATTTAGTAAATCTACAGAAAAGTACCATTGGCTTTTAATTTTCAATATGGACATTCCAATAATCCACGAAGGACTCCTGAGACAGTAGGGTTTATTTCAACACCTTTTTCCACATATTGGTCGGCATTTGAAAATACGAGAAAAACTGGTCAATAACTAGGGTTACTTGCTTATCAAATGGACGAAAATAATGCAGGGAGAATAGGTGTCTCGCGGAAACTAAAAAAAACGGGCATAGACCTTCCGCCGAGGAGTCATCTGAGATGAGAAAGCAATGCATCCGGACCATCCTAACACAACAACTATAGGAACGCGATACCCAAGTTTGCGTATCCGTTTCCGACGCTCAAATGTTACCGCGCATAAAAGGATGGGGAAGAAGGGGATCCAACGCGTTGTGAAACTACAAGACATTGATAAAGCTGTGCGTCTGATGAGGTGGTCGGGAGCAGCGAAGAAGAAGATGCTGGCTGTGACGGTGGGAGGGGTGGATGGCCCATGGAACTCTCCCAATCGCTCAAAACAGTCGAGAATGAGAGACGGGTGCCTGTCTGTCCGTTCTTGCTCTTACGAGAGGGGGGAAGAGGGGTATGGAGGGGGGGGGGAATGGACAGTTGTAATAGAGGGAGGACGGGGGGAGGTAGTGGGACGGTGGAGGGGAGGAAAGGGTTACTGGGGCATTGGCCATCTGTCCTCCATCTTGACTCGAGCGGAAAATAATCCGAAAGATGCAGTAAAAACGGGAGACTTTTCCCTCCCGGGGTTCCTCAGGGAATCTTTCTCACTCCGGTCCCCTTCGAACCACCGCCAGTCGGCTTGACTCCCACTCACACTCACTCATCCCATCCCATTTCCGCTTGCATTGGGGCCCACCCATCCCTCACCCCTTACCACATCACTCTGCACTCTTTTTTTCCCCGGTGACTTCCTCGGAATCCGCTCTCTCGTCAGCGAGCGCGTTTCTCCAGATAGTATTGTAGACCAGCCTCGATACTACTCGCAAAATCGAGGGCGTGGAAAAAAGAATTGCTTCGCTGATTTTTTGCGCTGATTAGGCCAACAACGTGGGGACCCTATGTGAGAGTTCACGGCGAAGTATAAAAGAAAATTACAGAACCTGATTCAGGTGAAGATAGGATGATTTCCTCATACAATGCCAGGGAAATTTTCATTAAATTATTTTCCCTATCCAGTTTATTTTTATTGAGAGAGGTTTGAGGATCAATTTTCTCGGCTTGGAGATGACTTTCACATAGCTAATAATTTGCACTGATTCCAAGGTAGCATATTGACAGGGAAAAATGTTAAAGTATTGCCAAGATTAATCATCTCTGTCAGCTAATCGCTTAAATCCACTGGCGCTCAATCTCTTATTAAAGTGAAATATATGGATTTGAAACAGTTTCTTTCACTTGCTCGCCAGGGTAATATCAGGAAGACACTGGTACACACAACATAGACACTCTGGATGAAAAAAGCGGAAATCACGGTGTATAAAAATAACAATTCTTAAAACGACATGCGATTGATATGTTAACAATTTGTTTCAACTTACCGTCAGACCAAAGGTCAATGATTACCCGTACAACGTTCAAAACATTTAGTTCTGTCCTCAAGCGTAAATTTTCCACACCATTGTCCAATTACATCACTTTCATCCCCATCCACAAATCCTAATCCCTTTGGTCTTCCCATAAAACCTCACTTCAAGCCCTGCTTTTCACTTTCTACAACTGACAGGTTGAAGACGCCACCCATCAAATGCCTTCCCTCGCAATCTCCGCCCACCACCCTGCACGCCTTGTGTCGCAAGATCGAGTCTTCATCTCATCGAAGACCACTCCATAAAACTCACTCTCGCTCCGAAATACAGCCACGGAATGTCTTCCACCCGCGGCTCTTACTTTTGGACTTGTTATCCGAATGGCGAAACACTGGGTCAACGGATGCCTTCAAAAATAAACATCCCACGTAAACGTGTTAGCTTCGACCAATGCATCTATATCCATTTCGGAATTTTCATAGCGAATAGAAAAGAGGTCAACCGCTAAAAAGAGCAGAGACATCTTGCAGATCCACGCTAATGGACGGCAGAGAGAAAATACAGCGCAAGGAATAAGGCGGCGAACGCAGAGCAAGTCCCGTTCAGAATTTGGCAATGGAACACCGACAGATTTCACGATAAATTTGGAATCCAAACAGGAAGGTGAGAATTACGTAAGGTTGTCATGTATTAACCATTTCAATATTAACGAGGCATACCTGTCCCAGTGAATGTGTCGGTGTGACTAGTGGAGCAAGCATGACCGAAAACATCAATCAATGTAAATTCAACTTTATAAGAATAAAAGGTATAATACAAATTGAAAGAACTATGAGTGATATTGAGTGATAAAATTATGAGCTGATTACTTTATTATTCTTTGTATAGTTACAAGACTAGCGGGACGTAAGTCTTACAAACAACAAGTCTACTGGGACGTATACGACCCAGCCAAAATACTAAAAAATGCTCAAATTATCACAGTAAATGATTGATTCACACAGTAGGAACAATTATTAACAGGATATTTATTTTTGATATTTCAAACAAGCAAACAAAAAATCAGTCTTAAAAGGGTTAAATGAAATTTTGCTGGGTACACAGCATCAAATTGGTGATACGGATTATCTACATAAAAATTTGGCAAACTAGTTCAAAAAAATCTAGCTTGTACTCCTCTCGGGAAATGGCAAACATTTTTTCAAAGCGATTATATAAGACAAGATTATATGATTTAACCTATGTAACCAACCGATGCGCAATTAGTACCAACCAATGGATGGGCTTTTCGCTCTCCGCGAACACATGCCTTGGTCAGACCAAGAGAAGCTTGATATTGTGTATTTCACTCTCATAATCTTCTCTGCCAGTATATGACTTAATAATAATAATGATTTTGATTTAGTTATTTTCTCGATGATCTCTCGATGATTCTCTATGACCGTGTTGTCCTCGGCTCGATTTCCGAGACTCGGATTTTGAACCTCGGACAACACTCGACGTGCGAACCTCGGACAATACGAAATTAAAACTCTCACTGCCGATGGTCACCTGGATGATCGAAAGGCATGTATAGGAGTATAAATTCGTTAGCTTATACTGACTACTAGGATTAATCTTTAATATAAATTTACTAGTCAATTGCTCTCTTCTTGAATTGAATGATACCAGACAATGCTCCAGACCAATAGTGTAGATTCAAATGAGTAACAAGCCCTCTTTCGGCATGGCACCCTTCAGGATGTTTAAGATTCTCCCATTGGTGAAAAAAGCGAGACGTGCAAGCAACCGCATTGGTCGACTCGGCGCTGCACCGCTCACCGAAGGGGTACCGTTCTCCCCGAAAACATATCAGCCGGGGAGACAGCATCAAACAAGGTGGGAGGAAAGGCGGTGACGTGAAATTTCGATTAAGCAGCCTGTTCACATCTGCCAGCTGCGAAGCCCCAAAGCTCCGATTTCCGTCTTTTTCGCCACCTGTTGCAATTCGTCTCGCCGAATAGTTGAACCTGAAACATCGGACTCATCCTCTTTCACTTTATTTTTGGCAGAATTTTCACGGCCTTATTAATGATTTCAAGTCTTCTCGCTTTTGGCTCCACCATTCAGTAGAATCAGCGGCGGAGAGGCAAGGAGCTGGGAGAGGAGGCCCTTACACCCTTGCCCATGACGCCCACATTCACTCGGGTTTCTCAAGGATAAAAAAAGAAACAATTGAGCATTTACTTTCAATAAATGGATGCAGATAAATTACTAGCGATCGATCGATAATTATTTTTTTCAACCTGAACATGGAAAGTAAATCAGATAATTTTTCATAAATGAGACGATCTAAACCATGAAAATAACGACCTAAAACATCTATGACAATGTATGATTTCAGGCTTTCCCGGCAAATGATACTGATGAGTTCTTCTCGGGTTTCCCAGCGGGTTAAGCTCTCCATGATCGCCGACGTTTCGGCAGAAGAATTTCCTGCCATTATCAATGCTCCAGAGCCTTGATGATGGTAGGAAAGTCTTTAGCTGAAACGTCGGCGATCATGGAGAGCCTAACCCGATGGGAAACCCGAGAAGAATTCATCAGGGTATATGACTATTTAATCCACTCTTGGTAAAATTGCACGTCAGTAACGATAAGCATAAATCACGATAGGTATATTCATACATAAGACTATCTTTCTCAATTTATCAAGATGAGGAGGCCTACTATGAGACATTATGAATAAAATATGCTGTGTTTAGTTTAGACTGCGTGTCTTTCCTACGATTAAAAATCAACTGAGCCATGCGTGGAATCACTAATTTATTATTTTTTGAGAGAACACCTCGTGAACACAGGCCTGTACTCCGAAAAACTTCTAACTACACCATTGAGGAGACTAAAATTGAATGATGGAAACCCCAAGTCAGGTAAAATTTCCTTTTGATGCCAGTCAGGGGAGATTATGGTGCAGTTTCTGAGCGGGATCAAATGAATGGAATCCTTCGCGTCGCTCTATTACTCGAAGGCTTCTATTCCTCCCAACTCCTTTTCTCGCTTTGAACTAGAAGGCCATCCCCTTTCAAACCATTCCCACCATTGGTCTCTCGTACAAGCACCCAACTTCCCCATTTCCTGAACGGAGTAAAATACCAAAGCCGATTATTCATCACCATCAAATGAAACCAAAACATCTTCGCAAGCGGCCTGAGGGAAGGCGCTCCTATTTCATGAGCCTTTGGACCTCGCAGGATGGCTGGCAGAGGCAAAGCAAAAAAGAAGAAGAGACAATCTTTCAGATGTATTTCGCTCATTTCTCATTGTCGCCGCGCAAAAGAAACAGTTTAGTCCTAGAATACGAGCCGTGTATCTCTCCATTTCGGAGCTCGATTGAAATAAACAAACGAAGCTCTTTGCTCGCACCTCGTCGGGATCCTCCTCCACATGTCTCCTCCCACCGCCCCTCGCCAAAGTCGGCCAATCCCCTCAACCTCCCGCTTCCCCCACCCCCCTCCTCCCCAAAAACTCCCTCCTCCCACTTTTATTCATACTCTCGTCATTCAGCTGCTGCCAAGGCGTCAGCGCGTCCTATACTCGCGGTTACTCGCGTCAAAGGCACTCTCCTTCACCCCTCCGATCCATCACACCACATCCCCCCACCCCCACCGTATCTTCAGGCCCTTTGGTCTCAACTTCCCTTCCTGGTTCAAAGAGGGGCACAATATTGGAAGGGTGGACTTCTGGGAGAGAGCGAGGGTGGTTACAAGTTAGTTCAGAGGATCGGCATGGAACTGATAGAAACCCACCACGACCATCATTATGGGGTTTCCGGAGTGCAAATACTGTCTTAACTTCTACGAAGTGAAGTGTAGACTAACTTCCACCAAGTTAAACGAGGAAGTGTTTTATATCACAGAGGAGGAAAGGAGGAAGTTTGAGACTGAGTTTCAGCGAAGGAGAAAAGAGTTGATGGAGGACGTTCAGGAAGCCAACGGCATGCTAAAAAAATGTGAGGTAGGAACATTTGGAAAGCGCTGAAGAGAATGAAAAGGAATTGGAATGTCGAACGAAAAAAGAGGAGGCAGATTACTTGACGAGCGCATAGGTTTGCGAGAAGAAGTTCATAAATGATCCCGACAAGGGAAACTTAGGGCGAGGACGCTCCAAAAACCTGTTGATCAAATGGTAGAGTACTATGGAGATATTGCAGAATAGTTGGCTTTTCCATAAAGAAATTTATCTATCATAATGGAAAAACCAATTGTTCTCCACTGTTTCCATGATGAATCATTTCCGTCTAGCAATGGCCGAATCGATTGAGTATATTTTACAATACTACCAGATTTTCCCGAATGAAAGTCGACGCCGAATTTAAGATGACTCGACGAAGATTTCCGATACCTTTATTTGGAAGGAAAGTAAATTTATATTGGAATTTATTTTCATTTAGATATTTTAATATACCCAAAGTAAAGGTCCAGTGGCTGTTTTTGTAGTGAACTTAAAAAAATAAATAAATTTCGATTTGGAACTGTAATTTAAAAACCATGGAAAAAAATCTTGCTATTTTCTATTCGAAAATTTACCTCAGTTATGTGCATTAGAAATTATAATAGTCCGAATTGTAATTACATCACGGGAAGTAATTTAAGCACAAAAGGTAGTTTCTCTCCTCGAGATTTCCCGCGTCTTGGTTTTAAAATGAATTGATTCATGATCTAACCGCAATGAATTAATTCAAAAACTCTTAGGAGATCTCTGGCAAAGGAGAGGAAACGTTGTAATTTTAAAATCAAGACGAAAGAAATCCCAGAGGAAGAAAACTATCCTTAACGAATACGCGAAAGTTTTTATTATACTATATGCATTACTCAAAACATGGAGAGGAAAGGTGCAGCCTTCTATGGGCGTTACTTTCACTACAACGTAGTTTTCGAACTCGAATATGATGCGTTGGTACATGTACTCAGAAAAATACGGTACGCGTGTGGTAGGCTGGTAGCGGTAACGGGGGTTGGTGGTCGGTGACTGAATCGGAATCACGCGGAAAATATAAAAGAGAACGGTGTGTCACACGAAGCGGGGAGGAAGGAACAATCGAGGTCTGGCTGACTATGGAGGAGCGTGGAGTCGCTGTCGCTGCTGTAGCCGCAGGCCGGGACAAAAAGGCGAGACGCGACCGGAGCGTGACGGAGCATGCCCGGGGCGACATCAGGAGATACACGTGCACGCTTAAGAGAGGAGCCTCCTTCTCGAAACGTGGAAGGAGGAGGCGGAGAGCGTGCTGGGAACGAACGGAGAGGACACTGCATCACAAGGCGCGCGCCCTCTTGAACGTCGCAGGGACGGAGGCAGAAAAAAATGCCGGAGAAGGAAATCGTGCATTCTGCGATGGGCACAAGAAGCGGTATCAATGATTGCGGGAAGTGATTGAAGAATGAGGACGGCAGGACCGGAGACAGTGCTGACGAGAAATGATGGGGAGTGATGCATCCTGTGGATGGACCTTTCTTGAGTCGGCACGTGGTCAATAAACGTAGTAAAACCCCACAACATTGCACTTGGTACGATGGAGAACGATAAGTAGTTGACTGCTGCCTATAAAAGGATTTTCCAAACGTTCAAATCACAATTACAGCACCTGGAAATTTTTTAGCTTAGGACAAAATTATGATGATTCTTGTAGAGAACGTTTACCATAACGTCTTACATTCCTTGCCACGTCATGAAATTGATTTGAGACGACTGAAAGGACTCACCCAAAAAAACAATGAAAAAATGAAGAAACTGCGAAAAATGCCTAGCGTCGATTTTCTAAGCCTTACCTATGCTAGTCCTATGCTAACACTTGACGCAAAGGCACCATATCTTGATATTACACCAACTTCAAAGTCAATTATGCATCAGTAAGAATGCCCATAAATATAATCTATCAAATATAATTTATGTAATACATAATTTATGCTTCTCCTATACAATCAATAAACCACTGGCATGGCAATAATGAGTTAGATTTGAATATGTTTACTTATTCTCATTGTTATGGAAGAAGGAAGAAAGACTTCACTTTCGTTATTCTATCACATTATCGTAGTCACTATTGTTCTCAACCGTTCATGCATTTAAAAAAAATGGGCAACCATAAGGGAAAATGCTCTTAACACTGAGACTAGAGGATATCTTCCATAGTGATCTAGTCTTTCTCCCCTAATGCGCTGGAAGGACTACGAATGAAATATAGAACAAGGACTGTTGAGAATGGGGCTAAAGAGCGTCATTTTTTGGCATGGGACGTTAAGTACGAGCTAATTCGGGCACCGGGTTTCTCCTTCCTTTTCTATTTATCCTTGCACTTCTGTCATATGGCCATTAACTAGCAAGCTGAATCCTCAAACGCTCCGCAGAGCCTCTTGTCCACGTCCGACAACAAGTCACTATTTAATTTTCATATCAAAATACTTCTTATTAATAACGGTGATACCGTGTTTACACGCCCAAAGTTCTCTCATCCTCTGATCCTAAAAGAAATCATAGCATAGCACAGAATAAAATTTTCCGGAAAAAAGTATGTTGCAATAAATATTTTAATAATATAACTAATAATAAGTACTTAAAACTAAGTCTGACTCCATCCCTTGAGAGAGACATTACGAATGTGGAGGTTAGCGTCCGAATCGACTTAAGATTCCCCGAAAAATGTTGCTTTCGAGGCTGAAAGTTTTTTATTGACCTGCGATGGCAGTTTTTCTTTAGAGCATTGTAAAATGTATAAAATTGACGAGGAAACAGGTCTAAATGATGGAATTCATCGTACTCGAGTTACCTCAGTCATCGACTGAATGAATGACAGTGAAAGAATACTGGAGAGAAATGATAACCTTTAGAATCTAGAACATTATTCGAAAACAATAATCATAATAAACGATGGCGTCGTACTGGCGTCTCTTTCTCTCGCGTCTCTGATGCCCCTGAATTAGAAAAATGGCAATCACATATGAAACAGATGATAAACGGAACATAAAATTTGATTTATAAACATTAGCCATCCAAAGCTGATTAATCACACCATCGCGTTGTCCCGTCCCAACAATTCTTCGTGTGGGCCTGATCCCTATCGAGGAGTCAAGAGTTCAGACCAAGCTACACCACGCGTCACATATTCATGGTTATTTCCACTGACATGGCCAAAAGCGATACTCGGGCAAACCAAAAATCCTTAGTAGTACCGTCGTGCCTTCGGCGCAGTACCATTAACGAGCGCTTCAACGCCCCCCAAGGGACCAAAATACATCGGACCGCCGACTGGAAATAGGGAGAGGGAGTTTGTGAGGGAGGGGGAGAGAGAGAGACGGGTAATGGGGAGATGTGTTTGGGAGGAAGGGGATGAGGAGAACATGGGGAGCCGCAGGACGTTAGGGGTGGGGACTTAAAAGGGGGGAAGGGTGGGGGTGAGGGGCAGAGATGCAGACGATCAGTGGGGTGAGGGTGTAAGGGAGAGGGTGGCATGGAAAAGAAGACAAGAAAAAAAAAGAAATGGTCCAGCGAAGAAAATTGGGATGTGCGGCGTCAAACTCTCCTGAGTCTGGGGGTGTGTTTAGCAGCAGCGAGAGTTAACTGAGGGGGTGGGGAGGATAGGGAGGGAAAGACACATGAGGAGTGAGGAAGGATTTTGTAAAAGGGTACGTGGGAGGGGGAAGGAGAGAAGGAAGGGGGATTTAAAGGGTTCCGGGAGAGGGAGTGGGTTAGCGGAAGCCTTGGGGAGGGAGGGATGGAGTGAGGGGGGGGGAGTTGAGAGACGCAGACTGACGTGCAGACAAACCGTGATGAGCGCTCGCTTCCTGTCACTTGTTTTCCCTTAACGCCACATTAAGCGCCCCCTACGCGCAAAACACAAAAACCGATCCGACCAATCTTGAGACGGGAGAGCCCTTTATTCGGCTGCAGGCGGGAACACGTGGCTAGTGGGGAGAGAGAAGCTCGATGGCTTTAATTATTATGTGTGTCAACGGGGCGGCCGGCGGGAGTCAGTGACCTCCGGCCAAAACAGACGGAGGTGCGCTGCTCCTGGGTGGGATGGTTGGACGCCGAGGGGCTCTCCCACACGCACCAAGGGGAGCCTGTTTGGGAATTGCAAACAGTAGAGCAATGTAAACAGAGGATTTAGGAATCCGGAAATAGTGTCCCACATCAACATTTACACGGAGTCCCACACACAGACACCGTTGTTTGATTAGCAGCATTCATGAGCTGGCTCAAAGGCACGCATTACCACTATCGATATTCTCTACCGGCAATAGTACCAAAATCTTTGGACATGTTAGTGCCTCTTCATTCATCTAATATGATAACAGCAAAAGGAATACAGCAGCTCAATAAAAGTATTTACTTTCTGCACCGAATGAAGAAACCCAGCAACGACGCCACGGTCGCGAGTGGAAAAGTATTATAATGGAATTTTAGTGTTTCGTTTACCTTTATCATGAAGGAAATTCATCCAGTGACGTCTGAGATACGCAGTCACCTTAACAAGGATCTCCTGTGCTTTTCTCCGCATTAGATCCTCAGTTTTACTGAAAATAAGGCCTTCATACCTTTCCCCAAACTTATTGCTATACAATTTCCACATCATTTCCCTCCATACTCCTCCCTTATCCTCGCAATGTCCACCATTCACTTTTCTCACCTCAATTAATTTTCCTGTGCCAATTAATATCCCACCCAGCAACAAAATTCTTTTTCGTATTTTCATAGCTCCTCCTTTCTCCCACTTTATTTCTATAGCCTTTCGCCTCCTTCCTCCATCCATACCCACGTTACGAAATTCACTAATCTGCGCTCATCGTCATTCCGCAACAACCAAATGGGTAAATACCATGACTCGAATGCCAAAAGGTTTCATTTGTGTACTCGGAAAAATAGCTAGAGAGCAACGCTACGGAACGAAGAACGGCCACAAACTTGACCGATAGCCTCTTGCGAAGAGAAAAAATAGACTTTGGGATAAAACTACCATTCGGTTAAAGAGAGATCGCATCCTCAGATTAAACACTCGCTCCCTTTTGGAAAGAACCGCAAAGACAAACGGCCAATGGCTTTCCTCCCACAAATAACCAATGGGTTCGGGCCGAAGTCGGGAGCCAAAGAACACCGTGTATCTAAGATGTTAAAAGAAACGAGTAGGTAGAACACACATGGAGCAATTGAGAGAAAGGGTGAACAGGGGAGAGAGAGGATGAGGATGTCCGGGGAGGATGGAGAAGGAACAAGCTGCCCCTGACTGCATCCACATCCACGCCCAACTCCTAAATCCTTCCGCGGGTTATATTTTCGTCTCTTATATCGTCGCTTCAAAACGATAGCTTATTTTTCCGCCGCGCTTTTTATCGCTAGAAATAAAACACGGACCCCTATGGAGTGGGGGGAAGGAACTGGCGAGTGGGAAGCTGGAGTAGGATTGAGGGGAAAGAGAGAGACAGAGAGGTGTGTGGGTGTTCTTGAAGTGGGAGAGGGCAGCCTCCAGTGGGGTGGGGAAGGGGGAGGATGTGGAAGGTAGGGAAAAGGAGCAGGACCAGCCCTCACTGTGCGCGAGGTCGCGCTTATTAGGAGCTGGCAACGTGGGGAGATCTCGCCCCCTCCGGCGGGCAACCGCTGATTCCTCCAGCTCTCTGGAAACCGCCAAAACCTCGAGGCGAACCCCGGTGGGAGATGGCCAGCTCACGCACGCATCACGGGGAAAGGGGGACCTTGCGGGCGGCTGCCGGACACCCAGGAAAAAGACGCAAGGACGGACAGAGGAGGGAGAGGCGGTCTGGACCGTGGGAAGAGGAGAGGACGATAGGATTTTTAAAAAGGGGAGGAAAAGAAGAGGAAGACGACTGGGGAGGAAGAAACTTGTTGCTGGCCAGGCGGATCATGTGAACTGTAAGAACACCATTCCCCTGACTGACTCCGTCTAATTTCTCCCTTCTTTAGCCCTAAAACATCAAGCCTTTCAGTTGGGAATGGAGGCAATTCCTTCAAAGTGAATAGAGAGAATAGTCCACCCTTGGCGAATATACTTTGGGAGAAAACTCAATCTCTGTTAATTGATTAGGTACCCTCATTTTTATAACCATGGGGTGCTTCAATTCTATTCATCCAGTCTCCAGGACACAGACTTCAGGGCCAGACAAGGAGTTGCGTCCCCGTAAATTAAACTCTTAAACCTTCAAAAATAAAAATATTTTTAAAAAATCCATTTACTTTTGTCGAATTTATCTTTACAAAAACGAAAAAATCGCGAGAAACGGGAACCTTCCATTTTATGCTCAACTTCGCACGCGCCAGATTCCATCCTAACGCAAAGAATGTATTTCCCCTTCCTCGTCGGAATCAAAATCAGTCTTGTCTCTTTTATTAACAAGCATGTTTAGCGCAATTTAAAAAAATGCAAAAAGACGCATTTTGATATATTTTCACCAGTATAAATAGGATTTTAACACAACATAAAAATCTAAGACACCCTAATTACAGCATTCATTCGAAAACAATATGAACGATAAAAATGAAACCTTTGGGCTCGCCGGAAATTCAAGTGGAACAGAGAAAAGACGATGCCGGGGCTGCCCCCACGCAAGAATTGAAAGGCTTTTGAAACAATTCCTTCCCCCAGATTTTTTCCAGCAAGACCCGTGCTCCTCTGGCTTTTCCCGATCTCTTTATAAAAACAAAAAAAGGCCTTCTCAGCTTCTCGACACGGGATTGGGAGGGAGGGAACAAGGGGGAGGGTGACTTTCGGAACCCTTTTGTCTAATTTCATCCATTCCTCTCGCTCAAAAACTGCGCATTTCTGCGGTGCTCTTTTTCCTCATCTCCTCTTTCCCTTCCGCTCCTCGCCCAATCCGTCGCGGCTTCCCGCCTCGGTTCACCCGGGGCGGGCGTCCCGGCCACAGGGAGCGCCTCTCAGCCGGCAAGCGGCGCGGCGTCGGAGACGAATGGAACATCCGTCCCCCGGCTCCCGCCTTTGGAACGCCATCAACTGGCCCCCGCGGGTCCCACGCCTGCCTCCTCGCCTCGCCCCCGCTCGCTCGCTTCGACACTTCCACACCGTCCCCTTCACTCAGGACCCCCTCAGACATCTACATACCTTCCCGCGAAGGTGTGTGGCAGAGGGTATTAGGACATCAGCCGTGAAAGGGGAGGGAATAGCAAAAAGGAGGGGGAGAGGACAGAGGTGAAGTGCATATTTCCAATGTGTCTATGTTATGTCACGCTGTTTTTGTCATAATCACTAATGGTGCGAGGAAAGAAGGAGTATTTGTCTACCTATCAGTTCAGCAGTGTATCTCTTATTTCGTCGCAACTATGTCAACAATATGACATACCCTGGTGATTCTTTTTCATGTCCTCTTATTTTTATATCACTACTGTTTTTATTGGATATATTGGTCCATGGACCTATACCTCCAGAAGAAAAAAACAATAATAATATGACTTATTAACATGATTCACCCTGTTTGTATTATGATCACTAATACCACGTGGAAAGGAGGAATTTTTGTCTACCTTTCAGTTCAATATCGTATCTCTCTTATTTTGTTTCTTCTATCAGAGATATTGCATGGAGTCAAAATAATATCCTCCGTGTCACATTGAATTTCGCCTGATCTGAATTTCTCAAGTAATCTAAGCCTAGAGTGTTTAGCATCCGAGTCTCTAACGGCTCCCAACCTAGTCCTTGGATCAAGTGTGAGCCGCTTTCCGCTCTCCTCCCCTCGAAGACTCAAACCCACCCTCCTCCCTCTTCTTGCTGCACTTCCTCGCGAGATTTCTCGTTCCCGTGTTCCTTAATCTCTAAAGGGGATGATCACGGAAAGAGTTATGGTACGATCTGGCAAAGGGAAAGGACCTTGATCCCCGGGTTACTCTTTTTCAACCCCCCTCCCTTTTCTCTCTCCTTAAGCCCGCAAGTTGGATTCGAGTGGCTATTTTGTGCCTACAAGTTTTGGCATTGGTACCTATATCCACCCCTGTCCACGCCGTATTTCCTCCCTTAATAGGTTCCTTTTTTGGTCTTTCTCGTTTTGTTCTCTCCTTCCCCACCTTCCGTTTAGAGGGCGTGAAGCAACAATAGCAACAAGGCGCGGGTAAATGACCCACGGGGACGTTTCTTAAATAAACGTCTTTCACACTTGCGCCAAAACGAGTCTTCTCATGCTGAGGTTTCAGCAGTGTACGTAGTCAAGAATTGCCTGTTGGTAATTCCAAGGATGAGTTGAAGTGCCCCTGTGTCCTACCGTCAGAGCAAGTTAAGTGCTCACTCGAGTGTAATAAACGGTGATGCAGTGCAACTCCTAGTAAAAAATACAAAAAAGTGCAAGCATGATTTTGAATTCAACCCAGGTTTGTAATTCATTTCGCAAACGTTAATTACATACAAGCGTTATGTGTCAGCTAAAGCAAGTATAATTTTGCCCAAACGTACACTTATTTAACTACTTTATTTAGCATCCACCTTCCAACTGAACCCCGTGCCATGTCAACCCTAATTACTATCAAAGCTCGTGAATTATCGTCATTAAACCTATGTGCATCGTGGACTATTATCATTAATTTCACCGTCTCATTTCCAGCGTGACCACGTATTTCCAAGACGGTAAATTGAATAATTAAATAAGAAACGCTTGCTAAAAAGAGAAAATAGATTATATGCCAAGATTCCGAATATGGGAAGAGAACGAAAACACGAGTTAAAAATTGGACATGGAATGATAGCAGACAATGATCGATAAAAACTGTCGAAGAACGGAAAATTATTTCTCCTGATTGCATTTATTCATAAATGGTCACTCATCCTTACAACGTACACCTCCCATGGTAATTACATTGGTTTCAACTTTTGGAATATCTTTTAATTATTGCCCTTCAAGTAAAATCAAAAGATTAAAAAAGCACAGCCCATCAACTCGATATCCCATGTAGGCTCTCCACTTTAACTGTTTATCTGCATATTTTTCAAAATGCCGTGAAGAACATGCCCTACTAACAGTCTATTGATTCGTAATTTTAAAATTAGCTGACATTACATGAATCCTGAACATGTTGGAGAAAGAAATTAAATTTAATAAGACGCCAATATCATTACTTTTACGATACATATAACAAATCGAGTACCAAAAGCACCAAATTCAATTCTCCTCACAAAAATAGATGGATTCACACGGAAAAAGACGTACACACGGCATGAAATCAATTCTTTCAATAAACATCCATCACTGAGTAATGTAGGAGCGACTAACGGACTAGAATGTAACGCGAGTAAACACGAAAAATTGACGATTAAAATGTAACGCGATTGACTCCAGGCCACCTCTGCCATCGCCCACGACGGAAGAACAAGGAAGGATGTGAGACATTCGCGAAGGAGGAGGATTAGGGTCCAAGACGTTAATTCCGATGTTTTGACAACAGGAGATTGCCTTGGATTTCTGCCCTTGCCGGCCTTCTGACTCCTTCCCTCCCCCTCCACACAATCGCTTCCCCTTCCCATCCGACTTCCCTCCAACCCAGCTCTCTTCCCACCCTCTATCATTACCTTCACGATGACACTATCGCTTTCACCCCCTATTCCCCCTCCCCCACCCCCCCGAACCCACGCAGCAATATTCACTTACCAACACAAGAGATTCCATTATCCGAATTACCGAGATTCCGTATTTTCCGAGGTACATACATATTTAGATAGATAACAGCATTATTAAGCCAGCTTTGTATTCGCTGTGATTTTTGGTTGCTTCATCAGAATTTTTATTGCTCACTTTTTTCATTCAACAGTTTGTTGAAGGAGACCAGGGTTGCAAATATTTTGCTGTTGAGATGGCTACAGATAATCGCGGAAAAGAGGTGAGAACTCTATTTAGACAATTGGCATAGTACATTTTATGGAGGAAAAGGGAAGTAATATGTTCCATGAAGTTATTTCTCCAAAGTGATTTAAATGAAAGGTAAATATACTTAAGTCTCATTACAGAAAGGCATGAAAATAGTCTGCTTATTTCATTATTTAAGTACCCCAGACAACCCTAACGTATTAACCGAGTTTTCGATTATCCCAGGTGGCCTCAGTCCGAATTAAATCGGATAGTCGAGACTCGTGTATTTTTTTCAAAATCTCCCCTTCCAATCAACCATCCCTATCCTTCTCCCCACCTCACTCCTTCCGTAGCCTTTTGCTTCCTCATTCCACTCCCTCCCCATAAATTCTCTTCCCTGCTTCCCCTACATTTTTTTATTTAATTTTTTTAAAGGACCATCGTTGGATCTCGTGTCCCTGCCTCTGGGGGAATGACAGCCTCCCACTCGTCCCAGTCTATGAAGAGACTCTCCATCGAACGATAGCTACGTGGCCTTCTTCCAATAAACGAGCGGAGGACTCATCCAGGACTTCGGGATATCTATTGTTCGGCACCCGCCGCGGTGACGAGAAACGGGAGAAGAATGTGAAGGCTCACCAGTTTCAATGCGGTGTGAATGCTCACACCAACAGCCTCACCATGATGGCATTCATGTCGATCCCCGTCCTCCGTTTCAAGCTGTATCAGGGGGTGACGGAATTCACGATTGCCTTCCGAATAATTAGTTGGTTTAGTGCGAAAATTCCACAGAGGAAAATCGTTCGCCTTGACCGGGACTCGAACCTGGATTCCTCGATATCGCGGCGAGTGCTTTAAATATTTAAGCTAGGTACCCAAGCATCCTCCCCAAGGACTGTTGAGTATTCACGGCAGAGAATGAGGCCTCGGTAGCGCAAATACTTAAAGCACTCGGTGCGATATCGAGGAATCCAATTTCGAGTCCCGGTCAAGACGAAAAATTTTTCTTCTATGGAATTTTCGCACTTATGTGCACTTACGGATGACTCCGCAAAGTTAATACCGCGGCTAGTCCTGGTATTCTCAAAATTTGTCAATTATTTTATTGGGGAGGTGACCGTATGCTGTGGTCATTTGTGTCATTGAGGAGGTAGGTGAGGTGAATAAGTAGGTAAGGGTAGGATGTTGGAAGGATAGAGGAAGGGTGGAGAGAAACGCGGCGTCGATATTAGCCTACTCTTTAAGAAAGGCGCCAAGGGGACCACGGTTTAACACCCCATCCGACGGACGGAATACTACACTTGAAGTTCACTCTTCAAGACACCCAAGTAGGGAACGGGATTCTGCAGAAAAATCTCCGCCACCGCCATAAGATTAAGTCGCATTATATTCAGAAATACATGAACTTTACCTGAACACTCGCGCAGGCTACCACGCACTCGAAATCTATCCAGATGACAACGCTCACGTTTATAAGCTTAAAATTGACGCCAGGCTTCGGTGTCCATTATCAATAGCCAAATATTATTTTTCAGCAACTCAACTGTAATTATAACAAACGAATAAGGTTCATGAGGTCTGTACCCACTCAATGATAGATGAGATGAGTTTTATTAAAGAATTAACCGATCAGATAAGAATTTACTTTTGACGCGATTCTTAAGAGCCACACCGTGGTTTGGACACATGGATCCAGTATTATTAAGTACGGTTAAGCTATTTTGGCGGAATAAAACCATAATAAAAGTTTTGTTCTCTTGATAAATGCTAACGTCAACTAAAGGACAGTATGAAGTGCTTCACAAAACCCAAATAATCAGTATCGTTGACACGCTCTGGCAAAACACTCTCAATGTCATTCTCGCGGTCGAATGATGAAATGGGCGATCACGATGAAGGATGAAATTACCGTTGAGTGAGAAGCTTACATTTTAAATTTTTATTTTGAAATTAAGATCACAAAATGTCACTTAGGTGCACCAAAATCACTCGATTACAAAAATCACTATTCGGAAAGTCACAGAAGGAAAACGTAGGCGGAGACGAAAACTGAAACAAAAATGGTAGAAATGTATAGGGCAATCGCTATCGCTAATCTTTTCTTCTGACGTTTTTATGCGACTCGTTCCCCGGTAAAACAAAACCATCAATATTGAGATAGAAGAAGGGGTTATGAGGGAAGGAGAGAGAGGAGTCATGGCAGTCACGAGTCATTGGCTCCGGATGCCCGATCAATCTATAGTCAGAAGCGAAGCCAATGGCAATTAAAAAAGGCGACTTCTTCGGACGCTTATGGTAAATGGAAAGGAGGTGAAGCGAAATTAATTGTTCAAAGCGCAGATGGAGACAGAGGGAGAGAAATAAGCGGAAGGGGAAGGCGAAAGATTGGAGAGTGGGTGGACTGTTGGACGGGTTCTATCGAAAGGGAACAGGGGTGGCCATTGTTCCTCGTCTATTTTTACGCCCGTGGTCAGCGATTCCAATGGGGGTGGCTCGCTTTTTAATCCGCTTTACGACCAGCAGCGGCGAGAGAGAGGGAGAGCGTGTGCCCCGAGCCCTCCCCCGCCACCACCCAAACCCACGCAATGCGCCGGGCTTTGTCGATAGATATCTATTTCCTCCTACGAACAAATGCAGCGTTTTCGGGCACAGCTCATGTGGAACTCATATATAAGTCACTCAACACAGAGTGCTTTGTATTTCACACTCCCTTTTTTTATTCCCGACCATTGTTTATTCCACAAATTATAGAAGCAGTGCATGGCGTCTTGATCATGCAATTTTAGCTCCGTACATTTTATGAATAATGCAGTTCTTTTTTGGAAATTATTTAAATTTTTCATTTTTAGAGAAAAACCACTAGGTACCGCGATTGTTCCGCAACTAATACATGTTTTTAAAATTTCTAATTGCGCAACTGATCCATTCAATATGGCTGATTGCGCATTTTAACAGCTTCGATATTCCTATGTGCTATTATACCGTACGGTTCCATATATCCTCTTTCACCAGCGGTTTCCCCGGTAGCTGTCATTAATAAAATAGCAATATTAATGGAAATTGTCATTACCAAGATGATAATGACCATTACTGTCGAAATCAATGTCGGAAAATAAAGTGTGGCAAAGACAAGGTGCTAATTTATCGAGTGAAGTCCTCCTATGATATTCCATGGAAATTGAAAATCGTGGAATTCTACACTCAATTCGAATTTGGCGTACATTGGCAACATTCCCATCCAATTCAACATATTAAAGTTTTTCTCATCGATCCTTTCTGGCGTAACTTGATAACGTAAATATCCATCGCATACACACATTGCATTTTATGCACACGCGATTTTATGACATTTTTGGGCAAGTCGATGCTATTCAACTACAAACTCTACATGTATGACACCGATAAACGGAATTGTAGAAGATTATACCGTACTAGATGATTAAAACAATCGTAAACAGAATTTCGGCGGGACCAGCACTTAAAGCTACATAATTAGTGGAAGGTTTGTGGCAGTAAAAATATTACCTGACCCCCCCCCCCCCAATGAAAGCTTTAAGAATAAAAGTTGAAAGCAAGACTATTCTAGATAGTTCTTCCATCAGTTCTCATTCATTAGCCATAAAACCGTAAAAAGATATTTGAGATAAAACTTCATGCGTAGTGCGATGTAATATAATTTCACCAAATTTTCTTATGCACATCGACGTTCCTGTCACACCGAAGCCACTTCAAAAATGGAACCTCGGAAAAGCGCTAATCCAGCCGGAGCATCGCGTTAAAACCACATAACGATGCGTCTCATCGCCACCATTTTAATGGTGATGATCGACATTAGGATGCGTTACCAAACGCGGTCTGCGGGGTCTTATTCAGGAAGGGTTCGAGATCCACGATCCTCGACGATGACGAAATATTGACGTCACAACCACCAAAAAATCCGTTCTTTTTCATTAAAAACTTGGGCTTTGTTGGTCTCTGACAACACGCCCTCGATATTATCATTCCACCTTTGAGTCCTTCCTGTATATAGTGGTGGTCCGTGACGCACCAGACTGGTAAATAACAGCTCATCATTTCTGTGGTTTTCTTAGGATTGATGAGAAAATTTAGATGACGCAGTGCGAATCATGGTATTTGGAGCACCTAAAACCCGTCTAAAACACGATATAAGGCATAGCAATCGAATTAATCGAGGCATCTAAATTCCGTAAAGGTCCACCTCCCCCATTTCCACACCTCTGTGTCCCACACGCGTTGTAGAGAGACCTCGGGTAAGGCACCACAACACCACACGTATCCTCACTTGCGCTCTCCTCCCACGGCCACACGACCCAGTCGCACACAACCCCCCTCCCATCCTCCCTCCGCCAAACCTTTCCAACTGGAGTGAGGCCGCATGGGAGGGAGGGGGGAGAGGTCTGGGGAGGACGCGAGGACGGGAGAGGGAGGAGGTAGAGCAGAATCCTCCGATGCGTAACCGCTCAAACAATCGCCTCATTCACCTCACGAGCGTCCTCTCTCGCCGGTCGCCACCTCCTCCCTCCCCCTTCCTCCCTCCCCCCCTCCGCCAGTCCTCGTCCTCCTTCCGCACCCCCCCCCCTCCATACAACCACCCCATGCACCATCCCTCCCGATCTAATCCTGAAAAGTCACACTGATCAGGATGCACCACCGCCGTCTCGCGCCCAGTCTTTTAAGCACGCTAATTACGTGATCTCCAAGGCATCCGTGTACTCCCGGTGCAGCGAGCTCTCATGACGCTGCGATGAATAGAACCGATGTTGACGTGACATTATCTCGCTTATAATTATTTCTACCGTCATATTAATAGTTCTGTGTGCAGGGCCTATTATGGTCGGTGATCAAGTGAGGTGTAGGAGTAAAATTCATGTGTCGTTCAATCTTAAGATTGGTTGACTGCACTCCTCCATCATTTCCTATCTGATGCTAGTTCCCTTACTCCCTACTAGTTTACAATATACAATAATTACGTCACAATCCACAACAAGTGTAAAAAATAAACTATTACTACAGCGATTAACTTTGAGGCATGGACGTATTTTAACTGTCATTGAGGATTCAAATGGGAAGCCAATTGATTATTTTTTCAAACCTTCCTGCTCTGGGCATACTCGAATGTCAAAGTAGCTAAATTGGAGACAAGTCGATTTCGCTCGGGAAGGTAACCATACCTATTCCTTATTCAAGATTCGAAAATCCTGAGGTTTCCTACCCTCCCAGCTACCGAATGTAGTTCTGTGGTCGTGTTGCACCATCGAAACGGAAGTTACCAGCGATAGCCGGTAATATTAGCAATAACGAAAATATAGGTACAGCGAAACTTGGTGGCACTCACCAGCGGAGAATCAGATATCACTTAGGGTAGGTAAATCAAGCGTTGATGAGCGGGCAAAGGTACCGAAGGACTCCCGGAGTGACGTCTGAGGAAGACTCGGCCACTTAATCCCAGATCACTTGTACGTTTTCCTCTCCCTTGCGTCATACTCTTAACAAGCGAGTGCCACCAAGTTTCGCTACACCTATACTCGCTTTTGATTTCGACGATTAACAACGGTATTAAGCCTAATGTTGCGGCGATGTACACCAATTAAATCAAATATACAACTGCCCAGATAAAACCTTGCCGCCAACTAAATACTTTTAAACATACTGGGATAGCAATAAATATATAAAGCTAAAAACAAAATTTTATCTGAAGTTATTCGCAAAACGCTGAGGATCATATGTACCAAAATGAATAAATAGGTAACAAAAGAACTTTTTCGAAAAAGATTACGTGAATAAAATTGCGCATCAACCCTAACGTACAATTAATCAGATAAATATCCACTTTTGAGATTTTACATACCTCTTGAATGCTTAATAACAAAGCGAGAACGAATGTCTTGAACATCACTACCGTAGTCAAATTGGGAATTTTAAATCAGTAAGCGATCGGTGTCGTCGGTATTTGACGTCACAATACGTCTCGTTTCGTATGTACCTTTAGAAATTCACCACTAATCTGTGGATTCGAGGTGCGATCCCCCCCCCCTTTCCTCTTTTGCCGCGGAGGTCGCGTCGACTCCGGAACTCTCTCAGGCTAACCCGAACAGCGCTTGAACAGAGTTTTGTTTACTCGCATCTGGTTCAAGTGCCCGGAAAAAAAATAGTCGTCAATGACCCCGTTTCGAGCTCACCTCTGCCAGATAACTTTGATTCAGAGGGTAAAGAGAGTTGCGCACCACAGTACGTAACGGCTCAAGACTACTCCACCGGATTTCAAAGCCAGTTCATTCACTTCTCGACTTATTTAAAACGTCACTGGCGCTTGAGAAACTGCATCGACAAAAAATGCCAGAGATTTTGGATTAAATAACCTTTATCCCTTCATAAATGCCTTAACCAATGTTTAATTTTCACTTACTAGGTCCATTTACAATATAAGAAATTTAGCATTTATCATCCACACTAAGCCGAAAACTTACATGAAAATTTAAAAATATTTATGCCGCAGCACTTTTCCTTTAAATTATCTGTATATTTTCAATAGGAAGGAACGTTTTACGCAATGTAAATATTTCTTACGCCAATATTATTTTTAAGCTATTCCATAATTTACCTGGAAATCATTTATCAACTGCTTCGGCACAAAAATGGTGGTAAAAAGGTGCATTTTATTCATCAAAAACAATAATACCCGTTATTTTCGGAACAAAAAATCTTCAATCTTTAGTATGTATACCTTTCACTCCGGGTATTACGTAAATGATAACATGCGCATGCCTAGAATGTAACGCCATCGATAGAGGAAAACAGAAAAACAGCATACTTTTGATTTATCATTTTCGCTTTTATCTTCATGTCGACTGCGTTAAAAATGCGTTTGATCTTACCCAAAAACATTCGTTAGCCGTATGCGCTTTCATTGATATTTATGGAGCCCTTGCGCTAGTTTAAAAAGAGTTCTTCACCTTTCGTTCGCTCAATGCGGAATATAAGCGAAAGTTCACGGGTATGAATTCGGCCAAGATCATGGGTGTTTTGCTGCCGTTTCTTGTTCGCCGACAGAGAGATGAAATGAGAGATTATCACCAAGGCGTCAGCTCCAGAAAAACTCACATCCATTCCCTTACGCATTTGCCTCACCCGTAATGCTATACGATAATTTTCATGACACTTAATAATTGATTCATCGTCATCCCAGACAAAAATTGATAACTTCCTCTTCTTAAGTAAACAGAAAAAGTAATCGCATTGCATTCCAAAAAAATGTAAAACAATGAATAAACTCCGGGATTACATATATGACTACAGAAAGTAGAATTTCGTAGTGGATTTGCGCAGTTGATAAACATTCAAGCATTTCAAATTTTCTTCGCAAGAGGAGTCTAGATGTGTCCCCACTTACGGAGTCAATAAACCGGAAAAAAATAAAGAATAAGCTCACAATAACAAAGCGTAGATAAGAAATCACAATTACGCCAACGTTAAATAAAATAAGTAATTATATTGCAATCATCCAATATATACAAGCTTTACAGTCGCAAAAAGCACGAGATCATTATTATTACCATGTGTATCCTTATCATTGACATTCACAACTCTTCACAGAGAGCACAATTTGTAAAACTTTTTCCTTAAATATCTATAACAATCGATTTCACACATTCTATTCCACCATGCCATTTCCTTGGGTATGTTTTAGGTTTCAGAATGCATAGCTTACTGAAAGATGTACTAATTAGTCAACCGATATTTTTCGACGAATGAAAGTCAGGTCTTCTACGCTGGTATTCTGCATGTAAACAAAATCGTATTATTTCCAAACAACATAGTAAGGCCAATCACGAAATACAATAAATGAGACTTGAGAAATAGGGCTATAAACTGTGAGGAAATGAAAAGAAAGGGAAAACTCAAGGAGAAGCAGTAATTAATCTGTATTAAATTATTCCTTTTTAAAAGTTTCATAGGGAAAAAACAGCACAATCTACTCCCTCATTAAGAAAAAATCGCCCACAAATGTGGCAGTTTGAATGAAAAGCGGGAGCGAAATGAGCTCGTATGAAAAGTGTTCGAAAATAAACTGGGAGGTGCTCAGGGTAACACCTGTTTTGAATTTATAACTCCCATTACCCAGAGCATCACATTAACAAGGTCATCAGAAACTGAATTTCAACACGTACTTCTCTTCAACCTCCAAAAAGAGCTGATGAAAGGCGAACGTGATCTCTTAAGATATTCCTGTCGGCTAAGAAGGAAATTCTCACAAGATCACTGTCGGCGAATGTGTTGAATTAGTAAATAAAGATGGGGCAACGTCCTCGATTAATTTTCCAGCGAATGTTTCCGTTTCAAATGATTTGGAAGCAATGCAATGTATTTGGTTTTGACGCGAGAGCCTTTATGCCAATCGAAAACCAAGTTTTACATATTACCATGAGCATATTGCTGCAATTACACTCAGAAATATAAATATAGTTTAAATTCATTTTTCACTATATCTGTTGGTATATATTTGACTGTATTTTGTTAAAGAGTGTTTCGGAATTTTTTTGTTAAATATTAACTTTTGACTTTGCTGCCACTGGTCTTACTGTTGCACTAATATATCAATACATGGGAAAATACCGATATGCGCACGAATGGGAACTCTGTACTGAGTTCTGTTCAGTTCAGTATTGACCAGGGGTTCTCAAACATTTTTAGTTCGCGGCACACTACTTCACCGCGCGAAATATAACGGCACACCCCTAATGTTGAAGCAACGATGCCTGCTTTAGGGGGATTTCGAACGCCAGGGAGCAGTTCCAAAAGATGAAAGAGAACCCTAACCCAAGAACCCTATCGCAGGGTACACGAACCACGGGAACGCTCGAGAAATAGGTCGATTGTATTGAATGCATTTTCAGTTACCTAAGGTCAGTAAATGACACAACTAAAATATTTAGTACACAAGCCTGTTTTTACGTGATCGTACTTTCCCAATACAGTAAGTCCTCGATTTACTTCTTTCCCATTTACGTCTGATTCGATGTTACGTCCATGGTAGCGAGAGCCGTCGGAATATTTTTCCGGTAAAATAAAAAAAATTATAACTAATTTAAAAATAAATAAATAAACACAAAAAATGCTTCATTAATGTCATGATCACTTATTCAGTAGCGTGAAAATCATTAAATAATTTCGTTATTCTATTTATATAGGTTAATCCTGCTATAAGATAACCCCTTTGGAAAACTTTACGCGTTACGCATTGCTGACGAGCGACGTAGTACGTCCTTTCGAGCGAGCGACATGCGTCCTTCCGTTTGGTACTTTTGCCGGATGTAACAGTGGCTCTTTTCAGTAAGCTACATAGCTTAAAGCGGTGACAGAAAATACATAGTATTGGCTTGAGGAAGATGGGTGATATTAAGAGAGAGTGATATTTGAGCCATCAAACATCCCGTGTGCTTCCCTCCCTCCTTGGCCAGCGAGAAAAGGATCGACCATCATAAAACAACTACAATAAGCAATTCGTTAGTCACCGTTCCGTAGCTATTACTGAATATATTCTCGAGGCAAAAATTAAGTCAGTCGGGTTTCTCTCGGAATCGTTTGTTTGCTGCATGAAATTCTGCGTCCTCGTAGCAAAGTTGAGTTGAGACATAAAAATTTATTTTTAAAGCCATTAGATTACCAGCTATCCATAAATATGGATGATAAACCTACAGGAAGTGTGTAAACAAAGATTCCTCGAAAATCATTGAATTTAGATGCGAAATCGGATATTCTCCGCCGTTACGAAATCGAAGAATGAGGTGCTGATATTGCACGCACGTTGGACTTTCCTTCTACCGCTGAGCGAACAATTCATATAAATTAGCAAAATATGAAAATCACTGCAGAAAGTGTAATGTCAAGGAGTTCCGGGCAAATAATGAAGAGATGGGATAAAATTATGGAGGAGATGCAGGCCCTTCTCATGATACGGATCGAAGACAAAAATCAGCGATCTATTCCAATGAGTCTAATGGCGATTCAGGAAAAGGCAAAATCAATATGGAAGGACTTACGAGAAAAACAAGTGTTATGAAAAGAGAAGTGAGAATGGAGGAGGAAACGATTGAGTACAACTTCAAAACAAGTCGTGGGTGGTTTGCACGTTTTAAGTGGCGAAAGAGTCCTCATAATATCAAAGCTACCGTTGATGCAGCGAGTCCAGACACTGCACCAGCATAACCATTCCTAGAAAAACCACACGAAATAATAGAAATACGTAGTTATACCTCACGGCAAGTATTTCACGTTGAAAAAACGCGTCTATACTGGCAGAGAATGGTTGCACGAACATATATTGTGAAAGAGGAGAGGGCCGCTCCTGGTTTCAAAGCGTCCAAGGATTGCCTCACACTCCTCTCAGGTGCAAATTCTAAGGGTGACGTCGTATTAAAATCCTTTGTAATATTTCCATCAGGAAATCCCATTGCTTTAAGAAATCGATCAAAGACTGACCATCCTGTAATATGGAAGAAATCTTGCAAAGCTTGGATGACGACAGCAGCTTAGTATTGCGAAAGAAATAATCCTTTGGTGAAAAATTACTGCGAAGAAAATGGTCTCAGAAATAAGGCTTTATTAATATTAGACAATGCCCGCGCAATCATCCAGTGAATTTTGATGTTTGCGTGGACAATATTGAAACGCTATTCCTTCCACGAAATCCTACTTCGCTGACCCAACAAATGGACCATGATGTCATAGCAACGCTTGAAGTTCTTGACGCATTCTGTACCTGACGATGCCGTAAATCGGCGAGACGCGTCGTACTACATGATTAAATATTTTATAAAAATACAAAGAATTTAATTTATCATGAATACGAGCATTAAAAACTTCTACCAAAGGAAGCACACCGCAGTCAAGTTTAGCCTTTGGTAAATGATTGAATTAAAGTGGTCACGGAAATCTGGTTCCATTTTACGTCGTTTCGATATACGTCGCACTTCTTCAGCACGTATCTCCGACGTAAATTGAGGACTTACTGTACTTATTTTCGTGGCACAGTCCAGCAACTCCGTGGCACACTAGTGAGCCGAGGCACACCCTTTGAGCGCCCCTGATATAGACCCTGTTCCTGACGTTTCTAGCAAGCATCAGGTTGTTCATACCGTTTTTCGTGTCTCGGCGCGTATTAAGAATTTGTTCCTTATCTGCTTACATTAAAAGACGTAACCGAATCCATCGTATGATTTCATTTCACCCATATACCACTCAACAACGTAACACACGATGCAGCGCGTGAAACCAAAAATAGTTCATCAGCAACATATTCCAAACGTGTTTCACCAAAATGGAGTTACGCGTTAGAGTAAGAACCGCGCTCGCTAGAAATCACCGAGCAGCAAGCACGTCACTTGGCACGGCTCCGTGGAATGCTGCATTCACCTCTACAGGATGTAAAGCATAAGGAGTGGAGACGTTTCGGTTCACTTTTGCCAAAGAATGCCGAGCTAAACGATCTTGGCCGCAGTTTTCTATTTCTGGACTATAAACAGCTGTAAGATTTCGCAAGGCTTGGCTTGATTTGTGACATATACCCTTGCATAGAGAATCCAGGGGGAAACAAGAGATGGGAACCGACGCTGAAGCGGGCACCCCGCGTCCCAGTCAATGTTTTGTTTGACGCCGAAATGTTGGTTGCAACGTAAAACGCGCGAACCGAGCAAAAATCCAAAACCAATCGACTCAATAGTCTCACTCACACATATAGAGGCCCGCGTTATTGACGTCAGTCCGTCCGTAGTTACAAAACAGACGCCATCTGGATCTATTTCCATCACTTTTTTCCCGCGTTTTGACGAGCAGGAAGCGAAGGAGTGCCTCCGTTGAAGCGGTCTTCTGAGACGATTGGTACCCGGCGGTGGGTGCCCGTCGTATTCCCATGCTGCAAGACTTGTACTACGAGAGCTTTTCATTCGAGGTGTCGATGTGAGCGCAGATCGAAACGCATCAGTACACGTCAGGTACGACGAATGGAACGATTTGCGCAGGCGAAACGTGAAAATGTGTTCAATAATCAGCCGGTAGGCATCATTCTGTAGACACGCATTAAACACGACCGAATGCTTTTTAAAAGGGAAGGTTCAAGCCAAATGCTAAAAAAAGAAAACTTTTTGCCTAAGACTAGTTAAATTAATTACTTTATCCATATTTGACGTATTGCACAACATTCACCTTTTTAACATTAAAACAAGACTCTCAGTTCTCGGAATCAGCCAATATAGAAAATCAGCACAACAACAGTAGAAACAATATTGTCGGCAACGTAACTTTGTGGAATCGACACATTAGATATCACAAGGACAAAGAAATACTTCGTAATTTTTCACACTCTTTATTTTTTTACCTGAAAGGTTTCCATACCTTGAGGATGCTTCGGTTGAGACCTTTGAGAATGATGTGGAAAAGAATACATGGAAAACCGATCAGGTCAAAAAATAACAATTGTGGAAAATCACGATGTAATATTTCTTTTTCCATGTGAAAACAATAACAATATGCACAATTCAAGCGTCGAACTACTTTTTATTTTCAAGCGCTTTGACTTGGGTGTGTATCAACTCTCCTCCTCCGATCTGATTTGATGTGCGAAACCAAGTGTGCATGGTCTGACACGAGTGTAAATCAAATTCGCAGCCGTGTTGCAAAATGAGTAGAGTACTAGACCGAACGAAAAGTATCTTTCTCTTAAACTACCTCAACGACTCACGAATCACCAACCAAATGACGCCTATATCTCTCCCCTTCCTACATCCGAATCCTCTCCAGCTCGTCCCTCCACAACGTTTTCACTCCAGCGTCGCGCGTAAGCAACGCCCCTTGGCTCCCCCGCGTAGCTGGTCCATTGAAAGCGTCAACCCTGAGAGAGGCGATTCTTGGATGCTCATTCTGGCCGACGCGGCCGGGGGAGGGGGGTCGGGTCTAGGGATGGACGCCGATGTCCTTCGCACAATCGCAATTTTGAGCCTCGCTCGGATTTTGAAACCTGCTTACGCCATCCAAATAAGAGAAAGAACGAAAATAAATCCTGGGCCGTAGGGGGCGTATCCGAGATTCAAGGGTTCGCTGTTTACCCAGCACTGCATATGGAAAAACATCACTCCTTTTTTTCACCTTTCGAACGTGCCCGAAATCAAAGTTTGGAAGCTTTCAGTGATAAAGTTTTCCACTTCTGTTGAAGGAAATATTACTCAAGGAGAAGACAACTACTAACTCTAAAACAAAATTCACCCGCAAATGGTTTCGCTACATAAAACGGTATTTCCAATTAACAGCGAGTCTAAAAACAAGCGGTAATAAAGAGTTCATTAATTCAAATGGGCGGTGCTATATGCAACTTCAAAACGGGAGAGGTATGGGCTTGGAGATTTTCAGAGAGCTGGAGAAAAAGGGATGGAATCACTGATATCCGTGAGGGATATAGCAAGATTGCACTAAAATGGGCTGGGGGGGACACGCACTTCGCACGAGACATAAAGTGAGCCTAAATGACACGTGAATTTGGAACAAGGAGAAGCAAAAAGATCTTTGGCATTGGTTGTGTGACCACATACATTTACCGCAACTCATTTCGCGAAATGCCGAAGTGACCGCACTAAATGGTGAGTCGCTATGGAGCGGTGAGCAAACGCAAAAGTAGACTTGGATAATTAATCATACGGGGTTCATTTACGGTTTCAAGTTCCGCGCCAGCAGCTTCAGCCGGGTAGGGGCGAATGCCAACTCCTAACTATAACTCTTTAGGGTAAATCGTGCAGATCTGAAATAATCAAACGCATGCACCACTGGTTGCCGATTTTATCGAATACTCAGGGGTCAATCTCATCAGGGCAGATGTATTAACGAAAGATACGAGGAGCAATATTTTCTCTTCGCACCTATTTACTTTCATTAAATAGTAAGGTACTCTAGAAGCACGTTCTTCATTCTTGAACTTCTTGCCGACACTGGCGATTTGTGGAACCATTGGTTATTCTTTCAGTCAACGCCTGTCATCAGATTCTTCGTTCGGCAGACGACGTTACTCAGCGTTTAAAAGTGACTCCATGAGAAATATATCAATTTTCTTTACTCTACGGGCAAAAAAGTCGTTCACTCACAACAGTGGGCGGCGTTACTTAAATTACAGAATGCATGAAACACCCCTCTATGAGACTGATCTTGAACGAGTAAAACTAAACATATAAGGCCGTAGAAATAGATTTGACGCATGTTAGGATGCCTCGACGATGAAAATAATAGTTTCGTAATCCAAGAAGTCTAGAGCCAATGTCGCACGTTAAACCTAATAAAGGCCACTATGGATGGAAGCGTACACTTGACATTCAGAAGTCTCTCCGCCAGACGCTTAAAAGATGAAGCTGGCTGGTGAAAGAAGTATTACAATGACATACCACGCAAGCCAATCATAGGGTTTGACATCCACCAATTTGAGTATTTTTCAAACAGTTATACCATTCCGTCGAATGTCAGGGTAGGTCAAGGGTAAGAGCAGGTAGCATGCGGTAACCTATCCTCACAGCTAGCAACAATTTTCAAATACAAAATGATGGTACACTTCGTTAAAAATATCATGATCTATATACGAAATAATTTTCGTCATTTCTCGTTATAATTCAAGATTTTAAAATTCTTTCCGATCTAAAATCTGAAGAAATGTTCTACAGGCATGCATAGGTACTGCAACGCGCACACAGTAGGATTCGCTGTTCTGATCCGTTTTGGACAATAGTACTAGAATAACGCAAACAACTTTGAATACGAACTTAAGCGAACACACATCGAAATAATAAATAAGCTTTTTACAAAACCCTGACGGGAAAAATTGATTCCCGAGGTAATATACATCTATTACTTGCACAATTAGAAACAACAGTTACAAACGCAAAAACTCCAAGGGATTCATTAATTTCACAAGAAAATACGATCAAACTGAAACTTAAGCGAAATAATTTTCAGAATTTCTTGCCCGCTAGTTGCTCAAGAAGGAGCTCGAAAGGAGTCTAAATTTAGTCCTACCGAGAGAGGCTGATTCTGTCAATGGAGATCGCCGATATAAGTTGAAGCAAATTAAATATTTCTCTTACCTCCTCAATCTTGTAAGTTGTTCTTGTAACTTTCCGCCTAATCTCTCCATCGTAACTTTCTTCAACTGTCTCCATGGTTGAATCGCCGGACTACGAAATTAGATAGCGCGGTTCACAGTACGCCGGCGTGCCCGTTAATCCGAAGACGTGCGATCGCGGCGCAACTTGAGTTTCTTCTGTCCCTCAGATTGCTTGAAAGAAACGGCGCTAGCGTCGAAGTGGGGCGGGTAAATCTCGTAAATAGCCACGGAAATAAACCAATTTAATCAAAGCATAATCGAGGAAGCGCTTTAGCAAGCCGAAGGAATTTATTGCCAGGAATGATTTCAACAGCTTAAAAGCTTCTACCGACGTTTTCTGTGAAATTTCAGTATCAATGATTCTTCGATTTCAATTGAGTAGCCTGCTGATCGCTTACTCACTATTCGTACTGTCTACGTAGAATGTGAAGTACTTAACCAAGTTCACATTTAAGAATAAGAAATGTGTTCATGTTTGCATTGCATTTTTGCCAAATGTATTTTTAATCCGACGTATTACATCGAAATTTCGAAGGCCTTGTGGCTATGATCCCCACTATGAATAAGGTAACTTGAATAGTTGGCAATTAAGCTATTGGAATGGAGAAATTTATTTTTTTAAACTACAGTAAGAATTTATTAATTTGTATCAATTAGTAATATTATAATCATTTATTCTTTATCGTTGTAATAATTCAATCTGATAAGTACATCATTTACATTAAATTTGAAAGATTTCATTGGAACGGTATACTTGAATGATACATCCAGTGTAGGTATATACTCTTTGGTTGCAGAACAGTTAAGTTAATGTGATGAAGGTCTGTGTCTTGAAAAACTCAACACCACCTTCTGGCCTATGCAAGGGTTTGGTGGGAAATGTGCATCATATTAGTTAATTTTCAGTGCCATGCTCACTATGTCTCCGTCATGTTAAGCGAGTATAGTATGCCCCTTATACATTCATTTGCCAACAATGGAATGTTTTGGTTCTCTCATTTGGAACTGATCTCATTTTGTTGTGACCTGTATTCTCTTACGATTTCCCCCTTCAAATTTCCAGTAACCCTTCGTATTACTTAATGAAATGATAAGAACTTGATTATATAGTAGGTGTAATGTTGTGATCTAAATTGAAATGATAGCGTATTATCTTTTGAAATGTGCATATCTGTAGGGAATCAGTTAATGAATACTTTTTGATTATGTACAGTTGATGTCACCCCACAGTCCTTTGCAGTTCTATTGTGTTGCCAAATTTTTAATTTAATGGCCTTTGTTTCTGTGGTATGCATGTTATTACAACATGTGGTATTTGGTTACTAGTACTTATCATCAGTTAGAAGGTTGACATGATTTCACGTTTGGTGAAAAAGAGTAAATTAAATCCTCAGTTGGGTTATGTTATGATCTACCTGTTGCTTTGGATGGATAGTAATGTAGCACAGTTATTTTATATGCATAGACCTATAGGACAAGTAGGGCAAATACAAATGCTTCTTCTTTGTGCCTTAGAAGTAATGGTTTTGTTAAAGCCATGCCCTCTCCTCTTGTTAGAACTTTTACCTTGCTACTTTTATTGTCTCAACCCTTTCCTCTTTATTCGTCTTTATCCCCTCCCTCACCTCACATCCTCATTTAGAGAAGCTATATTCCATCACCATGGGGGTGAGTTAGATATGGATGGTATGGAATATGTTATAATCTCTATGCTAGGCGTGTTATCTACCAATTTTTGTCTGCTTTGAAATGCTTAAGTGAATATTTTGATATGATTAATCTAACATAGCTGTGAAATATTATATCAACATTATGCACCTATGAAGGAAATATGCATCATGTTTTAATGTGATAAGCTTTGGAAAATAAATACCAAATCAAAATACAAAAACTGTTAGCAACTCAAGCCACATAAAAATTGTTCTGAAAACCATTTATTATCCACGAAGCTGTAGTTGAAAAAAAGGCTACCTATTAATGAATAAAGTGAAACTAAATAAAAAACAAAGTAAACACAGAGTCATGTATAATACAATTCCACTCCTCTGAAGGTGTATTCCTCTGCTTTGTAAATGGTCTCATTGGTGGCTGTTATTTAGAAATGAGCCTTATCAAATTGAAAACTCTTAGATAAATTTTCAGCACCTGTTTTTAAAACTGATAGCATGGTAATCTAATGGATCAATCATCAGGCTACTAACCAAAGGTCCTGGAGAAAGTCCAAGGGAAGCTTCCTAGATCATACCCAGCTTAATCCAATATGGTTTTTCTGAGTATTGGGTCTACCTGCCCTGGATAAAAAACAGGTGATGCAAGTACCATTGGACAAACTGTTATCACCTACAAATTTAGCTCATATTAGCTCGGTTATGGCTCGTCTACCCTGTGATTACCTAGCAAAAGGTGACTCAGTTTACATTTTGAGTGGAGTGTTGCCTAGTGGAGTGTTGACTCAGGGCCACAAGTTGAAGCAAGTAACTTCGAAAATTTGCAACTGATATGAGATAATTCCATTCTTGTTTCACCTCGTATCACCTGTTTTTTTCCACACTGAATGGAGAACCAAAGACAGCTGATGTAGTGGAACTGCCTCCCTTATATCAAAGTTTGAAATTCGCTTGCAGTTTGGCTTTGGACTAGGTGAGCTTTAACCTCTGGGGTGAAACTAATCTTCAGGCTGAAAACTTTTTATTTTTGCTGCGGCAGATATACTGGAAAATTCACTGTTATCCATGAAGTTCCTTGGAAAGGTTCAACTCACCTTCTGAAGTGAGGTTAGGGTACTAGCTTTCTCTTGTATTTAATTGCTCATAAACTGTTGGGAATTAGGGATACAGAAATAGAGGGGGATTTTGGGATTACAAGAGTTTGTGTGATTCAGGGTTATGGATAAAATGATAATCCACTGTCATTCATCTTACAGGCTTAAATGTATGAATGTTTTGTGTTCTATGTGCAGTGACAAAGCCAGGATTTTGCTTTAGGAGGGGGAGGGGTTCCATGTTGAGTTTAAGCAAGGAGATGGGGGAGGGGTGAAAATATTTTAAAATCAGGAGAACAATTGTATGTTTAGACAATTATGAGTGCAATTGCAACTGCAGTGCAACAGAAATTTTTTAAAGATTTTTGCTGCACAACATTTTGGAAGAATATGATTATTATCATTTATTATCTGTGAAATTTACAAAAATATTAATTGAAAAAAATGTTCCAAGTAAAGAATAAATAAAATCAACATTTGAGTTGAAAAAAAACAATTAGGTATACTCTTACCTTTGGTGCTCTTTATTGAAATAAATTCAAAATTTCTGGGGGTGGGGATCCACAATAATAATATTGGACCCCCCTGGCTACCTATGCAAATGCTATATGCTTATAATTGTTAGATTTAATATGTACTTATTGAATTTATTTTGCTCCAAAACTCGTTCATTGAAAGCATTGACCATGCCTTTTGAAGTTCAGAAAGAAGTTAATTAGGTGCCTTTTATCTTTTCATTCCCTTTTTTCTTTTGTAATCGAAAACATGGAACCCTCAGGATGTTGAGCTGGGCAGTGAGGTTTTCTCTTCTTTCAATTTCGCTCTTCAAGGGTAAATTTGTTAGAATTCGGGGTGTAATTTTCATTCCTAATAATTTCTGGCTAGCTTTAAATTAGCTCAATAAACTGACTAGCCATGTAGAATACTAGTTGATAGCTATTGATAGAGCATTTGAAATCATTGTGATATATTATTTCCCTGCAAATTTTCACTAAATCGTTCTGCAACAATCAAAAAATATTTTATGTGAGAGCAAGGAAAATAAACTTAAAGAGGATAGCCATCTGCATTATTTTTTGATGAACATAAAAATTTTTGCATGCCTTGGTAGGAAGTGGTGAAATCTCAATATTTAGTTATGAACTTCAATACTTTTCCCTTCTGTGACATCATTATTTGTTGCCAATCATCACATCAATATACTTTTAGTTTTGATGTAGGTGTAGAATTTACTTTAGATTTATATCTTTACTTTTCTTCAAAATGCACATAGAACTCAAGAGCTGTCAACTTCTGTTGCTTCACTTGCTTTGGATGTTACAATAAGCAGGGTACCATGCATTCTCTTCTTGGCATGATCAACAATGTCCACACTTCATATATAAAAGTGCAAAAATCAGTTTAATTACAGAGATAAATAACACACTTTAAAATTTTTCCACTGAATGCCTTTTAATATGTACTCAGGTATGAATCAAGCCAAGATTCAATTATAGGAAGATTTCTCTCACTCCATTTGGCCTCCGATTTAATCTTCTTCAAGGATTGAATAATTATCACTTCTGCACTTCCAAATTCTCCCTTGTGATTTTTGTAAAAATCATATACCTATGAAAGATGGTCAAGTTTATTATTTGGTTAAATTTGAATTAGGATTGCCATAAAGAAATTCACATATTCATTGACTGATATTTGCTTACCATGTCATGACCATGCTGAGTTTTGAAAGCCCCTGTGGCAAAGCTGATCATGCTGTTCCACATCTGAGTCTTCTTTTCAAATCTGAAAAAGTTTCAATGGCCACGTCATATGCATGGTTGCTATCATTCTCTATGTCTCCTTTGTAAATTTGCCATGCAGGGGAAAACAACTACCGGTGGAACCACATAGGAAAGTTATTATGTATGAGAAAGAAGTTGGGCAGCTGAGAGGACTAGGGTTAATATTTACTGACAGTTGCTTCATGGCTTTTGCTTTGTCCAAATTAAGTATAATTTCATTAGGAATTTTTTTGGTAGTGGCAGTTATGAAAATGAAATTGAATCACTATGGAATATTTTTGGAGTTGTCACTCAATAATTTGTTCTGATGGAAATTTTACTAATGGATACATATTTATGCCATTGATCACATTTATTGGCTTAAAATTACATAACTATTTGCATTTAATTTTTAAACATTTCCTCTTACTCATCTAGTATAACTACTACGCTATTTAATGATAATTTTCTGGTCCCATATTTTTTAAGTTTGGGTTCATGAATGAATTTTTCAAATTAATGTAACAAAGCGACATATGTAGTGCATGCATTCCCTTAGTTTATCTCATTTGCGCATACCTGGATTTCAGGCTGTCCCAATTGTCTCTCAAGTACTTGAATAGTGTGTGATGCCCATTGTATGTGCTGGTCATCATGGAAAGTATCAACCTTAGCTCTTCATCAGTAAAAACATATCGTTCTTGTAATCCTGCTTTCAGTAATCTGGAAATGAAGAAAAATTCCTTTTGTCATAAACTCTATAAAGGGAACTGATTAACCTACCTATTAAACAATTCCAGAGAATAATGGTATTATGGATAATACATTATAGAAGAATTCCTCTTTCTTTATATAAAAATACCAAAGAAAAGTGTTTGTGGAAACACGTTCTGATTTTACATTAAAATTTTCACTTCCTATTTACTAGGTACTGGGACTCTATTCAGTGGTCATACCCACTAAAGGGGGTCATGCATGATAAAAATAATTTTTTGGGGGGCAGGAGAGGATTTCAGTCAAGGAGGTTAGAAAAGAAATGGAGGCGACATTACACTTCATTCTTTAAGCCAACCCTGCCTTTACAGTCTGCACAGTTTAGGCCTTGCTCTTGCATATGTTTCCGGCAGTAGTATTTTACTTTCGTCATATCTGAGTTGAAACTCTACAGGGAATGTGCAGTTTTGTGACTGGTAGGCAATGCCTACTCAGCACAGAATCATTCCTATTCACCCTCATTCTGGCTTCACCCTTGCCCATGAGCATTTAAGGCCATGTGTCCTCCATTTAATTCTAACCTCTTTGATTTCAGCAAATTTGGGGGGGATAATAAAAATAATCTCCATGTGGGGATCAGCCATTGAGCCTGGCAGAAGTGCACCACTAACTCTACTCCAATGAACCATCATATCATATAGTACCCATATGTAGCTTATGTCATTGATTATCTGTTTACATATTTACTGTCATGCTTGTGAAAGCATTGCATGGCTTACCTTTCAATCAACTCAGGATCTCTAGTACAGCTGGCTAGAGTTTTCAGAAGATACACTCTGCCATATCTTGGTTGTTGCGCATCATTGAATTTTAGGGCCTTGTCCAGTCCAAATTCCCACTCTTCGCGGGTTCCCCAACCAAAGACTGGGCATAGTGATTGCACAGGAATTCTGTCAAATGAGTAGATTTAATAAATTTGATTAGACATTAAATGGAAAATGAATGGAAAAAATTGTTCATAAATGTGGATTTTTTTAATGACACGAATAGCAAAGATTCACAAAAAGTTTTATAAAAATTTTTCCAGTCCAGTTTTATGTTTTGTGATTCCTGCCTGAGCTAGGTATATACCGCAGACCCAATGATCATTCAAATGTTAAAATTGGTGAAGGAGACTTAATGGTTATTTCCTTGACTTTTGGATACATCTTTTTGTAGGCCATGAGCTCATGTTTGCAATGTTAATGTTGTCGTTGATGTTTGAAGGATTCATTCAGCTTTAGTTCTCACGAATCTTGCCCAACATCAAATGACTCTAAAAGGTTTTACGCATTATGCTGTGTACGCACGCCTGTGAAATGTGGTACTGTATCCCCTATTACTATATTATGAGCATTTATGGTGTTATAAAAATGAGTGAAATTGTGTAGACAGTGGTCTAACAAGGGGATTTTTGAGGTCGTTAAACACCCATGCCCAACCCTTCTGGTTCATTATGATATCATTTTGAATCAAATCTTTTTTGAAGGTATGAGAAGCTAGCAAGGGGAGAAATCAGAATTGACATTAGTATATGAATCACCTGAGAATTTAGATGAATGTATATTGACCCATCAACTGCCCTTAAAGTGCCTGGCGCAGTTATGTATGTATGTCTATAGTCCTGTGCCTCCAACGCACCCCACGTATTCACTCTCCTTCGTTACGCTATCTCCTCCTGTAGAGCCGGACACTCTGCTACCCTTATTCTGTTGAAATCCTAGGTTGTGAAAACCTTAAAAGTAACCATTAAACCATTCCCTGTTAAAACTTAAAAGTAAATATAATAATTGTTTTTTGTATTACTCTTTGAGCTGGACTTGTATAAATGATGTAGTGATTTCACCTTATGAGTTCTTATGTATATTCATAGCAAAGATTTCTGTGCAAATGTCTGTGTGCCTCTGGTCCGTGATTAGTGCCTAAATGATCACAGAGTAACAGATGTGGTAGAATTTTGTGTAATCATTGGCAGGTGATGTATGTGTGAACAAATAGTTGCTAATGAATGTTAGGCTTTTGTTGTTGATCGACAACTCTTCACAGTGGTGTACCTGATGGGTGGTGGGGCTGGCCCCCGCCAGGGGTGCCAGTACAGAGGGGGCGTTGTGGTGCATATTCCTCCCCAAAGATTTAATAATGTTGAGTAAACAATCTCGCCCGCATAGAATAATAATAATCCAGGAATGGATGCCGTGAATAACTTCTGGTGGAAGAAGTTTACTTCCACCCACCAACACCTCGCCAGAATCTTCACGTCCTTTCTCTAAATGGTAGAGAACCAATTCCACCTTGGTTGGCTGAGGGACACATGGTTCTGATACCTAAGAAGGGAGACTTGTCCAATCCAAAGAACTACCGCCCCATAACCTGCCTTAACACTGTATATAAGGCATTCACCTCGATCTTGAGCGACCTTATCCTCCACCACGTTCAGCCTGTGTGGGAGGAGGTGTACAAGCAGAGGGGCTCAAAGCAGGGAATCGCGGGATGCAAGGACAACCCTTTGATAGGTGCATATGCCAGGACGCCATCCGGCATAAGCGAAACCTATCAATGGCCTGGGTGGACTACAAGAAGGCTTTTGACACCACTTCGCATGAGCTTTTGATCCCCGTGCTGAAGTTGATGAAAGTCCACCCAGAGGTAGTGTCCTGCATCCAATGCCTGTTACCACTCTGGAAAACGCGCTTTGTTCTGACCTCAGGCAAGCGGTCAGTTTCCACAGAGTTGGTAACATACCACCGTGGCGTTTTTCAAGGCGACAGCTTGATACCCTTACTGTTTTGTATTTTCCTCCTACCCCTGTCCTGTAGGCTGCAGCGAGGTAGAGGATACATGTGCTGTGTTCCAGGTGACAGGAAGCATAAGGTCACCCATTTGTTCTACATGGATGACCTGAAGCTCTATGCTTCCAATGCGGAAGACCGTCGCACTGCCCTGGACACCGTACTGGAATACAGTGAGGCTATAGGGATGGAGTTCGGATTGGACAAGTGTGCATCCATCCACCTGGCGAGAGGAAGATTTTTGGAGATCAAGGAAGACGTGCAACTTGTTGACGGGAGTGTCATTCGTCACCTTGAGGATGATGATAGCTATGAATACCTTGGCGTCCCCCAACGCCAAATGCAGGAGGTTGCAGCAGTGAAGGAAAGGCTCACTGCCAAATACAGACAGACTCTCAGTAACATCTGGAGTTCTGAGCTATCAGGCAAGAACAAGGTTCTCACCACGAACATGTACGCGGTTTCTACACTGCTGTATACCTTTGGATGCATGAAATGGAACATCAACGAGTTGCAGAACCTCGATAGGGGAACGAGGAAGATGATGACCATCTATAGAAGTCTTCATCCGAAATCATCCGTCGCCAGATTGTATCTCCCTCGCAATGTAGGTGGTAGAGGACTATTGGGTCTGGAGTGTCTCCACAACAGTGTTGTCCTGGGAACGGCATGCCGAGTGTTGAAAAGCAGGGATCCCCTGCTCAATCTCGTGAGAGAGCACGAGAGTGCGGGAGCAGGGGCGTTTCTCTTCCAGGCGCCAAAGAGGGCAGCGGACGAAACCGGTCTCAACTTCGACCCATCATCCGATGGAAACGACAATGACATGACCATCTCGTCATTGAAGGCAGACGTCCTCAAGCTTGAAATAAAAATAAGCAGAAGGCCTTGCTCAAGGTGCACACTGATAAGCCCATGCATGGATGTTTCTATCGCAACATCGAAAAGCATGGGTTATTGAAGGAGCTGATGTTTGCCTTCCTACGCTCTGCCGGTCTGAAGTCTGAGACCAAGGGTTTTGTTCTTGCGTGCCAGGATGGTGTCATAAACACACTCGTGTACCGCCAAATTATATTCAAGTAGGAGGTCGCGGACACGAGATGCAGGGCATCCCGAGCCCAGCAGGAGACTTTGAGTCACCTTCTCTCCGGCTGTAGTTATTAAGCAAGATCGGCATATTTAGCTCGTCACAATGCGGCCCTGCGAAACTAACAATGCATTTAACAATGGAACAAAACAAGTAACAATTTAGGAAATAGTGAATAAATATTACGTAGTGATATCAATGACATGTTTGGTGGTAGGTATTTTTACATAAAAGAATATTATCTATATCTATTTGCGTAAATAACAATTTTCTTAGAAGGCTAAGAAATCTGGCTTCACTTTGCATAGAACATATTTCTCCAGGGAAGTTATTAAATGATTTAGGTGCAATATAAATATATGAATGTTTGTATGCTTCAACATTAGGCCTCGAAACTGTAATACTGGTGTTATTTCTTAGCCTTGATTTATGTAGGCACGGTTTATTCTTTTGTCCTCTTCTATTATAAAATACTCCTTGTACCTTGTAAATAAATAAATGCCTGAGAGGTAAAATATTCAAATTGGTATATAATGGAAAGGAGGTATCCGTATTCGCTGCTCGAAGCATGGTACGTATACTTTCATTTTGGATAACTTGTAAAGGCTGAATATTCATCCGATACGTCCCACCCCGCAAGTAACACCATATTGTAGTCTCGAGTTCACTAAAGAAAAATAAACAGATCTCATAACAGATAAAGGACATTTAAACCTTAACAAATACATTTTTCAAAGCACCAGAATTTATTCTGATTTGAGTTTGATGATATACTGTTTCCAGTTACAATTTTTATGTAGTATTAATCCCAGATATTTAATTTGGTCAACATGTTCTATTTTCATACAGTTGTCACATATGTTTCCATTCAAAAATATACAACAAGAACACCTGTAAAAAATATTGATATCTGGAACTGGTACATCCTTCAAATTAATATAATGTGTTTAGTTTTAGTACTTAAGGACATTTTATTAACGAGAAACCAATATTTAAGTCTGTCAAGATCACTTTGCACTTTTAGTGCAAGGTCAGTTATACTGGAAGTTGATTATAGCAATGCTGTATCATCAGCGAATGAAGTCAATTCTCCATAGAATGAACCAGAACATAAGTTATTTACATAAATTAAAAATAATAATGGGCCCAGAACAGAACCCTGAGGTACTCCACAAATAAGAGGTACCTTACTACTAGTACAATCGTTAATTTTTACAAATTCCTACCACTCAAAAACCTCCTGAACCAATTGCTAGGAACACCTCTGATACCAGCTTCTTCTAGTCTATTTAAAAATATTCTGTGGTCAACCAAATCTAAAGCTTTTGTCATGTCAATAAAAAGCCCAGCATTTTTATTACCTGCGTTAAACCCTGCAAAAGACCTGAACAAAATTTTAACAGAGTATCCTCAGTGTTTTTCCCTTCCTAAAACCTAATTGGCTCTTGCTAAAAAATTTAATGTTATTTAGGAAACTTAAAAGCCTTGTTTTCACAATTTTTTCTAAAATTTTTGAGAAAATTGGAGAAGAGAAATTGGTCAATAATTGTTTATATCAGCCCTATCCCTTTTTTTAAAATTGGTGTGACCACACCCGATTTTAACTCTTCGGGGAAAATTCCCGTTTCCATGCTTAAATTAGCGATAAATGCAAACACAGGAGCAATGTTTTCATTTATGGCCTTCACAATGTTTGATTTTATGTTATCTACTCCTTTTGAAGAGTTGGGTTTTAGTTCTTTTATGATTTGCATAACTTCCTTAGAAGATGTCGGGAGTAAGAATAAAGATTGATGTGATTGAACAGGCTGAAACCAATAGTTATAGTTCTTATTCAGTCTACTGATGTTAATATTAGTGTCGTTTCTAAGTCTTTCAATGATTTTAGCAAAATAGCAGCTGACTTTACTAGCTATATCTTGCGAGCTAGTCAATACGGTATTGTTGTCTAAGGATCTAATCTTATCTATATTACGTTTCTCTGACCTCGTACCTATGAGCCCATCTATGATTCTCCATTGTTTGGCTGTATTATGTATTTCTATTAATTTGAAAAATGTGCAGGTAATAATTATTGTTTTGACTGATAATATCCCTATCGAGTCTCGATTTGTACGATTTGTAATATCGTGCTAAAGTTTCATTGTATGATTGCTTTCTCATTTTCCTATGCAATAAATGTTTTTTTTTTTGCAATATGTCCACAAAGTTCCGCAGTTATCCACGGTTTCAAGAATTTAAATTTAATTTTTCTCTGTAAAGTATAGCTCATGGAATCAATAATGTTATTAATTTTATCAATAAATAATTTATAAGCCATCAATGAATCATTTTCATTGTATACATCATTCCACTCAGTTTCAGACAGGAGTTCATTTAGAGTATTAAAGTCTATTCTTACGTGAGCTGCTTGTTCCCTGGCAGTGGAGTGTGGATAAGCTTTTAAGGAACACATGGTTAAATGGTGATCTGTTAGGCCTAGGTCAACTATTTTTCCATTTACGACAGTATTATCTCTGCTTCTACAGTATATATGATCAATACAAGATGAACTTGAATTGGTAACTGTAGTGGGTGAGGTTATTAATTGTTCCATTCTGTGACAGGCCATTAGACTTTGATACTCATATGCCATGTCCGTTAGTTTAAGTGTGTATAAGTTCATATCCCCCAAAATAATTAAGTTTTTCCCAGTAGATTTTTCTAGTATAATTTTCATCTCTTTTAAAAACAACTCGATAGGAAAAGAGAGTAATCTGTACTTAGCTATTAAAGTTAAATTAATAGGAGAATTTATTTCAATTTCTATTTTCACCACATCAGCTGATACCAATTCTGGCAATTCACTGATAAGATAGGATTGTTTAACTGAGATATAGATTATTACGCCAACAGCTCGATAATTCATGTTACATTTTGCAATTTGGTAATACCCAGCCAGCTTATAAGCAGGCAATTCACATTCATCTACCCATATTTCTGAGAAAATTACAATGTACTGTTTGACTTGTAAGTTCTCAAATATGATGACAAACCTATCAAAGTTAGCTCTTAGACTTCTTATATTTTGATGTAGTATATGAAATTGGTCCGAACGTTTGACCAAGGTATTATTTAATGAGCACCTTTTTTTCCCATTTTCATTTTAAGTAAAGAAATATAACTACTAGAATATAGTCTGCAAATCTGAAGGCACAGAAAACCATAAAGCAGGTATAGAAAATAGGCCCTAGAATTACAACACTAGAGAAAACCTTAAAGAAGGTGACAATACATGAATACTGTATAATGTAAGTGAATAAGAGAATGAAAACGACGTAGTTGTTGTTAGTTATGAATATTCTAAGAATAATAAATAAGGTCTTACAGTTTCTGAAGATCATCGAAAGAGTTAATATGTATGATTTGGTCTTTTTCTTAATTCCGCATCATAATTTTACCATTCCTGATCCATTGGTATTTGTAGCCTTTTGTTGTCTTGACTTCGCGAGCCGTTGCCAGAAGTTTTCTTCTTCCGAGCGATAAGCTTTCATTGATGTAGACGGGGATGTCTGACGTCAAGCCCATGTGCCAAGTTGAAAGGGTCCTCTTAATTCTTCTTTTCCACATCATCTCCTCCTTGTCAAATCTGCAGACGAATTTTGCTATAATGCTGGGTGACTTAGTTGGCTCTCTCTTATTCATGCGATGGCAGAAGTCCACCATATAACTAGTAATCTTTATGTCAAGTGCAGCCCCCACATTTTTAACTACCTCTAGCATATCCTCGGATTCTGGCAGAATTCCGTGAATTTCCAAAACATTTGATCAGGAATTCTGTTCGTTGTCATCCACACACTTTTATAATGCAGCGACACATTTTCCTGTCTTAGATTTATAATTTCTTTCAGGGACACATTTTCCTGTCTAAGCTGATCGATAATTTTTAAGTACTGATCAATCTTAGAACAATGGTCTTCTAGCACTTTCTTATTATTGTCAATTTTTTTATGCACAAATGCTATAGAACTATTAAGATCCACTTCCATTCGTTCTCTGTCTTTCTTGGCTTCTTCAAGCATAAATATGACGTGGGAGATATTAGCTGATCCAACTACAGCTGACGAAAGTGCAGACAGACTTATCCTCCTTGCCTCGGAACAGGTAGGACAACGCCAGATTTGCTGTTCAGCAGTTATAAACTCCAAATCGTCCTTAGAAATGTTAACACAATATCCGTGGCACTGATTTTTGCACTCACTGCAGCAAATTTTCAACTGACGACTCTGGATGTTTTTACTACACACACGGCATTCAGCCATTATTTTAGGGAATAATATGATGACACAGATTTGTAAGTAGAAACTGCACTGAAGAATATATTCACTTAATAAGCCATAAACTACTTTGTAGGATTTTCCACATAGTACACAAGAGCACACGTTCACGAGGAATTAAACTCGACTCATATCTATGCAAGCTGCCCTTCACTTTCAGAGCTGCTGCTGAGCACGACTACCTCACTCGCTGCCTTACACATGACTGGGAAATTGAAAAAATGGAACATATCAATTGGAAAAATGTAGAGAACATAGACCAGGCACTAGAGACCCTAGGACACCATTGACTATATGTAGGGCCTCATTTCAGAACAGTTTTCCCTAATCTTTCATGATTTAGATAGTCCCACTTGATGAGAAAAATACCCATCTAATAAATTTTCATTTGTGAATCTCTGGCTCCAAATGAAAGCTTTTTGCAACTTACAAAGCATGTGATTTTGTAATTACCCTCTCATTTATTTGTTGCTGAGATGTGGATAAGTTTTAAAAGTTGCAGATTTGCATAAAGGATAAGTATTGGATGATCAGTTGTGCCACCAATTTACTTTTTTATCTTTGGAAAATTCATCATGAATTTTTATGCGTGAGAAGAAATATTTTTAAACAAGCATCAATAAATATTCATACATCAGTTAAAGAGGAACCTATATGGCATGTTCATTGCCAAATTCATGGTGACATGAAATGAACATTCTGGGTTACCACAGGTCTGGAAAATCTAGAAAAGTCATGGAAAATACAAATGGACCTGGAAAAGTCATGCGAAGTGACAAAATTAGCGTGGAAATTTGCATTTCCAAGGCAAACTTTGATTGTTTTTAATAAGTCAGGAGTATCGTTTTTGGCATCTTGCCGGAATGAGACAGTGGAGCTCTCATTTGGGTGTAGCTAATTAATTGTGTCCCTAAAATAAACTTTCAGGCCATATTCTTTACAGTCATGCTGAGGAAGATGAAATTTTGTTTCTCCTTAGATTTTGTGCAAGTTATACATGGCCCTTAGGGGACGTCCATTAATTATGTCAACAATTTGTTGGTAATTTTTAACTACCCCCTTGTCAACAATTGTCAAACTTTCAGTGACCCCCCTAATAAAATTATGTAAGACAATTTTATATGGCTGGCTTAAGATGCTATTTAATAGTAGTCCCTGGATAGCTTTACTATTACATGACAATGGCTTAGTGCAGTCTTTGAATTTACTAACTGCTTCCCTTAAAAATCTGTTGAATGATATTAATCTTCAGATTAATAACATATGTGTCTACTATCTAGTGCGCATACATTGAACAAAAACAATATATGATGATGTAAGAATATCTTTTACTTGGCAAGAACTCAACCAGTTTAAGATTAAAACATTTACTGTAAAAAGTAAAAAAGTAACATTGTTGATGTCAATTATCTTGAGCTTCCCCACTCTCCCACGTCAACAATTGTCAAACTTCTTCAAACCCCCTCCCCTTCCCTATTTTGTTGACATAATTAATGGACGTCAACTTATCATGGCAGATACCTAAGAATAATATGTATGTATGTATACCATCAGAAAGGAAGCTGATTTTCCCTCAGAGCGATAGAGGTGGCACTCTTTTTTTCTAGGAAATTTAATTATTCCCCCATAATATGTACATGCATTAGTGAGTGTTGCTCCTATTCTTGCACTTTCTAATAAATATAATAATGAAAAAATTGATATTTTCTCTTGGAAAAGTAAAAAATTTGTCCTGAAAAAGTCCTGGAATTTCATAAGTCCTGATATGTAGCCACATACAAATTAAAATAATTTTGGCATTTGGAATGCACAATTATAATTACTTCCTCATGGTGCTCTCCTCTATTTATTCAGCTTCCAGGTAGCTACTTTTACATCTACCTAGGTATTTACTTTTAGATCTAATACATGAAGTTCCTCTTGACCCTCTTAAAAATTTCATTATCATTTTTGAAGAAGTTTTGTTGATTTATTGTTCCCATATAAGACATATTAGCTTACTTACTTAGATTTTTTCTATTGTTATTTCAATTCCACGTTGGTTTGTAGTGTTCAAATAAGAAGTAGCAAATGATGACATCTTAGTTTTGAATGAATGCAAATTTTGTCCCTGCAATGTGAGATTAACCTGAAACACTGTACGATCAAGGGCAGTCCCAGCCTTAACTTGGGGGGGGGGGGGGGGGGGGGGGGGGGTCATCATATGGGTTCCAAGAGTTAAAATTTACTGTTGAGGCCAATACCAAGGAGGAGGGGGGATATTCATTCAAGAAAATTATAGTTTAATTAAGTAGCTGTCTAAGAAAACTCAACATATGTAATACTAATTTTCAAGGCCATACATATTCAAGATTTTGGGGGGGGTCATGACCCCCTTGAACCCCCCCCCCACCCTGGGACTGCCCTTGTGTACGATTGGTACTTTGCTTTATTATTAGGGTACCTACTCTACTGGTTAAGGTAGTTTCAAATGAAAGGGAGTTAACAAATCCTCTAGATTTTTACTGGTGTAGACCCCTGTCTGCCTACACAACTTCTTTATTCATCTCTGCATACATCCTACCTCTCTTCATCCAGTCCGTAAAACCTAGGTAGTCTGTAAAACTGTTGCAAAATAGCAAATTTTACATGGGAGAAAGTTTCAGACTCTTAATATCTTGGTGGAGTTAATAAGGGTCTGAAACTCTCTAGTTCAATTAATCTCATATTTAAGAGGCCCTTTATATTTTAGAAAATGATTGTGATTTTTTTACTAAATCTGATTTTTGCTAAATATATCAGTGCTCATATAATATATAAATATAATATAATAAAATATAACAGTAAAATAAAATATATCAGTGCTCGCCTTTGCAGATGACTTAGTATTGCTAGCAGAAAATAAGGAAGATTTAAAAAGCATGACAGAAATTCTGATAAAAGAAACTCAAGAAGTAGGACTGAAAATCAATGATGATAAGACCAAATTTATGTCCTTTGGTCGAAACCCTGATACCTCCAGAAACATTTCTATTGAGGATCACAATTTTGCAAGAGTAAATGAATTGAAATACCTTGGTACCATAACCAGCGCAAACAATAGTGAATCACAGGAAGTTCAAAGCAGAATAAATTCAGCCAATAGAAGCATGTTTGCCCTAAATAAACTGCTAACATCCAAAATTTTATCCATCAGAACCAAACTTAAAATTTATAAAACCATTATAAGACCAATTCTTCTCTATGGAGCTGAATCATGGGTTATCGACAAAAGAACGGAAAAGAAGTTAATTACCTTCGAAAATAAGGTGTTAAGGAAAGTTTTTGGACCCACAAGAGAAAATGGAACTTGGAAAATAAAACACAATAAGGAAATAAGGGATCTTTTTAACTCATCGGATGTTGTAGCTGAGGCCAAGAGCCGGAGATTGCGATGGGCAGGGCACGTCATGAGACGAGAATAAGATACCATATTAAAACAAGTCTGGACAGAAAAACCTGATGGAAGGTGACCTCCGGGAAGACTGATAAAAAGATGGAAGGATGAGGTGACCATTGATATGAAGAGAATGAAAGTCAGCAAGGTGGATGAAAAAGATTGGAAGAATTGGAGGCAGACAGTTGGCGAGGCCAAATACCATCTAGGGTATAAATGGCCATGGGAGTAAGAGTAAGTAAGTAAATCTGATTTTTGCATATTACAACTAACAGGTTTTCAGTAAAAAAAGGCAATTTGTGATGAGTGGTTATACTTAATGATCATGTCATACTAGCAGCAATTTTTCCTTGGATGTTTAATATTCAGTAGTATTAGTGCTTCTTTTAAAATGGAGCTGAGGGAAATGATTTTCTGTTAGCATTTATTAAAATAGATGAACTTCCCATAATTATGCAAATCATAAGAAAAGATATGTAGGAAGCTGGAGAGGCATATTCATTCACTATCAACTGAGTGGAGTCTTAATTATTTTGAGATGGTTGATGGAAATGCATTGAAATGCAGTTGGAGTTTTGTTGTTGATATCTTCTTGGCCTCTTGAGGAGCATGCAGCAATATGCAAGAATAATATACCTACATAAGCAATGCTACCCACTGCTCAAAATTGATGTATATTTGAGAATATGTTAATTTATATGGTTCATAGAGTCATACTTGACTTTTATAAAAAGTTAGTGGCAAAAAGAAATGGAAAACTGAGTGCTACTATGGTATTAGGGAGGGCTGATGAACATAAGAGAAGATAAATGAGCATTCCTTATCAGGTGTAATCATTCATCCTTGGATATTGCATATGTATAAACTAATTCATTGAGCTTGGGACAACATCACTATAGCCATAGTACCATAGTATTTCCTTTAATTATATCACAATATGCAGTTCAGTTGACTTTTTTTCAAGTTTGGTGTACCTACTGAAAATATTCATTCCTTACATTTTGTAAATGTGTCGTAATTATTCCATTGAAACCTCTTTTATGTGTATTAATTGTTTCAAAATCTATGCTGGGTTACGGAAGTGGGTCAGATAGCAACTTATGATGAATGAGGTTGCATATCTGACTTGAGGGTACCTACATACTTGTAATATACCCTAATGCACTTGGAAGGTACATGCTAATTTACTCTCCTGAAATTTCGGCAATATGCATTACTCACATGTATGTAGTTGCTTTTGCTTGCTGTATGGACTTAATTTTGTTACGGCTGTGTTTCAAGTTGCCAACGTCGAAAGAAAGATCTGAGGCTTTCCTGGCAGGTGCTGTTAGTGAAGACTGTTTGGGTTCTCCAGTGGGTCAAACTCTGCATCTCTGCTGATATTTTGATGTACAAGTCACCCATCGCCATCAGGGCCGTAGATATTGGCAGAGGCACTGAGTTTTACCAAATGGAGAATGCAAACATTGTTCACTAACGTTTAAAGAGTTGATTCTCGGAGCTTTTTGTATTATGAGTAGGAAATTGTTGGAGATTAAGTATAAAGCCTAATTAAAACGGCAGTGGAACCTGTGCTCCTCATCATTTAGAAGCATTGCATTTTATCACAATTGAATTAGCTTTACTGACTGAGCGGTACAATTATGGATCATTTAACACAATTTCTTTATCAGAATCATAGAATTTTCAGAAGATCATTCAGAAACCATGAGTATAACTCCCATGTTCTGTCCGAGAACAACTTTTACGAAAAGAAAATCTAATATGCAATGCAAAAAATAATTGCCTTAAGACACCATTGTTGAGTAATAGTTGGAGGAAGATGGATTAATCTGGGAGACATCTTATAAGTTGAGTCCTGAGATTTCACTGCAATATCAGATACTAACAAGCTGTGACTCAAACCAAATTTTTATGCCTTTCTTTTTTCTGAGAAGATTTAAACTGCTTATCTTGAATTGTTTTGATAGTCCTAAGCTGACAAATACTTCATATTAATTTAGCCGAAATTTTTTTGTGAGTCGAATTATCAATTTGGGACATAATATTATCCTGTGAATATGTATTGTATGCTTTAGAAATGATTCTCAGTCATTACTCTTGGTCTTGACCTTTTTATGGAGTCATTAGCTGTGTATGGGATCTGATATTTTGCTCCTTGAGATGGATTATAAATTAAATGACTGCGTGGATTATCATTGGAAATCTTTGTAAATGAGTTATACTCCTGTAATATAAACTAAAATAACACACAATATTCCTGTAACATGGAGGTCTTTCGGATGTGATTTATGAAAAAATATTTATTTTTGTTAACGACTAAGTTTTCCCTGCCATCTGAATGATTGCATAATCGAATGGGGTAATCTGTTAAATCCTGTCGACTTTCCTAATCTACTAGGAAAGCGAGATCATTTATTGGTATTTATTCCGTAGCTCATGAAATGGAGAGACTATTGCAATAATTATGGAACTACGCGAACAAAATGTATTGCTAACTTACTGTTCTGGTAAAGATACTTAGATACTTAATTCGTATTCATTATTGTGAGTCTTCGTAATAAAATAAAAATACTTCGTAATTTTATGCGGTTAACGAAGTAATTTATTTAAATTATGAATTCTGATTGTCAAAACTTCCTCAAAGTGAAGCCTATAACAATGAAGTGTATGGGCACAAAACGATCGAAAAGTTTCACAATAGATACCTCGGTGTTGTTATAATTATTTTTTCTAAGGATAAACGGCGCATTCAGCGCGCAGACACTCACGGAACGCCCTGATCCATCCAGGTGTCGAACTGCGCCTTGCTGGCTGCGATGCAGGGCGGGTGTCCGGCCAGGCAGAGGGCGTTGCGGGCGTTCGCCCTTAGCCTCGCCTTCCAGCCGGGGGTGAAGTCGGACATGTTGAGGTCGTCCTCGGAGCCTCGGCGCCTGTCCGCGGACGTTAGTTCTTCATAGAGTGGCGACACGAGCCTCACCACGTAATCCTGCAATCAATCAGGAATCATGTGGTGGACATGATGAGGAGGAGCGAATTAAATTTGATAGAACTGTTCGTTAAAAGCAAATCAATGAGTTGCAGCAAAAATAAGTTTCATTTTTGAAGCTGTGTTGTAAATGCGGCTCGAAATATCATGCTGATCCACTTACGTAAATTTAAAAAATACAATAAAAGCTATCAATGAAGAGTGATTTCTCATCATCTACCCCTCAACATAATTTGATTTTTGTTTTCGCTTTAATACAAGCACATTCAGCACTGATTCGAAATTCGTATATCAGCCCATATTTATGTATTAATCGCTCGACCCACATGGGTTAGAGGTTGTGGTGACTTGCGGAAAATTATTGTTCACATACACTTCTATTTTTCTAAAGTTTTATTATTTGAAGTAGGCTATCTTAAAATATATTCAATTTTCCGGCTACTTCCGATGGAAGTTATTATTGATTAGAGCGTTGAATCGGCCATGAAAAAGGACGTGCGAATAAAAGTCGCAACTAATTTACAAGCGTAAAAACCAGTGTCATCATGCCATGCTATCCGTGGAACAAATTTCTTCCTCATCTCTTCTCTAGATTTGTGTTCAGTTGACCTGAACGAGATCCAGGCTATTTTTAAAGGATTCTCTGGGTCATAAGGGAAGTTTTTCACTGCTCCTCAAGGCAGAAGAGTACCCTGAACGTCTTACGGACGCGCCACCGAAAATATACCTCAACTCGCTGAAATGGTCGATGATGAAAATAACTGTTTTCAAGTTCAAGATGGTGCAATGAATCCGCGTGTCCTCAATCCTTCATGCTGCCCTGGGCACGAATTTCTCTACTGAGGAGAATCCTCGACGACGGAATCTAGCGCTCAACCCAGCTTGAAAGCATAATTTTCCGTCATTCGGAATGCACATACGTTTGCGGTCACAGATGCCGTGTTCTGACTACATAACGGGCGAAATGTTAATAAATAAGCGATTCCAGCTGCCGCCCTCTTTGGAAAAAGGGTGAATAAAAATAAGCGAGCGAATTACGGGTGGAAGCTGACTGGAGCTCATCCACACCTTTCAACGGCAGGCTTCTTTCTACGACTCTGCACAAAGCACGCTTTATTTCTAGTTTGTAGTAGAGGTCTGGGCAGTCATGTAAGTCCCTAGTCGGTATTATTTGTGGGTGCAATAGCTGTGATATTTCATCTTACGCAGCAGCTTTTAGGGAAGAAACCGAGCATATGCAGTGAATTTACACTCTCATAGGACTTTTATCTTGTACTCACACGCATTATTTCGTCCCTTGTTCTTTGTGGTGTTTTGTGAAAAATTATGTTTGAATCATAAACACAAATTGCTTATAAACATCGCCAAGTGAATGCCTTGTGTGATTTGTTCATCGGTTTTTAAGCTTTAACGTTGAGTAAATACGAAAAAGTGACATGGAAGGTTGCACAACGTAAATATTCTGTGCATATATTCTCCGTGGGAATGACTTGTTTGAGGCACCTGTTACTTGGCACCATGACACCTGGAGCATGGAAACTGATGTCGCCTTACTACACACGACGCGGGAGGGCACCCGATAAATATGAAGAAATCCAAATAAAATATGGGTATTTAGCCTCATACAAGAAAAAAATTGACTCAAATATTTTTTACATCTTACGACTCCATTATTAAATATCCAGGATCGGATCATTTTAGTGGTATTCATTGAAATAATTTCGATCAAATAATGTTATGGTTCAAAGTGCAGAGACCCCATTATTAATTTTTATAATTTCGACACTTGTACAATATTGTTTGAATCGATTGTGAAGAACCGTTTACTAAGAAAGGATATTTAATATATGATACTTTTAAGGCTCGAACTCGACGGTAGGGAAAAGAGAAAAATTATTTTACGATTGCCTTTTGGGGAGAGAGAGAGGATGAATTAATATGCAGAACAAGAATGATGTGGATTTTTAATTTTGAGCCTAAGAATTTGAATAAGAATTGATTTTCAGATATTTTATCTACAAGCCTGATCTAAAGAATGCTGCATTCCCTTAATGATTTCAGCTGTGCGAAGCGTGCCGAAAGAGCATGGTGGGTTAATGAAACGTTGGTCGTTTCTTCCACCGTCTTACTTAAAATTCTCTCTGCGTCTCAGTGACTGGGCGTCATCCATAGGTTTTTAGAAAGTAGATGAATGAATCGCTAAATAAATGTACTTGAAGAGGACGCCCAGGTGTTGAGACGCTTGGTTTTCGGTGCATACGGGAATGCATTATTTTGTGCTTTCAGGAAATAATTTCCTTTCGCTGCATGACCAGTTTTCTTTGTTATCTCTACATTTTTCAGCTCGGTTTTAATTAAATCAAGAGTATTTATCGATAAACGGAAGCTAATTTTGTCTTATGTATTTACATTTAATATTACTACTTTAAAAGATAGTCTTACAAATATTATCATCTTTGTCGGAAAATGGTGGTGATCAGTTTGAACAAAGCGGATGCATAGGTAGGAGTGGACCAGACGAGCGAGGGGAATGGTAAAAAATTTAGTGAAATTCATGCAACGGTAATTCAGTTTTCTTTGACTTGCTTCTTTTGCCTTGTGTTCGCATCAATAATCACTGCATTCACATTCCTGCGTTTAAAAAATATATTCTGTGTATTAAATTTTATTGACGTAATGGTATTTTAGTTTTATTGAGAAAATGGTATTTTAGTTTTCCTGAGGCAGAACCGGGAAAGTTCTAAATTGATTGCATGCTTGAAACGCTCGGTGTGAAGAAGCTTTTGGGCCACGAATGGTTGGAATCGGCGGAATATCATCAAAGACTTGGCGAAGCATTCCTCAAACTTATTCGATCCTCATGCATAGTAGAAAGTTAAATGGGATGAAATTGTGTTTCCCGCGGGTTGAGCCGAGCCAACTGCTGTGATTGGCACCACCCGGCTGGGAATCAAGTGTTTTATAGTTACCGCGAACTTCTTCCCGGCCATCGTCCCGTCCAGCTGTCTGCTCAGGAAGTCCATGATGTAGAAGGCGGGCTTCCACGGGGCGAGGCTTCGCTCGCGGCGCAGGAAGCGCGTCACGTTGAGGGCGACGTCGAAGGCGAGCTCGTCGCCGAGCGCCAGGTTGAGGGCGTCGTGCACCAGCTTGGCGCGGGTCACCTCCGGGACGCTGTCCAAGCCGCGCGGCCCCTGCAGGAAGTCGGCCAGGAGCCTCCAGTTGCGACGGTCGTAGTTCACGAAGAAGAAGCCTGGCGGAGTATAGGAGCGAGGCCAGGCGTGGGGTTTATTACATGTCCCCCATTTAAGGCTACGTAAGATTTCATGAAACCCCCAAGGGGTTTCCCTCCCAATATTACGTAAGTTAAAACAATTTTTTGGACGGATGCACATAAAAAAGCTTTTTGATGAACGATGTTTTGCGCAATTTATTGAAATGAAGCACAATCAGAAGATAAAAAGAACACGCCAGGTAATATTATGGGATGTTAATGCTCACCACGTGTAATATAAGATTGGGATCTTTTAGCCGGTTTCACTTGGGATAAAACTCTCAAATCACCGTTTGGCACGCTAGTATTTATGTTACAGTTGAACTTTGACCCTGTAATAACAGCTTTTTGTTTTAATTTTCGGTACTATTTCGCAAGAATAGGAGGTCAATATTTTTTCCCACTTTTTTGAAAATGGACCACTGGAGCGGCGAGCAGGGCAGCGGGAGGGGCGGGAGGACGGCGGCGGGGTGAGGAGTGCTCCAAGGATGAGAAGAGAGGAAATATAAGCAATAAGACGGTATTCCACGTCGACCGCTGCCTCAGGAGGCCGCAGAATACACCAACTGAAGCACTGGGTTTCATATAACGCCTGGGAGGTAGGCGACGTGGGGATAACCGAGGTTCGCCGTGGCACAGGTTTCCTCAGGTACCCATCCCCCACGTCACTGCAACCCCGGCATACCATTTTGGGGCGCTATGAAAAATTCTGCGGTGATATTTCGCGTCTCAATCATCGACTTTCTTGAAATTTCGACACTATGAGGGCACCCCTAAATATTGTCGCACCGACCCCGGATAATTTTTATTTTTTTCTCTGAAAATACCGTATAAAAACTGAAACGCCAAGAAAAATATCGGAACGTTTGCATCCGTAGCCACTCTACCCCCACACCCCCCTTCGTAAGACAATGTAAGAAGAGTCCATCCCCCCTTCCCCTTAAAACATCTTTGCGTCTTACGTAATGCTTAAATGTACCCTGTAAGAAGAAATGAAAGAAGGCGGAAGAGTTAGTCCCCCATTTACCGATCTCCTCCGGGTTAACCACGAGGAAGGAGTCTGGGCCAGGTAGCGCCTCCCTGGCGTCCTCGCCCTCCAGGACGATCCTCTTCTCCGACGGCTTCATCCACGCGATTGGCGTCGTCTCGCCGAAGTTCATCCGCTCCTGCGTCGCCATCACTATGGGCACCCACCAGAGGGAGCGCTGGTAGTGCTGCTGGTCCTCGCCCGCCGCTACCGCGCCGCTTTCGTTGGTGCTCTCGAAGGTCTCGGCCCTCGCGCTACCACCGGGTTGCACAGTCTTCGTGCGGATGAACATCCTCTGCCATCGGAAAGAGAAAGGGGGACAGGTGAAGTCAGGCGCAATGGGTTGTAAATGCAATGCTCAAAACTTGAGGACCCAAAGATCCTCCTATTTCTCCGAAATGTTTTAGATCGGTTGGTCACTTGGGAAAGAGACCGACAACCGACCATTTGACAACTTAGGCCATTTGTGTCAGTTTTATTATTTTTTGTTACGAAAAAGGTCCACATAAAGCATTACAGGGAATGTTCAGTGGTGCATTAAAACAGAGCATGAATTGAGACGTAAAAAACAAACATAAACAATAGCAAGATTACAAATATAACTGCAAAAATGAAAGTATGACAACTAAGTATTCTGAGAGAGATGAGAAAGAGCGCGGCTTGTGAAATTGTTGGAAGAAAGCGAAGACGGGTCAATGTGATCAGGAATTGGAATTAAAAGGAAAGGTAGGCGGAAGAGAAGCGAGCGTTTGATCCAGGATAATCTGGGAATTGGTGCATGAAGTAAAGAGTGTGTGCGTGTGAGTAGGTCGACATTACTCTTAAAATTGATGAGGGAGAGCAGTTAATGACAGTCGGTGGTGGAGTTAAGAATGCTATGGATTAGGTTTAAATTAGTTTTAAGGATTTATCTGAGGATATTAGGAATTGAGAGAGCATACAGAAGATCATCAGTGGGCCTATCAGGATAAAGATCAGTTGTTAAGGGAAGGATTTAATTTGAGAATGGAGGAAGGGTGGAGAGAAACCAGGCGTCAGCATCAGCCTGTTTTTAACCAAGGGGACCACAGTCTTATATCCCATCCCATGGACGGAGTAACGCTCTTGAAGTGCTCTCCACATCGCGCACAGTTGAGGATCGAAATTCTACTGAAAATTTTCGACCATTGACGGGATTGGAACCTGAAACCTCAGATTGGGAAGCCAACTCTATAGTTACCACGCCAACCCGACCGCTGGAATAAGTTAAGGTTGAGCAAATGTTTTCTCAGAAAATTTCCCTAATAAGTGATGCAAAGTTGAATACTTAATGCGGCTGAACATACTGTATGCTCTGAAGCTCCTATTGTGATGGAACAAATATCGTCGGGAGTGAAGTCGGAGATCAATAATAAAGAATAGGATGTTTACTAAATTTTGAGTCGCGTGAGGCGTAAAGGAAAAATTTCTTTTTTCTATTTTGTGTGTTAATCTTGAATTATAGAAGTGCGAAAATATTCGAGATTAGCCGAAATTGAATAGTTAATGCAAGCACGATGTATTCGTGGAAGAGTAATTAAAATGAGGTGAATCATTTAATACCAGTTCACGATTTCCTTTTATCGCACTCTTAGACATACAACTTATGTTCTTGTAACTGTGTTACAACTGAATAATCTACGTAAATGAATTGCAAATATATATAGTCGTGTGCTTCATCAGCAGAGATTTAAATGATCAGCTAGGAATTATTGCAACGTTTTCCAAATCAATGGGGAAACACTAATGGCTGGTTGCAGAAACAGTACATATGTATTCAATAGAGTTATGAGATCCATAAACCAACGGATTCATTTTATATGCGTTGTAGAAACATGTGATAAGTTTATTGACTCCATTAGTGGTCGCAAAGCCTATTGGCCTTGATGGAATGGAGTTTAATTCTTATGAGTTCACTAAGTAACCAAGATGGTGGATGCGCAATGAAACACTTGGAATCTTAATCACTTGATAAAAGAATTATTATATGATGAATGACGAGTTCATTTACTCAGGCTGGCAATTAATAATGTGCATTAGTAATTTATCCAGATGATTCTTCTTCATGACCTCTTTTAATAATTCAATATAGGTTAATTGACGTTCTTAGCGAGAGAGCGTTCGTGTTCAGAAATTTCGATCGATCATTTGATTTAAGCGGAGCGATCGCTTGCTCATTCCAAAGCAGAGGTGTATCACTCTCTCTGCGACCATCATAAGAGATGACGTGTGAACTGCACACCGTTTAGTGCAATCTATATACGCAACTTAGATATTTTACTCGTATAACTCCCAAGTGAGGAAATCCGCCTCTATAAGAAATCTTTTAACTCGAACGGGATTCGAAGCCATATCTCCTCGATTCCCAGATATTAAACAAACCGTACGTTAATGTAGCAGTACGCATTTCTTCTTTCCCGAGATTCGCAGCTATGCAAATATGTATTACTGAAACACATCTGTAATTTCTTATGAACTCACCTGTTCGATGTCCGCAGTGCCAGATTTGTAGTCCCTGGTGATGGTTACCACGGGGAATCTATCTTTGTCTATCCAAGAGTCGGCAATCTCTTTGACGGTTGCTTCTTCCGGCAAAGTGCCGTCTATGTGTGCTCGCGTTGTGATCGTATCCCAGAGGTCATCCTGCACGAATGTGCTGAATTGCCTGGATGTGGGATTGCACAGAAAGATTAGATTTACCTTTTTCCATAATTTCCCAAAATACTCCAGGGTTATTGGGAAAATGAGTGCCAGTTACATCAAAGACAATATTAACGTTTACATGGATTGATGGGCGTGTGCTCCAGTTACCTTTCCTTGAAGAAATCTTTGAGAGCTGCCCTGAATGTATCTTCGGAGAGTGTGTTATTCAGCATACGAATAACCATTTCACCTGGAAAGAAATTGTATTTAGTTATGGATCTAATGGAGTCAGTGCTTCACTTATTAAAACCCTCTATTCACAAGCAACTTAAACAATAGGCTTCGTCGGGAAGGTGAGATGTTGCTGTATTGATCATAGGAATGCGGAATTAAGACAAATGCAGTAACACCTTTTTCGTTGAATAATTGTCCGAAATAAAAATACGATGATGAATAATTTGGATTAAGTGCAATTCTACAGGTAAATGCACTTTATTACACCACCCGGGTGTCGATTTTTTACATCATCTTAAGGTGATGAAAAATATTGAAACCTGGGTCGTGTGATAAAATGTATCTATCTGTGGAAAATTGCATTTAATCCAAGTTATTCATTATGGAAAAATTCCTAGCAATATCGCCCGAATCTCTTAGATTCGAGATCTCGTCTTGAATCAAAAAGGGGTGATTGGATTTTAGAGAAAAAGGAAGTTTTTAGATATTTACTAAATGGAATTAATTTTTAATTCGTTTTCTTTTATTCACCTTCGGGTCAGCTATTATTTAATTAATGAGTATGTTTTAAGAAATTTATTCCAAGCAGACGTATATTCTCATCCTTATTAATTTTATTAGATTTCGATAAAATATTATGTTGCTATTCATGTGAGGTTTTAGGTTAAGAGTGAAGCCTTGTGACAATGAATAATTATACACACCCTTTTCGGCGGAGACCAAATCCTTGATGGGCATGATGCGGGAGTATGGGCTGTGCTTGCTGTATTCATAGTAGAGGGAGTAGATGAGAGAAGATGGAGACTTCTGGCTCGGTGCTTGATCTTGCCTCGATTGGAGCTTAGGAAAAAAATGTAGGGTCTCGTTTAAATATAGTAGTAACAATCCTTTCCTTGAGACGACGTTTGTCATTGCTTGAAAGTATTTATTTATGTAAGTACTCCCATTGCATTCAAATCATGTATAGGAAAATTGTCAATCTCTTTACATTTGGGTATATTTTCACACTTCCTTTAAAAAGATATTGTAATTTATCTCGAGGAGTTCAAGATTACAATATCTATTTAAGAGCAAAATTACTTATTTTACACATATAAGTTGTATTTACTACTACTTACTCTAGATGGTCCTATTAGTGATGATTACTACTTACTCTATGGTTGTATCAATTAATTTTTTTCGCAGTAAATGAGAAATTCAAGTGGCTGGTGGGTAATGGCTGTTTCAGTAGATAAAGTGGAAAATAGGCAACCTAAAGGCTAAGAGTCAAGACTTAAACTACAGTCATTTGGCTTGGGCTCCTAGATGTGGACAAAGAGAGCGGAATATTTAATTATCTCATGCTGACTCTCTTCAGACCCCACTGGTCATGTTCTTTGCATCCTCCCCCTGCGACTGACCCCCTCACCTCGTCCACTGCTACGGCGGTCATGTAGTTGGCGAGCGCCTTGTTGATCCACGTGTCCGTCCACCAGGCAGGGGTCACGAATCCGCCAACCCATTGGTAGGCCAGTTCTCCGGCCACCCTCGAAGTCACCCACTTCTCGGACCCCGCGTTGTCGGCCAGCAAGTCACTCTCCCTGCGCGAAGGAGTATGATATGAGCTGGTGTATTACGTTCATTTTATAGTGGCGGGAATGACGTTTTTTGGCGATCGGTGGATAATTTGTCAGCTTAAAACCCATTCCAACTCTGTAATTAAATCTCAAATACTTACTAGTGTTGCTTGTATCGTTTCCAAGTTATTAGAATGTCTCAACGTGTTGCATGGTCTTCGAATTTTTTCTAGTGTTTACTTTAGAAAAATCGGTGGTTCATTAACCTAAAAGTTCCCTTTGTTCGAGCAAATGTATGTACAAGCATCTTTCACTCTCAATGAAATATATTCGTCGTTAGTTTAATTATGCGTATTTGTTTGGCGTAAGCAATTTTTCTAACACGGAATTCGGAATACGTATTACCTTTCTGACGAATTTGCCAAGGAAGCAAAAACAGAGTCAAACTAAATTCCTCATAGTTTTGGCCCCGGTTTCAACTTTACCGTTTTATGAGGGAAGGCTTTCCGCGCTTGAGCCAAGGGCTTTTTACTACCGAGCCAACTCTTCTTCGGCGGCTGTGTTTATATCTGGCGTGTTTATTTTGATTGGACATTTTTCGATGTGACGTCATCTAAACTTTCCTAACCTCCCGTAGTTGATTCATTTAAGTGGATGCTATTTTAAGTTATTAATTGGTTATCTCAGTATGCCCGAATCGTTTCCTACAAGAAGTAGAAACCTCAAGGTGCTGACACCATCCATCAGATGGTTTGTTTAACACTTAGGCAACGGACCTCGGCCTGCGAGCAACCGAGTCATGGATAATTATCCAAAGAGAATTGTCACGCCGTCACGGGAGAGGCTATTTCGGTGAGCGATCAGCTGGCTCTCCGCTGATGACGTAGTGAGGTCAAAATTAGCCGATTTCAACCTCTGAAAAATCTTCCGCGAAGTCGTGAGAGCCAGTCATAAAATAATGAGAACCTAAAAAAAAATTTCGTTGCTAGCAAGTTAATTAAAATCACTATTTTACCTATTGCGGATGCGCAATCCTTTCCTCTCCCTTATTCTTAGATGTTTTATTTCCTAAAATTAGTAAGTCCTTAAGAGTTAATAATGTTGTCTCAGGGCTGATGTGGTAGAACTTGTACACCTCACGAAAGAAGAACTCTTTTTCAGTTTTCCACTTTGCTGAGTATTTAATGCGATCGGTTTTACATAATAATCATAATGATGTTTTACATCATTAGTAAAGGCTCGATAATGCGATATTTATTCGATGTAAAATATCGAAATTTGTCGCATTGAATACTTATCAGAGTGGAAACTGCCAATAGTTCTTTTTTCAAATCCTTCGAAAGCAATTTTTTAAGCTCTAACAGTCTTTTCATGTCATTAAAAAAAACTGGCGAATTTGAATATTTACGGGATTAAATATATTTTTGACTCAGCTGTCGGTCCAAACCTTTAGTATCCTAAACAATACTCGTGAACTTCGCGGACCGTGGCAAGTTTGGAATGCTTGTTTTCAATCTGATCTTAATTAATTCCTTTGATTTATTTTTTTTTGCTGCTCCTTCTCAGTATGACAAATTTAAAATATCAATGCAGAAACAGGAAGTATGGCCAAAGAGTCAACATGCTACTAGTAGCTAGCCTTCTTTCGTCCTTGTGTCAATATGGAACCCTATTTTTGCATCAAGTTGAAGCATAATTACAGTCGCAGTGATTGATGTGATGCTTCCATTTTTTATGCGCAGCGCGAAGTAGCGATTTTTAAAAATGACGACTTCGGAGACGCTATTACATTTCTCACTATCCTTATTCGGCCGTTAGTTCCAACATCCCGAGAGCGCTTGGACGGCAGCCACGAGATTTCTCTTTGTGGATCAGGTGTGGTCAATGTTTGTGTTCACCCCTTTGGTGTGACGAGATTCAGGTTGAGCCATTTCCGCCAAATTGAGTCCCAAGAATATTATGATTGCAATATGAGATCGTGGTACAGGGTATTCGAACGACGAATTATTATGTTTGCTGCTTTTAAGTGAAATATTTTAGGTGCGTAAAAACTTGTTTCTTTTAAAATTAATTGTACAATTTTTTTAACGGCAATACGTACATATATTTGGAAAAATGCTTTTTTTCATGGATGGTCGCCTGCATTTTTTTCATAGGTGGCCGACTGCATTATTAAAACAGATCCAGTTTTCCGGACCTAACATCAATACCTATTAAGTTCTTTGACGTTGCCTACCTCGAAAGGTAATGTGATGTCTATATATGTATGGTTGTCTGCGCTGTTTCTATAAATAATAATGTCTTTATTCATGATCACTTCCATTTTTTTCAATTATTTTAATTTGGAAGACGCTGCAAATAGCATTGGCACTCATGAGCAGACGATATGATTTTACGGCTCCTACTTGCTTATTTCTCCTTATGATAGAATGGAGGAGATAGAAATATATTGTATCATCAACTAAACCGCCTCAATTTCTCAGTAATTCAACATTTTGGGAGCTATCCATTCAAGGTGTTGAAGTTAGCGCACTTCGGAACACGTCAGCTCACTTTAGCGCACACGAACGACGTTGAATGGAACGATGTGCGCTGGCGTAATGTTTAGTAACCTGCCGGTAGCATTCTGTGGGTGAACAACATAACAGGTGTGGCTGAATGTTTTGTGTGAAGTTATCGAATTCGTTCAACGTAGGTACCTAGTTAAAAGCGTAAGCTTATCATTACAGAGTAATTAAAAACTTAACAATATGCGTGTTTGATGCCTTAACGGAAAATCAACGCAAAAAAACTATCAAGGATGCGATTATTGACGGTATTTTGGTGTTTAGAACACATCAGCTCTGCTTCCGATCTGTTTTGAAGTGCGCTACCTAATACGCTGAGTCTGCAATGAATGGAAAACAAGTGCGCTGTTGCGTTGCGAAGTGATTAGCGCTCTAGAGCGAATGGAAAGCTTCCATTATGTTCAGCAAAATGAGTATATAAATGTGTTTAGGCCTATTAAGCTAATGGGAAATCACGGACACTCAATATGACGGAAGGGGCTGCCCACTCGGCTTCACTTTCGGTTACGGCCGAGTAAAGGCAGCGCCACCTTATGGTTCTCCATGGTTCAACCCACCTGAAGAAGATGAGTCCCCAGTTGTGAGCGGGCACGGACGCCGTGTACGCTGGCAGAGCGACCAGGTCCAGCTTGGGCAGCGGGAACGGCGTATCGAGGTACGCCTCGAAGAAAGAGAGTACCCTGGGTGCGACGGCGGCCGCGGTGGCCGTCTCGGCCTGACCCACGCCCTGGCTCGCCCAAACGGTCACGGAGGCGCTGCCCGGCTGCTGGGGGCGCGGGAAGTCGGGCGCCGAGTGCGAGGGCGACGCCCCGTTGCGGCGCCGGTGCTGTCCGCTGAGCGCCTGCTCGTCATGTCGGGGCGTCAGGTCCGAGATGAGCACGGCCACGGAGCACGGGGACATGGGCGGGGACTTCTCGAAGTGGTCCCAGTACCACCCGGGTCTCTCCACCCTGTCTCAAAGACGAACAAACAAGGTGTTCTTAAAATTATGATCACCTTTAATCTCAGTCTTGGCCTAATGTTAATACCTAATAGAATGCTCTTGTGAAAATTTATCAATACAGCCCTTAATCTGTATTTTTATCAATGTGAAAGTAACTTAGTGTAGTTGCCGCGGAAGAAATTCGAAATTCATTTATATGTTTATTTTTCGTAAATTAAATTTTTCATGTGAACGGAAAAACATGCCATCTTCCTAAGCTTTGATGACGTCGTAGCAAAATTGGAAGGGAAAAGACATTGCCAAAATACAGAACTGCATGGAAACATATGAAGAAACATTTCTCGTATTAAATCGATTATTGCTAAGAAGATTAATGCTAAGACAACTAAAATTATGCTTTCTGGGAGGAATCAATAGGAAAAAGTCATCTTGAGACTTCGAAAGCAAAAACTGGAACAAGTGGAAGTATCGTGCTCTCCAGATAGAAAGATTATCAGTGACGGTATTAGCTAGAAAGACAGAGCTGATTGGCTCAAACAGAGGAAGCTCTCTATCAGGAGAGCCTACTTGCTCCTTGCAGCATAAGCTTTGAAGTTCGGAAGCACTTCGTGAAAACATGTGCAATGAGTGTATTGTTGTGTGTCAGAACACTCTTTTCATTGATGCTTGTATTACAAGAGCAACTGGACAGAGGAAATAGGGAAGCAATTTAAATGTAATGTTAGAGTAGAATGACGAAGATCAAATGGAGAAAATCACCAATGAAAGAAATAATTTGAGATGGAAACCTATCGTGAATTAGAAGAAACAAAGTTGTTGGTCACTTACTGAGACATAATTACCTCTCGAAATAATATCCAGATGTCGTATCTCCTCGACCTCTTATTTTATCAATAAATTATTTTTCTTCAGGAGCAGATAGGATTTGGGAGATAATCGATCGTTATTACCTCATCGCCAACGTTACGCAACTGTACATATGCTTCTTCAGGGCTTCGAGTATTTTTTTGGAAAATGGATGTGGCTCCTTTGGGTAATTCTTCTTTCTAGTTCTTCTTATTACAGATCATAAGAATAACTGACCTAAAATAACTACACTCACTTTTCTAAAAATACTCTTAAGCGCTGAAAAATCAAATACATGGTAGCGTAACGTCAGCAATGAGGTAAAACGATAAATTATCTCCCGAGAGCTATCTTCTCCCGAATAAATAAATGTTTTACTGAAAACAATAGTGTTACGGTTAGTAAATGGGAAGGGTTACTGCTAGGAATAGTTGGATGGGAAACCTTGAGGTAGGTATGTTATTAGAATGACTTAAGAAGGCATAATTCGGTTGATTGATAGAAGAATGGAGTGGAGGGATATAGAAAATCTGTCATGGGATTCATAACTGCAGATGGTGTTGTCTGTTTTTAGTACATAGTAGTTCGTATCGTATTTTCTTAAATTTATTGGAATAAACTTCATCTAAATATTTAGTATTCAGCCATGAACTAGCATGTGAAATGCAATTGATTTGATGCTGGGGAAAACTTGATTTTCGAGAGGCAACCAAGATACCAGGCGTCTTAGCCAGCCCTCAATATGCTCGGACTGAGTGTTAACGGTTCTACACAAGTAAAAAGCAATTTAATCTATACCCGTCTCGTGAAAAAACATCGTGAGCTCACATTATTTCCGTGGTCTTGATGGGCATGTTTGAGAGTGCAGACAAGTGGATGGGCCTGGCGACGCTCACTTCAAACGTGGCCTTCATGGAGGGCTCGTCAAAGCACGGGAAGACTTGCCGGGCATTAGCCGGACTCATCTGCGTTGCCGCGTACCACCTGTGGAAGTAAGGATGTATAAAAAAGGGGACATTCTAAGCAATAAAGGGTTGTTTCGTAGTCGAGAAGATTGCTCGTGGACCAACACACTGTGCTCTGCTGTTCGCACCTCTTTAACTTGAAGGTGGCATCATAGACAATCATGATCAATGCTTTCGCCCCTGTGAGATAGACCTCGAAAATAATATCAACTGTGAGCATTCCAAGCCAAGGGACGTGCGAGATGGAAAGGGATTGAGGGGCCCAGAAAAGTGAACAATGGAAGAAAATCCCTCAAAATCCCTCTCCATAATTTTCCAGGGTATGATTCCAATCTTACAAGCAAGGAACATAGAGCATTTTATTGGGGTATAGTGCACTCTATTCTCCTTGCGTAGAAGATAATTGTTAGATTGTTTTAAGAATTTTTATTCAATGTAATTACCTGCCAAAATATTTTTTTCTAAAGAATATCTTATTGTTATCATATACATCGTGATCAACATTGTAAGGTAATGCGTAAGACGTCCAAACCCATCTGAAAACTTAGCCGAAAGTTCACGGAAAATGGTTCGAGCAATGTAAATTTAGAATTCTGGATTTAATATCTAAGTTGCTGTTGGAAAGTTCATCTCGAGAGGACAACTTAAGAAGTTTTCCTGTCAGTGGTTAAAATATGTCTAGGTGACTGAAAATCCGTTGCAATTGAAGCATACATATTTGTAGGTGGTTAGGGCTAACCTCTTTTCCTTTGTCTTCTGGTCGACATATGTTTCCCTGAAGAATCCGTCCAGCCTGCTAACTCCTGTCCTTGTGTGGGCTCCATAGAAGCTCAGGTGCACCTCATACCTATTTCCAGGCTCCAAGTACTTGCCTCTTGCCCCCGGTTTCAGACGAATTGTGTAGAACTCTCGCTCTTTTTCGTATTCTTGAAGTCGAGCCTGTGGAAGTACAAATGGTGGTAATTGGTTTACACATTCAGTGGTTGAGCACGTATTTCACGAGGCCGTGCTATAATAGCAGGAATGTCAATAGTTTTTGTACAGAGATGTTTTAAGAGTAATAACCGTCTCCCCCTCTCTCTCTCTCTCTCTCTCTCTCTCTCTCTCTCTCTCTGTAGATACTGACACTCCGTAGTGGTTACCTTGTAAAACCATTGCTGTTAGCCAACCGTTGTTAAATTAGTTGGAATGGCCTGGGTTCCTGTGTACAAACGACAGTCCTTCAAGGTGAACAGCCACCGAGTACTTATTTAGACCAAATATACGTATGTTGTTTTTGTCTTCACAAGTAATGGGACGGAAATCGTACTCGTAGAAATTGTACAAAGAGTACTAGGTGTCGAATCGTAACTCGGGACAAAAAAAAGTTTGGAATTGCGAGCTTTGGCGAACCAACGAGATATTTTTCAAAGAAACTCCATGCTTGAAGAGAACAAAGACATACTGCTTTCAATACTATCCTTATCAAATAGTTAAAAATTCCCTTATTTAACTCTTGAAAATAAAAATTTCTACAGTTTTGAAAACTTTGAAAAGTTGCAATGAATGCGAGCGAATGAACCATAGAGTGACGCACTCCATTGGAAAAATATAAAGCTCAGAGCGCATAGATTATGCGCTTTTCTATATAATTGCGAATACTGCTGGTGATATCCTGTCATGTTGACGTGATATAATTCCAAAGAAGTGCTGTAGAGTTGAAGACCTGCAGGAAATGAAGTTGGCGAAAAGTCAGAATATAGTTTTCAAGAGAATGAAAGCTGAACTGAGGGTGTAACAATAGCAGTGTGACTTGAGTTGTGTTCATAAAACTGATTAGCCAAAAAAATGAAGTACAGTGACTTTGTGCACCATATGTTAGTTACCTGGAAGCGACAGCGAAAAAGTTACCTGGAAGTCCGATGTGATATTATTGCTGCTTCCGACCACCTTGGTGACGCTGACGCTGGTCGGCTCAATTTGTAACTTCCTTGCGTGGAGTGTGATGGTATCCGTTGGCTCTGAAACGGTGAACCCGATCCAGACCCTACCGTGAAAATTGCTGTCTTCAATGGACGGCCTCAGGTGGAGGCGGTAGGAGAAGGGGACGACGGTCCTCGGCAACCTGGAGTCCTCCACCCTTTGGTTCGAAGCCCGGAAGTCCACGCTCCTCCTCTCCCTCTTGGGAAGCTCCTTGCAGCCAGAAGTGCACCTGTACGAGACGGGATAAATGTTGGAAGCCTATCCCTAAAAATGTAGGTGCTAGGATATTCGAAATGAAGTTGACCAATAGCAAGAGAGGGATTATGGTTTACATCCAGAACGACAAAGCTGAGGCGTTCTTCGCTATAATCGAGTTGGATATTTATTAAATGCTTATGAGCTTCGGAAATTCGATCATTTTTAACAATAAAATTGTCTACCGAATTCATTACCGAAAGGCAATGGTATATGATATTTAAAAGGAGTATCAAAACAAACAGCGCCTTGTGTTTCTAACAAAAAAATACGCTCACTCAAGTTCGAAAACAGTTTGAAGGTACCATTTGTGACTACACTCTGAATCTTAACGGTAGGTAGTCGGAGGTGTACACCTTTATCTGTGATGTTTGTGTTAGATGACCTTAGAAGGCGGAAGCGACGATGCATGCTATGGTACTATATCAACGCTGTTTTTTTCCCCTGGACCAGTTTCAGTTGATTGTGAATGCCTCATAAGGAAGCGTGTGTAATTGGAAGTAAAAATGAGAAATTGTTTTCTGCTTGGGAGAGGATTTACGTATTTATTGCATTTACATAAATGTCATCGGTTTGCTTAAGGATTAAGCTTTTCCTGGAATACTTAACTGTAAATGTCAGGGAAAAAGCCCCACTGTATCTTACTTTATTCTGATCCTCGTGCTTTAGCCATTGAAATGTTTTCAGTTTTTTTCCTGAGCGCCTAGAAATATTAATTTCCAATGAGATGGACAGGATTATTTTATCTCATGGAAATTTTTTTTCTTGCTTACTCTTGGGCTACGGAGTGTGATGGCCTTGGAAAATACTGTGGTGAATTATGCTGTGGGGATCTCATCACTAATAGACTCGCGAGATAATTTGAGGTTCTAGGTTAAGAAAACTAGCAACGACCTTGGAAATGAAGTCAAGAGTAAACTGCTAGTTCGCATGTCCAATGTTATAGAGTTGTATGCTGACAAATAAAGCTTTTACGCAAATTCCCTCGTCTGGAATGGCGGAATTAGGTGTATATAGGTCGTGAGAGCGCAGAAAACAATGCTATAAAGATGCCAAAAATAAGACAATTGTCAACGTGGCCTATTTACTAATTTAGGACCATTGAAAACAAGGATCCCAATTAGGTACTTTCCGGATCACATTCGCAAATATACTGTGAGAAAAATGATTTTTTTTGCATTCTGCCGTTAAGATTTTAATTTTTATATTCATATAGAATATCAATTCAGTAAACAACCTATGGACACTATCGATGATTTCTTTTAATTCGAAAGTCAAATGTAAATAGATTCCTATGACGAACTTCAATTGTTGCATCATTAAGAAAATGAATATTTTTCTTCTCTAATGGAAATTATTGTAAATTCCTATTTGATGGACATTTAAAGAAATGTTCATAAAATTATGGGACATACACATCAGCCGTGTGTGAGGATTTAATTTTTTTATTTCTGGATTTTTGTGTTCCCTTCCATGGAATAATAACTCAGTTTTGCGTAATGCTACTAGTGGCAGAAACCAATGATTCATAACACTTCGTTGTATCCTCCTGCTCCGTTGTGTCTCACTGGTGATGTATCTTCTCATCTCCTAACAGTGTCGCTCCTCCTGAATAAGGAGTGCGTCATCCTTTCCCATTATCATATTTCGGGTCGACATGTTTATGGCGACGTCTGTTTCCTTTGCTGGTGGCGGTGACTGCGCACCCATTCACGCGGGTATTTTTCGGATGCGACCCTCGTCAGTCGCGAAGCGTAAACAGCAGGATCAACCTCAACTCAAGTAAAGAACTAGTTACCGACTAGGAGAGTTATACCCAGAAATACGCGATTTACGCGGAACTGGCTGAAAGTCCTTCCGAGAAATCCTTAAACCAAGGAATGTAGACGGAGGCAGGTTTACGATTTTCTGCTTCCTCCATCGAGGAAAACTGAATTGATGCTAATTTTCTTTCTAGCAGATGCATTCTTTGCTGATCATATACATACCTTTAGGGATTCCTGATTAGGTTTAAACGCTATTTGGATTTTTAATTGAGAATTTTAGACTCGTTTTTTACTCCCAATTCCCGGTCTGTTTAGTAGTGGTACCGTTTTCGTCATTCAAAAATGCTACTAGACAGCTTTTGGAATTTATAGTGTGGAGAAAATTTTATCTGAAGGTAAATCTTTTCTTTTGCCTCATTGATAAGTGAAGAAGAATTCCGTAAAAGTGAACGAAGGGGAAGGTTGAGGTCCCCAAAGATATAACTGACCAACGTCTTTGATTGATTGAATTTTGCCACCCTTTATTTTGGATGTCCTTTAGAAATACTTCGAAGGATACGAGGGATACTTCAAATATTTTTTCAAACGTTTTAGGAGCCTTTAAATTATCAATGATTGACTTATCGTCCTAAAGTGGTTATGTTGTGTAATACAGAAATGTGCTTGTTTCACTAGCTCTTTTAGGTGTTTACTTAAGGATAATAAAAATCGTACATTAATAAAAACTAGTATTTAAAATTACCTATTCCCGTCACAGAGCATTTCTTCAATTTAATGAAAAATTTTATGGTTTAACTGAATCAATTCTGCTCTGATAAAACAAAATATAAGTATAATAAAAGGAGCTGAGTTAAAAATAATTCTGGTTTAATTGAATCAATTCTGCTCTGATTAAAAAAAATATAATTAAAGGAGCCTAGTTGATGCAAATGTTTTTGAAGCTCAAATTTATAAATTTGAAAGGATTTTAATTGTTTTTGTCTCAGCTTTATTTGGAATATTAGAATGAATCATTCAAACATTTTTACCACTGTTTATTTCACCATCTGTGAATGTTACGTTAGTATTTTATTATTATTCAACATTTTGTTTAAATGATTACCGGCATTCTGCGTCATTCAAGGACAGCGCTAGGATAACGGCGATGATCGTTAGTACAGTTGCGAGGCAGCCGTAGCCACCCCTTTTCTCCTTCATGGTTGTGCCTCTTGTACTTCCCTCCTGGCTCTTCCTGAAAAGTATAGTGTTATCAGTTAAATTTTTCATGACAAACTGGGACGGTAAACTTTACTTGTTGCAATCTGGCAGAAAAATGTGCAAGAGTGTTATTTGTTCGGTGTGCCTATAAGTAATTTTTATTAGCCTATCATATAAAAGGTGTATGAAATTACGATAAATTCTATTACAATTCAATAATTAAAGAGCGGTACCTTAAACATGTGAATTCTCCCATAATTTAAAACATTATCTTGATAAAACCATGAAAAAAATATTTTTTAAATTTAAGCCGTCTTTTAAATGGGGCTGGCATGTTGGCTTCATTAATTTTTCATTTTCATGCATTGGTTTATGGAGTAACTGGAGGGGAAATATAAGACTTCGTGTATTCGTTTTCCACGGATAAAATATGCCGCTTCGCCATTAGAAATGGTGGGGGTCATAAAACAACGGGTCCTTATCTTTGACTTCGCGATTTTCGTCATAGTCGCTCGCTGGAGGCAAACATTGCGATACGATTCCCAGCAGCGTTCCCTTTAATTCCGTACCCCCTTTCCCGCGAAGTGACATTGCCGTAGTGCGATGGGGAAGAGCACGATCCGAGTGAGGTGTTAATTGCCTAGTGATGCGGTCGCACAAGTATCAAGCTGTTGAGCGAGAGAGTCCTCCGGAAAAGATTGAGACTTCTTCGTCCACTCGAGGACCTTTTAGTGGACGTATATTTCCCCTCAGATGCATTCTTGCACTTCGGAATTTTCGCTCCAAGTACCGGGAGTTTCAAGAGGACCGCGAAAAAGGTTTAACTTAGGAAAACAAGGTGCGTAGTTATTTATTTACCTTTTTTAAGGAAAGGTGCGACTCTGTTCTGATTGTGTCTATTGATAAATCGTTGTTGACGACGCCGCAATTTATGTGCGAATATTAACTATATCATAACATTCTTTATATCATCATAACGGTATCTTCAATAATCGTGACCTTCACCAGAGTAAACAATACATTTTGCCAAGAAACCCTAGACTTTTTTATGTATTAAAAATCTCGCATTTAAGTAGTTCTCTTTTTCGTTCGTGAAGGGTTGTGATGACTAAAGCTAGGGAAAACATCTTAAGTAATGAGGAAAATCTAACCTTCCATTCAAGGTTTTCTTCGAGTAGTTCCGAGATGTGCTGTCCTTTTACTGCTTCTGCTCGCCACGCCAATTGCTTGCCAGAGAGATAATTTACCTACGTGTCCCGAAGAATCTCACGATGGTGCAGTTTGGCCGGAAACAGTTGCTGGAGATGTCACGACAGGAAAAGTATCGTCCAAACCACTGTGTCTCGACAAAAACAGAATTTTGGTCACTCGAAAGTGTGTGATTGAAGGTGATCGAGGTGTATGGATACCAGCCGAAGCACCGTCCTGTGAATACGTTAACCCTACCTTCGAAGATTCTGATAAGTGCCCTCCCCCCTTCAGAAACCTCACTTCAGGCCCGGTGTGTGCGCATTTGGGGAAGCTCGGAACGTGGGATCGGGCGATAAGCCAGTGTTTCCTCTCTGGAACGTCCAAAAGTCTGCTAGACCTTGAAGAAGACAAGTTGGATGCGGTGCTGTCGTATCTACGATCGGAGTTGTGGTCTCACAAGTATGAGGACCTGCACTTCGCTGCTAGGTTGATCCCGCGAACAGTGTGGCTGGACGGCCGGAGGAACAGGGCTTTGACCCCGATCGTGAGGAAGTTGCCGGGAGACTTCGAACGGATGGGTGTGCGGTGGAAGGAGCTGATCAACGCTTCTATTCCCTGGGCTCGAGGAGAGCCTTCCTTTGCCCCTGAGAAGCAGTGCTTGGCTATGGATGTGCCTGTGTTCGGACCGCCGTCATTGCGATTGGATTCTTGTTTTGCCAGGCGTCGTGCCATTTGCGTATTCGTGCCTCCCAATGAAGTGAAATATCCCTTGTTGACCCGATTGGCATGTCCTGATGGTTATGTCACTTCCTTGTACCAGGGGGAGCAGCATCGCTGCTTTCAAATCCGGAAGGATGCCGAAAATATGCCGAAGGATTCGGCGACTCCCGCCGACAGATGTGCAACAACCGGTGATTCACTCGCGAGGTTGTCGTCGGCTCACGTGAATGCGCTATTCGTAGAAATGGCAAAAGCCGGGGGACTGTCTACGGCAGATAAGTGTTTAATGGGCTTGTCTAAGAAAGGGGATACGTTTGTCTGGCATGGTGATGACGATGTGCATTTAAAATTCGTTAGTTGGAACGTGAATACTGACTTCGATAGCGGTGAAGTGGGAGTAGTTCGCGGGGATGGACGATGGGAGCTGGTTACTTGTCGAGAGTCCCTTTTTGTTAAGTGTGTCGTTTGTGAAAGGCCAGCGCAAGTACCTCCAAGGGCCCGTATGACCCTCCGCCTGCACCCACCTAGTGGACGCCTGCTCCTTAGCGTGTATTCCGGTGAAGGCCTCTGGCGTTACGGTGGCGCCGAGCCCGTCGCTTGTTTTTCCGACGGGTACTTCGGAGAAGCCCGCCGTCTCAAGTTGCGACCTCCAATTCGTGATGGGCGGTGGTCTTTGTACAACCTGCGCGGTCTTCTACCTGATCGACATCCAGAGTTGAGTTTCACCGAGTTGCACAAGACCGTTTTCGTTTTACCCCTGGCTGGTGATGTTGGTCGTTATTGGTGTGAAGCTAGAAGAGTTGTCGGGTTACGTCCTCTGGTCACCGACAGTGTGTGGAACTCTAACGTCAAGAGGGGAAGGTTTATATTCTCATTGGCATTGGAGGCTATCGGAGTTTGCTCCGGAAAATATGGAATACGTGATTGTGAACCGACATTTGGAAGTAGGCACTACGAAGTGGCTGTGGAGCTTAGGCGAAAATTGAAATTGACCCCTGGTTCCATTCGACCTATTAGAATCTTATCAGTAGTAAATGGTAATCTCTGCCTTCTTCTGCACGTGGCTATCACAATGGAGCCAGAAGAAGGCATGAGCGAATCTGTCATGGAACATGAAATTTATGTACGGCTGATGGTAATGGTAATGAACATAGTCAGAGAATCCGATGGTAAATATGAACTATTGTGGCTTCGGAGCACGCGAGGGTGTATTCAGTCTTACACTAGGATGGAAGGTGTTTCTGGTGTCGTAGAACTTAACTGGGATGCATGTCCTCTAGGTTATTCAGCAGTTTCGAGGGAGATTTGCCTTGAAGCGCCTAAGGGTGACGTGCCAGTGATTCGAACCTGCCGCGGAGATTATATGTTCGGTGGGATTTGGGATTCCCCATCTGGTTTATGCTCCGATCAGGAACCCCCTAAGCTGACCTCTGACCTTCATAGCTTAATGCTGCAAGCCAGATCCGGTGTGAATGCTAGTGCTATTGTACGGAAGGCCGCGGAATTGAGCTCTCATCCGACTAATCTTACTTCTGCAGACATACACTTTTTGGCGATGATAATGCGTGGAGTAGCAGCATCCGCTAGTTCTCTAAGGGCTGCCCTGGATTTAGGCCACGTTACCAGTGTGGGGGATCACGTGATGAGAGCTAAGCGGCCAAATGTCGCATTGTCTCAGCGGATTCTTAATTCGACCAACGTTCTGCTTGACGCTCTTGATGACATATTCGCGGAAATTGTACTCGACGGAGATGAGGATTCAGTGAAAAGCATTGACTACTATTCTGACCGTACCACAAGGATTGGAGGTGTTTACGCTGCAGTGTCGTCCCAATTAGCTGTTCAGATATCCGATGTGAGCACTAGCAATAATGTAACGGGTGTTGCCTTAGCCAGGAAGCCGTTGACTTCTGCTTACACTCTTGGTCACAAGAGTGAGTCGGAAGACACGGAGGAGAACCTTGCTGGTTTCATACAATATTCTCTTCTCCCATTGACGTCCGAGCAAACACTTGAATCCCTTGCCGATTTGCAACCCGAAGTCGCAGTTTTATTACCTTTGGAAATGCTTCCCGGTGGTCAGTTGTTCATTAGTGGGGATGGTAATTCCAGTACTCCAAATGTAACTATGCCCACTCGAGTCGTGACTACCTTGTTCTACAGCGACTTACCGTTCAATCCAGCTCAAGGAGGATCAGTTTTGTCCTTAGACTCTGATGAAGACCTTGATGATGACGATGAGGACAAGTATGATGATGATGGTGACGACGATGATGACGATGACGTAATTGGTGAGCAGGTGAACAGTCACGTTATCAGCGTGTGGACTTCGGGATTGGGCCCCGATCTTCCCGCCCCCGTTCCCATTCTTTTCAGACCGCTACGTCCAGTTGGTGCAGATCACAGTCGGCATTGTGCCCACTGGGATTTCTCCGCGGGCGCTTGGGGAGGTGGGTGGGCTAGCGATGGATGTTTCTTCGCCGGGACAATGTCTGATGGTATGGACGTGTGCGTATGCACTCACCTCACTCACTTTGCAGAGCTACTGTTCTCACGCCAGACAGCACTATTGGAAGGGAATCACGAATCGTCTCTGTTGGCGATGGATATTATCACTGTCGTTGGCTGCGCTTTGTCCTTGGTTGGCGTCGTGGGAATAGCAGTGACGGCTCTGGTATTTCGTCGGTGGCGTCACAGGCTGGGCTCAAAGATTCTGTTACATCTAACTGCTGCGATTGGTATGGAAATGATAATGTTTCTGGTTTCATCTGCGGTTGAGTTCCCGCAGGACGGCTCTAAAGCTATAAGGTGCCTAATTTTGGGATGCACTCTGCATTATTCCATCATGGCGACCTTTTGCTGGATGCTAGTCTCATCTGCTCTGCAGTACATCCGATTCGTACGAATCCTTGGGGACTATCGTCCTCCGAGATTTCTGTTGAAAGCGTCTGTCTTTGCATGGGGATTTCCTATAATACCCATGGTCCTCATTCTATCGATTGACAAGAAACCTTATGGTGTGTATCTTTGGGATGTCCAGTCACTTAATATTTCAAATCCGGTTCCCGAAGACGATTCTTCTTTTTGCTATCCTTCTGGCCTCTCTCTTTTACTTGGAGTTATTTTACCCGTGACTTGTATAGTTTTAGCCAATCTGGTGGTTTATTTCCTAATACTCCGCAGTATTCTCGCCTCTGTTGTGCCCAAGAATCCTTCTTCTTTACAGTTTTCATCAACTCCAACGTCTAATGGGACTGCGAATGTTGGAAATATTATTTCAGTAAAATCAAACGTCGAGCATCAAGAGAGAGTAATTGCCGTTCGCAATTTCCGCCTTGCCGTACTATTGTTCTTCCTTCTTGGTTTGAGTTGGATTTTTGGTATATTTGCCAAGATATTTCGTCTCTCAGTATTCTCCTACTTGTTTTGCGGCACTGCAACCATCCAGGGATTCGTTCTCTTCGTCTTTTACGTGGTAGGAGATCCTAACACGCGTCAGTTATGGTCAAGAAAGCTTAAAGGTGTGGTGGAGCCTTTTAGTGCTATGGTTTGCTGCAGCAGAATTAAGTTATCATCGTGGTTCAAGCGGTCCTCGTCTAGTTCTGATGAAGGTGAAATTCCAAGCGGATTGTCCTCAGGGGAAGAACTTTCTCGGTACCACTCCAGTAGCAAATCATCTTCTCTCTCCGAGTAGCTATTATTAGAGCATTCTTTGTCGTACATTAATTTATATTGCGTGAAAATTATGAAAGTTAAAAAAATCTGTAATTTTAATTACCATATTTTATGTATCTTCATGCAATTATTCATTCCGGTTATGAAGTTCGAGTCTTCACCTTTCATTTAATGTAAGGGGAGTATTACTGGCAAAACCTTATTTCATTGAAAAACTTTATTCTGGATTTACTGTAAATGTATTTATTCTGCTTTTATCAATGACATCAATGTATCACAGACGAACTAAAGATTCAAAATCGGATAGAATCATAACGATATTGCTGAAACTATCTACATTCTTTTTCATTATTTTTACACGTGAAGTACTAATTTAATTAGAATCTGCTGAAGTTCTTTATTTTGTGAAACTTCCAATGGCCATTATAAATAAACACCCTTGTCCTCATCACCTAACTTGAATATGGAATTTTAATAGGCGTTTTCAACGATAAAAATTCCGTCGGCATGTTACGAATCTCAAAGGTATTAAGAATCATTCGGCGGAGCTGATGAACATCGACTCAACATGACTTTTATCATCACTTAACTTGATTACGGAATGTTAATCGGTGTTTTCAATGAAAAATATTCCGACGGCATTTTACGAATCTCAAAGACATTAAGAATCATTCGGTAGTGCTCATTAAAATCGACTCAACATGGTATCATATTTTTTGTATGTTTTTGTGTGAAATCAGTTCATAAACCATATTGTACAAAGGTTTTTTGTAATAAATCACTTGAAAACTGAAAAGTATTTTCCACTAACTTTATTGTTATAATCCTCATTCTTCCCGTAAAGCAAAGTTCAATTCCCCTTAAACAATGACTTGTTAACATTTGATACTAGTTCCAAAGAATAATTCAAATGCGATGGGTTATAAATGATAGGATTTCAGATTCATAGAGCTTTCCTTTGATGGAACCAACTCTCTCGACTTACCTTTCAAAGTCACGGAGTGTATTGCCGCCTCTGGCTGGCACTCCTTGTGCCTGACGATCGATTCTCTTCTGTGGGATTCGCTGCCGGGACGTATCCCTCCCGAATCCGAACCTCTGAAACAAATCACTTATCACTGCCACCTCCAAATGGAGATTCGACCGACACTGTATCGCTCACTGCTTCGCGCACCCGAACCTCTTTCGCCCTCTTCTCCTTCGCCAGACCCTCTTCCCCTCCCCCCTCTCCAATCCGTCGCCCCTCCACTCCTCCGCAGAGCTCCGACCCCCGCCGCCAAGTGGACGAGCCTCCCGCGGGTTGCCCTCGAGGATACCGCCTCCCTCCTCCACCCTTCCCCCTCGGCCCTACATCCCGAGCACCCGACCCCCGGGGGACCAACACGCCAGTGACGCATTGGAACCCTCTTCTCACTCGTCCCAAACCTCTTCCTTGCCCGCCCCACATCCACACCTTGCAAATTGCCCTTGCGCGCGGCACTCCCGTCCCATTACACCTCCTGGTCTTCATCCACAATCCACTCCAGCACCCTCGAACTGCCCCTCACGCGTCACTCATCGAGTACCAATACGCATTTTTTCTCCATCCGCTTTTTTCCCCTCATCTTCCTTCGTCGGAAATGGTTGATGGAAGGATGGTCATGCCCTCGTTGCAGTGCGCAGCTCGTTTGATGGTGGTGGTGGGGTCAGCGCAGAGAACGATAATAACGAACGATACGAACGATTTTAATAACAGCGCAGACAACGATAATCAATTATGTAAAATCAATTTTTGGAAATTGCATTTTCGTTTGGCACCCAATTTAATGATTTGTCGACTGCCTTCCCCCGCAGGTTCAAACTAACGCGCTTTTTCCTGACCTGATTGGAAGGAGTCGCTTAGCAGAGAGAAATCCAGTGGTGGAGAATTGGCGATGCAGCGGCTGAGTACATTCTATATTATTGTCAAAATTTTCTTGAATTTTTGCTATCTGTGATATTCCGTTGAGTTATAGGGCGTGTTGAATTCTGCGCTGAAAGAGTCAGTGTAATGAAATACGTTAGTTATTTCATACCAGAAAGCTAGGAAAACGTGGTACTTTTTCAAAATTCACCTTCTTCGTGGCTCACAATTAGGATATGACTGGCATATAGAGCTTAACTTCCTGATATGCTTTTCCGTGATCATTTATAGCCATCAATTGTTTTGGATAGCGACTCATTATGCTTCTCAATACGCTGCGATTACCATATATGAGATATGTATTAGCATGCTTCAAGGAAGGGAACTGGGCATGCACTTTTAAGCTTGAGAAACAATAGAACTTTTTCAGATATTATCATTAGTTAATAGATGTAACCAGGTGGGGTAATAAAATCTGACCATAAATTTTACTCTGAATGCCTGTGGTTTCAATTTTCGTCATACCATATTTAATCCCAACGACAAAATTATATTTTGAGGTACCGTGGTTTATGATCGGACGCGATTATGAAAGAGGGTTCCGGTTAATGGAAGGAAAATATGCATATGCTGAAGAATAAATGTAATTGGTCTTATGTTATGAGGAATAGCAATAAATACTTCAATCCCAGCTATGCGACTTCTACTACAGTTTCCAACATGTAAAGGTAATGCTGATTGCTATTCTATGCTCATCATCCTCAGTAACAGAGTAAATAGAAGGAAAGGTATCGCTTTTGCAAAGCCATCTGTGCGTTAAAGCAGTAGGCATCATTTCTTATTTAATAGAAAGCTCGGGTATTTTGAAGGATAAATGTTCCATTCAAATGGACTATGATGTGCGAAGTACGCCAAAACTGGTGAGCTTGATAACGGAAAGCTTTGTTACTGATAGGGAAATTACTACCCTTTCAGAAAAGACGCTGGGAAACCTGAGCCGTGGTTCACACTTGACAGCTATGCTAGCGGCAAGTTCGATTTTATATCATTACGCCTAAGCAACGAAAGTGCAAGGGGGGTCATTCGCTCCCAGGATAATTTCTCCGCAGATGGTGCTGGAGCTCTCATCAACGCTTTAAGGTCGTTATCCAATAATAGATTAATATTCCTGCCTGCGACGTCGGTGTCTCATTACCGGACCTGCTCATTTTTTACCTTCGCTGCCAGCTTCCAAATTGACCTCCGCTGTCTCCCCGCCAGTCTTGCCCACGAAAAATAATGGCCTTAATTAATCACTCTAACATTTCGTCAATTTATTACCTATGCGCCGAGGGTGTGTATGGTTTGGACGTAAGAAAGGGTTTGGACTCAATGGGTGTGGAATATAAATAATATAAAGGGGGGAAATTTTAGGATGGTTGATTATCTGGGGAGGCGACCGACAACGCCATTTGTGCCATTAAGAAAGGTAGTTAGGATGGTAAGGAGAGAAGGAAGGGTGGAAAGAAACCCAGCGTCTGCATTAGCCTGCTACCAACAAAGGGCGTCACTGATACACACGGATAAACTTTTAATGTCCCACGCGACGGAGGTAGTACTCCACTTGAAGCGCTCTCCACGTAGCATCCACTCTCTAAATATGACTGGGAAATTTACTCATGTTTGATATTATTTAAACAATCATCATTCTAACTTTTATCTCGACCATAATATATATTTTGGGGTGCCATGGTTTACGATCTGACTCGTTTCCGTAAGATAAGAAGGTTCCGGTTCATGGAAAGAAAAAAATTTACTTGATCCTACTCTATGAAGAATGGTGACAAATCATTCAGTAAAGCAGCTCTCTAAGTAGCTTACAGATTGAAAAATTCTCGTTAATAAGCTATAAAACTGAAGTTATGTCAACGTAATTTTTTTGAGGAGGCGGTTAAGCATTTTTGTCCCCATAAAGTAGGTGTCAAAGGAATCGATGTTCCCAATTTCGCCCTAGGACAAAGAAATCATTCGCTTCCCCTAATCACGTGCCCTTCCTCCCCTCCAGCACCCGGTGGCAGCATCTCTTGTCACCCCTCTTCCCGCATCCCCCCAGCTCTCCTCTCTTCTCCTTCCCCGTACCCCGTCGGCGGTTCTTTCGATTGATGGGATAATGGGATGACATCGCCCGCTTCCCACTCACGCACAAGCCGGCAGGCGCGGCAACCCCCCTTCTCTCTCTCTCTATATATCCACTCCACACCCACCTACCCATCTCCCACCATTCGTCCCTCACCAAACCCCGATCCCTTCCCCTCTTGTGGGTCACCAATACCACCCGACACGGCGCAATCACACACACAGCAGCGCCCTCCATAAGCCTCTTCTTCCTGCCTCTATAGACCACTGCCGCCGCCACCGTCACCACCACCTCCATCTCCTCGTTCTGCAGCCGTGCGTGGTGTGAGGCTCGTCCCGGACATTAATTCGTTCGTCCTCGGGGACGCACTGGCTCTTGCGCAGGATACAAGCCAATAAATCGAGTGTGCCTCGGGTAGGGGGTGTCGATGAGGAAGAGTTTCCACTTTTTCGCGCGATTCTTTCCTCATTATTAAAATTTTTCTGTGTAGAGTGGAGATCTCTAGAATGTCGTGTATGTTTCCTAATCAGTTTTGAGCTCTGCTTACTCTCAGGTGATCCCAAGGAGATTAAAGCGAAACCGAGGAGGCATGGCAGTGAACGCTCATGGGCGAAGGTGAAGTAAGAACAGGGGTGCATGGGGAGAACATTGTGCCGAGTGGGCATGGCCTAACATACACAAAACATCGCATTACCTGAATATTTTAGCTTAGTTCTGATGAAAACCAAACGCGACCATCGGAAACGTAAGCCAGAGCAGGGCCTAAACTGTGCCACTGTAATGGCGGACTGCGCTTCAAGAATCAAGCTGACAGTCGCCTTCATTTTTTTCTTACCTCCTTGGGTGATCCACACCCATAGTTTTGAGTCAGACTGATGCGTATCTACTACTACTTTTTGCACAAGTGAGAACCGGCCACGGAGCCACGTTCATAAGGTGCCATCATGGCAAACTAAAAGTTGCTGGTTCGAATCCTGCTTTGCATATAGATGTTGAGGGATTAGGTTTGACCCAAGGTCAGCAGACAGTCGATCGCGAGCTACCGGTAGCTCGAGGGGATATTTTGGGTAGCTCACGGATGACGGTGAATGAATCCAATGCATGTATCAAATAACCTTTATTCCAACTTTGGTAGCTCATCACGTATTTTCGTATTTGGAGAGGAGCTCATTGAGTCGGGGTGTTTGCAGACTCCTGGGTTAGACCGTACGATATAACCTCATTAGATAAGAGTGCCTCAAATTCAAATCTCGTGCCTCCTGTATTGACTTCTTTTTGGGCCCAAAATGAGCGGGAGGGAATTGAGTTATTGTCGAGGTTAAAGAAATTCACGGATATAGCTCGTTGTTGGCAGCTAACCCCTAGGAACTGAGACTTCATCACAGACCTTCACCCTCTACTTCATCATTTGCTTCGACTTTGATGATAATAAAATGTTGAATACTGTTGAGTGGCAATTTCAGTTCTATATAAAGGAGGTTGGTTGCAATTGAAAGAGTACACAAGCACTTAGAATACGAGTTTCCGTTTTCAGTGTACTCACATTGTCCATGGGAAACACTTTAAATTATGAAAAAAGTGCTCGAGTTCTGAGTTCACTTCTGGTGATATTCTTCAAAATATACTTTTTTGATATCACATCTTAAGTATCTATGTATATTCCAACTGAAATGACACCATTGTCGTGCGATTAGCTGGAAATAGTTGCACAACTTGATAGAAAATAGGAAAACTTTGGCTATTGCAAAATTGTAGATTGTATTTTTCGTTATAAATCTGATCATTCAAGTGTTTTTTAATGACGCGAAAGGATTTCTTCAGTAGCGGTTACTAAATGTAGTGGCAATAGTTGTAATGTGTCTTGGAGAGATTTGGGGCTGAATCAATGAGTCAAGAAGACCAACACCATGCTTAGTTTCGATTCCCGACGGATTTACTTCGATTCTTGTTCTTAGGCCGTTTTCTAACTTGTCAAATGCATAGTTCACTGCCAGACAGACCGAGTGGAATCCGCGCTTGACACTTTCGGAGCCGTTCAGCGACGGAAGAGACATCATGCGGCCATCATCTCGTTAAATATTCTAAAAGCAACACCCACAATCATAACATTTGTGGATAATTGAAGATAATTGATACTCTCAAATGATTTCCACTCTTCTACGACAATTAAAGGCCCTATTATTTACAAAACCTTTCGGCTAATGCATAAAATTATATATTTATGTCATAAAATGACAAATATATGCCTATTTATTGATAGAGCTAGTGATTGCGAACGGCATGGTGAAGTGAAAGACATCGATCCTAATTATCTTTAAAGTTAGCCAACAAAGCCTTTATAGATAAAAAAGGCACAATGCCAAATACGTAAGGGATAGTCTATTACACTGGTTAATCTGACAAATCCGCTACCACGCGGTGTTTACGAATAAAATGTTCGTTAGTTGCAGATGATACTGCCGATAAAATTATTCCGACCTATGAGTATCTTTCATTACATCAAAGTTCTTTTTCATGAACGTATATTTTCCTTCCAGTGCAAGGAAAATAGATTTCGTCGGTTGAATAAAGCAGACCACAAATAATATATACAATATCTACCTTATTCACAGAAATCTTAGCTGACAATCACCGGTAGATTCACTATTGAAAACATTAACATTGTGTTCGACATTTTTTTACAAAGAATGTGCAAATGTCAAATAAATATCTGCATTAGTAATAAATCAGTATGCATTTGAAAGTTTCTTCAATTCTACAGGTCATTTTCCATATTAACACATCTAAACCTAACCAGGCATAATATACAGTGAGTATAATAAGACTTTTTTTCATTCACTCGGCCTGTTCCCTCTACATGTAGAGAATATTCACACTTCCAGCGTAAGCGATGACGCGAATTTCACGTCATCTCCGCCAAATGCGCTCTAGGTACTAAGGGCAGATAGCACGGCTTGCCAAGTTCGAAAACAGCCTTAGTGTCCTTCCTTAATCCTTCACTCATGCGTAGCTCGATTCTAAACTGCGAGAATTTTTTTAAATTAGGACAATATGGTGAAGCTCTTATCATATTTAAGTTTGTGGGTAGGAGCAATGATCTCAATCGAAATTCTCGCAATACAGACCAGGGGTGTTGGGTGCGACGAATCTTTGGAGAATTCCTGAAAAGCGTCGCGTCGCGTAAACCGTATTTTATTACTATTCATGGATTAAAACTATTTTTTTACGTATGTTCGTTGATCATAGTTCACTATAAATCTTAAAAGTAAAAAAAAAAACGAAATTAAAGCCAGAGCAAAAGAATTCACGAGTGTAGTCGGTACAAATTAAAAGACCTTCTTACAAAACATCATTTATTTATACATAAATATACATCAGATCGTAGAATTTTTATACATTTCAATTATCTCCAGCATCACAAGGATATAAAAAAGTAAAAATATTAGTGCCATAAAATAATAACAACCAAGTTATAAATAGCAAATGGAACAAAGATATGTGGCAAAAATCAGGTACTCAAAAGAGTGTGTTGGAACTAAGTTTTGAAACGTGCTTACATTAAAAGAACTCAATGGAGCTTAAGCTTTCAGCTGATACAAATGAATTATGATTATGAACGAGACCCAGGAAAGTAAAACTAGGGAATCTCATGATGTCAATTAGTTGTTAGCCAAGATTTAACTTGATTATAATCATAAGTTAACGAATCCTTGTTAAAATCCAGGTAATGCTGAAGATTGACTTTCATGAGTGACAAGAGCTTATGGGGAAAACTGATATAAATGCATTCCTTTTGATGCATTATAATTAACAATCAAAGGGACAGATAAAATGTTTGTACCACGTAAAATACTGCTCGAGTAACAACGTAGAAAATGCTAAACTTAAAAATATTGATTCTCTATCAGACCATCATATTTACAGAAACGTTTCACACGGTAATATCTTTCAAATCCATTTCTTTATAATCAAATATCGGGTGGAAAGACATAATTACTATCACACGACGTAACAATCGAGGGTTTGGTCCATTTGTAATTAAAATGCAACAAGCATGCGACATTTCATTTCTATAAATGACGGAAAATAAAATGATGCGGCATGAAAGATAATCCAAATTAAAATTTTATAAAGTACGCAGCATTGAATAAAATCTAATTAATTATTTTCATTAGTTGAGATTCTGCAATTTTTACGGAATCTTGATCCTGCAGACTTGGCATTTATGTATTTCTACGCTTTTTTATTTGATAGCACCAACTTGACTTTATAATGACATTTCCTTTGGTTTCCCACATGGAATTGTGACCAAAGATTGGACAACTTCTCCGATTAGAATAGCTCAACGCGTAAAAATAGAGATTCGGTGATAACTTAGTTAAAAATATACATACAAGAATTTACAAGTTAAACTGAGGAACTGTTGATATTTCCTTGTCTACAGCACATTTTTGTTCTTTCTTTGATTCAAAAGGAAACGTTATGATTTTGGTTTCAACAGCAAGTGTTTGACCTGCGATGGGACGAGGTAACAACATATAAATCGTCGTTTAGAGGAGTTTTAAATCTGGTAGATGGAAAATTGCGCTTTCCTCCAGCAATTCGCAACTCCAGCAATTGATATCTTCGCAATTGAAAGCGATGCCGTTCTTTACACGGACTGAGTTGAAGGAAACGTCTTATCAGCTAAGTCACTGGGAACACTTCATTGAATTCACTGATGGCTGGCATCACAGGTCCGAATCGTCGGAATTGTCTGACGCTACCTGTCCTGAGAGCCAAGTGGACACGTCATTCAGGTTCTTCTGCAGCCAAAGGACTCTGTCAGCAAGTTTTTCCTCCGCCTGATCTAACTCTTGAGTGGCGAATCGGAATTTTCTTGCATTTCTTTTCCTGAATTCCTTCACCTGCAATGAATCACAAGATAAGGGACTTTCAGATTATTTTTAAAAATAGATATCTAACCATACTAGCAAGTGGAGCAATTGAGTTCTTGGGTAATGCCCTATAAGGAAATGAGCATAATAGCAAAGGCTTTAGAGTATAGCGCTAGCGAAGGAAGCGTTCAGTAATTGAAGGGAGCTGATATCGGGGACCTTGGGTATGGATATGAAGAAGAGAGTGGTGAAGAGCTTGATATGAAGTGTAGCGTTGTTTGGGGCAGAAATGTGGACTCTGAGATAGGAAGACGAGAAAAGGTTGCAGTCGTTCAAGATGTGAATGTGGAGAAGGTGTGGTGAATAGAAAGGAAGACAAGCGAGGAAGTCCTTGGTATGGTAGATGAGGGAAGGAAATTTCTGGATGAAATAAGGAAGAGGCAAAGTAGGTGGTTGTAGGAGGTAATGAGGGGTGAGGTGTGACAGAGGTGAGTATGCTGGGTAAGCGGGGAAGGGGAAGAGAATAAATAGGTTTAATGGATGGAATGGAGAAGGTTAGGACGTATGCTGAGATGGAGGAAATATTTTAGGTATATGGGCCTTGCACGTGTAAAAATTGAGAGGAATTTTCCTATTTCCATTTAAACTTACCTTAAACAATAGATTACCTAATAATAACAACCATACTAGAAGGAAAATTTGTTTATGGTATGGGCTTTTTGGTCTATTTTTTCAATCCTGCCAATATGAATATGTATGAGAGAGTATGAAGAGAATAGTGGTATACTCCCCTCCTCAAACCTCTACTTCTCACGTGGACATTTATTTAACCGGCTCTATTCCCAAATTATCCATCTTTCAAGATTGCGGGAACATTAGAAATAGCAAATATGTTAAGTACATATTCCCTAGGCTAAAAATGTAATAAAGAAGTAACATACATGCTAAATACATTGGGCTAAATATAGATACAAAATTTGTTTTTTACTTTTATGGAGGTTATCTTTGTGTGGATTTAAACCTCTTGACGAAAAAAGTAGCCGTGTTATGTCAGAGGTGGTACGAAATAAGAACCGAAATCTGTCGTATTGGGAAATAAAAATATTTTTGGAGATTTTTGGCATTACGGACATAGTCTAAGAATCCTCTCCTTCCTATATGAGTGCGAAGGTGACTATACTTTTTAGTGTACCATGGATAGTTCCTTTAAAAATGTAGGAATAATCCAAGAATAAAAATTGCTTATTTGTGAGATGGATGGAGCACTTAATTCAGCGAGAGGAGTAGACTATGTAAAAACTATGGGAACGAAAAGAAAAAATTATAATATTAATCATCGGACACATCACACCGAGTCATAATAGTGCTTTTAAATATAGCGAACAGTATAAAGCCATACCGAATCAGAATAGAGATAAAAAGGATGGTACAAAGTCAGAATTTGTATTTCGGCCTTTACCGTGTGTGTTCCTTAATTTTGTTGCACAGCGAGCACTCTTTTTTGCAGAAAATAAAGATATCAAGAAATCAAGATCAGTCAATAGAGATGTATTTTTTATTACAGTACTTAAATGTGACAGAGTATCACATATTTAGCTAATTCCATAATTTTATGAATGAAAAATTCAATAAGAACCTCAATCGATGGAATATCTTCTTCATATATTTACGCTCTTTACGTCTCGGAAGCTATTTTTGCTTGGAAGCGGGGGATAGTATATTTTAAATTGGAAGACTGCGACCACTGTGATCTGAGGAATAATTTGTGGTGAGACATTCACACCGAATTAATCAGCTTAGTGGGATGCTTGTCACGGACACCATGGAAACCCGTATTCTACTTTGATGGTGGCTAAAGTTCTAAATGAGGTGATTATATATCCTTTTAATTGAGGTCAGGGCTATTGCCAGGTTAGGCCACTACGAGGAGGATTAAACGTATTCCTACTATTTCCTATTATATTTCAATCTAATGTCACTACACAATTGCTACAAATATCCCCAAGTTTGTTTACATGACCGTTCTGCTGTGCGTGCGATAATTTTATGAAAGGAATTACCATAGTCTTCTATGAACTGTGATCCAGTTCCACCGGCACAAATTTTCCCTTCTGCTATAAGGAAGAAAATTTGAAAGGGAAAATTAAGCCGATTAGTCGCCAGAAAATTTGCTTCTTGCTCGAGTAGTGAATGTTAACAAAAGGGAAATATTTGACTTTCGGGTTTGATTATTTTGACAATATAAACTACTATCATGTTGGCCCAAAAAGAAAGCTGGAAATACTAATCTAACATTACGTGGCTATACCAACCATTTTATGTATGTACATTTTCAAAAACATAGCCTTCAGGATAAAAAATACCTGGCTGGATGCGAGACTAAATTCGCAAAAAGTATAGAAACATCCTAAGATATCAGAATATCATACGTATGCATACAAATCTAAGCCATTAGTATAACTTGTTAAAATTATCTAAGCTTGTGAAATATATGAAAGTAGAGTTACCTCTTGGAGATCCTTTGGTGAACTAAGTCCTGATAAACCCGCCTTTACGAGCTCACCCAGCACAATAGCACTGCCACCATACCTGAAAAGTAAATTTTTAATATTAGTTTATGTACGCTGAATGACTGGAAGAGAGATTTCGCTATTGTTTCGCGACGTAAGTCCGTTCAATGGTATTTGGGGCGAGTGAATCCCTTGGACTCATAACGGAATCTCCCCGTAGACGTTTTTTTTGCAAAACTTGTTTTGATCTGAATGAATTTCATTTTATAAATATTTTTAAGGCTCTATGTGGACTGTATTTGAATAAAACGAACGAGGCATACACTAATACAGATTACGGAATAGTGTGAAGCAATGTACATATTATACCCGTTGTACTGGACTAATTTGTTTTGCGAAGCGAGTGTTACTGCACATCTTGTGTGGATACTTTGCCCCGTTCTGCGAAAGCGCATCTTCCTTACGGCGCGGCACTCAAATTGCACGAATGTGAATGAGTGTCAACATTTTACAGCGGCCGTGTATTCAGTGTTGGAGAGCAGGTAGCGTTAATTTGGTGTTCAAACAAAGCGTTCATTCAATCACACGTGTCCTTGAGTGCAGCTAGGGTGTAAAATATGTTAATGCAGAATATATTAGTTACAGATATGATATTAAAGAAGTGCTGATGATCTTGCAATATAACCGCCTCCAGCAAAATTAAACTCCGAATTAGAGAATAATTGCGATATGTTCTCTTGCTTCAATTTGGAAAAAACATTTATCTCTACGTCAACACCTCAGGGTCTTAAGAAATCTGAACGCCAAGAACTATGCAGTGGACTAATTTTCCTTCTTACCTCTTATGGAGAATATCCCAGTTGTTTTTTATGTACTGGAAGAAAATTCTTGAAGCCACAGCGTTCCTGGAGACGCCTCTGAGAACAATGTAAAGATCTTGAAGCCGTATTACCCTCTTTTCTTCCTCTGTTTCTAGCAGTTCGCTGAACAGTCTGTTTTCAAAGTCCAAGAAGTAGTCACATTACATATATATAAAATACGAAAGCAGATTAACATTTACATAGTTATCAATGTATCATGATAAGTATTTTAAACAAATTACCGCTTCTGGTCAAACCTTGATCAGTTTATGTCATCACAATTTTTTACTTTGTCTTATATCAGAGAAATTTTAGAAATTAATCATCCATGAAAGTTCACCGACGATGGCGTCCATGATTGAAACATTCCTCACAATATCAGCGAAAAAGGGAATTTCGTTTAATAAATCTACTGGTTAATAATATAGAAATCGTTGCAAACGACTACATTATTAAATTAATCTCACAATGCTCAAAATCTTTTAGTGAAGAGCTTAAAAATTTCATTCGTGCCAAAAATACACACAATTTATAAAACTGATGATATCAGGTCTGACCTCGTGAAAATTATGGCTATCCATGTCGAGAAAGCTAACAAAGGTGGTTTTCTCAACATAGACACACAATTTATGTTGTGTGTTATAGAACACCTCCATCAGAAAAGAATTCCTCCCTTATTATTTAAATAATGAATGCATATTATGGAGGGTTTTAATGATTTTGTCTTGAATATTTCGCACTGAACCAATTTTGTCAGCGTAGTCAATATTTTAGCATGTTATTTTACCTATGTGGCACTTGAACATAGTGAAGCTTGTAGGGGAGGTTCCATGAGTAATTGTTCAATCTATACACGAAAAGTAGGCTTGTCTAGATAACAAAAAGAGATCGCGGTAACAACTTTATTGTTTCGCTGAAAAACAGCGAATAACATGCATTGATGAATGAGTTAATTGAGACTCCGAGATTGAAAACATTTTTGATGGAATAACCTCTCTAGGCCCAACCACATTTAGTAAAATAACATGTTTTCCTCCAGGCGCAATTACGTAACTTAATTCTAGACTTAAAAGGAATAATTTCGTATGTTCTTAAGCCAATTTAGTTTATCAAAAATGTCAGTTTTGAATAGAGTTATACTTATTAAGTATCCATGGCTCCCTGGTGCAGGCGAGTGCTGGCAACATTACTTCAGCCGCCGATGAGTCATTCGTGGATTGCTTGAATCTCTTCCACATGAAATCCCATTCCTTCCGTCCTCCTTTTCTCACCGCTGTGCAGTAAACTACCCATCTGTCTTCCACGGGAACTCTAATTTAAAAAATGAAAAAATATTACAGCACCTTCATCGTTTAAGTAAATATCAGTGCCAACGGAACATACAAAAAGACAGCCATCCATGGAGTCAGAATTCCCTTTTGAATACCAATTTGCCATTAAAAGTAACCTGTGTACTTTGAGGGCAGTTCTGCTCAGTATAGAGTTTTCCCGTTCAACGCCATAAGAACTTTAACCTTGTCTCAAATAGCACTCAAATTGTGTGTCCATTCTCCTCCAATGAAACCAAGAGTCTATGTTATGTCACGCAAGTGCAGTGTTCTGTGATCTTCTTAGAAATACTCTTAAAGAACCATTGAGCTTTACATTTCTTTTTGAATGAGCTCAATTATTCAAAGCAGGATATATCTCTCGTTTTATCTTCCCTGTTTAAGACAAGTTTATTCCATTTTTCATTTAATGTGTTCTTTCTTTAGCCACTGGCTTAACTTACCTCAGCAGTAATTTTCTTGGGTATAGACTCACATACCTGATCTTCTAGTTTGTTACTTCCATTTCAGTGATTCACTCTGTTATGGAATGTCTGTAATTTTTTCTCTTAGGAATGGTGTTTCACCAGCTAAGTATTCACCCGTACTTACATCCTTACCAGCTTACCTTACCGGTTGCAGGATATACCGGGTTTTTGGTGCACGAGTTTCAAAGAGAATTTAATGTAGCGGAGTGGAGTCTTAATAAGTTTCGGTAATTTTTAAAATATACTGCAACAAGTGCCAATTTAATTCTGTTAGATTTGCGTTAGGTTATTCTTATTTGGACATAATTACTTATTTTTGGTTTCTTTATGCGAAGGTATTCGGTCTCAAGGGCAACGGGGAGAGAAAATAGATTAGGATTAATGGGCCGAATATCCAAAGTCTCCATTGAAGCCATAATTAGCTTTGGTACTCTGGTCTCCTCAATATTACTAAAAGATTCTGAGAGATTCATTTAAATAGCCGTCAGTGGTCTCCTCAATATTACTAAAAGATTCTGAGAGATTCATTTAAATAGCCGTACTGAAATATTCGGCCAGACTGCGCTTTTTGTAGCTATTATTGTAAACTGGCTTTACAGATCAGCAGGGGGTTTGTAAGTGCTCACGCATCATCCAAGGATTTTATGGAATGCTATGATTTAACCTTGCATGTTTCAAGTGTAATGTAACAACTTATTAGTAATAATTGAATGAGAAGAAAAGTTATGTCGAAACTCGAAACTCTTACTCACGGGTTGTTGGCGTTAGGATCTGGTGACTTCATCCATTCCTTGTAGAGTCGAATGCTTCTTGACAGACACTCCTCATGGCCCAACAGGCAAGCCCATTTCATCACCATTGTCCGAAGATGTTTTTGGTTCAAGGACGTTATATCCGTTTTTTCGTGAAGTTTCATGAATATCGGACTCAAGAGTTTCAGGATGTATTTCTGCAAGAAGATAAAAGAAATTTATGGGACTGGTCTAAATAATTGGCTATAACATTCTATTTCTGCGTGATAACATCCATTTTGCCCGCAATTATCCTGACGTCGGCGGTATATCAGACTGCTATTACGAAGTTGTTCTAAATACCTTATCCCCAGAGAATACACCTATATTTTTTATTGAACATTAGTTTGGAGGTATATTGAGGGCTCGTTGCAAAAGAATTATAAATGGTTTATGTTCATAGTTTTGGTCAAAAATGGAAATTTATTTCGAATAAAAATATGTAGCTACCATCGATTCTGAAATGAGTCATGGCATATCCGAACAAATACTGTAGACGATTGAACAATTACAAATTCAAGTGTGTATGACCAGGGATTACCAAATTAACCGTATTCGTGCATCTTTTGGTCACCCATTTATAAAAATGTTAGGTTCACCTTTAATTATAAATTTAATATACTCGTTATAACTGCTACTAAAAACCTAGTTGTGCCTTTACTCGAATTTTCTCGCGTACCTCTACGCGCACTTCATTATGAACCAAAAACTAAGCTTTTAACCAGACATGATTGGTTAAGAAAGAATCGTATATTCAAATCTTACAGATTGCTTTAGCCCTTAAGTAAAGAATTAATTTTGTTTCCAGCTTTTACTTAGCGTATAACTAACTATGAGTAGAGGCCCGAGTGCAATGTCAAAATATTTAGATTATCCACACGCTAAGCTTAGAGAGCAAACCAAGCCTTGAGCTGGTAGTAATTTCGCGAAGTTAGCCATAATTTATGCGTAAAAGGGAAACTTCTAACTTAGGTCGTTCACAGCTGTAAAAAAGCGAATTTAGTCGTTTTCATTACAAAGGAATTTTCTTAAGCAGTGCTAAGACGCAGCTCCCTATGAGTCACACTTATGAAGATGGGAAGGGTTAAAATTTATTTCGATTGGCGAACGATGACCATTGAGTTATTGGAGCCAGAGATTGCTTCGATGGGGAGACTTGAGTCACCGGTTAAAACGAAGAATGACGTTGGTAGAGGCGAAATCATGGTGGGGACCTTGAAGCGACGGAAAGGCCTCGTTTACTTCTTAATTCAATTACCGATCAATGAAATCAACTGACAAGTCCCTCTCCATATCTTTAAAATTCCTTTCGGCTTCATCTGAATACCTCGCGGGAGAGTTTCCTTATGAAAACAATTTAAGTATGTACGTTAGGCACTACACATGATAGGTACCGAAGATGAAACCAATGGTCAAAGGAATGTCGTATGCACGTTTATAATTAATGCCGTATTTCCGTTTGGCTTGTAATAGGGTAATTGTTATACTGTCCGCTCGTCTCATATGGTTAACTATTTGCAATGGCTCTACAACGAGTTTACTAACACATGCTACCAAAGGTGCTATATTTTCATGTCGCTCCGTAAAAACGCGATTCACTTCATCCACGATTATTTTGCAGCATCAAAGCCATGCAAGGTCCTACTAGCGTTAAGTTTCCACTACCGCTTTTGTGAAATACTTTCCAATGATTTTTTTCCTCTTTCAGGAGTTACGGTTTCAATTTATCGATTTTCATTACTGTGGTGGTAGATCAACATGAAAATGATGGCAGTGTAATCAATAGCTTCCATGCTTGAATTCTTACTGCCAGTGCTAATTTAAATGCACAGCACACCTTTGGCTGAATCCTTTTAAAAATTTACATAATCATCTAGTTCGAAATTGTGGTGTGCGAATTTCCCTTCATTTGGAAGTAATTAATATATAAAACCACACATTTCCACGGTATGTGACGGTCAAGTCAGTAAATATTATCGAAGGATATAAAGTTTTTGCTTTTTTCCTGTAACCCCTGTGGCACATGCCACTTGCATATATACTTGCATTACCATGTACATTACTTACACATTAATGAAAACATTTTCTCATACGAGGAGATTCAACGCTCGCTTACGATTGAAACCTCAATTTGTTTCCTCGCAAGGTGATGTGTCCCTACATAAGGTTGAATAACGGCAAATCCTTTTCAACGTTTGATGAATTTGATTCACAATTCACTATTGATGCTACACATCATGAAGTTACCACAAAGGAGAGTTATTGTGCAACTAACGATTATGTTACTACTGAAATCGTAATACCACCAAATGTAAAATTATCCGCGCTCAGTTGGAAGCAATGACAACTTTGCTATTATGCAAATTTCTACCAACAAATTTTCCATTTTCTCATTCCGTTTTCTTGAAATTCTTTCCATTGTATTTTTCAATTTGGATCCTAAGAGTTACCTACATTATTACCCAGCAGGTTTCCACAGTGCTTCAGATGTCGCTGTTGGATTTCCGGCTTTTATTGTGTCTTGACGACGGTAGTTTCTTCGGCGATACTGCTCTTTATCTTTTGATCTTAAGTAAAGCTATTCAGGTCGCTAGAGACTAAGAAACCAGCAGGACGGCTGGAGAAGCTGGAGGCCGGCGAGACCAATTTAAATATTGAGGCAATCTCGGAAATGGTACAGCTATCATAAGAGATAACTCCATTTGCTTTTTTTATTTTACATTTGTTTTCAACTGACATTTTATGTCTGAATAACGATGTGGATGTGGAATATTTCACTTTTCTGAATGAAGAGCTAGAGGAAAAAATTCACGTCTGTGCTTCATAGACACCTAGCGCATTTGTAATTAGCTACATTACGGCAGATGGTTATTTTCCATCATATTACTGGCTCTTTGTTGAGCTCATTTATATATGTCAAGTAAAGCATGCTATAATTATTTATGCATAAATATATGCACTTTTTTACAACGAATTGAAGTGAATAGGACCATTTCTTTTTTTAATCAATGTAAACAAATTGTTTTGGTTTATTTTGGAATTTATTTTGGAAAAAGGAAAGGTTAGCCTTGGGTATTTTCCGTGCCCTTTTATAACCATTCAAGGTCAAGTTAATTCAAATAAAATATTGGAATTATTTTAAATCGGGAAACCCTATTCATTCAATGCTAACATTTTGAAACTTCGGCTGTAGTGTACTGCATCGGATAATTCCAGGAAAGTATTGACGTAATGAGACGGAGACCTGCGCTCATACGCTTTTTGTTAATCTCTACCTAATAGTGGTGTGTATTAGGCGTAATCCCTCCTATACTCACAATGACAGCCTTAGTCTTAAAATTGTACTCTTTTGCTCTTTAATCTCCAATGTTAAAAGAGTAGCTCGGAGTTGGAATGTTTTATTAAATGGTTAACCGCTTATGAATCAAGAAAATGGAAAACTAATCTTCTTCATGCTTTGTTATTATGCTTTTTCCTCCTATTTGTTATATTTAAGGCTTGGTAAAAGAATTGTAATACGCATTTTTATGTTTTATGGAGATAGATATATTGCAAGATTGCTTTGGTAAGCAAATTTCACACTTTATGAAAAGTGACTAAGAGGTGTTGGCAAAGCTCGAAAAGAATTTTTTGATGAGTGGTGGAAACCTTTTTTTTGCCAGCCAAGCCTCGGCGCCATTGGTGCCCATAAGTTGAAATTATTTACGATGCGGCGTAGTATGATTTGCTAGGGTTTTCATCGCGGGATATCGCCAAATAAGCGTATAGTTGGGTAACATTGGGCTGGGCGAAGAAAAGCTCAATGAATCCGTAATCAGAACTAAATATATGGACTTGGAAATCAGAGGACAATCCAGGAAGCCTTTTTATTTTCCTCCTTGATGCACTTAACCAGGTTGAAACTTACATATGATTCTCTACAGTTTAAGTGCATACCAAACTATTGTGTGTTCAAGCAGCGGTTCCTAAACTTTTTCGCCTAGTGTACACACATAACCGCCCATTCCCCTTAATTTCACCCCTTATGAAGAAAATGTGCTCGTAATTACAATTTTTATCTTTATTGTAGACCGCTCTACCAAAATAAATATGATTGCATGAGCTATATGTGAAAGTTTTTTTCTCCTTCAGCGCACAGTTTAATTATGTCTCTATGCACCTCCCAAAGCAAAGAAATAACATTTCCGAAGTTGTGTGTCGTATCTATTTACTTATCAATTATTTCGATTATGATTATCGTAATATACCATAAATTCACCATGTCTTGTGAGCGCAGTAAATAATCCTGTTAAGAGACGTGAGATTCCGAATCAAATTAGTTATCCTCTCTGTTCAGTCATAATCGTTAGTGCAGGTATTGAAGTTGTTGGTATTTGATTATACCATGGTGTTTTACCGGACTCACCTCCAGCATGCCGAAGCGGCTTGACTGACCGAGCACTTCTTTGAGGAAGCCGAAGGAGCTTAGTGCGGCCGTCCATGGCACGAACTCCGTCTCCTTTGTGAGGAAGGTGGTCACTCCGAGGGCGATGCTGTAGTTCAAGCGGCCCGCCCGCGCCAGCGAGAGTGCGTCGTCGATGATCTGCGCCTTGGTCACGTCCGGAAGTCCACCGCCCACCGCCGAGTCGCTGGCCAGCAAGGCATTCGAAAGCAGGCGCCAGTTCCGTTCGTCATAGTTGACGCGGTAGAAGCCTAGACGCGACATCGGGCGAAGGATATGAAAATGAGTGAAACCATCCGCCTACTATGGAAATAAACTCAGAGACTATAATAACTATTAAGGTAGCTTTAGCGAGACATCAATTCACATAAAATTCGATTTGTTTCGCCTTATTATAGATAAAAATATCTCATCTTTCCTATGGTAGAAAAATATCAGCCACTTACCACACTATACTTTTTGAGTTATTAGGCAAGAATTACCAGCTATGGGAAATGGTACCGGTATGCTCTCCAGAAGGCTTTATTTTTCTTTATAAGGAATTTCTAACGCATACATCTAGTCAGAAATTTAGCAGTGTGTAGTTTGTATTAATTGTCAACTATTTAAAAAATAAATTTCTTACCGCAGTAGTTTTTACAGAATCGAAAAAAAAATCCTCGGTTGTGAGGGTGCTTTCAGCGTACGGCGTCAAAAAATGAGTCAAGTTAAAGAATTATTTATGCATATTTAGTAAATTTCTGAGAATTTCAGTCATTAAAAACAATATTCTTGCGCCGTTATTTTACGATATTTACTTCATGCTTCTCACTACTGCTGAATTAAAAAAAAATAAAATTAGAATATGGTCTCTATTATAACTTGAGAAAAATCTCGCTAAATGCACCTCAAAATAGTACCAAAGTTTTGTGAAGTCTTTGCTTTCCGTTTTATTTTGCTACAACTATCGATATTGATGAGGAGACAAGACTACAGTTTATCAAACGTCACGCCCTCTGGCGTGGCAAATAAATATCTAATTCAGGAACTTTGGGGAAACTCTATTTTCAGTGTACCGCTCAAATGTGGTTAATAGAATCTCAGAATAGAGAAAATAGAAAATTCTTAATGCAAACAGTAATGCGTCAATGCAAAAAATAGGACGGAAAAGTAAATACAATGACAGCCGAACAAACTGTGATGATGCAAATGAAAATGATTGATGCAACCGAGAAAGTAGTATATTACTTAGTTGAGGTAAGGCTCAACTTTCTGCTGATTTCCCGTCACACGAGTCTCTGATTTTAAGTAGAATGCAGTTTGTTTTTACTCCAACTGCTGGGGAAATTAATATTTCACGTAATGAAATTTAGGATAGCTGCATATTTATCAGTGAGCATATAACACTATCGTTAATTCAATCAGAAAACATAGAAAATGGAAAACTAGTGGGACGAAAATTAATACATGTAGCCACCATTAAAAATAGCTTTGCTGGGAAAAATGTTTCGAGTGTTGATGAAAGTTTGAGGACTTAACAACAAAGTACGAAGGATATTCTCAATGGATGGATGATACTATCACGCTATTGTCCTCACTCACTCTCGTAGAAATCCTTCGTGATGCTATGCGTAGAATCAACGTTTTTCTCTATGAGGGATTCGAATTTGCTGATAGGCGTCCCGCAGTTTTCACTTTATTTTACCTGTTTCCTGGAGGTTGAAGACGACCCACTGATCGGCGCTCGGGAAGCTCCCCTTGTCGAGCTCATGGTCTCCCTCTCCGCTCAGCAGCCAGAAGCGAGGTTTAGTGTTTTGGAACGACCGCTCGGCGGCGCTCGTGTACGTCACCGGGATGTGCCACTTCTCCTTGGGGGGAGGGGCAGCGTCCTCTTCCGCCGCTGCATCCTCCTTGCCCTCCGCGGCCTTCTTTCCCTTGGGATTCATCAGGAACCGCTCCTGAGGTTTACAAAATGCGATTGAAAAAAATCTCAGACGTATATATAATTAACACTAGAAGCGCCGAAGCGGTCATTTTGACAGTTTTTGAATTTCAAATAGTCCTCTTTTCTTTCACGATGGTTATAAATTGTTGGTATTTCGTGACTTTTAATACATTTTTATCCTACGCCCACACGTCAATTTTTTTAAATTCTCGGCTGCATGATTTATGAAATAATTGTTGATATACCTTAAAGCGCCGGAAGCGGTTATTTTGACGGGTAGGTGTTTTCTCTCGTTTTGGTGGTGTGTATGAATAATTTCTCGCATATATTCTATTTTGAAGGCAGGTTATTTTATTTTAAACTCAAATTTACATTATTTTATAGTAATGAATAATTAACATATACAATTTTGTTTTTCAACTTTAACACAAACTTTGGGATACACTGATTTGTCACCAATTGTGCAATATAGAATTATATTTGATGGTAGTTTAGGGTAAAAACATCTTGCAAAGTAAATATATGTATGTTATTTACAATCAGGGTGTAGTGACATAATGTAATTAACAGCATTAAACGATTTATATTGCTTATCAGTTCTACCGCCCCAGACTTTATTTTCAAGTGAAATGTGCTGTTTTCCACCACACTCTTTATCCCATTTTTTTAATCCCTACACGGTCAGTCGAGCTTTCGCCGCGCATTGGGTAGGAGCAAAACCCTGATGCTCTGAGACTTGTCCCGGCGACGCAGTCTTCCTTCGGAAGAACTCGTGCAAATTTTGCAAGACTTATCAGAAAACGATTCTGATATTGACGAACTCAACCCAGTACATTCTGATTCAGATGATGGAATTGTAATGATCCGGAAATGGAAGAACTCCATTTCCCAAAATATGCATAAATGTGTTGTTGTGTGACGTCTCAGAATAGCCAGCTATGTCAAACTATACCTCGGGAACTGTAGCTTTCCCTTTCGAGAACGGCTAGCCTTCCTCTTCTTCTACCCCTCCCTCCCTTGCCATTTTGTCGAAAACATCCTAGTTTCACCTTTCCTATATAATGGCACGGTGGAGACGCTATCTAGGAGTACACCCGACACTCGTCAGGCAGTCAGTCAGACAGTGATTCACTAGTCTCTCATCGGACAGTGATCGGCTATTGGTTACTCTGCAACCATTCACTGACGGTACAGTCACAATGTAGCCGTCAGTGGGAGTCGAAGCGCGGGCCATGGGGCCCGTGCTACCGAAGCGCCTCGCTATCCACCCGTGCCATCACCAGCAGCTCCTCTCCTTCCCGAAACATTGGTAATGTTTTCACTTTCTGCTATTCTAGACGCACATATTCATTATTTGTTATTTGCTCATTGAATTGATTCTTTTGGGATTTTAAATGGAAATAAACTTTGAGTAAAAGACTTTAAATATTTGTGTGTGATTATTCGCTTCCCGACACCAAGGGCAAGAACCCACGTAAAACATTATGCTCTCGGGCTCCCGAATATGTGGGGGGCCCGGGCCATAACAATGGTGGCAGCGGTGGGATTTGTTAAGTGCCATAACCCCCCCCATGTGGGAGGGATTGGCAATTACATCCCAAAATACTGTGGGAATACTGCCTAGGTAGTGTAAGGCTCATTTCTGATCACCTTACACGCGTCGGAACGATAATCTCATATGACTTTCCTTTTATGTGCGTTTCTAGATTTCATTCTTAGTATATTAACCCGGCATAATTTAAATAGTCAGAAAACTATTGATTTGTCCTGAAACACTTTCTCGGGAAGTGGAGCTTGGTTATTAACGGTGGTTGCGAGTGCCAATTGCTCGCTAAAATATTTTCGCGAGTATCTGTGAATTCCAGGAGAGCTGAAACCAAAATAGTTGTCATAACAATGCGGTATTTTGGAGGAAACACATTTTCGGACGGACAACGGCCGCTGACCAACGCCATCAGTGCCGGAGGCATCGCAGAGACAACCCGTCGCAGAGAGACTTTCACTTCGCCTGAGCAGCGGATTCACGTAATGGAGCAGTGTGAGCAGTTGGCGGAAGGAAGAATGAAGATCATCAGCAACAACAGAGTACATTGGTGATTATGACACTGAATCAGAACGTTTAACAGTAGAATCAAGGATATGATTACAATGCCTTTTTGGGAAATTTTCTTGCCCGGTTATTAGATATTTAGTTTTCACTTGCCCCCGGAGGAGTATGAGAATCCTCACCAAACTGAGCCTTTTTTTTATCTGAACCCCGTAAGAGATAACCAGACTCGAGTAACGAGCGAAATATATGTAGTTGTTGCTCTAATAATCGTCTCCAATATATGTTATATTCGGGATTGAGCAAATTGAAACAAAGGTTTGAAATTGGGATGGTCTAAGGAAGCCGTCGCTGCGTTTGCGACATTGAGGGACTTCTTAAGTAATGGACCGGTATTTAGGTACCCTGATTTCAATGAACCTTTTCTGCAGATGCATCATGAGATGTTTTGGGAGCAGTATTGGCTCAAAAGGATGCCACATGCGAATTTGTAGTCACTTGCGCCAGCCGCAATTAAACAGGACGGGGTGAAACTACAGCGCCACGTAAGGGAATGCCTCTCGCTAGTGTTCAGAATAAAGTATTTCGATGCTTATTTAACGGTAGGGTCTAAATGTGATTGCGGATCATTGGCAATTAAAATTGTTATTTTCGCTGAAGGACCGATCTTCACGCTTAATGCGCTGGTCTCTTCCATTGAGCGAGTACGATTTTTTGGACCCACACATGCCCGGAAAAACACTAGAATGCAGATGCACTGTCTCGTAACCCGTTGGTAGTCATTAAGCCTCCGTTAGAATTTCTGGGGAATGAACCATTGATACGGGACGAGCAGGATAATCCCAGGTGGAAAAAACGTTATAGAGAGAATAAGAGAGAGGGGATTAGTTAATTTCTGTTGATCAAGAGGGAAACTGATAAAGAAAATTAACAAGTGGACAGGAACAAGTGATAGTTCCCAAGAGTATGGGATTTTAAGTTTTCCATGATTGTCCATGGGATGGTTATATGGGTGTTAAACGTACAATGGGCTACGTTTTACAGTAAAGAGGGAGAATAAAGGATAAATTAAAGCCATAAGTCTGATGAGAGTATACACTATGGCAGACAAAAGTCGCAAGTAGAAAATTGTAACGTAAATATGGATAGACTGGTCGATTTTAGTTAATATTCCTTATTATGAGATTACGTAACATAGGTAAAACGCCGGCTAGGAAAATATATGTAATCAGTAACACACATCCTTGTTTCTTTTATTCAGTGTCAAGTATCATGAATAGTGTAAAAGAGTGATCTTCTCTGAAAGGTATCACAAACTGGTGATGGTGAAAAACAAATTGGTGATGTGTATAGTGAAAAGTGACAAAGTGTGTTCATGCTGTCCTCATATTATTCCCCCCCCTCCAAATTCCTCAAGAAAACAGTGAACTTATATTCGCTACGGCGAGGAATAGTCACTTCGGATCTGTGGAAAAAACAATGGACTTAAAAACAGCACCGGAGGTATCTAGGGAACATGTGAACTAGCAGAGATATTTTGAAAATGAATGTATATATGTAGTTTTGCATCTAAAAGAACTTTATAATTTTGTCATTGTCAAATATTTTTTTCAATTTTATGCAAGCAATCTCTGCATTAATTCTTACTTTGATATCCAATATTGCAATGCAATAAATGCTACTAAATGTATATGAATACCAGTGAAGTATTCAATAAGAAAATTTAGTGAAATTATGAAATGTTATTGGTTACAAGTTTTTTAAAATTGATTTTCTTTGTTTTTTTATAAATGTGATCGATCTCGTTAGAGACCGATCAATTTTGAGAAAGAAGGGAGTAATGTAATGATCCGGAAATGGAAGAACTCCATTTCCCAAAATATGCATAAATGTGTTGTTGTGTGACGTCTCAGAATAGCCAGCTATGTCAAACTATACCTCGGGAACTGTAGCTTTCCCTTTCGAGAACGGCTAGCCTTCCTCTTCTTCTACCCCTCCCTCCCTTGCCATTTTGTCGAAAACATCCTAGTTTCACCTTTCCTATATAATGGCACGGTGGAGACGCTATCTAGGAGTACACCCGACACTCGTCAGGCAGTCAGTCAGACAGTGATTCACTAGTCTCTCATCGGACAGTGATCGGCTATTGGTTACTCTGCAACCATTCACTGACGGTACAGTCACAATGTAGCCGTCAGTGGGAGTCGAAGCGCGGGCCATGGGGCCCGTGCTACCGAAGCGCCTCGCTATCCACCCGTGCCATCACCAGCAGCTCCTCTCCTTCCCGAAACATTGGTAATGTTTTCACTTTCTGCTATTCTAGACGCACATATTCATTATTTGTTATTTGCTCATTGAATTGATTCTTTTGGGATTTTAAATGGAAATAAACTTTGAGTAAAAGACTTTAAATATTTGTGTGTGATTATTCGCTTCCCGACACCAAGGGCAAGAACCCACGTAAAACATTATGCTCTCGGGCTCCCGAATATGTGGGGGGCCCGGGCCATAACAATGGTGGCAGCGGTGGGATTTGTTAAGTGCCATAACCCCCCCCATGTGGGAGGGATTGGCAATTACATCCCAAAATACTGTGGGAATACTGCCTAGGTAGTGTAAGGCTCATTTCTGATCACCTTACACGCGTCGGAACGATAATCTCATATGACTTTCCTTTTATGTGCGTTTCTAGATTTCATTCTTAGTATATTAACCCGGCATAATTTAAATAGTCAGAAAACTATTGATTTGTCCTGAAACACTTTCTCGGGAAGTGGAGCTTGGTTATTAACGGTGGTTGCGAGTGCCAATTGCTCGCTAAAATATTTTCGCGAGTATCTGTGAATTCCAGGAGAGCTGAAACCAAAATAGTTGTCATAACAATGCGGTATTTTGGAGGAAACACATTTTCGGACGGACAACGGCCGCTGACCAACGCCATCAGTGCCGGAGGCATCGCAGAGACAACCCGTCGCAGAGAGACTTTCACTTCGCCTGAGCAGCGGATTCACGTAATGGAGCAGTGTGAGCAGTTGGCGGAAGGAAGAATGAAGATCATCAGCAACAACAGAGTACATTGGTGATTATGACACTGAATCAGAACGTTTAACAGTAGAATCAAGGATATGATTACAATGCCTTTTTGGGAAATTTTCTTGCCCGGTTATTAGATATTTAGTTTTCACTTGCCCCCGGAGGAGTATGAGAATCCTCACCAAACTGAGCCTTTTTTTTATCTGAACCCCGTAAGAGATAACCAGACTCGAGTAACGAGCGAAATATATGTAGTTGTTGCTCTAATAATCGTCTCCAATATATGTTATATTCGGGATTGAGCAAATTGAAACAAAGGTTTGAAATTGGGATGGTCTAAGGAAGCCGTCGCTGCGTTTGCGACATTGAGGGACTTCTTAAGTAATGGACCGGTATTTAGGTACCCTGATTTCAATGAACCTTTTCTGCAGATGCATCATGAGATGTTTTGGGAGCAGTATTGGCTCAAAAGGATGCCACATGCGAATTTGTAGTCACTTGCGCCAGCCGCAATTAAACAGGACGGGGTGAAACTACAGCGCCACGTAAGGGAATGCCTCTCGCTAGTGTTCAGAATAAAGTATTTCGATGCTTATTTAACGGTAGGGTCTAAATGTGATTGCGGATCATTGGCAATTAAAATTGTTATTTTCGCTGAAGGACCGATCTTCACGCTTAATGCGCTGGTCTCTTCCATTGAGCGAGTACGATTTTTTGGACCCACACATGCCCGGAAAAACACTAGAATGCAGATGCACTGTCTCGTAACCCGTTGGTAGTCATTAAGCCTCCGTTAGAATTTCTGGGGAATGAACCATTGATACGGGACGAGCAGGATAATCCCAGGTGGAAAAAACGTTATAGAGAGAATAAGAGAGAGGGGATTAGTTAATTTCTGTTGATCAAGAGGGAAACTGATAAAGAAAATTAACAAGTGGACAGGAACAAGTGATAGTTCCCAAGAGTATGGGATTTTAAGTTTTCCATGATTGTCCATGGGATGGTTATATGGGTGTTAAACGTACAATGGGCTACGTTTTACAGTAAAGAGGGAGAATAAAGGATAAATTAAAGCCATAAGTCTGATGAGAGTATACACTATGGCAGACAAAAGTCGCAAGTAGAAAATTGTAACGTAAATATGGATAGACTGGTCGATTTTAGTTAATATTCCTTATTATGAGATTACGTAACATAGGTAAAACGCCGGCTAGGAAAATATATGTAATCAGTAACACACATCCTTGTTTCTTTTATTCAGTGTCAAGTATCATGAATAGTGTAAAAGAGTGATCTTCTCTGAAAGGTATCACAAACTGGTGATGGTGAAAAACAAATTGGTGATGTGTATAGTGAAAAGTGACAAAGTGTGTTCATGCTGTCCTCATATTATTCCCCCCCCTCCAAATTCCTCAAGAAAACAGTGAACTTATATTCGCTACGGCGAGGAATAGTCACTTCGGATCTGTGGAAAAAACAATGGACTTAAAAACAGCACCGGAGGTATCTAGGGAACATGTGAACTAGCAGAGATATTTTGAAAATGAATGTATATATGTAGTTTTGCATCTAAAAGAACTTTATAATTTTGTCATTGTCAAATATTTTTTTCAATTTTATGCAAGCAATCTCTGCATTAATTCTTACTTTGATATCCAATATTGCAATGCAATAAATGCTACTAAATGTATATGAATACCAGTGAAGTATTCAATAAGAAAATTTAGTGAAATTATGAAATGTTATTGGTTACAAGTTTTTTAAAATTGATTTTCTTTGTTTTTTTATAAATGTGATCGATCTCGTTAGAGACCGATCAATTTTGAGAAAGAAGGGAGTAATGTAATGATCCGGAAATGGAAGAACTCCATTTCCCAAAATATGCATAAATGTGTTGTTGTGTGACGTCTCAGAATAGCCAGCTATGTCAAACTATACCTCGGGAACTGTAGCTTTCCCTTTCGAGAACGGCTAGCCTTCCTCTTCTTCTACCCCTCCCTCCCTTGCCATTTTGTCGAAAACATCCTAGTTTCACCTTTCCTATATAATGGCACGGTGGAGACGCTATCTAGGAGTACACCCGACACTCGTCAGGCAGTCAGTCAGACAGTGATTCACTAGTCTCTCATCGGACAGTGATCGGCTATTGGTTACTCTGCAACCATTCACTGACGGTACAGTCACAATGTAGCCGTCAGTGGGAGTCGAAGCGCGGGCCATGGGGCCCGTGCTACCGAAGCGCCTCGCTATCCACCCGTGCCATCACCAGCAGCTCCTCTCCTTCCCGAAACATTGGTAATGTTTTCACTTTCTGCTATTCTAGACGCACATATTCATTATTTGTTATTTGCTCATTGAATTGATTCTTTTGGGATTTTAAATGGAAATAAACTTTGAGTAAAAGACTTTAAATATTTGTGTGTGATTATTCGCTTCCCGACACCAAGGGCAAGAACCCACGTAAAACATTATGCTCTCGGGCTCCCGAATATGTGGGGGGCCCGGGCCATAACAGAATTACTTTCTTCTCTGACACTTCAAGTGACATTGCTGAAAGTGTGAGCGGCAATTCAGACGGTGATGCCTCGACACGAGTGTCTCTGCAAGATCATATGACGGAAGCACCCTTTCCTGAATCTGGTCAGTTCTCTTTTAATGTAACTACTAACCTGTATATCAGAAGGAGGGTGTAAGCACACGAAAATCATTACAAATACATTATCCGTCTTTCTCTTGATAGTTTTGATTAGTTTTCGCATACATTTACTCACTTGTCCTTAGGCATCAGTCACGGTGGTGCTCAGGGAGTGAGACTTGGTAGAGGGGGAAGAAGACAAAGTGGGAAGAGGACAACGGAGAGGTCGGGGAAAAAGAGAAAGTGCAAGGGACTGCGAAGTGCCGACCGCTGCAGACGCAATTCAAGGGAATCTCCATCTAATCAGTGATGCTACCCTCTAAAATGCTTCCGGTGAGGGTTACCTCCCTCCAAAAAGCGCAGAACGGGAAAGAGGATGGAAGGGTCGAGGTCATGAAAAAAGAGGTTGGTCTAGTGAATGGGAGTCAGTGTTTTTCTCTAAGACAATGTCACGAAGCAGATTTTGCTCGCTTATGAAGTACTTACGTTTTGATGTTCGCAGTACAAGATCTCAGCCTCTCACCACAGATAAATTTGCATTGATGTCCAAAATATGGAGTAGCTTTGTGGACAAATGCATAGCTTGCTATAGTACCTCGAGGTGGACGAGCAGCTTTTCCTCACTAAAGCTCGAATCACACATTATATGGCAATTAAACCAGACAAATTCGGAATAACGTTTTGGGTATTACCAGATGTTAACTCCAAATATATCTGCAATGGGTTTCCGTATCTGGGGAATGATGAGTTGCGTCCGCCGAACGAAGTTCTCCCCGAAAATGTTTTACGTTTACTGCGTCCGTACCTGAATTCAGGACGTAATGTCACGACATGTTTTTTCACGTCACTGAATTTGGTTAAAAAATTAATGGAGAATGGCATTAGTATTGTTCGTACAATGAAAAGAATCAGACCTAAGGTCCCTGGAGTACTTCGGACATCAAAGGCGAAGTTGTACGATACCACAGTCCATAAACATGAATACATTACAATGACAGTATACCAAGGTAAAAAAAAACAAAAACTTATTGGTTCTGAGTACCATGGATCCCGGCATTGAATTAGATAGCACAGAAAAAAGATTACCAGAGTCAGTCAGTTTCTACAAATCCACAAGTATGGAGTAGATATACTGGACCAAATGGCAATGAAATACACCATGCGCGCTGGATCTCGCCAATGGCCTGTGCAAGCTTTATATTATATCCTAGATTTCGCTGCCATTAACGCATGGGCATATACAAAGAGGTCACTTCACAAAATATCAGCCGCCATAAATTCATTTTGACGCTAGCTGAAGAACTGAGTATATCAAGCCACAGCCAGGGCCAGCATCTTCCATTTCAGGTACACAAATTAGAAAAAGACATCAGTGTCAGGTACAAACATGTAAAAGGAATACAACTATGGTAAAATGTTCAAGATACAAAAATATACTTGTGGAGAATGCACAACAAGAAGTGAAAAACTAATTCTATGTGTTATGTGTCATGGAAAATAAAGTCTGGGACGGTATAACTGATAGCAATATATATAGTATACTGCTGTTACTTACATCATATCACTACTCCCTGATTGTAAATAACATTATTTTTATATTTACTCTGCAAAATGTGAATATCTTAAACTACCATAATCAATAATTCGTTATTGCACAATTGGTGATAAATCAGTGTATCCCAAAGTTTGTGTTAAAGTTGAAAAACGAAATTGTATATGTTTATTATTCATTACAATAAAATTATGTAAATTTGAGTTTAAAATAAAACGAACTTCCTTCAAAATAGAATATATGCGTGAAATTATTCATACACGCCAACAAAACGTGAGAAAACACATACCGGTCAAAATGACCGCTGCCGGTGCTTTTAGGTATGGGGAAAATACGGCGCTTCTAGTGTTAAATACTAATTAACAGGTCATGAGAGGATATTATTTGCGATTTTAGACTTCTTATGCTATAACACCAATACCAAGGAACTGGCCATGAAAAAAAAAATCATTTGGCTTTATCCTGGACTCGAACCTACACTAAAATGCGGCTCTTGGGAAATCCGGTTTCGAATTCCAGTGCAGTCAAAAGATACTGATAGGTTGATTACCTCTCGTTGGTATTACATCTTGAATCAGTGTGCATTATTGCATAGGGTTGTTTATCTTTGCCATTTTCACTTAAGAGTATTTATTTTTGTTCCTTGAATGATGCAGCGCATAATATTACCGCTTGATGTTAGGTTTTTTGAAAATATTCGAATATGACATATTAGTCGTAGTCATTAGAGTACACGAAGGATAACTGGTATTCGCTCAAGCTGGTAGATAAAATATATTTTTTGGGAATGGAGGAAAATAGGAGAAAAACCTGATATTGGCATCAACCTGATCTTAACAAAGGTGTCATGGGGCCAAATGGTATGCGTCCCATTCGGTGGATGGAATACTTAAAGTGTTCCCCAAATAGCACCCAAGTAGGAATCTGAAGCCCTTCGAAAAATCTCCGAGATTCGAACCTTGGCCTTGGGAATAAGAACCCTGCGTGAGCAACCACTCAAACCTTACGAAGCTACCCCTCAAACTTGGGATTCCTTAAAGATGTGGGTTTTCAAAGGAAAGATAACGTTGAATCAACCGAAATATGAAATTACATTAGGTGTCAAACGTATGAGGTGAGGAAAGGACGTTGCCTGAGGATATTAGGAGGCAAGTTATATAGATGGTGGAGGTAATTGGAGACAACGGGGTGGTGAAGGTCACGATGAAAAGAGGAATGTTAAGTGGGAAATTGGGAGGGAAAGGATCGGCATTTGTGACGGAATGGAGAAGGAAGGTATTCCGAGATAAAAAACGATGGTCTGTGAAATTTTTTTTCGAGGGCGACGAAGCGTTTAGAAGTATGTACTTCGACGTCCGTTCAAACCTGCCTTCAGTTATCCGAACAATCATTACGTTTAATTGCCGAGTCATGCGGCTTAAAATGGAAGCTTCATGGAAGCAATCAGGAACAGGGTAATTGTGCGAAAAGCAGCCTTTGAAAGAGTGGAAGGAATACTGATAACCCTAAGAAAAAGAACATAGCCAAGATGAAAGTTTGTCCCGTGTTTTTTGCCCCCTAGGATGACACATGGATATATGACGTGGGCTAAAATAGAAAGTAAAGGTCAATGGAAGGCTTCTAAAATTAAATTTTGGAAGAGAATCCACAGCGTTTATTGGATAAACTATCAGAGGAAAAATTCAGTGATTATGCAATAGTCGTGTGAATTATCGTGGTTGATCCCCTTAGGGAATGATTTCTGAGGAAGGTCTCGGAGGAAGGCTAAAATAAGAAAGGAACTGAGGAAGGATGAGTCTTTAGAGGGGTACTTAGCGTCGGAGAAGGATGGAATTCATAATGAATGAAAGCCAATAAAGTACACTAAGAAAATCGGAGACCGATATTTGAATGATTACTTTAAACCGTGTTTTAGGAAGAAGATAACATAAAATCGCAACTTTTAATGTTCAATTTATTTTATTGCAGTTGAAGATGGCTTAACAGCCGAAATCGGTCATATTATGAGAAGTAAATGAGTGGAAAACGCAAATCTATGTTCATTTAACCGTGGAAATATTCCACGAAGTTAGATTTTTTCCGACTTTTATGATAAAGAAAAAGAGATCCATTTGGGTTCTTCATTTGTAAAATTTTAGGGTGCGGGTCTACCAATCCTTACATTATAGTGATAGAATGGTGAGGAGTATTAGTATAGTAGTATAGCGGTGGAAATGAGGTTGTTCCAGTTGTTGCCATCAATCACGATTCTGAAGTATAAACATTTAAAAATGAAGGAGAAGAAACGCTCTCATTGAGGGTAGGACCAGCAATTTTAGTAGTGAAGAGAGAAATGGCATCGGAAAAATCAGAAGAAAAGGCTTTTGGGATATTGTTTAGGAAGATTTGGAGAAAGTTATTAAGGACTAATGAACGTGCCATAGTTAAGAAGTTCTTATTTTTCGATTTGTGATGCATATGTCGTTGATATATCAAGTTATTTTTTTATCTTTGACCTAACTTTTAAAAAGGAAACTTATGTTTTCAGTGAAATAATTTTCAAAGTATTTTAATGGTGCGAGTCCTCATTTTTCTCGAATTAGCCTCTCGAATATTGTAATTTGAATAACTGGAATTTAATAGTGGTCTCACGAGTGCTATTAGCGGAACTTTAGTTTACGTGATGATTTACATAAGAATATGAGCATCTAACTGAAAACTAATGGAAATTGCTATGTATAACGTAACCCAAGATAGCAATGAAAGGCATAATGGAATCTTACTCGAAGAGTGGGAAGTAGGTCATTAATAGGTAATGATCACCTCATTGAAACTTATGAATAGGTTTCTCGTGATTGAATGATGGGAATAAGGAATGCTATAGACACAAATGCATACCTCTGGATACAATCACTTAACTGTAGTGTGAGTGACTTTTTCACGTAAACAGATTCTTGTAACAGATTAGCTAATTACCATGCAACTTCATCTCTTAATATTTGGCAGAATCAACCGGCTACATTTTAATTTGCCTCTAAAATACCAAGGCTCATAGTTTCAGTTAACTGATGGCTGAGAAGAAAACTGTGTTGGCTTTTCTGATACGGTTTAAAAGCAACACCAAATTTTGGTAATGTAATACGTTCTTGAAAGTGTTAGTACTGTTGAATCGTCAGCAAAGTTGTTTCCATAGATATCACTTTGAGTGAAAATTGCAATTTCAATCAAATAATTGTTATGGATTAGTGAGAGAGGAGAAATGTAAAGGAGTAAAAGCTTGTAGTATCCCTGGCACTGCCTACCAGTGATAAAGCATACCAATGCACATCAAATTGGAGAGGAGGACACTAAATTCCCTGACTGTATAGCTTAACATTGTTTATAAACACATACCTGTGAAACCCTCGCTGACCCATCTGAGTAATTGCGAATGATGGAGACGACAGGAAATCCGTCTTGCAAAGTCCACGTGTCCATCACATCCTTCACGCTTAATCCGTTGGGAAGAGAGTTGTTTTTGCCATTGCTCTGCGCCGCTTCAGTCAGGGACTCCCAAAGGTCGTCTTGCTCGGCGTTTGCGTATGACCTTTAGAGATTGAACGTACAGAGTAGATCAGAGTTGTACAGATCGTGCAGAGAGTTCAATGAATTGTCATTACCACCATTAGCTAGGGAAACATAAATATAAACGCTATATGTAGGTAAGGTATTCTCATAAATATAAAGATCCATCGGGACATTTTCACTAAAATTTTTATCAAAGACTTAGTTCCATAAATCACACTTTTTGAATGCATTAGTTCTTAAAAAACAAAATTATTTTCATTGGTGGGTGTGGAACTAGTGATGGAACTAGATTATTGAGCCAATATAAAACTGCGCAGTTTCATTTATGTATTTACTCACCCAGTTGCGCCTTTCACTGAGGATTATACAATATAGAATATTAATATGAAGGAGGTGTATGACCTTTGGAGGTACCTATATCCTCGTAAACACTTTACTATTAGAGGTCAATTTTCCGAACAAGAGTATACATAGGCCTGTGATAGTTGATAAGTTACTCACCATTTTTTTAGGTAGCTAGTAAGCCCTTTTCTGAACGCATCTTCTCCTAAGGTGTGGTTCATCATTCGAACGAGGCAAGATCCTTAGAAACAATGAAAATGTTCATACTTAAAAAGTTGAAAATATTACTTTAATATGTGCTTTATATAAAAAAATAAGTCATTGCAGCAGTGGAGGGGTAATTGAAGGAGATAGAATTGAAATGAAATGAATCAAATCCTGGAAGGAAAAATGCCAGCAGATTTTCACTTTGGTAATGATATAGTGTGCTGTGTCCTTTAAAACTGTCTGGTGCCAGTGTAGCTGGGACTGCAGACATAGGAAATAAGTCAATCACAGTTTAACTTAATTTTCAATTGATATATCAAAGTTTAAATATTATTTAAGCATTTTAGCATTGTCAAACAAAAAGTAATTATAAGCACATATATAAATGTATGCACGTAGGTTTTTAAATTATTTTAATTTGATTATAATAACAATACTTGTAAAGGGTTTGTTCAAGTACTTACTAAAGAGGGTGGAAAAACCACTTAAGTACCTGATTATGTAAATATTCCAGGTCCATAAAGTAGGAATGGAAAACAAATTCCCTAACGTGATCCAGGGGTGGATATGGAAAAAATCCATAACTACATAAGAGAAATAAATTAATCATCGTTCAGATACCGTTAAACCGTACCGTACCGTACATGCTCCCAAACTGATTTAAATGTGTTGCTATCTTTAGTTCCAGGGTCATTGACGCCAGTGAATGCGAATGTATTCATTCAGTTGCTGCATACCGTAAAACAGCGTGCATTCACACAAACGCACTTGTTTTATGACAGACTTAGAGTAATTTAGAATGTTACGTGTCGGTATTTTAAAATATCGATCGATATACAGACACTGCTTCATTTACTGATGGAAATCATTGAACACTTCTTAGCCTGAACTATATTTAGACTTGCTGCAGAGGAAGTTACTCTCAAGCGTATTTAAATTCGCTCTCTCATTCTGGAATATACACCCTGCCTCGCTTTTGACGGTAATTTATCAATTACGGTAATGTATCAACGTAACTTACGTGGATGATTTTTTCATTGTGTATGACTTACCACAATCCGGTTTAATAGCTAGACTATAGGACTATAGAGAGTGTAAATTATTGAAGAGTGACGTGCATAGAATTTAAATTGCAATAAATATTTATCATTACCAAAGTACGAGAACATCAACATAAATTTGTAGTTAAATTTAATACTTAGCTATAGATTTAGATTTATTTTATTCCAAGTAAATTTAAAAAAACTGAATTTACTACATTTAAAGTTAATTCTGCTGAAACTGTCAAATTTAAGATAAAGAAGTACATCCTATGGTTCCCATATCACTTAACCCCTTCAAGATTAATTTTTTAGTTTGGATGTTTAAACTAACAAGTATATTTTCTTTGAATTTTTGTTCCTTCTGTGTGCGTTCATTTTCTGGGACAAACGAGTGCCGTTATTATTTAAATGTTATGAAGTTCGACAAGGACTATTAATTAAAAGCACTCCTGCTGGAGCTAATTCAATATGACCCCATTACTCACCTTTCCCGTAAGAAACTGCATCGAATAATTCTGAGATCGCGGCTTCGTCAGTAGCTGTGGTGCTGTTCCCGGGAGAAACGGCGTGCGTTGAACGAAGGCTGTCGTATGACATTGTGCTCTGTAGTTCTTCTGTCACAAACCGATCCAGCATGACCCAGTCTGGCTCAAGCTAATATTTTGATGGATAAAAATGAACATGAAATGAAAAAGTGCGCCATGAAAATGGACCTATGACATTGTTTTAATTGAAAACCCAAAGCTTTTGAAATGTGGATTTGGTGAATAATAATGAGATGTGTTGTGAGATGTATTGTTGTGAATAAAAATGAAGAGGTATAAAATATGGTGGATGAAGAGGTGAGATTGATGTGGGAATTTAAAAGAAGACCGCAAACAATGAGTCGAGGAAGAAGTGAGGAGTGATGGAGTGATATCAGGGAGAATGCGAGGTAAGGGAGGAAGAGGCAGTTGTGGTAGTTCGAGCGAGATATTTTCCTAGCCATAATGGGCACTATATTCGAATTTTATATTTTGATTTCAGGGTCTGTAAGAATTATGAAGTAAATATTCCAATATTAATGGCGCAAAAATATCGTTAATTATGACAAAAATTCTAAGTAACTAAATAGTCTAACTTGACCATTTTTCACACCGTACGGTGAGAACACGCTTTACAACAGAAGGTTTCTTTTTGAGATTCTGTAAAAATTACTGCGGTAAGTAATTGATTAATTTTTATAAATAGTTGAGAAGATAAAAACTACACACAGTTAGTTTTTTGACGAAATATAGCTGTTGTAAATGCTTAATTTTTTCAATATTCTCCCTCTGGAGCGCACAGCCGTAGTATACCCCATGAATAACAGCTTATATTTTTAATCAAATTGGTCGAAAAGTAGTTCGGCAAGGTGATAATATTTTGATATGATTGGAAAGGATAGCTTTTTCTTTAAAATGAGGTCAAATTCATCAAATTCTAGGTCTCTCTCAAACTAGCTTAAAGTGCCCAGGCATTTTGGACGTAATGCATCGAAGAGAAATAATGAGGAACTATAGAGGAAAAATAGGTAAGGAAGGTAAGGAGCGCAATGCCTTTATTTGTCGGGTGAATGTATGACTTCCGTTGTCCTTATTGACAACTACCTCGTCAATTGCAATGCTCAAGCATCCATGTTTTGGGTGGTACGAAATCCACCGTTTCGGATCCCGAAAAACCAACTCATGCGGGATTGGCAGGCGAGGAATTAACGGACGGCCTATGATTATACCTACCCATCCCGGACTATACTTCAGTAGGAGTAAATATACATATTATGAGAGGGAAAGCTAGGGATATCTATCATTTTTCGTTGGACTGGGAATAACCAATGGTCAACGATCATTACTAGGTACGTTACTTATGATGGTGATGCTTTGCATTGATATTGTCAAATTGTAAGCACGAAGTTTAATAAAAATTAATTACCCACCTACGTTTCCATGAATTTTTCTTACTTCTATTTTGGCTAAGTTCAAAACAATGGTAGATTACAATAAGTACAGAGGCACTTCTCTTAATGTTACATGCCAACCAATGCTGGGTCATTGGTGCTGTGGGATGCTTGAAGTTTTTACTTTAAGGGTGACACCTGGAGTGTCATGCATTCTTTTCTGATTTTACTGTAAAGGGAAACATTTTTTTGCCCCTACTTTTATTAAGTTTTCTGCATAAAAAAAGAAAAATAATAAACTTTTCGCGTTTGAAGTAGATAAAAAGCTCAAACCCTTAGTAATCGTCCCGAAAGTGACCAGGCTTCTGCGTAAAACATTTCTTAGTCCAATATCTTCCTTGCCTGCGATGTTAATTGTTATTTTGTCCCACTTAGATTAGTCATTTGATTAGGAGTTCTAGTTTGAAGCTTTATCGCTCAGCGGTAAGGAGGTAGACCATTAATTAATTTTATCTTATCACCCCTACTATCGTTTTGAGTCCATATGAATTTTAAGACCTAGTGAAATATAAAAAAAATAATAAACACTTTCACGTTTTACTGTGACTAGTTATTTTACTAAAACGTTCTTTTCATTATCTGTTATGGCAAATATCTCTTGAAATACTTAAATTCAAATTATGGGACTAAATATGCGACTTTTTTCATCGGTATTTAGAGTACATTGAAATTATATACCTCGAGTAATTTCTGGAAATCCATGGAAATCTATTTTTAACATAATAACACATATGATATATAACTGCATTTTTTTATTTGTCGTATTTGGATTTGACAAAGTCATTGTTTTCTCTATAGTGCTTGGGAAATCATTATGACGAATTGCAAATTTTGCTTCCTTTTCATAGAAAGTGCCGTGTTAAGGCAGGGAAATTGGAGGGACTACAGTAGAGGAAGGGTGTGAAGACAAAATCTGACACCATTCACGAATTAGCGGCTTGAATTTCCGTTCTTATAAAGAACGAGGCCTTTTAGTTTTCTATGATTAAAAACAGACATTTCCTCCATTATTGCCTGGCTTACCATAAATGTTCGGAAATAATTTACTTGTGATAATTTCATGTTCTTGCCCTAGATGTCGCAAATTATTGTATTTTCCCACCCCAAATCTATTTCTGAAGCAGAGTATGTCGAGCTGATTCTCATATATTGAGATTTACAGTAGCAATTATTACTCTTTTCTTCTGTCAGGTACATTACCAAATCATCTCTTTCTTCCTGCGATTGGCCATTCATAGCATTCGTTGATAACTCAATCAAATGTGAGTTATTGTTAATACAATAGAAAATACTAAATATATTTTACTCTTCAAAAACTAAATCACAAAACTAGGGGATTTCTCACGCATGACAAAAATATCATGATCTGGAAAGCCTTCACCAGCCAAATAATCTCAGTTATGGGGAATGGCATGAAGTGCATTTAAAGTTTAGAAAAACTATGGGTCAGTTGTGACTACAGATGATGTCCAACATTAAATTAAATTTAACTCAGTTAAATTGTTAAAAAAGGCACTCTGAGGTAATATTGGGAAACCGGCACAGTTATTATTGAGCAAACAATTGGGAACTTCACATATCATCATTTTTTGTTAACTAAAAATAGGTTCTATAGCGGCTTCGTCAGTGGAAACAAATAAAATTATGTCGCTTGTGTCTCTTAAATAACATTGCTTTCAATGATGAATAGCCTTAAAGTAGGTATAGAAAAAAGGGTAATAATACATTACATGTAGACAGGTCTCGATATATATTTTTAATGAATACTGTTTTTATCCCGAGGACTTCAGCTTCATTACTATTGAACCTTTTGTCTTCAATAATTGCAGTTGTTTACTAATTTTTAGAATTTGGATAAGAGTCTTCATTTTATCGATAGTTAATTTATGGGAGAATACGTTTTTTAATAAAATTATGTAACTGTATAGCAGAAAAAATAATATTTTTAATATGTCACCTATTCTATACTTGAAATTGTATTTTTTCCATGGAAGTTTATGCGAAATATTTGGAGAAAATGTGTGAAAATATAAAAATTTGCCGACGTAATCACTTGAAAGGCATGTTTTTCTCCGAGAAAAATCGAATTGGTTGGAAAGTGTTTTGATTTCATTTGACAGTGAAACCTCCTTAATGGAGTAGTGTAATTTATAATATTAATTAATAACAATTATAAAGTCTTTATACCTACCGCATTGGTTCCAATGTACTCCACGTAAGTGGCGAATCCTTCGTTGAGCCACAGATCATTCCACCATTTCATTGTCACCAAGTTACCGAACCACTGGTGGGCCAGTTCATGAGAGACTGTTAGAGCCACGTCAACCTTGTGGGAGCTGCTGTCCTTGCTTGGGTCGTAGAGCAGAACTGACTCTCTGTCGAAAGACGACAAGATACAAATAGACAAACGTGCATTTAATTTAACCTCGGCAATTACATGAATGATGATTACCTATATTAAAGTATTTGAAGGCTTTAGGTTTGCATTGAGGAATACATTTAATTGGATAAGATATTACTGACTGATTTTATCTGAGACTTAAGCTGACAGTTTATTATTACACTTTCAGTTATAATCGTGCGAGGCATTCTTGCAAAAAAAAGGAATTCAGTCTAAGCTTCCTATTTTTGCAAGAATTGCTGGGAATACAAGAAATGTTGAAACGTCAAAACAGTGCTGTGATAAAGGCTACTGAGGTCCATAAGGAAGAATAATTCGTTAAAACCAAGGCTTTAAATTTTAATCAATTTTCGAAAAACTTGTTATGAATTAAAAAAATAATAAAAATGTAAGGTTTTTTACCGGAGAAACGCTATTTTTGTGAAAGAGGTGGTGCTACTGGCTGCATTGAGGCCCGCTTTGACCAAAGGAACTGGGTTGTGAAAAGGTAAGAAAGACCTAATTGCGAGACGAACCAGGGATGGAAATGTACCTAAAGTTGATGATGGGAACTAGGGGGTGAGAGTACGCAATGATAAGAGGAAATTAGATGGCTGGGTTTGCAAAAGAGTCGAAGATTGAAGAAAGAATGCTGAAATGGTAAGTGAATGTCACGAAGAGTGATGAGAACAGTGCTGGAAGAACAATTCAGAGGTAAAAGGAAAGAGAACAAAGGAATACCTCAAAGAGGAGGCGGAAAGACAGTGTCAAGGAAGGAGAAGAGACTGTTCAAGGATGACGTATTGGATATTAAGTTGTGAGGACAAAATTAAGAAGCAACCCTTGAAATTGGGAGCAAGATTTGGGAAAAGTGCAATAGTAAATAATGAATGAATCCTATCCAAATAATGTTGATGTGTGCTAAAATGTTCGACCACTTTTATCCGATTTCACGAGAAAATTAGAAATATTATCAAGCAGATTGTTCTTTTGCATATTTTATTTACCAAGGTTAATCTCATGGTTTTCAATTAAAACTTTATTGACGACCAATTGAGTTTAACGTCACAATTGCTAGGTAACAATATTTTTAATATGGAGCTTTAAGTTTTACGTAGCAGTGTTTTCTTACAGACCTCTTGAGTGAGCGCCAACCGGTTAGTTTTACTGGTCTCTCAGATAAGGAACTTCAATTTGTTATCAGCTACATATTTACGAAAAAGTGCTGGACACTGTTTTTCCTTTGACCGGCTACAGTTTCATTTCGATCAGTAGTTAAAAAAATTCTAGAAGTAACATTGCCGTAACATTACCTTTTTTATTTATTTTACAGAATGACATAGTAAATAAGATTAACTCTTTAAATGTTTTGGAATTCACAGTGAAAAAAGCATTCGTTTGATCTCTGGGTTTGAATCCCAGTCTGTGATGTTTTCGCCGTGAATTTCACACATTTGTGGAATCACTAGCGGGTGACACCGTTACAGTCACTACGCGGCCAGATCCGCATTTCTTTTAAGATACGAACTCGGTACGTACTTTTATGGAACTATGTTTTTCATGATCAATTGTGGACGTGCCTAGAACTTTCTCTCATTCGGTGAACATACATTTCAGAATTTAGATATTGTGAATTATTTAAAGAAGGTTATTGTGTCACCAGATTGTGTGTTTATGGTGATTCCTTGACATACAAACTATATAGGTTGATGAGCGTCCGAACTGTCCACGGAAACGTGACATGTAGGAAGTCGACGATGCCAAGTGATGTGGCAAGTGGAGCGTCGGCTCACCTGTAAGTGACGAGGCCCCAGTTCTCCATCGCACCCGAGCCGAAATCCGGGACGGCCACCATCTCCATCTTCGTCATCGGGTAGTTCACCCCGAAGTATTTCTCGTAAAAACTCAGCACCTTCTTCCCGACACTCAGGGCATACTCGGACGAGTTGTTGAATCCAGGCCGGGTCCAGATTGAGAACGATATATCGTTATCGCCTAGTGTTCCAGGCGACCTGAAAATTTATTAGTTTGATATCAGGAGTCCGCGTGTTTACTTTTTATTTATTTTATTTCATATTCAAATCGTGTTTTGATCAGTTGAGGAGGCAAATTGCGAATTCCCTAATTGACACATTCTTAGCACGAGTCTAAGAGGTCGAGAGACCAAGTCACTCCAAAATATTATATTATCTAGTTTCGCTGGAGAGTTATTCACTTCTGTAAAGATAACTATCAAATGACTTGAGTTGTTAACTTTTGAATTAAATTTAATAATTTGTGACTGACTTACCATTTTAATTTTTTATTGAATTTCATAATTTTTGTACGATCCATAACATACCACAGTATATAACTTTTAAGCTGTGGCGATCAAACTAGTAGGAGATGAATTTTCAAATGTTTTAAAGTAATTTTATCTTATTTCTAAGTACAATGAAATAGTGAAAACTTGAGTCAAAAATATTGTTCACTTACCGCTTTATAGAATATACTGGCGAGATAGAAAAAAGAATTTCACGTGCTCTTTACTCTTAGGTACGAAGCACCCAACTGGGGAAGGGAGTGGTAATATTTCATTTATATAAATTTCAGAAATTGAACGTGAGAAACAATTCTGGCTATAGGTAGTTATTTCATGGATTAATTACCATTTCACCTGAAAAAAATGTCTCCTGTGCCTTGTCAAAATGAATACAGATAAATTAATATATCAAGGCTTACGTTTTGTTTACCAGCTATTTCAGCAATCAAATATTTCTGTGAAATTTATTGTCAATCAGCTTCCCGGCCCGTTGATTGAGGTGTATTGGATATAAATAATTGGTAAGGAGAAAATTTCTTTCGAGTTCAATACGTAGCAGTGGAAATAGTTTATAATAAACTCAGCCTATAAGCTTTATTGTTTTACCGTAATTAATGCATTATTCCTGCTGACATCCTGATGATTATACAACTCCACAACACTGGAATGGGTGAATGCTCTTGTGCTAAGTGCTCGCGTATTATTTTGAGACGCAATGTTCCCTCAATTTTGTGAAAGAAATATAAAATACTGTATTCTGGTGTTTTCAATAATTCAGATGGCTCGATCCTTCTAAGAGGCGATGCATTTACCTCGCTGTGTAAACTATTCTGGAGTGACTGGACAAGTGAGAAAGCTGGGCAAACAAGAAGAAAATGTTGACTCAGAAAATTACCAAATTTTGAGATGCTAAGGAAATGATGGTTGTCAAGGTGTTGGCATGTATGAGTCGCATGTTCATAATACAACTTCGCGAGGTTACGGTTTAGGCCGGATACATTAAAGTGCAAAATCAAACAAAATTTAACTAATTGACTATGTGTTTCTTCATCATCGCATTTGTTTTCCATTGAAAATAAATTATCATTATATGGTTTAATACTTCCGAGTAGCATTCCAAGTATGAATTTAAGGGTGTTTCCATTTCCCAAAGCGTATTTTTGATTAGTATGATTAGAAGTAACATCAGCTACGTGCTACTCCCCTTAGTCGTTGAAAGCCGCGGATAAATTAAAAACTTCTTTTGAAGATACTTAAGTTAGTTCACCACACAATGCGTTATTTTCTTGCTGGATATATGAATTATCGTTTAAGCAAAGCGTGTTTATTTAAAGGTAAGAACTTTAGCCAAGATTTTTGGCCATTGTCATTCACGAAATAGTTACACTCACAATATAATTACAATCATCACTTCGAATTCTACGCGCTATTTGTTGAACCTTTGATCTCAGTTTAAATCGCTTGCACTCCGTGCTAGAGTGGTTGAAGCTCATGGTACATACGCTGCAGAATTTTGTGTTGTCATCCTGTGCTGCTCCATCGAAGAACTCTCCGGTGCGACCAAGAAGGCAAGCAAATAGGTTGACATTGGAGGCGATGGTTCGTAATGATCCCATATCCAGCCTTTCGGTCCCTTTGTTCTATAAGGAAAAAAGACAAGCTTATGGAAACAAATACTCGGGAGCACAGCCATCCGCTTCAAATTTTTAATCGTGTACATCACTAATAAAAGGAGACGCGACAGATTTTAAAGGAGATAAATATCTAGTGAATATCTATACATATATATTTTCATTCGCATCCGAAAATGATTGGGATTTAATCATATTTGGGCTAGACTAAAAATAATTATGTACAGCACCCTTGATCATCTTGGCCCTTGAAAGCCCTAAAGAAACACACTGGGGAGAAGGACGCCTCAGTAGCTTATCTGGTTAAAGCACTAAGTGCGACATCGAGGTTTCAGGGTTCGCGTCCCGATCTAGGCGAATGATTTATCCTCTGGAATTTCATTATTTTGTAAACTTGCGGGTGACTCCGTGAATGTAATACGGTGGCTAGTCCCGGTATCCTCATTATTTGTAAAAAATAATTACATTTAGGGTATTTAGGTAGGGCCACTTTTACATGGATGTCACTGCCAAGGCAGTCGTAACATTAGCACTATGAATATAAACACCGCGGACTTCGTGGAGCCATAGAGGTACAGTAGTGTCATCACTACCATAATTTCTCCATGCCAAGATATTTCTTTTCCTCGAATGTCATTTCTTCTTTTCGTCTGCTGCTGGAATGAATTGAGGTAAATAAATAATGTAGCCCCATCTTATGAATAATGGCGTCACGGGGGTGAGGGAATCGAAGGGAATGGGGGAAAGGTGCGGCATATGAGAGATGGCCAGAATAAACAGTAAAATATAACGTAAATATTGAGGTAAGATGTGCCAATAACATTACTCGTTAATGAATTATATTTTACCTTAATTGGATATTGAATGGGAATGGACATTAGATCGTAGTTTCCTTATTTCCCTGTACATCTGGGAAACTTTTGACTCTTAAGAGAGGCACGGGAAAAATTTACTTCCAGGTTAGCTCAGCGTGATGTAGTCAGTGCTCTTTTTTTGAAAATTAATATAATCATGGGAAAGAGCTGGGATGTCTCCAGCACCTTTCATGTGGGAAAATTTATGGACTTCTTTTCCCAAATACATCCATCGTATAAGTAAGTTTGTGGAAGTCTAATTTCTGATTTCATGTCCTCCCTTAGTAGCAAACAAGTTGATCAGTGAATAGAGAAAAGACAGTCCAATATCACTTTCATTAGAGGAAATTTCAGTTTATTCCAATATGTCGCGCCTGAAACAAACAAACCAAAATCACATTGACTGTTTATTTTTTGGTCTTTAAACTGTAGATTGACACTTGTTCGACAAATAACAAAAGTTTAGATAACTAAAGCCTACGCTATTAAATGAGAATTTGATGAAGGAAACGATTGGGTTGAGAAATTCAGTTTGACGACAAAGCGGATGAGCCCTTTATGGCAGAAAAACTGAACGGTAAACAGTTGAGAGGAAGGAAAGGTATTTACATTTAAATAGCGTGCAGACAGTATGCTAGACTGAAGAATGAACAATCGCCACCGACCAGTTATTCTTGGAATCGATGACAAAAACTATTGTATCCAAAATGTTACGTCTAGCCGGTAGAAAATTGTATAAAAGGGCACAGCAAAGGCGAGGGGGGCATATAAGGAGGGGCATAAAAAATTAAAAAACCAGTTCAGGAAATTTCACTTTTTAATAAGTATATAATACGCCTGTTGTTTAAGTTTGTGTATTTTAATAAATTTCACTGTTTGGCTTCACTACATAGACGTTTAGACTGTTAGTATTCATATTTGAAAAAAAAATATTTGTGCTTTTCTACAGTTTTAGAGAAGTGCGAAGTACAAAAGAAAAGTTTATATACTTTCTACTTTCCTACTGCAAAAAAGTACGTAATATTTTATTTCCATTATGGAATACCATTCCACCAATTTGTTTTCCATTATTGGACGGCGATAGACGAATTTTTTTTCTTGGTAACACTCAAGTTCCAGGTCATTAAAACATCTTAGGGTGGATATGTAACACCCCTTCAGAAGAAAACTCTGCGTGCGCTCCTGATAATGGATAATAAGAGTAATGTTGGTATGGCACGAGTACTCACGCGGATGACGACGAAGGGATGCTCCGAAGCCTCCTCATGTTGGACAGCGAGAACCCTGAAGAGGGGCGGGCGAGGCTGACGGTGAACGTGGCCTTGAATCCGGGCTCGTCGAAGCACGGGAAGGCTTCGCGGGCGTGCGTTGCCTCGAACTGCGTCACGGCCACCCACCTGAAAAGGAAAGGACGAGGATGCAAACACTTCAGAGGAGTTTACATTAGGCGCCGAGAGACTACGGCGAGACTTGAGTACCTACTGGGGTGGCAGGGAACAATGACATCACAACGAGATAGACTGAGGCCACAGATTGCATTTTGGTTACACTCGCAAACGCTTATAATGGCTAGCATTGGTATTGTGTACTTGAGGTATCGGTAAAATAACTCTTGAAAACACGTTAGATTGATGAAAATATCTAATTGATTTGACTGAATGTTACCTTCCTGCATGTATGCATGCCTAAAGTTACACGGACGTAATTTTAAAGCGTACGAAACATTTTCAATCATTGCCGTTGCACAAATCATGTGGTACGCAGCCATGCGCATGGGTGCAAATATGTACCTCAAATAGGGTTAAATTCGCCATGAAAAAATCATTTGCCTTAAATGGATTTGAATCCAACCGGTCAGAGTGTAATTGGCTAACAAACCTGACCGGAAATTGATAGATCCGGGTTCGAATCCCGGTAAAGCCAAATGGTTTTTACCATGGTGAACTGCACCTTTTTTGTTCGATACGTAAAAACATATCTTTGATGGTTGTACTTACTACTGCATGGCCTAAATGCTATTATATTCACATTATGGCTACATTTTGAAAAACACTTATGAACAACAAAAGACTTGTTAAAACAACTATCTTTCATGCTATTTTTTTAAATCGCACTTGAAATAACATGGGGTCAAATGCGAGAATGGGAAAACAGAAAATGCTATTTGCGAATATAATACAGATGTCATTATTGTAAAAAAAAAGTTGCGAAAAAGAAGTAAATTCTCCCTGTATATCAAATGGTAATGAAATTTAAGCACCTGGTGATCATACTTTTTGAGTTATTCGTATATATTTTCAAAAAAGGGGTTTGTTTGGCGGTTATGCATAATGAGCACACGCGTCCTGTTATCTATCTAGCGACTAATGAATGATTTCGTATGTTTGGCGTGAACAAACTGCTCTTGCCACGTTTGCTCGCGTACCCCATACACTGCGTGGGGTAGGCCTACGCAATGGGATACCGCCACTGCGTAGAAAGAAGAATAATTTTTGTTAAATAGCGGGAGAGTACTGTTAGGGATGCGTCATTGATGACTCAGAAAATTTTAGATAATGTGCTTAGTTGGTGAGAAACATACATTGCGGATGTTACGGCGCGCGGGTGGGCGCCTGTGGACTAATTAAAGTGGCCGCGAGGCGAGGAGGATGGCACTAGCGCTGCGTATGACCCCGAAAGAACCGCGATAAATCAACTTCCACTTCATGTTGCAACTGTCCATTTTATTACAGTGAGCCAAGTCGTAATTTACTTCGATGCAGAACCAGCAGCTGTAAGAATGCCGTAATAGATATTCATGATTAATTTAAGTTTCCATTCATTTATTTTAAGATGATATCTGGTGTGACTTCGTAAACCACCAATATTTGATCAGATTTTTGGCCAATTATTAAAGTACGTTCCGTATTTTTCGTATTACAATTTGAAATGCATGGCTGTTGTTAAGGAAATAATAAATTTTTAGAAAATTATGTTCGCAAAGTTATAATTGGGAGTGAGTGATTGAGTTGGACTTGTTCGTAATTTGCGTTCATAGTCAAATACTTGAATTTTATTGCTCCGAATATTTCCTGAATTTTGTTCATTATCATCGCTTTTGATCTTGACCTTTTAGCCCGAAAATTTCGGAGCAGATTTTCATTATCCAAGTTGCATCGCTAATCGATCCCTCGTGTGTGTGATCTAATTATCCCCTGGGCAGGTCTAGAATTATCAGCGAAAGAGATTGGAGAAAGATGCGTTCAAAACAATGATACGATAAAAACAAAAGTGTAGTATTCACTTTTATTGCACTTCTAGAACGCTAGATTGCTTTCGACTCTGCTCAAAGAGGATAGTTGCCTCAAATTTTTAGGAAAAAACTAGATTTGACCAAAAATCTCGTTGAGTCAAGAGAGTTCATAAAAAATATAGAGGGAAAATTTTAGTAGTTGATTATAGTATTGTTGAGCTACATATAGATAATGGCTGAATCCATAATCTGTCATTAAAGAAACCAGCAATTGCAATTCTGAATGAAAACGAATAGAAATCTAAGACTTCAGACGCTTCACTCCAAAGAATGTTATCATACTGCTGCATAGTGTGGATATTCGACTATTTTTCCTCCGGCGGTAGAACAGTTTTTAAAAAACTGCATGCCTACACTTGCCATTCTTCTCGCCGATTGGGAAGACTTACTGAGGCGATGCGACCTTTATGTAAGAAATTTATGTCTCCTGGATTACAGTGGCACACAAAGTTTTTAGGTGATTCCCATCTCGTTACTAGTTCTAGTTCTTTAACATGGCAATTTGAAGGGACCTAAGTTGCAGAGTTAACTCTTCAATATGCAGGCGGGGTGTATCCTAATTGGGTTAATGGCGAAAGAAGAGATCCCGCGAAGGCTTGCGAAGAGAGATTATGTCTTCGCATCGCGACACCGAGGAGACAGAAAGGAGGAGCGAAACGAGTATTCACGACAGACGAGGAGCAGAATGCCTTCAAATCCCTCGGAGGAGAAGCAAAAAAAGGACGTAGCTCCGTAGAAGAAGTAGAATTAAGACAGGAAGTTGTTGAAAAAAATCGACCTCTGTCTTGAATCCTCGACGCCGACCGGCGGAAGTGTGTGAGGGACCTGCTATATTGAAAAGAGGTTGAGTGGATACCATGTGCTCTCTTCTATAAACGTTAAATACTTGACTGAGTTGTGACAAATTTGTTTCAGCTGTAACGTCTGTCAAAGGAAGTGTCTTTCGGATGCCGCTGGAACTCCCTTTGTCTTGAGCAATTTCACTGACCGAAGACCGGGCATGGGTACTCTCATGATTAGTGAGGAAACCATAATGTAATTCCTTATCTCTTATGTACTCGACTAATCATGGGGAAAGTTCTTTCCATTTTATTTCCTGTAATTTCTCTTCAACTACATTGGAATATTTTCTTTCTTTAATTGGAGCGTGGTACAGTGTGGTTAGTAGGGCTTACTCGCTACCCGACACTAAACGCAAGGATAATCTGAGTAGAATTGTTTTAGTCTGCATCGAGAGCTAGTGGTCATGTCGCATAGAATACGAAGATTCGACCCTGGTACATACAGAGATGGTATTGCAGTAATTGTTACGGATTGGATTACGGTATTGACAATTTTTTCCTAATCTAATCTGAAAGACTGCTGATCTTATTTGAGTACTGCAGATTAGGAATGATTTCTCACGCCCTGCATTTTGAAATTCTCTAATTATACTAGTCATCTTTGAATAAATACAGTGCTTCTTTTAAAAAATCAAATATTTTCTATTTCCATCTGCGGGGGATCCCAAATGCTTGCAGATTTGTGTAAGTATAGCCTAATTAATGTGATGGTGAATGAGCAGATCAATCGAATCTTCCCATCGCTAATCTCCTTGAATCACTGCTTATCCAAATTATCTCATATATGTAGCCCCGTACATGGGATTTCATTCAAGTATTCTACCAGCTGATTGGTAGGTTCTTGGACACTCTCCATTCTGCATCCCAATTTCATACACATTGTCTCGCTTTCCCTTCTAAGGATGTCCCGCCATTAGATCCCTCTTCAATTCTTCATATCTTCTACTTCCTCTTATTTTGTACAGAATTCCTATCCTCTTTCCTTCCTCTCCCACGCTTCCCCAGTTTTCTCCTCTCTATCACTCTCTTCAACATGCCCTCTCCTCTCACAACCTCCTCCATCCATCTCTTCTGCCTTCTCCAAACCTCTGCCACAAGCTTCCTCTCCTCTCCAACCATATCCAATACCTCTTCGTTCGTCTTCCTCGCCACCCAGCTCACCTTCTCCATCCATCTTCAAACCCACATCTCAAACGCCTCAAGTCTACGCGCATCCTCCCTTCGCAATGACCAAGTTTCCGACCCATATAGCGCCACGCTCCATATCAGTGTTTTCACCAGCCTTTTCTTTACGTCTCTTCTCAGACCCCCCCCCCCCTCGTCAATTCCCTTCTCTTAGAAAATGCTTCTTTAGCCACGGAAATTCTGCATCTGATATCCCTACCACTAAACCCATTCTCCTCTAAAATACTACCCGGATACTTAAACTGATCGACCTGCTCTATCATCTGCCCTTCCACCCTTATATTCAGCCTCGCCTTCTTACTTCTAGAAAATGTCATCACTTTCGTTTTCTTGGGGTTGATCTTCATTCCATACTTTACGCACTTCACCTCTAACGCATTGATAATTGACTGTATCCCCTTGGCAGACTGACTAACCAATACTTGATCATCTGCAAACCTTAATGATTTTATCAGCTCTCTTTCTACCTTTATTCCTACCTCCTCCTCCCCCTATGCCTCCCTTACAATTTCTTCTGAGTACACGTTAAAAGCAACGGCGATAGTGGGAACCCCTGCCGCACTCCCCGTCCTATCGTGGCCCATCCCGATTCTCCATTGGCTACCCTAACCTGCGCCGTCTGGTTCATATACAAATTCCGAATCAGACGCCTGTCCCTCCAATCGACCCCTAATTTCTTCAACACTCCCATTAATTTCGTCCAGTCCACCCGATGAAACGCCTTCTCGAAATCTAAAGCATGCAAAAACATCCTGCCCATACTCTAGGTTTCTTTCTATTAGCGTCCTCATCACCGCTATAGCGTCTCGCGTTCCCGTCCCTCTCCTAAACCAGAACTGGTCGTCACCCAGGTAATCATTTAGCTTCTTATCTAGCCTTATGTTTATAATTCTCATAACTACTTTGGCCGCGTGGGATATTAAGCTTATTGTCCTATAGTCTTCGCATGTTTTTGCTGTGCTCTTTTTCGGTATAGGAATTAGTACAGTCTTCGCGAAGTCTTCCGGCCACACTCCATCCTCATAAATCCTACGAATAAGCGCCAAATGTTATCCCCTTCCGTTCTTCCCCATGCTCTTTAAAAACTCTGCAGGTATGTCATCTATTCCCATCGTCTTATTCCTTTTCATGTCTCGTAGAGCTTTTTCAATTTCACTATCTAGGATACCGGGTCCGATGCCATCTCTGTCGATGTCGTCTTCCCTTTCTATATCTAACATATTGGGCCTTATTTCTATACCATACAGCTCTTCAACATACTCCTTCCACCTCTCCTGAATCTCTTTCGGTTCTACGATCACCTTTCCCGTCTTTTCTGTTATCGTTGTAATTCTCCTTCCCTTATTACCACCGGTCAGTTCCTTTACTTTCCTATATAATGCATCTGATCTTCCCTCTTTTTGGTATTTCTCTTACGAGTCGATCTGATCTCTTCACCACGCCTCTCTTGCTTTCTTTGTTTCTCTTCTAAGCCTGTTATTTAATTCTCGGTATTTTTGTTTACCTAGCTCTGAGTTTACGCTCTTCCATTTCCTTCTCACCTCCATCTCCATTATCATCTCCTTCGTGATCCACGGATTTATTATTTTAGATGCACTCACTACGCCTACCGTTGCTTTCGCCGCTTCTAAATCCCAGTTTTCAAACTTTCCCATTCATCTTCCAATGTCGAACTCCATGATCCTCACCCACTATCTCATCAATCTTCTCACGATACTTCTTCATTGCCCCAGTTAATGCCTCCGTATTCCACTTTCGTACCCTCCGTCCCATTCTTATCTTTCTCAGTTTTACCCGACATTTCATGACTAATAAGTTGTGGTCTGTGTCTGCATCAGCTCCTGGATAAGTATGCGAGTTTTTAACACTATTCCTGTATCTGTGACTATCTGAAACCTAGCTAAAATATAAAAATTTATACCATTAACCTATTAATGAAATTGCCTGTTCCAAATTAAAAAGCCTTGTTGGAAAAGAATATTGACATCGTCATTTGAACTAGATGTAAAACTTGGAAGTAAAGCCAGATTTATTTTGGTGATTTTATTTTTCCACCATGTCTTCCACGGTGAGATAAGTACTGAAGGAATCACTCTCGCTGATGTAATATGGAAATGTAAGAGAAAGTATTACACAAGAAAAACCTTTTGCTGTGATTTATTGTTTTGATATTGGATTTGAACCTCGTGCTTCTCCTCCGAGACTCTTGGCCGCTTTCGGAAACAGGAACTCATACTATTCTCTTGCGTTCGACCGCTATGCAGATGTGCTCTGGCACCATTCCATTAAAAGCATTTCCATTGAACGCTCACGAAATTCACATCCCTCCAGCAAAACTTGCTGCCTAAATGGCGATGACTCAGACTTAATATAGACTACTTGCAGGTTCATAAGATATATATGTGGCTGTTTAGTATGTGACTTCCACAAATAATGCACGTCTGTCATTACGTGAAGAATACTTACTTGTCGCTTTCCTATAAAAAAAATCAACGCTGGTGCAGTTCATCCTTCCGGCTCAAAACCGTATGAGAGGAGACTTTACGTGTGGGGCGAGAAAATGTTTCAGAACAGCAAGTACGCAGGAGATATTCGTGATAAGATCTTTTGCTTCGAGTGCTGAGGCACTGGGATGCGGTTTGTTACGTGCACGTCAAGAGTGAAAGAAAGAGAAGGACTTGGAATATGGAAGGCGAACAGGCTATTCCGCTAAATGTTACTCCAAATACGCGTACGGACCCGCACGGATTGCCTCGTCTGAGGGCAGCGCTATCGCTTCCTAGAGGGGAAGCTTTTCGCGCTTCGCTGATCTGTTGAACCAACTGGGGTGTGACCGCGGGCTCAAAAATGCGAATTAAGCTTGTCTAATCTCTCATTTTTTTCTCTCTCGCTGGAAACTTTTCTCGTGAGCGTACAGTATGGTACTAACTTCTTAGTTGTCCACTCTTCCGGTGGTGTTCTATCAGTTTCTGTTCTTTTCCTCCTCAAAACTGTCTTTCTTCAGAAAAAGCTGTCACTGATGTAGGATATAGCAAATTTTAATCATCTTAACGTCGGAAATAAAATGAATGCAGTTGTGATTACTTACCCCGATGTAGGTATCGATTTTTTCTCAGAATCTTGCATGAGAAAAAGTATCTCATTTGCAGCAACTATTGGAAATTGATTAGTAACGATATTTCCTAAATTCCCTGATGAATAAATTTTGGAAATAAAATTATTACAGCAATGCTTACTTTCCCTCATGTATCGATTTTTTCTCAGAGCCTTGCTTGAGAAAAAGTACGTATTAAATTTGCAGCCACCATCGGTAATTAATATGCAATGCTGTGCATGGTATAATAAATGTTGGAGTCGATTCCAACAAGTTTTCAAGTTCACCTTGAGCATGAATGAATAACTTCATTGCCACCGGTCAATATTTATTCCTCTCAGAACGCGCCCAAATTTCTGTCGCTTTGAGTATGCAGCTGTCTCCTGGCTTTTGTGAAGGACCTCCACCACATTAATCCCCTTAATGCCATCCCGCCAAAGAAAATGTTTTGGGATCAATACTGACGGGGCTAAATTCCAAAGCGCGAAGCTTATTCTGTTCAATCATCTACCTAGAAATCAAGATGGTTTTAATGGTCCGTCTGAACTACGTGTGAAGTTAAAGGTATTGATTGATATATGACTAATATTAAATATTGATGTAGGATTTTTATTTAATTTTTATCTATGAATACGATAAATTATGAGGGCATGACGGAAAAAATCTGTAATTTAGTTCTAGAGAGATTTTTTGAGTACCATAATCCACTGCGCTCAAGAAACCTCCACGATTGGCCATACTTAAAACTTACGTAACAATATAGACGAAACTTCGTTTACGAAAATCATTTATTTGTTTCGATAGAGAAATTAAAGTATCCCATTTTTATTCTAGAATAAACCTCTTTTGAGCTGTCACTCAACACCTTAAGACTTATATGTGCGAAAATTTCCAAGTATAACGAAGGGCTGAAAGTAGATTTGATAGTTTCCGAGCTGATACATTGCATTTTATAATGTTTTTTAGTTTTATTTTTAGATGTCAATCCCAGTGTCGTCGCCTCAACGACCCAATGTTAAATATGACCACTCATGGAGCTTAGTGAGAGCAAAAATATTTGGGTTACGAAATAGCCACGGAGAGTATTCATGTGATTAAATCATCTCACTGACTCACCTTTTCTCGCCCGTGTCCGAATCCTTGAAGCTACTTTTGTAGAAGCCGAAGAGGTTGTCTTTCAGTCTTCCTTCGAATGGAATGCTTAACGTGTAGTTCCCTCCCGCTTCTAAACCGTCGCCGCTGAAATGTATTATGTAGAAGTCGCTTGAATTTTCAAATGATTGGTATTGTATCGGTATAATGCCTTCCTCTTTTGTCTCGTTGGAGCTTGAGGGGCCAGGCTCGCAACTGTAACTATCGGGTAGATGATCAGGCGATGTCCTGGAAATAGAAATGTATGAGGGGAAAGAATGAGTTAGAAATTACAATGTAAATCAGATCGAAGAAATTAATCTATTTCAGTTTTTCCATATTGTTCAGCTCACGAAGCTCTTGATACTCGAGCCTTAAAACTCATCGCCCGTTCTTATTTATGCCATGTTTTGACAATTTTAAGAATTCCTCATGCCAGTGCTGAGTTCAAGACTAATACACGAACTTCAGTTTTCCAACGAATTACTATTTTGATAACATTAAGCGTATTCGTATGTTGCTCTTTGTGATATTGTATTCATTAATGTTTTTAGAAATAGTGACTGAAGTAAAGAAGAACATAAAAATACATTAATGCGAGCGAACTTTTACGCGTACCTACTACTTTTTTATTAGAGCAGTGCTCTTTGTTATTAGATTACAGGCTAGAAATATCGTTCTTTCAAGTTGAAGAAGTTTTAGATTTTCAATTATTTTTAGAAAGTAAAGTATTTGTGTATATTATAAATTATTATTATGAAATAATATAATGTCATTTTGTACGTAAACAAGTTTCATGGGGAATAAAATTACATTTTTAGTAAAATTAATTTCAAATACAGGTCATATTATGAAAATAGAACGTTGCAAGCTCAATAAAATTATGTAAAAACCGGTATTTTCATTAGATCCATTACTGCGCACATTACATATTAGGCCTTAATGTGAGGATTATCTGGGCGTGACGAGTTTCGTTCCCACTCACTTGAACACAACCACATCGCTTTGGTTGATTTTGAGATCCTTGTCGGCATGCAGGGTTACGGATCGGACGCTCTTGGCGTCGCCCCCGTCCACCGTGACGTCGATGTAGACGCGGCCGTCGAACGTGAAGTTGGCATCGAAGAGCGTGCGGATGCAGAGGCGGTAGCTTGAGGGCTTGACGCCAGTCGGCAGGCGGCGCGCCGCGCCCTCCGCTCCCCCTGGGCCACCTTCGGAGGACGATTCCTGACGGGCGATGAAAATGTTATAAGCATTTGTTAATAATGAGGATAAGGATTGAGCCGGCCGCTCTGGTGAGAAACGAGAGAAGTGCCCTGCGAGGGAAGGTTAATTAATTTCAGGTTACACAAATTTCAGGTTGACGCGGGGGATAATAATTACCACCCACCATCCACCGGCAGAACTGACGAAAACGACAAAGCAAGATAGATACACCACCCGGTTTTATAACCTCTGCTTTAATATTTTCTCGGTATGAAAACTGAAGTTAATACGTTCTTCAATCAATGCCACACACATCATTTAACAGACAATTTGATGTGACATACCTACCAGACATTTTCTCTCAGTTAACCTCTGGTTAACTATAAGGCTACAACTTGCTGCGGTTTACCAAAACTGATAAATTCGGGCCTTAGGAAATGCATTCAACAATTCCTTTTTACCTTATTTCCTTAATGGCAAAAAAACGGAGGGGGAGACTAATCCATCAAAATGTATTTAGTTTTCGTCACTTCCCTCTCCCACCTAATGTTTTCCTCCCCCATCATGGCAGCTGGTTTCTGAGTAGTGTTTAGTAGTACTTCTTGACCTGATTGGTGCCACAAGGGAGTGTGGAGTTGAGTGTTAGAAGATCACTCATTTATATGTTATTGTAAATTTTAAACAGTTCAATCTGTATCCATGATGCTGGGTTTAAATGAATGCGTGCTCTGTCCTGGTTTTGTTATGGTCGTAAGCTGTGTGAGGGAATAGTAAGTATTCAAACCAATGTGTGTCTCTCTCTCTTTTGTATCGGAGAGAGCGAATCTTCCGATGCTGTGCGGGAGTCTTAATTACTTTCGTCAGTGTCGGACGTAAGCTTGAACCCCCTGTCCCTTACTTAAATGACCTTGACCTCGTTTGTTCTTCTCGTGTGTGGAGGGACACCATATGAGCCAAGGGACAACTATAGAGGAAATCCGTGCTTGGAAGGACATCCTATGACTTAAATTGGACACCATTAAGATATGAAGAACAATATGAAAGAAAAGGCTTCTAATCATAGTGACTTCGATATGCTGATCACGAACCTGAACGTCCTTGAAATGCATATTTCATGATTTCTGAGATAAACGTAGTTCACTAGAGAATATCAATCTTTTGAATATTTTATAGCTCTATGACGAATATTTCATTTCACATGCCGATATCAGTACATCAATATCTACGAAATACCGTGCAAGCAACCACTAGGATGGCACGGGGTGATTCCATACCAAGCATGCAGCAGTCGTCATAGTTCAAATCTGGACCTCACACGTTCCCTCGGCCGCTAGGTACAGACCAAAAAGTAATCAGGTGAGCAGTGTGCTGTTAAGCCAGAACCTGGGAGAGTGCTACGTAGACGAACATGAAAACATGCAGCACACTAGTTAAGAGACAACTACTGGTTAATATTACTTACACTATTAATTTATGATTTACAATTATTTTAAATCTATCGGTTCTGCAGTATATTTCCTTTATTTTATGCATGTGATCGGTACCACTATCATTCTGAATACATTCTATCCATCAGACCTCGGGTATCAATTCTTAGGAAAAACATGCTTTGGGGTCTAAAATCCGACTTAAATATTTTGCGAGACAGAAAATCATGTAAAATAATGAATTCTAGACAGGATTGATTCATGCTACCTCAAAAGGTGGTGGGTTGGATGCTAAAAACATTCAAGTTCGTAATTGATGAACAATTATGCTATTGCGTTGAATTAATGTTGGCCTGCAGGTAGGAAATATATTTTACACTAATCAGAAGAACTTGTTTGATGAAATACCTATGAATTTCCCTTACTAGTTCTTCTAAGAGATAAATCTGACAAAGGTCTTCTTCACGAAGAAATCTATATTATTCTGGCATCATCAATTAATGAAAATTGTTGAGATGCAGGAATTTTTGAAAGACAGCCTTCAAGTATTGTCATCTATTGCTGCATAAAAAAGTTTATTAGGTTCACATTCCTATCCACAAATGCTAATGAGCTTTGGGAGAAGTATTAGAGTACTCGTGAATGAATAAGTAGCAAAATTGATACTTTCACTAATCTATGCATGAGAAAGTTTTCTTGGGAAAAATAAACACAAACAGATTAACCGATCCTGTTAGGACATTACCTACCGTACAGCCAGAATATCCATGAAATTCTGACTATAAAGAAAGAATATAAATTACAATTTGATTGAGTTGATAACAGAGATAACAATGTATGATGATAAATCAATCGATAATAAATTACATTAGTGAATGAGTACAAAGTTATTTCTCTAAAACATGCTGTTTCAGCATGTCACCAAGTAATCGAGAAGACGCCAGGAGTTGAGGTTTCAGAGGAATTCCGATACCAACTTACTTAGATGCCATGTGGAGAGCACTTCAAGTGCAGTACTCCTCCTGCCAGAAGCGACGTAAAACTGTAAATCTCTTGATGCCATCTGTTGAGTGGGTTATAAACACTATTTTCCGAGTTCTCTACCCTTTATTCCCAAAGAAATGCTGTCCTTACCAGCAAAACAACTTAAATGGTAAAAATTTGTCTCCGTTTTCTATCGCATTTCCCCGATTGCAACTCTTAGAACTATACTAATATTGTTTCGCCCATAATTTTGGTCGTTGAGGCTTCTTAGTTTGCCCTCCATGTCTTTATCGAGCAGTTTTCGTCGTTGACGCTATCAAAAAGAAACTGGCTAGGTGCTAGAGTATGCATTAAGTCTGCCTACATACTTCTGCGTACATTATTTCGAGAATCCACTACTTGATACATGTCTTAAGCTGTCTAAATCTTGTGTCATAGAATAAATTTTACACTTGACAGGCATTACAATTCACGACAAAAACCCATGGCATGTCTTCTCGTTAAAACCGCGTTCAAAGGCTCCTGCAATTAGCACCAATGCGGGTGGGAGAATCGAAGAAATTATACACGGGTGATGATCTCACAATCAACTTCATAATTTTTTTTGTGCCCGGGGGATTTGAAATTCCTCATGGAACTTAAATTCACTTTCTATTGTTGTGAAGCAGACTTCCTCGCGTTTCATATCACATCAAGGTTTCTCCAGGAAATTGGCGTCCCTTCGGGCGAAGTGCACCTCTAAGACTTCTGGGAGTTTTCTGTATTTAGATCGCTTGATAGTATCGCTTGGCGGGTTCTTTCGCAACATCCTTCGAATTATAACCGCCGCTGTTGTAACACATTTATCGGACCGCTTCGCACAATTCTGACTCTACAACTTGCTCTAGCTTCTCATATTATTTACTCTATGCAAAGGCTTAGTTACTTTAAAATGTTGAATAATTCTGGAAAATCTATGATTGAAAAAATATAAACAATATGAACTTGAGCTTGAATGTTCCACCTCTTCACAAGTCATTCGTTACCCATTCATAAGATTTTACATTGGTAAAAGGAGACCTGTGTTGGTGAAAATGTTTCGGTGCTAAATAAACAATCTTCCCTTCCCCTCCCACTCCGGGATAATAAAGTTTACCCAGAAGTAATTTTTATTATCAACCGGCATCAGAGAAAAGTGAGCGAGCAAAGCGTTTCCATTCACATTTGCCTTCTAATACCGATTCAGTTAATTATGAACAATTTACTCGGTATCAGTTATTATTTAAACAGTGAAATCGATACCAAAGGCTTTTAAAGTTACGAACTTGCGCAACATGATACCGCAGAAATAGCTGGTAACGTCAGCATATCAAGGTGACCTAGATTACTGTGGAGTTTTTTTCTGGATGCGATTGAATACCATTTAAGAACCCGTTTTTTCGGCATCTAGGTTATTACGATAGAGGCAACAAATTTATTTAAATGTGAAGTTTCCGACCTGCAATGCATTACACTTTTTCCTCCACTCAAATGTTTTCGCTTTCCTTCACGATGCCAATGGATGTAGTAACTGAGACAACCGGTGATTGCAGAAGGAAGATGCGAGTTCATGCGGGCGAGAACTTAAATTGGAGTTAGACATATTCTATACATGTTATGTGGTACATACATAATAGATTCACGTATGTTGTAATTTAGGTGGTCTTTTAAGGCACAATATCTTCGGGGTCCTGTTGCCCTGATATATCTATCATCATAACTTCTTGATAGAAGGACAGCTCCTCCTCAGTTTCCATATTTGCATCATTTGTGTTATTATTTTTTCGTTTGTGCTACTACACGGTCACTATGAATGACGAAGTTGCATCACTCACGTTAAGCTCGGTCAACGTAATCCAATAGGTGACATCACTACAAAAACACCTTCACGAGGAGTGAGGGTTGCCCACGGCCGGTTGGTGAAGGTGACAATAGGTGACATCACTACAAAAACACCTTCACGAGGAGTGAGGGTAGCCCACGGCCGGTTGGTGATGGGCCGAGCACACATGGTTACCCGGCTCGGCCCACATGTACAGAGTTCTGCAATTCCATCGAAACCCTGTGATCAAAGCAGGATCATGTCCACTTTCACAATGGCAATATTTGTTGTTTGGGGTGGCTTTCGACTCTTGAGGTCACTAACGCATTAAATATGCGTTGGTTGCTTGATACTTAATAGTATTATTTGGGGAATGGAGGAAATATGGACAGAAACCCGGCATTTTCATTAGTCTGCTCATAACGGAAGTCACCATGAGACTTCGGGTCCATAGTTTCATGTCCCGTGCAATGGACGGGGTGCTGAACTTTTAAGTGATCTCCTCGCAGGTCTCAGGAAGGGATCGGAATACCACAGAATGATCTTCGTAACTTCTGGGATTCCATCCTAGGCAGTTGATAATCCAGCCTCCAGAATAACTAGATTCGTCTCTAGTTCATTTTTCAGTTGCGTAATCTCACAAGTATCGCACACGCATTTTGGTCCCATCCGACGAGATGTACGGAGTGATGCATGAAGTGCTCTACATATGACACTCGAGTAGGTATGGGAGTCTCATTAGAAAGAAAAAATCTCCGCGACTGCCAAGATATGAATGTGAGCCATTGTGATGGAGAGCCAATTCTCCAGCCATAACACCAAACTGAACCCCGTTTCAAATAAATTCCTCATTGAAGTCTCGCAGATATCTCGTATATTTTGTCGTCATGCATCACATTATAGGTTCTCCACATGGCACTTACACACGGATTCCACTGGAAAAGCCTCTCTCTGTTTAGTCCCGGGATGCAAATCCTGTCTTCCTGCATAAAGTTCATAAAAACGTGAAACTCACCTTTAAAACCAATCACTATCAATGAGGAGGGCAAATTGATCAGTCGTGAATGTCTCAGGAGACTTATCTGAGAAAAATGGTGATATGCGAGATCCAGTCGATTGTGTTCTAGTTGACTCCAGCAAGATTGAACCAAAATTTTCCCCAGGGTCCTCTCCAAAACCCCTTCGAGAGATGGGGAGGTAATGCGCCCCACCCACTCTCGCACGAACTCACCTGATCCTCGAGCGAGAGGGACGAGACGAACTCGCCGGGGGCCCTGGGGCAGGGGGCGTAGTAGTAGACGAGGAGGCCGGTTACGACGACGGCGGCGGCCGCCAAGATGAGGAACAGCGCCCCCTTGGCGTGGCTCACAAAGCACCCACCGCCTCGGCCGTACTTTATGTTCGGGTAGTCCTCGGTGATGAACTCTGCCCTGCTGCCCGTCACCGACATCTGAGACGTGTTCATGCTCGCGGCGGCAGCTTCTCCTCGCGCAGCGGCTAACGCGTCGCGACTGTCCGTCTACGGCTGAGGAGTCTTCTGCCGAGTGGGAGAGGAGAAAAGAAAGAAGGCCGTCACTATTTTTTTCACCAATTCTGCCTCCAGTTTTTTTTTCTTAAGATTCGCGGAGAGAGAGGGAGAGATACTGTAAGTGTGTGAGTTTGTAAGTAATGACGAGAGAGCAGCAGGTGGTTAGCCGGATGGGGGACAAGGAGACAGTGAAAGGGAGGGCGGGAGGAGGAGTGGGGGTGGGATGCCGGAGGGGAGGGCGATGGGTGGGCGGGCGGGGGAGTGAGTGGAGGATGGGCGAAGAACGGGTGCAAAGCGGGCTTGAGGAGAAAGTGAATACTTCTTACCCGCCCGCCCGAAAAATCCCAAGGTTCGGTAAGGGAATCAGTGTTAATGGTGACCCGAGAGAAATGTTTATCGCTTGGACTGAGTATCAAGTCCCAAATATTGAAGATCGGTTATCCAGATAACATAATGGATTGGTCAGTAGGCAAGTTACGAAAAAAATAGGGACACACATTTCACATTGTTTATAAGGAAAAATATGTTTGGGTGCTATGTGTTAATTTACTACTCAGTAGTCAGTCCAAGCCACCTTTGGGAAGGTAATGATCAAACACGCATTAAGAAATACTTCGGGAATCACAAATATATGAACACACAACTAATTGAGAAGTAAGATAAATGAGAAGACTCATAAATCGGCAAATCATGGCGTTGTATGCGCGGTACCTGTGAGGACAACTCGATCCTTAAAGCCTCCATGAAATTCACATTGAGAGAGGACGCCTGGGTAGCTTAACTGGCTAAAGCATTCGGCGCGAAATCAAGGGGTCTGGGTTCGAATCCCAGTCCAGAATCACAAATGATTTTTTCACTGTGTATTTCACACAATTGGCAAATAACTAGGTTGCAAGGAAATAAGTGGTGAATCCAGATGCTGTTGTAATTTTAATATAAGAAGAGAATATTCTCACAGACCTTTTCCCATCTCCTTAGTGAACTTGTGATCAAAGTAGGAGTGCAGGACCTCAGAAGGTATGGGGCACACGAGTGGCTAAAGTGAAAAATGTTACAAATTGTTCTATTTGAGAATGCTGCACGACGATCCACCTACAATCTAATATTCCGATGCTGCCGATTTTTCAGTTTCCCTTTTCAATTCGGTGCTAATCTGTAATCAGTTTTTCAGTAATTTTCTTATATATTTCCCCACTTCAGTTTTAACACAGGACGATTAAGTGAAACGAAAGCCCCTATGTTCCATATGTTATTTTGGCCAGAAATTTTGTGGTAACGCTTGAGCAGTGAGTTACAATGGTATGAATAAGTGGAAAAAATTTTCATAGCTTATGCACGGATTTGATTCAGGCTCGAGACTAATGAAAGAATACTTCACGGTATACAAGGCCGTTCGCATTTTCACGGCCGCGAGCTTTGTCATCCGATAAAATCTCTATGCTATGAGCAATGTTACGTGCTATAGCCTGTGCGCATGACTAATAACTTCCCTTTTAAGGCGTGAATTCCTTCGCTAACTCAATTGCATTATGTTTCAAGCTTTGGGATAACTTTCTCTGGATTTCATATTTGCTTTCGTGATTGCGCGGTGATAAAAATTTCACTTACGTCGATATTAAATGTTAAGTACGAATAAGATTTATCGCTGTTGTGGATTTCCTCTAATAGTTACGTGAAGGCAGTGCCAATTGGCAGCTATTAATTAACGTTCGTGATGATTTATCCTTTGGAATGCCCCTCGCAGTTGTCATCTGAAAAATTGCATTAAATTGAACAATATATGCTCTAAAAACATCGTTTGGTGATTTTTTTTCAATCCAGAGGAAAATATAAATAATTATGAATCATGCAATATATGCCCGAAAAATCGTCGAAGAAAATTAGGTTGTTTGGGTGAGCCATCGTAGCTGACAACATTCTTTGGATCTGGGAATGTGTTCGCGGGAATGAACACGCTTGTCTGATCACATGTGATAGGATAATCAATAAACAACTTACTAGAACTTCCTAATGTAGCTCCTTGCGCTATGTGCACAATTCCATCACCTCAAAACTCGTTGACACGGTTCACGCATTTCATGGAATCATGTAAATGGTCCGTTTTATAATATGTCACGAGACATTCACGTATCGTAACAACCATATTATGTACCCTGAATGTATAGAAACTGATTTGATGCGAACAATGAACCAGTAATCCTCAAAAGAAAGTATCTTACTAAATACGGAAGTAACGAAAACAGCTCAAGTTGCTTCATTCACACTTTTCTTATTTTTATGTGAAACATTCCGTAGTCTCAGTAGCTCGGAACGAAAAATACGTTCAAGAAAAATTGAGGCTGGATTTAAAGTTATTTTTTCTCTCTCTTCTGCAGAAAAGCCATATTTAATACCAATAATATTAATTTTAAACGCGTTAGTTTTCGCTAAAAATTTGTTTACAATTCTTGTGGGCAGTTTGGCGAGTAATCATCGTTGAATAATCAAGTGCACGAGAAACATTCTCAGATAGCTTCAAACGACCTTTACATTCGTGATTTTATTTTTAAAAAATTAACTCACCGAGTGTGTCTGTGTCACTACCGTAGATGCTTATTGTGGGAAACTTATTCTTATGGGCCGTAGCGATGAGTAAGTTGAAATGAATTAACTGCGCGAAATGAGTTAAATGAGTCGTGGATGTGTGGAATTTGAAATGAATAAAATTGCCTTTGCAGCGTGGTGCCACCCTCGCAGACAGCTTCCTTTGCTCGAAACTTGCAGCAGGCGCCGACCCGGCTGTCGTTTTGAGTTTTTATTGCTCCGAACATTATATGGAACGTTCCATGGGTAAGATTCGCGACTTCTTAAAATTCAGAGTTGAATGCTCTTTCAGTCCGATACCTCTTACTGCAAGCCTTCACTTATATATTTTAGATATATTTAGACAATTTCCCTGAAATTGTAGATAAACCTTTCGCAAAATTTCACAACTTACAATCTCTCAAACTTTATTTCACCTATGAATAATTATTTTTTTCGTGGTTATATCCCAAAGGAAAGTGTAATCGCTCTTGAATGACCCCCCTCGCGAATTCCGCACAGAATGTTTCGTCGAGCTGCGTTAATTATACTGTGGCGGAAACACGTGATCTTATATCTACTCTTGCCGACAATCTCTTTTATGATTATGCCTTAAGTTTCAAGATTCCTGTTTCAAAAGTTGAAACTTCATTCCAAGTTTGTTCGTGCCCAAGATACTGGTTGGCGACATTTTTCTTCTATATTTTCTTCTGGATTTCTTCTATATTTTCCCAGTTTTAAAGAAATGTTGGGCATACGCAACTTTGCATCATCGCCCTTAGCCGTAGTTACCCCCATGTGCATCGATGTGTATAGGAGTTTCAAAAGTTAAAACTTCATTCCAAGTTTATTCGTGCCCAAGATACTGGTTGGCGACATTTTTCTTCTGACATGAGAGTTAATGCTACCATCGCGAGTCCTCATTTTGGCGATACGATACATACAGCAATACTTTACCTACTGCTTCATGTATTTTTCTCCATTTCCAGGGGTGGGATCATGGTTCCTTCTCTCGCGTTACTATCGGTATATATAATGCAAAAAGCTCTAGAGGGGCAGTGCTCAGAGATGCCCTTATAATGCACTACATCAATTAAAACTATAGCGAATTAATTCATCTAGCAAAAGAAGAACAATTGAAGAATTAAGATCACGTTTTCGCTATCATGAGCGCAACTGAAAAATAATATTAATAATTCCGCCTTTTTTCTAATTTGAGCGGATTTGACTATTCAGTCCTTTATTACAGTTAACTCATTACTAACATCACAGATATTAATGCCTTAGAAGATGAGAAACCCAATCAGGCGGGACTAACTGCAAGCACTAGCATTAGTAACCGAGGACTTCACCCCACCGCGCCGCCACCGTGACCGGCAATTAAGTCAGAAATAGTGATATGACGAGCGCATGCGTTTTGGCGAACCGCGTCCCGTGAAATGTCAATGTTAGATGGTATGAAGACGGAAAATACTTTCTTCAAAGAAATAATTAGATAATTGAGATCCCATTGAAAACGGGACATGAGTTGAGACGCCATACGGTGGAGGGTGAGGAGCAAAATTTCGCCAAAATTTTCTCGTATTTGCGTTCGGAATGATTTCGCAAAAGCCTCATTAACACGGCTTAAGAGTTAGGAAAAAACGCGCCGCTAAGCAACTTTTTTTTAAAGAAAGACTCCTCAACTCTTTTATCGCCTGACATACACGCGACTCTCCATACAGCTGCAGGTGTCGATCACGCTCCGGCTCGCTAAGGAAGCCTTATTATACTCATCGCTCACCATAGACGGGTGGCGAGTGGTCGTGTACTGTACAAGCATGGTCACGCATCCTTCCCTCCCCCCTTTGCAAACTTATAGTATGGGAAGGTGGGGGAGGAGGGGGGTTAGAGGCAACACGTCGCGTCCTCACGTTCCCTTACGTCACTTCCTCAAGGTACAACCCCATCGCTTCATGAATCAAAACGCCTGAAAACACCCATGTAAGTGTTATTCAGGAGGTGGTTCCCTCGCGACTGCATTTTTGCGACATTTTTGCGACTGCGACAAAAACAAATGAGAATCTGAAGTCCAAAATCGCTGGAGTCACTACGTGTAATCAATTAATGATGTAATATACAATGAACATTCTCAATTAATTCCAATCATACTTTGGTTTGTTGGATAACAGGTTTTGCTTGTCTCATTCTTCCGGTGTGATGCCAAAGGCTTATTGCACCTGATGATGTGACCAGCGAAATCGGTTGTGCTATAAACCGAAGAATATTTGTGGAATTTCTCGAGTAAATGTGTTATATTTCATCAAATGAGAAATTCCTTCTTTTGAATCTGGTGTTCTTTTTTTAAGTACTGCTTTCACTAATAACATGCCTAAGCCGTTGAAAAGTGAATTCATCCTTTTAAAATGATTTTCGACGAATGTTTTAACTTTTTATCCTCGGCTAACGAGCCAACTGTGGTGACATTTAAACCGAATTAATTCATTCCACCTTATTTATTCGCAGCAATTCGCTAGTAATTCAAAAACTTATGTGTATAGGTTCTTTGAGGTCACTTATTTTATTTCCTTGAAAAGCAGATTTTTTATCAAGTTTTTTTCGAAAACATGCATCTCAATATGGCAAATAAAATATTTTTTTCGTATGGTGTATAATATCAGAAGAATACCCCAGGCCAATAAGGCATTCTAACAGAAAAATAGTATCAACAGCCAGGAAAATAAGCTTGGAAGTGAGGAAACTTTTTTCAAACTTGTACAAGGAGCATATCTTAAATATCAGTTAAGCTTTGATAGTAACACTTGCTTAGCAAAAGAAATCGGAAGCAACGGAAATGAGGTGTTATAGTAGAATGATGAAGACTAAATGGACAAAGAATCACCTACGAATAAGTCGTACGAAGAGTTGGAGGGAAAAAGTGTACGATGAAAACTTCGACTAAAAAAAGGGGAGACCAACAGATTGGTCTCATTTTGCGTCACAAGAGACTTGGAAACAGTAATGGAAGGAGGAATAGGATGAATAGGGCTAGAATACCTAGCATATAATGGACGTCAAAGTGAAGACCTGAGTTACAATGAAACGGTAATGCGATATGAGAGTAGACAGCTGGAGAAAAAAAACGCATCGATTACTTAAGACTACTAATTTTTGCCTTTATGCTGCCGTGAATTTAAGTTTAATTTGCGGAAAAATGTGATTTGGTGGACGTAACGATGTGTATAAGAAAGCTTTTTCATGTCTCGCGAAAATTAATAAAAATGTGCATTTTTAATGCATTTCATGATGGCACATTATTACTGAAAGGCGTCATAAAGAAATAAGAGGTGACCGGCGAAGTCACGGGCCAAAACTTAGTATCATATACCATCTAAGCTTCCATCTCCGTCCCTTGCCTAGCCTTGGTAATTCGTGACGCGCACCCTGATGAGGGCAGCGTGATAAACATCACGGAGATTGTGATAATTCAAGTTTCATCGCTAGCGAAAGGCCGCCTCTTTTTTAGAGATTATGAAAAGATTAACTTTTTATCGGTCATTCCTTGTTATGCCATATGTGAATACATCAATGGAATATTAGCTGCGGTGTTGTCGTTACTATTCTCATCCTAACCTTAACAAAAACATGAAGAAAATACTTACATTCCGCTCGTCTATAGAAATGAATATCGCCGATGGACGAAGTTTTTAAAACATTTATTTTCCTCTGCTTATGCCGGTCTGCCAGATTGAGATGGGTAGTTTATCGCAGCCTAGCAAAGTTGTCGAAATGAAATAGGCACCAACTGCCTGTCCTAAAAACAGGCAAAAGTAAAAACAATTGGATATACTTATTGCTCCGAACCTTACTGGTGTAGGCTGTCGTTGAAATAAAATATTGGAGAGGATTGAGTTGCAGCAGTACCTGAGAAAATGAAGTCAAGTGAAAACGAGGTCATAGAACTTTGCAATACCCATTAAACTTCAGGGCTGGGAGATCGCATCGTAAATATTGTCCCTCAAAGACAGGCCTTTTATGTAGAAGATTCCGTCTTTCCTGAAAGTTAGTGAATAGACTTCGTAACATATCCTTTTGAACCCATGCGGGCATAAGAGTGTAAGAGAAATTTGTGTTGAGAAATGAGTGTAAAGGAAAACTGATTACTATTCCCGCATAGAATTGCCCTATGATGACAAGTACAAGAGCAAAGGAGGTTCCTCAACCGCGCTATTTCGTCGACTCATAGTTGAATTGCCATAAATACGATTAATTTAGCGTAAAAAATCTGTTCTTGCTCATTTGTGTAGTTGTAGAATGCATGTATATTGACGGTCACACTCCATTTTGATGACATCTGTAGTGTAGTGTTGCATGCTTGTGAGGCTTCGCCTCGTGACAAGCATTAGCGATTTATGCTAATGCATAATTAGTCGTAGTTACACTAACTTTATGGTATAGTGTAATGTATGTTGGTGATTACTCACCCCCTGCCACACACCCCTGAGGTGGCTTGCAGGGTATTTTGTAGATGTAGATTTGCTTTTCGTTTGTTTGGTCTTATTCCATGATATCCAACAATTTATTATTTCATTCATTTGAAAATCACAATGAATGAAGAAATAATTTAAGACGAGGGTTCCCATTCTTTAGAATTAGCTTTAGGGGATGGAAAGTGCAGGTGCATAAGCAGTCAGTCAATGATATGATTAAATACATTCAGGATCATTATAAAGGCAGTACACAGCCAAATTTTATGAAGCCTTCCCATCTCCTGGAGCAAGAATTATTACAAAATTGAAGTGAATACTTATGCATGACTCTACGGTTACTATATTTTTAGGGTGTGATGAGGTAGGGGGTCCAATGCTGCTCTGATGATATATTTATTTATAGTGGTTGGTAAAAAATTTCAGTGCAGAAATGTATTGCTTCAACACTTTAAAAGCCTCATTAATCAAAGAAATATATTACAAGTATTTCTATTTGTAAGGATTTGGGGATGAAAGCACATTGATACTCATGCCCTTATGAGTATCAATGTGCTTTCTATGATAAAGCTAAAGTAATGATTTGCATAAAACTCATGCCCTTTGCATGAGTTTTATGCAAATCATTACTTTAGCTGGTCTTCATTAGTGTCGGATGTTCATTTTTTCCCTGCCCTCCATTAAAATTCACGCCAAGCGCAGAAGTCTTAACCTCGTGTCAAAATCTATTGCTTTGTTTTATCTTTCCCGTGTGCACATCTACATCCGCTAATGAACTGGCACATTGTTGTTTCACTTACAGGATCAGTGGATTATCTCCTAGTCGAAAGAAGTTTCTTTTCCTCGGGAGGGTTACAAGGCGTCATCGACAGCAGAGGCTCTCATTCTTGCTTCCCCTGGGGTGTGACGGAGCCTCATGCTGGGAGAAACAGCGAAGGGCGTGCTTCGTTACGCATGGGAAAGGGATGAGTCAGTGCGCACAGCAGGATGGCGCGGCGTGGAGGGCCGCTTCCCGCACCCCACAAACACCCTTTTATGTGGCGCCTACTCCTCCTCTTCCTCTCATAGGTGAGTACTTACGTGTCACGGAGAGGAAGCGATAAACGGGTCTCATGCGCAATCGCTCGTCTTTTGTCTGTTTTGTCACTCGCGCGTGTATGTGTTCGGGAAGCGAGAGGAAGCAGAACTAAAAAAGATGCTAAAACTCCAGGTGACGGAGCCACTAACCGCAAACATATAGTGCCTCGAGACCCTTTTCTCTCGATCACTCTTGTGCACACCTATAACACGCAGATGTTTAGTGGTTGTGCCATCTCCACGTAATTGCGTGAAGAAATACAATTCTGAACGATGAAGGTTCATCTCCGATGCTGCGCTTATTCTGCATACATGAACGTGCCTGTTTGAGTTTATCCATACGCTGATCACGTATTACCGATAAAACTTCCATCGCATCGTGCGCGAATGGAGTCTTTATCCTCATTAGTTTCCGGCCCATAAAATTAATGATAGTGCCATCAATAATATTTCGAAGGCATCGCACTGAAACACGATCGTTTTCATAATTGGTTTCTAGTCTGAAGGCTGCTAACTTCGTCGCTATTTCCTCCACCGTACCATTTCAACCCCTACCCTGATACTACTATCACAGTTCAGATAGATCACATGCCTGATACTTCCAGTAGTTCGCGAAATTTTTATCAAAAAATCTTCCGTTTGATCTCATTGGTCGTTAAAAAAGTACCATTATCATCATCATGGATGTTTTAACATGAATGGCTAGGTCAGAGGACAATCCCTCCTTTAACTCACCCGACCACGGGCTTTTTGTGGCGTTTCCTTCAGATAATTTTGTATTTTCAAGTATTAATTCCCCTTGAAACTTCTTCCAACCATTATTCCATCCCATCTCTCCCACACTTGTCCAACAGCCTCCCCTGTATCACCCTTCTGTCCACTCCAGCGTGTCAGTACTATTTAAATACCTCCATCGTCCACTTTATTCAGCCTTTAATTTCTCCCATCGGTTTTCATTCCTCTCGTACCATGACTCCGTACTTTTCATCAATCAACTTTCCTTCCATCCTCCGCATTAGCATCTCAAAAGTCTGCTTTGCCTGCTTTTTGACCTCGCCTAACGGCCGGGGGAACGTGCGAGGTCCCAATTTTTAACTGGGACGAGTGCTACATGCCTGGTGTGGAATCACCCCGTGCCACACACCGTGGTGGTGGCTTGCACGGTACTTCGTAGATGTAGAAAGCCTCCAGCGACGCTCGTATTCTTTCGCTAGTAGAAAGTTTCTGAACTACCCAAAGCCACGCTACGTAATAGTTTTTAACTAATCTGCTTTTTATCTTAGCTTAAAATTTTCCCCATCAAATCCCTCCTTTTCATATGAATTTTTCCTTCGCTAATACGAGTCGTCGCTCAAAATTCTTACTAAATATCTCCTATTACAGAAACTCAGGTTTATAAACAGTTTCATCTGCTCTATCTTATGCCCTCTTATGATGGTGGTAATAATTTACAGCCTTCCTACCTTGGAATAATCTCGTTATCTTTTTATTTTGATGGTGAATATACAATAAACATAGAAATCCGAGAATATTTAACAAAGAAATAGAAACGCAAAATGCTCCCTTGGGAATTTTAATGTTCGATGGTTTGCTGGACTAGGCAAATATCAACAGAAGCACCGCAGAAAGAAGGTCGAGTTACACGACTCCACCCTTGTAGTAATGAAATTCTGGGGTAAAAATAATTCCCCACAACAGAGCTATTTCATTCAGGATACCCAATTAGAGACGGTAGAATCCGTAAAATATCTCGGAGTTAGGCTCAATAATGATATATCGTGGAATAAACAAATTCGGGAAATAACAGGTCAAGCTAATCGTAAATTGGGATTTGTTAAAAGAATTCTAGGCAAGTGCGACGACAAAGTGAGAGAAATAAGCTACTTCTCCCTCGTTAGACCCCATTTAGAATATGCTTCCAGTGTTTGGGATCCTCATGAAACAGGCTTAAAAACAGAGTTAGAACGTGTACAGAGAAGAGCAGCCAGGTACGTGAAAAGCCGTTACGATAATCTTGTAAGTGTTACTGACCTCTTAGAACAACTCGGATGGGAATCACTGTCAGACCGTAGATTGAAAACAAGACTAAATCTATTATGTAAATTCAAGAGTAGTTTATTTTCCGACGAAGTTGATCATATTTTACGACCGCCAACGTACTATGTTAGATTAGATCATAAAAATAAAATAAGAGAGATATACTGTAGAACAGATAGATTTAAAATGTCGTTTTTTCCGCGAGCGATAAGAGACTATAACGGCTGTGTAAGGACTTGGAAATAGATTAGTTGACTGGTAGTGTAGCTTACTAACTTATGTATTTCTTAAAGCATGTTTACGGAGTTTTATGGTGTTTCTTACAGCATGTTTAGCATGTTCTAGCTTCATAGGCAGATTGCCCTCTTAAGTAGCATGTAGAATATTAAGTGTCATCGTACATGTGTGGCGTGCATGTGGGGATTCTCTTGCATGCTGCATGATGGTTTTTAGTTAATGATGGAATTGGTTAGTATCCTTAATATTCATGACCGTGCGGTGTGCATGTGGCGGTCCGCTTGCATGCTGCATTTTGGTGACTTTTCACCCCCTGCCAAACACCCTAGAGGTGGCTCGCAGGGTGATATGTAGATGTAAGTACTTTGGCGCCCTAAAATGATGCTCACATCTCGATTGCCTCTCCCTCGCCTTTACTCTGCACACCCCTATTCATGTTCCCTGAACTTTCGGCAGAGGCGCCTTAGTAACAAAACTACAACACGCACTTTTTAAAAAAGTATTTACTTCTCGGACAGCGCCCTAAAGCTATGGTAAAAAGCGGAAGGCTGAAGGAGAAAAACCATTATAGGATGTAGGTATGGCCGCAATTTATGGGGAGAGAAGTGCAAAAATTAAAAATAGGCATTGTGCATTAATGCTGCCAAGCTATATTTTCATAGCTTTGTTGAAGATCGATGCTTTCGTTCGTCATCCCATGTCAAGTACTCTTTGAGTTAGATGACTGTGAGGTCTTTGTTTGCATTTAAAACACTCAGAATTTCAATTAAACAACTTTCGCTATCAGTTTTAGACCTTTACTTTCGAGGAGATTAACCCAAGAATAGGGTATATGCATATAAGAATAGGGGAATGCATACATTTTAGCATACTTAAGTAATGTACAAGACAGCAAATATCATAAAAAACTCAAATGCAATATATGCGTGAACGACAGGCATCAAGAGCAGCCTTGCAAAATTGAATAATAATTTGGAAAAGTTAAAATTATCCAAAACGGTATTTGAATGGTTTGAGATCACCGTTCAGTATATTTTTTCTGCTCCACATACAGGAAATATGAAAACATGCTAGTTCGCTGTCTTCCATCAAACAAATAAAGACTATTATTTTCGTCAAATTACGAAAAACGAGCCGAACTTCGCACGGAAATACGTCGCATAACTGGCAGATATTCCGTTCCGTGACGTCATCCGCCAGGTTCCCGATGAGGTAGTGCTTCAACGCCGCCAAGCGCGCGTTATTTTTATGCTTATGTATTTTCATAAAACAACGTTGATTTATGATAAAATGCACTTCCTGAAAATTGAAAAATATGTACTCCACGCACAAATAGTCTTTAAAACTATTACATTTTCCTCTAACTACCTAACGTTTTTAATTCTGAACACTATGACTGTTATTGTGAGGAATTCAATTCCAGGTTCCCTAAGTCCCTACCCTAGTCTTCTCGTATCGGCATAATCTTCACTCCAGGGAGGCTGCGCGTTCATCTCTTGCATTCCATCGAGCGTTTAACGGTCGAGTGACGCTGCAGCAGGCCTGACGCCAGTGCAAGTGTTCGGTATTTCCGCATTCGTGGGCTAATGAACGCTGAAAATGATACTGCCTTCCGTGAAGGCCGAAGAAAAATTTGCACTTGCACCAGCAGATATTTAATGACGGTTTATTGCGATATTAATACGTATACGCACTCCTCTCACCAAAACTCAAGTCACATTTAGGCCCGTTTTTATAATCCCTGGTTAAATATTTTCCAGTTATGAAAATCGAAGTTAATACTTTCTCCCATTGATAACGCTAATGCCAACGATCCAACGGTACTATATGACATACAAAACCCGAACTCTTAGTTACTGTTAAGTTTAAGTAAAACCTACCTCTCGTGGTTAACATTAACCCGACATAACAGAACTGAGTATTTGTGTAACATCGAAATGTTTGCCGAGAGGTGGATGAACGCGACCAATTGAACACTTAAAATTTAAAACAAAGTGTAAAAACCAAAAAAAATTAAATTCGCTGGTTTTGGATGCTATATTGGGGAGGCGACCGGCAACTGAGGTAATTTGCGCCATTAAGGTCGTTTGTTTGGCACACACCGGAATTCTGGGAAATGGAATGAGGGTGGGGAGAGACTCTGCTTCGGCATTTGTCTATCCATAACGTAAAGGCGCCAAGGGCATCTTAACCGCTTCCCTGACGCGCCCGAGTATACTCGGGCAAAGTTATGCTGACATGCAGGTGGCCTAATTATCTGAAGTTAAGGGGCAACATTCAGAAATTATTGAATAATTCATTAGTTATTTGGAATAAAAATTTAAGTAAAAAATATTCGCATTTGCCTCCGTTTAATGCTTCTGAATCTGAAATAAAAATTTATGAATTTTATTTTACCATTTTTGTAAAAAAAACCCGTCAGGGAAGTGGTTAAGATTCACGTCCCATCCGACGGCTGGAGTACTGCACTATAAGTGCCCTCCATGCAACAGCCAAGTAGTCAGCGAGATTCTTCCGGAAAAACTTCACCAGAGGGTCAAACCCTGGACCTCGGGGTGGGATGCGAGTATTCTGGCCACCACAATAACTCGATCCCTGATATCAATTCACTTATTTAATACATAGCTCGGAAACATATTTACAACTTTTTAAACTCTAGCTCTTTCTTTTGTTGGTCAGGTGTGTTCGCCGGTTAGAACGCCACCTAATTTGCGCCCTCATCAGTATGTCTCGTGGCTGAATGGAGTTAGTAGTTTTGGCTTGTGATGTTGCATCCTTTACGTTGGATAATGAAATGGAAATTTTCCATTCTTATTTCACACAGCCCGTTTCGATGTTTTCCAACGTCATCTATAGCACAGGACCCCGATGCAAAAGTCGGAGCGCGTTCCGAATACAAGATAATACAGCGAAAACTAGCCATTTCCTAATTCAACACAAAATTAAGTCGCATTTTACTTCATTATCATTTCTGTGCTGGGATGTGGATATTCCGGTGTTTTTTCATAGATACAAAGTGGGCTGCTAAGCTGTTGCAAGGTCTCCGATCTACTAGGCGTTCCGCGCTCCGAAATGCGAAAGCAATCCTGTCGTAGAACAGGGCGGAGAGCTAGTTTCTATACCACCGGTTGCCTCATCCAATTTTCACGATTATGCTGATCGAGCGTTGTTTGAGCAGTCTTTCCCGATGCCAAAGTACGTAGCTGCGAATGGGCGTCAAACATTGCGCAATTTCATTTTAATTCAGATGGTTAACAGGTCGCTGCAGCTGAACATATTTTCCAAATATGTATATCATTTATTTTAGTTCATTTACAGAATTTGCAAAAATATTACTTTGAGCAAACAACCCCACTGATCATCATTGCACATTATTATTCTTATGCTGCGACGAGCTTTGAGGCATATTTCCTGAATACTGACCATCATTTATGTTAACAGTCTGATTCATCATTTATCTCCATCATTACATCATTTATGTTACATCATTACATTACATCATTTATGTTAACAGAAGCTGCAGCATAACAATCTGAAAATTGTTATGCTGCAGCTTCCCACTTCTTCTTTTTGCAAATTCGCGTTAAACCATCGTAGGTCTTCTTTTGAGTGTCTCTCAATTTGCCTAAGATATTCCATCATCTGTCAACCTCGGCAATTCTTCGCATTAATTTCTCCCTACATTACTAACTTCAAGAGGTTCTTCTTCAAGGATGGGTACTGAAAGGCTGCCTCTTCTACTTCATGAAGTTGCCATGATTACTCCCTAACCCTTCGTATTACTTCTTCAGCTGTTCGTTCTTGCCGTCCACTTGATCATCATTTTCCGAGAGCACCATATTTCTATGGCTTTCAATCTTCTCCCTTCTTCTGCTTTCATCATCCTAGCTTCACGGTCATTTTAGAACGTGCTCCATGCATACGTTTTTATTAAGTGCTTCTTTTTTGATGCATTAGCTGCTGCGTGTAGATGTCTTCTAATGAAATTCTTTGCATTGACTATTCTATGAGTATATGAATATATATAAAGATGTGTACAGGTGCTACAGTTGGAACCTTCTCCTAAGAACCTCTTCTCCCAAGAGAAATCAATGATTTTGCTGTGATTATTATATAGAAAGTGACCGACAACTGAAGCCATTTGCGCTATTTTTCACCAATAAGGGACTATGTTGTTAGGAAAGGTTTATTCAGAATTCAGAGCGAGGAGAATGGGTTTAAAGAAACCCAGCGTCGGCGGTAGCCTACTATCAACAGAAGGCGCCAGGGGTAGGCAGAGTATACATACTTGATTGCTATATGGAGAGCACTTCAAGTTAAGTATTCCGTCCGTCGGATGGGACGTTAAGTCCCATCCGACGGACGGAATACTTAACTTGAAGTGCTCTCCATATATCAATCAAGCATGTATCAGGAGACCAATCAAATCTTTCCCGCTTTAAGAATTCGAGCTTTGAAATTGCCGATGTGAGAGAATGCACGTATGTTTAGAAATAAGGTTCAGCTGGGTACTAAGAACGAAGAGCGGGAAGGAATATCCGATGCCACAGCATTGGCGTATTCCCAGTGTCAAGATGACACGCCATTTATTATCCTTGCCCACGCACAGATCTCATCAAGTGTTCTCATGGCAACATCCATGAATAGATTAAAGAAGCCCTGCGTGCTGTGAAAGCAGGTGGCTCTTGCGATTTCTTTTGCAGTTTGGAAATAAGACGCAAAACAAGGCTTACCTAAGGAGTCAGCATCTGCCTATATATTGTTTAAAGGCTACCATGAAGTTTAGAATTTTTTTATGTTTTGAATTTATTATCACCAGCATGCTGTTTCACTGAGTCTCAGTTGTTGCAGTTATTTATTTTAAATAGAGGAGACACTGAGGAAGCATAAGTACGTAATTAGGAGCAAGTTTACCCTGAAATATGTTTTTTCGTCCTGATAAATGAGAAAAATTATGATGTGTTTTTTTAATGATACATATATCCAAATGGTAAATGACTCGTAGGAAGATAATTTTCAAGGTATTATGATTTACCAGTGCCTCACTGAATACTTAAAGCGACCAAAAAATTCAAATCTATTTGATAAATTAAAATTAAAATTGAAATAGTATAAGGTGCATGTGCATTACATGAGTTACAAAAAAATGAAGTGGATTAAAAAAATCCAGAGCCATATTGATATTATTGAATCCGGACGTTGCCTCCTCCACTCTTCATTTGTATCATAGCGGATACGTAATTAGGCATATGCCTGTGTGCCTGTGCGTAGTTTAAAGAGCACAGTGTCTCATGCTAACGAGCGAAGTTTACCTCCCGTTTTGCTACGACATAGGTACTTAGGATAGGTGTATTTTCCTAGTTTCCCAGCGTTAAGTAAGCATTCGAGTGCATGCTAATTCCGAAAACATGTGAGCGTTCATTTTGCACGATTTGGGAAGGCTTTAACTTACATGCGCGTCTAAGACTCGTGAAATCATCGTTTAGTTTATTTCTGTAGATCCTTCTCGCGTATCAGGATTGAAGCCTGGGATAAACTAAGGGATAGGAACAGAGAATTTTTCACTTAAACTTCCTTCGCACTGTGTGTATCAACTATCTATTACTTGATCCATTTCTCCCCGAATGAACACATTAGGGTGGATCGAAAAAAAAAACTTTTTTCGAAAGGCAAAATGCTACCACATTCAAAAGATGCTTCGTTAGGTGTATGGTCAAAAGCAGAAATATCAATGAAATTGTTTAATATCCTACGATTCCGCATCTCGCTTCAAGTTGGAAGACTTTCGCCGAAATTCACGATATTTGTGATGGCTTATGGAGACGGGTCAAATCGTAATGCATATGTTCTGAAGTTAATTGGATTGGATTGTTGGATATTATTTATATTGACATCAGGGGTGTTAGTTGGAAAGATGAAGGGCTTGATAAGTGTCAAAATCGATTAATTTCCGCGTGATTTTCATATGTATCTACATTGCAAATGGCTCCCATGTACTCTGCTTACGCGGGGCACTAGTGTCTCTTGTGTTTAAAGCCATTAGGCGTACACAGAAGGCAAATATTTGACCTTGTGGAGGCAGTAAGGAGGGGCTCCAGTTACCAAATTATATGTTTTCTAATTAGAGTGTACCAATGACTCGGAGCAATTTTTTTCGATCCACTCAATCACACATGACCCTTTATTTAGAAAAGTTGGGGTTTATGCGTACTACGTGCCATGAAATACATCAAAAGACAATACTGGAATATCATTTTTGTTTCAACCACGTAATATTGATCTATTTTCGTTGGCTAGGATTATGCCGCAATGCCGTTGGCGTTTCGGTGCTCGAACGCGCTTTGTCTTCTAATGGCGACAGTTTCGTACCCGTTCCAGGGATCACTTAGATACTGAAGTGGTTTATCAGAAATTGATGAAACACCCCAGAATCCTGGTCCAGAATTGGAATTAGGTACACTAGTTACACAAACTGCTTAGGCTGAAGGCGGATAAAAAGCTTTTAGAAGATAAGTATTGATCAAACCAAAACGACTAAAACATCTCCTGTGCCTCCATTTCGATTTTTTAATAGTATTAATGGCTGTAATAAACTGAAACACATAAAAACTAGCAATAACAATCCATATATTAATCGCAATCAACATTCATATTTGTAGATTTTAGTTTAAGGTCTTCTTTTTCTCTCAATTGTTCCTCTGAAATTCTTCGTTTCTTTCACAAATCAACGGAATGTGAAAGAATTGAGATCCTTTCGCATTATGTTGATGTTTGATGTACCTTCGAAATTCCCTACTTGCTAATGTTCGAGAAGAGAAATCATCTTCATTAATAGCAAAATAAGCTCATGGCTCATAACTTTTATCATTCAATATCTCTTAGGTATTCTCACTTTTTTCGTTCGCTACGCAATAAAATGGAATAATATGTCGAACTATCGTGGTAATAAGGAAGAATATCACCCTTAGTCTACAATAATTGCCTTGAATTCTATCTCAAACTATTATTACCAGAAAACCGAAGGTAGACTGATGTTAGGTGCTTCAACCACACCGTCTGTATATATCGCAATGTGTTACCTGGGAGTCAAATCCTAGCATGAGTAATAACACATATGGCGAGGACGAGACTTGATGCATTTTATGTCTACCACATATTTGGGTTGCCTTTTCTGTTGTTTTATTTGTCCGACTATTACATCCAGGAAAATTATTTCTATCGAGTAATTAGGTATTCTTTCGCGCCGCCTACAAGCATTGGCATCATTCGTTAGATTCTTCCAAGTGACTTTATGCACTATTTTATAGGTCGCTGGTCAAACAGATTACTTGAACTTGGCTTGCGAGGATGTAGACGAGGCATTAATATGCGGTGCGTCGCCCCCTTTCGTTGGATCGAGGGGGTGACTACTATAGTACTCTTCTTGGAGGGAGGAGAGGGAGCATCGATGCGTACGCGATCGGAGTAACATCCAAGTGGGAGGGAGGGAGTGAGGAATTGGCGTTCGGCAGCGAACGAGGCCGCTGACAAAAGGACTCCTCGCGTTCGGCGACGGAGGGGAGAGTGGAGGAGAAACGGCACTGAAGCATCAGCCCGCCCGCAGTAGTGATGTGAGTGCAAGGCACTTCATTATTCCCATTCCGTCGCGCGTCAGGAGTCACCAAACAAGTGCAGCGGGCAGTGCTGTGCAGTTTTAACGAGAGCTCTCCCGGCGAGAGCGGCTCCCAAACATTTTTCGCCCTGCGTATTCCTTGTTGGTGGACCAGTCGGTTTGACCCCTCGCTGTAAGGGAATATACTTTCCACACTTCCTCCATTACTCAGCTTCTTTGTCTGCCTCTGAAACACCAAGGTCGCACACCTCAAGAGTACGCGCATCACAAGTGGGGACCGCTGGTTCAGCGATGTCCCCCCCGAAGTATCTGAACAAAAACAATCTACCAAACGCATTTTGAGCAGCGTGTTACTGGTTAAATTCAAAGGACATGCAATTGGGTTCCAAGAATTTCATTAATTGGTTGATTGATTCTGTGGTTGACCGCGAACTCTGACATTCATAGACATTTCAGGAAGCAGAAAAATCGAGATGATACTTTCGGAGGTAAATTATGAGTATGAATAAAAATGCGCAGTATGTCAAACGCAAAATATGAGAAAAATATACATCTTTCATTCGTTCGAAGGTCTCTCAACCGGCCAGTAGGTAACGATGTGAGAACAAGTTTAAGGGACCTGAGCTCGGAAACCATGAAAAAAGTTGTTTTCATCCGTTGTCAAAGTGGGAATTGTAGACCAGTAACCGAAAAGTATTTTAAATGACAATATCGTTTCGTTTTGTAGGTACTACCCGTATTCCACCACTTGCTGCGGGGATGACGTCCATGTGGTTAAAGCTCTAGATTGGCAAAATACGCACAACCCAACCAAAAAAGACCTATCCGGTACGTGGGGAAGATAGTGAGTAAACATGTTTCTACGATAAAAAAAGCTATTGCTAAGCATTTAAGCGAGTTTGAGCCATGTAATGCATTCAATTGTGATATTTTATGTAATACTACAATGTTTTAATGCCACGCATCTTCCCCAATTGCCTCGGTCGTCGAAATCAGCCAAGAGCAAACGTTGTCCGTACTTTTCTAATCTAGAGCTTTACACAATCAACATATGGTTGATGATCAGCGCCAGTCGAGGAAGCGGCAGCGATGGAGATATCGACGCTAATTATTGCGGTTCAACCCTCGCCGAAATACTTCACGCGCGCATATTACGGGACGGCCTCGGTTGGAAAACAATAGCGACTCATGACTGGGCAGAGGAGAAATTCAGGCACTATAAGAGGAGGCCTCGGGTGATGAGGAAGCGTGCTTAGCCCATGAAGGTCATGGATTCGAAGGCACCGATGCAGCGAAGGAAAATAATATTGTTTCCTCACGAAAGACTCGGGAGGAAATTAAAGAAGGTGGAAAAAAAATATTGTTGGATCGTCTGATGCAATTCCGGCGCGCTTCTTAAGGATTAAGTCACATTTATTCCGCTCAGTTGCACCTCAGGTCTCCAGCTCCCTAGCTGTGGCACGCCAGTCATTATTTTTCAAAGGTAGTATCCACGGATGAGTCTAGAAATGACATAATCGGAATTGACGGATCTAAAGGGACCTTGTAAGAAAATATCCATGGACGAGGCTAACAATAAGAATCAATAGCTGATTACAGGAATCAACTTATGGAAGGGTAGAAGCAGTAAGATTATCCTGCGCAACGAAAGTATCGCACAATAGGAACAATATTAGGAAATCTGAAAAAAACTTAAATGAATTAACGTTTTTGCGGAGAATATCCAAATATGATATTAAGAACAGACAATATGATATCAGACAATGGGATCAATTATATGAAATAAACTGGCTGCATTGAATCATTTATAGCATATCAAAGTAAGGTATTTAGGTTTACTCCCTGACGAAAATAACCTTTTTGACTCTGATAGCTTTTTCTTTGGAATTAGCGACTTGATCTCAGGGGAGCCAAATGTTGCATAATTAGTTGCTTCTGGTTATAGATATTGCGGCGATTTTCTTCACAAAACACGGCTAAACTTTCTCAAGCTAACATAGCCCCATCTTTGTATTTAGCGCTTGACTGAATACCATTCTCGGGCATTTATTCAGTTCCCTTGGATTTGGTTGTAATTTGAATTTTTGCGCTCATTTGAACGGCAAATGTAACTCTGCTCTGAATTAGTGAATCAATCGTTTGTGACTCATCTTTTCATAGTTTCATTTGTCTATGGTGTTTAGTTCTAAGGTTGGTATAAAATAATTTCCTCATTGACTTTATGCTTAATGATATACAATGTCTCTCTCTTGAACTCCCAAAAATCATAATTCCAAATTTATTGTTTTCACGTCTGATGAAATCAAGTATTGTGAACTATACCTACAATGTAGAGTTGCCTCGGAGTAACTTATGGGAAATTTTTCATTTATTAGTGAATATTTTCATTTTTAGCAAAAGGCTTTGTATTTTTGGGAAGCAAGAGAGCATGTAATATTGCCTTGTAAATCAACGCTCGGTGGAATTAAGCGGAGTCTGTGTCGTTAACTCGAGGCAAAAATATGATGAAACGCGTGGCTATCAACTATTTTTTAGCTAAGCACTATGGCAAGATTTTATGCTGCTCGAGTGAAAACAGTGGCAAAGATATCGAATTTGATAAAAATACTAAAATGATGGCAAGTGATTACGGAGGAAGAATTGATGTACCGTGGAAAAAAACTGGTTATTTATGGGGTTATGACTCAAATAATATTTCCGCGCCGTCTTTTATTCGTTCCCCAGTAGAGCTTTCCTTCGAAGTTCTCATAAAATTTGTCATGTCTATGACATTAATGGACATAGATGGGTATTGACCGCATAAATCCTTTCGTCAGCAATTAAGGCGTTTTTTCCCATTAGTCTACAGTGCCAACGCGCAACTCTCTCTCCTTGGATAGCGGTAACCTTGCCCATCATAGACCATCCCGCCGCCTATACATATATCTTCCTCAAGTGGCCATCCCCACTCCTCTCTCTCACGACATTTCCTTCCTCCTCTTTCGCCCCCCCCCCCGCCTTGACGCACCCCAACAAGGACACCCCCCCGGCAACAAGAGGGGCGGACTGGGGGCGCGGCGGATGCCACGGGGGAAAGAGGCGCGTGCCGTGTGTGGTGAAGATCGACCCGCGAGCGGAGTGGGAGGGAGAAGGAGCGACATCTCTCTCCCTAACTGCGATGTATCAAGGAATACTAATGGTGGGGGGGAGGGGGGTAGACGGACCGGGTGTAGAACCCACCCCGGAAACTTGTGTGACATTTCCCCAGAGGGATTGGAGTAGTGGCTCGAGGACTGCCTTCCCATCCTAAGGGCCCGGGTTCAAATCCCGACAATAGCGTAGAATACTTTTAGAGTGGAATACCGATCCCCACTTGGGTGCAGAGTAGAGAGCACAAGTACAGCGCTGAGTCCGTCGGATGGGACGTTAAATTGTTGTCTCCTGGGTGCATTTGATTAAGATCAGGCTAATGCCGACGCCGGGTTTCTCTCCACCCTTTCTCCATTCCCCATGAAACCCTTCCCCTTCCAACCTACCCTATCCTTAATGGAGCATATGACTTAGGTTATCGGTCGCCCCCAAAATAACCAGCCAAACCACCGTTTTCCCGAGTACAAACGAACAACTACTTCCAGACGAGTCCGTAGGTTGCCTGACGTAGGAGGTGAAGTTGCTTTAGGTCGTTTATTTGGAGAGGTGATCGACAACTGATGGCATGTACTTCCTCACGGATGAGTGGATTAGGAAAGAATTTTTTGGAGTGTGGAGGAAGGGAGGACCAAGGAGTCCACAGTTTCACGTCCCGTCCGACGGATGGAGTACCAAGTACCAACTAATGTCTCTAGCAGTGGTCTCCATAGTGCGCCCAAGCATACATATGGGTTCTACTAGAAAATCTCCCTAATTTCTGGAATTCGAAACCGGGCCTCCGGGATAGGAAGCCAACTCTCTGGGCAACAATTCAACCCAATCATCACCTCCGGTTAGGAACAGCAGGGTTGAGAAAAGCGCACAACTAAGAGTGTATGCTCTCACGATGAATAAGTACGCCACCTGTTTTTCAACCAGTTCTCACCTATACCCGTGCCAGTGAGTGGCTGTGCCTTTTACTACATGCGTTCTTCGACTACAAGGGGTCATTGAGATACTCACGGGTATATAAACTTCCGATACTCAAAGCGAGGTTCGCATCTTGATTTTGGAACCTTTTATCCTATTATAATCTTGTTAAAATATAAATTAAAACGTTAAATTTATAGCAATATTAAGTAGATCCCGACTGCTTCAGTCCGAAAGCATACTGCTATTAATCACGCGAAAAATCGTTAAGGTTGGTAAGTATCAACGAACAGTTGCTATTTTTGAATTCTGCAATAAAGCCAACAATTCATACTCCCCTAGCTCTCCATCAGTCAGTAGTTTGATTTGATCGGTTACATAGAGTCTAACGACCCCCAAGGTACTTACAAGCAGGTTTCAATAAGTGTCAATTAATTATGATCGAATACCTACTTGTTTTATCTTTGACATTAATTATTCAAGAAAGTCATACGGTATGTATTTTTCAACGGCCATTAGTCCCATTGGATAGTCTGTGGAATATTATAAAGGAGTGAACTACGGTAATCTCTTGCTAAAAAATCTCTGCCAGACTTGGTCCATTTTAATGGGCAACTTCAAGCAGCCTTGCACCAGGTCTTATTGGTATGAAAAATATTCCAAGGAGCCCTAAGCTAGTAGAGATTCACTCGTTACTTCCTCTTTGATAAAGTCACTTCTTTCATCATCAGTTTTCATGAAATCAGAGGAGGAAATTTGGGATCTTGAAAGGAAAAGAAATATGCATGTTGTCGGCCCACCAGTGCAAAAGTCTATTTACTGTAAAAAGATAAATTTTACTTTCGGAAAAGTGACGCGACTTAAATTTTTCTTTCAAATTGGTGACGCGATATAATGACGTGATCGCATGACGTGAGGTAAATGACGCACCTTGATTGCCTCTTTTCTATCCTGAAATCATCCGTGAGAGATGAGTAAGGCAGGAAAGCCATTTCAATGGAAAATTCACTCAGTAAGACTGCTATGATGAGGACCGACGTATGACCCGAGGGGTATAGGTACTTGATAATGGTACATGATATCAGATAAGTCTTTCTCTAAATCATTATTTTCTACTTTTAAATATAAGTACACCGAGAAGTACAATGTCGTAAATCTTATCTTTGAGCTTCACAAAGTTAAAATATTTTGAAACCGCTAATCTCGAGAGATGATTTGAATCTCATGCTGAAAACCATGTTGGAAAGTGAATAAAAATGTTTGAAAGTTTTCTGCAGTCCTACGTCCTGCTCCTTTTGCTGTCCTCTGACCTCGCTGCTGGTATGCTCTCCCGGAAAAAATGACAAAAGGACATTGGTACTCTAATCCAATAAGGTCAGAGCTAGTAATGCAAACTTCTTAAACGATTGCTTCAAAGTTTGGAATTTAGATTTACACAACAATATCTGTACTCTCATGCAGAGGATATAAAATGAACACCCTGCCGAAACCCTTCGACAAGAATATTTTTACGATTTTCAAAATTAGTGGTTCTAGGCCGATACATATCGAGCGAAGACGAATCTACCGATAATTTACAGAACATACCAGAAGATCCATTAGCATCCCCCACCTTGGTAAGAGACTGAGGTGAGACTATCCTATGGGGAAAATGCCAATCATGGATTTGTCATAAGGAAAAACAGATCAAATTGAACATACCGATTAAAATTAGAAACAAAGTAGTAGCAGCATGTCCGCAAGGCATTGATTGCTTCAAACATTTCGTACGTGACGAAAACAGCATGTATTAATACATAACTACAGATTTTAATAGATGTAAATTATTATAGGTTGCAAGTACCTAACCTCGTCTTCTATACCGCTTGGGGCCGTAATCGCGAATTTCCCTGTTCTGAAAAGCATGTATGGTCAGCATGCCACTTTGAAGTTACCTCGTGAATCGAAGAAATCTATGCTTGGAGTAATGAAGTTAAGATCAACATCCATGTCGAAAGTGATGCTGCTCGATTTGTGCGAATTCTTTTTGAATCTGACTGCACACACCTAAATAGGATGGCTCAGCAAGCAGTGGTTCGACACTCTCAGGAGGATAGGCGCTGTTTTAGGCTCAGCCGAGTACGTGAGGGGAAAGGGGGTCGGAGGTGAGGGTTGCCCAAGCAATCTGGTCACTTGGAGACACTCAAAGAGGCGTGACCTTTCGGATGATTTCGCAATAGGTATTCTTGGAGGGGATAGGATTTTATTTATTACGTCTTTGAGTCGAAGACCAGGCACCGCATCATCCCGGCAAGGGACTTACTTGACTCACACTTGACATTCTATATTACAGCGAAAATCCAGTCGTTATAGTGGCTTTGCTCATTAGAAGATATCATAAAATGACCCAGGTGTACCTACTGTTTGCTTGTTAAGTGATGGGCCCAAATTTTTAAATTCGTACAGATAGGTTTTTGGATCGTTCACCGTGCCTTGGCCAAAAGTGATTCCGGTAGAGGTTCGAGTGATATGAAAAGCATCTTGAAGTAAGAAAATTAGAGCCCGGCTACTCCCATCCATAAAAAATGTTCATTTCCGAAGGAGCATGGAATTGACTGCATGCCTGCTTTCTTAAGTACGAATTACAGAGAATTGTAAATTTCGCCAATGAAAGAGTTCAGTTAAAAGTAAAAGCAAAAACTTCTTCGGAATTTCGGCTTAGGTATTTTATTCAGTCCATCGTCATGCGAAAAGACGGTTTCGCGTAAGTCAAGAAAAAATATTATGAAAGAACGACACGATCGCAAATTAAATAATATTCATTAACGGATGTAACGCGCGATAATTAAAGAATGTGCTCCAGCGTAAACTAATTATTGTCGAGTAATGCTTCCAATGCTCATACTTGTAGACTTCCGATAGACGCATCCCATGTGCGGGAGAGACAGTAAAGAACATGTGCAATTTTTAAAATAATGTTGTTTTTAATGAGGTCTACGCTGGGCATTCATTTGTAATGATCAACTAGGTGCCTGCAAACTTACGGTTCCGTTGGAACTATCAGACGCGAAAATTAAGTTCATAAGAAGTGATAGCCTCAAGGCCTTTTGACTTCTTAAGGATGACGTACTGGTGCCATATTCAGTGCCTCGTGCTCAAATATGAAATTTATTGCTTCAATTAGCTTGGGGCTTGTGCCCGAACTTCCGAGGCTAACAAAAGCTTGACTGCAGTGAAAGCATTCTTTCTACTCGTGATTGCGAATCAGTCTGTGATCCATCGAAATTCTCGCCCCTATTGAGGGCACGGTGCCAACACATTCCAAACTCTCTCTCTCTGAAAGTGACGTAATGTAATATTTAATATGAAGAGGTAGGTCAAGGTCTCTCTGGGAGGTGGTGGTTCGGGGCAAACTGGTCCTAAGGAATTAAAAAAGAATGAAAGACCGTTTGCGGCGGAAGAGGCAGGACAGGGTGGAGATCTATCTATCCGGTGATAACTCTCTAGAAGTATTAGCTGACGACGTGTTTCATGATCATCCCTGTGGAAGACACCGCCATTATTCTATTTTCTTACGTTGCAATTAGTCAATCTGTTTGCCATTTTGACGAGTCCTCAAGGGATGATCTACGCTCAGAGTGAAATGAGTTTGTAATGAATCAACGTCTTTGATCCCTCTCAATATTAATTTTGGAGTGGAGTACTATGCAAAGCCATGTGGCGGAAGAACCCCAAGTGCCACGGCAGATAAGCGATTATTTTCCTAAAAGATGTAGTACTTATAAAATTCTTAGTTGAACGTTTTCTAAGGTATCTTATCATTTAATATCTGCTACTTGCATTCAGGGACAATACGCCGGTAACGATCTGTAAGATTACACATTCAAATTCAATTCGAGTCTTCCGATGCTTGGTTTAGAGGTTTCATAACTTGTTTTCTGAATATCGCATTTCTCGGTTTTAGCTGTGGATTTTAATAGGTTTTTTCCGGATTTAAACCCAGGAAACCTCTGAGTTGCCAAACTTAGTACTCATTGTATTTCCATACAGCCCCACGTTGACAATTAATAAAATTAACAGAATTGATACCATATGCTCGGATTGAAGTGACACTTGTGGCCAGCTTAAAGAAGAAGACTCATTACTTTGAACGGTGTCCGCTACCACCCACTGAAAGTTTTCAAATTATGTCACACTCCCTTTAAGTGGAAAATTGAAATTTGAATCCCAATTTGAAAACTGCTTAGAGAAAGAGTACACTGATATTTTGTATTTTGATCAATGATTCAGAATCGTTAAATCGCTCCGTTCTCCTCTAGCTCTCAGAGCCTTTAAAAACCTTAGAAAATTAATCGTAATTCGTTGTCAGTGAATTATTTAATCGGATTACAGAGGCCTTAGCTAATTATGTAGAAACAGTTTAGGAGCACCGTTGAACATGGTCGTGATTGTGAAATACATACCTAATGAATGATGAAGACTTTCGAAAACGCTACGAAACGCACAACGGATTTTGTTGTAAGAAGTATATACATATACATTTCAAGCATTTTATGCAAGTAAATGACTACCGTCCAAGCTTCTAAAACTTGAAACTAAACTTACGAAGAAAAATAGTTTAGAAAAATAAATTTAATTTATGATAATTCTTTCATTCTTAACTTATGAAAATGCACTCTTGCCTGGTTAAAAAATGGAATAGTTTAGATTGTTTTCTCTACTTTATTTTAAAACTGTCTTTCCTGTGGTGGAAGGGAGACGCTGGTCATAAACTGAAAAATATCCTTAAGATTACTTTGTCAATATCCCCGTAAAGTATATTATCAAATGTATATTTGGCACATTTCAACAGCATGACATATTTCATCTCATAGGAATCAAGCAGAACTAACTTCTTTTGGTAGCTTGCTCCTCTGTTAATCCGAATAATGTGGCTTTGAATCCCGCACTATATATTGGTATTTTCTGGTAAAAGCCTGTTAAAAGTCTACATTAGGTTTAAGAGGGAATATATTCATATTTGAAACCGGACAGAATAAATATTATATACATTAATTTCTTAAGCTCAAACAGTGTGGTCAAATTAATGAACATAACAAACGGAAATAAGAAAACGGGAAGAAAATCTTAAAACCTTTGTTATACGGTGAATTTAACCTTTATCTATTTCCAAAATGTATAATAGCTATACATCAACCTGCGTCGTAGCGTGGCATTCGCCACATTCTCCTCGTCCACATGGACCCCCAACATCCCTCACCCCCGTCCACCTCCGCATTCGTTCGGTTTTATTGCTCCCCACGTGTCCCCGCACCCGGCTCGGCAATATGAACGTCCCCGCATTCACATTACCCTCATTATCTTCATCGCCTGACCCGTAATTTGCATCGTATTCGCGAGTGAAAGCCGAAAATTTAAGCGGTGACATAAGCTTTAGTTCTGAAGCCTATTGTTTAAGCAACTCCGCCAATGACGAACCATGAAAGGAATTTTAGGCATGAAAAAGGAGAGGTGTGTGCATTCAGATATGAGGGCCGAACTCTCACACTCTTTTCGAGGTCAAAATGTTTGTGATGAATCTATAAGTTGATCAAGCATGCCGGATGTTGAGAGGAAATTGCGGGGCCTCAGGAGATGCTCCGATGTTCACGCCTTGAACTTCACGGCTGTGGCATTTTATATATTTGATTCTCTTACGTAAGACTTCATCGATTTTTGGCCGTTCTCGAAGCTTCTATCGAGGTCGTCATTTAAAGGGTTAACCACCGAATTCAAGAGAGGTTTGTACCAATAATATGTGTATTCCCATTTCCAAGTCTCTGCTAGAATTTACAAAAATGAAAATTAGTCTAAATTAAAGTTTAAAAATTAAACAATTGTTTTTATTTTAATTGAACTTATTTTAATAACGATTCAAAGAAGGAAAAAAAACTGCCAGTCAGTGCATGTAATCGTATAAGAGTGTGTTTAACTCTTAAACTTCGATCCTGATTAATTGTCTACGATTTCGCTGACCGTAATACTGCGTAGACATGGGAAATACAGGGGATGGGTTCTTCTCAAATTAAATTTATTCTAGCCTCTTTTGGTATTTCATGTAATACATAATGATTAAAATCACTTTTAATCGAACAAAATTAATTTTGTGAAACTTGAGGAACTGATAATGAAAAATTATGACATATTTTGCTGAAATAAATAAAAATTTCTAAGCTATCAGCTCATCAGATCAGATCTATCTGTGGGATTTAAGATACTCGAGATGTAGTTTGTCGAAAACCTAAATATAAGGTTATTATCCAGTGAGATTAAAATTTGTGGCTAATAATTATCTACGGGTAAAAGTAGAAGAGGTCTTGCAGTAAATTCTTATCTATCTTACGACATAACTTTTAATCCGTATTCAGATTACCTATTGGACTAAATAATTTCGGTCGTTCAGTAACATCAGAATTAGTTACTGAATGCTACCAAATCAAAGCGCCTTAAGAATAAGGACACTTAGGCGCTTTAGCGAAGGATAAAACAGCTTCCTGTTTACGGGACCAAACATTGATTGGTGGTTTAAGAAATCATAGGGGAAATGAGATGTGCTCTCAAGTCAAGTCATAGAGTACTTTGATGGAGGTAGTAGAAAACTTAAGAAAAAACAGACATTTTTGAAAGCAGGAAGGCGAATCGATTCGGAATAGGGAATCGATGAACAGGTCGGAAACTTGAAATATGAAATCTGTAGACAGTCACTTACCCGCTGTGTTTAATCTCTATTAAAGTATTTAATTCATAAATTCCCATTCCCTCCCGTATTCCCTTGGCTTATGCTGAATATGTCTTAAGCACTGATGAATTTCCAGTCTGATGGAGTTGTTTCAGAATTTTTCCTTGCTTCTCGTTTCAATCAATTGGCAAAGATACCTATGTTGAGGGCATGAGACACGAAGTACTGCCTTACACTTGAGCTTAGTTAAAATCTCTTATGAGATAATAAGGCTATTCGATAATTCAAAGTGGTTCTACAGGCACCTATAATAAATCAAGCAAAATTTAAGAAGTTTTCGGAATCAGTGACTGAAATACCATAATAAATGATGATTTCACCAAAGATAAATTTTATTTATTTATTAAAACATACATTGCAAGGAGGCAAATGCCTGGTGGATTTAGCCGTTGCCCTGCGTGATTGACGTGCGAAATGCGACATTATAAAGAAGACTCGAGATCCCGCCGAAAAAGAGATCATGGTTCTCGTATCGCCGGCGGCGTTGCCTTTCCAATGCCAAACCAGTGCGATGAACCTGGCCCCACCTAACGAGGAAGCTGCAAAACTGACCGCATGAATAAAGTGGTGGTCGAGGTTTTCACCGTGAAAACTCTCGATACTCGCACTCCCTTACGTTATGCTACGTTTACTATAAGATGAGTGACATTGCGAGTGAAGATTAGGAGAAAAATATGTCGATTGGGTGCTATCAGGGGTGTCCCGCAGTAAATTCCGAGTGATGCCTCTGGCTACCCCATTTGCCTCCAGATCCACCCTTCACTGAAAGTATTTTGGTGCTGTCTGCCTCGGAAAAAATAACACCGTTCGCGATATTTCCCTTCGTCAATTTTTCTAGACCTCTTGCTCTCTATGTCACACTCTCTTGGGAATCAAAAACCGTAGGAAGTTTGACGTTGATGCATTATTTAGCTGTCTTGAACGAACGGACACACTATCGTCATTAAAATTCTATGACGCAAATTGAATGCAAGCGAATGAATAGATTTATAATAGTCTATTTCCGCCGACATTGTAACTATCAGATCCTTTATTTCATTCAGACCACGGTCACGATCATTAAGGGGGTCAATGTTCACGGATAGAACCATAAAAGTATTATCAAGAATACAAAAAAAAACAAATGACCGGAAGATTTGTGCAGTAAACGCTCAGAGAGTGAGCAGTAATAGGTATGTGAATGTGAAAAGCTTTAGGCAGCGGTTGCTTGTTTATCTTATACGTTTCCTTTAACTGGTTGCCGATTGGAGCCTTCCAAGTTTCAAATAAAAAGGGCAGAAGAGGGAGTGAAGCACTGCGATTAAAATCTAGGAGAGCATGCTATAGAACGTACAAGTAACCCAGCCAGTCAAGCACCCACTCGAAGAAGATAATAACGCAAAAAAACTAAGAAACCCCGACCAATATTGCGACTCCGAGGCGCAGTAGAGTGTGACGAATTGATAATGGAGTCAAAGATTTTTATGACGGTAGAGTGCTTTTCCCCCGATGAGGCGTAGCTCGAGAGAAGAGCCCCGATGCCAAACTTTTCTAATATTTCTAACTCGACGAGAGAACACAGTGAGAGGGAAAGGTCTTGGAAAATATTACGACTGATCGTAAAACATCCCGGCGTGGCATCGCTCGGCGCAGACAGAGAATGAACTCTCTCGCAGTTCTCCGTTGAGCCCACCCACGCCTCTATCATCATCATCATCATCCCCATCTTCACACATGTGCTTCTACTCGCCCATTGAAGATTTTTCCGCGGTGGCGAGGCTGGCAGCCGGGCGGGCGATGGGCCAGCGGCGGCGGCGAGGCTGCAGGCAATCGACCCTCATCAATTTTTCGCTCTCGTGCAAAACACAAGCTGTTCCCTTCTCCTATCTCTGCCGCATGGGGGGCGCGGAATGGCGGAAGGGGAATAGGAGAGGGTTCCCTCTCACCCATCCCCTCCCACAAGGGACAGGAGTTCGATAAACTCTCCCAACCCGTCGGCGAAAATATCGTCAATGAAAGCGGAGGGAGAAAGGATGGGTCGTCTCCTACCTCTCTCCCTCCTTTCGCGCCCTTCATCCTCGTTCGCGTTAAAATGACGGGAACCGGCATTTTCGACCGCTTTCGCCGAATTCAGAGGAAGGAGTTAACGAAAGAGGCAAAACAGCGATCACGATCTCCCTCATTACTCCCTTTCAGCCATCACCCTGTGCACCCTACCGAATAACCGAGGACAGAAGGTAAACCCTTGAAAAATGTTCACGTACCATAAGTTGATAATTGAACATAAATCGAAAATAGAATGGGCGTATGTGAAAACTCTTATTCCTCCTCTTAAAAGAGACCAGAATTATATCACAATCGCCAGAGTTTGTATTCGTTATAGCGATGACATTGCCCGTAGTATCTCTACATCTCTATTCTCTTTTTTCAGCGTTAATTAATAGTGTCTCTAACAGCCATAGTTTTGTGTATCATATAAAACTGAAAAGGATTGTTGTATTATTGGTTGAAAGGTTTCTAATGAGTTGATTATGTTATAGACGTCGCCGTACATCTGTGTTTTGACTTTTTAGCGTCTGATCGGTGGGACCGGATTCAAATTCGATAGGAATCTCGATGGACGAACGCGGTCAAATCCCAGAGAAATGATGTTCTAGGAGTAACATTTTCTTATAAACTACTGCCTAAAGAAAAGTAACTGATCCCATTACTCTTGTGTGAATTTCAACAGCCTCTGGACCTATTATTTGGGAGGCTATCAAATCAACCTGGTAAAAAGATATTTGGTGTATTTTTCTGTACTGTTTTGCAGCATGGAAAACCGTGCATAACCGGGGTGAGGAATCCATTCCGCATTCTTTTATGATTTTCAGAACTGTATTTTGCTGTTGATTTTCCTCCCGTCCTCTCGATCGAACAGTGAACGACCCCATTTTCCCTTTGATCTACTCTTTCCCCGAACCGCTCTCGGAGGTCTCGTCAGTGTGCCGTACCCTTTGCCTGCTCAGAGAGGCGAGTGAAAGGGGAAAAGCGAGGATCTGCGGGGGCGGGGGGGGGGGGGAGGGAGAAAAAAGAGGGTGGTGGCAAGGGAACAGAAAAAAACAAGGACGACCCGAGGACTGTCAGGAAAGCGAACCGCGCAGGCGCGAAATGTGTTACTACGCGACTGGAATGGGGTTGAAAGATGAACGGACCGCGAAAAGGGGGTAATTGGGGGCGATTCTTTAGAGAGGAGTGAGTGAGTGAATGTGAGGGGGGGTCCTGAAGGAAGGGGGTTTTTTCTCTATGTGAAGAAGAGGGGACGGGGTCACACCCACCTGTGGCCCGCGCTCCAGCTGTCGTCTCCTCGGCGTCTAGAGGAACTTCCTCCGCGGAACTGCCACCGTCGTGCCCCGGCGAAGATAGAACGGACGAGTCCGGTACGACACTGACACCACGACCACCGACACACTCCCACCACCACGCCCCTCTCTCTCTCTAGCACACCACGGCACTTCCTCTCCTCTTGGCTTCCCAAAACGACGACACGGACGAGGCAGCTAAAGCGAGGAACAAGGCGGCGGCGGTGTCGACTTGTTAGTCTTGGGAGCCTCGCTCGAACGGCAGCCTACGTTCGTCCCTCTCTCCAAGCGCGTTCGCCTTCCTCCGCGCCCCGCTTCAAGTCGACTGTCTCTTCCTTCCCGTCCGCTCCGTCTCTTACTCGCTCACTCTCCGCCTACCGAGCTTCCGTGGCAAAACGCTGGTCAGGTGACCCCTTCTCCTCTCCTCCTCCTTCCCCCATTTCCCTCCTACCCACCCCCTCCTCTCTCTCTCTTTCCCTCAAATGCTGCTTCTTCCCACTCCACCACTCCCACCTCCCTCAGTTCCTCGAACACCCCCTCAACACACCCTCTTAACCCCCCCATGCATACTCATATAGCCCCTTATTCATTTCCTCTCCTCCCCCAACCCTCAAACCCCATCAACCTTTGAAGATTCACATCGCCTCACAGATAAACACAAACCGAACACCTACAAAAATTCGCAACGCTTCACGTGGGGTGAGTACAACGCTGCAAACATTTTAACTGACCATTGCTGGTACAAAATCTCAGTGGTACCGAGTCCTCTCTTCAATGGTGAAGTAATGCAAGCTCAAGGGCAGCGTCCAAATACCTACTCCGATAGGGCTCGTTTGGGACGGGAAGGGCCTTCTTGAGCTCGTCCAAATAAGACCAAACTGCGAGATTTTCAAGGTATAATATCCCTCTGATAAACTAAGAGCTCCACATGGAAATGATTGACCCTTTGGCCCTGATAGATGTGCCAATTTTGCACGCCGCTGTTGGTCTTTGTGCTCGGTGACCTCTATCCTCTCGGATCAAACTGGCCGATTTGAGGCGTAGATTGGTAATGCAAGGACGAGAGAGTGATGTTCCGCTGTTTTCTGGTCGATGGGAGACTAGTCCACGCATATAGTTCTCTCGGTTAATGGTGAACAAGTTTTGAGTCAATTGTAGGCTGTGTTACTCTGTAGAGTTCGCTCATTAGGAGGATAAAGAATTTTTAGCAACAAATTCAGAACATGAGATACCTGATAATGGTGCAATGACATTGAAATCTAGGTCGTAATTGATGTTTTACTTATTCGTGGAAAATTGCTCATGGTTTATACATTCATCGAATTCTAAGTAATTTTCCTCACTGTTAAATAGTTGGCACCTGACCGGTTTCGATGTTTTACATTATTATCAAAGTAGTAACTTTGATTAGGAGGTAGGAAATAACTCTTACGAGTGGTTTAACTAATAGTAGGTGGTATTTCTACCTTTGATAATGATCTAAGACATCGAAACCGACTTGGTACATATAATAAATAAGTGAGAAATATGATTAAGTTTTATTCATAATTGTTGTTTTCAAGTTTAGTTTAAACACTAGTTCTTGAATTATGTGGCTTAAATATCCTGGAGTCTGATATGTAAGAGATACTTGTAGCACGGAGTGAGAGAAAGAGAGACGTTCTTCCCTGTGCATGCGGTGTGCAGCATCATCCACGTTCCTCCAGCCCCGGACTTCCGTCCGACGAATCACAGCCTTCGGTCTCCTCCATCCCCTCCCCAATCAAACAAGGAATTCCTTTCATTCTCTCTCTCTCTCTCTTTATATCTCTTCCCGTTCACCAGGATGGTCGGCTCTCACGGAGATCCGACCTTTACCCCTCTCGCTCTCTCCTCCTCGCACCTCTGTTCGTCCTTGCCTCTCCTCTTTCACCCTCCTTCTTCCCCCCTTTCCTTTCCCTCACATCATCCCCCTCACTTTCTTCCCTGCTACTCTCCCCTTTCCACTTTCACTGCTCGTATGCACCCCTCCGAACCTTGAGTCGTTGCTGTGGCGCCCGAGGTGGCCACATTCGATCCGCTGGACACACATCGTTGCGGCGCGTGACGTAATGGGTCGGTGATGATGCGGTCATCTCTCGGGGGGGAAGGTAGTCAGGCGGGGGTGGAGAGGGAGGATTGAGAGTGGCGGAGGGGGGTTGATTTTCACCCCTCCCTTGAACCCCTGCCTCTCCTCCCCCTCCCTTTCACCGCGGTCTCGTGTTCCGAAAATTTGGTAAAGTTGATGTCAAAAAGTCCCTTGCCTATTAGCTTCACCAAGGAAAAAAGCTTATACACTCTTTGAATCAACAGGAGGCCACGTTCGCGTGAGAAGCATGATGACTCCTCATGATTGAGTAGTCCTCAATTATAGAGGAGGTGTTGCGGCTGTGTTTCACTGATGAAATGTTGTATGCAAGAGGGTTTTTAATAAAGTTAGACGTAAAATTCCTGTTTGTAAAATATTTGGTTCCCTTCTTTCGATTTATTTATTCCGCTTGATATAGACCAGGGCCCTCCAACAGATTTTCCTTGTTTACTCGCTCGAAGCTTCTTCAGTGGTGACGAAAGTTGACTTCAGAAAAAGACAAGGGGAGAGAGAGAGAGAATTAGAATCGCATTAGTCCTTCCGTTATTCGAACCTGCGATCAGATAATTTACCGGGGGTGTATGATCACACTCCGCTGCACGCGTAATATAGCTTTCTCTAAGAGAAGTTATCATACCTGCCGCCATACCTTTGATTGGAATTTGAGATACGGAGAAATGTTGGGCAACAAGTTTGAACTTATTTGGAGTGTTTCCAAAAAAAGGGAGAAGAATGGAGAGGCGTATTCATTCCAACCGCAATGTAACTCACTGAAATATTTTTACGTACAAATATTTATTTTAGTTCCATATGCGTAGGTGCTAGTTCTGGTCGCAGGACGTCATTGTCAGATGAAGACGCCTGTATGAAGTTCAATTTCGCGCGTGGTAGCGGCGCCCGGCATCATTTTTAGTGGTGTCGGGTTTTCGTGGTGGCTGGAGCCCTGGCTTCCTATCTCCGAGGGTTCAGGTTAGAACCCTGGTAGTGTCGGAAATTCCGCGTGAAATGAAATTCCTTTCTTGGATGTTGCGTAGAGAGCACTTAAATTGTGGTGTAGTTGTAGCAAAATTTGGTGTCAGTAGCACAGAAGACCCTTTTCAGTGAAAGAGTCCATTTATTACGAACTACTTCCGCACCTGGGGAGCAAGGTAGTCTCCGCCTTTGAATACCAGTGTTAACAAGGTCGCAGACCTTCGTTGCTAGCTTCAAAAATGCTCAGGCTGTTTTCCGGATCAACTTAAATGCTCTCTATGGCTCCGAATCCAGTTATATAAACAGGCGTCTCCGATGGGTTGCGAACACTATCAGCGTTCTTTCATCCAGGGGTTTATCATGATTCTCCATAACGCGCGTGCTCGCGTTATTGTCATTTTTCAATTATGTTCATGAGAGCAAAAACTTCGTGATAATTCTTTAAAATTTGTCTCGTCCTTTAAATCCCTAGTTTCAATTGTTGCAGTGCGTTCTCAGAACTGTATCCGTGAAAATTTTCTTTCTACATTGGTTTGCCATTTTTGAGTAAAGATAACGACAGCGAGAAGGAGGGAACCGTGATCCCACCTCAGCATTGCTTGGATCGTAAGCACTATCGTGAAACGCGTTGCTAACACTTTCCTGTCCTCTAGAGTTATTTGCAGTTTTGTTTGCAGCATTGCATGTCATGTGCTCTCCTCTCCCCTCCATTGCCAATCTCTTCCACATCCACTTTTCCCTCATTGACGTCGCGTATTGCGCAGGCCAATGCCATCAAGTTTCGCTACTAATGTTCTCTATCTGTCGGATGCGCGTTAAACTACGGACCCGTTGGCGCCTTAGGTTAGGCTAATGCCGATACCGGGTTTCTTTACACCCTTCTTCATTCTTCAAATAATCTTGCTCTTAACAACCTACCCACCTATCCTTATTGTGTCAAAAATTGAGGCTTTTCACAGACGCGGTTGCAATAATTTACAAATATCCAGAATTCATTAATGTACATTGTACACCAAATGTCTTCCTGAATGTTATAAGAATATTCGAAGTGAGAGATTATGTCTTTGTATTCCTTTCGTCGCTAGATGTATTTTATCGTTAATTTCGAACAAAATATATTTCGGACATCTTGCGTTCACCTAGGTATCTTAATTTAAAACAAAATGGTATTTGCATGTTGAGAATCGTATTTATTACATGAACATATTATTCTATTTGTATGTATTAATATATAATACGAGATGCTTCTCTACCGAACTTACTATCCATATCTACCATCTTATTCCTGATATTTTGAAGCATAAACCCATTGGTCGAGACACTACAAGAACATTTAAGCTTCAAAATAAATTATTGACATTTTTGGCCTTAATTGTCAGTTATCTCCCCGAGTGGTAAACCAACCAATTATTCATTAAGGGTGAATGGCGGGAGTTCATGACCACTTGAATTTTGAACCGTGCCATCTTGGATCACCGCACCACCTGTCTACGCAACCGATTCTGTCGTCACCTAGAGCACAAAATATAACAATAAAATAATAATAAAAAAATTGTCGTCTCGCATGTTGAGAGGAGCGTCACTTGGAAGGCTTTTGTTTTATGCTCTCCTGAGTCGCGTCTAAAAATATTTTTCGCCTGATCGTTCAAATGGTTGAGAGGGCTTTGTTTGCTCATTGAATGCGTCATTCTTGCCGGTGATTCTAGGAATGTATTGTGGTTCTAAGTTCGTTCTTGAGTAACCACATATTATTGTTTGGCAGTTTAGTCATGAAACAACAGCACGAGGAAGTTATGAGTTGAGTAGAAGTGCCGTGTTTCCCAGCTGGCTTATCATGCTTTCTTCGGTGCTCTAAAATTAGCTGATACATATTAATTCAATGATTCATTGAAAAACCTATTATTTCGTGAAAAAAATCCTTAAATAAAAGATAGGCAAACAGAAATATTTGTTGTTGAAATGTTCGTCTCTTTCTTTCTTATCTCCTTTCGTATATTACCGCAACAAATGATTTGTGATGTTTTTCCTTGTGAAGTGCAGTGTGTTGCATAATATATTGAAATTCATGGATCCACGTTTGAACTGCTTATCCTTGGAATGACTGGTAAAATATTATTTGCAGTGGACGATGTGAATGGTATAAAATGAGAAAGAATACTTGGAGATATTGATGCTGGTGGCTTGTAATTCGTGAAGGAGAGTACACTGTAAGGTTTTCTTCGCAAAGCTATCTGATTTTTCTATGCATTACCCAATTTAAACTTTTCATCTTTTCCCTACCCTCCCACACCACAATGTTACTAGAGAAAAAATCATCCACCTTGGCTGGATCTTCATCATCCATCTTGTTCCATATCGCGCCGAGTGCTTAAGCCAGTTAAGTTTCAAATGCTTCATTATACCATGTGGATTATTTTGGGCCTAAAGCAGCTAGATATTTCCCGACTACCGGGCATACTATGACCAAGGGGCAGTCGAATCGTGCGCATTGCGCTACTGTCCACGAGGTTATAGCCAAACTTTGAACGCTATGGTGTTCGCTTTTGAGTACACCGCGAATCAGCCGCGATGTTACTTACGGCGTCTCTCGCAAGTGCCGAAATTCCATTAGAGAAAGATAAATATTTAATTTTCCAAAAATTAATTATATATTTTTCCAAACATTTTACGATAATTCCATTAAAAGATAACCTGTTTTTTCCTCTGTGATATTTTCGCACTCATGTGCACTTGCGAGTGACACCGTTAGGGTAATACCGCGGCCATTTCGCGGTGTGCTCAAAATCTGTTCTTTCGTAACATTTCTATTCTTCTCCTCTTTCACCTGCGCTTATGCAACATTCTTCCTTTTATTTCCTTCTGCATGTTGTCACCTTTCAGTATGTCCTCCATTCCACTTTTTCTGCCTCATCCAAATTTTTACATCTTCCTTCTTCCCTCTCCAGTCGCATCCAACATTCTTTCACCATTTTCCTCTCCACCCAACTTACCCTTTCCATCGTTCACCATAAATATTTGTATGTGTATTTTTTCTTTTTAATTGTACACCGTTTGTCAGAGTTTTATAGCAACATTCGCATCCAAATCATCTGCTCTGATTTATACTGACAATGTTTCGTAAATAAAAAAGGTATACTTATAACACCTAAGATAAAAATGAGTAGCTTTTGTTCGACCTGAGTACATTTTCTGCACTCAGTAGCGGGCTTGGCCTTGTGGTTATTTATGATCGCTTTTGAAACAGTTCCAGGCTGTCATCATCGAAGTAATAATTTGTGAATCACGATTCTGGAGAGTTGAATGACGCGTGCTTTGGTGGGATTTCACCTTGCAGTTGGAAGAATGTAAATGAGTAATTGTATTGAATCACAGCTGCGCATTTGAACAATTACTGCATTGGTTATGTTATAGAAAATATTTCCGTAATGAAGATTTTCGCCATAATAGAAATTACCTCGGTTCTTCACTGTTGGCGTCAGTTGTGTCTCGTGGACAGTGAAAAAGATAAATCGCGCTGTGAACTCATTTTTCGTGGAAATGGCACAGCGACAATACAACATTGATTCTGGTGGCGCGATTATCTCCCGTTACCTACTTAGTTCAGCGACGAGGACGTCACCCTCCTTGTCACCCGGATATGTCCAGTAATATTTGGTTTCGGTTATAAACTCGGGTGAAGAATTTAAGTGCGCCCTCTCCCGTGATAAGCTTCATTTTGTGCGAAGCTTTGATAATAGAAAAATATTTAGGCAGCAAATCGGTTCCGGAGATATTTAATTAAAATTTCATTGCTGCCCAGTAAATATTCATTTTACGACTTTGTTATCGCTCGTTTTTGTGAACTCTGCCATCACAAATGTAAGTCGTGACGTGTGATTATAACGTTTTCAGCGAGGAAGCGACAAAATATGGGTGCCTAGAATTCTGGCCATGGTTAACTTGAGAAAGTTATGGCTGGTGTTTATGTTTTTATTCTTATTAAAAACTGTGGTTATTCAGCTAAAAAATAAGCACATTATCTCATCGGCTAAATGAACCCGTTTTAAATGAACGAATCCATTTGGATAGCAGGCTCGGACGCAAAGACATCCTCCATTTTGATCATTTCTTATCAACTATTAAAATGGGAAGGAAGCCATCGCAAGGAAGTCCAAGGCCTTGCCCCGTCTCTCATTGTTGACATTTTGTGTATTACAGTATTAGCGTTTTAACAAGATGTGTTTTTAGACTCATTGAATTAATTAAGTCAACAAGATCAGCACGTATTCACTTAATTCTTGCTCCTAGAGTGAATGCAATTTACTGTGTTGTTTCGAAGTTTTGTATGTAAGTTTACATTTGTGTAGTAGCTCCCTCGAGTATTTTTCCTGATAATCTTAAAATAAATTACTAATGAGCACGTCTGATTGACCGTATAAAATACTGTTTTAAATTTAAACCATCTCCAGAAATGTTTTATATTTTGCTCTCCGTTATCAGGCTTTGATTAAGTTCAGTTCTTATTCTAGAAAATACTTATATTTATTAACATTGGGACGCTTAGATTTGGTACTTTACCTGGTTTGCCAGAAGTAAGATTATTCTCAAGGACGAATTTGTCCTTTTGGGGATCTCTGGGGCCGTTATTTTGCACGTTTCTGAGAGAAATAATTTGCTTGAATTCAGTGGAATTACCTACCGCGAACATCGAGAAACATTTTTGGATATTTTCATATCTTTATTGATGTGAAATTCTCAGAGATTATGATCAGACATATGCGAACTAAAATGAAGTCAAATTTAGCTATGCGACAGATAATAATCATGAAGAGTTTAGAGGCCGTTCAAAAACTTGAACTTCAAAAAGTGTTTCTGCAAACGCTAAAATGAGGAAGTGATTTCATGGTGTTTTGCTATTTCTTGTGAAACAGTGTCGCTTTAGTAACCGGAGTGATAGCTTTCAAAATATCATTTCCGGCCATAAAGATATCTCCTCTCGTTACCCATACCATCATTGATGACGAAAAGCTCAAGCTCTGTTTTGTAAGTCTATTTCAAACATTGAGTTTTATTTGGATGATAAAATTATTTATCGAAATCGACCGTCTTGTTCAACTGAAGCGTGTCTTTTTTTCATTTCTCTCCTTTTATTGCTTAGCCTTTCTTATGTTACGTATGAAGTTATTCTCTGTATACTTACAGCCTTAATAAACTGGTGGAGTGTGAAAAAAATGAGCTTTTTTAAGACACTTTCTTCTTACTCTCTCATAAGGGAAAATTCAACAAGAAATTATCTTGTAAGCAATTTTTACCTTGTTTACGCTGCTCATTTTAAAATTTATTCCGAATTCCAAGGTCACAAATTTTATTTGAATTAGAATTCGCTTTGTAATGGTCTTAAGAACCTGAGTTGTCTATAAGTTTAGCACTTAAATCCAGTTCGTACGCGGCGATAGTAAAGGTGGGGTTTTATTATTTTTTAACCCTGTAGTTAATTTTTTCAGCTCATTTTTTTCTTGCTGGACTAGTCTCGTACATATCACGATCAAGCGCTAACCCAAAGAGAACGGCTTCGAGTTTCTCCTGGGTCTGAGTGTCATTTCCCCCGGTGGGTTAGTACTTGTGGAACTTGATACAAAAAGAAGACCCTGTTATCACAGGGGTACCTATGAGCCTCCGAAAAGGTCTGGCGGGGAATAAATCATGAGAAATTTGGAAATTTGAATGTCACACAGAGGAAAATGATATAAATGAAGGTCAGAGAGGCTGTATTTTCCTCAGTCGCTTGCCTGAGACTTTTATCTTCCTTTTATTTACGTCTTCTCGTCCATTCTTTTACTTGCCGCGGAAAATACTATCTCTAGGCTTTGCGGTTTTTTTCCCTTATATTTTCACATAATCTAGTTGCGTGGTCTGTGTTCTCCCCCTTTAACTATGTACTTAGGCTACTTCTCCCCAATTTTTTCACGTGCGACAAAAATATTTTCTCCTGCGTTTCTGACATAATATTTTAATTTTTTGCTCTTTTCTCTATTTTGTACTTTTAACATTGCTCTTTCACCATATTGTGATGATATTTTAACTCTATTTTTAATGTGAACACAAACCCGCCTTAACATTTTTCGATAAAGTTTGATTTACTGATATGCATTATACATATGCTAATGCCATTTACGGTTGATTTTTGCTATTTAACTTGGCATTTTTTCGAGAATTACTTCTAGAAGAGTGATTTTTCAATTATTCAAATGCATTACTAATAATTATTGTGATGCCTCCTATATTTTTTTAACCCCAGCACAAGTTCCCATAACTTTTCACAGAATTTAAATTCTAAACTAATGACAAGCTGAGTAAACTCTTCTCAGGCTCTCCACCGGTTTAAACTGCTCATCATTGCCGACGTTTCGGCGTTTCTATCTCTCTCTCGATTATGTGGGACGACACAAAACTTCTTTGGCGTACAGAAAATTTTTGGGATCGACTAACTAAAGAAGCCATTGAGATTCGGATGGATGATAAAAATTTCAGTCGCGATTCCGGATATAACATCAGCAATGCTTGGAATCCGATTTTCAAAATAATTAAGATCGCAAGAACTAAGCCTCCGCTGATTAACGGTTTCCGGAATCAACAATCGGCCTCCAACCAATCAAAAATGACCTAGCCTTAGTATATATCTGGCTGAAATTTAAGATTTGCGACATTCTTGCCTTGAGAATGAGTGACGAGTAATCTCTCGAAACGTCGGCAGTTTAAACCAGCGGAGAGCCCCAGAAGAGTTTACTCATATTATTCGCCAGGAAAGTGTTAGATCCTTTTTGTTTATTGACAAGCTATTTCACAAGTTCGCCGCGGTGTAGACTGGTTGGCACGTCTTCTCTTGGCCTGTCCATGTAAACCTTCTGCCTCGGATTCTTTGATGCACTTGGCTCCGTAAATCAGAGGGTACAAGACGCCCGCATGTGCCAGCGCTTCAGCTGATATTCGTTATGGCGGCCATAAATTTTGGTCTCGCTTAACGAAGCACTTAAGCTGTCCGCTGAGCGTTATTTTGGCATTGAAAGATACGGCATGGCAGAATTTGAGTCTATTTAGAGAAAACTTGGACCATTGAAAGTGCTACGGATTTAATTTGATCATCGTGCTCTCTATTTTGCGCATTTCAGACTGCAGTGCGAAATAATGTTGAAGCTCTTCGCCAAGGATTTTAGCCAGGATTTTAAATTGGGACCTCGAAAAAGGAATGAATGAATCCGTTGAGTCAATTCGTGGATAGCTTCAGCTAGAACATTTAAGCCCATGCAATAATTTCGGAAGGGAGAACTCGTCTTGGAGTTTGAAGCATGCCTATCAGTGTCGATACGCAATTTAAAATCCATATCGATTGCCACGTTTTTATACGTTCGGAGAAAAGTTTGTGACACTTACTGGAAAGTTAACTTTTCCGCAAAATTAGAGTGATTAATGAATTAGAATAGGATCTAGTTAGAACTAGATCGAGTAAGTGAAGGAGGCTATAATCAACTAGATAGAACTAATATTAGGAAGCCCGAATAGAAACCTTAAGATAGTGAGTAGCTTGATATGGAGTATAACTATATATTTTGAAGTAACATGTGGAATTAGAAGAGATTGAAACAAGTGGTATTAGAAGAGATTGGAGGCATTTGAGATGCGCTCAAGGAGGATGGAAAGAGCACCGTAGACAGAATGGAAGAAAAGCGATGAATTGTTTGGAATAGCATGGGATGAAAGAGAGTAGCTTGAAGAAAACATTTATGGGATGTAGTATTAACAAGTAATTAGAGGCGATGGGAAACTCAAAGCCGTTTTCGACTGTAGAGTGAGCCCGACCGCAGCCCGCAGGATGTGTACTGAACAGAGAGAAATAGTGTGGGGAAAGTAACTTTCGACAGTGAAATAATAGAACAACTATGGGACATTAATGGCCCATCCAGCCCTACCAATGTCGTTTGAGTACCAATTAGTGATAATAATAAAATGATTTATCCATAGATAGGGGTCATTCAAATATTGCGCAAGATTTTTTTGCACGGGAGGGGGGTCGGGCTATTCTTACATTACTTTACGTAGTCCAAATCATCCAGTCATAGTAGGGGTCCAAAATCATCTTTTATAAAATTTTAATTACATATGACATCGTATTTGTGTCACTTTCTGAATTATCGTAGAACTCAAACGATTAGTTTTTTTGGGGCTGTAAACAGCGCGGAGTTTCCGTCCCAGTTGTCTCCGAGGCGTAATATTAATACATTTACGTGGCGAGCGCGAATAATATCCAATAATAATAATGAGCGTAATGTCAGCATATCTTGAGTTAGCATACTCCCAATTCTTAAAAAGTTCGGCAGTAAACACTGATACAGTATGTTTATTTTACAGAATCATCCCAGGATCAAATTCTACCAGTAGTATGGGTTGATCAGCGCACTCCCGGCTGCCACATTGTTTCATGTTGGCAGACAGTAATCATTTGTTCCATCGCCGCTCATCTCAAGCAAAAAAATTAAATATCTTCTGCTCACAAAGTATTCCCGTAGGTAGCCGAAATTTCACACATCTTCGTTCATCGATAGTTTCTTTAAGCATACTTCCAAAAATCTATGACCAATTACGTAAGACAGGGCGGGAAGAGGGTGGGTTTCATGAAATCTAACGTTTTGTTTAACGGGGAAGGGGGAATTAAAAATTGGGCAAAACCGCCTTGCGTAATACTTGAACGACCCCATAGAAGAAGGATTCCTATTGTCTTCCGAATTCGGTATCTAATATAACGAATGATGTGTTGATAGAAAAATGAAAAGGTGTTAAAAAATCGAATTCGTCTCTGTGTAATCACTAATTGGTCAATGGTCAGCTCAGTGAAGTCATCAGCAGCTAATTTAAAAGTAAAATTAAGAAAAAGAAGTGCCTTTACTTTTAAATGAGCCGGCTCCCTCTATGGTGGTGCTCCGGCATGGATCAATGACACCTTCGCTGACGTAACCTACTTAGTCTGCTACTCGCATCTGCGAAGTCTACTGATGCAACCTTGTTTCATCACGGTCTCCTGATAAAAATTCCGGCAGTTGGATTATCTCCCTCCTTTCCAGTTCCCCATGGATTTTTCTAGTTACCCAAGGATTTTCTATTTGCTAAAGGCCAAATATTATTGTAGGAATGCCTTCTCTCTTTTCAACTCTTCTCATTGGTCTCAGTCCTCAGAAATCACTCTAGTGGCTTCGTCATCTACCAAAAGTCTAGCTGCGGACCTTTTAGTACGTCTAGGATTTATGCTAGGAAGATTCTTCAGAGGTGAAGGCAGTACTTAAAAGGTAATCAGCAATGCCATAATATTCTTTCTACCCAAGAAAAGCTTACAAAACCCTGTAAGTGTTTTCCGTAAATTTTCGTATTTCTCCTTGTCATGTTTTACTCTGCTCCTGATGTATACCCTTTAGTTCCGTAAGAGGTCGATTGAGCAAACCGTTTATAGAATATTCCGTATCAGTGAAATGTGTTGACCTCTGGTGACGATTGTGACCGTTTTACTCCCATTGACAGTTTCTCCTTCGGCTTTCCCTCTAATGGAAGCTCATGCCATCACTGGTATGCGCTTTTTTCTTATGCTTATACTTCTACTGCGTCCATGCGTGCAGTCGTCCGCGGTTGACAGTTTGGTAACACAATGGCCTGACATTCCTTAAATCTTGGGTTCGAATCCCACCTCTTGCACCGTTGTTGTATTTGTCTCAGAATTATGATCTTCCCTTAGACGGTAAGACCTTTGCCGTTGGAGCAACTAAAAACTCAAGTCCATGGCTGCTGCTCAGTCGACCGTCGTGTCATCCTCAAAGTGGTCCAATGGTATTGACCAGTCGAGATGAGCCTCAACCTTCCCTATTTGGCCGACATCTTAGATTTTTTTCTTCCTTTTCATTCTCCGTTTTCGTACCGTATTTCCCCCACTGTAAGTTAGCCTACCACCACACACATATATCTTATAGCTATTACGTACATCGCTTTTATTATACCTTAAGGTAGATCGAGCGAGATATTACTTCATATAGAATTTGGTGAATATGACCATATTTTAAAGAAAAGCTCTCATATTTCCTATGCTATCAGAATACTAACCCCTTGCCGAGCTACTTTCCGAGTAATTTGCCAAAAATATAAGCTTTTTTGCTCCCAAGGGGCTGTGCGCCCCTGAGGGAGAATATTGAAAAAAAATAGGAATTTAGAAGGTCTAGATTTCGTCAAAAATCAACTTTGTGTAGTTTGTTTGTTTTATCAACTATTTATAAAATATAATTAATCAAAAGCGTACGGGGTGAAAAAATGAGCCCAGAGACTTATGTTGATATATTTATTTAATTACTGAGAATATTGGACATATATAACTACATTTTTGCGTCATAAGTACTATAATATTGACTTCACACTTACAGACGCTGAAATAAAAGTAATAAAATTCGAATATGGCCTCCATTATGATTAGGGAAATATCTCGCTTGTACTACCTAAGGACTTCTTATCACGCCTGCCCTTCCGTATGACTTACCGAAAATTCTGTAAAAAGGCCAAAGGCATAGGTTTCCGTGTACATTTTTTCGCAGTCATAGTGCAGCGTTCAAGTATCAAATAAGTATTGAAAGTTCAAGTATCGGCGTGAAGATTATAATCCCTCCGCCCTAACATATCGAGGCCCTGCTATGGTGGATGCAACCAGCCATCACTCAGAAGATCCAGCGATGGTGAGCCCCGCTCTCTTTACTCTCATACCTTCATTCCCGTTCTTTGTTTTCCTCCTCATATGTCCCCTTTAATTTTCTTAAAAGTGGTATTTTTCACAATAAAAGAAATTGTCAATCTTAATTATCGACACTTGAGCTTTATTAAACTTACACAGGTTTCGATGTGTTACCATCATTTTCGAGGGTAACCGATATTTTCACCTTGAAAATGATCGTTATACGTCGAAATCTGGGTCAATTAAATAAAACTTAGGTGTAGATACATAGAATTGAAAATTTCTTTTCACGTAAAAATGAAAAAAAATCCTCAAAGTTTAGTCTGAAACAAATTATTTTATAGGAGTCATTAGGGGAGACGACCAAAAACAGAGGTAATCTGACGCCATTGAGGGTAGGAATATTTGGGGGACGGGAGTGTTTAAGAGAACTCCGTAGACGGAATTAGCCTTCACTTTACGCAATGCGCTAAGGGGTGTACAGATTAAGCTGGTTGGAAAGATTTTTGTTTATGAGCAGATTTGCGTGAAAACTTATGATTCTCATTAGTGGCGTCTATAGATAAAAGTGAAAAAAATTGAATCATACCGATTTGGTTTTTTGGCAATTAAAGTCTATTTTAACACGTAGCCTTATAGTAGGTAGTACATGGCATATATTTCTCCACTACCGGTATTCGAACCAAGACCCTCATTATTAGAAGGCAGTGATCTAACCACCGCACCAACCCCGATCCCTCTTTTTTGTCGCCGTTGCCCAAAAACTATAAGTGATAACAATTTCAGTGATTACAACCGTAGGCTTTGCGAGTAGAGTTATCCTAAAGGGATATTTTTATGTATGTATTCCACAATCCTGAAAATAGCTCTACTGGCCAATTGCATCGGCTGTTTCCACAAGTAATAACGGACGAACACAAACACCCAAGTCCTGAGTAGTGAATAATCCACCCAGGCAAGACTTGAACCCGCGACCCTCGGATTAGCAGGCGAGGACTTATGTCGGCCCCGTCGCCACCGGGGCGAACGCATTAAAATGAAGTTATTTAAAGCATGCTCGTGTTTATTATTACGACGATTACGACAGTTAAACGCGGGGGGGAGGCAAATATACGCAATCGCTTTAAAAATATTCCCTGAATTGAGCATCCTGGTATTGACAGAATCAATACAAACTTTGTAACTTTCACAGTGAATTTTATTTAATAAGACCTGTTTCATTGCATAGGTAACATCTTCAGGTGGTTGTCGCCTATGCGAAGAAACAGGTCGTATTAAATAAAATTCATTGTAAAATTTACGAAGTTTGTATTGATTCAGTCAATATGGATTTTCACAAAGTTACGCCTGAGAATATGGAGTTCATACTGATATTGTTTAAAAATCCTGAGCGTAGGAAAATATTTTAGGTTTCTCCGTGTGTGAGGGGCAGTTTTCCTGATGAAAGGAAGGACCCCCTTCGCCCCCTCACCACCACTTACGCCAACTCTTGCGACAGTGAATATAAATATCTCCTTAGTCCAATGCGCAAAAATGCCGAAGACCTGAATTATACGAGTGAGAAATTGCTTCCTTCTGTGAAGCACGTGCGTTTTTCCGTGAGAGGGAAAAATTTCTCTCCCCCGCCCCCACCTTTCTTCCCCGGCTTGCTGAGCGCTTTTCAGGAATGCGGATTTTGGTGCATTAAAAACACGGCGTAGGGTTGGGAGGTGACCAGCGGAGCGAGAAGGAGAGCGAACGGAGAGTTGAGTGTGTGAGCGGCGGTATAAGGGACTGTGGGACGGCGGGGAAGAAGCGACTCTCCCCCTCTATCTCTCTCGCGATGTCAGAAGTGACGATGGGGTGAAAGGTGAGGTGAACAGCAGAGCAGAGGGATGATGCGGGTGTTTAGAGGAATCGCAGTCTCGTTACGTTGAGTTTAATGAAGGTAGAACTCAGCCATTTATGGAAAACTTATGTGATAGAGAAGAGCGAAATAGCATGGTCACACGTCACCCGTGTCAATGCGGGACTACGTCTTCTCTGGATGACGCGTTGTGTTGACATATTAGATCGGTGCTGTTCCCCTCCAGCAGTGCTAGGCTCTGGGGGAGTCTGCTCTGGCGATATCGCAAGTTGGTCATATAAATGTCAGGGGTCTCTCGGGTTTGACCCCGGGTAATCAGGACCATGATGACCGAAGTTTCGAAGCTCGAATCGAGCATCGTCCTCAGGACAGAGGTGAGTATATATAGATGTATAGAGGCAATATAATATATATGTGTGGGTAGGTTAGGCCCGAAATTAAGGCGGGAAAGTTTTGACGCCATCCGGAGGTCTTGATTCTCCCATTATCCTTAGCAGTGGTTTCCATGTGTTACTCAGGTTGTTAACAGAGTCCTGGTTGAAGTGGTTTCTTTCCTTTCGGATCTCAATGGCCTCCTTGGTAAGCTGGTCCCAATAGCCAGAAGAGCGGACAATCACTTGAGTCTTCTCGAAATGGATGGCATGATCCATCTCAATGCTGTGCTCTGCGATGGCCGATTTCTCAGCTTGACCCAGGCGAAGGTGACGTTGGTGTTCTTTCACCTCTCCCCTGAGGACGATGCTCGATTCGAGCTTCGAAACGTCGGCCGTCATGGACCTGAGTACCCGGTGTCAAACCCGACAGACCCATGACGTACAATACACCTTCGCCGGGAATGCCTGAAATCCTGGTCATATATACATGAACAGGCCTCAATTAGTCTTTCACAGTTAGACGCCCAAGGCGGAGGAACACAACAATTGACGATCGGATAGGTATCCCTCCACTCGACGTCACACATGGAACTCCATTCAACTCCGAGCTCCATAGAACACGGGAAAGGCAGAAACCTTTGGGAAGTACCGAGTTACGAGCAGTACGGTAAGAAATAGAAATATGACGTCAAATACCGGTGATACCGATCGGGTATCGGTCATTCATGCCTAATTTGACTCCGTACGAAATGTAGTAGTTTTACCGAGAGAAGAGCTATTTGCAGTTTTCCTCTGAGAAATTTTTAACTCGACCTGTTTCCACGCAAGCCCTCGGTCGACACCAGTCGCATTTATTACTTTCAGTGGAATACTACAAAAACATCTTCTTGCGCTGCGTATAAGTTCCACCACATCATTCCTGAGACTAAAATTATTGATTTGTAATGGTTTTGGTATAATACCTCTCAGGTCTCTTACGCTTAATTCCCGCTTCATCATCTTTAATATATATAAAAGAAGTCTTGACTGACTGACTGGTTCATCAACGCACAGCCCAAACTACTGGTGATAGAACTGCGAAATTTTGAGGATATATCCGTACCGTAGATTATAGGCGCACTTAGAAAGGATTTTTTAAATAAAACATTTTTGGTGTTGTTTTTACCCCATTAATGTTAACTTTTACTCCCATAAGAAAAGCATTTACTTCGGTGCAGGGGGTTTTTATTTGCTTATTTAAATTACTTGCACTCTTGATATTGAATGGAAATTTATATCTTAGAACGCATAAAAGAATGCAGTATTTAATTATTTCATTCAATTTTCTTATACACTTCGCTTTAGCCCAAGTATTGCGTTTTTAGTTCTAAATTCGTCATTTTTTTTTCCTTTTCAACAATAGAAATTTTGAGGATACCGGGACTAGCCACGGTAGTAACCTTTACGGAGTCACCCGCAAGTGCACATAAGTGCGATATTCCACAGAGGAAAAATCATTCGCCTTGACCGGGATTCGAACCCGGATCCCTCGATTTCGCGCGCTTTAACCAGTTAAGCTACCAAGGCGTCCTTCTCCCCTGTGGATTATTTGGTGGATTATGGGAGCATGGTGGTCAGGACTGCTAGACAATTGATGTAATTAGCAGTCCAAGTCGTGCGCTAAGCGCCACAGTCCGCGAGGATAAAGCCGTACATAGAACACATTGAGGTGTTCGCTCTTTGACTAATTTTGAGGATACCGGGACTATCCACGGTAGTTACCTTTACGGAGTCACCCGCAAGTGCACATAAGTGCGATATTCCACAGAGGAAAAATCATTCAGAAATTTCCTTGCCAACCAGACGTGAATATCCATTTAATAGCGATATCATGAATAGCCATTCACGCCTGCAGCATTTAAAGGCCCGGTTCAGTGACTAATTTGATAGTGTTTACCCCGACCTCACTATTTGCGTTTAATGGCTTTTACATAGTATCAGCATTTAGCACGTCACATTAATTCTTATAGTCACATACAACGGCTTTCATGTTTTCTCTCTCGCGCTGAATTTTCACGGGCATCCTCATCTTGCCCTTATTAGCATTATTTATGGCCGCAGTATGAAATCACATTACCAAGTAGTATACTTGGTATTTTTCTGCTTCTGGAATTGATGTAGAATATGTATACCATCAAAAATATTCTGATAATTTGAACTTAAAATCATGATGCATAGGAACATTTATTTTTCCAAGAAAAACGAACGATAAGAGATCGAACTGGAGATCATGAGTTACATGAAAGGTAGTTAGTAATCTGTGGATAGAAGCCATTTTATAATCCTTAAAGTTTGAAAATTGCACTTCATTTCGTTTTTGAGTTTTACACGAGCATGCATGCTTTGTACATTATTTCTGGGCCAAGATTGTGTAGAAATATTACCAAATTTGTGGCTTTTGTACCATTTGTTTTTCTATTCTTCTGAAATATCTATAAAATATACTATTAAAAATATTCTCTAAATTAAACCTCAAATTTCATGCCATGCATAAATTTTATTTTAGCCAAGAAAATGTAAAATGCTCAACATTAGCCCAGTTCTTTTATGCATTATCGGTGCAATTGATTCACAGCTTCCCGTGCGAAGACAGGCCCCGGGGGTATAGTTGTACTCAAACGACTACAGTTCTCCATTCACCTTTCCTTCTCAATGACCATCAACAAGGCACAAGATCAATAGCTGCAGTGGTGTGTGGATAAAATCAGGAAAATTTATGCTTTTAATATGGTAATTATATGTTGTATAATCACCAGTGAGACAGCCGAAAAATTCAATTGTTTTTGCAGAGGGCGGTAAGACCAAAAATATTGTTAATCCCAAAGCTCTTGAATGCATTTTTTCAACTTTTAATTTAATACGAAATCATTGTCTTTCATTTATTTCGTACATGTAAATTGGTCTGCTTTGTATATGTGTGCCTACTTAGAAAGAAAAAGAGGCATTGCAACGTATGTCGGGCATTTTGAGGGCATGTGCAATTTGGGCAGATTTTCATGAAAGCGAAAATTACGAAAACGCAGACCTACGTCTACCTGAGCGGCGCCACTGGACGGGCAGACACTAGAGCGAATGCGAAAAAATAATGCCTACCCAACCTAGACCTAACTTGGGCAGATCAGCATAACTCTGTTTTTTTTTAATTCTAGTGGGGGTCCGGGGGCGAAGCCGCCGGCATCGGGGAGTCCAAGGGGGCTTCGCACCCCTGGCTAGCTGCTGCGGTGAGCGAAGCGAGCCGTCAGCGGCTAGCACTAATATATAAACATTAAATGGTGTATGTATCTCTGTCTGTCTGTTGCTCAATCACGCAAAAACTACTGAACCGATTGAGCTGAAATTTGGCATGTAGTGAGAAAATGTGTCTGGGTGTAACATAGGCTATATTAAAAAGCCCTCAGGGCCCCCAAAGGCCCCCCTGGTGGTCCATGCTGAGCATTGGGTTCGGTGCAGTGGTTTCATTTTTTGCTTTTTAAAATTACTTTCACTGAAGATAGAGGGCTGGGATTTTTTTATCGAATGGCTGAATAAAAGAAGTTTCTAATTCCTTCAATCGATTTTCTTTTACGCTTCGTAATTCTCTGAAAATAATGTTTTTTCGGAAAAATCTCACATTTTTCTCTGAAATTAAAAAAAGCATATTTCCTTGATAACCAGAGATTTGATTTTCAATATTCACGCCTATATCACGTTTTCCTGCAGGCCCATGATAGTACGTAGAAAGAAAATCCGTATAAGAAGGGCCCAGAGTCCCAAGGGCTACCTGATAGATTGCTTCGGGGAGTAATCGATAAATTCAATGCATATTTACGACAAATATACTCTTCAATATATATTCTCAAAGTAACTCTCATAGGGGCACTGCATGTATGTGAGAGAACACTTACGTAGTAAACGATACACATAAAGGATTTAAACGTGCATGAATGTTTACGTGCAGTGAATAGTAATGGTAATTATCCCGCTGACGCTATAACAAACATGGCGTTGTTTTTTATCGTTTAATACTCAGAAGCATGAAACCTAGTGGAACCACCTGCCTCAAATGGTGATTGTGAACTGTTTTTAGACCAATTCCCACATCATTAATGCTACGAGTTAATTATACATGTTTGAAGCTGTTTCAGCGCAGTTAACTTAAATTCACTTAATCATCGAGTTGCTTATTCTAGACTCTACCTCACCGCTGTTTCCCCTCCTTAGACTTAAAAATATATCCATCTAGGTACATGCCTAACAGAAAAAAGAGTAATATTTCGAAAAAATCTTCCAAATAAAGAGAAATAATGTCTTCTTTGCGAGTAAATGAGTGCTTGCATGAAAAACGACAAAGGTTAGACTTTGATGCTCAAAGACATGTCGACCAGCGATCGCATGAGTATCTCCCCGTGATGTTTCTCGGGTTACACTAAGAACCGCACAAATTTCATCCTAACCCAACCTACGGATGGGTTACCAGCTGTAAACCTGGTTCAAATATAGACCTATCTGTTTCAAAACTCCAATCTGTTTTAAGATGGCGGAAATTATAAAGACGTCACTACATGTTTCTTACCCGAAAGAAGAATGGAAATTCTGCGCAATGAACGACATTTGTGCATGAAAATCGACAAGTGCACTAAAAATCACCACAGATTTTTTATTTAGAAACCGAAACCAATAATTATGGCTATCCTTTATGCCGAAGGCGCAGTCCGGGTGATGGAAGATTCATACGTCAAATAAACATGGCAGCTGCTGCTAATGCTCCTTTTAACGTTGTCAATTGCTGGATTGCACCCTATTCTCCAATCCTGATTAAGATACTCAACGTACATATCAACGTTGAATTGCGCAACTCAATTGAGTCATTGAATAGAAATATATTTTTGTACACAAGGGAAGCGATCAAGCTATCAATCAGTCAGAAGGCGGCTCAAGAGAACCGGAGGGACGAGGTAACCATCTTTCAACCTGGGTGTTATTTTAGTAGTATTTAAGTAGTATTTTGGTTTCCCGTGCATGTAAGAGGACCAACAGTCACCTGGAAAACGGTCAGCGTATCCACTACAAGGAACACAGCATACAAGATAGGTTACGAACTCCTCGAAACATCACGCTGACAGTATTCTTTAGGCATTGTGGTTTTCTTATAAAATAAGTTCAATAATTAATAATTTAAGAGACCTTTGAATACCTCTAAAATGTATTTTTCTCTAATTCATTGCGCATGCTAGAGTTATTCCGTATTTTAATCCATTAATGTATTCCGAAAGTTACTGTTTGTTTTTCTACTTCCTTTAATACCCGTGAATGTATTTGTTTCGTATATAACCAAATGAATAATCAAAAAGTTTGCTCTTAGCCTTGTAAATAGTTATCCCAGTTGCCTTTAAAATTTTTACTTGGAAACAGTTTTTAATCTGGACACTTGCATTGAAATAAGTGCATCAATGGGCATGGGATGCAGATCCAAGAGGCCGCGTTTGGTACTTCTTTTGTCGGTAATCATTGAGAGAACCGAAAGCATGTATTTTCTTTATTATCGCTATCCTTGGTTACTCTTGTTTCGATGGTTCAGCACTACCGTGGGGCAGGGGGCGGCATAAAGGCCTTATGTTCGTGCGCCTTCACTGTTCACTGCTGAACGCCGAATCTAAGTAACAACTTGACTAATGCTAAAATTTAGGAGCGTTCATGAAATAAAAACTCTTTAAGACTGCATGCCATTTGTTCGTTTTATTATTAGTGACATTCATGAGGAGATTTAAAATGCAAATAATTGAGGAAATCCTTGCCAGTTTTAATATTACTGATTACCATAACCTGACAGTAGTAGAAATGCTTTAGGCGGGCAGTAATTTTCGGAGTTTTTCAGATATCTGTGGGTAAAATTTCTACACTTTTACAGATTTTATATAAATAAGAAAAATCTACCAATTGTTATTTGAATAAAGCGTTCATTTTTCTCAACTGGACATTGAGAAAAGAATATTCTAAAATAGTGCAAAGCACAGTCCGTTCGGGAGAACGGTAACCCCTTAATCTCTATGAACACTGAACGTATACTTTCGACGTCAATAAAATAGCTTAGTGTTGAAAGAGACCTCGTAAAATCTTCAGAGTTTATCTGATCCCTGTTTTTTTAAATTAAGATTGGTTTAGTCGATCAATCAAACATGAGATCCTAGATATTGCGAATACGGTGCTAATAAACCAACAAAATTGTCTCATTGGCTAAATAATAAACTTCCTTGACATCTTATTTCTTTTGCAATTTAGTGTATATTTTCTCCCCGTGATAGCTAACAGACATCAGAACTGAAAAAAAGTCCTAGTACAAACGACTCCGATACTGCACCCGTACTTTAATTTCTCATTAATTCAAATTAGACCAAGTGTTATGCCATTTTTTGTGACTTAACCATGGTTCCGCACCACCACTTATAGGAAAGCATTGGTTGCCGCAAAGGATTTAGTGCCTTTGATGAAGATTGAAATTAATAAGTACTACGAAAATAATTTTAACGATGTTTTTATGATTTCCGTTTAAGTTACTGCTCTCGCAAAAGCTGATGGCATACGGATGCACAGAACGCCTCGTCACGGAAGGGATTAGCCGAGTGGAAGGGGTGGAGTAGAAGGTGAGAAGTGGTAGGCAAATCCTGGAAATATTCCTTATTTGATGTGAAACTCTTTTGAAGAGCAGCATAATGTGATACAGCGTGCGACATAATCACTAACCACTCTGTAAGATTTCAGGGTGGCTTGCCACTTGAATACTCATTTTTCAGGCCACGTGAAAGGATTGTTGCCCAAAAAGTCTTTGAGTATTTCAAAGAATGATAAACCATATGTCGTCACAAAATGTGCCAGTGTTTTACACTCATCAAATTTCTGAGGGAATCTGAAAAGACATTCATGGGGGGAGCCTGGTGAGCCTAGTTTGTACTATAAATTTCCCCTTTTTCGAGTGAACTGATGTCATCCAAGATTAGAGGGCTGATAATTGACAATAAAGCCCGTTACTATGGCCGCATGGTGATCTAAATTTCTTTAGCCGATTTATATTTCTAAAGTCTCTTCCTCTTAAGGCCGTTTTACTCGTGGCTCGTTGTTGTGCTGTTTGATGCGCATAAATTCCAAGAACGTGGGCACAGAATGAGAGAAGGGACTTTTCCTATGTCTCGTGCATGCTTCTGCGCAGTTATTCTGGCAATTATGATCTATACTCGATGCTGTTTTCACTGCACATCCGTCAGACTGTGCCATAAAGTGCCTCGTTTAAAACGACCTTCATAGTTTGATTTGCCGTAGAGTAAGGTAATGATAATTGTATTTTACGCAGAGTAGTAAAAATTAAACAATGACACACAGCTACCATTCATTCACGCGCATGCCTGTCTTATATGATAGCCATATTATCTGCGTATGTTACAGCTTATACAATGAAGGTTAATTTTCATATTATGGCTTATATATTCTATTTTCACATTTAATTATCAGCCATCGGTCATGAATAATTACAATGTTTTTATAACATTCATTTAGTACTCGATAGGTCAAAATAAAAATACTTGTCTTTGGGTACCACCTACACGAGGGGCCAGTGTTTCGAAGTTGCTGGGCAATATCAGGATCCTATTAACTTGCATTTACGTCGTACTAGTGTCAATAAATGGTATGACTCAACAGATTTAGGCTTTATATGGTGGAAGGCATCCATATTGATCACGCGAAGTTGCACTTCTCCACAGGATATTTTAATAATACAACGCGTTGTAGTATTTAAATATTCTGTGGAAAAGTGCAATTGTGTGATTTAATAAATGTGAGTCAAGTCCAACCCATGCTGAAGAAAAGTCAATTTTTGAGGATACCGGGACTAGCCACCGTATTGCTTTTTACGGAGTCTCCTCCAAGTGCGTATAGGTGCGAAAATCCGCAGAGTAAAAATCATTCGCCTTGATCGGGACTCGAACCGGGATCCCCCTAGATATAGCGCCGAGTTATTCAGCCAGTTTAATTAGCCAATTTAGTTCGGATCAAGGCGGATGATTTTTCTCCTCTAGAATTTTTTTAAATGTTTTGTTTCATGCAATACTGACTTTGAAGGGCATGTACAAACATTGTGCATTCATGAACGTAATGACTTTTGGCTATGAGGAAATTCTCTTCTACCGGATCGGTGAAAGGGGAAGTGAGGTGGAGAATAGCTGATAGAGAGTAGCTTCGTGTTGAATGATATGAGGTTAGAAATATTGACATCACGGAGCGAAGTAAGTTTTTCTAGCTTTGTGCCGAATGTCTCAGATTGGAAATTCTTGACTCAAATAACTTGTCAGTCGGCCACCTCCAGGATACGGAGAGATTTCAGCGTGCGGTGCGACGCCAATCCTATAGTGCGTAATACGTGAAATGTGTCATACGAGACAGTTGACAATCAACAGGAAGCGTGCCAATCAATGTGCCAAAACACATCACCTGAGTGCGGTAGGCAGCGCTTAAAGCCAATTCCGTTAACTTGGATCGAACTTACAAGCAGTATGCCTCCGGCCTCGGATATAACGGTCTAACAATAGTTATGGTTGGTGAAATTCTGGTCTGGAATCCGAAAAGGATGTCAAGAAATGTACTGCGATATCTACTTGCGTTATCGAGCTTAGTTGCGAAAGCAAGTTTCAACCGGTCTCTGATAACTATGAGCCTTGCCAATTTTTTGAACTCTTCTAAATCCCATACGTTTTATCCCTATATGTATATATACTTTTGATCATCTGTTAATTTATCCCCTCCCTAATTTTACTCAAGATGTCTATTTTCATTCTTTCTCCTCCCAGTTTATTGAAATATCTCCGTTAAGAAAAAATCCGTATGTCCATCCCGCTACTAATCAGTATCTACCTTATTCCATCTGTACCAGTGGTACCATCTTCTTGTTTTTCCTCCTTCGACTCTTCTTCAACTCATTTCCTTCTCTCGCCTTAGCGTTCTCTGATTATATTTTTCGTCGACAGTAATCGTTTTGTAATTACCACTGTTTGAATAATAATCAGAATTGAGCATGAAACTCAGATCATCAATGGGTTTAACATAAAAGGTACTGGTTAATCATGGCTAGAATCAATGATTAACCAGTACCTCATTGAATGATGGAGTATAGTTGAAAGTGATAGAAGAAGGAATGTACCAATAATTTAATTGTTTACCAGGATGAAGGAAACATATTGGGAAAAATAACGCTTTCATATGGAGAAATTGCTCAGGCAGGAAGGAATCTGTGCTTTATACCCGATGAAATAACTTTCGGGAAGTTAGAAAGGAAAAGCGGATTCCTAGTATAAATGATAAGACAGGAAATGTAACAATCCAACCCGAAGAGATTCAAGAAAAGTGAAGGCAATGCATACGGAAAAGGAACTTCATATCCCGGTGGATTTAGGTAGAAAATTAGACCGGATGGGGGATCTTGGGTCCAGGGAAACATGATTGCAAAAAATGAAGCTGATCAAAATGATTCATTCAGCAGCACTAAAGACGGTGGACGCGTCGACCATCGAAACGTTGCTTCGGCAGGAAACGCTGTTCCTGGCCCTCGGGAGATCTTCAGAAATCCTGCACATACGCCGGGAAAGATCAAAATTATATTTCACCAATGAGAGTAATTTATTAATTATTGTTTGGGGTAAAGGGTAAGAATAGCTTGTATCGGTCAAGTCGATGTAATAAACGGGAGATTTTGGCCAAATGAAATGGTTGGATCAATCCTAATGCAGCTGGGAAAATGAGAGAAATGCAGTTCTTGAACAATTTTTATAATTTCACTCGCGGAAAAGTCATAATTTTTGTCAGGGTCTAGAGTAGAGAAACCAGTACATTTTAGAGCTCAGATGAAGACCGTTCTGGATTAGGAAAGTAATGGGGAACGATTGGTGGCACAGCGGTGATGATAACATTGAATGAAGGAAACATGAAATGATATATGGGGTTCTTTTTCTTTGCCTCTTAAATTTTGAGTTGCTGTTTGACAAATAAGAGTGGGAAAGGCTGGGGAAATGTTTGCAGAATACAGCTATTTACAGGAGAATTCATGTCTTTTCCTGAATCGGTACTATTTACATACATTTATAGTGATCAGGACTCATATAGCTTATTTATGAATCGTCAATTGAGAATCGGAAAAGAAAATGAAACGCAGGGAAACAAGTACAAGGGCCTAGTGATGTTGTCGTTATGATTAATTTTAACTATCACGAAGATTGAGAGGGAAAGAAACTGCAGTCATTAATCAGATCATTTCAGAATCAGTGTGAAAGGAATGGGATGGAGGTTACTCGTGATGAAATAGAATAAATGAGTTTCTAATTATAATGGAAGGCTATTAAATTCGAAGGGTGTGGGTTGAAGCAGGTGGTGTCTCCAAAGTTATTTGGGCGGTGTTTATGTGGAATATTGAGCATAGTAGTATAGACCTTAGGGAGAAATGAAGGAAGCATTTACAAATAAGAGCAAACTAACTAATGAAAGAGCTGGGCGAAAGAGAAAAAGTCGAAAATAAATGTCTCTCAATGGATTTAGAATTATCGAACGGAAGAAAATCAAATTGTGGGATGCATAACCTTTTTCTGATTTTTTGTGGATATCTTTTCCTAATCCGAAACGGAAATTTATTAAGTCCAGGTGTTCTTCTTGCTATTAGGTTTTCCCATTTATATGCCCTTTAAAATGCGGATCAAAGAATTTCTTCATGGCAAAAGAAAGTAGATTTCTGATTGTATGCTCCGAGTGAAAACAGAAGTGGATCGGTTAATAAACATTTTTCATGCGTATCAAAATATTTCCATCAGGAAATAAGGTTCGGATTTGTTGTACGCAATTACCCTATGATATTTTCCGTACAGCAATGACAACTAAAAATTAGTTTTGTATAATTCTCCATTAAAGCATACTTATAAGCAGAAGAAGAAAGGAACTTACTCGCAAAGGCTGTGCATCAGTTTCTAAAAGTGCTGGATGTTATAAATTAATTTCCAGCGGATGTCGCATACTCGAAAAGTACCGTGTGACACATACTACTTAATAGATTCCGTACGTCACGAGCGAGCGTTTCGGGCGAGTTTGTGCGAGCGTGGCGCGGGGACTGACCGGGAGGCAAGTAAATAAATAAATGCCTGGAGTATCCTGGACGAGGGAGAGAAGGGGGAGCTGGAACAACGAGTAGAAAGTCGGGGAAATAGCTGGCGTTCATCGGAGGGATGCACCAAGGAGGAAGTTGCCTGCACCTGTTTGCTTTTTTCATTTAGCAGGCACTGAAATGCGTACGGCGTGCGACCGCTTAACCCCGAGTCCCTCGTCCTCTCCTTCCTTCCCACTTCGCTCGCGACGCCTTCAACCGTTATACCACCTGTATTTGAAAAGACGGAGCAGTTCCAATCATCATCGATATTTCCCTAGTAGCGTTTACTTATCGATATGTGATAGGGATGTAATATCTTTTTTCATTCCCTACGTGTAAATTCAATTCTGACAAGTGACAAGGTATATTTTTTCTTTCATGCTACGAAAATGAAACGAGTTTCGCTATTCATTCATGTTTACTTATTCACTGGACTCAAGTGCACGGACTTTTACCTTACTTTTGATAAAAAGGAATGGTGATACAAGGAATGTTTATATGTCGAGGACATATAAACATATATATCAGTGTTTGTCGTCAAGGTTTTTATCTTTTTATTCAAATGATCAACCTCTCCACTCCTGACCTAAATCAATGTCAACCGCTAGTTTGTAACGCTTTTTATGCACACTAAACCACATTTATTTTTCCTGTAAATTAGAATGCTATGACGACCCTATCGCCAAGCGCTTGATGCGTAGAATACATGACCTGTGATGAAATGCCGCATGAAAGAATGGGGCTCACAAAAATCGGTCAATAGGATAGGAAAGGATCTACTGAAGAATTCGATTCAAAATCGAGGAATTATTTTCTCAGTCGTTTGGTGAATTTCAACTGCCCATAAAGGCCATTGTTTAGTTTTACATATAAACCATTGATTGAGAGTATATGGAATGTTGGCACATGGAAGTGATTCCTTTTCTTTTGCGGAAAGTTGTTCATGCAACGTGGCTTTCGTGCGAACTTTGCCCTATATCGTTATTTGAAATAATACATTTTCGGAGAGTATATTCGTTTTGAATTTGTTTGCCTGAATAATTATTGCGACTGTTTATTAAATGTTTTGTGCATTTATGTCAAGTATTTAACTACGACCGTTTTCTCCGGCGTATTAACTACAAAACAGATCCAACCAATATTGATAATCGAGCATTTTAATTTAATGCAATATATTTTAATGGACAAGTAAAAACCACTTTTTAAAAAAGTAATCAATCACAATTACATGTAGATTACAATTAATTTATATGTAATCAAGAACTCTGGGATTACCTCAGCATCGAATTCGAAGAGCGTCAGACTTGAAAAAACTTTTGATCAGGTATATTCATCCGAGTCGCGTCACTATCCTCATCGGAACTGGTGGAGAGTTCCATCAGAAGGAGGTCCCAATCTTCTTTTGGTATATTTTTCTTTTTTTGGTACATCATATGCTGATATAAACGGATCTTAAGTAAGGAGAGGCCTTCGAAAAAGATCCTCGAATTCAGCAGATCGTGAAATTTTTCGCGTATGTAGCGCCCGGTATCTTCGTATGTCCTTGTGCCTCGATTCTAGGGCTTCCTCTGATAGCTGGCCTATCGGGAGCACTACCACCTTTGCAATAGTCGTTTTGTGAAGGAGCACTTTGTGGACAGTAGGTGGCATATGAAACCATGGGTACAACTTTAAATAATGAGAAACAGTGCTGGAGCAGTAGTCAGAAAACGCGGTATGATTTATTTGAAGCCCAGATGATAGGGTTTCAAAACTGTGGAAAATATTTCAATAATTTCTACATCAATACCGATAATTGGAACAGAAATACGTTGTAATTATTTGGTAATCTACAAGTAATATGCTGATCATAGAGCTTCAATTTTGGGAATATTCTTAAGGCAATAAATTGCTAACATACCGCAAATATCCGACGAAAGCTTAGGATTGGAAAAAAGCGTCGGGTAGTGTTTCCATCACTAGTTGTTCCTTGACCAGGATGTGTTATGTTTATTAAAAGTTCCATTATTTTTCTAAATTCCTCTTGGATTTCTTTCTTCCTCTTTTCCAATGCATTTTTGCTCCTATTGGTAGCTTTGGTCCGAGAGGTATAACGAAATTCAGGTGAAAATGTGGCTAATTATAGATATAGTAGAATAATAAATGGGGCATTATAAGAATAGATTATACTAAGTACCTACATCGAACTTTTCACTCACCCTCCATTTATTAATTTTCAAGCGATAAGAGATTTGGAGAAGACACTCAAAAAGCGTATGTAACAATGGAGTGGAGGTAATCCAAATGATTTTTTTATTCATCCACCACAATTGAATTCATCCTCTCCAGCTCATACACCTCAGAAATGTTTGCGCCACATACGTAGTCGTTTAGAAACGGTTGTCATTTAAAGCATGAGATCAAAAATATGTTCGATTTTTGTTTACCAGATACTGAGTCCAACATTTGCAGAGGCACGAGAGAGGTGGCGAAAAAGCTGTCACCTTTCAAATCTGATTTCTGCCACATTTGGTAGCGAGAGTGACCAGAGCTTACATCGAAACCCCACTTACATATCAATTTACACGTTGAAGCGAAAATTTCCTTGCCTAATCCTTCAATGCATTAAATAATCCTTGCAGCCCTATGATAAAGCAGAGACTGTAATTCTACTTCACACTTTTCTTCTGAAATGATTATCCCTTCCGGATAAACCACCTTTTTTTGGCTGCTTTTACCCTATCATCATTTGGATACATATCGTGCCCATGAAATTTCGCCGTTTCCGGAATGAAAAGATATTGGCTCTTCGTCAATTTCGCCGTCACAATCAGAGAAACAGCTTCCTCTTCCGAGAGCTCTCTTTTTGGAGCGTCTATAGCCCTCCATTTAGAAAGCATTCGCTTTCCTCTTGTTGGGGTTGTAGTTGTCACCTCTTTCACAACATTCGCTGCTGCATCGTCTCCGCAGCGCGTAATTCCATGGAAGTCGATACACTTAGCTCCTCTAGGGAGGTGGAACTTCTCAATTTCACTACTTTTCTATGCTTAGACTATGACTTGCACTATCAAAATCCACTGACGGCCTTCCACAAGGTGTGCTTTTTGTTAAGCCAATAACAATGATAAATAAAGAAATAAATAATAAGATTTCGTAACATAAGAAAACAAGGAATGAAATATTCAGCTAGCTGCTTACGTCTTATCATTTTCCGCATGATATGGGAGATATTTTAACACAGCTACAGGAAATCTTGTTGGCTGTTTTAACCAAATTCTATTTTTCTTCACAAATCTGCTGTTCAATCTGGAGCCCTCATCCCACTTTCAGAAATACTGATGGAAGAAAACTTTTTGAATGTAGGTCACAAGCATAGTTTGTAATTTCCCGTCTCCTTCCAAATTAAGTTTCTTGTGTAAAAACTTTAGTACGAACGATTTCTTCTGATCCATGGACACTCCTTTTTTTTCCATGAGTACACTATGTAAATCTTGGCAAGTCACTTTCGTTGAATCCATAGCTGGGCAATGACACTGTGAACGTCCTTCAGCAAAAACCTCGACAGCGAATACTGAAGGGAGACTGATGTCAAGCACTCGTCAACAAATGAACGGAACACTCTAGCCAATAGCATAGAGAGTATATTTTGGAAAAATCTCAGTTTATAGAATGGTAACATGCACGTGTTGAAAGTGAAAGAACAAATTTGGGTGCGTAAGGGAGTAGCCGCCGCGGACGAAGGGCATAGGGAGCGCGCGGACCGTTAGGTTTATTGCCGCCCGCACGCGGCTGCGGGATTAGACCCAATGGGTAAAAGCATTAGAAGAGGGTACATGCCATGAAGGCAGCGCAAAGAATAAGTAAGTACAGTGCACTCAAGATTTAGGAAAAATCCAGCCTCTCAAACAGACTGCTACGCATTTAACGCTAAGTTCCTGAGTGCCTACCACGTGTGTCGTGCGTCAAGGGGCGCGAGACCCGCCCGACGTCATTTTGCTTTACCATGAAAAAAAGAAGGGGTGCAAGTTGGTGCAAGATATTTCTTTTCCGTCTAATAATATAGACTTCAATCTAACTCCTGATGTTTATATCTCAGGAGCGGCAAGCGGCGATAAGTACTTTTATCATAGCAACAGGTAAAAAATTATCAAAAAACCGTGATATTAAAAAAAAACTATAAAGTTTTGACCGCAAAATATTTAGCTCTTTAATATCTAGAAAAATAATACTATGAACATATATTCTTAACATTGTCTAATTCCTTATGATATCCCATTGCCTGGGAAACAAACTTTGAAATATTTCGTAAAAATCGCGCATTCCAGATTTCATAGATTTATATTAATTTTTGGTGGGCTGTAATAATTTTATATACACTTTTGAAAAAAAAATAAACTTCAGTTTTGCATCACATGGACCTTCTAAAATGTAGTTATTTCATTCCTGGTTCTAAATAAAAAAATCGAAAATTGGATTTTTGGCCAGCTTTTTTCGATTTCAGCCCACTGTGCGACGGTGGGGAATGAGTTACCGACGAAAGGATCGACGGGAACGGAGTTAAATAAGAGAGAGAAAAGCCCCATCGGAATGCACCGAAGGTTATTCGCGCTCATGCAGTTGCGACGCGACGATGGAAGCCTCCGACTTGTGTGATTTTCGCTCTCGAAATTCTCATTTGTGCTCACGAGTGACCCACTCTGTAAAAGCTAGCGGTGCGGTAGCCGTGTGGTTAAGACTGCCTCGAAAGGCGAATTTGAACCATTCCCGGGTTCGATGCTCAGTCGTTGTCTTTTTTGCACTCAAGTAATTTCAATATGACTGAAAATTAACCTCGAGTACAGTCTCTTTACATCAACGCACCCGGTACTGTTTATTATATTACCGGAATTCTGTAACTTAAGTTTGCGGCAAGTTAGCGAGACTTGCCACAAAACTCGTAGCAAGTTTACTGTGCTGAGTACAATTCTTCAAGCATTCTTCCCATAATTTTCAGGTTAAATTGACGTAAAAAATGGAGTAATGGGTAAGGTAAAATTTTCAATATGCCCAAGCAGTTGAGAGGGGGAGGGTGTATCAATGGGAAATGTCATAACCTGCCAGTAATAGGAATTAAACCTACTTGATGAGGTGATATTGCAGTATTTCAGAGTTAGGCATAAGCATCTGAAAGCTATAGCTTACTATAGTGCTGCTAATAATGAAAAGATTGAAAGGATTAGCATGGAAAATGATGATTACTCCATTAATTTATGATTTTCTATTTATTTCCATCTTTCATATCTGTTAGAGGATTACAAAATGGCTTGCAAATAATATTAATTTCCATTCCTGCTCATGAATGATTACCTACATAATGCAAAATCTAGAGTGACAAATGAAGATAATACAATACTAAAGCTACAGTACTTGACAATGTTTTTTTGTCATTTTTCTCGGTCAATTTAAAACCTAGTTCCAGCAATCAATATGCTACCTACTAATGCTAAACTATGATGATTCATTTCCCAAAATAATCCAGGTATTTTATATTATTGTGTACAGATTTCCTTTAGATTTTGATAGCATTAGGTTGGGAAGGATGGAGTCCTGCAGTCAACCAATGAATGAGTATTAGGGAGTTGGGGAAAAATACGCACTTTTATAAAATTGTCATTTATTTTTACAGGTAATAAAATATAATAAAATATAATTAATTATGGTTTCACAACTCAGCTCGATATATCTACATACACATACATTTCACAAAACCTCTTTTCAGTGTTGGTCAATGACTAGAATGATAAAAAGAGGTGACAATGTTTATATCTACTTTACATTTGACAGAACAGTAAAATGCTCTGTTGTTCACTCATCAGCTTCTGATGAAGCGTTTTTTATAGTCTCTCATGTCACTGTCTTGCTTCCATTCTGGCTTAGTCAGACTGAAGCCTGTTTGGTGAGAAAATTCTGTAACATTTTCACAGACACATAATTTCACTTAAACTTCCTCATGAGTAGGTGTAGTATTGTTTATATCACTAGCATCTGTATATCCATTAGCAGTTGCTTTAGAAGGCACAAGGTCTTTCTTTGATTTACCGATTTCGTTCTTCTCATCCCGAAAATTAATGTTCAAGGTGGTATTCGACATTGCTTTTGTGATATGTGATCCTTGGCTCCCTGGAGAGAGAAAAACATATTGACTTGTGAATCTCAAAATAGTTTGGATGTGACCCTTAAATCTAAGCCGTTTTGTTAAAAACTTTATCTTTAGACTTTCATTAAGATATTTTTACAGTACCAATTAAAATTTTTGTGCTTCATTTTCCTCATCTATCATGATAAAAAGTACCTTCTTTGACAAATTAATAACCTTAAATGTGAAAAATTTAGGCAAGAGTCAGAAAAAAATAAAGAAGGAATGAAACTTATTTACTTCAAAGCTAACATTCTTTTCACCTTATATATTGATTAATTAAAGACAAACTGGGCCAGTTCTTATATTGTGTAAATTTTCCAAGTCTCAAAAACAGAAAAATAACTATCCCTTGATTAGATGAAAACAGGCAATAATCCAGAAAAATGCTACTCTTCTGCTTCTAGAGAGTAGGTCTCATGTTCATAGCATTTCATGAGAAATTGCCCTAACATCATCGTGTAAACATTTAATGGAGGAAAGAATGAAAGCAATGACCAGCAGTTATTTGCAAACTTGCTGCTGGCCAGGGCACTACATAAGATACCTACTAAGGCAGGGGTTCTGAGGTACTGATTGAATATCTTTTATGGACTGGTCCCACAAAAAATGAAATGAGCCACCTTATTTGACTGCATATTAGACACACTTTGTTCAGTAAATAATGGCTCAAAAATCGCCCCAGGGTCTAATATGTGAAAGCTAGTCCAACCCAAGATTCTAAATAGCAGATCGGGTTAATCGGGTTCATATAGGTTTGGCACCATATCCAGTACCGGATATCAGGTGATAACCGGTACTGGAAATGGTATATTTCCTTGGGCGGTAATGAATGTGGAGAACAGAAGGCAGTGGCCTTGTGACAAATGATAAGAAATGGGAAGAAATCCTGTTGTATTACTTCAGTTAGAGATTGCTATTGTGCTCAATGGCCCATTCAGTAGCAAGAAAAAGAAAAAATCGCTACCTAGAATAGCTTAGGCTTATTGGTCTGATATGTGGCAGCCTGATGTATAGATCTGACAACCGATACATCAGGTGATACGCTCCATAGCTATAAATAACTGTAATGCATAGTTGATTGTTGCTCTCAAGGTATACTGGCCAGTATATCGGCCACAACAGCTGATATTTACATAGAATCTTGGTCCTACCACAGGCTAATGGTGAGTTACTACATATATAGATCTTGAAAAAGTAGGATTATTATTCTTAATTTTGGGTATAAAAACATTCTGACTAATATTATAACATTCAATGTATTGTAAATAACACATAAGAGTAACATGTTTAAAAGCTTTGTTTTATTTGGTATTTGAATATGCAAATTAATATAAAAAACACATCTTTGCTACTTTTATGAAATTAAAATTTGGTGATGTCCTGAATTTTCACCTCATCCTTATGGCAACCCTAGGCTAAAGCTATCCCCAACGTTCAATAGTGCTGGTGAATTTTACCCTAGATTGTCAGTACTTCCCAATCCAATCCCAAAACATCATTATTTACGTAAACAATGTTGTTATTATCATAACCTTAAAAAGAATCAATGTATATAATTTTGTTTGCTACTGCAATATTGAAGAGGGTGGGAACAGTATGTGCAACCGCCTTGACCTATATAGGAGTTCATGATCATCACAAAACAGGAAGGGGTCTTATTGCTTTGTACTGCTGATTGCTCTACAAAATTTTACCCCTCTGAATGCTGCATTATGGATTTGACTGTATGAAAACTTTTATTTCTCTGGGTATGTCACGCTGAAATTGGGGTGCATATTTTATATGCTATTAAAAACAGTATTTTGTCAAAGAATAGACTTGGTGATTCAATGATAATTTTGAGAAGTAAAATATTCTAGTGGATGAATGGTCCATTTAGCTTAATATATGGCCTTACCCATCACTGAAATTTCCTTTAGGCTATGCTCTGATATGATGGTAAATCAGACGGCAACATTGGGGTTGATGTGGTTTGAGGATGAGTACATGATTGAAAATCAGCAAGTTTTGGTAACCCCAAGCCTAAAATTTGATTGAACCATTCAAGTAATGAAAACATATTTGTTATAGAGTAATAGTTAATAATTATTTCACTTCCTTTATTCTACATGATTTAAAGTAAAGATTTTATTATCTGAATTCTCATTACCAAGGTTCTATAGTATTTTAACTGCAGATGTAACCCTTTCGCTGTATGTGACGAGTACCTATGTCTAGTTATCATGGGTTGCCTATCTTACTATGTGTATCATGAGTATGTCTTTTCATGATTCCAATTTGTGTTGCTCATATCTCCATATATTTCATTTGATAACCATCATGTGCAGCATTGTGGTGGACGATGAAGCATTTGAACTTATATTGCTGCATGGTTTTTTTAGTTGGCTGGATGAATATTTATTTTTTTTTCTTTTTAAAAAGAATTGTATGCAGGAAAAGAAGACCAATGCAGTGAAAGGGTTAAATTAAATGAGCGGGTGACTGTTAGTGATGACTGATAGGAGATGTGAGCCATGACTGAGGAATTTGGTAGCCAGTAAAAGATTTGAGAAAGTAAAAAGGTGAAATATAAGATTTTCCCTGTCAGATCTTGGAATGAATGAGGTAGAAAAGTGTGCAGAACAATGGAACTTTTGTGGTGTGATTAGTGTCTACTATTTCTACAATGAATTCCATGACAATATTCATACCTGCAAATAATTTTTCCAGAGATTCCTCACAGTGGAAATACTCAAGCATTCCTGGGTCAATACCGAAGCACGTTTCAGCAACACTTCTTTTCCAATTCCAAAGAATTACTGAGTACTTCTTGGCCTCTATATCTTCTATCATTAGCTTAATGCACTGTAAGAAAAGTTTATCATCAATTAGATTTCATAAATAAATTGCTGTGGATAACTAAAGGATGTTGTATTGCTGGAGAAATAATGCATATATTGAAATGAGTGTTTTGGATTGAAATCAGAGGAGGATTATGACTAGAGTTTTTTTTCATCATGTCAAAAGTATTTCACTCTCTGCAAGGCAATTGTGCAAATGCAAAGTAGGTACACTTAATGGATGTCACATGCAGGCAGGGCCATCTCACAGGATTGAGGGGCCCTGTGCAAACGAAAGACTCTCTCTCCCCCCCCCCCCCCCCCCCCCCCCCCCCTAACTTTGAATTCACTTCTTGATATTGTAGCATCTTTTAAGCATGTTTCATGGAAAGAAGGGAAAAAACGACAAAATGGCTGATCATTTCAAGAAATTTACATATGTACTAAGTAGTTGGTAATTTCAGGAAATGGGTGTGTTTCACTGCACCATCTGAAAAAGGCAAGCTCGTGCGGGGCCCTCACAGACACTGGGACCAGTGCAGCGGTACCTGTACCACTACCCTAGGGATGGCACTGTATGCAGGGTAGGGCATGATTGGTGATTGCTGACTACGATTCACAAATCCTGATACATGATGCGGGACCTGAGTTTGTAATTCTATTTAAACTGTATGTGAATTGGATCTTTTTCCAATCCTTAAGTTTTGAGTCAAATCTTTGAGATGGGCCATTGAATCACTAATAAATCACAGGCCTGTCATAAATTTGCTTTGACTTTAGTTAACTGGTGATGGAGTTGATTCAAACCCATTCAGCATTTACAGGCTATCACTATATATATCATACTGGTAGAGGCAGTAGATTGTGGAGAGAAAGGTGGGGAAGAAGGACACTGTATTGAATAAGGGGGTCAGCCTGTTGCTCACAGTAGATGTTTCACCCAGGGATGAACCTAGAATGCTACCCCTAGCTACCTTGTTCCCTCAACTTGATTTTTCATTAAAACCTTTAAAAAATCAATCATTTCACCAATGCATTCTTATATTTCTCAGTCATTCATGATGAAACTCATTCCCATCTAAACTGTTTTCATACATAATATGCATTCTTTGTGTGCATGCTTTAATTGACCCTTGGCAAGGTACTTCATGCTTAATGCATTGACATATTCCTACCCACCCAGTGGCAGGCCATTATTAATTGAGCCAAATAGGTAATGATGATTTTGGAAGTTTTGAAAATATCTTGATTCTATGTTCAGATATCCAGCATGTCAAGATTTTAAGGTGTCATGAAGTGATGAAGGTGGTTGGTAAGCAGTAAATACTGACTCTGATCACTCTATTATGACACCTACCCCCCAGATACAAGATCTATGGCTTCTGCATCATCTGCCTTTGTTGCCTTATGCTAAAATAATAATAATTTCTTTATTTGGAACAGATTTCACAAATGGCTACCAATTTGAAATATAATTAGACAAACACACAAAATCATGATCTGGGTGGTGGGAGCCACCCTGGTGGGTTTTGAACCCACAGCCTCCAGGTTGGCAGGTGAAGATGCTACCTCACCATCACTGAGGCTGGCATCTGTCTTCTTCTCTTTCCAGCTAGTTTTCTCCATCCTTCTCCTCCCTCCTCCCTAAAGCTTACATTCTCATCGTCTTCCTAAGAAACCAGGTTTCCCAAATTTAATGTGCTATGCTGCAAATAAAACTTATCTCTAATAATTTCCTTTCGTTAACTGATTCCCTCATTAGTAAAGATCTTTCGTAGAAACAATTCTCTTTTGCAATTTTCTTCATCTTCACCTCTTCACCCATTTTCATTCAAAACACTGCCTTGAAATGTATACTGCTCCACCTACCCTACCCACACAGCACATTTTTGTTTCTAAACATTTTTCCCTGGTGCTAAAATAAGAAAATCTCGTTTTTCCCCAGAAAACAGAAAGTAACCTCGTAGAGAACGTTTTCATTTACTTGTGTGCGCACCTAAAAGAGAACGCTTTCATCGCATCATCTCAAAAGCATCTCCAATTCGGTTTTCGCTCTGGCAATGAAAACATTCTCAGAACGTTTCCAAGTATATGTGACATAAAACGATTTTTAAACTGTTTACAAACACATCGCAGATCTCTTAATTCTCGGTATCAGTATCGTGTCCCTCGTGGCTTATGGTGCTTGGAAAAATATCATCAAAGGTGTATTTGTTTGCAAGTATGTGTATATAATCTTTGTTGGCAAGATTATAGAAAGCTACGCTTAGAATTTTGTGTGATCTAAGGGCATAAATCATATACACTGGAGTTTGTGAAGTTATACTAGTTCTACGTTAATGTTAAAGTGAAATAAGTGATTTTTCTGTGGTGATTCAGAAGATAAGGTTGTCAAAGGCTGAACACGTGTAAAAGATGTGATTTTTTTTAAATTTTGTTTTGTATCAAGTGACTAATCTGCATTGTATAATGATGAACAATGAATTGTATGTGAATTTTTTGATATGATATTTTCATAACCATTTTAATTCTGGTTTTATATTAAATCATTAATGTCATAAGCATTCTGAGAACATATCTTTCTCCTGACCTAAAATTGTTAAGAAATACGTATGACGTACGTACAGTGTAGGTACCTGTTGATTTGTCATGCTGACTTATTCCTTAGTGTCTAAAGGATTCACTCAAGTAGGTATTATACGTAAAGTAATTATTTTTTAGTGTTACCATTTACTCACAGTAAATAATTGCCGTTGGTTTGATCCCAGACCATAACATCAAGTTGAAGAACATATACACATGATTATTAAGTTACTTTGCATAAATTTTTAAATAAAAGTTTCCCTAGTTTTCTATCATTTTAGAAAATGCTGTTGTTTAATTTCATATTTAGCAGCGAATTGTATGTGATTTACATCTCAGAGTTATGTCGTTGTTCACTCTTCCCCTGTGTGCAAATGTTCCCTGGTTAGAAGGCATGTGATCAAGTGGTCATAAAGTCATTGAGTGAGTGGTTATGATGGTGAGACCAATAAGGGCGAGTGATTTTAATTGTAACAGGGCAAATAACTTTACGTGCTCTCGGTACTGCATTTGTGGCCTGATACCAGCGTAATTATAACGCTGGTATCAAGCCACAAATGCAACGTAACATCATTATTATGCTCGCATAGAATCAGGAGAAAAACGTTTTATACCATCGGGAAAACTGCTTTAAAACAGAAATATAAGTTTTCCACTCAGCTGAAAACGTTTTAAAAACTGTTTCACACATTTCTAAACTAGCTGGAACCGGAGAGGAAACTCTACGAAAACGTGTTCTGAACCATCAAAGAAACATTTTAGTGACGTAAAGATGCTGAAGAGTGGTGGATATTTGCACCATTCCAGCACCATTTCAAAACGTGAATGGGTCGGTAGAAAACGTCTCCAGAAAGCAGAATAAAAACATTCAAGAAGCGGTTTGTGCTATGTGGGTAGTTTTAGCACCTGCAATTTGAACTGTTAAGTGATTATTCTTCTCTTTGAAAACTTATTATTTAATTTTTCAAGATTCATCTTCATTCTGAAGGTCTCACGGTAATCATGTAGGGCATTCAACATTTCCTGCAATCTTTGGCATGGCAAAATAACAAAAGCTTAGTCATCCACGAATTTTCCAGCTTCCTCTAATTTCCAACTCCTCCTCTTTTCACATCTATCATGTTCTAGGCACACTGGCCAAAAAAGCACTGGTGTTATTGGACACCCCTGTGCTACCTCCCTCCCTATTACTGCCAGCCATAATTCTTCAACCATGACTCAGTTATCTTATTCATTATCACAAACAAGATACATATCCTTCTTGTCTATGCCCATCATATTTCACAGCTCCATTAATCTTGCTCAAAGTGGCAAAAAACATCTTTATTTTTCAACTACCACCCAATGCCGTCTTAAAATCTCATTTCTCGTGTCCCTCACCCCTGGCTTTTTACCTGCTCAAGGAAGTTTTAGGTGTGAGAAGGATTTTACTGACTAGTGCAAGTTATGTTATTGTGGTCTCCAACAAATGGAAATCCAAACTTTAAACATAACAATTATTTTAATTGAATCTTGATTTGTAAGCCTTATGCATTATTTTTAAGGGAAAAATCAAATATTTTATTTGTAATATGTTATTTGAATAAGTTTTTGTGCTGCGATACATGAACAGTGCTTGGTATCAATTTCCTAGTAGTGACTCGTGATTTGTGCATTGTCAATTTTTTTTATTCATGCCTAGCACTGCTCATTTATTGCAGGAGATAAGAACCTTATGAATGTTATAACTATAGACTTTAGAACGCACCTTAGCTGCTGTTGCATCAATATATTGTATGTGAGTGCCATCAATAACAACAGTGTAGTTGCAGTCTTCGGTGTCATCATCACCACTTGATCTGAGAACATATTCTCTTACATATTCAGCAGATGGGAATACAACACTTCTGTCAGGGGTCATCAACAGCACACAGTTATGTCCATACTGAAAAGAAAAAGGATTTATTTATGTAAATAATTTCACTGATAATTATTTAAGGAAAAAATACATGAACATATTAGGCAATTATACATTACCTACTGACAGTAGGCATAGTTTGCTAAGAATATTAAGCTATCTGCATAAGAATGATATTTTTATTTTTGAACAATATGCTCTCCATCTCTGTTTAGTATCTTAAACGGAGCAGCTATCGTTGAATTATGTTGTCTACTGTTGGATTGGTGAGAAGACTAGAAAATTGTTTTTGCATTTCAATATTTGGAGGTGATTGGGAGCATGACTATGGAGACTATTGATGGTCAAAACATTGAAGACACATCTCAGGTGAATATTATATTGCACCCTTGTCTTCAAGTGATCTTTATCTTATGAGCTTATTTATCATATTTTTATCATATTTACAGCCAATATTGTCATTGTAGAAGGTTAAGATGAATATAAGTTTGGGGCTTTATTTCATGGAAGTGAATCACAGTAAATGATGCATCCGTTTGTAATTTCCACAAAATTTTAGTCTCACTGACTATGGTTTTTACCTACAATGTCCTAATGAAAAAAATGGAAATAACAATGCGATACATCATTTAAAGTTGAAGTGAAATCAATTTAACTATGATTTATATTTTGGGAGGTAGAGGGATGGGATGGAAAAGTTATTAAGAGGATCAGAGTGATTTGAGGTGAAAAAGACCAAACATAATTTTACTATTAATGTTTGGCCACTGAATGATTTATTTTGAAGCCAAAAAGAAATGATGATGATAGTTTTTTACCTTTAACTTGTTTGTTTTTATTGATGGCCTTGCTACGTCATAAAGTAAGAATAGTAAATTCACAGCAACACCAATCAGGATTCCATACTCCAGCCCCAGTAGTAAACTCACAAGAAATGTTGTGAAGCATGGGATAAGATCAAGTTCTGAAAAATGAAAAGGATGTCAATATTAAACTTATGCTGTTCATTTTTATTATGATCACCTTACAGAAATTGGCACAACAAAAAACAAAAATGTTACAATGTCTAGATGATTTGGTAGTTAAATGTCTACAGAAAATAACAAATGATTTGAGAATAATTTTTTTACACAAATTAAATGACTGTTATTTTTAAAACCTCAAAAATGAAAACTTGATCATTTTATTTATTTTATAAGTTTTTAACCTCCTATATTTCCACCTCATGAATGAAATGAAAATAAATACATTTTATGCTACTTGACATCGGCCAAAACAGTTTGGATTACAATATTTTCACTGAGCAGTGTGATAATGATGTGTGTTAGTGACATAGAATGGAGGGAGTGTGGAGGGGGGTTCATGGGTCCAAACCCAAAATATGACCAATGTGTTCTGTATTAGTTCACTCATTTAGTATTATTATTTTATTTTTATAAGCAAATTTGCTGATATATTTCATTTTTTTATTACATACAGTGCTCTCTTTGATCATTTAACCTACTCTGTTCCTCTATGAGCTGCAAGCTCCTTGGAACCCGAGTCACTAATGCTCCATTTTTTCTGGTATTTTGAATTGTAGGTGACTAATTACAACTATTTTTAAAATTTGAATAAGATGTTTTTCAAGTATTATAAGGGTAAATAGCTAGTCAGTGACATGTGTGTATTACCAAAGTAATTTATGCAGAATTGAGAAGTGTCTGTGATTCCTTGTCAATTATATTTTTTTGTATTTTTGCACTAGAAAAAATGTATTAATGCGAAATAAATGAATTGAAATACATTGAATTGAATTGAAAAAAAATCAGCCACTACACAGTAGTTGCAATCACGCATTTTATTGCATAATCACTATCTTTCTCCTGATTTTAAAATTGCTCCCTCTCCCCAGACCCGATGCTTATACTCAACATGGACCCACCCCTGAAACTAAATCCTGGCTACTTCACTTTACATATATTCCTTCATGAATTGGAAGTAGTCTCAAAATATGATATTATAGAAGTGTACATACTTATGGCTTGATGCAATTAGTAGAATGCATCGCTATAGAGTGGTATTGTATTTTTAATACTGTAATGAGGAGAGGACTAATATAGCCTTACTATTACTGTTACCATCACCTTACTTTCTATTGGCATAGAGCATGCCTATAGTAAGGAGACCGACCTTTCAGATGAGCATTTTGAGTACAGTTGGTACCATACAGATGATATAACCTGCTATCTTGGTATTTTTTGCAGAATTTGTTATAGGTGTTTTTATCATGGAATCAAATTTAGATTTCAGAACATGGGTAACAATTACATAAATACGATCATTTTTTTTCCATTGAAGCTTTTTCTGGTCATTATAATTATATCTGTTAACCTGGGGGTGGGGGTTATCTAGGGATGTGGGGGTGACTATATCTGTTAACCTATGATTATATCAGATTATGCCCTGCGTAATTTTGGGTGGATGTTACCTGATGTTTCATGGCCATTGCTGGTCAATTTATCGAGGGAATGTACCATTTAATAATTAATATATGACATAGTATTTGCATATATATTACATAAATCAGAGCTAAAGTTAGAATATATTCAGAATACATATATCCAAAGCCCTACACCCTCGAAATTTGAAAGAAATCAATAATATGCACAAATTAATCATGTATTATGCACATTTTTGCATATTCCATTTAGCTGAGTCAGTTCATAAATCAAGCATAATATGTGAATAATGCACAATATATGGGGACATTATGCCATATTTATTCACAATTTATGCACATTTTACTCACATATTATTCCAATAGGATGGTGAATTAGGTGCATATGAACTGAATATTATGTGCATATTAGGTATTAATTTTGTGCTGCGTGGGAAGTGACCAGCAATAGACATGAAATGCTGGGTAACATCCGCCCAAAAATTACTTAGGCTATACCCCTTTCACAGATATAGATGATTCATTTTGATGCTTAATGTAAAAAAGTCCTATGTATTCTTGGGTTTTTACATGCATTTATATGCTTTGATCCATGACTTCACACAGATTTGTTGATACTTACTCTTTGTTTTCCAGAGGACAATTACAACATGATATTCTATCATGAAAATCACAGCACAAATGATTACAGCAGAAAGTGTTGCTTTAGGAATGAAGTAAAACGTTGATGTAAGGAAGCCCAATGCCATGAGAACCATTACTCCTGCAAAAATCAAAAAAAGGTCAGTACTATGATTCTTAAGAAATTATAAGATTTTGAATAAAAGTTGCAAAAGTAGTTCTTAAAACAAAGGGTATTGCAAAATTAGCTTAGTATTGTATTGATGGCCATGCATACTAAAATATACTTTTTGAGATAAACAGTAGAACTGCTATGTAACAAAATACAAGGGACTCAAAAATTAGCGAATTAATTATTGTGAAATTCAAGGTTTAAATACTGTACATTTATGTATGTATAAATATGCTAGTTTTAATATTATGAAGGAATATCTTTGGAATGGAAGTAGAAGAGTATGCTATATTTCTCTTACAATTTGGTAGGTAATGCTGGGTAACATCATGCATATATGTATATCCTTTCAAATTAACAATACGAATGAATAGTTAGTAAAATGTTTGCGATTTTATTTCTTTAATAGATTAAACAGAACAATATTGGCACTGCAACGTATATAAGAAGAATTCTGTGATTAATGACAGCCTTTGTCCTTTAAACATCACATTTTCCACAGAAATACTTTCAATTTATTAAAAAAATAATGCCATAGGGATTGCCTACTTGAGTAGGTAGTTTGGCATATTTTTATGTGCGGTCATAATAAATTCAAAACCAAATATTGCCAAATATTGTTCAGTGAATCCTTGAATACCCCCAAAGAACATGGTAGAAAAAATGATATGTATTACTCATGCTTACCTGTAAAAAGACCTCCTAGAGGTGTTCTTACTCCTGAGGCATTATTCACTGCTGTTCGTGTAAAGGAACCAGTCACAGGAATAGAATGAACAAAAGAGCCAAAAATGTTGCAAGCCCCTAGGGCCACCATTTCTTGGGTTGCATCCAAAGCTTTCCCGTTTGCTGTGCATTTATGAAAAAAGTCATCATCAAAACTAGCTGAAATAATTTTTGTGTAACAAAATATTTACTAATCTATCCCCCTCAACGTTAGCGAACTCTTTGAGTTAATTATTTAGTTCTCATGTACTGTTTGCTAACATAAGTCAATTCTAAATATTCCATCACATTCTATCATAATCTTTACTCTAGTTTTAGTGCACTTGAATGTCTAAACTTAAAATTGATATCAATATTTTCCATAATTTTATATAAAGCTCTGAATAGCTACATGGTTGTCAAAAAAATATTAGGTAATGATGTAGCTTTTGCTCTTGAAGCTTAGGAAATACATATTTAACTTATTAAGCATGAGGTAAACAATTTTTTAAGGCTTTTGGGACTAATGTTTATTGTGTTCAAAACTGGCAGGTATGAACTAAATACATATTTTAGTTTTATTTGGAGCTGCTGTTTTAAGGCATGCATAATATACTTACAAAATGCTTTTCCAATTGCAATGCTTTCCAAAATTGCTACCAGAGGAATTACAGCTATCGATGATCCAAGTTCTGATACCATTTCCACGAATGTATATGTTGTGTTTCCATTAGTTGCAGAAAATGGAGGGGGCTCAAAATTTGGCAATCCTTCTTGAACAGACCCTAAAATAATGTAAAGATATAACAGTGAGTGGATATTTAAAAAAATACATGTGATGGATAGTATTAAAATTCAGTAAAATTTTGAATATTTCATTAAATGAGTTATTTGCTCCAGTGCCGTGAATTTTTGCAGTTTTTATCTTTTATTGATTGCATTTTTGGAACAATTTCTGTTTACCCTGTTTCTTTTTTTAATTTCAACAACCTGGATATCCATATGCAAAAGTATCCGAAGACATTTTTCTGACAAAATGAAGCCTAGTAAAAAGAAGTTAACCTCAATCTTTTCTCATATGTGTTTGAAAAGGCCTAAATTATCTCAACCCATTTTAAAATGGGTTGAGGTAATTTAATGGAAATTTCAGCCCTTTAGCAAATAGAGAGGTCATTATTTTTTACACACATAAATATGAATTTATAACTTCATTGCCCTTTAATGAGAATCAGTGAACATTAATTTTCAAAATTTATTTCCTAAATACTTACAGCTCTCTTTCTTTAGAAATGAGGACTTTAGAGAATGCTATCCCTAAAATGTCATGAATTGTCTTCACAATACCCTATGTTATTTACTATTTGCAGTACATATATCCAAGAAGTTGTAGAATTTGGTTCTTGGGTGTCATGACTGCCATGGTTTTATTGTAGGGTCAAACATTAGACTATGATCCTTAGAAAAATACAGCAGCCGTGACTAAGGAGGAATTTAAAATCATAACCTTTGGATATTCAGGATGACCAGGTAATATTTTCCTGGCCATTGTAGTTAGGTTATTTACCACAGCATGGCATGATAAGGATAATAATAAATTTCAAGTTTTAAAATGAAAAATTCCTGACATTATATAAAATCCTCCTGGTTGGTTAGTTTTTGGGGGAGGCAACTAACAACTGTAGCATGAAAGAAGAAAGTTATGTTTTTTTAAGAATGCTTTCTGAAATGTATTCTTCAGTTGTAGCAACTTTTTAAATAAAAAAGTTAGTTATTTTAAAAACAAAAAATGTAGGCTTTATATTCTTTCATAAGTTTTCACAATTAAACCTTTAAAAGTCAGCTGTTCCACTGCAGTCTCAATTGCACTCTTAATTTCCGAGACAGGCAAGTCTGCTCCTAATTTAAAACATTTAATTTTCAACCCTTCTCCCTGTTTATACTCAACATGGACCCCCCAGAAATGATTTCTGGCTATGTCACTGGTTTGTTGATAAGAGAATGATAGGGAATATAGGAGTAAAACCCAGCATCAGCCTTAGCCAACTCTTACTGAAAGGTGTCAAGCTTTCTACTGTTTAAAATCCCACCCAATGAACAGAGTACTATCCTTAATGTTCTCCATATGACATTAACATATGAATCTTTGTTCTGCTGAAAGATCTCTGCCACTGCTGGGATTTAAAACCAGGCCCTTGGGATAGTAAGCCAGTATCTCCTTGCCTAGCCATCAAATCTAGCCACCAAAGCAACCCAATCCCCAAAATTCCACCCATACGATCCATACATTGTAGAAGTGAGGATGAGGCTGGAAAAATGCAGGCTGTCAGCAAGCCTACCCTAATTAATGTGAAATATTTGGAAAAAAGGTTAAATGAAAAGATACTGTGATTTTTTTAAATTTTAAAATACAGAATCAACCCTTTTGATTGGTATTTTATTCCCATATGTGATAATGTTTCAGCAATATCTTTTTTCAATTTTAGATAATTACAACACACTCATTGCACACAGTAAGAGGGTGAAAACTGTATCTAATTGGCCTTGGCAGTGTCAGTACAGCTAGTCAGGAATATGCTGACAGCAAAAGGTCTAACATGCCTCCTGTCAGAAAATAATTTGCACCCTGAGAAAATTTGGAAAATTACAACTCCCACACTGGGCCAATAATTTTTTTAATTTATGGTTTGATGATGATCTAAAAATTTATTGGGAAATGAGAAAAGATAATTTGAACTCAAATGAGTGCTAGGTTTAAACAAAAGTTCCAGTGTGAATATGACTGAGCCATTCTGTCCATAAGTCTGATCAAGTTATCAAGAGACCAACATTCACTTAATTAGAAATGTGGTAGAAATATCCTTCTGAGTGTTGAGTCTCTTATTGCTCAGGTTATATTATGTATTTCATTGTGTCATTCATACTCTATTCGTCACTTGGCTGGTGCATGCAAGCTACTCATATTAGGCTGGTGATCTCCATACCTGTGAGCTCAAATGGTGTTGCTCCATTCAAATAGCAGATGTAGGCAATAATGGTGCCGATTATTACAATAATGGCATTCCTTCCAAGAGAAGTAAGGCGAATCAATCCTGCCACAAATCTGTTAGAACTCTTAACGTCTTTGAGTTTCTGCAATAGTTAAAAGACATACATTTAAAATGAGTGACTATTGTATCATGCATTTATTAAATAATTTGCACGTTTAACTACATATGTATATACAACACTAATGTGAAGAATATTAGGTAGGATCTTTATATTTTAATAGAAGAAATGATATGAAATGGAGGAATTATTTTATTGAAGAAATGTATTTTTGAAATATCTTATTGAACTTATAACTTCATAATCTCTACTCTAAAAATCTAAACTCATGGATTGGAGAATACTTAAATTGAAGAGGCCAGAAAGCCACTTTATTACTGACTTTTCCATAATCATGACTAATTTCACATAGTTAGTCTATCTAATAAATGTCCATAAGTCAATTTCATTTTATCCATTCACACCTTAGCATAATTAGACATAAATATACATAATTTCATTGCATAAGAAATGTAAAAGTAATTACCCTGGCAGCTAACAGAAGAACAATACATGTAACACCCAAGAACAAATCCCACAGATTTGTTTGTCCTATATGCTCAAAAACATTTTCCCATGCTTCTAAAAATTCATTTGATTTTCCTGGGATGCCCAGAATTCCTTTCACTTGCCCTGAGGCAATAGTAATTGCAGCTGCTGAAGTGAATCCTGCTGTCACAGGCATTGAAATAAAATCCACTAGAAATCCTGGAAAATAAATGATAGAGACATATTTTAGACACTAATTCTGTTTCTAAAAGATGGTCTAAGTAACCCTATGGATAGAAAATATAAATCTTTATACTAACCTAATTGAAGGAGTCCCAGAATGAGTGTAATACAGCCGGTAAGGAAAGTAAGTAGTACTGCAAAGGATGGACCATAGCTCTCTACGTAGACTTGTGCCATTAGTGCCATGATAGCCGTGGGCCCTATTGTGATGTCTTTGCAGCTTCCAAGGAAAATATATACAAAGCATCCCATAAATGCTGAATAAAGGCCATACTGAAAAAGAGAGAAAAAAGGCGTGTAAAATTTTGAAGTAACATTTCCATTAACTTGTTCTCATCATCAACTTCCTGCCAATGAATTCAATTGTTAGTTATTTACCTCCATGAAACATTAAAAAGGTCTGAGTTTATGGAATTTCACCTAAATATTTAATCGGAATAAATAAGTTATTATTTCCATTTCAATCATAAGATAGCTCTAACCAGGTGAACCAATTTCATATTATGTAGTAAATATATTTCAAGTTTACTGTCCTCAGAATTAGTATAGGCATGGCATTAGTAGAATCTGAAAGTATTGATATTGAAAAATATTTTATGCACAGGCCGGAGCTGACTTTTAGAATAGTTAAATAAATGAATAACTAGCATTTGATTTTTTTAAATTATTTTAAGTCAAATTATTAGCAAAAATTTAAAAAATATAGATTTGTGGGAGTTAAATATAAAAGCAATTCCGTCAAAACATAATTCATCAAAGTTCTGCTCAGCTCCAAGTAGGATCGAGTAGTTTTAAGTTTAGTTTTTTAAGCCGGCGAAACTTGTACATACATCATTATAACTTGCTTCGTGGATCCTACTAATTGTAAGTCTACTGCGTATTCTGCTTTAATAATTTGCAGATTACTGAAAATAAATAGGAGTGGGGAAAAGTGTGGGCGAGATTACCTGAGGGGGAAGGCCGGCTACCACCCCGTACGCTATTCCTTGAGGGATGGCCGTCAACCCTACAGTCAGCCCCGCCAGGAAGTCTGCTAAGAGGTCCTCTCCTTTGTAGGTCTTGGTCCACGCGAGGAATGGAAACCTCCTCTCCCACGACTGCCTGGAACACGAAGGCCGCGGGAAGCTTGGGCAACAGCGGTGGCCGGAGGTGGATGACGACCCTCCGCGGCCGTCTGAGCCCTCGGGGCCATCCGAGCGGGTCCTCCTGGTCACAGCCAACGCGAGGCCACCTTCCGGCAAGATGCGACAACTGCCGCCATCACAGTCATCGTCGCCTCTCATTCCTGCGGAAGAGGAGAGAAAAAAAATGATCATGTAAGTGTGTCAACTCTCGTTTCCGTTTAGATTTAGATTGCATGCGAATTATTCCTCTCTTGAATTTTGACTCGAGGAAAATTTACAATTTCCTCGCCTCTTACGCAATGGGTCAATAGCCTTGAAATCTCCAGTTGGGGTATCCTTGTTTTGTAACAGCCCGGTGTGTTTTTTTGGTATTACATTCTGGGGTTCAAATACCCGAATTTTTACTCCTCTCTCCCTGTGGATCTACTTGTTTTGCATAGGTGCGGTCGCGCAGAATATTATACTCGTTTAGGCGTAGGCTGCATAGGTAGGAAGGGAAATGGGTGAGATGTGAAGGGAATTGGGAGAAAGAGAAAAGAACAGAATTCCAAAGAGGGGAGGAGGAGATGGAGAAAATGTCTACGTGTAGTACATGATTCACTGGGGTTGGAATAAAAGTGGAGACCACACATTGGATACCCCGTAACGGCCAGCGTAATCGCCAATGCTAGAAAATTGGACAACCATCAGCAGTTTTTCGTGGAACGTAAAATTTCCAAGTGTATATTTAAATTGCATGGAAATAAGTTAAATTAACGGGCGGAGGAGAAGACTCAGTTTAATGGCATGTATATATAAGTCATTCTTTTAACTGCTAGTTAGCAGTGCTATATAGACCGTTCTTCGTAACCGTACAGTTATTTTTGGTGTAAATTCTGGGGTTCAAATGCCCGAGTTTTTACTCCTCTCTCCCTGTGGATCTACCACTGTGCCTACTTTCACTGATTTGGTTTATTTAAATTTTCATTAGCTATCACACCTTTCCACTCTTTTTTAGACGCTCATTCCTTTAGTTTATTCTAATGGGTTTCCATCCACAATCATCGGAGTGTGGACCACTGTTCGGATGATTGAATTATTATGATATAATATCCTTTATTTATAGTAAACGTAATCGCTCAAACGAGAGAAAAATCCACGGCTAAAAAATCTCATAACTCCCCAGGAAAGCGACTTTTAAGTTTTCTCCATTTTTAGATACATATTTTGAGAAGCGTTTGTGGAAGATCAAAACATAAGATATTCAAGTGTGCCGGTATAAATCTTAAATTTTATGGGAGTATAACTTTAAAATTAAGCATTTTTATTTTCTTAAAATATAACATTTTGTGTTAAATTAACTTTTATTCAAATATTCATTAAATTTTCATCGTATTTTTCGCGTAGTTTTGTGTTGTTTAGCGTACTTTTAACTGTGGAGCAGCTGTTTAGTGGCACAGCTTGAAATGCTCCTGAAGGACCTTAGAGCACAATCTTTAAAAAAAGCTGACACAATCGGAAATGCGGCATTCATCGTGAGAAATCTCTAACAGAAACACAGCGAAACTCAAAATATGGCATTAATACTTAATAAAGGTGACTTCCTTCTATCCGAGGGCTATGGTGTTCAGCTGGGTGTTGCTAGTTTAAACAGTAGGTTGAAATGCAAAACGCTTGCCTTAAGAGTGACACTTGTGCTATTTACGCAACCGTTTATTTTGGATAAAACTTGCGACAATTTTCTTCGTGTGGTAAAACTAAAAGTGCGTATTTTTGAGTTGTGACGCTATAGTGTTTGAGAGAATCATATTCCCTCACTGAAACTCGTCAACCGAGACAAGACAGAATGAGTGTCCACTCTTGAATGACCTTTTATTCTCAGATCTTCCCAGAAAGCGCGAGGGACGACATAAAATGACTTCGCCGCGTTTGTACTTTCCGTGATTTTCTGGGATGACTTGAACCCAGCGAAATTCGAGACGGGTAAATAGATGAAACCACTTGTTGCACTTTAAAGAATCTCAGAAATATAAAATGCTTACCTCGTGCGACTGAATATGGTTGAAGATTAGAGAAAATATTATCCACTCTTGCTCGTCCTCGGGCATTTACTAGGGGTCATACATTTTTATCCTTATTGCATATAATTGCTGTGGATAACTTGGCATTGGCGTTTCGAAAGGCTAATTATAATACAATTCTTTTACATTTATCACCGCAACGTCGAAGTATATATCCTCTTCCCGATATTGTGGAGGGATAGTTAATTTTTTTTAGACTTATGATGTCCAGTTTATTTTCAATGGCTCCTTGTCACTCTAATAAAATCATTGCGCTTTTTTATATTAACTGTGGAGATTGTGTTGGTGGAGCTGCAACGAGCATTATTCTTAAAATACGGAATGTTGTTGATATAATTTATGTAAAAGGATAATGAGAACAAAGTTTGCGGACACCCAATAAGTTTTTGTTCCTATCATCTGAAAGGTATCAAGGGGTCAGAGAGATCTGACTTAGTAACAGCCTGTTAGCTGCTAACAACCTGTTACTAACTTAATCATAGCACTGTGAGATCCTATAAGTGGAGACAAAATAATCATTCATCCGACCTTAAGCTGCATGACGAAAATTGTGACTTTCATTTTCCAAAACAGATAAGCCAGCTCAATAGTTCAACTATTCCTAGAAATTGCCAAACGCTCTGCGTTCATTGCCTCCTTGGATGAATGGTCGTTAGAAGGACGTAAAAAGAGACCAGTATATATCGGTCCAAGGTGAGGGCGAAAGTTGACTGATAGGCGCGTTTTGTCGGAGAAATCTTGTGGCGCACAAGGCCTGCCCTCCCCGTCAAAAAAGCTGTGTCTGGAGTGTGGACCGAAGGCTGGGTTTATAGTCGTCACTGATGGCCATCAAGCCTTGGATCGGCTTGACGCAACTTTGCACTCTGTCTCATTCCCACCAGCCTATTCAGATTTCGGTAACCATTTGTGTTTCAGAAATTATATTCCGTACTTATATCTGCCCTATACGTTGCCCTTTTTCTAGTTCCTTCTATTTGTTTCATCTAAAACTTCTTAACCATCCTAAATGGATGTTTACTCGTTCAGCGTTCTGCGTCACTGCCATTTATCTCCTGGACGCCCCTGTTGCTGGCAAGTCCATTTTATCATCATCAAACATCATCATTCTCCTGCATTTCCCTTTGCGATCCCTGCTCCTCTGTTGCTGCGTCGCATATATCTCGCGATCATCATGTGTGACTTGGTGGCGTGCATTTTCACCAAGAGGTTTATGCTTTGCAATGAGGGTAGTGTTTGCTTATTTCAGGTTGCCTGTAGCGTTTGACTGCTTAGTTTTCACACTTATTCAATCATTGACTATCGCGTTACGTTACTTGTCAAACTTTCTACCCCGTTTTTTTTTGCTTTCTCTCGCTTGATTTTATATTTTTGTTGGCGTGTTGTGCTTGTGTTGTTTCGGTTTTATTTCATTTCTCGTCAGGATTCACATCTTCATCCCGTTCTTCCAATTAACAAGCGTCCTCTTAGGGTTCATTCCTTCCACTTCCACTATTCTATGGTCGAAAGGTGCCGCGGGCTGACTGTTTTAAACGTGGAATTCTTTTCATGACGCAATTCCTTAGATTCCAAATGTCGCTTAATCATGTGAATAAGAGTTGGATACATTTGTATATCTTTTCCTTGACCTTTCCTTATGTGCATAAGTATTATTAATTCACTAAAATGAAATAGCATATGCGCAGTATAAAACTTCGGTCAATATCTGACATATTTACCACAAATTGACATCTAAATGCATCTAGTGGATTTGAATCCCATGCTGTGTGCATTTAAATCACAATTTATAATGTATCAAAGAGATTTTGACAGCTGAAGTTTGTGTAAGGCACACATAATAATAATCCATAATAAGGTTATAAACGATTTTCTGCTAGCTACTAAACGAATTGAGTCTCAGATTCATCGACCATATGCTCACCCATCTTAGTAAAGTGTTCACTGAACTTGAGGATTTCATATAACGTGGAGGATCAAAAACAGTGAGTGGGCAGGAGTAAAATACATACCATTCCCGAATTACACTTTTTCACATGTATATATTTTCGAAAGGACCATGCAGCAAACAGGGCAACACTTCGTCCAAAAGCGATCAGATCAACCCATTCCCGGCCTTCGGCTCTTATCCATGATACCGATGAATGGGGATGAGACCACTTGTCAGTAGATGGTTTCTAACGAGACGCGAAAAACAAGGACTTGATACTCGCTTACCAAAAAAAGAGGCGATGCGTCGAGGTGATTCGCTCACGCTGCTCAACGAATCAGTGGTTTCCACAGAATGCACTCGAGCGAAATTTACCAGGCAACTGACGCCTTTGACGAGGCTTTGATATTCGAATGAAACAAACGGGTGATCGGTGGAGCGACCATATGGGGGAGCTACCCCTCAACGTCGTGGAGTCAAGTGGGTTCGCTAGACGTCTAGGCGATGATGCTGCGTGTTGTGGATTACCGGGCCGAAGAGAGAGCCGTGCGGAGAAAAAGTCGGGGAAGCGGAGGGGTTCCGAAGGAAGGGGTAGGGTGCGCAGGGTGCGTGGGCTGCGAGAGAATACCCCAATGGGAGTGGAAGGGGATATGAGAGGCGGTTAACAGCAATGAATGTTTTCGTCGAATACGAGATAAAATAATTTTCTGGAATTTCAATGCTTGAAAATCTAACGAGTACCTGACTCAAGTTATTTAATGAAGATGCTCATGATTGGTAGGTATTACCATAGAGTAAGCATATTATTTATGTTGCAGAAGAAAAAGTCTATTTTTGGACAAAATGTGTCACGATAATATCTCATTGGAAGAAAATCACAAATATGCAGGGTTTTCACTCGTTGCCTTCACGTAATGAATGGGGCTGAGGTTAAGATATCCTGGCATGGTATCAATATTTCATGATTTAATGACACCTGAATTTTTGTTTTGAAGGTTGGATTTTCTGTCGCAGTATGTTGATGGTTTGGAGCAATCGTTACGTTTAAATCTCTGTTGACCAATGCTTCAATGTCCATTGGAAGGTTTAGTCTAAGGCATAGAGACCGCTTTCCTCGACACATGTATGAATGTAATATACGTTCATCCCTTGAAATATCTCGAGGCTATCGTCCGTTTATTATTTGTGATTTGGCGATTTATGGACCACAGCAAGAGTAATATTACCGGAAGAAAACAACGACAGAATACTGATGGCTAGCAGTGATCGATAAATTGGGCATTAGTCTTTAATTAATTGCTTTATAAAACGGGAATCGATTCATATAGTATAGTAAAATACAATACAGTGATTTCGAAATAGTTATGATTAAAGGCATCACATGGAAAGGGTGTCAAATTATAATTAGGCATTCTATTGATTTGCGATCCCGAACGGGAAAGAGAACAGAAATCTTACAATTCATTGGCATCCGAGTAGTAAATAATCATCACAAATGCTGAAGTTCGTTTCGAAATGAGATGGAGGACGGCTGTTACATAAAATTGGTTTCTCCTGGAAAATATAGGCTCGAATAACTGTTCTAAAACTAGTCAAGAGGATAAATATACCTTTTCTTGATGTTTTCGCTTTGTTAATTTGCTGAGGTAATGAAATGTTAAGACACTGAGGTGGTTGGCGGATGAGAAGTAAATCGGGGATACTTACGGATGGAGGTGGGAGGGCGCACTTAAGAGGGAGGGATCGAGACGGCGCGGCGTGCACGCGCTAGTGGAAAGTTCAGTGCAGCCATTCCTATGATTCCAGCGGAAAGAGTGTCCTTCGGCCTCGGAAGGTCGCGGGTTCGGATCGCCAGAAATGATTACTGCGCTATGACGTTTCAGCGTACATGGTGCGAAACGACCGCTGCAGTTCTCAGGAGTGAAATAACTGCAGTCGTGGGTTTTTCTTCCTTCCAGTGCTTACGCTTACGTTTTGTGAAAAAAAAATCTCCAGATGTTGATTATGCAACGAAACTCGACCATTCGTGCTCAGCGGAGAGATCTCGAGTGAGAATAGAAGAGGAGGAAAGGAAGGGGGTATCAGAATGGTATACTCGACCCGTATACATTCGTAAAGGTATTCTCGTGGCTGGTCCCGATAGCCTCAAAATTTGTCGGCTGAATTGTTTTCATTGTGAATTCTGCTCATTCGTATTTTTATTTTATTTTATTTATATCAATAACCTGAATACAGCCTCGAGGACAATTTTACATCAGGCGTTGTAACAAAGGACAACACACAGCCATGTCCAGGGAGGAGAAAAATCCTCCCCTGGCGGGATTCGAACCCGCGACCTTTGGGTTGGCAGGCGAGGACGTTACCCCACCGCCACCGAGGCCGACAATATCTCTGTACATACTATCCGTCCAAGATAATAGCGCAGTTGATATATACTGATTTGGCTTAGAAAGTAATAAAAAGTAAACAATTTTTTCACGATCGTATGATTTAAACAAATGCCAATATCATGGATTATTTAGTCACGTGATTCCCTTCCCCAAACGGAATTGGATGTGTTTACTGATAGGCTGCATTTCTTACTGTCAACTGCGCTATAACCTTGGACGGACTCAAAAGCCCTTTCAAGTCCGTTATGCAGTAATTGGACATCCAGATCTGCGTAAACGGTATAATCACGGGTATGCTAGCTAAAACACTTAAGACATGCGAAAGGAAATTGGATAACCTCGGCTGCCTAATCGAATATGACGAATAGAATAGACACAAATATGACAGCTCCCTCCGGGTCTCGTCACTAACGGGTTCAGCTATTCGAATGGTGGGTGCGGGGCGTCTACCGAGATGTCGGCCTTTGGGACTGTGCTCGGACGTCACGCGGGTGAGAAAATGTTTCCACCTTTTTATCGGCGGGAGCGCCCCCATGTGGCGCCGGCGAAGGAGTGTCCCCAACGAATTTCCCGACAGTGTGAGTGACCGTTGGCCCCCGACTATCCCGCCCGCCTCAATTCTACCCGACTGACCCCACTCACTCACGCAATCTCCCTTCCCTCTTTTCTCCTCTCCTCTTTGCCTCTCTCAATCGCCGCCTCAGGGCATACCTTCTCCGCCAAATAGTTTCCGAAAAAAACTCTAGCTCCAGCCGTGTCTTGAAAGCTATAACGTGTTTTACGTTCGGACGGTTATAGTGAATTATACGCCGGGGGTCCTGGAAAAATTTCCTCCGAGTGGCGAGGGACACATCTCAGCCGGTTTTACGTGCTGCAGGACAGCATTGTGAGGAATCCTTATTTGTAACCCCCAGAAATATGTCAACGGAAGGAAACAGGGAAAAATAGGAGTCATGAAAATTATAAACCTGCAATCGCACATGCCATCACTCACTTTGGAGGCCAAGTTGAAACATGTCCTGAGTTTTTACTGTTCAAAAACGTCCGAAATCAGTTCGTTTCCATAGCAACGAATTTTTTTAATGGGGAAGATTTTTCTTTTTCCTCAAGGTCGCAGCTGTAAACTCGAAGCCTTGAATCTCAATGCCCCCAGGAAATATCTGACTCGTTCCTGAAGATGAAAGTGGGTATTATGAAGCACCTCAGTCGAAACGACGAAGTTTATTGTGCGAGAATTCAAATTGTATAACATAGAAACTTGAATGATCACTCAAGGGCCGTGAAGTGAATTGCGAAATGTCGAGGAAAAAATACCACTTGATCGCGTGGACAGTTACTATCGCCATGCCAACAAGCCTCCGTCGACTGTAGTGGGCTTAAGTGAATAGGAAATAGTTGCGCAATTTGAATGGAAATTGCAATTCACTTGGAGCACAACCAAGAGAACATATTCCTTGGCTGGAGAATAGTTTTACCGTGAAGTTGATAGTGGCTAATTATGCCACCCTAACTCAAACCCTGAACTCATCCTTAATACTCAGTTGGTATTGTTAAATGAAAATAAGAATAATCAGTTCGAAGGTTGACATGAGTTGGAGAGGATTATTTTAAGCAATCGAAGGTCTTTTATATTGCTTCTTAAACAATATTCAATTTTACCATGCGTTGATGTCAAATATCTCCGGCGTGAATTGGGTACTGAAGGTCAACTATAGTTTTAGATAACACTTTTTCACGCGATAAATAGAAAAATATATGTGACCCCTTTCATTTTTCACCTATGAATCATCACATTCGGTGTTCAAAGAGGATATTTTCCTGGGAAGATATATATTTCTACATAACGGTACACTCAGCCTATCAAAAATCTCGTCGTCGATTTTATAAGTGAGCGTACGAGTGGAATATTCAGTTATTTCCTTCCTGAAATAAGATTTGAATTCATGAACGCATTATCGTAAAATCCTTTTAAAGTTTCATTCCCGTTTCGAGATAAAAGAGTCTTTTAGCAATAAATTAGGTCTGCAAAAACAATATTTAAACCTACGTTTTCGCAGCTTTTACTGTCTCCACCACGAAAAAAATAAGACAGAATCCGATCCGTGAGTAAAGAAAAGAGCCGAAGATAAATTTTTGAGGAAGAGAAACCATCATACGTTGAATGCAAAATGTTGGCAGTAACATTAAACATGGCAACCCTGCTGTGATGGAGTGGCGGGAAATCTCTACTTATCCGACCGCAACTGCTCCGCTCCGGAGCTGAAGAATGCTGGCCCGGCTACAACTTCCACGGAGAGTTGTAGCCGGAGAGCAGGCTACAACTTCCACGGCGGCCTCACCCAACGCTCGGCCAGCAGCGGGACAGCACTCGCAGGGGGGGGGGGGGGCGATGAGTAGGTTGGTAGGCGTAGGGGGATTGGGCGAAGAGGGAGGGAGAGAGCACCGAAACTGGAAATTGTGCTTGCTTACGTGCGCACATGTTTTTCCCGGAGGTCCCTCGAGTGACGCAAATAAACAAGAGTTGCCGGAAAGTCTGCCCGCACGGAGCACCGCAAGACGACTCCAGCCGAAAGAAATGTCTACTACATGGCTCTGCGTCACGATTTTTCAGCCGCCCACTTCAGCACGGGCTGGGTCAAGAAGGCCTTCACCAAGGCTCTCGTGCCCAAATGTGAAACGGAGCGGTCATCAGAGTTCAGAGTCCTTCGCGGTCGTGGTTAAGAGAGGACCATTAGACAATTTAATTAGGCAAGTGAGAAATGGTAATGGTGTTATGTCTCATGGAAAAGTTTTGCCCGCGTGAGAAATATATAATGTTCGAAGCCATAGCCATTTAAAAATTAGTCTTATTTCTGAACTAATTTTTTCTTGAAAACATTAGGTCTGGTTTTCTAATGTCTCGTCAACGTCAATCACAAGATGACGTAGCCTTTGCGTTAACTTAATTTTAACCGAGAGCTCTGGTTTTGGATTAAACTTCGAACTGCCTGTTATTTGACGTGAGCGTTATTATTGGGAGGAATAATTAGGTAGCTGATTTATCGTTCCAAGAAAATATTTAATCAGATATAATAAATCAGGGCCTAAGTGAAAGATGAATCTAAATTTCAATAGCTAAATAGACAAACTTTTCGCTCGATCATAGTTCCCGTTTTTAGCACATGACCCCATCATATTTCATCGCTTACCTACTTTTACTCTTAGGAATACCCATCGCAGTGTAATTTACGACTTAAAATGTTGCCAACTGTGCTAGTAAAAATCTTCAAAACATTTACTATCGTATCTACTCTTGGAGACAATATTGAGCATGCTGCGTGAAGGCCGCTCCCAAGGCTGATATTGCGTTAGTTTCTTCTGGCGGACACCTTATTCGTAAGGTACGCGACGAGCTAAAAAGTTATTATTCTTTTATTGTTTTTGCTCTGATCGCCTGATAGCCATATTCCCTCCTTGAAAGTGTGAAATAGCCGCTTCACAACATGAGTCTGTAGGAAAGAGAAAGGAAAATCTCTTTTTTTCGCTGGCATGCCGGCAGTGCGCGACGTCGCCTTTGTCCGGAAAGCTCAATGATATCCACCACAGCCGTTTCGCAGCCTTCGATTAAAGGTCAAAACCAACTGCTGTCGCCGCGCATCTCGTGGAAAAAAGTTATTTTCCTCTCTCCCGCCGTCCAGTCCGGCTAAGTAAGAAATCAACTGCATTCACGACTGCGATTTCTTAAATTCCCGTAATCGGTTCGAACGCAGCGATTTTAAAATGATTGGCGAGGAACAATTTCATAGGTTAATTGCATAATGGCATAATATTAATTTCAAAGAAAATCAATGATGATTACCGTGCCAATTAAAACTATTCCGTGAGCCCAGATTTAAAATCACACCAAAATATGGAAAGCGAACCCGATGCCTGCATGATTTGCAATATTTTATGCTTCAATTATTATTTATCACGTGCTATAAAATTTAGGAGCCAATGGATTAATTTTCAACGTCGTTAAACTTCAGAATGAGACCTTTTTTTTTGAGCCGTGGAGCCTTAAAGTCGAGTCTTAGACTGAAAGTTCTCACATTATGAAGTCATCAGTCAGCTATTACAACTTTTAATGTGTTTCTATTTCTGTATAAAGTCAGTCGAGTTAATGAAAGTAAGTAAAATTAGATGGGAAGGTTATATCTCAATGTTTAGTGGATAAATCTGTGCTTAAAATTATTTTATGCAATTATAATTTTAATATTTTCCATTCGCTGCAGTCCCTGATTTCACCGAAAGAAAAACAAAGTTTAAAACCTAAATGTGGGGTGATGGTCATGTCAATAGTCCATTAGTAAGCCTGTCGTGGAAAATTCCCACATTAAGTTTTGCTACAGTTAATTTTCAATTCTAAATATAATTCAGAAATAATTAAAATAATTAACGTACTTCTATTTTAAAAGATACATTTTTTTCGGATGTTAAACTTCTTTTCCTCATCTTTTTTGTTTGCATGGATGAATAAAGTCTAAAAATATTCTTTTCTTCCCACTTTTTTCCTGCGAAAATAAATCACCGCCTCACTGACACTTGTCATTGATGGTCTATGCGACGGAACTGGTTGACTTTAATCCCCCATACACCATGGACCAGCGCCTTGCCCTCATTTTTCTCTCAGCTTCTTCTTCCTCGAATTCTTCGCTCCAAACTTTCTCAAAAACTCTCCGGCCTTGAGCACGATTTTCCGTCATTTAATACTAAACGTTTACTCACAATTTCCCTCGTTACGCCTGCATTCATGCCCTCTGTCGCCCTTCAGCGACTATCCTCTCAACACGCTCCAGCGGAGCCGTATTCCTTTTTTTATCCCCTTTTATCTCTCTAATGTGAGTGAAGACAAAAAATGATTGAACTAGGCGAAACATTTTGCAATCGGTTGACAAGAGGGAGTGCCGTGTCACGCTCCCGACGAAGGCGGCACAGCAGTCCGTCATGTGACGACCTTCATCAATTTTTAAGAGCTGGAGTGTGAGAGAGAGAGATACGTCGCGAATTTTTTTTCTTTTATCTCCCCTCGGAAATTGTTTCCTGGGGGCTTATTCAGAAAAGAGTCGACAGGGTCGAACCTCGGAAAATCCATGGATGTGACATCACTTCCCCCGAAAAATCTCAACTTTTCAATGGTCCTATTTGAAAATTTCGAGGTTGTGACGTCAACATTTCGTCACAGTCGAGGCTCAGAAACTCTGTGACCATACCGAATAGGGCATCTGGAGCATCGGACATAATCGGACGAAATCGGAATAGGATTAGGCGGTCTCGCGGAGGATGACACACGAGGGTCGCTGGAACTCAGAGACGAGTATGTAGTGTGCCCGTGAAACGAAGCGGTACGCCTTGAAATTGTGCACGTGCTCTGCACCTAAGTGCAAGAAGAAGTTAATATGAATAAGTATCTTTTTAAGATGAACTATTCTATTAATTTTTATATTTGGTGAAGAGTAGTAATTTTTTTCGCTTCACATTTTCACGCATAACACGTATGCATTTGAGTTTTAAAATTCGTCTTCTAATAGCATTTGTCCTCATCGTTTGTGCAGCTAAAATAAATCAAGTCATTCTGAAGTCCTCAAAGTCCTGTGATATCCCATTTTTTATTGACTAACAGAGAATTTGAGAACTGAATGACCCCAAGGAAATTACGTGTTGACCTCGTTAATAGAACGAGATTAATCGATGATGAAATTTTTGGAGATATTTTATCTGCCCTCTCTATTGAAATAAAGTTACTAACTTGGGAGAGTTTATCAGGATAGATGTCCCTTTTAGACTTTAAACGCCTCCAAAGTTTTTTGTAAATATTATAAAAGTCATGGTGAATGGAAACTAACGAATGAGAAATTAATTTTGTGAATTTTTATCAAGTCGATTTACCGTGATAAAATTGTGCTTTTAAGAAAATTGTTATATTAGTTCATAAAACGTTAAGGAATTTCCACACTTGCCCATAATTCTGATGAGTGAATCAGTTTTGAAAGTGTTGTCGATTGTTGCAGGAATGTTTATTAAAAGCAACCTAAAATATATCGTAATTAATTAGGAAATAGTATTGTTTACGCTCTTAGCGCGTAGAGTTCTTAATATATTGGTAAATACACTGTTTATCCTATGACTTCGATTACAGCGGGCAGCTTTTGCTACCTCATTACTGAAAATGTTACCCCGTGCGGTACCGTAGTTAATGTTTCGGCTATTTATCAGAACTTTTATCAAATCAGGAAGCAGTTGGCTTTTATGAGAGTGAAACTGAGGGAGGAACCAAATTTTCGCGACGAGAGTTATCTCCAGACCGGAGAAATAGGAAGTAAGCGACATGATTGGCCTGAAGATACGACGACCAAACATGAAGTGAGATAAGATATCTCTCTTATAACTTATTCTTCGGGAATGAAGAGAACCAAGAGTTTGGGAAGTGAATAGACAAGTAAATTCAACTCTGAAGGTAGACATGTGCACCGTCGCTTTAAATTAAATGTTAGTCTTATTGTTAGACCAGAAATGAGCAATATGGTAGCTCAGCGTGAGCATTGCTATTGAATGGTTTTAGTATAAAGTTCCAAACATTTTCTGCCCGGAACGTTTATTGGGTAATCCTTCCATACATCGCTCTAGCTATCGGGTCTTACTGTTTACCGATCAGGGTAAATCCTGAGCGTTGTGACTTACGTGTTCCGGGCCGCGGAGTTTTATAAAAAAATCAACTCTTAAATAAAATTTAACCCTTTTATGAGAATTTTTTTAGATACTTCAACTAGGTTCGAGAAATATCTGTGAACTCTTTTTAAGCCTGTTACTCTGTATTTTTTTACATATACTTAAAGTGATATAAAATGACCAAATCGTCGGCGCACTCTTTAGCTAAAAATACTGCTACCACTATAAGGGCCATGAAGAAATAGGATGATTCAGAATAATACAATAAAACCGACCCAGATCTTTCATTATTTTGTTTCAAAAAAATATTGAGCACGAGGAAACAATCGCCCTAAAATCAAAGATTTGTGATTTGTTTCTCGTTTTCAGGACGAAGTACACATGTCACAATATTTACGCGTTCAGAATGAATCACCACATCTCGCTATCGCGTATTATAACCTTTAATCCTTAAAGAGTGGGGAATGGGTCGTTGAAGGAACACACCACGGAACTCCATCGTATCGGAATGGTGAAACAACTTCTTATTATTTTATTTGGGTTTCTAAGGAATATATATAACCGCCCAGCCGCGTATCTCGAAGTACGGGGAGTGAGAACTCTTTCCGGGAATCGCTCCTCACTTGTTTCTCCACTTGTTTTGTTCCCATTCGCTGCTTCGGGGAGGCACGCATGATCAAGGGGAATGCGTTTGAGAGAGGTAATGGTTTAGAGGGATATTTCCTCACCTACTTTGCTGCCCACCCTTCCCATTGGTGTTGCCTCAGGCGGACTCTTCCGTCTAGCGGGAGGACGTCTTCTTCATTGGAGGCGGAGCGTATTCCCTTCCATGGAGGTCGACGAATACGCGGGCCATTGTCGGGTCGGACTGCGGCCGAATCACAAGCGTGCTCACGCTCTAGGTTTATCAGCCTCTTGTGGGTCTCAAATGTCGTCGTTGGCGCCGTCAGTCGGTCGATAATGTACCGTGCGAGTGCAGGTGGATCGTGCGGCGGCGGCGGGTCCCTTCTCGGAGAACATACCGAAGATAGTGGGGGAAATGAATCGTCTCCTCCTAAATATAAACCCGTGGTGTGGATGAGACGAGCACCGTGGCACGAGCGGTTGAGCTGACTCGGTAGCGAACGTAAGCGAGTGCATCCGGCCACGTGACGAAAGCAGCTTCCGACAGACGTTGCTACGTCAGTGTTGATTCCTTCTCGATCCTTGCCACGAGCGACCCCGGACGGAGTAGGCGTTGGGTCGATAGTGTGAGGTGGGCGGGGTTCCTGTTTCGGGGGGTGGAGGGGGAGGGTGGAGAGCTCGAGGGAGGGAGGAGATAGGGAGGAATGAGAGGGGAAGTGGAGGGGATTGTGGAGCAGCTGTTGGGACGAGGAAGCGCATGGCTAAATGCTCAGGGCGGGAAATTTTCAAAACTACGAACTGTTGAGTCTTGAGGAGAATAACGCCTATTCACCCGACCCAAGGTGCCAATTATAGTGGAACGGATCTGAATTATTTCAAAGAATACCATTATAATCACCTCTATTTATTGACTTACTTCCAATTACCCTGAAAACAGCCTACAGGGCTGATATGAATTGTTCTCGGGCTTCACACGGGGTCAGGGCCGACGACGTTTCGATGGGAAATTCTCTCATCCAAATGCGGACGCCATGGAAGACCTGGCCAGCTGTGAAGCCCGAGAACAATTCACATCAGTGATTCGACGGGAAAGCATCAAATCTTTCAGCCTAAAGGGCACTTGCTGCAGGTGTTGTGGCATGTATCGAGCAACTAATACGCACAAACACACCCAGGTGGTAAAGAATACCACCCAGGCGGGACTCAAACCCGCTACCCCGGGGTGAGCAGGCGAGAATTTTGCCCCACTAAATCCAGGTCCGCATTTTAACTGATATTTTGGATGACTGTGCATTTTCCACTCCACAATTTTACGGCCCTAGAGGGAAATTTTCAAGATAAGACGTATCAGTGGGTGGGTGACTCTTTTATCTTTGCAAAGAAATGTTTCAAAAAGTCACGGATAAGACAGTTAAAATTAAGCCATTTGATATACGGTATGTCATTATCTCCCAAATAATGACACTTATCTTTGAGACCACTTGATGAAATAGCAGAGGTTTTGAAGATTTCCTTGCCGCAGAAAGTTATAATGGAGTCCTCGGTGATTTGTTCGTGGAAGAAAATGGAAATTTGAGGGAAATTATAACTGACTAATCGTTCTCCAGTTGATGAATGCTAATTTTATTTGCAATATAATAATTGAAAATCGTAATAATAAAATAATAATATAATTAATAATGATTAATTATTATGTACTGATAATTTAATTTTTAAATCGTAATGGATTCAAAAACCTTGACAGATAAATACAAATCATAACCTTGCATTTGGATAATCCAGATGTTATCGGAACATTTTATTGTCGTACCATAGTAAAACTAAATTTAATTCTTTCTGAGTAGCCCACTCAGCTCAAAGATCTGAATATTGTTTTTGGGAAAGAAAAATATCTTCTGTAATTTTTCGGAAATGATTATACCAAAATAAAATGATCAATGTCGATAAGTCGGATCTATCTATAATGGTTTTCACATGATGTTTAGCAGTTGAGAATAAATTAGCAGTTAAATTCATTTGAATGACTTGTTATAAGAGCGGAGAGTTTACCATGAAAATATTTGCATTTCGAGTTTCAATTCTGTTGTGTTTATTTGACGCAATTTGTTTGCGAAACCTGTGGTAGAAACCTTGATAAGGATAATGACAGTAATGCTCAGTAATGCTTGGCAGAATGCTGTATAATTTATATGGTAATCCTCCCTCGAAGAGAGCATCCTTGACACACGAAGTGACTAGATTAACCTTTGTTTGGACTCGCTATTTTTTTCTCTACCAGAGTCTCCTACGTGATTCACTCTTGGAATAAAATATGCATTGGTACTGCCTTAAACTTATGAAATATAATCTAAGCTTACTTCTGTTCGCTATCGTTTTTTATGACTTTTATTATTACCCCTGATATTAGTGTTGGTCTCACGCATGTGGACGCACGTTCCATTCAAAAGAATTTTAACTCTCTGGGTTTGAAATTATTATTGTTGAGGTAGATCTGGAGCCGTTAATCCTCACATTTATTTACATCTCTTGGCCACATTTGGGGTATTTTCTGTGAAAGTTCATCATGCCATGCAGTCATTTTCTTTCAAATCTTAACAACTAAAAATAGTATGATATTAATCCTATCCTTTAAGAAAGTGATTAGTGGTCCGGAAGGAGGACAATATCGTGATTATACTTTTTTTGCATTCACATTTTCCCTTATTGCATTGTTAGATAAGAATTTGATTTAAATTTTTTATGAAAAAATGTAGGTACCATTACGACCTTTTTGTTTATTTAATTAAAAAAAGTGGTTTTCCTACGCTAAGAACGAAGACTTCATTCTCCCGTTTACAATGTACTTCTTCCGTAAGGTGGAAAGCATTTACTTCCTTCAAATCGCGACTATAGATTCAACATAAGTGGAAGACATAGTACTGATTAAAGAATGAGGTGTGCTTCTATGCTTTAGCATTGCGGTTTCGGTGTTCGTGAACTTCTCTTAGTTACTGCTGATTATGTTTTAGTTTGGTTGAACGCGCTTTTAAAAAGTTAATGCACCCAGTAAAATAGAGCCTACATTTTTGGCCTGGAAACGATCGATACCTTCCCTTCACTATGTTGAGATTGATTAGTACATACAAGTACGTTCAAGTATTGATTTTAGCTGTCCGCTTTGAGGAACTAGCTTATCAGAAATTACCTCTGCCTGATGAAAAATAACTGCGAAGAGGGAAACTCACAAGATTCATTACTATTTTTCAGCATGATTGATATATTTTGTCCCGCCAAAGATGGTGGAACATTTCATTTAATATCTTTATCGACTCCCAGAGTCAAGATCTTAAATTATTTACATGAACCTAAACTTCTTAGCTACACATTGACTATTCTATGAAGTGTGCATTCCTTAATGAATTATTATGAAACTTGAGATATGATATTTTAACGCCATACTAATTTTCTTTGGGAAAATATATTTCTTGTTAGATTTGGCTTCAAAATTAAAACCATACAGGCCTGCAATGAGGCCAGTGGTAATTTAACACTTTATGTGTGTTGTTACTTGAAAGTAGTTCTTGAAACCTGGTATGGCGAACTTTATTTTTATGCCAACTCGGTAAATGTTGTGCGGAAGGATATTGCGATTTTATTTAATGGGAATAACTTCAATCAATTTCTAAATTTTGCCATTATCCGCATTCTTCTGCAATGGTTTTAATTGTTTTCATTGTAATTTCAATACCGAAGCCTCCATGGACGCTCATGAACGGAGGGTAAAACCCTTGGAGTGTTTACGCAACGCCGACGGCGGGATTTTCCTGTTGTACCGAGTCGCATTCCGCCGGTCACGTGGACGTTCAAGGTCGGCTTCTTGCCGATCTTGTCGAGGCTCCATCCTCAGCCTCCCATTTCATGCCCGCAGATTTTATATGAGTCATCGCTCGCTGAAGGAAGGAATCGTCTCCATACGTGTGGAGTTTCAAACGGGTTTTGTAGGCGTGTTTGCGTAAACAGGTCTTCTACTATGGGAACGGAGAGCTTTCTCGTTCCATTAAATTGGGAATAGGCATCCGATGAATCCAAAATATGTCCAGTGTTCCCTCCAAATCATAAAGATTATCACCAAACGTAGCGTTGGGCGAATTTTTAACTATTCGGACCGTCAATGATATAATTCATTACTCAGAATTCAAAGGCCGGGATGACGAGATTACATCAGAGCTCAGGTAAAAGGATATTTACTGGCGATATAAAAAGCTTTTCGATCGTCAATCCCTTCGAGAAAATTCTTTGGTGTAGACAATTTACTAACTTTGTGTAACCAAAGATGGTAATTACCAATTGATTCGTACGTATTTTATCTCTGTTGAAGAATCCTAAATGAAGCATCGATTTCTGACTTGCTGAACCCTAAAAATATCCAATCAATTATCAACGCATATTATTACAGAAAAGTATAAACGTTATCTCCACGCAAGGATATCTTTGTGGATGTTCTAATCCGAGGAGTAACCACGTTCAAGATCACTGAACGAATTTAAGTAGTTGTGGGAATACTTTCAGGGGGAGACGATACCTTAGGACTTGAAAATTTATTTCAGCTAAGAACATTTTCCCTTCATCTTGTTTGTGTTGTCTTAATGTAGCCATATCCAGTTAAGAACTATGTGTAGAAGTAATCGCAACTGATCAGTTAGCTGTATTTAAGGATTACTAGCAGATTTGAACTGACAAATCAATAACTTAACCAACTGATCGCATTACATTTGATTTATTGTAGATAATTAATTCAAAATGGGCGGAAAAAATGGGTTAAACTCTGATAGTTTGATATTTTTTTACGAAGAATTAAAAACTTCAGTATGAAAGAGTTCCTAGAAAAGAATTGTATGGGACCTTTTGGGTTCAAATCAATACGGAAAGCAAATTGTATAAAGCAAAGACGCCCTGACGAGACGCTATAAGAAACATGTACACCTAAGTGCACAGAAATTCACATAGCCTTGAGCTTATTAAGGTGCAAATGAGACAAATGGCTTTATATTTCCTTCTAAGGTGAGTGAGTTTGTACGCAACAGGTCATACAGGCTGGTGCGAGATATCAGAGATAAATAGTTTGACCACCAATTTGCTAGGAATGCTGTATTCGGCCATCGGGTGTTGTATTACCATTGCCATCAATGGATCATAAAAGTAAAACAATCGTTTTTCTCGGTAGTTTCTGTATTTTTATGCTTGAAGATGAATGAGGGAGTTGAGCAAGGTGGAGTGAAAAATATCGTTTGTCATACTTGGCTGTTCTTGAAGTCTTCTCAGGAGTGGCACAGGGTTAGGGATTTCATAGGCGACGTTTTCTCTGGTGAATTTTCTAAGCTACAAGTTACCTGCCATACCGTTTCGGCATCTTGCTACTCAAGTGGTTTTGTTGCTTATAAATACCTTTTTCATCTCAACCGTGATTACCATTGATTAAAAATGTATGTTTCCTTGGGCCTGATTAACGTCAATATTTAGTTTGTTACTTTGTGAAACTGCTTAAAAGGTTTCTCTGTTTCTCACTCATGTCCTAGATATATCCTCGTTGGATATTCATTTTCTCAACGCATTACGAGAAAAACGATTCCCACGTAAAGGAAAAAGACAGTCGACGAGGACTGCCAAAGAGACATGTTGTCCTCGAGCGGTTGTCTACTTATCATGGGAGACGCTAGAATTATTCCAAAGTAACAACACGGTGTCGTCCAGTACGCTAGGTTCGTGAATTATCTGGCATGAATTGTTTTAATAGATACTCATTGTTCTCCGCTCATTTAAGAGACTATTTTTGTGGACTTATGCCAAAAATTCCAATATTTGAGAACAAAGAACGCTTTTCTCAAGGAAATAAAATTTGTTTCTTAAAGGACACTATCGCAGCAGTCTGTTAACAATGTCCATTGTAGTCACCTGGCTGGGAAGGGCAAAGCTTTTACGGAAATTAGCGGTTTTTCTTCTTAAATTAACGCTATGTCCTCCCATGATTGTGAGTGCCAATGTGGACTTCGGATCATCGACGTAATTCTATGTCACTACTAGTAGTCATACTTGGAGGCCTCTAACACTCTAAAATATCAACCGTTTGTTTGAATTGATTTTTAAAAAATGTGATTAAGAATTTGCGAATAGTGAGTTATCGATCGAACATATGTGAACCAGTAGCCAGTCGTTTTTGTCTGAGTCAATAAGTAATTGGACTTATTAATGTAATCAATTGCCTATTGCCGCCAACAAGGCATTGAAAAATTCGCATTTCATAGTGACTGAGCCACGTAATGTCGAATAAAATTGAAAGAAATCGGCCTGGACTCAGAAATGCCGATTATTTATCTTTATTACCGAACATTACTTCCATGATTGAGCAGTGGGTCCTTAAGTTGAAGAAAACGAAATTACTACTTTACGGTGTTATCTTTAGGTTACGATCGAATTTCCTCTGCGTAGAGAAATTGCGGTAGATACTTTACTAACCCAGCTTTTGTATACCCATTTCACATTTGAAGAAATTTATTTTCTCCTTTTACATATTCGGTGGAACCACTATTTGTGTATACGTCAACTGAAGAATTTATTTGGGCCTGCGACGATGGCTGTAATGTACATACGGTGATGATCAATGCGAAAAGAAAAAAAACACTATTTCTGTGAATGTGTGTTGAAAATAATTTTATCTTAAATTATGGGTACCTGGAATTTTATTTCTTATTTAATTCACAAAACCTATTTATTTAATTAATTGGCATTTTCTGGTCCTGACACGGATGGTGACCTTTCGTTCAAGGTGTTCCATGGTACAACTAATAATTATCATGAGCATGTTGGCCATTACTCCGATATTAATTATGTTGGAACCATATTCCCAGCCTTGTGGCTATAGAAAAGTTGCATGCCCTCCTTTGGCAAGTACGGAATCATCTATCTCCACCTGCATGTCTATCTTATATTATGATTTCTCTGTACCTAACTTAAGTGCATCCTTATACAATGTGCTTGCATAAGTACCTATAAATGGGAATAGATGGCTCGTAAATATCTCTTAATTACTTCCTCCGACACTAGATATCCCGTTATCAATGAGATAAACAGACGCATCATTTCCATTTCTTAAAAAAATATACAAATGATGGACGGTGTATTTAATTTGAAGATACTTAAATAATATTGCAAATGTGATACTAAAATGGAGGCAGAGGCTCGAAATTGAATGGATAGTTCATAGGCGACTTGTATGAGCTGGAGAAAGGTTGAGCTCGGATATTAATTCTGTTTACGAATAGGGAAGGCCGCCCACGATGGATTTGCTGAACTGTTATATGGGAGTAATGATAGAGGCTTTCGTGCTAACTTTCACATTCTGCTCTGGAGGGAAGTCACAGGTAAGCTGAAGGATGTGGGGGCAATCACCTCATATGTCTCACAAGCTCCATCGCTTTGATTCATCTCGAAATATGAGTTCATAGATTTTCTCCCTATATGTGCACGTACATAGATCACCAGCATCTTTTCCCAAGAGCTTGGATCTTATCATTGTGGAAACCTGGTTTGTCTGCATTTCTTGGTGGTGGTAATTTATAATTTCATGTGACGTCTGTGATCGGTGGTAATAATTTTATTTTGTCTTGTAATAGTTCAATGCCTTCTGCAATGTTCCACGCAATAATTGTCTATTGCATAATACTATGGTTGCTTGGCCAATCGTCTTTGATTGGTGAAGCGTGGCCAATGCTTGAGTAATTCTCATTTAATAATCAGCAGAGAGACTGGTTTTGATAGTTAACGCTTATAGCTCCAATTGAGTCCAAGATCTTTATGATATCCTCCGCAGGATAAAAAATTAATAATTGTGCCAACTTCTTTGTCAGTCGGAAATGAACCCGGGGCTCCTCGGCTTGAGTCGAATGCTCTCTCTGCTTTACCCCTGGGTGGTCGCATTACAATTACTTGATTATAGTGCAGTTAATCATATAAGACTTGCGAGTAGGGCAATGAAATGCGAAATACAAGTCTAATTAGGTGCCTTTTCATGTAAAATGTTCATCCGGCTACATATATGTGCGAGCAAAACTATAAATTTGGACTGTGGAAAAAATATGAAATACATATTAAATGATGTATCACTTTGCATATTCCTCACTTTTTTTTCTCACTGACCATGGTTTCGATGTAAAATGCCAGGATAATGGAATTGTATATCGAATCCATGATCGGCTAGAACAAAAAAAGTGTTTGATTCACAATTTGATGCATAATTTTATATGATTCGTTTCCACAAAGTAAAGCCTTCAGCTAAAATTTCAATAATTGGTTTTAGGACGAATAATTAATGACGGGAAAATGGGATATGGCGAAAAGTTATTTTATTTTGTTGGTTAACTAATCTACGAACGGAAGACTGAGGCGATAAGGGCTTCATGGAAACCTAATTAGAAGCGATAAAAATATGCCACTAGATAAAATGTGAGGCCGATTAACTAATGAGGAAGCTCTTCGGGAAGTGGGATATGTCTATGGAAGATACAGTCAGACTGATTGGGGGCGTTTTAAGTCTCTTGTTTACCAAATGCGGAATGGCCAACGGTATGGAGGAAGTGCTGGGAAAGGCCAAGGACGGATAATGATGAACATTTGTGGACGTAAAGATTAGCAGAGGTGTTGAAGTCATGATTTGTAGGTATTAATAAGGAATGGGACGGTTTGAACCTCCGCTATTATTAAACTGTCTGGTTGATATATTTCGTTGGTTAATTATTTCCCAATATTCATTTTAATAATATTTTGTAGTTTTCCTTGAGGCTCCGAAGTAACTTCCTCTGCTGAGTAGAGAAGGGAATATTCAAGAAGTAAGATAACATCCTAGAAAAAAGGCCATGGTATCGTTACTATCAAAAGGGTCCAACAATATACATTAAAATAGAGAAATAAGTGCTGAATATTGAAAAAGTTTTGCTGAAATATTTAGGGGAATTGTATTTGTTGTGGTTTTGATTTGGATCGCGACCTAAGTCGAGGAGAGCTAGTACGTAAAAAGTTGTTTTCCGTTAACCGGACGAAATATTCGACCACATTTTACCAGCGAATATCAGTCACATGAATGAATAAAATAACATATTCCTGTCCGCTGCAATATATTAAGCATTCATGAGTTTAGGGAGGATTGTGCAAGGAAAAAGGCTCGACATAGACTCACAAATTTCGCCGCTACGTCAAAGTAAACGAAGATAATCCATCCTCAGGACACTTCTCCAGCATCGATATAGCCTTTCACTTCATTCAGAAACTATATACTCCATCAATCCATCAGCTGTTATGACCGCAGATAATACGGATGAGCCTGATACGAAGCGATCTTAAAAAAAAAGAAGAATCGCTAACAGTCCCCACCCCTCTTTGTTCGAGATAAATCAGCGCTCACTGTATCTCATGCGATCATGGTCTGTCCTCTCCGACAACCGATGCGCGCACGCCTATCCCGTGTAACACACACACGTAGGCAGGAAAAAGGGGGCGTGGATAGGAGATAGTCGGGGCTCTCTCACGTGACTCACCTGATCTATGAAAAATACTGTCTCACGGGCGATGAGAGTCTTCGTCGTCGGCGGCGGCGCTCGCGTCAATCTCAGAAGAGGGTGTCGTGCGCGCACACACCTGTTGCGGGACGCGCCCACTCGACGGTCGACACTTCCGCCGTTGGCGTGGAGAGAGACCCGATGTGCGCGGTGGAGGGGACCCCGTGTGGTGGTCCAGCACGCGGGGAAGGGGAGGAGGGTCGTCGGGTTAACGACTGAATGAGGGACGTAGAGAGAAATCTGTGAGCGCGACAAGCAGAGAGTGCGTCGGAAGTTGTGGGGCTGCCCGGGATATTTCTCTCGTGCCGTGTCCCGCGACGGAATGTGAATCTCCCTCGCCGCAGGACTCCCTCTATACTATACTCCCTCTCTCTTTCCTCCTTCCCTCCCTACCTACCTCTTGGCCCCTCCCTCTCCTCATACGCTTGTCTCCTCCCACCCCCTCCTGCCGACTCCAAGCAAGTCTCTTTCTCTCAAGCTCTTCTCTCCCTCCCTCTCTCGCCCTCCCTCTCTCCATTTCCCTGCCTCACACTCTTTACTCATCGCACCTGCCCCTCCCCCCCCACACCCTCCTCCTTCACCCGTCTCTTCGGAGGAGCAATTTTACATGTGTGTGGACGCCTATCCCAACCGCCCACTGTACACTCTCCCCATCCGCCTTCACCTCTGTGATCTCCACCGTTCCCGACACTTCCCGCCGACAGCGGGTCGCCGGCGGCGCGGCGTCGGAGATCTCGCGAATCGCTTTATGATTCCCGCGCGTAGCCTCTCTTTGTATATCCTCCTCCTTCTTCTCCTCCTCCGCGGACGCGATTTATCCCCTCGCATCCAGTCGCGAGGGCGAGAGAGTGACTTGCGCCTGTGCGGACTTGACAAAACGTTGAGGGCCTCGGGACGGAAATTTTTCAACGCACAAAATCGACTATGCGCGGTGAATGTGCGAAATTGACTCTGAAAAAAATAAACATTCACCCGCTGGTTGGGATTCGATACCGCATTCTCGGCGAGTGCTTCTATACGATCAAGCTTCTGCGGCGTCCTCTTTCACTGTGAATGCCATGTTCGATTTTTTGTGCGTGATCCTCGCACATTCTTGCATATCCTCAGCTAGTGACTAGCGATGAAATATATAGGCTGGGATTCCAATCCTTATCCGCGCCAAGTGCTTTAAACAATTAACCTAATCAGTCGTCCCTTTTCAACTGCGATATTTATTCCCACGATAAATTCCGAGCATTCATCACTACTCCTCTGTGGACGACTTCCGATGAATTTACTGTAAAAACAGCAAAAACCTCAGTATTTAAAATTCGACTGTTTGACAGTTGAAATACTAGATATCATAAGCACTGGTATCAGCAGTCATATGCCCAATGGAAGGCAATTTAGTTAAAAGTAATTTTTTAAACACATTTTGTGAAAGATAAAGTTAAGGGGTGACGAACGATGTGGAATTGAATATTTCAGGCTGTAACTGACCAAGAACCTACGGTCATCGGCTTGATGCATGGGATAATGATGATGATATCGCTATCAGCGAACCTAAATGGCACCACGTATGGATTTTGGAAAGAAGAGGTAAATCTATGTTTCAGGGACAGTTACAGCTACATTTTACTCTCGAGAAAAATAAGTTTGAAATTTTGTTAGGGAATGAGTTAACTGTTTTGGACATTTACTTGGGAACCGATTGATTTAGCAGATATTCATTGAGCAATCTCTTTCTTTTGAATACCATTCGCGCCGAGAGATTTCAAAGTAATTGTTGTTTCATATAGCGAGGAGCAATCAATACCTAAAAATAAATTTTCTGGACTTGAAAATCCTTTGATATTCATGAAAATAAGTTATTTGCCATTCATCATTTCCCAGTGAAACATGATAGCTTTGCGGTTGAGCGACAAGGGTAACCTGAGTAAATATTTTTCCTTACCAACCAAAGGAGACGCACGACTGAGTGCACATTCAAAATATATTGCGTCAATTGATTTGACAAGCGACTAAAACCGGATCCTGAACTTCCTGGTCAGGCTTCCTCAGTCATTCAAGAGCCTTTTCCTTGCCAGGGCGCCTAAATCCATGCTATCCATAAGTGAAACCTCCATTGAAATTTGCTTTTGGAGAAAGGGTTTCTTGGACCGGGAATCGAACCATGGATCTTCAGATTTCCGGGCCAATGCGTAGACAACTACGCATGAATCCTAGAATTATTTATTCCAAAGGCAATTTTTGGAGGGTATATATGTTGTGTACCATTACGGACCGTTAAATATGGCAGTTTCAAGGCAAGGCCGCGCATTAAATAAGTGACTTTCGGCGAGGATATATAATGTAAATCTCCTGCTCAGTTAACTGCCATGAGTAAAGCTGATAAATTAGCTGTTCAATTACTTACCAGTAACATTTTGTCTGGTATTGGCACGCAAAAAAATCATTTTATATAATTTCGAACTTGGCCATTTTACTTTACTGTGTTTGGAAAACGGAGGAAAAAAATAGGGAGATGATTTAGAAACCTGGTGTTGGGAGACGGATGCTGATGATCAGTTGGACGGATAAAATGGATAGTGAGAAGGTAAACAGAAATACAAAAGAGAAGACAATCATATGCCGCACACTAAAGAAGAGGAGAATCAGATGAATCGTCCACACTGTGAGGCACAATGAACTTGTAAGAAGTGTAATCGAAGGGAAAATATGCGGAAAACCCATGAGGAAAATCGAAGGATTCATATGTAATCCAGATGAAACTGGACATGAAGCAAGAGCTATCAGTTTGTTGATTACCAGGAGTGGAGGGCTTGAGTCAACTAGCCTTAGGATTGGGCGACTGTCTATGAATAATCTGATGTATTTTCCCGGCGTATCGTCTGAAGGAATGTTTCTCGAGTGTTCCATCGGGTTTTTTTTAGGGCTTCGTACTTATAAATGAGGCTTCAGAAGCCCAGATGATGAAGAACCAGTCGTTCTTTGAAACATCGGCAGAGATGGAGCCAAGACCCGGAGGAACTCACAAAAACCTTCCTTAAGACTGTCTATGCTTATGAATATTTTACTTAAGGAATCCCGCAATATAGTATGTTGTGGAGAAGTTTTATGTTTTAAAAATGGGTGAAGATTTTACCACTCTTTGGCAGTTCTAATCTAATCACGACATTTTAATTTTTAAACACTATGCAATCATTGTCGAAACAGCAGCGAGTCCTCGGTTTGTACAATATGTAAGTCCTCGGTTTTCCTATATCTTACTTATATGTTCACGAGAATATGGTTGAGAGGTCCTTGATCAGTCGGAATTCACTGGTAATTCCTCAAATTTCTCGGTGTTCAGAATGACCACACTAGACCGTGAGGTGGCTAAATCTGCCCATAAATTCGCGTTTATGATCGGCTTCTCAACCTGTGAACTTCTCTTAATGCATTCTAGGACATCAGCTAGTTGGGCGCATGAACCTTGAGGATAACGTGAGTAAATACCTATAAATTCGACTGCTGGAGGATCATGAATCAATTTGAAATTGTTTCACTTAAGAGTGAGTTAAGAGATAATTTCTTGATGAGTACAGTGGGTGATGACGCGTTTCCAAGTTTTGACTGCGTCATACTCACGACGGTGTTATCGGTACAATAGCTCAAGGGATCTTTATATAGGGGACAAGTGGAGGGAAGGTGGTGATGGAGAGAAAGAGAGGTGGAGGAATCGGTTGACTTCTCCACCCTTTCACCCAATATCCACCCTTCCCCTCGTAAATAAGTGGATTCCGCGAATTATTGTCCCAATTAGGAACACGGTTCGCTTGGAGGAAGAATTACATCGAAGTGCGTCACAAGGAAAAACGACGAGAAACAATTTATTGGGCGATAATAACAATATTTGAATAGTAGCCATAACATAATAAAGTTTGAACGCAGTATCGTGGCTTCTGTGACAAGTTTTCTCACACATTTTCGTGTCAGAAATTCATAGAGGGAGATTTGGTGTCCTATTCACCTCCATAAATTACCGCTATTCGGATTAAATAGTGTTTGCGATAATAATACTCCCTCTGTCACCCTAAATAGTTATGGAGATAAGTCCTGACATACGTCAATCAAGGATGTTTAATATACGAGATGAGGCCGCGAGCTTGAAGGTTGTTGACCTCCGGTTTAAGCTCCTGCGGACCAGTTTTTCTTCCTTTCTCGTGTCCATTCCCGTGTTTTAAATTCATGCCAATTAAGCGGAAAATATGCAAGTCATGCTTCATGGATTGAAATTTTATTGGCAGAACCAAGATCTTGGATCCCGAGCCGATCGGAAAATGGCAATGGAGTTTGAAAATTTTGCTGACTCACGGGCACGTATTAGCATTTAATGCCGCGCAAACGATGTTTTCTCTTCCTTTTAGAAATCTTATTAAGTAGAGACAGTTTTAAAACGGGCGCGATTCAAGAAGGATATGATTAGACGTGTAAACCTACGTATTTTCCATGAATTTTTATTTGATGGAGCTATCTATTTTTCCTCCATTTTGTTCCAATAAATTGTAAAATTAGCGGCTACAATATTTTGAAAACATTTTAATTTTTTCGGTAGTTATTCATACGAGTTGGGAATTAAAAAATATATGAACTGTATCAAGTGAATATTGCTTCATGATAAAGAATAAATAACTCTGAGAATATAATAATTGAGTTGTTATTCTATTGTTACGAATATTATTTATTATGAATCATAACTAGATTCCACAAATTGCTGCATTCGGTATAAGCTTATATTTGAATACTACTCGTAAAAATTTTAAGGGAATTTCAATGCCTATGTGCAGTTTGGGTTACGAGTGTATCTTTATAAGAATTACTTTTAAGAAATATGTTTTGGGTTATAAAGGTGTCTTTATAAGAAATCAATTAAAGGTGGATAAGATACGCAAGAAATATTTGCAATAACTTTTTGGAGATAATTTTTCATTCATCTTAGTTTTCTCTGGGATGAAAAGGCGTATTAATGTATTCACAGACGTAACTTGGCGTGAAAAGCTTAAAATTTTCGAATTACTTGTTACCCGTTTAATGGTGATTACTCTTATTTGATCTTTTTTCGTTTATATTCAATAATGTTTAATCAATGTAGCTTTCCCTCCATGCATAAACCTCCTTATGTGAAATTGAATGCATGTATGAAGATGCATGCGCTTGAGGTGAATGGAGAAAATATTTATTTGGCGGTCATTCAAGAAAAAATAGCGGCATTTAAGAAAATGCATTCCTTTTTTGGTTTTCATTCATTATGTTTCAATATCTCCATGCAAGAACGAACGTCGCACGTTCAAAAAGAACGTTCAAATGTTATCATTTGATGATATGTTTTTTAAAGGTGACAATTTTAGTAGGAATGCAAACACATCCGCGCCTTAATATCTTACACATTTGCTTTCCTCCATATACTCCTGTAGATATTTTATTTTCCAGCTCCACGTCATCAACCAAAATTGATTGATCAACCAATATCACTGTCAGTATCAATTCCATGCGAATGTGTTTTTATTCCTACTAAAATTGTCACCTAATTTTAATGGTAGGTACGGTACAGTAATGAGGACCTTAGTAGAGAGAAACCTAGAATACAACCAGGACATTCTCACCTGTGTTGTATAATTTAGAAAAATAAGCTTTTTACTGGGTGAAGCTAAGGTGAGGGTTGCTGACGGAGAATCAGGGTGGGTTGAATTGAAAAGGCATTGCAATACTTTCCAGTGCATTTCATTCATTTACAGGATGCGTTTCATGGTGTTACATTTTCAAGTTGTAACACAAAGAAATTTTTCGTTTAAAGAAATAATCGGCATGGCCACTAAGGAAATGGCCAATTATTAAAGCATCCACCGTCGGGAGATTATTTTAAGAAGCCTTCACGAAACCTGATTCCATGATATATGCACTTAAGGAGGTTCGGTGGTTTCACTCAACTTAAGAGAATTCGACGAAACTTGCTGGAAGCATTACTTATGTTGTCTTAAAAATCTACCTGATTTTTTTCAGAATTATTTACCGCAGATTACTTGAGATATTTGATCGAGAAGTGGACAAAAAATTACATGGGTTCTTATGGGAACACAAGGTACGAGTAGCTGAATGCATCAAAAAGAACCTTTTTCTAGTTAAGAATAAGAAAAACAAAAATAATAAAAATAAAGTATATGAAATGATTTTCCTATATTATTCTATGGATGATTTAAATTATTTTTTTTTTCTTATTCTTAACTAGAAAACGTTCTTTTCGATGAATAAAGCTAGTCGTGCCTCGCGTTCTCATATAAACCCATGTATTTTCATGCCCACTTCCACATCAAATATCATAAGAAATCTGCTGTAAATAATTTTGAATAAATTCTGGTAGCTTTAGGAAAACATAATTAATACTACCAGCAAGTTTCGTCCAATTCCCTTGCGTTGAGTGAAACCACCGAACGTTCTACCAAAACCAAATCTACAAAAAAATACATTCTTAAACGTATTTTTTTGTAGATTTTCGCAGCTCATATTTATGGTATTCAGGCTTTTGGTTCTTCGATTAAATTATTAAATAGCGATCATAGTATTAAATAATTTAATCGCAGAACCAAAAGCCTGAATACCGTCCTTAAACGTATTTTCCTTTACTCCGATCCACCGTAATCAAAATGCATACGCAGTCACTTTGCACGCTGATGAGACAGTACGAAATGACGTCACAAACCGAGGAACCAATAGCTGAGCGTTTTCGTCTGCACAATATTTATGCGAAAACAATGCATATTAAATATTAATTATTACGCAAACTAAGCAACAATTAATGCTACTAATCGAAAGTAGTGTTATTTATGATACACTTTATCGAATCAACAGCATTTCAATCGTAATCCTCCCGGGTGCAAATACTCTATTGGGCTATTATTTTCAGAGGGCTAGGTTTAGCCCGGGCTTTTCGAATGCCCTTGTTACCCAAATATGAGCATACTCTCGAATTTTCATAGCAAGATTACCGACGGATTCGGGAAGGGCTTCTATAATTTCTAGTAAGAAACAAACGTCAAATGTTTGGGAGTGGGAGGCGGTATGTTTGGGGATGGGATCAAGAAAAGGTGGAGTTTTGGTGGCATGGCGGTGATTGTTCATGCGAATATTGAGAGGGGTGGTACATTTTCCCACGTAGAAGGCAGGGCAGAAATTGCAGGAAAGGCGGTAGATGATGCTGCTAGTGGTACAGTCGGCCGTAGAGGAAGATCTTTTGTGGGAGGGGGAGGCGGAAGGGCGGAGGAGAGTTCAATTCCCGGTCTAGTCGGATTTTTTTCACTTGGAATCGGCCATCATTCCATCTTCACATCACCATTGTGTTATTACAGTTTATGTATTTCCTATCCTCTTTCTTTCACCACCTGTTTGAACGAAATATTTATTATTTACGCCTGTGAGCGGTTTGAGTGAATGAATGAATGGTTGTATGGCCGGAATGGCTCATTTCTACTTCTTGGGCTCTGCGTACCCCGAAACGCCTGTTCTGTATCTTTACCACTGTCTGTGTGCCTGATTCAAACTTTGCGTTCCTCTTCTGTGTACGTAATTTATTCCCTGCTGGTGAGTGAAATTGCTTTGCGCCATCTCTCGGCGACATTTGCGGGTTACTCTTGGGGGTGTTTGATTCCTCCTCCTCTATAGATAGAATTCCTCCTCTCCGTCTTTCCGCAAGTCATGTTCGTCCTCACGAGGGAAGCAGGAATTTAAAAAAATGTATCCGAGTAATGTGGCAAACAGCTGGTTAAATTTGGGCAGCATTGGAGTAGGTCTGATGGGAACATGATTATAGTTCCTTTGTTCTCTTTATCGCATGTGGGCTTTTAGTGTTGACAGATTTATGAACCGATAGGGTTGCCGTTCCGTGGTTTTTCCATCGAAAAAGTGTGGTAGAATTCTGATCAACTGGAATTTCGAGATGATATAGCTCTTCTTCATAGTTTTTGGAGAATTCTCTGCAGTGGAAGAGATTGATATTTTTGGTGGCAAACCTATTCACAACGCTAACGTACTGCATATTTTTTTCATGGAGATTATATTGAAAGTAACAACTCTTGAACCGCTGAGCAATATCCATCACGTTTGTTCTCTTTTAAATATTACCTAATTATTTCGGGAGAATTGAGTGTTTGTTTAGTCAGCGCTTACTTAGGGAAACATTCGTTGACTGTTACATGTTTGCTTGTAATTGTCAACGAAGCATTCAGGCTTCTTCCGGTACATCGTTTATTGGAGCATTTTCTCTTTGTTTTTCTTTAGACCTTAGAGTAGATTTAATAGATCTAGTCAGCGTAGAGCAAAGGCGTAGAGGTTAGGATATTGGGTTTCCATACCGAGAGCTTTGCACCATATATTTTCAGTGGAGTACCAATTCCTGATTCGGTGCCTTGTAGAGAGTGCTGCAAATGAGGGACGCTTTTCGATTTTGTACCCTTGGGCGTCTTTCGATAAGAGGATGATAATGCCAACGCCAGGTTTCTCTCCAACCGCCCACCATTTCCCAAATAATCGGAACATTACCAAACAATATATATCAGGCTGGCGGCGGTAACCATATGGTAAACAGACCCCTTACCAACAGTTCATAGGTCGAAGCAAGAGCGGCGTGGGTGCTCAGGGGCCCAGGCTGCTGCACGTCCAGAGGGGACCGGTTTTTGTGACCCCCCTCCCCCCTTCTGAAAAAATGTGTGCGTTAAAAACGCGTTAAAACTACAATTTCATAGATATTTACGTACAGTATGACAAAATTATACTTTCACTCAGAGATGTTTGGTCTGCTGGCTGTTCAAAGTACGGGGCCCTTCGGACTCGGGCCCGAAACCTAGTGTGGGGCCCGGGCAGAAATCCCCGCCTTCCCGCACTGGCCACGCCGCCCCTGGGTCGAAGATTTGAATATCGAATCTGATCTGGGTATTATAGTTGTAGGTTGGGTAAGATAATCCTTGGTTAGTCGCTGCGATGGGCACCTATTACTCAGTTAGTGTCACTATTAATAACCTTAGTTGTTAGTCTCCTCCAGTCATCACTACTACTAATTCAAAGAAGTATTAAATGGACACTAAGACACCTTACTCCTCCAATCCCCCATGATAATTCACAGTGGAAGAGGACGACCGTGAGTAGATTAACTGGTTAGAGCACTCGGCGCGATATCGAGGGGTCTAGGTTCGAAACCCAGTTCAGGTGAACGACTTTTTCTCCATGATTTCACCATAATCTGCCATCACTGGTTATATGATTCTCTACCAAGCTCATGTCACGCCCGGACTCTAGAATACTTGCGGCCGGTATCGGCCCACCAAGGTAAGCCGTTAATGATGCAACGTAAATGATATGGGGAGCGATGTAACAGGATTGCGCCCTCATCTTCCCCAAGGAACATCCCCTTGGCTCCGTCTCGTCTCGCCACTATTGTCCCGAGTTGGGGCGCCTGTTAACTTCCGCTCCTCCGCCAAGCCAGCAGTTGGGACGAGGAGCGGCAGAATCAAGAGAGGGAGAAAGGAAGGACTACAGAAGGGTAAACAGCGCGAGTTTTTAATTCCTCCATCTCCGTCCTTCGTGTTGACACGAGGGAGACAATGCGGTGGCGTGACGAGCTTTTCTGTCCCCCCCCCCATTTATCTCCTCCCTTTGGCCTCACCTTGAATCCCGAGCGCGGGCGGAGGAGGTACACCCTGACGGCGGGAGGTGTCTCTCCGCCCGGCGGGCGAATTGAGATATCTCCGCCATTCCAAAGGCCCTTATTCTCTCCTTCATGTTGAGGGGAGGCGATAAATGAGGGAACAGATAGATGGAGGAACGAAAGGGTATGTCAATAAACCACTGTGGAAAATTTCGAGCGGGTGCCTTGAGACGGAAATTACGTAAAAAATCACAAGTTCTTATCTTGCGAGAGTTCGGAAAGATATATAAATGTTTACTCGGTGGAAAGGACAGTGGTTTTGCGGGAACATTTGTAAACTTGGAGAGTTTTTACGGCCCATAAATTGCCTGCGATCGTTTGAAATAGAAGTTTCTCTGGGCGAGAATCGTCGTACTTGCTCACAATGTGGTGCATTTTTAGCTGTTTCCGGTCAAAATTTGTAGAACGCCAGGATGATATAGTACTTCAAATCGGATAATTATTAGCCCACTATTTAAGAAAAGACTACATGATTTTTTCCTTGTATATAGTCTTTTTGAATTCACTTGTACTAGAAACATTTATTTTACATATTACGGTTTCGTTTACATCTTGCTCGGTTTACTGATCTTATGAACGACTAATTCGAAATAAATTGAAATTATAGCACTTCATAGACCTCCATGTGGAGGAAAATTTCGATTTTATTGGCATTAAGTGAGAATTTCCTCCTTATATTCTTCATTTTTCCCTTGTTTTATACTTTAGTCCTGTATCAATGAAAACATAAGCCCGTATTTCAGAAATAAATTATGAGTTCATTCATGGATGATGATGGCCGATGAAATGGTGAATGAAGAAGATGAGAGTGAAGGATGCTGGAATCTATCAATTCGCGACTCAAGGTTGTATATATTATTTTTTAGGTTGAAACTCAAGTTTTTCGAAAAAGTTACGCTTGACTCGAAGGTTCGTCGACCTCTAGCGTGAGCTATAATATTGTGGTCAGTTTTTGTCGAATGTGTGGGTAAGGTTGCCGAATTTCCATTATATATTTTGCAATGCCTGAAACGAAATGTCTGAGGTCTAACTGTTTTACTTTTTTACTTTTCCTTGCCATCGGCGGTAAAACTACTCCATTTTGCCTCGTGGTTTTTGCAGTACGTAGATTAACAGCATTATGAATCGACTTGTGAAACGCCTTCGATGTGAAAGTTATGGGGACCTGGAAAAGGTTCCATATAGACCACCCGTAGGGTGACGAGGACATTTAGTATTATATATTTAGCCATTCACAGATGATTTCACACTGGCGTTTCATTAGGAAGGTGTGAAAGGTGAAGGGGGACCGTCCTTCACCCTTCTCAACTCTCCAATTTCATGGTTTCCCAATTGGTATAAAATAAAACTTTCCCAAAGGCCATGTAACTAAGCAAAATCCAGTCCAGATTTAGACCAAGACTCATGTCATGAATGTGGTTCTAATTCCTCTTATGGTAAGCTATTAACTAAACTAGCCTATCCATGTCAGGTTTTCAAGCGTTGACTGTGTTGTTGTTGTTGATCCTGACGAAGCTGAATTTCGGTTCGGATTTAATTGCGCGAATATATTAGGCTTATTTATAGCCTAAGGTTCGCCGGAAAGCTCCCTTCTCATTAACCTCAAACTTTAAAAATTAAAGAGGTACATTTTTATGATTGGGTAAAAATAGGAGAATACATGTGGAGTACGAAAATGCAGGAAGTATTCTGGCGCTGGCTTAAAGCTGGATATTCAACTTTATGGCACATTTATGGCAACCGTAGAAAAATGTCTTATTTCAAAAAAATATTTCCCACGTGATCTATACGTTTTTAAAGAACAACATTTAGCATTGAAGGGTAACATTCCTTCTACATCAGTGAACATTGCTTCTCAACGCGTCTCAAAGTATTAAACATAAGCGTCGACTGTAATTCAACAATTTAGATCTATTTAAATTTATACCTTCAAATCCTCCAGCTATTTTCATGCTTTATGGACATTGTAAAGGCATTATTAAGCTTAAAAATTTTAATTGGAGTTGATGAATTTAATATTCAATTAGTGAGTTGAAATTGGTATAAATAAAATAAATTAATAATTAAAAAGTAAATAAAATTATCCCGAATAAAAATTATTTTGCCTAATAGGTGTACCAGGAACTTAAAACAAATCATGTGAGTTAAATTATTTGAACTTTCTAGAATACAAAACTTAGTGGGTGCATCAAAGTTTTAAATCGTGAGTGAAAACCCAGTTAAATTGAAAATGATATTTTCCTATTCTCTTTTACATCTGGAGAACGTCAAAACTGAGATTTCTATAATTCTCTTTCTCCAAATGTGTTCGCATCTCTCATATATGAATATAAAAGGGAATATAGCCAGTGGCGCCGCGCCGAGACAAGAGTTGTCTGATGCAAAGTTCATGCGCGGTGATCCTTGCGTGTCATACCCTTGATGCGAGCGAACGTATTGATAGTAGAATCGCCTAATTCACAGCCTTAACAACCTTGCGAGGATCTCAAGTGGAATTAGAATTCATAACGGCAAACAAGGAGCAGGTTTATTGTAAGAACTCAACGCGGTGTCTTCAATTCAGAACGTAATCACGAGCGTTTTAAGCCTTACGCGTGCGTCAAAGAGAGTGTTTTATGTGGAAGGTCGGGAACTCACGCGAGAATAAGATATCGTTGGGTAAATTTTACTTTCCGGAAGCTCGTAGAAATCGTTTTTCTTTTTTTTTACGCGCGTCAAAGGGTTTAATACTGAGTAAATGTAAACGCTCATGGCAGCCAATCCGAGCGGCTTGTACTCGAAGAGGAAAATTCCACCGAGACCAACGTCTATGGGTGCTTATGATTTATCCGATGGTTTTGTATAAACTTTACACTGATCGTTCATGCCAATGTTAATTCTTAAAATCTTCGTTGGAATTTTAAATGTAATGTCTTAGCAGTGGTTATATGGTATCCCATGCTGTGTTAAATTCCTGCGATTAAAATATGAAATTTGTGGTTTATCATCGAATTAAAAAAAGGTAGGTGTATTTTTTCAGCGCCGAGTCGTTTTAGCATGCACAGCTTTGAATATGTTGAGGTAATAAGTATTTACTGGCTAAATTTTACTCACTGAAAATGTATACTTCATATTTGCGTTTTTTGCGATTACTTTTATTATAAAACAATTTATATCTCCTCGTAACTCTTTGAATCTTTCGATAACACTATAAAAACGTTTTCCGGTGTAGATAGGGAAGCCTTATTAGTTTCGTTTAAGCTGTCTATCCCAAATCTTCAAACGCTAATGAACGATTTTATCTCGCATAAAAGAGATATAAGATAAAAGAAGGAAATTGAAAAAAATGTTCAAATGTAGAAGCACTCTTTTAACTCTATTTTATTATTTTTCTACTCTAAGCACTCTATATTTATCAATGCGTGTTTGGCTGGATTCGTATCATCGATAAAATACAAGTAATATAAATTGCAGATTCATATGTGATGTGGCGGAACCGTTTCGTAATGACAGAAACAAAACACTTGCAGTTTTCCATTAATTTAAAACATTATTTGCGGAAAAATGCAAGTGTTCTGTTTCTGTCATTTCTGTCACTAAGAGGCAAAACTAGTGGCTCTGACTTTGCAACATGGATCAAATTCTAAATATCTTTCATTTATATTCTTCCTTAATCCCTATAAGGTTAATGGAAAAATTTCCCTGTATTAAAATGTTCTGTAATCTAATCGAATCCCATTTTTCTGTCTACTTTATATGGATCGCTAATAACATAAAATGTTTAATTTAATCCGCGCTCACGTAATGCCTCCCTTCAGCCATTCTCAGTGCTAATAATATTTTCTCTTCGAGAGATCAAGTTCAACCTTGGACATAGCAGTTTCTATTGGTATAGATAAACTTTTATCCAACAATATTCATTACTGGTAATATCAATTTTTTACGTTCTTCAAGCCGACTTCTTTTTCCGTCTTATTTCTTTACGTTACTCTTTAAAAGGGTGTTCATTGCTGCTTGCGCATGTCATTTCAAATTGCTAGGACCCTGATTACAACGTAATGCAATTTTTTCTTGGGAGCAGCATATGATCGAATGTTAATTTTTTGCATTAACCCGTTTGTGAGTTTGCTGGGCTTGAGCAAAAGAATTAATCTAATAGTTATTTGGTGTAGGTTTTCCGTGTTTATCCACCATAAGAATTGGAGTGCTCTTAAATTTGTCCCATTCGGTAATTGAGTATGAAATAAATACTAGCTGTGTTAAATTTGGAGCTTATTATTCAAATCCCTGAAACATTTATGCAATAACTTGTGTGTACCATCTTGGCGGTACATTCAATTTCGTTACCTCTGCAATAACTTCAGTTCTCGCTCGCTGTTTGCAAATTGAGTTTACCGTCTAGCCTTTATACACCGTAAAAATGAAGAAGATGGCAGATAACTTCATGCTTAAAGTTTAGTGTAAGGGTCTTAAATAATAATATTTATATTTACCTATATTTTATAATCGAATCTTAATCTAATTATTGAAATATTTGCAGGTAAATTATGATCCTTCTCCGTTAAAACACTTTCCTTAATAAATTTTACGAGAGCTTTCCTTTGAAAACTTACGAATTTCAAGAACTTTATCTCTTCATTATTTGATTTTTACTTGAAAAACAAATGAGCATTTATTTGTTTTTCAACGGAATTCACTTATTAGTTAGGAATTCACTTTAATATGTGTTAAAATATTTTATTACCCTCTCCATTTACATCAGTTAAGCACTACTTATAAGGGCCACAGGCAAAGAAGATTCTAATCCGGAATGGATAAAAATTTAATGTATGTTCAAAAAAAGTAATCAAAACGTTTTTACTTCGATTATACGCGCTTTTTCCTAATTGCGTCGCTGGTTGGGATGCTTGAGAGGAACAAAATCACGGTTAATAAGTCATTTTCCTCGCAATAAAAGTCACGTATTATGCTTAAGTTGGTTGGCCTCAAACAAAGCCATTAATGCGGTTAATTGATGGTGGAAAAAAATCATATATCACTCGAAAAATGGAAAGTTCAGATTGTATTTCCCCTCAAGGTTAATGCGATGTATCTCGGTGAGATTTTCCTGCGCGCTAGCATCACAGTGCGTGACTGTGCGAATATGAGTGTAAAGAACTGCGTGATGTTCCGATAATTTCTAGGAATTCGTCCGAATAAATCTCGAATATTATACGAACGTATTATAGAAAACGAATAAATCATTCGTCATTTGAGATAAAATCTCGAGCATTTAAACGTGAAAAACTACAATGTGCAAAGAACTAACTGAAACTGTGAAAAACTGCACTCTTAAACGCCATTTATTTTAGGCTGTATATTATTTTCTCTCGCCACTTTGTTTGGTTAACGATTTCTCTATATTAATAGGCAATTTTTACATTTCTGTGTCCTCAATATTGCTCGTGGATATGTTTATGCTAAGACATAAACGGTTCATTCATTTAACGTGCACTGAAACGTTTGCGTGGGCATTTAGTAAAGATTAGCCAAGTAAACATTTTTCTTTATCAGAGGAGAATATCTTATCGAAAAATGTAGCTCACCCGGAGAATGTTGAACGCTATGCCCAGAATGTTCATTTGAACCCGTTTCTTGTACGTTTTTATAATAATGGTTATTCCATATTTAAGTATTTCGCCCATTTCGTCTTCGTGTTCATCATGATAATTTCTTTACGGAAGCCCAAGGAATCCGTATGTTCGAGCAGACACATCAAAATTAATGAAACTAAGGTTGAGACGTCGAATATTTTGGCATTTTCCTTTTTTGTCAAAAATTTTATTTGTTTCTGGATTTACTTGCTATAGTTATGTGCTGCTATGCAGTCTTAAATTACCGAAACATATATACTTTATAATTGATGTAAACATAGGAAGGCTGAAATTGGAAGTTGCACACTACGATACTTAAGCATATGCTTGCTAGCTGGAAGAGTGTTTCCCTTAAGTTTCGCATATTTAAGTAACATCCTTGAATTTCTTTTCCCTGCAGAAGGATATTAAACATTTTGGTGGTAAACTTGGTCACATTTGAGAGCTTTTACTTAGATTCGAGTGCATTAGGTGATAGGGAAGGAGTGAGATGTATTCTGGAAACTTTTGGAACTAGAAGATTCATTACTGTGAAGAAATGTGTCAGATCAAAAACTTATCTTCCCCCAAAAATATGTAGAATTAATGAAATTGTGAATTTTTGAGAGTTGGTGTCCGATACTTACTTAAAATGTTGATGAATTGGGAGAAAAATATATTCATTAAAACTGCGAATGACATTGCGTTATGCATGGTCATCTCAAATAACAACCCAAATTGGTAGGTATTCGGCGCAGCTTATTTTTATTTTGTTCTGAGTCGTTTGATTTCGTTCTGATTTAGTCTGATTATATAATGTTTCCCTAAATACTTGCAACCACGCGTATGGTGGTTTCTAATATGTTTCTATTGATTTTATGCTATCAATTATTTCATATCTCCGTAAAATTTGTATGGAGTTATTCCCAGTATTAATATGGCGTGTTCTCGGCATCTAATCATACTAGTTTCATATTCATTTCGATTCCATATATAAGCAACACTTTTTCGGTTAAATCACTCGTAATAGCATCGAGAAATGGCTGCTGCAAAATTTTGGGAAAACTTTTTGAGGTTAGAATGACATGATTTACCTATGAGAGAGGCAAGTAAAGCTAGGCATCATATCATATTGCTAGGCATATTACTCTGTACCATTGAAGATATGTTATTTATAGATTTCAGTGCAATCATGAAAAATATAAAAATTTCGAAATCAAATATAAATGTCATACGATTTGGATTTTCAACGTGGCATGTTATCTGCATCCGCTTGATTATTGTATTAGATGGTATACGTATTAATGATACCAAGGAACGAATAGGAAGAGATGTTTTCATTTAGATAAAATGGTTTCTTGAAGTGTCCGAAAGTGTGTTGTGGGATTTTGTTATCACATAATATAAATGGGCAATTAGGTTACGACCATGCGCTACGATAGCGGTTTTGAATGGTGATCTTATAGGTGCTGATTCCCGAATGGGGTTAAGGGAGAGGATTGAAGTGCATTCTAAGGAGTGTAAACTGGATTTTCCGTTCACAAGAGCCATAAACTGCTTGAATCGAGATTTTATGTAACTCATGGATCAAAGTGTCATCCTAATAAGGAATGATGTACTTATCTATTCAGAGCACCAAATTTTTAACTGGTAAACAGCTTTTATGATGAAATTTACTCTAAAATGCCAAATTTTCTTCATGTTATTTCACGAGGTCATAGGGATAAAATAACTCACTTTTTCGTCAAGTAAAGTTGTGTTAATTATAAATAAATGCACAATCTGCTTCAAATATGTACGGTTCGAACCTCATTGTACCATCTATAGCTTTTTGTGCATATTCTTAAGTCATGAGTCTAATTCTGCGCATATTCTAATTTTATGAACAAAATATGCCACAGCCTTTTTATCGTGGAGTGAGATGACTTTTTCTTATAAAGTTCGAGCCACCATTTTGAACTGCGGGGATGATATCACGGTACATACGTACTTGCATTGAGCTTCCTATTTTCCAGACGACTGTACGAAATATTTCTTCAAAGCGTTCGGATGCGATAATTGATAAAAACCGTAACTATACTAGAAGACATTTGAAACTAATTCAGCAAAAATTATAAACATTTTCACTCTCCTTGAAATATCCAATTGATCATCCTCCTCGGTGAAGACCAGCAGGGATGTTTTTTTGCTCACTTTTAAAACTGAATACGGATTACCCTGGAGCCTGACATACTTTAATACGTACGTATTTAGTATATAATTTTTATGTATGGCTCACTAATTCAATTACTTTGCCATGAAAAACAAATGAGAAAGGGGAAATTTGATTTATTTGATAATCTACATATGTACGCTTTCGATCGCGTCGAATCTTCGGAAGTATAAATGTGATTAACTCACTCGGAAAAAATGTCATGATATTGCTAAGACGCGTGGCAAGGAGGTCTACATGAGAATTTGCTGATAACTCATGCATTGTAGTTGTTATGCCTGCATGTAAGAAGAAGAAGCAAAAAGTAAGAAGTTGGCTATGGCTGCCAGATTTACTGAGATTAAAAAAAATAATTTTAGAAATAGAATTGGGACCGTCCAGATAAACTTTTTGCTATGGGAATGTTGTTGTGATGTGATAATTGAGCCCTGGCGCTCTGGCTATAACCTGAGAAATCAGGATTATATTTTAAGTATATCAGCGATTAAACGAATTTTGAATGGTTTTCATCCACGTGAGATAGGTGGCTTCTCTTTAGGGTTATTTTCGCTTTCACGTGGATTTTTTAGAGCCTTACGCGGAGAAACCCTTGCTCACCCCTTAATTCCATCCATGGATAGAGGTTGATTACCGCCTATTTGTTATCTTTTTGAAATGCCTACCCAAAAGAAAACTACGGCCATAAGTAAAATTACTTGAATGAACCATATAGAGCAGCTACACTCCTTAGTGGAACTGGCGATGTGGTAAAATTAAAATGGATTCTAAAGTGCTGAAGAATATATGCTTATGAAATAAAGATACGCTTGTATATGGAAGAACGCACTATTTTTCTCTCGACGAAGATCCACATCGTAAAATATACCTACTAATTTCTTGTAACCAATGCGTGTTGCTCTCAGTGTAATTGCTGTAAAAGAGTTTCTAAAAACTCGTTGATGAAATTTAATGAAATCTTTATAAGGAAATACAATTGTGAACTTATTTCTCTTCCTCGAAAAAGTTATTTTTTAATTAGGTTTATTGGTAAGATTTAATATTGAGCAAGCACAGCTCTGTAAAAGTAGCAGTTAAAAACTTATGTTGTGAAATATTTTATAAATCGTTTGACAGGCATACGATATTAAATGCTATGGGGCAGGACACTTTTAAACAGCGTGTGGTGGGATTCATTCTGAGAAATTTTGTGCGACGTATTTTATGATGATAGGCATGCTAGATCTACACTTATAGTGTAGTCGGTAACATAATGAAGGAAATCAAATGTCTCTATTTTTAGTTAAAATGTCTTTTTAGTCTCTGTCAGGACTTGAAAGAATGATTGCCTCAATAGCGTTCTTGGCATGCTAGATCAAAATGATGAAGATGAGAATTGTCACTTTAAAAAACCTAAATAAAAAGAGACCTGCCGTGATTGTCGTCAGTGGCATTCGATGTATTGCAAATATTGAAAGTTCAACGGAAAAATTACGCTCTCTCAAAATCACGTTTTATTCTAATATCAAATATAAAAATATTCCTACCTGCTAATAAAAAAGTACCACTAAATAAATGGCATCCGACTTCATCAAGATAGCTGGTCCTCCCTCGGTTAAAAATTATTTTGTCTCTCGTATTTAATTATCTAATAGTCACATATATTGCGACTTCTGCATATTAGATCTTCATACGTACGTTAGGTAATATACCTACTTATGTGCACACGATATTGAGCACCGTAAGTAGTTCCGCATCATACATTTTAACGTCACTAACGTCCACGCCGTTGCATGAGATGCTTCAGCCAGACCTAATACAAGACACGGCCTTGGTGTTGATAGAAATCTACTTTTCTTTCGCTGTCCAAGAGTAGAATTCGTAAAAAAATATTCTTACCCATTCTCCATTTCCCTTGGGATTATCCTCGCATATCTATATTAGGTCGTTAACTTTAAAAAAATTCAGTCCTTTTCATCTTTTTATTCATCAAGATAGCTAATAATGCGCGTGTCTTCTACGTTTTGTTTGGACACACGTAAATAGTTGCTTGACCATGCTATATGTGTCAAGGTCACTCTCGCCGCTTTGAAATCCTCCTTGACGGAGGTCGTCTGATGCTCAGCTGCCATTCAAGCCAACCTTTGAAATGGGTTATGGGCGAAATTTTTGGCCTATATTCCTCCCGTGCACCAATGTTTTCCCCGGCAATATGTCTCTTCCACGTTTAAGCCCCTATCTCCTCGTGACACCGGTTTTGCACACTCACCACACTTATGGGCATGGCGCTGCCGTCTGTGGCCATCTGCAATGCTTTATAGGCACGTGCGACCTCACGTTGAGAACCAGTTAGTACCGCATGATGGCGGTACGTGGAAGAATGGATGCATCGTCTTGAATTGTACCAGTTCGCCTAAGTAATGTGAACCTTCAAGATAGGCAGTTGGAGTAAGAATTCGAAAGATATAAGGACGGAAGAGCCTAGGATTATTATGTGCCGATTAGTGTTCACGCCAGGAGGTGAAATGGGACTTCGACTGAATCCGATCGATTTCGCGTGTGAGGAATTAGACTGTGTTCGGCAAAAATTAATGCGATTCGAAGGTCATGCGAGGCACTTTGAAAGGCTTTCCAGAACCCGCCAAACGTGGAAATGTTGTTTTTCCTTACGTGAAGTCATCTAGGGGACTTTTAGTTCATCAATTTCGAATAGCAGATGTTTCAATGTGTGTTATCGAGTTTGAATCGTAGTGGATTAAAAACGCCTGGACTGGTTTTTATTCAACACCCATCAGCATTTACCTAGCTACCCGTTCTGTGATTGTGGCGTTAGGGTGGATAACACTTTTACATAGGTGCTTTATTTCCGATGTTTTTAAGTTAGTGAAGATCGGAACACATAAACACACACAAGGGACGATGAATGGAACGAAATGGCGAAACTTTCGGTCACCTGCCGGTAGGTGTAGGTTCACAATCATCACGGCCGAATTTTTGTAGGAGTTACCGGATTCGTTCGAAAAATTTATTTAAAAACATAAGCTTGTTCACCTCAGAGTAATTAAATATTTTCCTAAATTCCATTTTTATCGCCTTAACTGAAAATAAAAACAAAAACTACAATTGCGGATGCAATGATCGAAGTTCTTCAATTTTTTAGCGTGCATTAACTGCTCCCGATCTGTTTTGAACGATTGCGCAGGGTCTGAAACAAATGGAAAGCAAGTTCGCTGTTGTGTTGCGAAGTGAGCAGTGAACTAGAGTGAATGGAAAGCTCCCTTTTTGTTTGTGGTATTTTTTCTGTGCTTAAAGTTTGTGCTAATGCGGTGGGAGTGGTAAAGTGATCGGTTTTTTGCTCCTTTTAGGCGTTGTGTAACTTCAGGGCCTCACTGGAAAAGCTCTCGCGTTCACTGAATCTACACAAAGTTTTATTTTTACTGATTTTCCCATCGCCTCTTGCTTATCTAGCAATACACAGTCCGTGACGTGTTACCAAATTGAAAAGTTCCGGAAAGCAATTCATTATCAACACAAAATCTTAAGGTGGGAGACAAAGAGATTAATTTGGACACGTTTCGTTAACGTGATTGTGAACTTTATCCGTTGGTCAGACTGTCGCCCTACGAAATCATTGTCTTTCCGTTGACCGATGTGATGTTTGGTATCTACTTGGTGAATCTTACATACTCAGGAGATAGGAGGTTAAATAATCACATTTTATGCCGACGGTTACGAGTTCGAGTTCCGTCTGGGAGGATTTTTCACCTCTCGTGGCATGGATATATTTTCCAGTGTACTTGTTGAATCACACGATATGTAAGGCATGTGTTGCTTTCGGGATTTTGGCAAATAGAAAATATAAATAGGTGGATGTTGATCCTCCTTGCTGTCTTGTACCTTAATGAACTCGAAAGCAGTGACGATTTCGTCGGCGCTTGATTGAATCTGAGAGCGAAATTCCTGTCTTTGCAAAATTCGTCTTCTCGTCCTAATTTTAGACAGGCATTCTCGTAAATCTTTCGCCTTGAAAAATAATTTTCAGTTTAATCCGGTGCTCATCATTAGTACATTTTTTTGCGAATTTTCGGATATATTTTTTCTTCAGAAGTAGGTAATCTTGAAGAGGTAAGAATTGCCAACTTTTGATTATTGAAAAAATAGGAACATTGGGCTGAAAAGTGCGCATAATATGGTACGATACAATTTAATTTTTTCCATGCACAAATAAAATCATCAGTTCCTAAGCAGAGAATAAAAATGCTGAGCGTTTTCTATACATAAAAAAGAAATATACAAAATTCAAATATATTGAAATGCAAATTTTCTCTGAATACTATGTCCTAGGGAGCGTTGCTTGTGAGATTAACTGATGTCGTGGTGGTAGAGTGGGCGAGTGATGCCGAATTAACCGGAAGAAACTAGTTCGAACGAAATCCTATCCGGTGCTGGAGCAGTAAAATCTTAAATTTAGGATAAGGTAATGAGGACTTAAAGAAACACAGGACAGTGAAAGTAGAAACTGCTGAGTTGGGCCAAGGAAAGGTTAAGAAGTATTTATGACGATGAAATAAAAGGTCTCTTTACGGTGCCGCTATACTACCGGTATAACTTGGGGTGTACTCTTGATCTAGAGGCTGAGTAAATAGTGAAATGACTGTGCTTGCGGAATGATGAGAAGGTATTTTAAAACACCAGGGTACTACCCTTATGGAGAAGAAGATTAATTATCTAGGTCAAGTTGTCAGTGCTGAATAATGAAATAACAATTTTCTACTTCAGGAATTTTGATTCTCGACATGTTTCGATGATTACCTACCGTAATTTACATGTACCCTTGACAGTTTTACAAGAGCATTGAAATGTTTAATGAAATGAAAACTATTGATGTATAGATTTCTCTGTAATCACTCTGTAAGGTATAGGTCTCCCAGGGGTACCTCAAGAGAAATGTTTCACCCGGGCAAGATCGCTTTTGGCACCCCCCTTCTCAGCCGAAAGCTCCACTTACTTAGAAACAAACTAGCAAATATTAATTCCTTAAAATTCGCATTTTTATCATCTCTAAAATATTTTTCCGTTGTGAAAGTATGTATTGATTTAAGACAAAAGTCTCCGGCTTCACCTGGTGGAAATTCTTTATGTCACACATTATAATGTACTTCGTTCTTTTCCACACTTTTTATTACGATACGACCATGGTTTCGACAAGCTTGTGTCATCTTCAGGTACAGAAATAGGTTCACGTTTGTCTTATGTACCTTAACAACCAGAGGTGGGGGGGGGGAAGGAGATAGAGAGGTGGGGGGGGAGGTTTAGTATTCTAACGGTAACAGAATTTGTTTGTGACCTTCCACCCTCTCCCTCACAAACAAATTCTGTGACCGTTAGAATACTAAACCTCCCCCCCTCTCTATCCCCTTTCCCGCCCCCCTCCTCACCTCTGGTTGTTAAGGTATATAAGGCAAACGTGGACCTATTTCTGTACCTGAAGATGACACAAGTTTGTCGAAACCATGGTCGTATCGTAATAAAAAGTGTGGAAAAGAACGAAGTATTTTATTGTGTATGATATGTATTAATTGTCAACGTTTGCTATGGATAAACCTTTACTGGGCATAACTGACCTAACTTAGACGGCGCGGCGCCGTGAGTGTTGGCCAGGGCCTCGAGCTGACACTGGGTCCAACACGTCAAGCCGGAAGCGATAAGTATAGCTCATGGGAGTAGTTAGCTTTGTTTTATTCCGTGGGATCGGTGACAAGTTAAATAATACTAAAATGTACAGTGATGAATGTATATCGATTAAATATACCATCATTAATCTCCGCAACCGTTGAGTTTTTCTCTAGGGAGCTAATATTATATACGGGGCCCACAAGAAAATTGACTTTCGCTGTTGAGGAATAATAATATAACCATAGCGATACGAATTGTTTATCAATTATGGTGGGGTGAGACAATCGTGGTAGATTGTCTTAAGCTGGAGGAACAATACCTACTCCTTCCTTTTGCCCGACATATCTTTTTGTAAGTCTATTGCTATTCCTTAGTCAATTGAGGAAAAGATTTCAATTCAGTGATTCCTGTAAACATCCGCATAAAATTTAATTTTCATACGAATAATTTCTTTGTTCGAGCAATTCTTTATCTCCTTTTGCAGATGGAAGCTGGTCACATCATTTCGTCAAACAAAATTGACAGTAATTATGGCCTTCCCAGGAACAATGGTGAGGGTTTTATTTAGACGTTTTGAGATCTTCTCAGCATCCTTTATCTTTTCCTCGGAATCCTTGCTCTTTTCCACCGCATCACCTTATCACTCGAAACGAGAGAGAAATAAATGCAATTATCACCGGCAAGACAATACTTCCGTCCATATCTACTCCTTTTTACATACGTAGTTATATTTAACCCAAGAAGTTCATACAATGGCTTTGAAATCCACACTTTACCCATGATAAAGTAGAACCTCGACTGCGGTCGTGATACGCGACGAATATTTCTCCAAATTAATATGATCTTGGTCAATATACACCTAAGGACTTGAATAATTAATTTTATAAATGTGTATCATAAAAATCCTCAATGTTCCTCTGATATAGTACGGGTGTAAGTATGGTTTAAGGGAATTTCAAAAAGTTTTCACGCAAGTAAATGTGTAACAGATGGTACAATGCAAGGACTAACCTGATTATAAAAGCCGGTGTTTTTCCGTACCATATGCATTAGAATTGATGCTGTTTTAATTATTTTTTTTTAATTTAAAAGCCGAAGTAACACAAATAAATAGTTTTATAACCATGACTACTAGTGCAGACTTATGCACTCCCGTTGACCCTTCCCGACTTTTACTTTATTTTAACTTCGTTTATTTTAAAGTTTCATGAATAAAGTCTGGTTAAAGGTTTTCGAGGTATTAGATTCGACCACCAGCCGGCATTCTGATGTCGTTTATTAAATCTGAGTCGCCATTTACTACCTTCCACAGTGACTTAACGTCTAACAGCTTAAGTGTAGCACAATGAATTGGGATCTAAGTCGTGTATAAAAATTCATTAGCGCCTCTCAACTCAGCAGTAAAAGAATTGCTAATGAATTCCTCTCAGTCTCTTGTATTAAAATAATAATGACAGCTATATACATGTATTCTGCTTTACACGGAGGCCTGTACCAAGGGTCGCATTTCCAAAATGTAATTTCCTTTGCTTTCCGATTGCCATGGCCATCGAAAAATTTAATGACACTTACTTATATGTGCGACTCTTCCGATGAGCTTCATTAGAGCGCATCTGTGTGGGTAACGTACATATTTTCACACCAAAGAAACTAAGAATAACCACTTATTATTGACCATTCTGTAGCCCGAAAAAAGTCTATAGGATCATTCTGAATGCCTTTTCACTTCCTCGTGAAAAAGAGCTTTTTTTAAAATAAATAAGTATTCATTCGGCAGTGCAATAAGAAGTCGAACTCGACGGGGACGACATTATCTTAGAAAACAATGTGCCTTTTCATTTTTTATGGGGCTTACTGGCAACTAGAAGCGTCAATATAGCGAAAGAAATGGTAATCGTAAATTAATAAATTTCTAAAATATCAAATACAGATTTAGATGTGGTAAAACTGCTCCATAATGACAGTAGCAAATCACTTGCAGTTTTCGAATAAAAAATATTAATTACGGCTTGTTTTAATGTTACCCTTCTTCAAGTGAAAGGTTCACTGTAAGATGATGTAGTAACATCGTAAATAGTACAACTAAATATTTTATTAGTGGATAAATGCATGTGTTTTGCTTCTGATATGTAAAACTATTGCAATTTTTGTGAGAATCCTACCATATCTTTTAAACTCAGATGTTACTCCTATGAAAGTCGTGTTTATTGGAATTTAATGGCCAATGAATATTTATCATTATCTTAAAAGATCCGTTAATGTAACTTTAAACTTTGTATTTCCACTTTAAATTTATTTTGCTACGACCATAGTTTCGACGTCAGGGCGTCATCATCAGGACCTTTGCAATATTTTTACATATCAGAAGCAAAACACATGCAGTTATCCACTAATAAAATCCAAGCAGTTATCCATTTAGTTGTACTATTTACGATGTTACTACATCATCTTACAGTGAACCTTTCACTTGAAGAAGGGTAACATTAAAACAACCTGATGATGATCAGACCTGATGATGACGCCCTGACGTCGAAACCATGGTTGTAGAAAAGAAATTTCAAGTGGAAATAAAAAGTTTAAAGTTATTCAAGATGAATTCCAAGTTCCACAAAGTAACGCCTGAAACCATCAATTCCGTTAAGGTAAGTAAAGGTTTGGCTAGCCATGATGATGCAACATTGAAAACCAAGATTAATGGATTCCTGGATGCGCACAATTTATCTTCCTTTAAACTTAGGGTTTTTTTTTAGAGGTAGTGTATTTGTCCATGTACTAGTTGAGAAAGACGGGTAATCTACCTCTGAAGTTTCTAGCGCCTCACATTTAGCAGTGCAATTGTCCTGCTATGAATATCTCTTGCGTAATTGCCGAAATGGAATAGGTTTTTCAAGTAACAATCGAGCAGCTTGCTAGGGGGAAGGTGGAGTCGTCTCTGTCACTAGATTGTAGAAATGTATTTACAAAATATGTCGTATCAGCGCCTTAGCGTATTAGCGCGGTGTAGAGAATTGACGAGCATGCTTGTCAAATCTAGATAAAAATAACATTTTAGGGCATTATTCCATATATATACTGTGCTTTCAGTGATTTTATGGGTAGTAGCTCTTTCGTATACCTCTTGAAATCGTATAACTTTAGGTATACCTACCCCAGGAGGCGCTTGAAAACTAACTGTACCGTGTCCTGTATCTCACGCGCCGTTGTACTGAGCACTTGTCGAGCTCTATCGTCATATCAAATGTGTTGATTTCGGATGACTTTTCGGGTTGAAGACTGGGTTTTGTATTTTTTTTAATAAATACATATCTAATTATAAAAATAAAAGCAGTGAATACCCTCTTATTTGATTGACTAATTTTTTGCCGTCCAGGAAGCTTTTTCCTATTATTTATCACGAGTGTTGAAATACATTTGAGGCCGACAAAATTATTTGAAAGCTAATTACGCTTGAGTTACAAGAGTCGCCGCGTCAATTCCAAAAAGGCGAAAAGAATTTATTATTACAGCATTTTAAATAGGGATAGGCAGGGTTATCCTGTTATTCTCTTTATCTCCAGCTTCAATAACGTTATTTTTGGAAAGCGCGTGGCTTTATCTGATTGTAAATGTCAAAGATACATATGTGCATTTTTTATTTCACGAAGAACAATAATATAATATGTCCAAAAACAGTTTTGGGATGTAAGTTCGCTTGTTTTGATTTTCGTTAGAAAAAATTTTCATCGATCTCACGAGTTTATTTAAGCCTTAAATATTGCTCAAAGATGAGCATTATCTGTTGTATCATATAATTTACCCCTTAACTTTCGTCTCAAATTTAATTGGAATATCTGCAATAAAACACCCATGTGATACTTTCATGTTACATTTGGAATATTTCGAGATAAGTTGGTACCAAGAGTTAATTTTTCATTTAATGAATACTAAAATGATTTCGTAACCCGCTTTCAATATAGCCATGGTTTACTCCAACATTATGTCACCAGCCGTGATAATCTTGCTTCCTATTCATCTAATTATATGACCGGGACTGATGCGTTTTAAACATAAAGCTTGTAAAACATCCTAGAAACTTGCTCATTTATTTCTGTACTCTTGAAATTGTGCCTTTGAGAATGTTTAGGGGGCACAGAAAATGCTACTGTCTCATTGGATGTGGATTTGGGTTCCGAGAAATTTCTGTAAGGTTTTGTTCCGTGCCTGTAAGTTTATCGCGAACGATTTGGTTCGTTTACTTTCAGTGGCGCTGCCAACCAGGCGTTGAAATCACTGCTTCATATCTCTCGACGGCATAGTAAGTTAGTAGCACTCCTGGTGAGATTTCCTTTAACTTTCAGCACCGAGAAACGTTCTCTGATCACTTGAACGTTTAGATTTAGATCATCACCGCCACGTAGAATGTGTTCTGCTATCGTTTTTATGTTTCCGTTCAACGCATGCTCCTGTGTATCATTTTAGTTTCCATTTAAACTCTGTCACTTAGCTCCTTCAATTTCCGTAGATCAATATTTAACATACATGGAGTGGAGTAATTCTCAATTGCATTTGTCCTTACATCCTGTCTAATTCTGCAGCTCAATAATTTTTGTGCAGTCGCATGAATTCATCAGGTTATTTAATTAAATACGCATTTTTTTCGATGGATACTCTTAGCTTCCAATTTTTATTTCATCATTTCTCCACCTGGTATTCCCGCTCCATTAGTACCGTTGACTTAATTCTGTATGACATATTTCTTTTTTAGTTCTTTGATATTTCCTTCCTAAATTCTTTTAGTTTCCAGTAAATCAATTGTTATCTAAAAATCCATTTTATTTTTCATTTTTGTTCAGCAGTGTTTTACTTCCTTTCACTCCAGCACTACTCATCCATCTCACATCGAGACTGAATTTACTCACGCAATTGTAACTTTACGAAAAAGGTTTTCTCCGCTCTCTTCGAATGCCTGACATGATTTATTCACTTCGCTCTATTGTGGGCTTATTTGAGCACGCTAAAAATGTTTATCCTAAAATCCCTTAGTCTTGCGCCTTGTGCAACAGAAAGACAAATGATGTGGTATTTTTATTATTTGCCTTGAAACCTAATACGGGCAAGGTGAGTCTCTCGGACTCATCGCATCACAGTTTTTTCATTTTATTTTACAATTGAAATGGTAGCTTAGCGTGAAATTTGGACCTCTTCTATTTCTATATCATCTATAAATTTTATAGATTCAAATTAATTTCAATATTAAAATAACTTTGGAATAAATTATTTTATTGGATTGCAGCAAATCCGGGCAAGGTGAGTCCGTGAGGCTCATGATGTTTCTTGCTTTTCCTTTGTGTATATCTTTCCTTTACAGCTATTCGGGTTCCACATTTCAAGGTTTATATTTTTAAATGAAAATATGCCAAAACAAGCCGTATTTATGACATTAGTTAAATTTATTTTGCATGTTAATAATAGTATAAAATGACATAAAAACAAACATATTATGTCTGATTTACGTCGTGTTTGGACTCATTATTTTATAAAATTAGCGTAGATTACTAATTTTGTTATTCCATTGAGATACAACACATATTTGAAAAGTAAAAATTTGGTAATAGGTGACACATGCTTCGTAGCCTGGCGACAACATTGGGGATCAATTATGGGATTAGCGAGGCAGGTATTCTGACATTGTCTGTGGGTGAACGGGAGGGAGAGGACGGCAATCCGCCAGGTCTCACTGTAGCTTGGACAAATAATAATCTTTTCCTTTTCCCTATTTCATTTCCTACTGATACAAATACAATAGACCACGAACATTGTCTCTATAAATCCAGTATTTTAGTTACCATAATGAATTACTTTGTTTCTTTCACCCGTCATTTCTTCGCCCTCCCCAAACATCTATTGTGGATATAAAACGGTAGACACGTGTAAATCGCCGGGCCATTTGACTTTCATGCTCTTGGTATGTCGTTGACATCGCACAACGCACTACATTTCAATAGGAGCAATCGCAATGTCAATTGTGACAATTATTTTTCATACTCGTATACTCATACTTGGAAATAACACTGCTATGAAATAGACTTACGTTAGTAGGAACAGTAAGAAAGAACAAAATATTTATCCCCTTTGCTTTTATTCCAAATAAATCTAGACCGAAAGGTTCACCACTTTTAGGTTTTAGAGAGAATGCCACATTAGTTTCGTTTGTCCCGAAAAAAAAGTGTAACACTTTTATCCACAATGTACCATTCTGTTGAAATTAGTGCGAGTGGTAAACCAGAAATAATAACTTACTATAACCAAGCTAAGGGAGGAGTTGACTTAGACCAACTCGTTCACGAGTATACGCGCATGAGAAAAACCAATCACTGGCCATTCGCATCTTATGAATGGGTTAGACATTTGCGGATTTGCGGCATACGTAGTGTGGTGCTCACAAAATTCAAACTGGAATGAGACTATGCCTGTTGCTCACGGTAAAATTTTCGGTAAAACGTTTTATAAAACCGACTAATTTTATAAAAATGAGCTTGCTAACGATAAAACCGTTTTATAAAACCGAGTTTTATAAAACGTTTTACGGAATAGGACAGGTTCTATTTCCATAAAACCGTTTTATGCAACAACCAATGAGATGTTCCGCTCATCGCGAAGGTGAGCTTTCGTCTCGCACATTTTTTCGCGATTTTAACCCACTTTAAACAGAGATATCGATACCAAATTCACCTCACTTATTATGCAAACTTTGCAAATTTGTTTAACACTTTCAACACAACAATGCATCAACTACTTTAGAAATGGGAAACTTTCAAACCTGAGAAGTGCGATTTTTCCTCTCCGCCATCTTGTGAAATAATTCCGTTTCCTCTTATCCACTGTACGTGGCGCAGCGATCGAGCAGTTGCTTCTCTAGCATATATACACCTCTCCTACACAGTTTCTTCCCTCCTTCCACTGAAACTCGCCCCGCAACGAGTGTTAGAGAATGGAGAAAGGTTTAACCTCAAGGTATACCCGATGCCAGCGCCATTTACGGCATAGCGGTTCATATTAGTACTGCTTCGATTTTCCTCTTATAAGGTTCTTGAGTTTTACCGTGAGCAAGCTAGTACGTTTTACGTACGATTCATAAAACTTTCAATAAAAATTTTTATAAAACTGTTTTATGGAAAATTTTACCGTGAGCAACAGGCATAAGCTAAATAAGAGGCGAATATTTATCCTTTGCCTTGCAGAGGGTCTTATAAAAGCGCAAATTCAATCTCAATCATCGATAGGTCTTCAGCAATCGACACAAGCAGCAATTGCCGTTTTTCATGGCGAGGTAGAACCAAATTTTGCCATTGAAGTGCCATGGAAAAAAAGAGATGTTTCATGTGCCCAGCAGCTAGAAATATGATGCATAAACAGTATTGTCATAAAGTCCGTGGGCATGTTTGTGGTGAACACAGCGGAAAAAGTGTTTGTATCAAATGTAAAAAAGGAATGTAAAAGTTTTGTTTCACCATATGTAAAGTATTTGGTGTACTGTATTACTTGAGTATACAATAAATACCAAGTTTTTGTGAAAACTAAAAATTATCATTGTGAAATCCCGGAAACCAAAAAAATTAATTAAAAAAGTCTACTAGACTCACCTAGCCCGGTTAAGGCACGAAAGCAGCTTGCCCGTATTAGGATTAAAGGATAAAAAATTAAAAATCGTTTGCTGGCACATTTTACACGGCATTCCATTTAATCATGATCACCCGAAATATTACTTTATTGACATTTAATTTTTTAATTATTAAAATTTTCTCATCATAATTCAGTCTTCAGAGAAATTCAGAAAAACGGTTTTTTTATACACTTCATAATTCTGAGATGACGTGGACACTTGCGAAATGGTATTAAAATGGCTATTATCAGTCAATTTTCTCACCAAGTGCGCAGTTACTGCCCAAAATAGTCTATGCAGTTCAAATAATATTTATTATAAATAATTTTTTACGCAATCTTCCTGTCACGAACTCAATCTCAAAGCTTTTAGAGTTGCATAAATTATTGAGTCGAAGGGCACACAACAAGGGAAATGTTGCAATAATGAATATTTTTTCCGCGTGCATAGTTTTCGAAGAATACCTACATCAAATGTATGATTGCGATAGTGCAAATTTATGCTAGTGCTTTTGACGGGACTAAAAATCAGAAATTATATTCATATCTTTAAAGAGAAGATTTATTAATTAGAATGACCCAGCAATTTCAATTACTTACATAATGTGTCAATATCTTTGGTAGTTAAGGCAATTAAGATTTCCATTCGTTCCGGTTACTTACTTTTATTGATAAAGCATATCACTTTGGAAACTTCTCCCCATTAAATTCTTCGTGTTGAAATAAATCGTGTTTATTTTTTTCCTCGCTAAGGTTTGCTCATTCTTTCGATGCACTGTCCACTTGCTCTCATGACTAAAAATCAGTGTCCAGATTCGAGTGTCTTCCAAGGTAATGGATCCCATTCCAATAACATCTCCTGAGAGTTTTTATTTTATTTTATTGTTAGGTTATTCGAATTTAGTTTAATGATTAGTCTTATTGGTAGTACCTACTCATTACCTCCGAGGTCGATCTAGATGAAAATATAGCCACGAAATTTGCTAAATCACTGTAGGGAATTCAATTTAATTCACCAATTACATGATTCACCAAGTTAGGTAGCTCAAGGTCGAAAATTGTTTCAAGAGTTCGAGGCAATTGCATTGTGGTCTCGTATTCCATCAAATGCCCGCTATTCAAATAAGTTTATGCTGAATTTAGCTGTGGAATTGGCTAGTTTCGAATGATTTCAGGCTTTCCCGGCGAAGATTTATATCAGGGATCTTTCGGGGTTTGCACCGGGTAGTTAGGTCCATGGCGGCCAACGTTTCGATGCTCGACTCGAGCATCGAAACGTTGGCCGCCATGGACCTAACTACCCGGTGCAAACCCCGAAAGATCCCTGATATTGGCTAGTTTCATTTTGCATTGTGTCATAAAAATCACCAATTGGTATTCTTTGTTGACTGGTACGTTTGATGAACATTATGGACAACAGCTATCTTATTTCGGGTTATGTTCTCTCCTTGTTGCTCGTGAATATCTATTTTTTTGTCAATTATTCATATTTTTTAAACTCCGCTAAATTTTTATAGTGGTGAGCATAAAATATTACGACTCATATGAAAAGAAGTGGAATCGATTGATGTGGTTCTTTAGCTTACTTAAGGTCCTACAGCCACAGCCAAGAGTAAAATGTGATTTTTCATCCAAGCGCTGAGAGTCAGTAATTGAAACAGAGAGCAAGTGAAATTTAATTCTTATCTCTCTAAGACTAATAAAAAAGGGCTGTTTTTCGACGTACAGGTGGTATCGTCATTGTAGGATTTTGTAGCGGTACATGTGAATTCTAAAATAACTTAAACTTGCACCGTAAAATTCTAATAATAGTGATTTCATTTGTAATTGAATCGCTCGGGTGAAATCCGAAAGATCTCACACTGTGAAAATCAGTTTTGGCTATTGAAAAGAAAAAAGATGGAATAAAAATTAAATACGGTTATTTTCGGATTGAGATAATGACTATTGGAGTGTTGTCTTTTGTTTGGGGGAGATATTTTCAGATAATTGTGAGATTATATCCTTAAATGAGACATCTTACTTCTTCTCATGAAAACTAATCTTTAAATCAATACGACCATTGGTCTATGACGCGTCAGCGTCAAGTATCCTTATTGAATTGAACATTAGTTCACGAGTTATTAACTCCATACGAAGAGGCTTGGAGAGGTGACGTGCGCTGGCATGGCTTGTGCACAGGCAACCAGACGTTCATTCAAGTGTTGATGGAGTCAGAACATCCGGCCATTGTATTGGGCGACAATTTACAAAATGGCTGGTCATGCAATGGGATTCATTGTCCAATTGTAGCTCCTTTGCCCTTTAACTGTGTTCTATGGTCTGGAACAACGTTTCGTCCTTTCAACTGCATTAAAAGGACTTATCATTGATTATACGTGAACAGTATTATTATCTTATCATTAGCATTATCTCCTCACTGTCACATTAGATGTAGGGTGTAGGGAATTATAAACCTCAGATTTACAAACAAAAATCTCTTATCATAGGCCGTATCGAGTCCGACACAGACTGAATCGAGAAAACGGATTTTCATTTCAACAACCCACGTGTTCATTTTCAAAATTATACCATATGCTTAGAAGTGTTTACTACTGTTCTATTAGGATATTTCATCGCTTATTGGCAAATTATAATTTGTTTCAATAAAACAACAAACTTAGACAGACATTTATGTATCTTGGGAAGCCCATAAATCCTTGGAGGCACTGGTGCTTGAGGTAGTAGATTCTTAGCTGTCTCTTGTGGCAGGCTCATTTCTTTAATTATCTTTAAGGTCTTTCTGCTAACGGCTTCCGTGGGGTCTCGGGATATTCTCCTGTATGCACTGTTCGTAAGTAACTCCAAAATCTTATGGCGGTAATCAGCACTTTTCATAAGGATGCGGACGGTGGCATTGCCCTTTTCAGAAGGAAGAACAATGATTGAAGTATTTTTCCTCAAGGAATTCAGGGAAATTCTCTCTCTCTTTGAAATATTGGCTTTGGGTGGAACGGCTTTTTTAAGGACGTGAGAGATATCACTTCTTACCTCCTCGGCTGCATCACTGGGAAGTTTCCTCATTGCTTGCTCTACTACTATACCTCAACTAACTACTCATACTAACATATACCTCAACGGGCAAAGCCACCACTATCCATCGCAAAAAGGCGCCGTATTATCTACTTTGGTTCAAAGAGCCAAGTTAATATCGGATAAAGTGAGCATCCCAGCCGAGTTGGACCACCTAAAAAGAACATTTTCATAGAACGGCTATGGCTGACAATAGATTTTTAAGGCCCTGAGTAATTCCAATACGAAACAGGAGAGTTTCCCGGGGCAGCCACCTGAAAAACCATTGGCCAAAGCTTTTATCTCTTATGTTTCAACCATATCGGGCAAGATCCACCGCATTCTACGACGGTATAACATCCAAATTATCCACCTACCACCACCTAAATTAAGGCACCGACTGGTGAAGGCGAAGGATCCTATCGGCTTGAAGACTCAAGGGGTTTACCAGATTCCATGCGAGTGCGAAAAAATATATGTGGGGGAGACAGGCCGAACGGTTGAGACGAGGCTGAGAGAGCACCGAAGGCATTTTAGATTAGCGCAACCAGAGAAGTCGGCAGTGGCGGAGCATAGCATCAATCAAGATCATGCCATTCGATGGGGTGATGCAGAAACTCTTTTCCGCTCACAACGATACTGGGACCGTATAATCAAGGAAGCAATCTAAATCCGCCTTAATCCAAAAAAAATTTCAATCGGGATACTGGCTTTCATCTGAGCAATACTTGGGCACCTATAATAAATTGCATGAAAAACATAAGGAAAGAACAGAAAACATTTCAAAGGAACATCAGCCAATCAGACGACACCTGAGGTTAATTGTTGGACTCCTCAAACGGTCAATTCAGTTCAGTGTATAATCCTACATAGAGAGAGCAACACGCCTTGAACATGGAAAACAAGTCGTTTTCCGAAACGTCGGCCAATATGAAGCCAATTACCTGGTGCAGAGCCCGAGAACAATACCTAAACACAGTGAATACATTGGGCGCTCTGGTTATTCTATTTGTAATTAGTTCATGATACAACAAGGGGGTATTAACTTACTAAATTTACTGTGGAAATGCAACGTACACCAATAGAAAATAGAAATTACGAAATAAGAAGTAAAGATTGTGCTTTTAACTTTCTTCACAGTTTTTCTGGAGGTGTGAACAAAGGCTTTAGAGGATGGTCATCCATAAAATCACGGCATATTTGAATAGGAAATCAAATTTAGACATTTGTTTGTAAAGCAAACGCAGCCATTTCTGACAAGGTAATCTAGCTCCTTTTGAGTAAGCGTGTCCTTAATTTTTTCGGGCTAAGTTTCGAGGTGTGTACACTACAATACAGCATTCCAGTCGTATCAGTCGATAGTGGCGGGCGTGAGAAAAGTTTGCTTGAAGGCTGATTAAACAGGCACGCGCTTTGTAGCGGAAAGGGGAGTTTTGAGACCGCTGCTGGTGATTGGGTGGCTGCTCGAGGCGCACCACGCATGCGCGAGATGATAAGAGTAATGAGAGCGACTCGAACGGGGAAGCGGAATTCATCTCAGCCGCGGTCACATGCGTGATGATGATGATGCCACTCTCCGCTTTTAATTCCCTTGTTTTTTCTGTCAAGACGTTCTGTAGAAATACGCCGTTAAAGTAAGCATCTTTGAAGGAGAACTTCAACAAAATATGAAGCACTGTTTAAAAGAAGCTGCAAGCTAAATGCGCCAAAGCACAGGGAGCGTTTTCCGCTATTGAATAAAGACAATTTAAATGTCGAGCATTTGCATTCAATCAATCACATGTTATGTGAGAAGTGTTCTAAGATTTAGTCTCTCGATAACTTCGCGTACATTTAATGCAAATCCCATGCAAAGTTCAGCAGCTTAGTTATATTACCTCTTACTTTGAAAATGAGACATACTAGCACACGAGTACAGTGAAGTCTGTATGCATATAATACAGGAAGTGTGTGACCCTTCAGAGACTACTCATATATTTGATCTCCTTAAAAACGTAAACCATGTACTAACAGCATATTTGTATTGAAAATGCCTCCATTTATTTTGTTCAGTGCTTTGTGAGCGTTATTCTGAAAATAATACAATGGTCTGTAATACATGTGATATTTCTCCATCTACAGGCAGTGAATGGCCGTGTCATTTTATTTTTGAAAGATTATATTACAATTACATGTATTATTGTATCTGAGATGAGATATAGTGGAAAATCGGTCATGTTTCATGTCATATTACGTTATCGATACACTGCTAATAATTTATTGTCTGGCTACCGAAGCTCTCAATAGGTACGTCACTTATCTAAACCCGTCTTAAGCCTGCTGATGATATTTGATGCCACAGCGGCGGACACCGATACATATGATTTTCGTCAAGAGTGTTTCTATCCGGAAGCCAGATCGCAAATGGAACAAACTTATTTTTTTCAGTCCGTCACTATCATCAAATGACTTTGCAGAAAGATAATGAAATATTTTTCGAATTCAAAAATTGAGCGTTAAGGAACTTATTTCGGCTTTTTTTTAGGATGATTAAACTCTCCATGCCTCACGGGTACGCACACGCGTACACACGTGGTTATACGATTTCATATTTATCAACGGCTTCTTCGTTGAAAAACATTCGTTTTTATTTGCCGAAATACGTAGGTACTGTTCGTTGTACTGTGATAAAATTATCAAATATGGAATTTTTTTTAATTTTAACCTGAGCATTTCAGAAAATCATTACATGCCTTGTTTTATGAGTAAGAGCATAAAATGGTTTTCGTAATTAAATAATATTTATCTTGGTATGAAAATATTACGATGGGATAAATTTCATTTTATCGTGGATGTAATTATTATATTCATTTAGTCCAAATGCTGGCTTTTGCGTATTTTTTCACATAGTAAAGTGCCTACTCTCTACATTTCTTAATGGTTTTCTTGCGGGATTTTGAATGAATGCATCCTAAACACGTCCCATAACATTACAGTTAAGTTTCTTAAATTTTGAGTAGTACAAATAAAGAAAACTCAGTGACGGTAGCTATTGCAAAATTGACTCCCTCTGAGATTCGAAGGATTAATGCGGTAATATGTATCTAATTGCTACAAAGTAAGAAATTCAGAGGTATACAGAAGAGAGGAAAAAGAAAGGACAAACTGGAACAACACGCAAAAATGAAGAGCAAAGAAGAGGTGAATTGCGAAAACTCTGAGACACAATGGATGCACTTGAAACGTAATAGAGTGGGATACATGTGGGAAAGTCCCACGAGGATGGCATGGCGAGGTATCTGAGAAAGAAACGACGCGGAGAGGTTAAAGGTTTATCCAGGAATAGAGAAGAATTAAAGTAACACATTTTAGGGTAGAATAATGATGATGAGTGAATTTAATGAGTTCATAGACGTTTGTGAAACCAATGTGTGGATCCGTCTCGTAGAAAACAAGCAAGATTATAAAACATCTAGAAAATGGATTGGAAATTAGAGTCTACTTTCGACACCGACAATTTTTCATTAGGTCCTCTGACGACAGCGGCAAATCCAGCTTCTTAAACCTTCAATGGTTAAAAAGAAAAGCAAAAAAACTAAGACTGATAGATTTTAATTCTCAAATTGATGTCGTAAAATTTGTGACCGCTTTATAACCTCGGCAAAGTACCAATAAATATATTCTCAGCATATATGCATCTAGCAGCTTGTTATTTATTGGCAAAAAACATGAAGGGCTGGTATTCAAACACCCCCTGCCAAGTGTGCACGACACTTATTGACGGATGTAACGCAGATTATAGGTGTACATGCGTCCACCGTAAGTTGCCACATCGCAGAAAAAGCATGCAAGTTGGAAAAAATTCGTTAAATATTATATTTTTTTCTTTCAGGAAAGGCTAATTTAACAGAACTATTTTCTCGAAAGAAATGTTAAAAAGGGAGTGTTTGTGTTTTTGTATCGGGTGAGTGGAAGCGGAGGAATATGGAGGAAGATAGGCGATATATGAGTCTTTGCAAGTTGCGGACGTCTAGTCCATAACACTAAAATTTCTTCAACTTTACCACAGCTAGATGATCTAAGTACTGAAAGAATTAATACGTAAGGGGAACAACCCATAATGTTCTTCCATTGGGCATGACTTTGAAATAAAACCAGCTGGGTATGCCGATAAAAAGTGCGAGAAAACAACACAGTTCAGAGATAGTATGTCTCTGAACTGCACAGCATTAAACTCGCGCTTCCTGAATTACAAATTACTTCATCAAAAAATAAAAAAAATCAGTAATTTCAGAAAACAAAATGTAGCATTCGACCATGGCGAACAGAAAAGTTTTGAATTTTCCTTAATTAACAGTCGTAATTAAAGTTTTATTTATTCATATTTGTGGTAAATTGCAAATTTTCTGAAGATGTACGATTGCACTGAAAGCTATGGCGTAATTTAAGTTCTATTTTATTTAACTGTGGAAAATTGCAAATCATTTGTCTATTCTTCAGCAGAAAAATTAAAACTTATGGCATCAAAGATTTTAAAATGGAAAACGCATTCCTTTATTTTTTTTAATTACCAACATTTGACTTATTTCATACCATTCGCTCATTCTTTTGAGTCATGGACGTTGTGATTTTATCTACTCATTGAAAATCATGATTGTTCGTTTTCCCCAACATTTTGAAGTATTCAAATCATAGAGCATTGGGTTATGCCACAATGAAAGGGCGTCATAGCAGGGGAAATGCCGGATGTCAACGGTCACGAACACAAGCAGTGGCAGGGGGGAGGAGGGGGGAGGGAGGGAGATAGCCTCCTTCTGACCCGAGCGTTCTTTCCCAATCTTGCTCCTCAACCAGATTGCAGCCTTCGGGATTCAACCAATCCTCCCTCGTTCCCCTACTTTGCCTTTCTACCTCCCTTTCTCCGTTTTTTCGTCAAAACTTGCAATTTGCACTAACTTCGTATTGTCAATTTCCTTACTCCATTTTCTGTTTACTACATAAATTTATTTTTATAGTAGTAGGAAATGCATCCTGGTAGGATTTACTTACGGGAAACATTACATTTCAAAACACAAAATTCGCATAGTATTTCTCCACGCACAATAGAAACGGATTTTCTATAGTAATTTTCAATGTTCTAATATTTACAATTTATTGATATTTTGCAAAAAAAGTGGAAAAATACTGCGTAAGTTGTTAGCAATGTTGATAATCAATTTAAATTCGACACTTGTGATGAAATATTTAACCTTTTTTCGACGAATATTGGATGTGAACTCTCTTCGGGCTTCCAACCGGGTTATTTCTCCATAATTGCCGACGTTTCGATAGGAGACTTTTCTGTCATTTTTAGGGGTCCTGATGATAGGAAAGTCTTTTATCTAAACGGTGGTCAGAATGGAGAACACAACTCATTTTGAAGCCCGAGAAGAGTTCACATATGAAAATCATGATTCGAATTTTTACAATTTATAGGCCGGGGAGGGGAAAGGATTAGGGGTCGCAGTTGGGCAAGTGTTTAATGGGTACAGGATGAATACGAACGCTCACTTATCTCAGATCTTTGACTCAACGTGAGGGTCTCTTGCATTTAATGGCGTTTAGCTGTGGTCCCTGGCTGCCTTTTTTTGTAATTATGGGTGTGAATTCACTGACTGCTCTTGCCTTTTTATTGAGGTTTTACGCACATTTGGAATCGTAATTTTTAATACCCCTTATATCGGGCCCAGGCTTAATTTGGGAATATTTTATACAAGTCCAGCTTGTTCCTTTTGCTCGCAGGAATTGGTAGCTGAGCGACTCAAATATTTTTCACAGTGATTAATTCACAGGATAAAAATATTCTGTTTACGAGTTGCGTGAAGCGAATTGATTTCAAAATTTCTCACCTGATTCACCAAAATCATCAAAAGTACCTAAGTCATAATTTTAATTATAAAGGGAAGTAAACTGTTCCGATTGAGTAATAAATAAATTCTTATTCAAGACCTTTGCTCACAGAGGTTTACCGTATTTCAATTCACCTTTTACAAACTAGGTAGCGTTCCTATGTCTGAATACTAAAAAGAAATAATAAAAAGATATAGAAACTAAAATAGCCATCATCAATGCATAATTCGATTAATTAATGAATTAGCTTATACATGGAAATAGTCACAAATGTCGAGTAAGATGTGCAGACCGTTGATTAATGAGGAAGACGAAAGGAAATGTCAATGATTCATTTACTATGTGATGTCTCAGGCTGATTTACCAATCTAGTAACAAAATGTTCCCGTAAAAGATTTTTGTTCACATTTCACATTTAAAAATTGTCTCTGGCCAAAGGATTTTTAAAAATTAAAATAGATGGTAGAAATGTTTCATTTTTGGGTCAATAGCTAGAAAAAATATTCTCGTTGAGGGTGGGTAACTGATGCATTTAGACGGATAGATTATGAATTTCATTGAAAATTCATTTGACAAATGCACTTTGAAATAGATTATGAGATAAGTTGGATTTATTGGGACGTAATCTGCCACGTCTTTACTTGTTTATCATTTATGCAGCTTAAAACATCCTGCAGTCTAAAAGTTCCACATTCAAGTAAGTCACGGCCGAACAGACCAGGTCGTCGGGGACGACTCTTTTGAGTTTTTGAGTGTCTCCTATGGGAATCTCGATAACAATCAAACTTCTTATGTAATCTCCGGTTCCCTCACTAGAGTCCCATCTCACAGCTGATAGGAATCGCTGGGGGGGGGGGGGGGCGGGAGGGGGGGTAGATTTTTGGGACGATATGTTTCCTCTTGTTTACTCTCCACTTTTCTTTTCACTCAATGGCAGATTATCCGGACGACCACTTCATCCTCCACCAATGACACCACAGTGTATAGCACGAACCGTCTTACCTTTCTTGGGGTTCGCCTTCAAGCCCGACGCGGGTGGTGCCACTTTGGCCGGCAACTTCCCCCCATCTTCCGCCTTCTTATGCGTCTTCCCCGTCGTGACAGCTTTCTTCGGCTCGACCTGATGCTTCTCCTCCATTTTTCCATCCCCCTGGGCATCGAAGCCGGGAATGGTCACCGTCACATCGCCTCCCGGTTTCGCCTCCACCCCGGGCAAGTCTTCCTTCCCGCCGGCGTTTTCCATCTCGAGTAACGGAGATAATTACGTAGTATCACTTGTTTTTGTTTATGCTTAAGGAGTTGTGTGGACTGGTGTTATAATCGTGCCGGGTTTCGCTCCAGTCCGTTGTTGTGCCTCCCGCTCCTCTCCAGTCGGTTGATTGTGACCGAATGGACTGTGCGGTGCGGAGGGCTGTCTTGGTCATCCTCCTCGCTCGCCTCTAACGCTCCACCCCCTCCTTGTTCCTCTTTCCCCCCACCCCTCCACCCTTCCTCCCGCCCCCCCAACCGTCAGCTCGCGATCTTTTCCTTCCCCCCTCACACCACCCGGCAACTCGTCCGCGTTGACGCCTCCCCCCCGACTCCCCACACTCTGCCTCTCTCCCCCCCCCACCCACTATCCCATCAACCCCCTCCCTCCAGTCCTCCCTCGGTCCACTCCCTTCCGTGCATGGAAATGGCACGGAGACCTCCAATGGTCGCCCCCGGGATAGCAGGAGTGGAGGTCGGAGGGGGGAATATTTTCTTTTGTTCCGTTCTTCTCCCCACACACAGCAGCTTACTTAAAAGTTTCGCGCGATACCTTCCCGGTGAAGGTTATAAACGACGATTCTAATCCACCCGAACCTCGAGAGCTGTGTGCGTTCTTCATCCCCGCGATTCAATGGTCTCTCTCGCCTTTCCCAAGGAGTGGGGGCAAGCTTTACCCATTGCCCCCGTTCCCTTCAGTCGGCTTCCGTCTCACACTACCTCTGCACCCCCATGCCTCGTTCCCGCACGCGAAGTGAGAAGGGCGCTCCTCCTTACGCGTGCTACGTAACAATGAATGAGGCTCACGTCTTCTCATCGGTCAACCAAGTGGGGTGAATGGAAGGCATGAACACAATGGGTAAGAAGCTGAGGGAGGAAAACAATGTTTTGCCGCCTGAATTCTTTACCAATTGGTATCCCTTGGTCTTCAGCATGTGTTTCCCATGTCAATCGTTTAATAGATATCCGAATGATGCCATTGAGAAAGTAATGTGTATTTTCGCCGAAAGGTTTTTAACATATTAGGGATACCTACTGCTAGAATGAGGGTAATGCAGGATGTTTGAGGCAAAACTTCTGAAGGTGATGTGATTTCAAGAAATTTTTATCTAACAGACATTGAGTCGCATCTACTTTTTCACTGAGCTTTGGCGGCGCAAAAATTTTCTTTAGCATATTATGCAGTCACCAAATAAACGAGGTGTTTCCTGTTGCGTGGAAAACTCGGGGGTAATCTTGAAAATGAGCAACCATAAGCAGAAGAGTGATACATATTAAAAGAGTGATACATATCCTATGCATCACGTTCACGAGTTTCAGATTCTTTGATCGGTAACGGCCATCGTTATGCGGCGTTTTCGTTTCAACTGCAAAATGTACTGGATAAAATGTTTGCGTTGCCATAGCTCCATTAGTAAGGAGTTGCAACTACATGCCCTTCAGATGGAAATTGCTTGAAATCACATTCCCTATCGCCTCGAGAAGTTTCACTGATTCCTTTTGAAACACCTTGTGTGATAGATGCTACTTGCGTAAGGACTCGTACCATTGGTGGCTGAAATACAAACAGCGAGACTAATTTCACATTTAAAAATCTCAACTTTCTCCCCTTCTCTCTCCCAATTCATATTCCTTTCTTACTTTCTGGCTAGTGTACTTACACCCACTGCCGCACGACTTTGCGAGGTATCTCAGGATATTGTATAACTTTACGTCTTGGCTTTTTTTCAATAGTTGTTTGCTGGTTCTTGCTTAGTATCTGCAATTCCCATAATTGCAAAATGAATATCATCGGAGCAAAAGTGCATCCTGCGAACTTCTGCTTGTATACAATCCATTTTAATGTCCTTGAAACATTTATTGTGATCTCATTCTTCACCGTAAGTTGCTGGTCATGATGATCTGCATTTTATTCTGAATAAAACATACATATTCCAAGAATATATGAAACCAAGGGACGAAGCGATTGATTGTCAAACAAGCCGAAAGGGTATCAAAATCAATTGACCTTAGAATCTTGGAATACAAATAACCTCTTATTGTTCGCAGCATATCAGAAAATACTTTTTAGGCTGCTCCCGGAAATCTTACAGCTCTATTCGATGTTTATTTTGTTTCCTGTTATCATTGTGGTCTTGAAAGTGGTTAGTTTGAACAGTTGGTCATTTCCTGTAGATAAAAATTCCCTACACAGATGAGTTATTTTAAAACCCCTTTGAAAAATACAGAATCCATCAAGTTTTCCTCGACAGCACTCTTATTTCAATGCTTCTCCGCTTCTCCAATTCCGTATGCCTGTTCAAACCATGTGTTATCCGTTCTCTCATCCAAAATATTTGACACTTTCCTGCTCTCGATAAGATATTGAAAAAAAAACCTTTTTCCCTTCGCTGAATTAATTTGGGGTCAGGAATAATGGCGGCGCACTGCGACGGAGCGTGCTGTGGGTTCATGGCTCGCCGTAGTTTATGCTATGGCATGGTTTATTTTCCCTCTTCAAGAATGAGTGGCACAATGCGACCTCATCCTTCGGAACACCTTGAGAACAGAATCGTTACAACGGTTACAACACAGTAGTTTCAGCGCGCGAATATTATTTTCGGGTGGTTAAACGCGAGGACATTTAAAGATCATCAACAACTAAATTTAATCGTGCTTGTTAGACGTATAATGCCTTTATGTTGTACATTATTCTTAAATGAAATTAGTTTCTGCGGGACAAGTGTAGATTGGATCTAAGTCTTTTGTTGTTTTGTTAATGCCTGGAGCCGGTGCTTCCGTCAATTGTCCTTAGCATTGAATTCTAAATTTATGGATCTCGTGCTTCAGAATGCAAACTGCGTCGGTGAGTGCCGTGCGCTTCTGGTTGATCGGGGACCACGGCAGCTGAATTGTTTCACGCGAATCTCCTTCCCTGTTCGCCTGGCTATAACCTCCTTCTTCCATCTGCCACCCCCGCCACGGCCAAGTCTTCACTTTCCCTCCTGTTATGATACGCGATATCATGAGATACTAGTAATGGAATGACAATAGATTGGAGCTATCATGCGTTATGCAATATTACGCGATATGCGTTGTAATTTCAGTCAAAAAATTTAGACAATATGCTACGTAAATGCTTAATAATATGATATGCGAAGGAACAAGATTTAATTGAGAATTTATTGGGATTGACTCGGATTCTCACGCATTGAGCCCAATATGCGATATTTCATTAATTAATATGCCACTCCAGGAACTCTGCAATTACTTGAGGCAAATTTGGAGTCATTCAGTGTATCATTTCAGGAGTAAAATTAGGGGGGATCGAGCGATGAAACAAACACATTTTTAGATTTCAGATCATTTAGAACTGTGCGACACTCCGTAATATTCCTCATGCGATTCATGCTATAAATGAGAAAAGACTGTGAACGGCGGTATCATGCGATGCCATGGTATACGTAATATCAAGCCGTGCCATGCGCAATGGTGTGTCATTCGATACACGATATAACGACATCTCGTGCGATATGGTATGTCTTTCAATGTGTGATATATTCCCATACGGCGATGCATTGCGATTGCGGTATGGCATTAGATATGAGATATCATGCCGAATTCTATACACGATACCATTTAATATTCGATAAAATGCTGTATTCGATATCTTGTTTTATTTGATGTTATCTATATTCGATGTCATTGTAAATAGCATGCAATTTGCGGTATCGCACGGTGTGTGGTGCATCGCGAATGTGGTAGGAATTTTACCACACTTTGCGATACTGAAATTCGAATATTGCAGTCTCTTTTCTCTCTCCTTCCACCTTGGAGTTGCTTTCTCTCGAGAGTTCGGTCCCACCCTCTTTTCCAATCCCTCCCTTCCCGACCACTTCCTCCCCCTCCTCCTGTGCGCCACATCCCCACTTCATTTAACGCCGTGTTTCCCCGTCAAGTACTTTACCCGAAACCTTCCGAATACCTGCTCACACCACAACCTTTTCCCCTCCCTCTCGTGTCCTCCCAGCCGGAGGCTACTCGGTTTTTCGGCATAGGAAGTCTTCCTCCTCGTATCCTCCACCCTTCGGCGTAACGGCTTTCGCGTCTCAGAATGCGAATCGACTCTACTCTCAAGCGCTTCCTCGAGTGATCCGCGTCTTTCGATAGGGAAAGTGTCGCCATTGATCGGCGCCTTTGTCCGGCCGACCGGCGTGGCTTCGCGTGCCTCGACTCCCGATGTCCCGCCAAGTGTACTCCCCCTGAGAGAGATCCGCCTACGCGTCCTCTTGCGTCCTTGGTGCTACAGTAAGTGGGCCATCGCATCGGTCCCAAAAAGAGCGTTAGTATGTGACGGAGAACTTCTGACGCCTTTGCAGATAATATCGGAGAAAAATAAAAGCAGACTGGGGAGTGGTCGGTAGGTGTGTGCATGCTCAAGGGGTCCTCCGCAGTGTCGCGTTGCTAAGTGCGTGGCTACGCAGGAAAGATTCTCGATATTGCTATATGCATACGAGGTGTTAAACTGGTAATCAAAGGCGAGGAACTAGTAGCTTCCTCGGCAAGACCGCCAGGGGCGATTATGTCAGAGGCACGAGTGGCGTCGACATAGTATCGCGGTCATGGAAATCGTGGGAGGCCGGATTCGCGAAGGTTGTGCAGGAAGCAGCAGCGCATACACGTTGTGCTCGACGAGGAGTCCCCTGTGTGAGCGTACATCATTGTTAAAGGTGTAAGACCCTTTGCGTGACCTTTTCTGGGATTTGCACGAGAGAAAGCCGACCAGTGTATACTATTAATTACCTCAATAGGTCTTGTTGTGCGCAGACCATAAAAGTGTTGCCCTTGAATGTAACATGTTACTTTTTTTAAAATTCACTCGCGACGCAGGCAGCTGATACGGATGTAAATAATCCTCAACATTTCCGCAATTCGTTCCAGATTTCTATAAAAGAGGAGATTCCGATTTTGTTCCGGAATGTTGTTGATGAGTGCATTACAATGTGGGCCCACATTAGTGGCTAAAAAATCTGAAAACGTACTGCTTAGATATCGGAAAAATCTGCTTTACTCTATATCTTTGTTATCTGTATTGAAAACCTCGTGCAATTTACATGGTTAGGTAATGTGCTCAGCGAAAGGTCTGCTAACTTGTCTTTTGCATTAGGTCTTAAGTGTAAGTAAGGTAGATAAAACCTTAAAACTCCCGTACTGTAGATTGTTGAATAGTATTTGTGCTTTGCTGTTCTTTACTATCGACAGATACCAGCTGATAAAATTGCAAGGCGTCAAAGTTTGTATTAACCAAGAGTGGATTCCTCTAGTGGGTATTAGATGGTCTCCATTAAGAAATTAATGGTTCATTTTACTGACAAGATTGATCTTCCTTAACAAATTTATAGTATTTCTTGCAATTTTTATCATTCTTTTCGTACCCCACTCATACTCATTTGGTTTTTGTCATTCAGCCGTTATTGTGTGTTTTTCTGAAGAATAATACGCTCTAGCGAATTATATTGGCCCATATACACTTGTCTCTTCTTTATTATAATTATTATTCACCGAAAGTTCTTTTGATATTATTTTGATTATGCAACAATAAATTATTGATTTGTCAATTGGAAAGCACCATCCACTAGCGAATTCGCATATTTTTTGCGATGGTGCATTTCACTTTTTTCCCCAGCATTAAATTTGTCTCTCGAATATTCTTCTTTTGTTTTAGTTCTTTAAAGGAATGGAAATATTTATAATTGACAAATTCCTTCATCAGTGCTTGTCAAGTGGACCTCAGCTCTCTCCTCCCGATACAAAGGACATGGGTTTTATCCCTACTGCACCGAAAATTATTATTATTTATTTATTCAGTAATTTACCAATACAATAAATACACTATTATGACATTATTATAATATATTCAGTGACCCTGATTCTTGATATTGGTTATGTTTATTTTTCATGGCTATTGTTGTAAGCTCTCGTGAGGAGAGGTCATTGGTTTGATTATTTATCAGACGAATTTGAATAAATTTACCTGGGACTTTTTAAATGAGATGTAGGCGTCTACTCAGCGATGTGTACCCCATATCCCTAAGTGAAGGTTGTCAGTCTGCTCCAAGGTTACTCTCCTAGTAAAGATTAATATCTAATCCCGTATTCATTCTTGTTCATTGGTGATATATGACAGCTGTATACATCAAATCTTGAAGATAAATTCAAGCGACATCCGTCGACGAGTTGAAATCTTGGTGAAAAACCTGGCCCACGTGAAATCGAAGTTGACCCTCAGACGAAAGAAGCACTTAAAAGAGACTCAGCTTGAGAAGCTATCAATCAGGTCCCTTGGGTGGGTGGTGGTGTCGATGGCAAGCCGTAATTTGGTTATCGGAGATATATCACTATACAGCCCTCACAAGAGCTCACAGCAGATGCAAATTTGGCAATTTGTGGACTGCAAAGGACTATTTTCTGAACAACAGTCACTGCAGGTGGATAGGTAAGAGTAACGTGTGCCTTCGTTTACCTCTGACTACATTCTGCATGCAGAATTTGAGTACATGAGAATTCAGACCTTCAAGGTTTCAGATTCAGACTTTTTCACCCTATCTTCTCTCCCTTCTCACCCCTCTTCCACTGGACTCCCTCTATGAGATATAATTCTGCACATCCATATACCTCCTGCTTTTGTGAGAGCTGTAACCTATTCCCGGGAGAGTGAATATGGAAGGGAAATTTAATTTGAATAAATAAAACTTAACTTTTTTGCTAGTTAAATTGCTCTTAGTACAACCTGGGTAAAGATATGTGATGAACTCAATACTCTCAGGCGTTACTTTGTAAAATTCCATTTTGACAGAATCAAAACAAACTTTGTAAACTTTACAATGGATTTTATTCAATACTAATAGTATTGAATAAAATCCATTGTAAAATTTACAAAGTTTGTTTTGATTCTGTCAAAGATATGTGAGTATATTCTCTATCGGAACGGCGCGATTGATTCAAATCGGCTCGTGATAGTTTTTATTATACTATCATTATCTTCTCCTCCAACTAGGATTCGGTGTTTAGAAATACACAAAGTTTGTATATTATGCTACAGAAAACCCATAATCCATTTTTTATGTCGAACAAAGAGAAGTTGGAGCTTTTAAACCATAACCATTGAGAACAGAGAAATCGTAAAAGATAGGTAAGCTGTGTTGGAATGCACCCATATTCGTTTCCCCAATATTCCTGTAGTTAATTTTGAATCTGTAACTGTTACACGATTATATAGCATTGAGTAATATTTAGAGTTCATAAATACCTAATCAGACACTGCCTTAATAGTACCTCTATTGCCTGTTTTTTTTTTAAATCAGCTTCGATGTGCAGATAAAGAGGAAGGGATCTGTACAACACAAATAACCTATTCGACGATAAGGATCAATCATCTCAGTATCTGCAAAAAAAAAGAGAATGAAAGTTTTTATCACCTTTTACTGCTCTCATGATAAACCCTCTTCACATTCAGTGTCAAGCGCGTATATTAATGGAGCGAATGTAGAATACACTCCTGAAGGTGATCGACATTTTGAGAGTTCGAGGAACGGTAACCTTGAAACAAATTTGTTTGTGTTTGGCGGGGAGAGGAATGGCTTACTGTTCGGAGTTGATTGTTCTGGTGTCTTCTTTGAGATAATAGATAGAATTTCCTCGGTTTGGTTTTGATTTAATATTGGATGATGACTTGACTAATCCATATCTGGGGGTTTGCCTAATATGGACAAGACATTCGACAAGCCATCAACTATTTTCTTAAGGTGGCTGGAGCGGTAATCGTGGGTCATTGAGCGCACATTTCAATATTTGTTTAAAAAGTAAATCGGATAAAACTTCTTGGACCACATTTCACTCAAGTACACCTGTTTATTAGGTGGAACTCACCACACATGCAGTGATGGAAATGATACAAGAGTTATATTTTACCCTTTTGACTTAAATAAAGCATGTTATGTCTTGAGCAATTGATAGTTTTCGTTGCGGTATTCGAAATTTAGGCGATAATATTATTTAAATATGTATTTTCCAAATCTTGGACTCGGCGTGAAGCTTTTCTATTTTATATCGATCATTATAGCAATATGAATGTATTTTTTCACGTTTAGAAGATAATCTGTACACATAAAATCGAATTATTACGATATAAATGTCATATGCCATAAGGCTACGTGTTAAAATAGCATTGAATTGCCAGAAAACCAAATCGGTATGATTCATTTTTTACACTTTTATCAATAGATATTACTAATAAGGACACATATGCTACGTTTCATGCAAATAATTGAATTGTGTACATAAACAACAATCACTTCAAGGCTTCACTCGCCTTAAATCCATCCTAGGGTAATTTTATCGCGTTTTATGCTTCGTAGAAAACGTTTCAACTGACGTTCAGGTGGCGTCTTCAGGTCTCCGCCTCTTGAATTTGAGATGAAACTGTGCCCACGAAGCATTAAACGCGGTGGAATTACCAGAGAATAGAATAGAGCAAATAAGCAGGCCTCGCGGAAACCTCAAGAAATATCATCAACTAATTTTTTCAAGTAAAAACTCTCTTAGTGCTATCTATTTTTAGTGGAAACTTGGAGAAATACCATAGTTAATTTATTGAAATGCAATCATTTTGCGAAATTATGTGGAAAAGTTGACGTATATTTTGAAATATTAAAATTCAGTGAATCAAAATTGCTTAAGCTATTCAAAAGCAATTACTATTAAAATTACCCAGAAAATAAAAAAAAAGTATCCTAAGTTTCAAAGGGATGCAGCAATGTCAACAAATATTCATTGCAAATATTCATTGTGACACTTCCAGTGTACAATACATTGCCACAAATTCCTTAAACCCTTAGTACCAATACACTTTACACTATCAAAATTTAACATGGTCTCAGTACTTAGCAGATAGCAGCCATTCTTTTAATCTCCTGTCATCCATAACCAGATTTTCAATGTTTGTTTAATTCAGAGGATATTGTTTTATGTAACAACAGTCCACTATAAAACATTAAGCACTGTGATGATGCTACATTTATCATGGGAAGTTGGAAAACTTATCGCATTTCTGAATCTTATATTTGTGTAGTTTGCACGATACTCTTGTCTTATATCACAGAAACAAAAAAACGAGAAAAGGTTGCCATAAAGATTGCATTTATGCTATATGTATGAGCCCATATCTCGGTCCTCATGAGTTTTTGCCAGAGAAGCTGAAACCGAGGTATAGGCCTGTGGCATTAAGAGGATTAAGTTTACTTATAATTGCTTCTACGCAAGAATGTTATGATTTCAAGAGAATGTTAAGAATCAAGCCTACTAAACCTGGTTCATTTTAATAGTGGAAATTCGTCGTAAACACTCGCCATTTTCTCTGCATGAATGCCTATCTTTTAAAAAGTTCGGAATATATAATCATCCTGCTCTTCTTCATGTCTTCGCAGCTCAGCGTATTCATCACTAGTTTGTCGTAACGCCTATCTTTGTTACAATCATTCCGGGACGGCAGCTACACAAAAGCATATCTGCAGGAGAATGACGGATTCAAAATGTGGTTGCTTTTCAGCCTTCTTCGTGAAGAGGTGGAACTAAATAATATATTGCCTATTGGTACCGGTCATTTGAAAGTTACTCCCCGGGCCTTGGTCAACTCCACGGCTTTGAGATTCATAAAAACTCTGTAACCATGACTTAATTTTGTTAAGCTGAGGTCTAGGTCACTTTCAGGTAGGTACATGAGATTAGGGTGCACATTTGGAAAATGTCCGCCTCACCTTCAACTGAAGGTATCAAGATTTGCCTCTCTAAATTGCCCCTTCCAGAAAAGCTCACAACTCATCGGTCTGTATTAATGATTTTGTGCGAAATCCCGCCAAGTTTCGACATGTACGTGACCGTTTGGGCTCTTCATGTACTACATCGGTTTTAAGTACATGATATTATTCCAGAGCATACGCATTAAACATCCTAAGAGAGGATTTTTAATGTCCATAGTCTCATTGATACAGAGAAAGGAGTATGAGAATCTATTACGCCATATTCAGTATGTAATAAAAACAATGTTGAGTGTGTTAACTCATGATAATATTTACATTCTTAAACCAAAATGATGCTTTCCTCAGAAATAATAAAGATTTTGAAATAGCACAGAAGGTCATATCGTCCGGAAAGATATAAAAACACCTAAGAATGTTTAAGCAGGATTGGATGAATAATAAATTATTGTGTAAATGAAAGTACACCCTGTGACATTTAAATCTTTAAGTATTGCTAGTGCTCTATAAAACCCTTGTGCAGTGAACGCATGAGTGTTGTAGTAAAAGTTAGAGAATGAACACTTCCTTGTGGCGAATCGAAGAGGAGTGCCTTTTAATTGAAAAGCCTCATTGACGACGACTCCAAGGGCATCGGGAGGAGATGAAAATAAGGGAAATTGAAATGCAACGCGGAGAAAAGGAGACACGCTGAATTTTTTCCATTTTTTACGGTTGATTATAGGGAACAACCCAGAAATGAAGTGCAGAAATAACCGAGGGAGTAAAGATTGGGAAGAGGGGAACGATTTTGGTGATGCGAGGGTGATGAGGCGGGGAAAGAGGCAGGCGGACGAGCATCGAACTTTGGATGGCTGAGGGAGTCCTTCAAGGTTCGGGGTCGTGGGCGGCGGCGCGGCGGCGTGTAGAAAGGCCAGGTGTGCCCGGAGCGGGCGGGCGTTGCAATCATCCGCTTGAGCGACGCCCGTGTCACCCGGAGAGAGGAGGACCCGTCGTCTCTCCGCTAAGAACAGCAGAGCGAGGCAAAGTACGAAGTAGAGACTGCGGTCCAAATTAGCCGAATGAAACTGAGCCTTTTTTCCGTAATGCGGATTTTGGAATTCGCATGCTCACTCCCCGATAATTAGGGCATTGGTAGCAGTATGAATCACTTCTTCCAGCAGTCTGATACATTTTAACGGAAAAAGTTGGCCTCCTGTTCCTGGAAAAGGTCAGCCTTTTTGTCAAAATTAAGGTTTTTCTGACTTTAAATCGTGTAGTTCTCGAGTGGGAACTTAAATGGGCTAAAAATCGATGTAATGTATCAAGATAGGTTGTACTTGAAAATCCGCTTTGTCACTCACCAATAATTTTGGCTTTAGAAACTGAACGAATAACTTCTCCCTCCAGTATCTCGCTTTAACATTTTTTATGCATTTAACGGAAAAAGGTTACCTCTAGTTGCTAAAAAAGAAATCTCAGCCTTTTAGTTTATTTCCAATATTCGAAGGGGAGGTGGTGTAGCTCTCGAGTGGCGGATTAAATGTGCTATATAATGTGATATGTTTTATGATTTGCAGGACTTGAATATTCGCATGCCCTCTCTTTCTAATCACTAGGCCATGGGGAGCGGCTTGAGTAAATTCTCCCAGCCGCAGAGTATACTCTACGGCATAGAGTTGGTCTCTAGTCGCTGAATACGCTCAACATTTTAGTCAGGACTAAAATATTCTAGAAGAGATGGTGCAGTTTGCAAGTTGGATCATGCTTAAGTTTAGTATTAAGTGGTGAAGTGTAATGTGATTTGTTTGTCGACACGTCTTTGTGTGAATTACTGTAATGTAAACTCGTAGAAGGTCAAATCGACGGTACAGTTCGGGCATGGTTCTGCGCGGCACGGTTAAAAATGATTGGTACGCCCTGGTAGGCTTGTTCGTATCATGGTACTACTTAGTAGTACCATGATTCGTATCATGCAGATGTAAGGCGTGGTTTTTATAAATTTTCTTAAGTTTATTCTGAAAGGAAATTTGTGATATGAATTTGAACCCGATTCCTGAAATGAAATTCATACTTGAGTCTCGCAGCGGATCATGCTCCGGGTTCTTCGACAGTTGAGGCACATTAGTATATCAGGATCGTCTGGATATTCATCGTCTCCTATTGTATGCAAAAGAACTGAGCCAGAACAGGAACTTTTTCTAGAATTGGTTACGGCGATGCCTTACCTTATTGCATGCTTTTTCACAACTCTGTTTGTCTGTAATTTTGGACCAATTATTTTAGAAATTGTATCAAAAAGTAACTTTGGTGAATTATATTTGCTATTTCAGAAGTATATCTTCAATTGACGTCTACGAAGCTTTTCGATCGGTGGTTGTTGGAGATTTTTAGTCAATCGGTGGATGTATTGCACATTCTCTAGTGGCGCCATGAACACCATTTGCTTTCGCGTTATATTGTTGCACAGCACGCGTTCTTCGCTTCAATATGGCAAATGAATATTTTCGAGCCAATGAACGTTGACATGTCGCAATTTTCATCAATCTAGCGGGCGCAAGTCCAAGTATTTTTGGCGAATGTTCGGCGATAGTTGAGGCTTTTTTTTCTACTTGACATCAGAGGAAACGGCAATTCTGTATACCTATCATGAATATAGAAACTGGATGGCAATCTTTCCCCAGGGAGTCCTGCCAAACCATTCCGCACGCCCCGGAAAAGTCGACAATGCAGGTAGCAGCGCCGCCATTGACGAGCAATGGTACTAATGATAAAAGGAAGTGAAACGAAGAAATCCTCCATCATTGCGTTCTGGATTCCACCTAACTATAATAATTCACACCCTGATTTAGGAAAAAACTACCTTCTACATGTAAAAGTGACAGGTTGTAATAAAATATCGCAATGAGAACCATATTGCAACTGTATTATATAATAAACCACGAATATTACTTTAATGTCGCCTGTTTCGACCAAATATCACGAAGTCAAATCATTACACAAATTCCCTAGAAATTTGATATGGTCCAAATAGTTTTTACACGTCGTCTATGTGGACTTGGAACATTGACATGGATATGAATTTAGGGAATATATTACATGAAATAGTGTTCCGTAAGCCTTTATCGAGCATAGTACACACACCAACCACCAGACTCAACGAAAAGGATATTAAGCCCTAATAATGCTAGACAGCTACGGATATCGCATGAGGAAACTGAAGAATAGCTTAGCTAAAGACATTCCCCATGACAAACAAAGAAATCCTCGGACAGACATTAGAAAATAACACCGGTGAGCTCATGAATAATTACCCCGAACCTCTGGTTTGGAGCCGCCCCTGGGCAGGAAGGAGACAGGTCCCAAAAAACGTTTTAAGAAGGATCTTGACAAAGCAGTAAAGACATCACTTTTCATGTTCCCAAAGAAAATATTTATTCCGTAATACAAAATAGCAATATTTAAAAGACAACAATAGAGTGATTTCATCTCAAAGGCAAGGGGATGTCATTGCCCTCAGATGTCAGGTGACCATCACCAATTCCTAAAAATTATATTTGTGAAAGCAGTATGCCTATAATGAATTTTGATGCCTTTATCTGAGCACAGGACCGGACAGAAATAAAGTTATGAACATTTAAACATTGCACCTATAAATCTATATTCATTATTTTATTTGAATTATGAATTTGATTCATTCCGATTCCATAAATCTGCTGCCAACTGCTACAAAATAATTTTAAACTTTCTTAGAGGCAAACTTTGGTTAGTCTTAAAGGGATGTAATCCAAGCAGTTGCTACAACTACTAAGATTATATCGCGCTGTCCAAAATGAGACATTAATTACAGGAATTCACCATAGTTGCCCGGGGCAAGATTCAAACGCGCGACCCGCGTGTTGCCAGACGGGCACTTTACCATTCTGGTCACTACGGCCAGTGAGACTTTCTTTATTGGTTATGAGAGACTTAAATCTTAAGAGAGAGAGAGAGAGATCGAGTCGAAGGATGACAATTGCTCGTAGATATTTCAGGGGCACTCTCACTTGTGACTTCGCTCCATTCATGGAAGAAAGAGAGGTCGGGGCTCGCAGACCTCTCTGTAGAACGACGGCAAGTAAGTGTACTGCCTTGAGTGTTCATTTCGCTTTCTAGGCCGAGGATAGTTGAACTTGTTTTGCAGGCTGAAGTTAGTCCCTCCGAAGCTATATAGAAGCAAGAGAAATGAATTTTTTTTCCGTGAAATGGCTTAATAATCTTACGGACATCACTTCTTACCACATAATGAACTTGCATTATTTAAAGAAAACTTTCTGTATTTGAAGTGCGAATTTGTTAACGTACAGGACAAGAATTTTATAGGAATACAATTTTGTATTATTGAAATAATTCTTCTTAAAAACTACGCGCTCTTGGAGGAGTGGAAACACTACGTAATCGAGAATCCGGTGGATGGCGTCCCGGAACGGTTTCGGTTTCTGCAAATCGATGTATTTCCTTGTGAAGTTCGGCTTATTTTTCGTAATTTGATTAAATATTTGTTGTAATTTCCTTTTCGGAAGACAATTAAGTGGTATTTCTTGATTATACACGTTGAAACACATGTAAATTAGAGAATCGATACCGTGTGGTGACGTCAAGCCACCAAGATGCCGTTTTGGATCACGTAACCTTTATATATTTGAGTTATTGAGTAAATTTTTTGTCGTGTATTCTACCTAAATATGAGTAATAAATTTTATCTGTCTTCCTTATTGGCAGAAATTAGCTATTCTATTCCAAGCGCAAAATAACTAATACTTGCTGATACTCAGGTTCCCACGGTACTTCGAAGTCTTCTGATGTTGAGGTTCCGGGTTCATTTTCACATTGAGAGGTGTCTGCCAGACGACAGAATCTCCAGCCATCCCACTAGCGTCTTCAGGTCGGAATACAAGTGGCAAGTGCCTGAATACTACATCTACATCTAAAGCTACATACTACCCCGCAAGCCGCCTCAATAGGCGTGTGGCGTGTTAGGACACCAGCCGTTTAAATATAAAAAGGAAACGCTCTAATGAAATTACGCCTAGCATTTATTAAAATCCCTTATTGTTCGGGGGGAAAACGAATTCCCATACCTATCCGTTCGGCAAAATATCTCTCTTAATTTATCGTTTCTGTCGGACCTGGAAATATAGTGGGGTTCTAATATGATGTTCTCCGTGTCGCTCTTAAAAAGCCTCCGAGTCTCTAGCGGCTCCCAACCTAATTCGTTTAAAATCTGTGTAACGCTGTCTGTACGCCCGTAGCAGTTTTTGACGAATCGCGCAGCTTTCCTTTGTATTTCATTAAGTTCCCGAATTAAGTCTTTTTGCACCGGATCCCATATGCTCGCTGCATGCGGGATCTAGCTAATACTAGCATACTTATCATCCATTCCAAATGTCAGCAGTTGCTGTCTTCACAGCCAAAGTTATGCGTGTTTTCAATTCCTCGCTGTTAGTCGGCATTGTTTAAGTTTGGCTTTTTCCTCTACTGGAAGCAGAATCCAATGATTTTGTGTTTCAGCAAGAAAGGGCTCCCCCCCCCCAATTGGCACCTCTCAGTTCGTGCTCATCTCAATGAGACGAACCCACAAAGATGGATCGGTCGATCTGCAAGGCAAGACCTCGCCCTTCATCTGTTGTCTCCGAGGTCACATGATCTCACACCATGTGATTTATTTTGTGGGGATATGTCAAGGGTCAAGTCTTTGTGCCGTCATTGCCTACTAACAGCGAGGAATTGAAAGCACGCATAACTTTAACTGTGAAGACAGTAACTGCTGACATGCTTCACAGAGCGTGGGAGGAATTTGAATATCGACTTGATACTCGATTCGGATTACTCAACGAGGACATATTGAACATTTGTAATGTTATTTTTTTCAACAAAACTAGAGAATGTATCGGTCATTTTAAGAGGTCGCGCAGCTCTGTATCTCGTACCATTTGAAAAATACAGATCTTTGAAACCGACGCATTCTTTTGTAATAACCCTGTATTTAGTGTGTGGGAGTGAGTTTGCTGAGGCTGCACGTGAAAGGGAACTTAGTTTATATTTGTCAGAGGAAATAGAAACACAGATGCTCTTTAGTTACTTAAACACTGTTGCGCAAAGAGGAAATCTTTCGGAGAATCGTGAAGGCTATTAGCCAGTGGGGATGATCGATGCCATTGATTGGCTATCACCCTTCATGTCATTAAAACATGACATGGATTACTACATAATTGATCCATTATGGTACTTTTATTAAGGGATTATAGTACAATGAAATAAATTGCTAATTTTGTAGTAATCACTTCTCAAAGTTACTTTTTTAATATATTCTCCAAAAGTATGGTTGAATTAAGGCTCGGTCCGTCTCAGGTTTTTGACCTTTCCATTTATGCATTACTTAGAACGCAAGCAGTAGTGAATACAGTGTCAAAATTTTATTGGAAGTAACTTCAAAAGATTAACGTTAAAAATTATATTTATAAATAAAATAACTTAAGATAAATAAGTGTTCCGTAAAATAATTATGCCTGTGCTCCCATAGTTAAATCTAGCAGGTGCATTAGTCACTGGCATTAAAAAAACCACTCTCCAAAAATTGAGGACATCTCTGGGTAAATTTGGTTGGTTTGTTTTCTTTCATACAATTAGTGAGAGACATTAAAAACTGACAGCTTCCCACTACTAGTGCTCCGATAAAATTAGAAAATTATTATTATTATTTAGAAAATGTCACAAGTTGGCTATATGCCAGGTGGTAACATGCATATTGATTGTCTACAAAATTAAAATCATATACATAATTCCATAACGAACCTCCCACGTCACGAAGTTGAGTGAGCAAAAAATATATAAAATATTTATAAATAAAGAAAATATTTTATAAAACCAATCACCCAAGATATTTGTTGCACTTTTTCTAAAAAAATTAACATTTCGTGGAAAGTGTTCAAATAGTTCTGCAGGCAGACTGTTTCAATCCACAATTATTCCATCAAGGAATGAAGATTTGTTTTCATTGGTCCTTTGTGATTGGCATTTCATCTTGTGTTGATGATCATTCATCCCTATGCAATTCGGTTTTCCCACTTTATTTCTTAATTCTCCCCTTAGTGTGTGGCACAATCCACAACGCCTTGTGACAAAGTCGTGTGTAGCGATGACAGAATCAGAATAACCCCCTTCGAGATTTGTTCGACGATTGTTAGAATTTCGGCGTGAACGAGGCGGAAGAGAAAGGGTTAAAGGTTGAGAGCGAAGGTGAAGATGAGGCAGATGGGGGAATGAACCGTGGAAGGCGTGGGGTAGGTTTGCTGAGAGATGAGTGACGGGAAGATTTGCGAGAGGGTAAGGTGGCGGGGAAACCCACTCCGCGCCGTCGATCCACGGCCGTTTGTAAGTGAAACTCCCGTCGGGTGTTCAGCCTCTTATCGCAGACTCGATTTCCGAGGAATCCCCCACTTCTTCGCTCTTGTTTTCCCCGCGTGGGAAATAAACCTCCTCCCCTCCCTTCCGTAGAAGAGATCGTCGACTCCGTGGCGGGATTTTCAATGCTTTCTCCCGCAAGTCAGTTTGATGCTGTGCAAACAATGACCCGTGCAGCGAGTCAACGCTAAAGAAAAAACCCTCATTGTCATCACTGTTTTTAAACACGTATATCTTTCACCGCCAGCATATCTGATATTCTGCAAAGCAAAGGTAAGGTACTACCAATGTAGAATCTGCCACGGGTGTAATTTTAAAACTAATTTTTCGAGCACAAGAAAGCGAATGCAGGGGTAATTCTGTTGAGCGAACGCATTTTTACTTTTAAAAAATTACTTCAATAATAGCAGTAGTTAGCAAGTGGCTCAAAAATGAAGTTAAATTAATGCTTACGTTTAATTATATTTTACGTCTTTTAAATGCTCTCCTCTAATATCAGCTATTCGAAAAAAATATCATTTGCGTACTAATCAAAAAGTAGTTTTTTCCTTGTTTCATTTATTCATCTTCATTAATTCATATTCATGGTCTTTAGGTCATGTACTTTCGATTTTATTTTATGGAAAAATAACTTGAAAATATGGGATATTGTTCACGGTGTCATATAAAGTATAAATTTTTCCATAGATAACCCGAAAATGAAACAATGACATTGAAATCCTTGAACGGTGTAAGGGGGTGGCCTTGCCGTCTTCTTTCGCTGGGGCTTGAGAGGTATTGAGCTTCCAATCATACCGGTTCTCTCTAAAGAGTTAACCTGTTGAAGAAGCATTTGTTGAACGAAGTTGTATATATTCTCTTGCCATCTGCGCGACCCAATTTTCAGGCACGACCCAGACTATGGACAGTGGAAAGCTAAGCTGTTGGCCTGCCGTGCCAATCGGTTGCCTGGTTGACTTCTCGAGGAATCCTGAAGATGTTCATGCATTCCCTTGGACTCAAAGAATTCTCAATGTGCTTTATATTGTACTACTTCACGGTGAAATGATGTCGAGATGCTTTCGTCGAATCTCCACTCTCCGTGCCAGTCCAGTGAAAGTACTGCTGGAAAAAAATGTATGCCCGATGCGGACATCTTGAGAATGTTTTAATATTTGAAATTTAGGAAAGTATATTTCTCTTAATCACCTCTCATATCTTTAAATTATTAAGAGAATGATGTTCGAAAGATTTGATGCTTTAATCTCGGGTATAGACTTTCGCAGCTGCTGATAGATGCTGATGTGGCCTTCAAGTTTTATTGCGTAGGAAGCATATTTGGCTTAAGGTGACCGGAGTGGTAATCGTGGATCATTGAGAGCACATTTTTATAATTTCTAAAGTAAGTCAGAAAGAATTCTTGGATCACATTTCACTTAAGTGCATCCATATTTATATTATATATAATTTATACGGTGGAACTCACAATACAGGCAGTAATGGTAATGATAAAAAATTATATTTCATTATTTTTTCCTTTTTTAAAGCATGCTATGACTAGATTTTTCGGCGCAGTATTCGAAATTTAGACGGAATTATATTGAAATATATTGTTTTTGAATATTGAACTTGGCATGACAACTTGATATTTGTTAGCAACAATTATAATGTTAATAATTGTATTATTTTGCTTCAAGAATAAATTATACACCGAAGCAATCGAATTATTACGAAATATATGTCATGTGCCATAAGGTTACATGTTAAAATGGCATTGAACAAAAAACAAAATCGGTATGATGAAATTTTTTCACTTTGATCTATAGATATCACTAATGAGAACATGTATTCTAGGTTTCACGCAAATCCGTACATAAAAATCGCTCCAACCACTTTAACGTTCCTCTCTCATTACAACGAGTGTCTTCAGGAGCAACGTCAACTCTCACTTTGAGAGAAACGCTTCGAGCCAAATATGCTCCCAACGCAGTGTAACTCGAAAGCAACATCAGTAGGTTTTATGCTTCCTCCGGTGAATAATTGATGCAAATTCTTCTCGGGCTTCCAACCGAGTTAGGTTCTTCATTTCTGCCGTCGTTTCAATGGAAGTCTTTTCCATCTTCCTGTAGATGGAGTAGATGAAACCCAGTCGGGAGCACGGGAAGAATTTACATCGAAACAATGCGTGTTTTAAATTCTAAAAATCGTAAAAAATGTACTCAGAATAGCATGTGATGGAACAAGAAAAGCTCAAATTGCATATGAGGGAAGGTACAAAGACACATGCAACCATCACTTGCCGATATTGTCCCTGAATTTTGGGAAAGGAATGGCTGAAGACACATGGAAATATCGCTATTGGCTGTGATTGTTTTTATTTGTGCCTCACAGAATTTCAGAAATATACGATACATGCATTACTTGACAAACGGAAGATATCCGGGAATTCTTGGCTCATATGCGTTATTTTGTAATGCATTATTTCATGCGATAGAATTGAGATGAGAAGTCGACAGTCAGTTTGACGTCCATGGGAAAGAAATGCGCTGTTTTTCTGGAGCCAGATTTTTATAGCCTTGGACAAGAGTATGAGAAGCAATGGGAACCAAAGTGAGTTTTACATTGTTTGCAGCATTTGTAATATTTGCCACTCTCATCTACTGTCGTACAAAGTGTTCACCATGGAGACTCAATCCGTGTGTCCTAAATCAAGGACTGTTCAAAATCAGGAATTTTTCTTTTAATTTTCCTTTATATATTATCCGCCCATTTTTCTTGACAAATTGAAAATATTTAATTCAAGTTAGATGCGATGTCTTCATGGTTCAAAGCTGATAATTTCATTGCAGAAAATTTTCTCCTGTGTTCCACCGGGTAGTAGGCTTCATACCTGCCGAGGTTTCGAAGAACGACTTGTTCTTCATCTTCAGGTCTTCTGAATGCCGCACGTGTCAATTTGGACGATATTTCTACCCAACAATTGGGACCGGGTGTCTCCTGATTGATTCATTTTTCTGACTGGCAGTTGACTCATTTTATCGCCTTCCCTTCCATTTTAATGCATTTGATGATAGGATTCCTGGGCATAAAATAATTGAATTCCAGTGTCTCGATTGAAATTTCATGGTTCAAGGTGGATCTTGATAGTCTCTTTGATTAAGAGGTCCCAATTGCCATGGGTGCGGTTAAGAACTTTTGTATCTTCCCATTGTATGGCATGGTCTTCGTTGATGCTATTTTCCGCTACTGTTGACTTCTGCCGTTGCGCCAATCTGAAGTGCCTTCGATGCCCGTTTAGCCTGGTCTCAATCGTACAGCTGGTCTCTCCCACATAGACTTTACCGCACTCAATGGGGATTTGATAGACCCCTGGTGTCCTCGGGCCGATGGGATCCTTCGCCTTCACCAATTGATCCCTTAATTTAGGTGGTGGTAGGTGAATTGTTTTAGTATTATAGCGCTGGAGATATCGGTGAATCTTTCCCGATATGATTCCTATTCCTATAGGGGAGGAAAGCTTTGGCTAATGGTATTTCAGATGGCTCTGCTGTCCAGCTCCCTTGTGTCGCTAAGGATCAAAGATGAAGAACAAGTCGTTCTTCGAATTTTCGATAAATATGAAGCCTCTTACCGTGGTGGAACACACGAGAAACTTTTATGCATCAGGTACACCGGGAAAGTCTTGGATCTGATAATTTTATTATTATTTTTAAGATTCACTCACTCACTCAGTGATTCAACCCGAAGGTTGGTTTGGATAGTTGAGGGTAGAGCTCATCCCGGACTACGCCACAGGCGTCTGAATTTCACAAATTCAGGGTAGGGGGGCCAGTGCTGATTCATTGAGTTGATTTGCGACACTCAGTTGATTTTTTTTGGAGCGAATGTGAATTTTATCTGTGACATGAGCACGCTGGGAATTGTTTTCTAACCGGATAACTGTAAATGAATGTTTTATTAGTATGTCATTCATGGGATACATCTACTGATATATTAACTTCTTCTGTAATATAAATGCATATGTCTCACAACATTGATGGACAGCATTCATCAAATAAAAATATATTTTATCTCTAAATTCTTTTGTTAGAAGAATTGCCTTTACCGTATCTTAGAAGATTGCCATTAGAAGAATTTCTTTACCGTATATTAAATGAAGTTGATTGGAATATGGAAAGAGAATCTCATCAAGGCAGAATTTAGAAAGATCTTTTAACTTATTCTTGTGTAATATGGTCTTTTTACTTTCATTTGAACCTCGTACTACCTTTGAGGAAATAAAACGCGACTTCGGAGTTACTGAGGCTACTACGGAGGCTACTGGAAAAGTATATTAAATAATTTGTTTTCAATTTTCGAAGAATTGCGGAACTAGTTGCTTTCTTTGAAAGGATTCTTAGTTTTGATATCACTCACTCAGTGATTCAACCCGAAGGTTGGTTTGGGTAGGGTAGAGTTCAACCCGGGTTCAAGGGTAGAGTTCAACCCGGACTAAGCCACAGGCGTGTGAATTTCACACATTCAGGGTAGGGCAGCCAGTTCCTTTCCCTGGGCCACCTCGCACTCCGAGGATTTTTTGTTCGGGGGCGTCCAAAGGCTTCATCCGGATTTGAACCCGAGACCCTTCCCAGTAGCCATGCGCTCTATCCACTAGGCCAACACGCTCCCCTTTTTAAGATTATCAGATTTTTTTTAAAGATTACCGTAAAAATTGGCGGAATATGTTTTTATAAACTTTCATTCTCATTTTAGTTCAGACCACAGTATAATTGGAAAATGGTAATGGACTGAAGTTTTTGAAGCAAAAGAAGGGAACCAGCTGACAGATAGAAATGATCTATTGCTAGCACAGGCATCTGCCTACTTACCCGTCAAGGTAATCGCGTTACTTAACGCAATTCAGTTTAATGGCATTTTATATTTGTTTGAAAAAACCAATTGCTTATCTAGATTGCTCGCTTAGAACTGATCATCAGAACTGAAAATCTAGAAAGTTTTCCGTGAGCCGATGCATTTATTTACTTGCGCGATGTTTAGAGGGAGTGAAATCGGGCGAGTCACTTTTTATAGCAGCTCCATTCTGTCCATTTGAAACTTTCCCTGTCGAAATGTGTTCTCTGTGGTCCAATTAATTTTATGCTGTGCAAAAACTTTCCAAATATGGAGCAAGTATTTACTGAATAAGACTATTTATGATTTCATGATGAGCACTGATTAAATTAATTACCTGCCATCTCTCTTCCCTTAGCCGAAAATGAATCCACATACCTCAGCGACTTTCCTCACCAAAATCCAGCCAGTGTGGCAATATAATCCCGAAAATGAGCTACACTGCATCATCCTACCTTAATATTCAGTCCCATTAGGTGCTATTTTAAGTGCAATGCATCATTTAAATGTAATTTTGCTGGTAAGTACTCATGTTTTACCATTAAATGATTAAATTGCTGGGATTATTACGCATATTTTACCTCCTTGAAAGAGAGTGTTGTTTGATAAATTTCGAATGCAAATTGCCCATTCTCCCAAATCTCCCAAATCTCCCATTGCCCAAATCTCCCATTGAGGAGTATCACTGATATACTTAGGAGAGACATTTTCCTATCGTCAACGCATTTAATTAGAATTGTGGCTCATAATGTTTGCACAGGGTCTATAATAACATATTGGCTCACTTTATTAAGTATTATGTTGGAACTTAGTCGGTAAAGAGTTGAATTCATGAAGTTACATTACAATTATCTAGATTCAATTAAGTTTCTGGCCTGAAATGGTTCCCGTCAATTTTATCGGAGGATTATGTTTCTCATTTTAAAGGAAGAAGTTCATAAAAACACCCCAGAAGAGTATGGATTGTCTTTTGTTGGAACGCTTCAAGTTGATAATCGACGGGAGGGCATTTTAGGTCTACACCTTTATCTAAAGAAGTGTGAAAAAATATGCTATAGGTATTACTTAAATTCTTCTTTCTTGAGGGCTGGGTTACAAGGCAAGACTCATAATGGAACTATATTCATACATGTGTTATGTCTTCAGATATAATTATGGACGACATTATATTGTTTTAATCAGATGCCTGAACTTTGCTGATTTGGTCCTAGTCGACAATAAGTTTTTCTGTCGAAATTTAATTTTTGTGAATGTCTTTCGCAGTCAATTTCCCTCAAACCGACTGGGTGCATAGGTTATCGTCGAATCTTAATTTTAATCAATTATCGAAGAAAACTGTGGTTATGGAAAAAAATGAATGTTATATAAGTTTAATGATAAAATACACCGGTGTGCAGGAGAAGAAATTAATCCAACCTCTGCAATAGCATAGAATTCTACTCTGCATTTTAAGCAACTGTGGATAAAAATGTATGACGATATCAAATTTAAAAATGTATTTTAGAGATTGTTGCTCCTTAGGTAGTTGTTTGCATGTGTTGTGTTGTTATTTTACCAACAGCTTTGCTGTTTGAGCAATTTTGATTTGAAAATGAAATACATGTAAGTAGCTTTTATAATCGGGGCATATTGTAAGGAAGGGTGTTCGCAGTTAAAATATTTGATGGCAAACATTATTACGAATTTTAACTCCACTGCTCCTCACAGGGACAAAATTTACTGTGTGCTTATTCTAGTTTTAATTTATAAGTAGCTCTTTGCCGTTGAGTTTTACGCGTAATATTTTTCCCCCAATTTTGCTATCAGAATTTGAGACCTACTATTCCCACTTTTGAACTTATGGGTTCATTTCGAGCTTTAAAGTAAAGCAGCGAGGAAATATGTCCTTATAGCTTTTTATGACTTTGAGCATTGGCCGTATTAATAGCCAAGAATATAATAAGTTAACCTGAAAATAATATTATTAAGACACGTTTTGTATTTAGAAGCGAAGAAAAAATAAAAAGGTAGTCTGGAAAGCATTTGAGGATGTGATCTAGATAATTCGAACCATGTAGATTTTATTTTGAAACGAGGAAGCTCAACTCACAGTCCGTCACACGATGGTTATCGCGTGTGCAGTAGCAGGCTTCACGACTGGATATTCTCGGAAATCGGGTAAAATTCTCGCTCAGAACGAGAAGGAAAGGAAAGTGAAGGGACTTTGCGTGAGAGGGAATGAGGGAAAGGGAGAAGTTTTTATCGCGTCACTTACGGGGAATTTGAAAGGAAACCCCAGAGAATAGGCAGGAAAAGGTTTTAAACGCCTCCTGCGTCTGTTATGCACGGCGTAACGGGATTAATGGGTTGCAAGGGGAGGAAGTTGAAACAGAGAGACGAAGAATTATGTCGTGATCCCGACGCATGTATGCATATTCTCTGGCTAATTCCCATGCTTCATGTTATGGATCCTTTGCTCATACTTCAATTACAAGTATTCTTCAAGTTTTGTGACACCATTCCAATTCACAACATCTTATTCTCTACATCCCATTCCATTTCTGTGGATGAGTTATAACGTCGGACAACTAATAATCAATAAATATCAGCCAATAATTTTCAATTTATTGGTCTTAAAATTCAGTTCTTGAGGGGCAGTCCCGTCCACATTTTGAACACCTATTTTTTATCTTAAAACCCCAAAAAATCCCTCTTTTTCCTTTTCAATTTCTCCCTAGCGAAAATCTCTCGAAGCTTGGACCTCTTGTGTAATCTTCTCCTCATTTTTCCACTCCCCATGTATGCTTTTCTCCGACAACGCCATGCTCCTCACAAGCGATTGCCACCAAATTTTGCTACCTCCATAACTCAACGCTCAATGTTTGCCTTTGATCGACTAAAAAAGAGCTATGATAGGTGACTATTCAAGAATGCAATGCATGATTATCTCCACAGGCTCTTTTGTGGGAGCAGTGTTTTTGACACTGTTTGTGATAAAATTATGCTGATCTGTGTAAATTTATCTTCCGTTTTACCGTACACTTTCAAAATGTGCAATCTTTTTTTATGTCTTTTTTGATGGGGTATAGCGTTTTTTATTTATGTTTATGTCACCCTTCTAGATTTTTGTTTCTTTTTATTTTGCCCAGATTTTGCCTTTTTAAGCTCTTCTTTGCACGTCTTCATGCGTCCATCTTATTGCGTTGCTATATATTTCAAAAAGGCTTTAGAATGCGCCCTTTGGGGTTTACTTCACTTAATATCTTGTATTTCACCGTAGCTGTAGCATATTGAGAGTATTGTTCGTCTTAACATGTATAGCAAGGGTAGAAAGCCACCATTACTTACGCTACTATCTTTTTGTATATGTTTGCTTTATTTTTCGCTACTAGCATCTCATTTGAGCTGGGATCTGTCTTCATGGTTTCCAACCCTTAGGATGGCTAGTAGTAGAACAATTCCTTCCCTTTTGTTTCTCGCTTACTTTTTTAATTCTTAATACGATGAAAAATCCCGTATCGTGCTTGAAAGTATGAATGCCTTGGTCTTTCTCGCCGTTTTCTTCTCTCTGCGATACGTCCCGCAATGGCCAAAATAATGCGGTCATATATCAGGATTTGCCCTCCTCGTTTAAGATGTGATTGCTGCGATGCGTGGCAGTAAATGCGTTGAAATTTCCCTGAGGAAAAAGAAAGATTTCATGGACCGGAGTTCGAATCACGGGCCCTCGGCTTTCCGGGCTAATGCGCTGATCAGTATTCTACCCAGGAATCTCGATTTCAAAGGTAATTTTGGAGGATATTTAGGTAATAGCCGTCGTTCCCGACTTCGTTCTGTCCAACATGGAACTCGGAAGACATGGTTGTGCGTCAGAGAAGTCATTGTCCTAGAGTAAATATCCTTTAACCCGCCGCAATGCGTGGCAGTTTACCGTGGCAGGTACCTTGTAAGGTTTTCTCTACTTCCGCGATGAACTGCTATGAATCGGTCCTGGAAACCCCTTTTCCTCAGTCAATTTTCGATGTGCCCTACTAAATTGTCACGTCTCGTTTAGATTTTTCGCCATGAGGACCTATCCTAATTCAATCTTCCAGATAAGTTCTCATTTACTGTAATGTTCTTCAGCTAATTTTCATTATTCTGCTGTAGCACCTTGTCTTCAACGCATCAAACTTTTTTCTCTCCTTTTTCGCCACAGTTCAGGTTTTATTTCCTTACAGTACATTCGTCCAAATCTAAAATTTTAGTCTGGCTTAAAATAAGTTCCAATTGATAGTAGTGATTATCTCCGGCTCAACTTTTTGGAAGTTCATTTTATAAATGAAAAGGAAAACTTTGTCTTATTCCACCAATTTATTTTCCGGTACTACTAGTTTCGACGCTGCGGCGTCATCTTCTGGTACCTCTGGTCGTCGAAACTAGTCGTACCGTAAAATAAATTGGTGGAATAAGACAAAGTTTTCCTTTTCATTTATAGAAAGTAGTGATTTTTACCGTACTTTATTGCAAGCGTTAGCAGCATCAAAACTATCGTAATTATCAAAGTCATATAAAAACATAGACGTCATAGATGCGATTAGGCCTTGCAAATCAAAGAATCTTGACCTTAGTAAACCGCATACATGCAAATCGGTTGGAATAAAATAATAGAGCGCAGTGTTTATTTTGCTGTATGTAAGTCCTTCAGGCTTTCTCTTGCATTAATGACATTGGTTCTTGACGCATGCCCTTGGCAGGACTTGAATCTTAAGGAAATAAACGTTTGCTAGTGTTTTACTTTTGTATTCAAACTTGTATATCTGCCGTGGCGCAGATCTTAGGGCACGCATACGTGATTGCACGGTAACTAGGGTATGTAGAACTGTATCCCTTATCGCGGGTACCGTTTAGTCATTGCAAGGCGTAGTACTCATAGTCATTCATGGAACCCTCTGAATGGTAAGGTCATTTTCGCGAATAGCAGAGTCTTTGCGTCGAAGAACTATTATGAGCACTTATATCCGTTATTCGCGATACTTAAGTTGAAACCACTGAGACATTTGTATCCAGTTGGGGTCCTGAGATTATTTTATATTAGAAATGGTAATGTGGCCAACGTTTATGATTAATGATAGCATAATACGGAGTCAAGTGAATTTCATAATATATTAACTAAAAACAACTTACAGCAAAACATCCTTTTTGTAAATGGGGCCTAAAATATTTAATCCATGTGCCGGAAATAATTTGGAATTCCAAATACGGTAAACATTTTCTACGATCAAAAATGGCTTTATTATCAGAATGAAAACAAAATGATTGTTGATTATTTTCTGTTAATATCTAAATTTTCACTATTGTTACTGCTAGAAAAACGTTACCTTTCATTTCCTTTGTGCTAGAAATTCCTTTCATGTGCTTTGTGCATTTTCATAGAAAGTGCTGAGTTCATATCATGGGCCCTGGAGACCACAAAAACTTCCAATGCCAATGTATGCGTCAATGAAAAGAATTGTGATGCATTGAATTTGGAAGGAGAGAGTTGGGTTGTTTGGTTAGGGTAGGATTATTTTGGGAATGAAAGAGGAGTGGAGAGAAAGCCTGCGTAAGCTTTAACTGCTCTAAGCGAATGGAGAGTACAGAACTTAAAAGTTCCATTCAATTGAAGGAGAACGGCAATATGCCGCACACATAGCAGCTTAACCATTCACTTCAGTTAAACTCCTCCTGGATATGAACCTAGGCCCTCAGGATGAGAATATATTACTCTTGCAACCACATCAATCCAATCCCTGTGGAAATGCGCCCAAACGGATATCGCGAACTCCATGGAGACAGTGAAAGAAACATTGACGTCGACGACCCCAGTGTGAACCGCGTGTTAATATTGCGACTTATATTCAGACCGTATCGTCACTCCGATAAATCGGAGCTCGGCTTTGGCGACGCCGCTCAATCTGAATATCGCTCATCCGCAATAAGCGACGAAGAAGAAAGCGCACCCCATCAAATCGCTGAACAGTCTCAAAGTCCGAGAGTTGTTCGGAATGATGACGGCTGACACGCGAGGATGAGTTTCCGAGAGGGTGACAGAGATAATGTATTTCGGTCGTTCAGCGAATCAGCCCAAGGCGAAGCGTCCCCGGTTCCTTGTGTCGCCTTGATGACTGCGCGCTATTGCCAAGGGCAGATGTAATTGCTTCCAGGGGGAGGTGGCGTGGGGTTGCAGGGGTTGCGGGAAGCCCGGTGGATTTGTAAACGTAATGAAGCGGATTCGATCGCTGCTCTCTTCCATTTTTTTTCTCCGCCTTTGGTACCATTCGGCGCTTGTCTCATAACCGGTCACTCTTCTCCCCTTCTCCGATTCTTTTTATTATTTTCTCTCCCCAGCTAATAGCCGTCGGTTCGAAGTGCGCCTCGCGGATCAAATTACCTTCGATTCCATTGGCAATGGGGAAAAATAATATATTGTGCAGCGTAGCGAAAGGTTGAGAACACGGAAAAATCAAATCGTCCGGAACGTGGTTTAACCATCGCACCCTTTTAGCTCCAAGGGCATCGGGGTGGAGCTTCTCGCATTAAGGACCAAGAGGGCTGAAATCCCATTTTTTTTCTCTCCATCATTCCCTCCTCTTAAGCTACTCTATCAAATTCTCCTCTGCATTGCCTTATTGCAGCCTAGGAAAATATACTACTTTTTAATCTAGGACTTTTATTGAAATCAATATGGTGCAAAACCGCTTAGTAGTCGTCGCACCATACAATCGACTACTACTCTCACCCTCATGATTATAACGTAATTATTTAATTTATAAATGCGATAGCCTAATATTTTCCACACTATAAATTATTACCGACCATGGTTTCAGCTATCCATTCCCATTATCAAGGTAAAATATCATGTCTACTCATATCAATCACATCAAGTTGAGTAAGCATTAATGTGGTATTTGAATGCACACTTATATATTTAACTGCATAGTAAACCACTTATTATTCACGTGAATTTTCAGAATTACGCATCAGATTCTCCTGAATCTCACTCCTCGTACTACCTTAAAAGAATCCCAGGACTCAGGAGTCCTGGGATTCTTTTTAGAGTACCCGGAAATCACGAGACAAATATAAAACGCTACGGTATTTGTTTTTAAGCGAGACATAATGCATTGATAAATGTGTCTTCATTAGTTTGAAACCTTCGTGACAGTTCCTACTGCCATCCTCTTGGCTACTTTAGGACTGAATTGGACTCTGAGATACCACTTATTTATATATTATGTTTTCATTTATTCTTATTCCTACGTTTATATTGAATAATGATACCATGGTATAATTTAGTTACAGCTTTCGGGCGTTTTTCCGCGCAAAAATGTCCATTAGTTGCCATGTTTCTCAGCGTCAGTGATCGGCAATTAATCCATGGAGGTAATCCCCGCTTGAGATATTTGTTGCCGCTTGATTGTTTACCTCCTTTAGCACAAAAAATACCTCCATTCGGGTTTCAGTAGTGTCGCTGCTGACGATGACCACCGAGACGTCCCTATATTTTTTTATGTTTTTCCAATTTATTTTCGTGTGCCTACGTTTTTATAACTATTTATTTTCGTGTACTACTTTCAACAAGAAACATTTTATAACTTTAGAAAGGTAGAAAAACATCTCTAACATCCCTCAGACGTTTAGAGTGAATTTATTTTGGAAAAGTTTTTGTTTTTTTACATAGCCTGAACAATTTATTTTTGGAATCCGCTGTTTAAATACTCAAAGGAATGTGCGTTTTTGGTTTGCCGATGTGATTTTCATTGTTGCTCACCATTTGTTCCCTTTTTCTCATGAATGTCTCCTTATATCTACATTATTACTAACATAGTTATGGCATCGGAGATCGGTACGGAGTAATGGAAGAATCGAGTTCCTAAATTTGTCATCACTGCGCCATTGAGTAATCACGGAAGGGATATATCAGACCAGGGTCCGTTGGCCTCTGAAGACCCGACCAATGGGGGAATCTTGAATCGGATAAATTGATCCTTCAGCATCTTCATTCATATATTCAATTGCTCATAAGGGCAAATCTACTTCCAAAATTAGATTCGGAGTCAGTTCTGAATAAAGCCTCGGATTGCCTTGAAAATTTAGAAATCAATAGAGCTGGAAGAATTTTAGAAGTGTGCCATGAAGAAGAAAAAAATTATGAGCCTTTGACACTAAAACTTCGCAATTTTCACTTGTGAATTTTGGTGGTTTTTATTTTAAATTTAAAAAATTGCTATTTCTAAATCTAAAAACTACCCTGCGAGCCACCGCATGGGCATATGGCAGGGGGGTGTTAGGATACCAGCCGTGTTAATGTGCGAAGGAGAATGTTAAAGGGAGGTGAAAAGGTTAAGTGTATTTCGGCAGTGTTTTCAGCGGATCTCAGTTTTTATTATGGTCACTTACTGTGTGTGGGAACGACAAAGTTTTGCACATATCTGTTAGGCAATGTATTTCCCTTATTTTATCTTTCCTGTCGGATCTAGAGATGTAATGCGGCGTCAAATGATATTCTCTTTGTCACACTGAAACACACCTGTTCTGAATTTCTCAAGCAAACTAACCCTAGCGTGTAGCCTCCGAGTTTCTAGCGGTTCCTAACCTAATCCCTCTAAAAGCAGTGAAAAACTCCTTGTTCGCTAGTAGCAGTTTTTAACGAATCGCACAGCTTTCCTTTGTATTTTATTTATTTTTCGAATCAAATCTTTCTGTCCAGGGTCCCAAATGCTCGCGGTGTATTCAAGGTGAGGCCAAACTAGAGCAATGTAGCACTTCTCTTTCACTTTTTAATCCGAGGACCTTCCTACCATACGCTTGATAAATCCGAGTTTCTTTGAAGCTGTAATAAACACGCATATGTTTAATATGTGTGTTCTTCAATATAGGTTTGCGGTAATTCCCAGATATTTTACTTCGTCTGACGATTTTATGTTTACATTACCCACAGTGTAGGCATGGTGTTGGTGTGATGACTTCCGCAAGAAGTGTACTGCAGTGTATTTACTAAGATTAGTTCCAGCCCCCATTTCTTATTTATCTCTGAAATTGAGCATTTTTTTTATTTGTGGAGATAAGTTTTTGCGTATACCGCGTGTATGTACTTTTCTTTTGAGTTTTCAGTTCATTCATTGGTCGTTCAATTCTAAGATTGTTTTACTGCAGCCCTCCATCCTTCCCTGTCTGGTGCTAGTTCTCTTACTCCCTGGTAGTTTTCTTTGTCTACCTTTTTCTTTATTTGATCCATGTATTCGTTTCTCGGTTTTCCTCTCGGGACTTTTCCCTCTATTTTTCCTTCAATTATATTCTTCACAAACTCATTGGGCCTAAGGGTGTGCCCAATCCATCTGGTTATTGTTTTCTGTATTGTGTTCCATATGTTCTTTTCCTCTTCTACTTTTCTGTAAACTTCTTCATTTCTTATTTCATCCGTCCATTTGATCTTCAGCATTCTCCTCCAACATCAGGTTTCGAATGCTTCTAATCATTTCTGGTCTGATTTTCCAATGGTCTATGCTTCCGATCCATAGAGTGCAACGCTCCACACGTATGTTTTACGTTCTGTTTCCTTGTTTCTAGTCCTATAATTTTTTAACACAGTAGATGTCTTTCCTTCGTGAATGCTTTCTAAGCTTTGGCTATTCTGCGCTTGATGTTAATTGTACTCCTTCCGTCCCACATGATGGTGCTTCCGAGGTAGGTGAAGGAATCCACTTGCTCTAATTTCTCTCCACATAGAGTGGCTTATGCTTTCAGCTTCTCTCTTCCACATGCTAGGATTTTGGTCTTCTTCTTGTTTATTTTCATGTTATATTCTTCTGGAACTTTGTCTATTTTGTTCAGTGATTATTTAAGATCATCACGATTTCCTGCTATGACTGCGGTATCGTCTGCGAAGCGGAGCATGCTTATATCTTCTCCGCTAATTTTAATTCCGTTCATTCCCATTTCTTGTACTCCTCGTAATGCCTTCTCCAAGTATATGTACCTTTGTGCATGTGCCTTTCTTTTGGAGTTTTCAGTATGAAATCGAACTATGGTAATAAAACTTATTTTTCGTGTCATACTCCTAAGCGTCAATCTAGAAAAAATAGTGATCAACGGATTTGCTTCGGGTTTGCGGGAAAATGCTAGACTACTTGCACACAAATTACTGTGAAAGTTTCGTGGATGTGCATTTCAATTTTTTAATCCCTATGAACGTAGTATAGGTTTAAAAAGAACTCGCGAAAAAACAGCGTCATACCATTAAACGTAGTAAAATCTTCAAAGAGTATTTTATAAAAACCACTTGTGAAAAAAAGATATCCAATTAATCATCGGTCTTGAATGTTTCGTGAATCAGTACGGTGCAAAGTGACTTTTAAGACTAGCTTGAAAAATGTTATCTAAAAAATAAAACATTTGTGTTCCTTAATAATAAAAGTTCCATAGATTTGCCCTACGAAAGATCGATCGTATAATGTGGTATTTAAATCAAGGTAATTGAGCTCTACGGCCTCTATAGATTAACCAGATAAGAAATTTCTCCAATGGCAGTAAAATATATGCACCACTCGTGAAAAATCAAACACTTACTGTGTTGGTTTGCGAGAATGGGGACTCCGCAACAGAGACCAACCACAGCCTCTCCACCAGAATACCTACTACCACAGAACTACCACAGGAGGGTATTCTGGTGGAGAGGGTGTGGTTGGTCCCTATTGCGGAGTCCCCATTCTCGCAAACCAACACAGTAAGTGTTTGATTTTTCACGAGTGGTGCATATATTTTACGGCCATTGGAGAAATTTCTTATCTGGTTAATGTGGTATTTGTTAATGCGCACTATCGTGAGCAGATTAAAAATATAAGACGAAAAGTATAAGCCAAGGGAGAAGATATGCTTGCAGTGAGGAATCTTCTTGGTATTTTTACGCAGACTTTAAAGAACCAACGAGATCAAATGATAGCATGTTCGCAAAGTCCGAGTTACCCTCGAAAAACGTCGCGACAGAGGCTTTAGTGGAATCACCTTTTGATAAGCGCGCAAATGGGAGAATATTACGATAAAAATTACACCCAGGTCATCACCGGTCGAGGCGAGAATGATTTTTCTCCTTCAAACTTATCGCTCAGGTAATGATGTAGGTATCCAACCTTGCCAAGTGATTATTTGCTTCTCTCGTTTTACGATGCACCTGGCGACAAGACTCGAAGTTATTTATTGTTTTCCTTTCTAAAATACCTTCGCATCGGATTGTCATCGTTTGATATCGCAATCGAACTCTTCATCTGCTATCTTCTAATTTTCTCTACGTGAAAAGTTACTCGTGGCTGAACACTTGAATCGCCCCTCGTAATCTCCGCCACCTGTGTTTATCAGCTCCCATGGATTATGAAAGGGGTCGTTATAGTTATGCTTCAAGTTTCCGCTCGTTCAAACCCGCGTTCACGGGAAAATATGCCCTCCTTGTAGGATTTTGAAAGTACGCTAAATTCACCTAAGTATTACATCAGTTCTATTCATACTAGCATTACCGGCAGGATTACTAATTTTGTTAGATCAGGTCTAACGTCGCTTTGTGAAATCTCGGCATACGTTTACTTTAAAAACAGTAGCTATGGTTAGTCACGGCAGATTTTTATCTGAAGAAAGGTAAACTTAAGGCATGCTAATTAAAAGTTTACGGCTGTATCCATAATTTTGTTGGACTGCGTCTGTTTCCTCCGGCTTTTTCATTAAACCAGCATTTAAATTTATTTTTTTCCTTAGAGTGACGCTCGACACAGCCAACCCGACACAGCCTGCCCAACACAATAGTCTCTCGACACACGCAATATTCCATTATTTTAATTAATTCGTTTTATTTCAATGTACATGTATATACATTTTTTGTTAATCTACAACTTGATTTGGCAATATGTGCAGAATATAGAATGTAATATATTTCACGTATCATATATTTAATTTTGAGCGTCACCTAAGAAAAATCTTGGTCGTGACGGGCCCCGAGTAAAATTCAAAGTGGTCTACTGGAATCGAGGCTGAAAAAATCAGGCACTTGAAGAAAAAATCAGGCGAAAAATCATGAGTGCAAAAGGACACGTGGCTTTTAACCCTATTAGAATTATTTCCCAACCAACTTTTTGTCCCATTTGAATCTTACCTTAGTCCAGGACTTAACACTAGGGGTCGTATTGTCAGTCACTCCTTCTATCGGCTCCTTCACCTAGGTGACCTTCGCCTTAAAGGACGTCAGTCAGTTCGAGAGACCGTTCTTCTCTATAGGTCTCCTTCACCTTCTCTTAGAAGGAGCTTTTGTTTACATTCACGGACTGATCCGTTCACTCGCACGGACAAAAGCGAAGCGTAACGAAGAAAAATAAAAAACGAAGAACTAATCGCTGAGTCGTATGACGTCAGTTCACGATGGAACGCATGGCTAATAGTGAGAAAGATTTGCTGGTAACTTTAGTAATTAAATATAGGGATATCATTGAAAGTAAAAGGACAGATTCTGTGACGCAGTCAGAGAAGGTACAATGCTGGAGGACAATAGAAAGCGAATTTAATGGAAACTCGCGAGTCATTAAGGTAATACTCCACTTATTATTGTCGGTGTTGCGCATTAGTAATCTATTTTATAAATCGTTCATAGCAATGTTGTTATTGTTATCGACAAAGTGCATGGTATTGCAAAATGATGGTTTTAATTTCCATAATATAGTTACTTCTCAATAATACAGTTTCATCGATGTAGTTTTATTAATAGCGGGTAAAAATGAAATGCCGAGGATGTACGAAAAAATCTTTGCGGCGATGTAGAAAGCACATTGATTTTAACGGAAGTGAATTTCATTGTAATAGCGCAATTGGAAGCAACTGAGGAAGGCATGGGACAACATAAAAACAAAAAGGAGGAAAACTCAGGCACAGGAAACCCAAAGGAGGTTGGCCACAGGCGGTGGGCCATATGTACCGATTTTGTGCGATCCCAACCCTGATTTAGAGATAGCCATCCCTTCGCTGTCACACTGTGAGCAGAATGTTGGGGATATGGATGAAGATGGGATGGACTCGCCTCCTATCCCCAACGCGAGCAGTGGGCACACGGAATTCGTACTGGAGTGTCCGACAAGTAAGTATGTGCGATATTGTTTGTGGTATTGCATTACCTGTCGGTATCGAAATTAAACAATAAATTTCTCTTTTCTCAAAGTAATCGAGGCTCCGTCAGATGTTCCGTGTGCCGCGACAGTGATGGGAGGTCCACGAACACCATCCTCCTCTGGTGGCATGACCAGAGGAGCTGCAATTGAGAGGGAGTTCCAGGGCCGGTTTGAGGGCTTGAAGTCGTACAATGAGAAGCGAGATAAGGTTCAAGCCCTCAGACAAGAGACATCAGAAGTGGAGCTGGCCACAGCTACGCTGGCCCATGAGCTCCAACTGCAGAGGATGAATCGTGAAAGCGAGACGCATGATCTGCAGTTGGAGATCTTGAGGCTGCAAAGGAAGCAACAGGAGCAGGCTCTGGCGCACCGGAAGAAGATGGACGAGCTGGAGATAAAGATAAAAGAGCAGGAGTTGCGCCAGATGCTGGTTTGTCTACATATTTTGTTTTTTAATTTTAATAGTAAAAGTTGTCGGGCTAATAATTTCAATTTGGTATTTCAAAACAAATTTAAAAGGAAGTACATGAAGGAAAGTTTTGTTGCTTAATGTCTTCACCTTTGCTCAATGCTAAGGTAGGAAGTAAAATGAATGTGTTAACATCTACGGAAAGATGGCTTCAGGCTTCGTTGATCATTAGCTTCAAAAAATGCTAGAAGTCTTCACTACAAAAAATATCCATTTTTGAGACAGACTGCGATATCGATTTCTTACCATGTTTACTTAAAAAGGAATATTGCATAGTTCCTATGAAATAGATGCTAAGGGTGAAGTCACGTTGAAGCATATGAAAATCAATAATTTTACAATATACAAATGCATATACAGATCTTGGTTAAAGAGAAAATTTCATTTACGATAGGATGCCACACTTGCCAATTAAGCTAACAATATTTTGTGAATTTTAATGTTTCAACTAATACTAAATTCTCCTCATTTTTAGGAGAAGTAGTGCTCCTGTTGCCGCCTTTGCATGGCTAGCTCCACTCTGCTGCCTTGGAACTCTCTCTCTACAGGATGTTATTGATGGTGTTGTTGTGGATCATGGCTATCTCCAATTCAGGATTGGATTTCTTTTGGGTTTCCTGCCGCCTGTATCCCATACCTTCCTCAGTTGCATATGACAAGCATCGTACCTTCTCATGAAGCGTCTCAAAATCTGTCCTATTATTTTTAATTATATCCCTATATTTAATAATTAAATTAACCAGGAAACATTGTAAATAAGTTTCAGTACAAAATATGGATGGTTGTAAATACGTTTCTTTTAAAATAAATTTGTGATTAAATTGAACAGCTGTGAAACTGTACTTAAAATCTTTCATTCATGGTTAATCCCACATTTCTTACCAGGAATGCAACTTTCTTTTTCTAAATATTTCAGGGATATAAGGTGCTAAGGAAATAAAAAAGGGTAACAAATGAACAATTTTGATAATGGAGAAGTGTTGCATATGAATTAATAGGCAGTAATAGTCATAGGCGTGCCCAAGGCAGGTGCCACTGGTGCCGTGGCACCACCACTAGATCGAGATTCTTTTCTAAGTTATACCCTTTTTCCCCGACTCTTGGTGGCTGGACGGTAGAGAGCTAGAGACTCTGTTCAATTTATGTTTCTACTCCTGGCATCACCACTTCGGTAGTCCTGGACACGCCTATGGTAATAGTTATAATAGAATCTCTAATTTTAAACAAAAAATTTAGTTGTAGTCATGGTTAATGTCATCAGGAAGGGAGCCAACAAAAACACTGCAGTGGCCTTTAATTCATTTTTTATTTGAGCAAAATAACCCCGATGATTTCATTAAATATAAATTCAACAATCCTTACAACTCAGCTCAGCGATACATTAGAGAAGGCAAAATCCAGTATATATAGACGGAAAGGGAACTTATGGTGGTACAGGCTTTCAGAGAGGCAGTGACTGATGCATTGCTACCATGAATAGCTGTGGAGTGCCTGCTTCAGCAATAATGGAATCACAGACGACCCTGACATTAATTGGGGAAAAGACTCGATAGAGGATGAATTCACAACCATCAGGGATGTCCCCAGGCAACAGCTAATTTCCCTGACACAAATTCCCATTAAAAGAATAGGAGGTGAAGCAATAGGCATAGGCTTAAAGGAACAGGAATGGAAATTATGGAGATGTCAGCAAACAGCAGGGATCGCTACATGAAGCACGATATCCATAATAGCAGCTTAAGCACATCTGATCCTGGACCAATGCTAGGAAGACTGTGGTATCCATTACTAACTTATTTATATACACCAGTTCTCAACCCTCCTGTAATGCAAATTGAAGAAGATTAAAATATGGAAACATCATTTCCTGGTTATTTAGGGGGGCATTTCCAGGAAATTGAAAAATTCATGAGTTAAATCTTCCAGAATTAGAATACATTGAAAGAGAGTTAACATGTTACTTATTCATTGTAGTAATGCCATCCACACTTACTTCTGCAAAGTGTCTCTGGATTAGTGCAGCTCTTTCTGCAGCTCCACGTCCATTATGACCCCTATACTCATGAACAGGAACAACAACCATAGGCATCACGTGCTCCTGTTCAGGGACAGGGGCATGATGGCGAACAGCTACATTATGTAGAACTGCACAAGCCAAAATCACTTTCAGGGAGGTTGATAATTTTGTCCTGAGCTTCGTTGAGAGGCATGGAAATCTCCGCTTCCAAATCCCAAATGTCCTCTCAACGATGCTCCTGGTCCTGATGTGCGAGGTGTTGTATCTAAACATAAAAAGAATTACAAAATTAAACTTTAATCAAGTGATTTGGATCAAATATTACAAACTTGTAACTTTAAATCAATAAGTATAATGTTTAATCAATATGAGGAAGAATGGCTTCCCATTGGGCATGCATTAAATAAAAGACAGGATTGAACAGGTCATTAAGCATTATTCACTTCAAAAAGTATCTAGTTGTTATCAAGGATCCTCAACAAAACAAAGAGTGGTAAAGGTAATTCAAAGTGTTTACATTTCAAATTTCTTCATATGCAACAGGTCAGTTAGGTAATAAATTATTGAATTATGAATGCACTTCATAATCTCATAGGAGATCAACTTGGAATGTACTTCAAATATTCCCTAGGTCTATTGGTGAACAGCCATAACATTCAACAGCTATCACAAGTCTTCAATACATCACTGGTACTTGAAAATAACCCTTTACAACACCATGTAAAAATATTAACAAATGGTTTACTATTCATGAAAGTGCAAATGTACATTCTACTTCTTCCCAACACTGATAACAAATTAATGAAAAACAAAATATGGCCAAGAATATCTTATTTTAGCAATGACTATGAGTGGGTCATCAAGCAAAAGTAGAACATCAAGTATCAGGTTAAAAAGTGCATACAGAATTTTAAGCCCCCCTTCAAAAAAAATATAAATAATATCCTTGTAATTCTACATGGCCAACAAGAAAAAATTCTTAAAGAAATTTTTTAAAACCAATTACTTATTTTCAAATGGATATAAAATGCATTTAAAATGTTCCTGTAAGAGTATGTGCTTGGTAAAACCTGAATGGGTCAGGCAGTGGTACATTTACCATGGTATCATAGAGACAATAAGTAAAAGTGACTAAAACAGTATGTATATCTTTTTGAATTGGCTATGCCCAACTATAGTATATGATATAGTATTCTAGTGCAGCAGATATTATCTCAGTTTCATGTGTACTTATGTCTCATTTTGCCTTTGATGCATTGTTATTGCATGTATGTGGTAAAAAAACATTCTGCCATGGCATAAAAGGTTATCATTACCATCATAAATAAGGACTACAAATCAATAGTCTCAGAAGATCCTCAGCAACAATGATAAACATATATAATAGGAACATTACTCCCAAGGTGCAGAGAAACAAACAAATCATAGTTTAAAGGAATATTTACCGCCTTTCAGGACCAGTTGTAGGACGAAGAACTGGTGTGAATAAATAGGGAAGCAATGGATAACCACTATCCCCAAGAAGGATTCCTCGCATCTGCCCAGTCTCAAATCTGTGCTTAAGCCTGCTGTTATGTAATATACGTGCATCATGCACGGATCCCGGCCATCTACAAACAATGTCCATAATTTCCATGGATGGTCCCACCACAACCTACAAAGAAGAAGCTATGAGATTAGAAAAGCAAGAAGCCTATACATTGCAAAAGGTAAATAAATGTACACAACAGTAATTGCTACAGCTGGAAAATTAATTTCCATACAATACTATTATTTTTCTACAAGCATTGCCTCACCTGAACGTTCATTGAGAACCATCCTTTCCTGTTCCTATAAACCTCTGCCAGTTCACCTCCAGGGCTTTTAATGGGAATGTGGGTACAATCGATACATCCCACAACGCCAGGAAAATTAGCTGTTGCATAAAAACTATTCCTGATGGCTGCATATTCTTCCTCTGTCGATGGTCTCTTCACCCACAGCGGCAGCTTAGCAGCTAGTTCTACGCTGACACACTAAAGTGGAATTAAAATTACACATTTTGTTAGGAAACTACTCATAGAATAAACACTAGCACTTTTTAAGATAATCGTATTAAAGGGTATCAACAAATATCTTCTCTCAATTAAATTTCAAGTGTCATCCATCAACTTTTTAAACAAAAGGTACATGTGAACGAAATAAACTAACATAAACAACGATCAACAACGACTATTTTCATTATAGTAACATACCTACTTCTTTTTAAGTGAAAATCTCAGCATACAAAAGGTCGTAATGAAAACATAAACAACAAAAATCATTCAACATGACATTCACAACCGGTTTTCCCATGCAATACTTTACCAATATAATTTTTTTAAAGGTTTCAGAAATAAGTAATTAAGGCAGTTTCCTCAGACGATGTGAGGATGACCGTGAAAAGAAAACGCACATCAACTTAGCTCAACAAAGGTCATCCCAATTTTTTTCTAACATTAGCATTCTGAATACCCTTACCAAGGACAAAAGAATTCTATTATCCATCACTATTCGACGAAGGAGCACAATTGGAATTGATGTTTATTTTGTAAAGTTTGTTCCACAATTCCTACTGTGTATCAAAGGGCCATTGATGATAACAAACAACTTACCTTCACGATCTGCGAAACTGTCGGTTGAGCGACTTGACGCAGGTCAGCGCAGACCAACTGTAATCGACAAAAATATTTTTTAGTCGTGGTAAACTAACGAAAATGAAGGCTTGCGAATAACTTACATGCATCATAACATCGTTCGTTAACAACAAAAATTAATGACGAGTGAATAAGAGACATTTGGAATGCATTTCCAATGTAAACAAAATTTCGAAGAGCATAGAATACTGCTAAAAGCCGAATAAATCAACCAATTGTAACTATTATATCAATCTAATAAAGACGTTTAATACAACATTATAAAAAAGAAACATTATTTCACTCACCTGAAAGCTGCCGGTGGCAAAAAATCGCAGGGCCGTCAACAATTTAATTATTGGTGGAACAGGCAGTCCACGGTTGTTGGCATTTGGCATTAAAATCATGGGTATCAGTACATCAATCACTGTCCTCTTCGAAAACCTGTACCTGGTCATAAATTCCCCTTCCGAATAATAATCTACTGGATTTTGCCTATCTCTTATGTATCGCCGAGGCATGTAGTCGTAAGGATTGTCGAAAATAAATTCCATGAAATCATCTAGGTGGTCGTCGTGCTCTACCTCGTCCGCCATGTTGAAGGAAGCCTTTTCGTCATAGAAGCATAGCCCAGGGTCTCCTTCTATGCGAAGGCCACCTACGCCTCCTATAGGAGACGATAGTAGCCTTCTCACGTCTCTCAATATGAAATCCCTCCTTCAGGAGGGTTAGAAGGCGAAGGTCGCCTAAAAGGAGCGACTGACAATACGACCCTAGGTTCCTTAATTCTCGGACCTTAGCTTACTTATTACCAGACTCCCTAACCCGGACCTTAGTTTGCTTATCACTATACTCCTTAACCCGGGTTTAATCGAAATATACCTATACATGTGGCTGTAAACATCTCAACTGATAAAGAGACTTTGCCGGTTTGGTAATCAGGGGTATTGTTATATTTAAGTTTCTTACCGATCGTTTTTAGGTTTTAAACGGAGATCTATTTCACAGTCGAGCGAAACCTTTGAAACGTGCTATCACGTAATTTTCTGCCTATGAATTTTCCATTGCTTCCTCCCGGATTTTAGAAATCCTATCCGTTAGCAACCGATTATATTTTTCGAATCGGATCCGAAATGCTAAAAGTTTGGCCTGTTATTTTGCTCTATGCCAAGCAATACGCCTATATACATATAAAATATTAATTTAACGTCTGCTCTTTGAAGTAATGAGAGAAAGGTGAAAGAGAGAGGTAAAAGACAAAACAAAGTATTCCATTGAGAAGCAAGTGACGATCATTACGTAGCCTAGAACTTACAAAAAATATGTTCAATGCCTATAAAGTGGTATGTAATTGGGGGATTAGAATTTTAGATCTTGAGGAGATTTCATCTTTGATTGATAGATGCTGCTAACTCTCTGAAATTAACTTCATAACCTTCAACTGACGTCTTTCATTGCCCATTATTAGGTTAATTTGATGAAGTGCAAGAGATATTGTGAGGATTGCTGGAATTAGAAGCGTCAGAAGAGAATTTACTGTCCCAGATACATACAAAAGGAATGGTTTAGATTATAAATTTTAAATATAAAAAACTGTAAAAGGTTAAATTTTTCAGTAATGAAACTGTAGTTACCTCTCCAATCTACTACCTCATCGATGAGCATTGGTAAATTTGGCTATTTGGTCTTTGTTTACGGTGCATGTTTATGCTAGGAATTTGATGCATCCACGAAATTTCCATTCTTTTGCTAAACTAGGCTTCCATCGAATGAAAGTATCTCTTCATGACTTCTCTTGCTCCCGCCGTTCTCCAACGCCATGTTCTCAATCTCAGCTTCGAAGGAGTAAGATCTTCTTTCAACGGCTCTGGTGGTAAAAACTGAACTTTCAAGTGTCCATGTACCTGTGTCCAAGATCTCACGAGTGCACGCTTGGATTACAAATTTGTTTAATGACTCTTCGGGAATTTCAGGCGCCGGATTCAAGCTCAGTGATCAAAATTTGAATGTTATTGATACTAGAAGAATATAAAGTCTGAGAATATTTTTGTCAAACAATTCGACTTCATGCATCCAACGGTGGTTTTTCTTCCTGGTCGGTAGTTTCAAGGCTTTCGCCACGGCCTTCATTGGAGCATTCTTCTCAATCCGGACGTTTGAATTGCTTTGGGTAAAAATTTCGCTGGGTTACGTTTTTATGTAAGTTACCTTCAATTATGCGTCAACAATGAGGATTGAAGGCTATATTCTCGAAAAGAAATGCTCGGACAACTGGGCGAATCTAGAGGTCAAATTCAACTCGAGGCAAGTACGTATACATTAATTAATTTACAAGGAGGAATACTGTTTCATTTCAGATGCCATGAGGAGTGATAACAGAATGAGGATCACTATTGCACTTTGCTGCGTGAGAATAGTAACTTGCTTTAACTAAATCTTTAGTTTTGGTAGTCAGGAATAATATATAGAGGACAAATTTTATGTTTTCAGGCGTAACAATGGATGGTAGTCACTACGTGGAAGTGACTGATATCCATTGTAATGAAACAACTTCGTAACTATCCATAATTTATTAATACCCGCGGCCAGTGTCACCTTGATAAGGCCAGAAGATGGAGGTGAAACCGGTCGCGGATTTGATAAAAGTGTGGAAAATTACAAAGTTGTGTTTACAATGGACTGAGTGGGTACCCTCAGAGAGGTTTTCAGTTCTGAGTTTTTGAGACTTTTGTGAGATGAAAAAAATACGCCTACCAGGCGTACGTACGTACATGTAATATGCCTGTGGCGTTAATTCAGGTCGTAGACTCGGTAAAAAAATTATCGTAATTAGTGTAGCCATATTATCGTGATCGACTGAGAAGTATCCCAACACATTTTCAGATTTGCAATATGTCTAAAAGCGATTCGTTTTCTTTACTCGCATCACCAATGCGCAGTTGGAGCGCATTTTTTATGATTTTCTTTTTCATATCGGAATAATACCTTCGAGAGCCCACATTCGAAGGTTTCTTTGTTTTCTCTTTCATCCTTGACGATGATGTTTGCGGATTATATACAAGACAACATCTATTTCGGCCAAGCCGCTGTCTACGTACTTCGGGTCAAACCAGCATTGCCTCTATTGCTAGGATCTATTTTTTAAAACTCATAACGTGCCCACAAGGCAGAAGAGAGGGCTCGTTCTCTTGTTGAATGGTGGTTGGCAGCAAAAATAGCTATTACTCTCTCGGATTAAGCACTCGCGGGTAATAAGCAGTGGAACCTCAAGGGTGTAGTGGCTGTTTATTTGGGTTGTATGGAGAAACAAAATGTTTTGGAATGCAACGAATGCGCGATGAAATGGCAAGTCAATTGGGCCAGCTGTTATGCCTTTTTGAAACTTCGCTTGAGACAGGGCCACATCTCTTCTTTAAATTGTTGGATGATTGTTGCGGTATATTCGCGAAATGGACAACAGGCGTGAGAGTATAACCGCCCTTAACATTCCTATTTACAGTGCTAAGAAAAGGTTACGTTTTAAATTTTGCTGCCGCACTAGATGAATTCTTTTCTTCTGGAAATATCATCAACAATAGACGTAATGGAAAATTACCAGTCTTACATCCCCGAAGTATAGGTATAGTTCTTGAATCATTCCATTCCCTAGGAAGAATTCCAATGGATGACACATTGCTTAGGCTTTTTCTATCCAAATGACGATACATATTTTGAATTACCTTGTGACAGTGAATGGTAGAGAACTTAAATACGATGAAGTAAGGCGCATAGGTCTCTTTTATTAAAAAAATAACTGGAATCAAATGCCCCGAGTAAGGACACTAATTGTAAAAGAAACTAGCTTATGGAAACGTCAATGATATTTCTTTCCTCCTCACCGTAACAGGAATATGTACTTTTGTAAATTACAATGTAAGCGGAAACGAAGCAAAAGCTGTAGAATCGAACTGTTATTTTGTCATCACCTGACTTATATTTGAGCTCCTCAACGACAAATTTTGGAATGTAAGGTCGTGATATTGATAATAATGGGAATTTTTAATCGTGATAATATCTGCAAAGTGATAACACACGTCTTATGAAATTGATGCATGAATTTGAAAATATTGACGATATTGGCATGCAGAATACATTTTGTGGCCAATCAATCCTAATAATGATAACGTATGGCATGATGAACAACACAAAAGATGAAGATTGTAGTCGAGAAATCCCGCTTTGTCTCTTGGCAGATGATAAAAAAGTACGATAAGTTGCCCGCTTATTGATTGTCCCGAAGATTTGATTGTTCATTGCCTTTGCTGTGGATTTGGCTTTCAGATAAAATGTTATGAATGGAAGTCAAATACAGATCGCTGAAGTAAAGCGGAAGAATACAAATTTAACGGATATAATATTAATGATAGTGTTGCTGTAGATATTTAAAATTGCCTAATAATGATCAAAATGTTCTTCGGGTGTGCCGCGTGATGATAAAAGATGATTGCCCTCTTGAAGAGGTGACCAGTAGAGGTCACGAAACGTCAGGCTAAACCTGATCATCACGCGGCACACCCGAAGAACATTGATCACCATGAGCCGCGAAAGCTTCAATGAACAATTGCCTAATAATATTCATTCACTTTAAATACGCACAAAACTTCTCTGCGTGTTACATATGTGCAAGGTGTAACTCACTAGGTGGTCAAATAGAACTAAGGAATACGGCCTTTTGGTTGATTAATCCTTTTATGTCTTATTAGTGATGGCACCGTGCATCTTTCGATATAAAAATGTATTTCGTTGATATTCATCAATGTTCATATGTGTTAATGGTTAATAATAATAATAAGTGTTTATTCTCGCAGACCAATATAGGCCTCATAGATATAATTGAAAAGAAAAATTTTGTTAGTTCCACATAAATAGATTTTATTGACGACTTAGGTTTCGTCGCTGAGCGACATCATCAGTAACCTGATTTATGTGAAACTAACAAAGTTTTTTATTTTCAATTATGAAGGAGTTCCATAAAGTTACACCTGAAACCATTAGCCTCATAGACATTTTGTTAACATATACATATATTTTTGAACAAACATTGAAACAAATAATATCATTACTAAGCAAAGTGAAAACAAAAAATAAATTGAAATGTAGTCCGTTAAGGTAGTTTTTTATTTTCAATTATGAAGGAGTTCCATAAAGTTACACCTGAAACCATTAACCTCATAGACATTTTGTTAACATATACATATATTTTTGAACAAACATTGAAACAAATAATATCATTACTAAGCAAAGTGAAAACAAAAAATAAATTGAAATGTAGTCCGTTAAGGTAGTTTGAGTGAGATAGTTTGCTAGTTATAATGGAGACATATTCGAATTTTTATTTTTATTTCAGCGTCTGCAAGAAGTATGAAGTAAATATTGTTATATTAATGGCGCTAAAATATTGCTATATATCATAAAAATTCTCAGTAGTTATATAAATACCTATGTCTAACCTACGTAAGTCTCTAACATGACTCATTCTTTCACGCCGTACGGTGAAAACCCCTTCACAACAGACGGTTTATTTGCGATTCTGTAAAAATTACTACGGTGACTAGTTGATTATTTTTATAAGTAGCTGAGAAAACATTCTAACTACACGCCGTAGGTTTTTTGACGAAATATACTTATTAGAAATTACTATTTTTTTCAATATTCCCCCTCTGAAGCGAACAGCCGCAATCAATCCCATGTAAAACAGCTCATCTTTTTAGGCAAAATGTTGGAAATGTATTTAGGCAAGGCGTTTATATTTTGATATAAGTTTGGAATTTTTACTTTAAAATTAGGTCAAATTCATCAAATTCTAGGTGAAGTGCGATATCTCGCTCTAACTACCTTAAATGATAGCTAAAAGGGTGGTTATTCGGTAAGTTTTGGAGTTAAAGGATTTTGGGGTGCACACTGCACATTAAGAGTCCCGCTTATCCGAACTATTTGGGACCGGACACTGTTATGATTGCGAAATTTTCGGATTATCCAAAATATTTCAATATTACACTAAAAATCCATTCAAATCAATTTATTTCATGCAGTGATACATTATTGTATACATTTATGTACTTTGTACAGTATTGTGTAACACAGTCGTCAACAATTACAGTAAATTAACACCTGTATTGTACAATGTCTATAGTAAAATATCGTTATGATTATACCATACGTACAGTTCACTATTCCGAAAATTCTGTTCAGATTACCGATCTTTCGGATTATCGGCGTTCGGATTACCGGGACTCTTCTGTATTTTGAATCCATGAAATGCTTATAAATTTGTTCAAAAGTATGTTAAACCGCTGAGTATGTTTACTCTATGGTAAATACTCGAGGTGATGTGTTGTATGATGTATGTATGTTGTACTCGAAATGTATTGAACTTTGTAGGCTCGGGATTCCTTGGTCCATCCAGTGAATGCATTTATTCACATTCATCTTTCCTTTTCTCTGTTGCATCCTATTTATTAAATGTAAATTCTTAGTGAATGAATTAAAAGGGGAGGAAAAAGTTGAGAGGGGGTGGGGTTGGAAAGAACAAGGACTGGGAGTTGAGAGGAGGGTGAGAGGTGGGGGGGGGGGGAGGTTATTAAAGGGTAAAACCCGCATGGTAGTGATCTGGGGAAGTCACAGGTCGTTAAGAGGCACAGGACGTCCACACAAGAGTCCAGTTGATGTCCGCAGTGCTCCTGAGAATGGAAGGGTGAAACCTCGCATGATGGCAGACCTGATGATGGTGTTGTACACCGAAACCGGTCGATTAAAACTATACTCTTGTGGAAAATTGCCAGTCCTTTTCATTCAAGATGTTATTCCATAAAATCAAGCCTGAAACAACAACTTTTATTCGTAAAATTCTTAGGTTTACTAAGCCCTGGGAGACACTCACTCTTTTAACAGTCGAACAAAATATTTTGCGTGAGATTGAATAAGCACAAGAATTTAGCTATGCATTTTTATTCCAAAATGACTACGTAGCTAATCCGACATGCCTTTTGACGCTTATTGAAATTAAGGTAGCTGGAGATATAGTCATCTCACAATTTCTTGCTTCTGAGCTCGGTGATAAATAGTTCCTCTCTGCTTACTTGGTGCGTGCGATATTCCACTCTCATATTAACCTTTAACTGTGAGAATATCAAACGATTTTGGTAAAAAGTCACGCATTCCTAATTTTTGACTGCAACGAATATCGTTAAAATTTCTGTGGTAGGACAGCCAGAAACACTGCCCACATGGACGACTTCGTCAAATATTTCGTAGTCGCTAGCATTTCATATTCAAACAGTTCTATTCATAAATGAGCCATCTTTCCCAGTTGCGGTTTCATAAAAAATGAAAAATTTCTGAAACACGTATTTAATAGGCAATGAAAATAAAAAGGAGGAATGAGGTTTTGAAAAAAATCAATGTAGGTACTTTTTAAAAGTATTAGGCATTAGAAGGTAAAATGCGTGTTATTTATAGAACTTTTATAAAAACAATGGATCGCATTGTTATCAAATAGATATTCTATTTAGCAACAGAAAGGTTTTTGAAAAATTATTGCAACATTTTTCAATGGAATTCTGCGTAAAAAGGAAACATTAGATACTAACAGTGAAAATAATCGGCAGTTTGAGTTAAAAGTTTCACATATTTTTATAAAAATTGCCTGAACTATTATAACCTGAATGCGATTTCCATCTTTCAAGTTGCATTGACAAAAACGGAAAACCCTCATATGAAACAGAAGTCTTTACAAACCCAATTTTCCACGTTTCTCCCGTTCCCTTTTAATATATCAGGTGGATCTCCTGGAAAAAAACACAATTTGGAAACACCTAAAAAGGAGCCCTCTCCGCAGGCAATCTACGCCCTGCAATCGTCGGATATCTTGTTAATCTACATGAACCTGGGTACAGAAAAAAAAGAAAAAGCCTTTCATTTATTCAAATGATTTTTGGTATTTTGAAGGTACTATCTCAGGCTTTCTTGAGGATTTCAACTGTGTCTATTATCAAATCCAGAAAACGTTTAAATTCCAGACGAGATTACAGATAAGTGAAGGAGTGGTGGCGCATCTGGATTCATCGATGATTCTCTCCATCCATTTGATTTCCCTCATTATTATTCAATCAAATTTCCATTAGTGCCAAAAGTAATTCGAATATCCAAGCCAAGAGCACTGTGGCTTAATACAGAAATCAAACAATCAATGGCTAAACGAGACTCAACCTTTAGGCAATTTAAGAAAGCACAGGCTGTCAAAGCCTTCCAAAAAATAAACATCTTATAAATAAAACAAAACAGCTGATTAAAAATGCTAAACTCAGTTTCTTTCACTCAGTCACAGTTACTTAAAAACTCACCGGCGCGGCGGCTCTATAGAATACACTTAAGTCTATTGGTATAGGCCAAACTAAAGATTACATCCTTCCGTCTGACCTATCTCTTGGCACATTGATTGAAAAATTTTCTCAGCCTCCAAATCGCATTAAAAAAGAAAAGAACGAGCTTTAAAATGTACTCAAACAATTCTAGTGTCCTTTTTAGTGAAAAAGGATTCAATTTCTTCCCAGTCACCAGAATTCAAGTACACTGCTCTTTCAAGCAACTAAAATCAAATCATAAGGCTCAGATGACTTCATTAAGAAGCTATTACCTAATCCTCTCATATGGCACCTACATCTTCAATTCATCACTATTTCAGACATGTACTTTTCCAAGTCAATGGAAGTATGCTCTAATCAGACCAACCCCAAGAAAGACTAATTCTCCCGATGATAAATATTTCCGCCCTATTTCCTTTCTCCCGATCCTCTCCAAGGTTCTTGAAAAACTCGTGTGTGAACAGATATCTGACTTTATAAAATACAATAACATACTTGACCAGTTTCAATCTGGTTTCCGCCATGGACACAGTACCACTACTGCCCTAGTTAAAATAACCGATGACCTAAGGAGATCAATAGACAAGAAGGAGGTATCAGTTCTGCTAGATTTCAGTAAAAATTTCGATTCGTTAGACAAAGATATCCTTGCAGCAAAAATGAGTTGCATGGGTTTCTCTCCCTTCGCGATTCACTGGATTACTTCATATCTATCTGGTCGACAACATAAAGTGATCATTGATGTTTCATGTTCTTCGTGGGTCGGAACAACAAGAGGTGCCCCTAAAGGCTCTATTATAGGACCTTTGTTATTTTCTATTTATATTAACTGCCCAATTAACTGCCCATTAGTGCTCAGAAATTGCAAACATCATCTATACGCGGATGATCTCCAAATATATATCTACATTCAAATGTTGATGACTTATGTAATAACCTGAGACTCATAAATAATGACCTAGAACACATCAACAGTTGGAGTAAAACTAGTTTTTTAAGCATAAATCCCCGCAAGTCACATGCAATCATAATTGTATCCGAGAATACTGAAAGCAATAAAAAATAATCAATTACCCCCATTGCGTATAGCTAATGACTCAGCACCTTACTGTGAAGCAGTTAAAAACCTAGGAGTAATTATGGATGAATGTTTGTTCTGGTCCTCTCATGCATAGAAGTTAATAAGCCATTATTCCCTCTCCTCAGACTGAGACACGTCATTCCTGCCTCCCTTAAGAAACAACTAATTTCCACATTAATATTATTCCATTTTGACTACGCTGTTGTAGCTTATCAAGATATATCTCAGTAACTTTCAGTAAAACTTCCAAGGTCATTCAACGCCTGAATTAGGTTCATATTCAATCTGCAAATATCTGATCACACCCCTTGTTTCATAAATAATCTCTCCAGGTTAAAACCTTGTTTCAGACGTCTGTTTCATATGCTATCTCAACTCTATCAAGTCCTTAACACAAAAACGCCGAAGTACCTTACAGACGATTTTCAAAAACTCAGCATAGTGCATGGAAAAAACACGAGGGAATCAAAAACTTGTAATACATCACCACCGGACCTTCATATTCAATAAATCATTTATTGTAACCGATTGCCACGAGTGGAATAATCTTGACATTATCTTACGAAATGTACCATCACTGTCTTATTTAAAAAAAGGAATTAGATAAGATATTTCTCAAGGCATAGCAGGGTGACTAGTATAACACAGACCGTAATATTCCGAATACTCAAAATACTCTCTGTTCCAGGAAATGCACATACAAATTTCTATGTTGGTATTCATTTTATTCATTATCATGAGTCACATTAGCTTCTCTCAGTTTGATATGTTCTCTCTATAGCCTCTCTCTTAATTTATATTGCAGTGTTTGTCATATTCACTGTACTAATGTACTGACGAGGGGTTAGATGGAAGAAGGGACTTTTTAAGAGACAATCTCGCCCCAATAAAGACATTTATCTATCTATATATCTTTCTTTTTCTGCTGCTTACGTCCGAGCGTCACTGGCATATGAGGGACCTCACGTTTACCTGGCGAATGCATTGGTTGAAGTGTTCTAGGGTTTGCCACCAACAGGGTCAATTAGCATCGACGTTTTGACAGCTAAGACTGCCATCATCTTCAGGTTACCTTTGGGAATCACCTGGTAACGCTGCAGTTTTATGAGATTCCACGAGCATCCGGGAATTGTAAGTTCGTTTTACCCGGGAACTTGTTGCCTATTCAGTAGTTGACATATTTTTTATACTTACCCTTGCATTTGAAAGATAATGACCTTTTCTTAACCCTGATTTTTAATTGTAGCCGATACCCTGTCTGATATAATGTAGTTTTGATTAACTTCCTATCCCATCATTGAATCTTACAATTAGCATTTTTACTCCGCCAACCAAATAGAGACATCATCATTCATGGATTTGGTTTTTTGGGTTATCGCTGTTTTTCGAAATTTTACTGCGCTGTGAAAACATACAAGAAGCAGCAAGCTAAGCAGATGAGTCTCGTTCCCTACCCCTCGTGTCCGTGGAGATTATGCTACCTCGTCGTGGTCGATATAAAAGACAGCCAAATAACTGGGCGTGTGAAACTCGTTCGCGCCGCTAGGCAAAGATAAAATCGATCTCATGTTACACTAGACGTCATGGCGCAGAGAGTAATGTGCCTCGGAATGCAGTAAAGGAAGTATCTGGACCCAAAGGACCAGCAAATCGAGCTTTGTTATAAAAATCTGGGCTAATACATGCTTTACCCATCAGTACTGTTTTTCGACAAGTCAATTTTGCACCAAATTTTAAGAAGTAGCGAAACCGAGGCATGTAGAAATTTGAATAATGATTCCTGGTTTGATTTTGTCCATAAATACTGTGTATGCCGATTGTTCATTATCTGATCGATTATCACACTGCCGAATGTAAAATTGCCGATAACAATGGGCGTCTGTATACTTAAATCGGTTCCTACATTCATAGCTGCCAAGACAAGTATATTGTAGAGCGCAAAAACAACACAACTTAGTGATCTTCGTGCAAAAGCCGTTGGTATTATATTTCCTCTACGTCTGGTCCAAAATATCAACGCCTAAACAAGTCAACACCACTGTGCTTACACGCACGCCTTATGTGATTCTGCGACAGGAATGTGCTCAATACGTCCAAAACGGAAGTCAACCATGGACCATTTCATCGGGGATCAATGCTCCCAGAACATACATAAAATGTTTTCCTTATATTTACGTAGTGTAAGTAGTACGTAAAAGCTGATTTTCTGATAATCTCAAGTTTATAATCCATATTTAAATTCGTCTTTTGTGGATATTAATAATTTCCCTTCATAGTATTTATAAAATGTTAAAAATCATATAATTCAAAGTATATTTTCAATATAATTAGTAGTTTTAGGGCTAACGTAACCATATGGAATCGAATTCAAATAATAATAAAGAACAGTAACTTGGCAATTCCACTATAAAGTTAACTAAACACGTGTTTCTATGCGCAACGTCATCTTCAAGATAAGACTCTTGCAGACATTTGAACATGTGTGTATACATTCAGGTTTGGTCCTAAAAGTTGCGAAAAGATCTTAGCCGTCAAGCTCTGTAAATTGAAATAAAACTAATAAAAGATAGTGATTCTTTACGAATTCGCACATATTGTCGATATCTGTCTCGGTCACAGGTTCCGTACAACATTTTGATCTGGAATTTTCAACATCTGGTTGAATATCTTCAAGGCATGAAATCCAAAGTAAAAACTATTAACTTTCGATAACGCTCTTGTTAACCAACCGACCCCCTGTGGTTAGTACAAATCACAAACTCTCTGTTAACATCAAGTTAACGAAAATGCTACGTCATCTTGCGATTAACCAGATGTTATAAAAACGGGTGTTAATGTGGTGCAGAATCGATTATTCAACAATCTTCGCGAAGAGCGCGTTTTATTATCCAGGGTATGAATAATGAACATTTGGAATAGGTTTAGAGTCCAAATACTTCCTTTACTGCATTCTGCTTTACTCTTCACTCTGCACCTGATTAGGTCCAGTTCATTCGCCCGTATTCGAGCATTCGACTGTAGCTGAATTCAATATCCGTTTGACCGCCAAGTTGCTCTAATTTAGTCATTTTGCATCGTTATATGATACGTAATATGGTGACTGAATGGAAAATTCGTCATAAATTAAATGTAAAATCATTTATTATGATCAATTAGCTGATCTCAGAAACAAACATGTAAATGGAACAATTAAAATGGACACGTACCCATTTGTTAAATGTGATAAAAGTTTGTACCGGATGACCATTTGGTTTATAAATAATTTTTCCCAATCTTCAGTGTTATAAATTCACCGGTCGTTCCTTCCAAATCTTCCCCTTTTTCGGTAAATTAAATAATAATAATTTCAAATACGTTGACGACACTCCTAAATATTTCACGCTAGAGCTAGTTTCTCCGTTTCGCGCTTTTTGTGTGGAGGTACTTACGCTCACAGTTGGCCTACAGTTCGGGTGACCGACGTAATTGCAGAGTACCTTTACGTTTATTACGTCAAAATACCGAAGTAGTCATTTGCTTTGCATCGAATCAGGCTCAGTAGTTTTCCAGCAAAAAAATCAATTAACTTTTAGGGTTTGCTAAATGGACGAAATGTGACTATTTTCTTTTCAATGTTCATCCTTTAAAATTCCAGAGAAATGAATAATTTTTCAGAGGCCACTATTTTTAATTACTCTCTACCGCAAGTTTTGGAAGATGTCTCCGTTGTTATCCTTTTAATTCTCTAATGCATTCTCGTTACGTAAAACCGTCATGAGTCGTTCACTGAAACATTTTTAACATCATCCTTCAAAATTGAAGACTTTCTACGTAATGTCATCTCTATTTCTTGAGTTCAAAAGAAGAACGTCATTTACATTTTTATATTATGTGCGTAAAAGAACATATTAACATCGGTATCCATCCTGCTCTTTATGTGCCAAGCCTGATTTTTACAGCCGAATTAAAAAATTTAAAATAAATTATTTCGCGTTTGAATAACTAAAAGAAATACTTTCATATTCTACCACTTGACTTTTCCAATTCAGCAGTTTATCTGCCGAAGTATGCGGGCTAATGGCACTCAAGGCTCTCTTTGGCATATCTATCTTATCTTCAAGGCTCTCTTTGGCATATCTTAGAGCTTTTATTACAGATCCAATAAATACACTTCTGTGCGGACCTCTGTGTTGCGCGGCTCAACTTCACAACTGAACTTGCACGCTTGAACCTTGCATTCCATGGATCACGGGTTTGATTCCCGCTGCTATAATCAATGTTATCTTCGGTGTACGTTATCATTTAAAATGATACTATAATTTTCGCCAACTTTTCCGTTGTCTCTCTCAAAACCAGAATCCTCTGGCCTTCTAATGAATCACGAGAAATGTTTGGCTATCCATGTTAAAAATGTTTTTTGTTTCACGGGGTCCATATTTGTAAACCATACGAAGTTGAAAAAAAAGATCTTGGCTTCCAGGAGGAATACTTCTGCGGTTTAGTAAATCTTTTTTACCTAGTCTATAGAGGCAAAACAATCGCTGAGTTTTGAAAAGCCTAGTGTGCATAGCAACAGCGATTAGAAGCAAAGTAAGGAGGATATTTCACAGATAAGAAAAACATCATCGCTTGTATCACCATGCTACGTTCGAGCATGGGATGTTATAATCTACTTGGAATATCATCGAACTATTCAAGGTTTTAATGATAGTAAATTTGTTATAGGATTGAAAGGGTTCACTCATTTTTTTATTGTAAGCATCTTTATGTTCATATATTTCGTGATACTTTGGGCATATAAAGTCCAGGACTAAGCATTGCTGGCATCGGATGAACTTCATTTATGATAATTGATCTTGTTCTGGACATTCATGTATTATCTTTTTAAGTACCTACATGTAATATTTGGACCTGAAAATTGCGACGAAAACACGCTTTGGGCCTGCCAGAACCGCTAATGGATTGATTAAAAGATGAAAATTATGGGGAACTTAGCCTTTTTCACATAATTTAGTACAAATTATGAATAAAAGTGAATAACTAAGCCTTTTTAAGAAACTTAGGCCCTTCTAAATTTCTCAAGCGTACAATTTATCTTGCATAAAATTGCTGGTCATAGTGACGATGAGAAATTGCGAAGTAGTATAAAATAATGCTTTTTTTCGTTGATATTAGTAAGTTTACAATTATGAAAGGATTTGTCCTTAAAAATTGTGCATATGGATTGAGATTAGTCCAAAATATATCCGATTTATAACTTTTCTGCTACTGTGTATTCCTTCCGTTAGTTCTGGCCTTTGCCCGTTTCAAAATATTCTTTCCTAAAGCTCTGGAAAGCTTTCCTGTCCAGAGCTTTATTCTTTCCTAGTCGATGCCGCCACCTGTACCCTTTACCAAGAACTGCCACCAGCCACAACTGGAAAGGAAAATAATAGGCGGGAAAGTCAATATGAAATCATGAGGAATATTTGCAGTTCTAGAGGTAAGTAAGATTGCTTTACACTGCGAAAATTTAGGGTCATTTGATCCGAAGACTTCTAAGATAAAGATATTAGTATATTTTCTAAATTTTCCAATTGATTTTACAGCAATAGTCATTCGTAATATAGTCTTTAAACGCATTAATATACTTTTAAATGACGTGTTGCCATCTTAGCCAAAGCTTAGATTATGTATATGTGAGAAGAATAGGAAAATAGTGGAATTCTAAGTGAATGTAATTCTTTGGTCCAGTATGGGTATTATCAAATTCAATTTACTTATGCCTACCAAGAGTTCAAAATGGGCATGAGAATTGTATTGTTTTCAGTGTACTTCCAGAACTCTCAAAATTCACCAGTAATTCGCATTATTAGATTTTTTATTTTCATTGCTATTACCACAAGGGTTGTACACTCTTTAACTTCTCCAAATTACCCCCATTTCAATTCTCTCATTCATACATTAAAGTACCATTTTTTTAATGTCTCGTAATAGTAATAAATTTGAATGCTCTTCGGATTATTATTTGGCAAGAGACAAATTTTTCCTCCTGCTATCAGAGAAAATTGTTTTTTCTGAGGTTTTATACATACCGATGTATCTAATCTCGACCGTTGGTACTGAATGTACTCCAGTGCCGGTCGGTCGATTGTTGATGAATATTTAATACTTGAGGTCAATTTCATTCAAAATAATGCTATAATGCGTGTGGAATTAGTAGATTTGGGAATTATAACTGAAATAAATCATTAGAGATTAAACCAATAAATCAAATAAACCAATTGATTTTCAGGGGGTCATCAATCACAGTTTGAAAATTAATTACAAAACCATATTATGCCGACATGGTTAAGCCTATCCTTTCAGCCACGTTTTTCAAACATGACGCGCATTCAATTTAACAAAGCGTGAAATTGTAAAAAAATTGAGGGAAATGGCCTTAAAATAAATAAATAGTTTGATTCAACCGGCGCGCCGCGGCGCCCGAAACTTTATTTACGGTTTGGTGCGGAAATTCCCTTTAGCCTAAACCTATCCACTCGCTGGTAGGCACCCAAGTCCCGCACAAGAGTTTAGTGATGAGACTCTGTGTATCACTCGTGAACGGCTATTGTGGGGCCTTTGCTATGTTCACTATGAATATTTATAAACAAAATTAATGATTCTACGTCATGAGGATGTTTTTGGAAAGTAATTAAAAGAAATTTTGTAATTACGTATCAAAATGAACAGTCATTATATCTCACATGAAAATTCTTAATTACAATTTATAATTCAAATCCTGAATACGCAAGTGAAAACGTAAAAATAGCGTTCTTTCTTTTGGCAGCTATATGGACAGTCAACAGTCGGTAATATTCAAGTTATGTAAAGGTAATGAATTTTAGTATCACCGGAGCCCCTTTGACTTATTTTCTCTCAATGTGTCATATATTTTGATCCGTAATCATAAAACGTCCTATTACGCAAACATAATGACATTTTTACAATCTTGATAACTTTGGTGCGATATCATCTCGTTATCATCTTTGTTATGTCTTCTGATTTCTGCTTAATCATAAAACGTCCTATTACGCAAACATAATGATATTTTTACAATCTTGATAACTTTGGTGCGATATCATCTCGTTATCATCTTTGTTATGCCTTCTGATTTCTGCTTAATGACAGCCATGTTGGAGATTTTTCTCTGCATGGGGCAGAAGACATTACACCTTATTCTTTCGGCTTCGTGCCTTTGCACTACTTAGCTCCTCCCGCAAGAAACACCTTAAAATTCCCTAACATGGTACTAGAATAAAAGAAAAATGTGGAGGGTAATTCGTTTCTGTAATAATCCACCAAAGAAATATTTTGTCCTTTAAAGTAAAAAAAATATTCTTGAAAACTCTCCATCAATTGATCAGAAGCGTACTTTAGTGCTTGTGACAGGACTCCTACTTATTATGTTTAAATAGCTGTAATTGCTAAATACGTAGGTTTTAATTTAAGCTATTTTTTTCATAATTAATTTTCATGAAATATGTATATTTCATTTGGAATTTTGTCACTGGGAAAGCTACATTTGCTATACAGTAGAACATAGATGTCTGACTTTGCCATCCAATAAATAAATACACGGCGCCTCGTAATGCTTAATATTTTCCGTTTTAATCGAATTTGCAGTAATTTGCACGCTAATTTGAAGAGCAACACAAAAAATAAAATAAAATCATTATTTGAAAAACATTGAATAGTTTTTACTTCGCTGTATGAGATTGCTAGCATCATAAAAAAATCCTGAGTCGGCGTGGTCTTTATAATAATAAAAATGATCCTTCGTAGATCGATTCCTTCAACGATTAGCTTATAAACGAGTAATGATCATGCATATATTCAGAAATGAGTGACATATTTGCTGGATATTGATGTTATTACTTCCCTTATCCCGAAATATTATGGATCTCTACTTCACGACTAAAAAACGGCTCGTCTTGACTGTTTCGCTCACTCAACGCCCTGCTTTAAATATTATAGTCATAAACGTAACATTTTTTAGAATGTCTTCCTATGATAATCTAGGTTCCCACTGTTATGACATTACTTTAAAAGTTTCTTTCGAAGCATTATGTTCGAATTGCGCGTAAATGGTTACAATGTCAATTTCAAAATTGCGCCATTACTTTTTAGCAAATTGAGATATCGACTTGATTTGGTTTTTGGATGTTGCTTGAGTAATTTTATCGAATTTCTCTCTGATGAAATTTCTATATTTTTTATGCAGAATATTATGATAAAACAGTGAAAAAATATACTAGAATTCAATGGGTACTTTGTTAATTATTAACTAACCTCGGTCGTTGGGGAGGATTTAGATACATCGAACCTGAATTTTACGGATGAATGAACGACACAATTCACTCTTTACGCTTTAACATTTGCCCACAAAGTTAAATCCGTCACCATTATCGTCATTATTCAATCTTTATAGTGGTTGACTGCAGCCCTCTATTCTACCCTGTCCCCTGCTAACTCATTGGTAGCGCTTTTGTTTCATATCCGTTTTTCCTGGCCTAATTATTTGTCTTCCTTGTAGGACTTTCCCTTTCATTTTCCCATCCATTACGTCCCTGACAAATTCGTTGTGTCTCTAAGTGTGGCCTATCCATCTGGACCTTGTCAACCTGATAGTGTTCCATTTGCTATTCTTCTCTTCTATTTTTCTGTTCACTTCCTCGTTTCTGATCTTATCAGTCCTTTTAAACTCCAGCATCCGCCTACACCACCAAGTTTTGATAGCCTCTAATCTCTTCGGTTCCAGTTTTCTTTTTCTTTCTCTGAGCTGTCCTTTTTAAAAGTTATAATATTTATTCGCCTTTATATTATTCTTTCTTTATATCATTCGCCTTGAGAATGGATTACAAGTCGGACTCCAAAACGTCGGCAGTAAAAAGCTTATCTCGGTGGAAGACTCGAGAAGAATGCCTTAAAATATGAATTTGCGACAATTTTTTTAAATATAATTTCTGCTTTCTAGAGTTGGGTATTGATTAATCAAATCATTTCAAGTTAATATGTTATAACCAAGTAAACGAACACCGGACGGGGAATCCTAGCTGAGCATAAAGTACGCTGACATATCTATGTGACGGAATTGTCATAATATTAACGACATTTATGGCCAGAGCTTTTTATGTAACCATATTTTAAATCAATGACAAACACGAATCTCTGTAACACTTTACGTAACTTTTCAGATTTAGTAGCCACATGAGCAATTTACGAGAATGATGAATACGAGAAAGATGTATAGATGGCGCCAGTCATGTAGTCCATGTCGTTTCATTTGGCACCGGATTAGCTGTATGTGAGATTTCGTGAGCCCCGATTTGCCAAAAATGTTTAAAAAATAAATAGTTAATGGTAATTCCTCTGAATATAAGTCACTGTGAATTTCGTGGGGAATCTGAAAAATACTATTAAGTCTTCTAATGGATATTTTGGTTATCCGTTGTTCCTTTGTAAATACTTAGAAATTATGGAAAGAGCGTATTGTACTCGGAGTAAAAATCTTCCTTCAATCAAGCGGATGTTATGTCATTCTAGAGTTTATTTTATCTTGAAAAAGATTGCTTATCTAATCAATTGCCCTCATGGAAATCCGCAGTACCTCAAACCGGCAGCTTAGATAAATTGCTAAGTTGTACATATATTCATTGATTTGCATGAGTCACACATGATAAGCCAGCTCTGCGGATGGTATAAAATACAAAAGGTAATAGTAAGGTGTTCAAGTTTAACTCATACTTTCTTGTTGCATAACGTGAAGAAGAATTTAATGCAATGATAAGCGGCAATGCACGTTCTCTAAGTGGAGGTATTACCGATCCCGCCGGAAAGTCTATAGAACGACCAGTCATAGATCTCTAAGGTATTGTTTTTTTCTCACGGTCTCTGTCATCCGTAGCGATAGTTTATCACGACTTTCTACTCCATGATAAGAGACATTTCAAATATGTTAAAATTACTTTATTACTTCTATCAGTTTTTTTTAATGCTGAGCTTCATTGATTTACAAGCATCCTAAGCAATCCGCAGAGAGATTTTACGATGGTAATTACATTCTTAGCGGATGCAACGTTTTGCTTTTATCATGCGGTGTCATTAAGAACTTGAGTCCTCTAAGAATGAACGATTGGCCATAAAGTGGTATTAAGGCGTGGGCATTCCCCTCTAAGCTTAAATTTGTAATCATTACAAAACAGTGGCTGTTCTAAGTGTGTTTTCCTGGTTACTCTTACTGTTTTGTTATTGACACATATATCTTTATACCTTTCCAACAAAAAATAATGGAACTTTTCTCATTGATTAAAAACAGCTCCAGCAGTTTTAGGTACAGTGAATCCTCTATTATCGGATGTAATGTGTAAAATGTGAGTCAAGGCCTCCTCGGGTTTAGTAGAAGAAATTTGTTATGCCTGCTTTACGTTCAGAAGTAACGGCTGATGAATACAATAAAATTCCAACATAGTATGGTGCAATACTATGTACCTACGTTACTTATTTCAGCATTATTTAAATTCGCTCTCTTTTAATTAATCGATGTATCGTTTCTTTGCTTCTGTTTTCTAGAATAATTTCAACTATCAAGCACATGAATTGTAATTCAAACATCTATTAACCGATTGAAGAGCACATTGAACTTAGAAAGTCCTCAAGGATGTTGCTGGACTGCACTGAATGAAAACTCGGCTGATGAACATTGGAGGAAGTTAACAAGGTCGTTGTTTAGACCAATGAAAATAATAAAGTATGAGACGACCTTCCGAAAAAATTTACTTCCATTGAGTCTTTTACAGTCAAAATACAATGAGGTTTATATTAGAGATCCTTCTACTGAAAGCGAATTTTTTTTACGATTGCACACACAAATAACCAGACACGCAAAGACCTGTGCTCATATGGGCAGTTGCTACGAGAAAAATAGTTGTAAAAGTTCATCGATTAGCAACGCAAATTTCGTCTCTTACGGTCATGGAGTTTCCGCGGACTCAATGCTTATCTTTAATCCAAAGCAGTGGTGGTGAATGCGAATTCTCCTGGGGAACTAGGGGCTGATCGGAATCCGTAAAAATATTATCTGAAAGGCCAATAAAATAACCATCAATTGCATCACTTATAAATTGTTTATATTTTTTTTAATGCGTTAAAGTTTAGTAAAAACTTTTATTTTTCAAAGTAGAGGGCTAGTAGGCTGCAGTCATTTGAGATACGTTGTGGAGGAGAATGGAGAAAGTGCGGTGGACGGAAAGGAAGAAGAACAAGGAAGATACGGTGGGTGAGGAGAGGACACCTCTGGAAGGAGATGGAAGAGTGGGTGGTTGGAACGGGTGTTAAAGGGGTGAAGGGATTCTGAAGGTCGTAATGGAGAGGAGGATGTTGGGTAAGCGGGGAAGAGGAAGAAAGAGAATGGTCTTTATGGACGGGATGAAGAGAGTTAGGACGTTTGCTGAGATTAGGAAGAAAATCGTGTAAGGGGATAGGAGCCGGCTTCCTAAAAATCTAGAGGATTTTTGCTCTATTCTGTTTAAATTTACATGAGCTTGACGAAAGGATGACGTTGTCGCTGTTTAATTCAAACAAAATATGATAAATGACAGTATTAAAGCGCATGCGTTTGTACATATACTGAAAAAAAGTTGAAGATAATGTGACGAGAATTGAAATATTTGCTTATTCATTCGTATTTGTGATGGCCGGGTTTTTTCAAACTTGGGACCTGAGGAATAGATCACGCTACCTAGGGTAAAAAGGTACTACTGCTTTAAAAAGCAATGCAGATTATAATATGCTTCTAAATTTCTCAGCTTTATACTTTGGCAAAGTTTTATTTCCGTCGATATCCTTGGGACATGTTAAAGTTCTTCTTAATTTGTCAGCATTTGACTTCATTGCATGATACATTAATCATTTTTCGTAATAATTTAAAGTTATACTTTCAAAATGTTATTCAAATAAAATTTTCAGCAAGAAAGGGAATCAAACAGTCAAGTAGTTTGATGAGTATTTTACTGACGCAATATAGTGTTACGCTGACGAACATTTGCTCAGTGGCATGGCACTGTGACATGGATTCTTAGAACGTGCGAAATAGAGATTGTGTTCGTTGAACGTAGCATGGCACTCAGATTCAATATACTACCATATTTCAATGAAACAGTAATTGTACCTTTCTTACGTACAGTTATATTGTAAAACTTTTGCTTTCTTTGGATATGAACCTCATCCCAATCTCATTAAGTGCACTGGAAAAGCTAAATTTCTCCTTGAAAGGATCTACCTTCACCTACTTTTATTTTCCTGACATCCTAGTGCTGTTGTTATTGTTGAGTCATTATATAATTCCTTTATACTCTCCACATTCCTCTACGTCCAAAAAAATTAACAATATCATCGAGAGATGGTTTTTTTTGCCCACTGTCGCGGCGCGTCTTTTCCTCGACGTCTTCGCCTTGAAGTCATCGATGACTTCACATTAGCAAAGCATTTGCCGGCTCCATTTCTCTAGCCTCTTTCTTGCGTTGGCACGTCTCGTCTCCTTAGCGATGCAGCAGAGCACGCCGCCTCTTCTTTGATTGGCCAGTTCGTTGTTCGTTAGAAACAGTTTACGGTACTCTCATGGTGCCTTGGAAGCTGGGAATCGCGACTGTGCATGCAAGTAACACCAAGACCGTTTATTACGTAGCATTAAAATTTTCAAACCGCTCATGGTGCAGCGGAATGTGAAAGCTTGTGGAGGCGAGAACCTGATTCATTGAGTTGATTTGCGACGCTCAGTTGATTTTTTTGGAGCGAATGTGAATTTTATCTGTGACATGATCACGCTGGGAATTGTTTTCTAACCGGATAACTGTAAATGAATGTTTTATTAGTATGTCATTCATGGGATACATCTACTGATATCTTAACTTCTTCTGTAATATAAATGCATATGTCTCACAACATTGATGGACAGCATTCATCAAATAAAAATATATTTTATCTCTAAATTCTTTTGTTAGAAGAATTGCCTTTACCGTATCTTAGAAGATTGCTATTAGAAGAATTTCTTTACCGTATATTAAATGAAATTGATTGGAATATGGAAAGAAAATCTCACCAAGGCGGAATGTAGAAAGATCTTTTGACTGATTCTTGTGTAATATGGTCTCTTTACTACCTTTGGGGAAATAAAACGCGACTTCGGATTTACTGAGGCTACTACGGAGGCTACTGGAAAAATATATTAAAAATTTGTTTTAAATTTTCGAAGAACTGCGGAACTAGTTGCGTTCTTTCAAAGAAATCTTAATTTTGATTTATATCTATGAAATCTAAGGCAGGTCATCAGTGAAAACTATATTTTTAAACGGTACTGACGAAAATTTGGAATGTTTTCTTTGTTTGGACTCATGCAATCACGAGGAGTTATTACACTGACATATATACGTTAAAAACTGAGGTATTTAAGTAAAATGGTCTGACAGAACCTGAGAGTATCCTATGAGGTACCTTGCCTTGGTAACTCGTATTTCGGATTGATCACTGTATGTAAACGTGTACGTGCTTTATCTGACGAAAGGAACTGAAATGAATGCTCATTTTTCGCATGCTGGTAATAGAAAGCTACAAATCTATAAATTCGTATGCCAATTGGTATGGCCGGTATTGAACGACAAGCGACCTTTGAATTGCAAAATTAGAATACTGAGATAATGGTTTGAAAACGACAAGTCCGTTCGTGTAGTTGAACTGCAATCTGTACATGCCATTATAGAAATAGTTCTTCAAATTCCTCATCTTACTTCTCATGCTTTGTGCTCTCTCTCTCTCGTAATGCACCAAAGCTTTGCTGGTTGGGTCCGTTTGCTAACAAATCGCAAATATGCAATGACCACGCGCTCTCCTGTTACGTGCGACAATTACATTGGTTTGGGTTGGTTTGGTTATTTGGAGAGGCGACCTACAAATGTGGTTGTTTTTTCCGCCATTAAGGACAGGTGACCATGTGGGTAGATAGGTAAGGGATGGATCATTTGGGAATGAAGGAAGGGTTCAGGGAAACCCGGCGTCGATGGTAACCTCCTCTCAATGAAAGGCGCTCAGGGGACCACGGTTTAACATGCCAACGGATAGAGTACTTGTGATTGAAATACTAGGGATTCCATTGAAAAATCTCCATATGGATTCGAGACAATGCCATCGAGATGGGAAGCCAGTACTCTAGCAACCACACCAACCCTATCCCTGACTGTCAGTTGTATACGTGAAAAGTATGTATCCTCGTGCAATATTTTTGTTAATATTTAAAATTTAGTGACTGATAATCAAACCCTCGAAAAAAATCGAAAGCACATTGGGTCTGGCGACGACAGTAACTCTTGTGAAGTCATTCGCTGAGGAGGACTCGAATGAAAGAATAGGTTTAAAGTTTCGAGAGCATGAGAAATTCACATTTAAAATTTTGTTCCTTTGGAATTCGGACCTAGTTCCCCCGATTTCTTGATATATTAGCATGTTGTTTTTCTACAGTGTATTTCTCGTATCCGTTGACCCGTAATCCAATTCATTTGGAAATATGTTTATCATTTTATCCTAATATTTTTATTCTCAATTGTATGGGAACTAATTTATCTCTCCTTGATTCTGTAATTACCCTTCATTGTCCATTGGCTCTTTAATTTTGCATGAGATTGGACGACATTCTACCCACATTTATTCAATAATGTTTTCCATCTGAAATGTGAAGAATGGAAAGCCACGATGTTCTTCATCGCGGAATAATACAGTATTTGCCTGGCCATGAGAGTGTAGGCAGGAGGGCAGAGGGTGACTTAATATATTGATGACGTAAAACAGTGATAACTATGCTACCTCTCCATTAAAAAAATTGTCAATTTTGGTCAAAATTTTTCTCTTAATCTTTCCAAACATGGTAAAATCACAACCTGTGGCCACATCTGGTCTGGAAGAATACAGATATTCATGTACAGAGGAGCTGACAAGTATTATGCATCCTATTTTTTTTACTAAATGTAATGTCGTTGTGTTTACTACGGTAGAATTGCCGTACACCTTCTCTGTCTTTGGAAAGTCATTGTCTTCAAACATGAGGTGTAGGTAAATATTGCTATGAAACTTGGGGTTGGGGGTGCGCTTGGCTCCTCCTTGTCGGGCCGGGCGGCGGGTGGGCGGCTTGGCGCTTTCCGAGGTTGTCTGGGTTCCCTGCGGCGGGTTTGGCTCTGCCCCTTCCCGGTCCATCACTTGCTGCGTTCGGTCCTTGTCGGTTGAGGTGACTGGGTATGCTGGGTACTAGTGAGGCGCAAGCCTCCCCTGAAGAGGTGCCAGCCTACACCGGGGGCCATGTCCCACATGGCGCTAAACATGTTCATGATATAAAACTTGTAAAAAGAAGGCCCTCCATTCCAGGGAAGGGGAACAATTCAAAGGAATTTCCAATCATTTTAATTTCAAAGGACAATTCAGGTTGTTCCTGGAAAACTTTAAACCTCAGAAAGTCGGTTTTTGGCCAGCCGATGAATTATAAAAATTGAATCGCGGTCCGAAATCTATCACAAAATAAGAGAATTTTTTAACATAGAGACTATCATATAAAATTTGAGCTAATGAAACCACACTCTAGTTAGAAATAAAGTATTTTTCATTCAATTATTAAATTTTTCACATACAAGATTTCTCACTTCCGTTGGACCAAAAAACATTATTTAGAATATTAAAAAAGTACTTTTGTTACTACATATTTATGTATACATGTTATACCATGCCACACCTACAATCTTTGCCTATATAATTTATATTTTCGAAAAGATGGGAGGTGCAAAATATCATATATTTCCTCAAGGTTTAATTTATTATCCTCGGGACATCATAGTTGAATTTTTACAGCCCTCATGAAGTAACTGGTTAGTTCATATTGAAGTAGCCAACTAGGTATTCAAACCGAAAATTATTCCTACCAGAGCAGAATACAAATGAATCTTCGGCATACAGCATGAATGTTTTTCAGGGAGAAAGAATTATTCGAATTTTATCTCTTTGAGAACCTTAAACGTCTCATCGATTCCATTTAACATTATTTACGATATATGCTAGTATTTTATTGATATATTTAATCAAAATATTGGTGAAGGAATAGTTTAAACTGTCTTAGAAGAATTTATGCTGCTTTGGCTATTTTGTAACCCAGTTTGCCTATTTTATGCAAATTTTGTGTGGTAAACTTAAAACCGACTTTCTTAAAATATATGTTTGTTGGCCTTTCCTACCGTTCTTTTCGAGTTCAATGGTGGTCGGAGCTATTGCATTATATCGTACTTCGTCAGTGATCGCTTCACTTGAACATCGATATTCAAGTGAAAATGTATCTTCTTTTATTAATTTACTTTCCGGTAATGCCTCCCCCCGTGCGTTATCTGCCGGCATCTTGTGTTTTATGCATGCCGGACGAAACTTACCTCGTTGTGCATGCTTACGATATCGCTGCTGTGATCTTCGCCCAAAACACGGATGACTCCCAGAGACGACTGAACCCAGTCATGATGCGAGCAATGTCCCGGCTGGAGGCCAGGGGGCTGTGTTTAGCAACATAGAATACCGAGAATGTCCTGCTAACCAGGTGAAGGATAAACACATTATTAGAGATACGCGTAGGAGCGGAAACAATCCATACCAAGAATGCGATTAGATATTTAGGAGTTCATCTAGACTCAAAAATGTCGTACTGGGTGCAAATTAAGTATGCAGCAGAGAAAGCCATGAAAACGGTAGCAAAACTAAGTAGACTTATGGTCAACATGGGAGGACTCACACATAGTAAACGGAAGGTCTTGATGACGGTTGCGCATGCTTACGAAGTATGCGCGTACTTACGAAGAAGTACGGAAAACAGATTGCAGCAGTGCTGCGAAGGGGAGCCCTTAGAGCGGCATGATCCTATAGAACCGAGTCAGAACCCGTGGTATTGAGGCTCGGAGTCAAGATAGTACCCGACACACACTTTTTTCGAGTGAGACAAAATGACAAAGGATAGAAGGAGATTAGAGACAGAGGCTGGTATAATAACGCTCGACAATACCATAAGGAAAATCCTTACCAAAAAGAGGCACTGGGACCTAGTTGCGGCATTCGTGGAGGAGGTACCAACTGCGCTAAGAAATGGGAGACAAAGAGAGCCGATAGCGCCTCCACCGCCAAAGAGAGCCGATAGCGCGACCTGAGGCCAATGAAAAGATAGCGAGAGAAATGGAAGGAGCCTATTAATGCGAAATAAAGGCTCCACCTTGATGAATGCGAGAGCGGTTCCAAGGTGGGAAACAGCCTGACGAGGGTTTTTTTAGTGGGTTTAGAGCAGGGGCGGATTAAGGTCGTTATTTTGGGGGGGGGGGGGGTCACTACTTCCCGTGGCGCCTGGGGGATATGTAATACATCTCAACTAAATAGAGGTCCGGGTGGACTTCCCTCGGAAATTTAAAATAAATGAAGCGCTTGGAACGTAGTTTTGGTGTGGCTATATTATATATAAGAGATGTGATAAATTATTGAATAAATCTATCTAATCACATTTGAAAAACGTAAAAAAACGATGTCAAGAATGCCATTCTTGTGAAGAAGTGAAGTGTCTTCCGGGTTTTACACCGTGTTGGTCCATGTTTCCTCGGACGACAGTTTCGGCGGCCTTTCAGTCGGCTTCTTCAGGTCGGTGGAGTGAAGGTGCAGCCATTTGTCGTATTATATATCTCACCCGTTCGAGTCAGGTCTAACGCTTGAGATATATAAGACGACAAATAGCTGCACCTTCATTTCACCGACCAGAAGAAGCCGACTACAACGTCTACGAAACTGTCGTCCGAGGAAACAGACCAACGCGGTGCAAAACGCGGAAGACCTGCATCTTCCCATCCATCAACCCGCGGCAACCTACACAAGGATTTCGAACTCCTTGAAAGAAATCTTCTTTAATGTTGTACAAAATGAAAATTGGTTGGAATAAAATAAAAAGATAAATACATATTCAGAAAATACTCTTTTCCTTTAATATTTTTATAATTTTTTATAATACCTAGCAACGAAAACGCAGTAATGCTCGGAAGTTGCCGTCATTCGTCAAGGGCTCTTCCAATGATAATGCACCGTCGCGTCGTCCCTATGACCTCTGAATGGTATGTTCTGACGGCCAAGAAAAATCACATTTTTAAGTATCAGCTTCAGATTTTCTCTATTTTCCTTGATTTTTTCCCTTATGTAGCCGTCCAGTTGGCTTGTGTTTTGATTTTCAGGTTTTTTGTATTTTCCAGAAAATTCAGGGCAAACTGGGTACTGCACCTTTGTGATAGACTGTGTGGTGGTTTTCCAGATCATCTAGTTTCCCTAGCAGTTTTGAAAACTTTAACGGCTCTGTAACGAGGGATTTTAACTGCAAATTTGTACCGCAAGCTGCCGTTGATTGGGAAAAAAGGGCAATACCTACAAAAAAAGTCCATTCATTGAGGGAGAAACCACAAGCCAAGGGAACTTTTCAAGATGTTCTATCCTCACGTAACGACGCTCTTCCGCGGTTCCCTTCCTATGAGTTGAAAAGGAATACTTGTAGTCGCTTGTGGGTGTCCAAGGGCCTTCCAAAAGTTCTGCTTTTTTCCTATCATCAGGTATTTCCTTTCCTGGTAAAATGAAGAGAACTACGTCACAGTTGAAATTTTCAGCCAAAGGAAGTGAAGAAATTGAAGCTTCAGTCGATTTTTCGTGGCTAAGTGGATAGGATTGTAAAAGGACCATGGACTCAGCTTGAGTCTCATTGTTAGTTATGCAGCATGAAGGCATGGTGTTAACAAATTATGCATTTACTCCTGCTGCTTCTGGCGTCTTTTGTTTTTGGACGCGAGAGAAAAAGCTTCGAAGGTCCGCAGAGGCACTATTAATTTTCCGCTTAGTACCAGGCCTACTAGAAGAAGACGCCTGTAAACATAAGTAAACCTTAGTTATTCCTTCTGCGACGAGTTGCAAAAAACATTATAAGCATTCCTTTTTCTCACCCTGTAGCGTAGTACTTGAAAATTATTTTGCTTAGAGAGTCCTCAATTTTACCGCTATCGAAAGGAGAGGGGACAAAACTACGGTGGGTGGACCTCTGACAGCATTTCTATGATAACACAATGAAAATGAAAGTCCAGTAAATAGGTGGGTGTTCAATTCCTTGATCAAAAAGCAGATAAATAGCAATGGAGGCTAATGTGGGCCCGAGCTTGAAGCCGGCCGTCCGACCCTAATGGCGAGCGCGAGAAAGCGCAAATAAGTTATGTTTTTGTAATTAACCGACTGAACTTACCATCTCTGGCAGAAAGGTTGATCTGCACGTCAGGTATATCACAAAATAAAGGAAAAAGGACGCAGGGTCATAAACATGTGAAGAACTCTTGAACTTGTCACTCACTACAACTGAAACAATACACTCGCGAGAGCCGGGCAACTGACATGTCGCGACGAGCACGAGAGCGGAGGGTGTCGCATATTAGGCAATGTTGAAGGAGGAAGTGGAGACTGTATTCCCCTCTCACAGACGCACTACGGCTCAACTGCCCAAACTCGCGGCACTGTTCTCTGCATACATATTAAATAGTTGTATATAGGTATGCATACATAGTATAATACCTTATAACTATTCCGTTACGGCACCAAAACTTTCACAACACTGTTCATCATAAGGCCTACTAAAGTACAATTGCGAGCATCTAGGATACTGAGTCTGTTTAGACAACTGGCTTTAAGATATTTTCCAATTATCTTTAAACATTGTGTTATGAGATGGGGAAATAAAAACTTGCATCGGAGAACCACCATAATGATTACCATCTTTTCTATTTTCCCGGGAATTACGGATGGGGGGCGGCCGCCCCCCCCCCCTTAATCCGCCCGTGGTTTAGAGTCCCACACACCGGAGAGCACGCGGCTCTCCGACGGTGCATAATTAATTTTCCCCATCGCAAAAAAAACCTCCCGTGCGTTATGCGTGAATACAATGTGCTAAGTAAATCATATTTCCGTCTATTGACCAGTAGTTTCCCGGAAAATGTGGGGAGCCGGGTATATACTTCCTCCTAGATTGCATCATGATGGTGGTATGCCGCATTAGAAACCACAGTCCCTGTTTTAATTTTCCCGCATAAAACATGTGAGAAAATAAATATTTTGCTGAATATTTGATTCCCATTTATTCCCACGTAGTTCAGAAAAGTATTCATCAATACTCAGGAGACATTCTACGAGTAATCTCATGCTGATTTGATGGTTTATAACTAGCTTAATAATGTAGCAATTATTATAGTAATGGCGCTGAATAGCATCGGCTACTGAAGCCGTGACATTTCTTTAAAAACATCACACTCTGCCCGTATCCTGTTTTGGAACTTAATAATGCTACAGGATTTTTATTTGCTCCTTACCGTACTAATTTAACCGCCTCTAATGCACCCATTATACTCTCGTCCCATTTCTATGCTCAGGAGATTACCATTTATTCTAACATAACACTAGCTATTTTAAAATTTTGCCACTGTAATTACTGACAAAATGCTTCTATTTACTCTTCCTACTAGCTTTAAATGGCACAATTCTTTAAATTAAGCCTCAACATCTAATCATTGCTTGAGTGTAAAGGGTGAAGTCAAGGAACAAACTTTTTCAACCGCAATAGCTTTGTTTGTATTGCAGGGAGTGTAGTTGTGCTTGAGTGTGTTGTTTTATCGAGCCTAAAAGTGGCTATTAAAATGGCATGGTGTTTAAGAGAATAGAACTTATTTTCTCGAAAAAAACTAAACTTACTATGTTTATCCGACCTGTTGTCGACTACCGGTATGAGGAAATTTCCACTCTATTGTAAAAATGTGTATATGACTAATTGTTAGTAATATTTAGTATGTCACACTCACAAGAAACAGTTCAGAAGAGAATTTCAGCCATCCTTCTCTAAGTTCTGTTTGTAGAGAAATGTCCGAAAGATTACTCTCATCTCTGAATTTTTTTTTTATTTTTTCGGGAAATAATGCGCTACAGTTTAAGTATTTATTGCATTTAATGAAATTCAGTTTTCTATGACCGTGGCCTGATGGGAGGAAGTTTTCTATAGAAAATAGAGCCTTGCTTGCAGTAGCGATTAGTTGCTTGAATCGCATTTGTAGGGATGAAAAGTTAACTTCCGCCTAAACTCTTACTATTAATTTTATACGCAGCCCCTCAGTCGTCATTCGTTCTTACCTACTTGTGATAAGTCAAAGAGTTAGTTACCACCAAAAAGTAAGGAACACGAATAGTTCTGTAATCGGAAAAGAAATGAAATCGGAATCGGGAAAAGTGAGGTGTCAATAGAAATCTTAAACATTGGAACCATTATTTTCTGGAATTAATTATTTTCGTCTCTATAAACAAAGGGAAATAAATTATGCGAATCGGCACCTGCAGGTTGGTCTACTAAGAGAAAGTCGAAAGCCCAATGTGGGCTTATCCTTTCACCTTCAGCTTATATTTCATCGAATATTACTCAAAAGTCCGGCGTCAATGTAGGACCTTTCTGTTGTATGATCCACGTCGTATAATCTAGGAAAATAAGACTTCTCAATTCCAAGAAGATTATAGTCATGAGCACAACTGGAAAAATTTTAAGGTCGTTGAGTGTCAAATTTTCATGCTGTCATTGATCTAATCTCGCATCGAGAATACTTTCCCAAGATGAATGCTAAATGGTTTAAGTCTTCTAGCTTGAATCTGTAAACTCCACGGAATGCAGTTTTTTTCGCACGTCATTATAGCCCGTTGAGAACTTCAATGGGTTGAATATTAAGTAAATTACATAGGTATCTGTTTCTCTCCTTGTTGTCTCATAGTTTGTGCAACAAGCTATTTCGGCACTAAATAAGTTATAACATGTTCCACATATTTATCACACCATCATGGAAATTGCGGTGTCTCGCAGTGAAATTTGTGCTGCAGATGCTGGCGGAGAAATTTTCCAAATAATTGATTCTTTATCAGCGATCTCATTAAACTCAGGAGCATCCCTATAATTCAAAATATGAAGAGTGCTTATTATCAATGAAAAATATGCTAGTGCGGTGTCATAATCGTATTCATAAAATAATGCTAAGCTTTGTACTTGGCATTTGAGATTTTCTATAAATTCGGAATCAAGAGGAAATTAATTCACTCAAAGCGATCCAACGGTTCTTCCAATTGTCTTTCGACTGCGTGGCGACCCAACGAATTTGTTTCCTCGAAGAGAATAAAATGACAAAGCTGTATGTTATAGTGGTACGTTCAATGAAAGAGGTAAACGAACATCAGCTGATCCTGCTCCCACATTCATTCATTTTGATTAAGGGATGCACGCTTGACTATCTTCTATCCGGTCGGTGATTGTTTTCTTTGAATATCTGCCGTTCAGATTTATTTTTAAACTGAATATTTTTAGCATATTTACAGCCAACCTTTCTTCTTACGATGTGAAAAATATTTGCGATCCCCGACGTACAACCGTCGATTAAAAAATCTATCTATGAGCTTTTCGCTTCTGTGTTAGGGGATTGGGGCAAGCATTAGCTGCACTTGGTAGAGCTACTTCGGATTCGTCATCAAAAACACCGCACACTGAATCTTCGCCGTTGACAGTCTCAGTATACGCCCATCAAATGTCACTAATTCCGCCTCTGCTTGAAGCTGGCCATGTCCCAGGCGGTCTGGGTCCACGCAGTCTTTGTCTATCGAATCCCCTTCGGTTTCGTTCCCATTATCAACTGGAAGGCAAATGTATATATCTCCAGTGGACCCAGGGTCAATGTTTTCTAGCGCACCCACAATCTCGGCCACTATGAGATTCCTGCCCCTGATTGATGTGATCATGGTACATACAAGAGAAATAGAAAATACAAAAAATGTTTGTAACGAAACTCCTCGTGAGTGAAGCCCTCGAAATATGTGACTTATAGTATAATATTTACGTATATACGTATCCAGATTCAAATGAATACATACTACTGTCTATAAACAGCGGAATTCCCAAAAAAGTGTGCACGCGAGATTATGGCATGGTATTGGGACTTGTGCCCAGTGAGTTGTTAGCGACTCATGCACGATATACTTCATCATAATAACAATATTTGGAAGAATTTTAGTAAATTATCTATGGGTTTACATGAAATGATTCTTTTCATGACATAATCACGTACTATTGGAAAATAAAAGCACTCTTTAATATAACTCGCCATGTCCCCGTAGACCGAGAGGATCGTTCCGCAACGCCAACTTGAGGTGTCACCAGAGAGAAAGAAGGAGGGAAATTGAGTGCGCGGAGTTTTTCCATAATTGTAACATACACTGCAGAGTGCAGTAAGCAAATTGGCGGCTCCCTACTACCGATTGATACGATGTTAGAATTGTTTTCTAACAAGGGGAGTACACGACGGTCGGGTGGCCAATCGAGCTCAAATTTTCAGATTCGGTACTTCATGATTATTAATTCAATATTCCGAAGCGAGACGACGCACCTCCCGTAAATCCTTGCGAAAAATGCATTTAAAAAACGTTAAAAAAAACATGTCGCACTATGTAAGCTCTGTAGAATGCCATTTTCAATATGGCGTCCGTGGCCCTGTGGATAAGGCATTTGACAGCGAAAGGTCCCGAGTTCGATCCCCACTCACGGAAACTTAAATCCCACTCACGGTAAAAATATTTTGTGTTGAAAAAGTTTTAATGCTGGGTATTGGCGTTCTAATATCCACAACATCAGCCACTCACCGTGATCATGGTAACTTAAAATGGTTCGTAATGGTTCCAATCATAGAGTAAAGAATACAGTACCATACAGGTATGTTCCTGTATGTTTCATACCTTTATGTTCGTTTGTTAATTTTCTGTTGAATCTACGCTCAATAGTAGCCACACGGGTCGACATTCGCATTGAGGCCGCGTAAATAAGCTCCAAAATACCACTTAACGTCAAAATATGATTTTTCATCGATAATATGATGTTGCTTAAAAATAAAGTAGGTACTATGCATGAGGAAATATGATAAAGGAACGCTTGGCCAGTGTACTTGTGAGTGTAAATATTCAGCATGAACTTAACTGTAATGTTAAGATTTTTAACCATTTAAATGAAGAACGATACAAAAACTAGGATACAATCGATTTCATGTCAGCCTTAATATTCAATATTCAAATGTAGAAATGCTTTCCCACGTATTTGCGCTCAGCGCATTGATACCAATTCATTTCTACATAATTGGTCACGCTTACATAGCCCGTAGCTTAGTACATGCTTGGAATATATTACACCCTTGAAAAGGTACTTGGTAGTCAATTATGAAAATTTTGTCGTTTGATAGTATTCTTAAGGTTCTTCAAGCCTGATAGCGGGCGACAAGTGTCTACTCTCCGTCATGCCCCCTAAAGGAATAGAGCACATTTCAATCATGGCCAAAGATGCTTCGGGGTAATTTGCGTTCTAGCATGTCGTAATTTTAGGCGGCATTGGCACCAGCGAGAGGAGGAGAGAGGTTATTAGAAACAGCCAATATCAGCATGACGTAATTCATGAATGACAGAAAGCACGGGAGGCGAATCGTAACGACTCGATGGCTCTCAATTATCGTCGCGTTCATGATGTCACTTATGAGACCAACAAGCGTGTCCACTCTCTTAATGCGCACAGCGGGCACAGACCAGTGCCTAGCAGATGAGTAAACAGATATTACGCTTTTAATTGGCTGGTAAACCAATTTGAAGCGGTAGTTATGAATCATTGAGTGCGCAGTTTAAAAACTTTTCAAGTAAGTCGAAAAACAATACTTGGGCCACATTTCACTTAAGTACATATGTTTATATGGCGATAAACACCAAATATGCAGTAATGTAAATGATGCAAGAATTATACTTTGAAATGTTCGCCTAAATTAAAAAATTGTTATGACTTGGAAGAAATCTGTACATATGCAATTGAAATATTTTGAAATATATGTCATGTGCCATTAGGATAGGTGTTAAAATAGCATTGATTTGTCAAGAAAACAAATCGGTAGCATCAAATATGTTCCCTTTCAGCCATAAATAATTCCAATACGACACGTATGCAAAGTTTCACGCAAATCTGTGCATAAAAAACAATCGCTCCAACACCCTTAAATAGGTATTCACAGTTTGGCACCTGAAAATTGTCCACTCATTTAATGAATCAAACCATGCAACAGATCTCAGTTCTTTTTGACCAAGTAAAAAGCAATTTCTCTACCTTGCGTTCCAAATGAATAATTTTATGAAAACGTAAACATTAGGGGTACGCGACGGTGGAGGTGAATCTACGGTCCATTTTCCTTCATCGACAGCACACAACTACGGTTCACAATGCGATTAAAAATTGTGAGGCTGAATAAAAATATGGGATACTAATCTGACCTAATTTAATGAAACTGTCCCATTGCTCCCATGAGGTGTTGCACATTTTTTATAAATTGGCTGCTATAGGAGTATAAACACGCCCTGAGAAATAAATGCTCTCCGTGCAAACGGCATGCAACATATGCCCGTCGTGAAAAAATATAACAGGTGAAAAATAGCTATTACAGACAGTGAAAGGTTAAAAATAACAAAATAATATCATAAGCTAGAAAAATTAACCTATAACTGCGACAGTATTAGTCAAAAGGTTTAATCGCAAAGGACGATCGATAAAGTAACGCAGAGGAGCTAAAAATACTCACAGCATTCAGCACAGGGATACTCTGTCGTCGAGCATGCCTCAGCGAAAGGGTTAAAAAAACGTTTACCAGTCAGTCAGGAAAATTAATTTATAACGTAAACGACCTCGAGGGCAGAAGCTGCGTTATGAGAAGCGTCCACCCAAACCGGCCCTTTGGTCAAAAAGTATCCTCCTCTGGTTCAAGAGATACTAAAGGACGTGTGTTCCTAATAAACATTTAACTTTACAGCTTGGAAGTCCTGACTACATTTTCAAAACCGGATGAGAAGAATGTGGAGGTTTGATCCTCCAAGGAGAATGGGGCTATCTCACTATTGTGGAAAAGTGTAAGCATGGTGCGAAGCTACTTTTACCAGCCGGCAAACTTGTTGTATCCATTAATATCCGGATACTACGGATGATATGCGTAGTTGAATCACGAGAAAGTATCTTCGTAATACGGGCTACTCTTCCTTGTTTCAAAAGTAATTGCTCCCTGGCGGAAGGACTGTGAACAGTAATTACTTCACCGGAATTATCATTAATCGCGAACCAGCGTTAAATTTGCAAGAGCAGGTAAAAAGAATCAAAACTTTCTACTAAATGAGAGGAATTAGCATGGTTGCTACAGTACTCGTACTTTTACTTCACCAACATGCCATTTCGTCAACAAAGAGAGCAAAAATGAGAAGATACCAGGTTTTCCGGTACCTAACATATACCTAATCTTGGTTTAATGAGCGGTCAGAAATAAAGATAAGAACACCCAGGATAATGGAGTCCATTGATCCACGCGTCGAATGAACTGAATATTTTCGGAAAGATATAAGAACTATTAAAACAACTATCAAAACCGTACCCGATCATTTTGCAATATGCCATTCAAGTGCTAAAATCTCAATTATTATTTTCCAATACGTAATTTTAAAAACCCTTCTTCCGAAATCAGAAAATAAATGAGAAAACAATTAGGTGCTTGCCTCAGTATCGGTAGGGTAACGTTTTCACAAAAGAAAACACACTGAATATGAAATTTTGAGTACAGATGATAAAATAAAGGACAAATATTTTCATACAAGCTGATTACCTTCAAAAGTGACGGGAAAAATACCCAGTCACGCAAATATATTTTTTTCAAAATATAAATATCTGTGCTAAAGCCCGTTTCACTCGATACTTGATCCAGAACAAGTTCGAGGATACTCGCTAGTATATTAGCTTTCCAGTATCGTATGATGTAGAACCAGCATGGTGGACAGCCAGTATAATCGCTATCATAATGGCTGAGCTACTTGATTTCATAATTGATGTGGTACTAGTTTGCTACTAGCTCCTATTAGCCGTCGACCAATCACGTTAGCTTTTACAGTCGCAGTGCGGTCTTCACTTTTTTTAATCAGCGCCTCACTTTATCGCAGGTGTTACGCACTCTTTGGTGGTGAAATCAATGTGCCGTGAATGTCTCGACAATCCTACTGCAGCAACCGAAAGTCGCCTTCTTTCATGGAAATTTTCCATTTTGCTTTAACAGTTCGCAACCGCAGACGACAGTACCGCTTCATCGCAAGCGCAAGTTCAATGGTCGTGTGAAACATTCTATCACGGTTTCTATCATACTGGGTTCCGTCCTCAATATCAAGTACCAGCTAGCATACTAGGTGTTGTGCTGGATCAAGCATCGTGTGGAACGGGCTTAAGTTAAACGTAGCTATGTGGTTGCTACTGCCAGAAATGGTTAATATTGAGATTATGAGTTTGAGTTAAGGCGTGCTTATTTTTTCAATTTATAATTTATCTGGGAAAAAATTGTCTATAGCACCTAACCAATTTTCAGTCACACTTCATGATTTTTTAAAATCATAACGAAACAGGGATCGCATTGTTGTAGCTGAGCCTTATTTCTCTCCCTCACTTGGCACTATTCAAGTTTTAATAATCTTGCAAAAGAATAAATTGACCAACATACATACCTCTATTTGATTTATAATTAAATATATTCGACGATTCGTACATTAATATTCACGCTTTAATCGTCTTTATGGTTCTTCACGCTTCTAAGGGCGACCTTTCAACTTTATTCAGTTTACCGCTGGGTAACGCAAGGAATGTGGTATAATTTTATACGTCTTACCTTTCCTTGTGGCTCGAACATTCAAAAGTAAAATTCCTCGTAAGAAGTGCGAATCCCTTATTATGACGGTGGGGTACAACATTTTTACCATAAAGACCAATAAATATACTGCTTTATCATTCCGCGGCTTTCAAAAATTTAACTTTTATATAAAAAAAATATTTGGGTTTATCACGACCGCTTCGAATCTCCGTTTCTTTTTCCTCCTATACCGAGAAAGAACGTGCAACTTTCCGGGAGCCGTATTTCAAGCAACTTTTTGAAGGCCTCCAGAACGAAATCCTCATATAATTTCCTCGTCACGCAGACGTAATCTGGGCGTTTTGTTACCCTCTCTCGTTTTCAGCATATCAATTGAACTGAAGGAGGAAAACATCGCAGTGAGAAAACTGCTTCGTCTTCATCCAGAAGGCAAGTGCGGTGCGGCAGACAGAGCGGTGCTGCCAAACGCCTAGCCACGCTCAAATACCCAATCTTGGAGAAAAGCTTGTAAACAATCGGCAATCTTGTAAACAGGTTTTTACACCGGGGGGTGGGGAGGAAACGGAATTGCGTGAGGGAGAAAAAATATGTTGTTAGTCGGGAGGCAGGAGGAGTTTGAGTCGTTTGGAATCATAATAGCGCGGTGGGACGGTGACGGGTGAAACCAGTCCACCTGGTCCCGGGCGAATGAATGAGTCAGCATCCCGGGTTTTCCCCTTTCCCATACAGAGAAAATCTACTCGTAGCCGGATTAGTTCGGAGATATTGCATTTTTTATTCCCGTGGCGTTGAGGAAAATCCACATCGAACCGGTGCTGTCGGACTGGCTTGAGGAGGCAGAATGAGGTGAAGAGGGTAGGGGAGGGTGGGGAGTCGATTCAAGCTATCATTTGCAGTGGTATTTGCAAATATATTAATTAATAGCTATTAATTCATTTAGAAAACTGATCGCCGGCATCGACTGAGGGATTGTGAATGCCAGAAAATAGTCCTTGAACGGTTGTATTTAATAAAGTTTAAGGACATCGCCTGTAAGCATTCAAACGAACTCCTAACGTGAGGATTTTTAAAGATAATGTTGAATCTCCCATTAATTTTATAGCAGTCCACGAAAATTTCATGAGATGAATACATCCCAAAATATTCTAGTCGTGGTCATTTCCGCTCAGCATCTTATTTCATAGAACGCCTGTAGGTAGATATTCACAGACTTGCTCTCTACATCCATTCAAGTTTTTCCCACCCCATCGAAATATATTTTGTTTTGATGCATGTTTAAAATAAACTGGGGTAATCCAATATATTAAAAAAAAACAAAAATTGCATATGCACTGTTAGTTGAATTGAGAACTGCTAAATATTAAACACGGATGGTTAATTAGGCTGAATTCCGGTAGGGATAGTAGCCTTCTCGCATCCGTTGCCATTTCACTCCTTACTTCCGTTTATGGTGCGTGTCATGGAATCAAACATTCTCAGAGTACATGAAATGTGACGGACAGAATTTTATGTCTGCTGGTAAATAAAAAATTCTGCTGTGAAATATCATAATAAGCACATTATGCGTTTTTTTCATTAATAAACTCTGGCTGGTAAATAAAAATGCAATTATATTCCACTTGATATACATTTGGATAATATAAAACGGTTTATTACCAATTTATACAATTTAAAATGTATTTTTCACTATCCTAATGCAGTAAACGTTACACGGATTCTAAAAACTACTTTGATGGAGGATGACTTTAGTTACGAACACAGATTATCACTGAGTGAGTGAGTTCATATGCAGGCTTACTAGTGTCACAGTTTGCACCCAAGAGCGATGGTACTTCCGAATCAATCAAAGGAATGGGATTTTGGTGTCCGAATGCTTAAAATAAAAGGCGCAATTATGCAAAATGAACGAATAAATTTAACAGTGAAGAGACGTTCGGGAAAATTACTGGAAAATAAAAGTAAGAGAAAAGAAGATGCGAGCTCTTAGAGAAATAAATATTTCACTTAGGTAAAAAATTGATAGTACATACAATATCTTATTACGTTATAATTTATTAAGCAATTTCGGAGCAGAGCACACTAATCACAGAAACATTAAAAGCGTAGGTAAAGAACATGTGCGATCGTATGAATTGGAATGAATGCATTTTTTTATCGACACCTATTGGTATAATTTGCTCCTTTCTTTTTAATTTATGGGGTACTCGAGAATGGCGTTTATAGTTCATGTTTATATCTTTATAACATCTATTTCGGAAGGAATTATTTGTATTTTAGCTCAATACTTAATTCCAAAATATAAGCCATTCTTACGATTTCTCCAAGAATCTAATGCTTTGCCTATGACTTTACACCGCTCATTTCACCACTACCGAGGAAATGATTTTAATAGAATTTACCTGAAAGGATTAGATTTACCTTTTCTTTACAAATGCCGACTGAAAACGGTAGCATTGACCTTTGGGCTCTAGCCTATTACCCGTGATCAATTAAAATTTACTCTTTGAAATCAATTAAAAGCATTCAATCAATTCCTTGCAAATTCTACAACATTCAGTAATTTTAAAAAATTAACCCAATTTATCAAAGAAACGACCCACTGTAATTGATCGTAGATTTAATGAGTGCATTAGTCCTTATAGAAATGAAATAATGCGTGGGAATTGCGGCTGCATGGCTCAATTGTTAAATATTGGTAATTCACGTTCTACGTAGTCATAACATAGATCGCAGCGAGCGCTAGGAACGACACGAGTCCTCCACAACCAAGTTCAAATAATCGTCACTCAATTACGATGGCGCTTGGCGGTATTTTCAAATTCAAATAAACCCCAGGTAATTCTATCGCTCGTCTTCAAAATCGCTGTTTGTAATACACGATATCGGATATTCATTAATCGCGTCACAGTCTCCATTTTTCTTGATCGATGTTGTCGCAAGAGAAAGAAATCTTCGCTCAAGAATAAAAAATATACTACAGAGCCAAGCAGAATGGTAAAAGATTCATTCCTGGATCCGATTTGAAATGTTTTGTCATATGATTAATTGAGATTTTTGTCATATTATTTATGTCGGGAGTAATTACCATCTTTTACTATTAAGTTGAAATTGAAAGAGAAGCATCTAGCAGCGACAGCGAGGATCGCCTATTTAAATGACGTGAGATCCATACCTCAAATATAGTTTTGACTGAAAAACTGAGAAGCAAATGCATCTATAAACGAGAAAGGAGTCGTAGGATGATTTCAGGGTGTCTTCACTCCCTTTGTAGGAAAGTTGATGCTGATAGATTATCAATGGGGTAACAAATAAAATAAACTAAAAAGGATGGAGCCGAATACCAAATCCAAGCAGAATAATTTACCGCAGTGAAAATGTACTCACGGCACAAAAGATAACCGTCAAAATAATCGAACAATCTCAATCTCTCTCGAAACAATCTAATCTCAATTCAGCTAACAGTACATATGCAATTTTTGTTTTATTTATATATTTAGAATTCAGCCTAATTAACCATCCGTGTTTAGTATTTAGCAGTTCTCAATTCAACTAACAGTGCATATGCAATTTTTGTTTTTTTTATATAGGATTACCCCAGTTTATTTTAAACATGCATCAAAACAAAATATATTTCGATGGGGTGGGAAAAACTTGAATGGATGTAGAGAGCAAGTCTTTGAATACCTACAGGCGTTCTATGAAATAAGATGCTGAGCGGAAATGACCACGACTCGAATATTTTGGGATGTATTCATCTCATGAAATTTTCGTGGACTGCTATAAAATTAATGGGAGATTCAACAACAATCTTTAAAAATCCTCACATTAGGAGTTTGTTTGAATGCTTACAGGCGATGTCCTTAAACTTTATTAAATTCAACCGTTCAAGGATTATTTTCTGGCATTCACTAACCCCAGTTTATGCCGGCGAGCAGTTTTCTAAATGAATTAATTGCTAGTAATTATGATATTAATGCCATTACAAGTTATAAACTAATGCTAATTGATGGGAGTTCCCGAATTCTGCTTTTATTTCAAACAATATAATTAGCGGTGATATGTGTGTACCTACTTAGTGCCGAACGTTCATAGTTGAGACGCCCTATATTTAGCCAATTATGTGTCTATTATCCGTGCTGATGTAGGCCAAGGTCTGACGGTTAGACCTGTAGGTCTGCCACCGCCTTAAGTCAGAAATTGCACGGATATCGTTATCCTTTAACCGGGACATATGAGAGAGAGCTAGTTTGTCGCTTAAACGCTGGCCATTGTTAGCCGCTAACATTCGAGTGACGTTGGTGCTATTTCACCTCGTTTGTTCAGCACATCTTGGAAAGAGTCGTTTACTTTCCATGAATTATCTATTGTGTCCTTAACCTTGCTATTTCCCACTCACAATTGTTCTCTATTGCAAAAATAAACTTCAGGTGCATACACATGTGGAGAGTTTATCCTCGTAATAGGGTTATGGGTTCAGGTGAATTTTCCTCAATAGGTTTGGGAGCTGCTAATATAGTTGCCGCCTACGGAACGTTCCCTAGGCATTATATGCTTGGAATTGTCTCAAACGCTGTTAATGCCTTCTAGATGACAAACCAATAGTTAAGGTGTGTGCTGGAATTCTTATCCCTCTTTAAAAATAAAATGTAATCGAATATATTATAAGGAGACTTTATATGTATTATCCATGTAAAATTGATCAAATGATGAAATTTTCGTAAAGAAGGATTTTTCCATTCAAATTTTTGCTTTCTCATCCTATTAAAATCTATGTTTCATAATTTATTATTTTTAGCGATAGTCTAGTAGACTTACAAATTTGGATGACATGACGAGGCGCTGAGAAGAAAAACTATTTGATTACTCTCAAATTCATCCTTTGGACTTTTAAAGACGTAATTTCAATGAAAGCAACGAACAAAGTTGTCTGAGAAGTTAAATACTGCAACTTAGTGCGGGTTTTCTGCACGAAAAAGAGTTATTTCGTTGAATGTTATAACTGCTGAGAACTCACTATTAAAAATGTCAGCCTTTTCGAGGAAATGGTAAATAAGTGGGAAACTATGAGTTCTCCTCTTTCACTTAATACTAGTTAGAAATTTTTTAATTATCCTGAGACCTATTTCATGAAGAAGTACATATAATGGATGATGCATATGTAGCTAGCCTCATCACTGTTCACCCCCTATTTCCGTCGATCCATGTATATACACCGTGAAAATTTTGTGCTCTCCAGTGTTTTTGTTTAATGATTACACCTATTCATAATGTTTATGCTTCACTTTTGGTGATTTTTCTGAACGATAAGAAAATTGTTAAAGGAAAAAGATTAAATACTTTGCACAATTCCACTGGAGAAATTTGATTTATTGAGTCAACATGTTTCACTGTACTGCAGCATCATCAGGACTCGCTTGTTAAAGTTAGTGTAACTCCTAACCAGTTTCTTGTTTCTATTGAGGGACATCCATTCCTTCGTTTTGATTATTTGAATGAACTCCCGACCGTTGTTGGATACATTGTAATGTATTGGTTATATATTCTTATACTGCCCCATATGCTTTGACGAGAGTTGATTGACAATATTGTGTCGTAGAAAATGAACTGTATCATCCACGTGTAATATACTCTAAATTGATTGTTGCCATAATCGTGATGAAAGAAAATTGGTCCTTCAATAAAGATTGAACACATTGTAAGCGAAAATTCTGAATGCAAATGCATGAAACGCATTCAATATTTGAAGGGTATGATTCATAAAACACGTTTGTAATTAAGAGATTCACCGACTGTTAACAATGCTTTCTAGCATTCATCTCATTATGCTGCCTATAGACTGCCTCATAAATTGCGTTATTTTCTAAAATAATAACTTCAGAGAACTTTTAATCCAGTTGCTCCCCTAATCATATCCTACTCGTGACTAAACTTTCTCTTTAAACACGGATTTGAAGATATAATTCTGAGGATAGTTATTCAAAAACTCTGTCGCACTCCGATGGCTACAGAACAATTGACGTCTCATGCATGAGGCTTGCAAACACCCACCCTTTCCTCCCTTCCCCTTTCCATCCCTCCCTCACTCTCCAATTTTCCACTCGATTAACCCACTTGCGTCGCCCTTTCATGAGGCTCGTGTAATCTAGTCCAAGTCGGCGGATTCGAAGAATTAGCAAATCCGGAATAAGTTGCTCCGCCGGGAAGGAGCGCGTTTTACGGCGGAGGAATGATTTCGTCCACCATCGGTCAATAAATTAAGCCACTCTTGAGGCTGTTTTACTCGACACTTAGATCAGCGTTGAAGTCAGTGCTGAAATCAGCGCCCAAATTTCCTAGCCTAATGCGGAACTTAAATCGAATTTGATGCCTCGGCGCCTTTGCCTACACGATGTAACTTCTGTGTGCAGTCGCGCTTTCCAGGCATTTGTTAAACTGAACAACCAAAATAAATTGCGTCATATTGTTTGTTTATATAATATATTGTTAAACAAAAAATTCTAAACTATTTTTTGTCTGCGCCGTTTCTTTGGTCCATGAGTAAATTTTCACGACTAACCAAAGAGTTCTCAAAACCCTTCCGAAGATTATTTTAGCAGCTTCCAGCTCCACCACCGATTTTCTCTCGAAACACACGATCAAACTGCTTACCTATGGTTGATTGTTTCATCCAAGTATCGGATAGGAAAATAGTATCGTACTTATGTCTATTTCCAGTACTGGTAATCAAATTCGATTCTGTCATCGGGTTCGATGACACCCTTAACTCGGTACGATTATATGCAAACTGAATTCCGTTCGATTTTGACCATCGAAGTAAGCATCGTGTAAGAGGGATAATAGTCACTGAATATTTCATCTGATATATGCGAGAAAATTCCGCAGGGGAAAAAATCATCCGTCCTAAAAAGGACTCAAACCCGGATTCCTCAATATCGCGCCGTGCTACAGAGCTACTGATGCGTCCTTCTCCTCAGTGGATTTTTATGGGCTTTTAACGACTAAATATTCATGACTGTCGAATATAGAATTCTACAAAGCAGTCGAGTTGTACCTAAAGCACCATTGTCCACGAGGTTAAATCCAAGCTTAAAACACCCAGGCGTGCACTTCCGACAAGAGTTGAACTAGCCACGCTACCCTTAAAATTGTCGCAAATTCATATTTAAGCCTTTGGGCGTCATGTAGGGTCTTATCGTTTTTATCTCCTTCAACATAAAGTGCCTATTACGATAGGAGGGTGAATAGTTATCTGTGTTTGTCTCGTAGTGCTGTAGTAATTTTTATTTACGTAGTTGTTTGATAAATTTCTATCGCAACATGCGAAATTGATTCATAAGATGTAGTTATTCTTCATTCGATTAAAAATAAAGGATTGTGCATAGCTTAGCACCGTTTTTTCGTGATAAGCCATGAAATAGCCCATGGTATTTTTAGTATGTGTGTACCATCCGTAGGATATATGGAAGCATTGATTCGGATCTATTTTTCTTTAATCTTGTGCTTGTTATGTTATCTACGACTTGGAATTGCCACCCTTTCCCGAGGGCGAATTTGAAGACTTGGCGCAAAGGCAGTATGATGATCCCACTCTACGTCCCACTGTAGATTTTTTGCGTAATTCAGTAAGGCTCCAAGGGAATCCCGATCGCCGTGTAGCTAAGTTAACAAGTTCAGCTATCCTGCAAGGTGGGATTTTGTTTAAAAAACTTTCGACGCCAGATGGACAAATTCGCTATCGAGTGTGGCTGCCTAGAGAAATTAGGGAGCGCGTCATGAATTATGCGCATTATCATTACGCACATTTTGGCGGTAAGAAAATCGCCGCACTAATGAAAACTAGATTCTATTGGCCAAATATGGACAGGGAAATCAAACGACAGGTGGCAAAATGCGACCTTTGTCAACGGACAAAGTACCCTTCACGGAATTTTCAGGGCCCAATGGCCAATATAATTCCCGAACGGCCAAATCAACTCGTAGCTGTGGATCTTTATGGGCCACTGCCAAAATCTAAAGGAGGAAACCATTACGTGTTCGTCTGTATTGACGTATTCTCGAAATGCATACAAGTTTATCCTCTGAATAAACCAAAAGCAAAAAACTGTTTTTACTCGTATTTTAATATTATATCGAAGTTAGGAAAAGTTTTTCATATCATAAAAGTGGAATTTGTAAACAGATTCAGTCTATATCTAATATATTTAATGAATAAACGAAAATAATCAAAGTAGAGATTTATTTGAATTGAAATCCTCCGCTATCTGTATCACATTGTTTAGATTTTTTTTGGAACATCGGCAAAAGAGGGCTTTCTGAGTTATTGCAATGCATACCTATGAACCTGATCATAAATGCAAAGTCACTTCTATCTAGTCACTTCTCTAAGTATGTTTTTCCTCCTCTTTGATGATGCAATGTAGTAGATCATTGCATAGCAACGCAAATCTGTTCAATTATTGCCCTAAAGTAGACATGAGACGTTAACTCACCGCCCTTTTCGTATCGTTTTTTTTCATATTATTGGTACCTACAAATAATTTTATCATATCATCAACAGCGTAGTGCTAGCTCCGCTCAGACAACACATATGCCGGGGGGATTAAAATCCTCGGTCTTCTCGTTAGCCGTTGAGCGTGTTACGAGACAGACTATGTATTTTTCCTCAGCCCTATCGGAATCTATTAGATCTTGCCATTCCTCATGTTTAATGTGCACCGTATCGCTGCATATTCTTGCATATTAAAGTCGTTTAATTTTTCCATGTTAACCTTGGAACTTCAAGTAAGCTCCACACAGATTCTTAATGCTGTGTGTGACAATTTTGCTTCCCGATATATGTTTATATTTTTTTTCACCAACTACAGTCGATGAGACTTGATCCAGCTTGCCTTGCTCTTTCATTTTTTTAGTTGAATCTCGCATCTGAATGTCAGCGCTTGGGACCAACTTTTCCGGGGTGTTTGTAAGTACTTACCTTTCATTACAATATGCGGATTTGATGGAAGATAGTCATAGGTGTAGCAAAACCGTCTCTCTACAAGTCCCCAACTGAGCCCTTTGATAGATTTGCCCGCTCATCTACGCTTAATTCGTTCTCAGTGACCTTAAATGCTCTGCTGGCTATGCCACCAAGTTTCGCTATACCTAACTACTCTTGCGAAGGTTACGTTTAGACAAATGTTTCCTCTAAGAGATGAGTTTTCACATCTAGGAGGTAAGTTTTCCTCCTCCTAGGTAATGCAATCTCTACTCAACTTCAACTACTATTGGCTCTTTCGTTATGCAGCTTAGCGGGTTTCACGTATCTTTCCTCCTCCAGTCCGTGGGAGTTGCGGTTAATGCTTATATAGTCTCGAAAAAAATATGTTGATCCAAGTTAATCTTGTTAAATGCTTGCATTCTTCCGCTTTGGTCTCGTCTTAAAGATCCCATTACCTTTCCTAACTTCCACTTAAGTTAGTTGGAGGAACTTTAATTTATCTCTCTTACTTAAAGTCTCGTTTTATGTTAATAATATGAATAAATAATTTGTCTTTTAATTTAAGTTATCTCTATCACACAGGGGTTAGATGGCAGAAGAGACATTTGCCTCAATCTCGCCCAATAAAGACCGTTTATTATTTTTATCACATGAATCGACTCATATGAAGGTGTAGACAATGTTATTTTTAGCATTTGCAAATTAGAGTACTAAAAGCAGTCAAATTAGTACGCCACTTAGCCGCACAACAATTGAAATCGTAATTTTCCTCGTAAATCCCTCCCCATTTCACACCGCTTTTGTAAGACGAATTGAGAAAGGTTAACGACCTATGCCTTAAACTAGTGTGAACTGCACGTTGTGAGATTCATTTCGAGGAATCCAGTCTGAGGTGGTTCTAATGGATCATCCCTTTCCAACTTATTTGTCTAGATTTTACTTAGAAAAAATATATACATTCCTATGTTGACAAAGTTACTTCGGTACAATCTTTTTTGAGCGGATGATGCACTATGCTGCGGATCAAGAAGTATGGCTTGGTCTCTCTTTATGACAGACAGGTTACTCTTACGTGCTTGTAAGTGCCCCTGGAGAAGAATACGGTCTCAATATTTGCCAGTATCTGGAAAAAATCATCTCTAGGGTATTAGTAGTCCTTTAGGCCAACCTGGAGCTGAGTTATAAGCGGCATAACACTGTGAAAATTGAAATTTAAATAACATCAAATCAATAAAGAAAGTATTGACGAAACATTAGCCATTCGTTATCATGTCGAGGTGATACCGGAGTAATAGCGACATTGATTGAAGTATTCGTCGAAACTCGTAATCAAATGACAGAGAAAGTTTAGTTTGGATCAGTGGGAATTTATATTTTGGGTTATGTATTTAGAAACACTTTGATAGAGTTTTATTATTTTTGAAATACACAAGAACTGTATGAAATAGATATTCGTGTTAAATTTTATTATTGGTCTTTCGCTATAATCACGAGATTATTTACCATACGGTTTGAAAATAAAGGTATCTATGCTCAAGGATTTTGTGTGACAATAGTTGAAATTTAATTTAGGACAAAGCACTTCGACTCTTATGCTATACCGTATTCTTCAGAATAAGTTAGATTAGTTGAAGGCTTCTGAAAAAGAAATGTTTTACCTTCACGAGGCTATTTTGCTGTATCAAAGTCAGCTAATTCGGTCGTTCAGAGTAAATACTCACGTGATAACTACTCTCATCTACTTAGGTATTTACTTCCTCTGACCTCCCATGAGTTAACGTTGTATTTTTACCGGTATTCATAATCTTTCCCCTGCCTGATATACCCGCTCGCCCTTGGGGTGCCTACCCTTGAGGATAAACTATCATGTACAGATTTGTGGGAAAATTAGCATAAACCTGCAATGACTCGAGATAAGTCGGGGAAAATGCGAGAAATGTTGGAATCGGGAGGAGCGGCCGTGGCTTCGGAGCTAGCGGCGGCATCTTACCTCGCGCGAGAGACGGGCAATCCGAGTTGCGGTTGTGATTGGCGGCACAAGGGGGGTGGGGCGCGGGGAGGGAAAGAGGAATAAGAAGGTGGAAGGCTCCCCCTGACGCAGCGAAATCGAGCGACATTGCGGCAACATTCGATCAGAATGCAATTGACTCGAATCTATTCGCCGAAAAAAAAACTCTTTAGCGTTATTATTGTCACTCCACAGTCGATGCGGTGAAGTACCTGAATGAAAAGGGAAAGTGGAGCGTGAAGAATTTTTTTATTATTTTTTGCAATCGAAAGATTAATTTGAAAAAGAGATACTGATGGCGTCCATAGGTATAAGCCTTGCATTCCCGTCTGGAATGGAAGGCTTATACCTATGGACGACCGACCCCTGATCCAAAGACGAGAGCATATAAGAGCGGCCAAATTTGAGAAACGGCTTTCAGAAGCCTTGATGATGAAGAGCGAGTCGTTCTTCGATGTGCCGGGAGAGGCAAACGGAGCCTCTAACCCGGTGGAGCACCCGAGAAACCATCCTTCACATCATTCGCGAGAAAAAAACATCGGATCGTGATTGTTTTACTTTCGACTTTTTATATCGCATAAACATATCGATAGTGGACGGTAAAATCCCTAGGGCTACTACAAATACGAAACCCTATCCCCTTTATTCACTGTACGGATGGATTTCGTGAATGATGCAGCGAAAGTTAGTCGGAGTTGGGGAAAGCTGGCGCCCCTCACCAATTCTAATCCATCCTTTGCTCTCTGTTTTCATTCCTCTCACGACTGCATCTCCTCAATCTCCTCCTCCGCTTCCATTACTTGCTCTCGCTCACCCGCACCATTGTCATCATAAAGGCAAAACCCCTGTACTCACATCCTCCAATAATCTCCTGTCCTTTCACCTGAATCATATTCCTTTCCTCCCTTCACTTCCTCCCAATGCGCGATTCCTTCCGATTCAGTTTCTCATTTTTGCTCTGCACTTCCTTTCATGTAGAACCCTTCGTCGACTTCGCATCAAGGACATCAAATTGATGTTTTGAAAAAAGAAAAAGTGTTTGTTTGTCTCCGTCGGACAGAGCGTTTTCCGTGCCCCGGAAGAGTCGCACCATCAACCTTGGTGTTACATTTGCAGTAAAGATTTTTTCAAGAGATCCAAAATTTGGAGATTTTGAAAACATTCAAAATTTTTAAATTGGCCTGCAGGCTCTCTTAGCTATTTATTAACAAGTTCACCACTCAAGAATTGAATACGGTGGCTGCTTCTGAGAAAATGCTTCTGAGGAACGATAATTACCTTAATGAAGGCGTGGAATTATTCAATTCAACTAACTTCTCTGGCCTCCGGCTTCGACTATGACACGTATCGTGATACAACGACGACGTGACGATCGGCCCTTCTACGGCAAAGCTGTGGATACGGCTTCATCCTGGAGTTGGAGAAGAAGGTGAAAGCTGAGATACCAACCTGGAATAGGGTGTTTTGAGCAGTAGTCTCAAATACGAGAATCGCGTGGTACGGGGTACGGGGGGCGAGGGTAACTCAGTACCTCGTTCTCAATCCCGTACGTCGCCTGTGAGTTCGCGGATACCCTTTACGGTCGTCTCGTTCGGCAACCCTGGGCCCCCACAAGGGGTGAACCTCCTTGCACTTTCAGGGAAACCGGACGGGTCCCCTCGGTAGGGAACAGTGTGTAGGCTAGGGGAAGACCCGGGTCAGACCAGCTGTGCCCGGTCGACGGCGTCGACCGGATCAGCTGGGGGGACCACGTGGGTTTTCCATAGTTTTTTCCCTCCCCGTAAGGTAGAGAGTAGAGAGACTCCTACCGTACAATGGTGACTGAGAGAACCCCACCATCAAAGGGCACTCAACGACACGGACACTCTTCAAGGGATTCTAGAAAGGCCAGAGAAAGAGAGATGGAAATGGAAAGAAAGACAGAAGGGCTTACCCAGAAGCCCCTACCAGCAAATATCACAAACGTTCTCTTCGGGAACGGAAATTTAACTTTATCCCAGACAAACACTGGAGAGGCTGCTGCAAGAGATCATTGGGAAGAGGTAACGGAAGTAGCTATGGACGACACAGTGGAAGTACAGAACGAAATTTCATTCGAGACAGTGAGGACAACCCGCAAGCGGCGACGCGTGGATACTACTGCTTTGGAGGCAATCCCCCTCTCCAACAGATATAATGAGCTGAAGGAGATCACTGACGATAAAGTGGAAAAGGAAATCCCTAAGGAAGGAGAGGCACCTAAGGGCAAAAAACAAAGACCTAGCCATCGTAATCTATAAAATTACAATTATGACCGGCATGCTTAAGACGCTGAAGAACATGGTTACTGATAAGTCATTTACTATGAAAAAGACTGCTGGCGGGAATAGGCTTAAGTTGAAAAACATGAATGACTACGAAAAAGTGTATAATTATTTCAAAGACAATAGAGCATTCACCCATACCTGGACACCGAAAGGGAAGGGAATGGCCAGACATGTACTGCATGGGCTAGACAAAGACATTGACACGGAATATATTAAAGAAGACCTAAACGACCTAAAGATACCATGTGTGGCAGTACGTCCTTTAGGCATAACCAAAAAATACATACTTATACGTTGTCACATGGAAAAAAGGAAACGGCTTCCAAGTGAAATCACTGGAAAACATCAAGTATGTATGCAACCATCTGGTTGCCTTTACCCCGTTTCAGTATAAGACGCCACAGCGCTGTTATAATTGTAATCGTTTTGGGAACGGCTCTCGACTTTGTGAAGACGAACCTAAATGCTATTATTATGGACAATCATGAAGGCAGAACATGCCCCAGAACTGCACCAGTTAAATGTTGCAACTGCGGTAAGGACCATCAGGCCAACTCAAGGGAGTGTGAAGGATTTATTAAAGCACAACAGCGCACAATGCCTAAAAAAAAGGAGACCAGCAACGGGAAAAAACAGCATGAAGCTGTTGAACCTGCTCCACAGCCGGAAATAAACATATGGGAAGAGCGAAGGGCGGAAAGACAAAGAGTAATGGCTGAAACTCAACATACCAGAGAGGAAGAGGGACAGCAAATCCGTGAAACATTGGCTAATAAGAACCAGATGACAGGGAACGAGGTAGGTTCCAGTCTCAACGAGATAAGACAGACGCTAGCAACTTTCGGTCAGTTAATGCAGCAACAAATGATGGTGTTCCAGCAAATGATGGAAAAAATGACGGAGATATGTGCTCTATTGTCTAATAATGGCAAATAAAGCACAAAAAAAGGAAACTTGGTCATCTCCATTTGGAATTCAAATGGAGACATAATTATCAAGACCCAAGAACTTCTTACGTTCCTCAGAAAATATAAGATAGACATATGCTTGATAGCGGAAACCCACCTGAGGGCAGGTGACAAATGGAAGATACCAGGATTCCATATTTTAAGGATAGGTAACGACAAGCCAGGAAAAAAGGCATCAGGTGGAGTAGAGGTCTTAATAGAAGAGAACGATAACTATAACGAGATCGAAATAGATCAAGACAAATTGGAAAATCTGGAAGTAGCAGGAGTATCAATTGAAACTGATCTGGGAGAGATAAATGTTTTTACTTGCTAGTTACCGCCTAGGAAGAAATTCTGTATGGAAGAGTTCCAGTTAATAATAAATGATGATATCCCAACGATCCTAGGGGGAGACTTAAATGCTAAGTCAATATTCTGGAACTGCCCCAGGGAGAACGCTAATGGGAAAAGAATGCAAGACTGGGTGAATATGAATAAGCTTAAAGTCGTAGCACCAACTGAGTCTACAAGAATGCTAGGAACAAGTGTTATTGACTTTGCAGTAACCCACAGAATAAGAAGAGTTACGAAAGCTTGGACTGTGAATGAGCTAAGTAGCGATCATTACCCAGTAATAGTGACAATAGGAGCAAACAGGTTATGCGTCCCAGAACCACCTAAAAGACCGTGCAATGGATTAGTAGATTTCAAAAGATAGTTAAAGATCTACTACCGGAAGAAAAAGAAATAAAAAACAGGAGAAGACCTAGAAGACTGAGCGAAAGCATTGGAGGAAGCGAATAAAACTGCGACCAGCAGAACTGTCCCAATAAAGAAAAAACGGCCCGTCGACCACCTGAAACTTGACGAAGACATAAAAAACTTGATAAAAGAGAGAAATTACACAAGGCGAAAGTAAAAAAAAACCAGGCACAGAGTACTTAAAAAGACGAGTGCGGGAGTACAATAAAGACATAAAAAAGGCTATTAACTCTCTAAGATTAAAGAAGTGGAATGAAAAATTAGAGGTGTTAAATGTAAAATACGGCTCCTTTTGGAACATGGCTAGGGAAATGAGGAAAATCCCGCCTCGAGACGCCATTATGAAAAGAGGCGAATAACGCGTAGCATTGTCCAATGAAAAAGCAGACTATATGGCAGAGTACCTAGAAAAACGTTCTCCCCTAATCGATGGAGCCACTATTCGCCTAAAATTGATTATAGAAATAAAAGATGGGCAGATTCAGGGGAGGCTCTCCCCAGAGTCACTTCCAAAGACGTGGTGGAAATAATTAAAAACCTCCCTTGTAGAAAAGCTCCTGGGGAGGACAATATAACGAATGAGGTAAATAAATGACAGCCAGACGAGGCTACAGACTGTGTAGCAAAATTGGTAGAGCATCTATAAAGCTAGGTAACTTCCCAAATAGATGTAAAAATGCACAAATAAAATGTATACCCAAAAAGAATGGGAAATACATTGCAACCGAGTGACATGAGACCTCTTTCACTGATTTCAAACTTGGGAAAGCTAGTCGAAAGACATATTATAAAACATGTGAAAGACTTTGTAGATGCCAAAAAGATAATACTATAAGGAAAATATAATTAAAGGAGTAATTAGAGTTAAACAGCAACCGATAGAATGGGAAGAAAAAGTAAAATATCTGGAAATAACAATTGATAATAGATTAAGTTTTAAAGCACACTAAGACAACATAATTGACAAAACTATTGGAATGAGAGCGACATTATCTCCTATTTTGAGGAATAATGCGACGCCACATGAAATTAAAGGGATATTATATAAAACATACATCAGGCCAATTATAACATATGGAGCTCCGGCCTAGGCGGGATTTTTATCTAAATCCAGCATAAATCACCTAGTTGCACATGAAAAGAGATGCCTGAGAAGTATATACAAACTAAGATACTAGCGTACAAATTTAGATACCACCAAAATAACCAAAATTGAAACAATAACAGAGGTAATTAAGCAATTATGCGAAAGATATTTGGATGTTATCAACAATAGCAAAATGGTGGAACATGCGGACCTAATAGCTACAAGCGGTCGCCAAAGAAAATATAGAAGGTCTGAAATAATTATTAAAAATTAATTATTAATAAATAATGCAGTGGGTAACCGTAATACGGGAAAATATTTAGACATGGGCACAGGGCAAAAATAGGTAACACCTATATCCCCTGATAAAGAGCTGCTTGGCAGCACATCACGCTTGATGAGTTCAACTAACGCTTAATGATTATTTCTTTAAGAGTAGCTATTTAGGATGTGAGAAAATATTATCATTCTATATCTAAGCTTTTTTAAATAAATAATTCTTCACCTTTAGTCAGGTATTCCAAAACACTTAATTCTTGTCCAAAATTCAAAACTCCACAGATAAACTAGCCTAGTTCAAAATAATGTATTTATGTATACATTACTGTATGCATATAATTGGAAGGGCCATTTCCCATATTTGTAAATTTATCAACAAAATTTTAATACATGACGTTAAAATGAATCAATTTGTCCCCTAGCCCCAAAAAATAACTAGAATTAAGACTACTAAGCTAGGAGTATAGAAAATATAGTTTTTAACTCCATGCTACTAAGCCACCATAATTTAGGACTTTACTCGGTCTTGTGGCTAGTCTTTAGGATGCCCTCTATATCGAGATTTAAAAAATGAAGACGTTGAGGTATCTTTAGAGCCTAAAGGAATTGAAGGAGAAATGCATTCATGTTGATGCGTTGGCTGGAATTAAAATGAATTACAAATGTTTATCATTTTGAATAGATATGAGTTAAATCGCTGACTCTCATTCTTTCTGTGCACCAATAAAAACATGCTGAAGCATATTTTCTGTTTATTATGCGCTATTATCAATACCAGTTTCCAGTTTCAATAGCTTTACATGGTAATGCGCCGCAAACAGTCTGACTAGGTTTCTATAGCAAACGCTATCAAAAACATGCTGAAGCATAGTTTCTGTATATTGTGCGCTTATTATCCATACCAGTTTCCAGTCGCAATAGCTTTACTTGGTAATATACCGCAAACAGTCTGACTAGGTTTCTATAACAAACGCTATCATTTATGCTCAACGTAATTTATAATACCTGGAAATACGGTAATATTCGTTGCATTTCTGTTATAATTATAAAATAGGAAGTCAATAGAAAGTTTTATTGGCAATGGTGGAATTTTTGCCTTTGAAGGATATTTTTTTGATATAAAATACTTATAAAACTGTTGAAATTGTCACAGCTAAGTCGAGTTGATGTATGTTCCGGTAAAATGTAAGAATCCAATAATATAACCTGAGGGAAGGCTTTTACATTATCGTTTTGGAATCAAAACAGTATGCAATATCTGTATCTCATTTCTGAATGTGCGTATTATATGTTATAAAATTTCATAAGTTTCTATCTTTCATTTCATGCATGTTTCTCAATTTCATATCTTTTTATCTTCCAAAAGCTTTTTAATGGCTGTGGAACTCGTGATATTTATCGTCGTTTATTTTTCCTGTGTGGTCATTTGGCCATTGATTCAAATGGAACAGTAATCTGCGACTTATTACCAATCTCTCATTTATTCTTCTCATTGGAAAGCAGGCCCCGTTATGAGGTTTTCATGGTTACACTCTCTTGATCCTTGTTCTCGTAATGAGTGGTGATGCTTTGCCGGAGAATAACTTCCCCTTTCTCTCGAGCATAACGGTGCTGATCTGCAACCTTTCATCCTCGCTCAGCATACTTGTTTATGGGAAGTTGTAATTGGCGAGACCACTTGTGCGCGAAGCAAGTAATTGAGCATTTATATGCCGCGGTTCCACGGTTGACTACCCGGAAATACAAAATGAAGATAACATCCGAAAATTCTCTGGGCATTCTTGCGATCTCTCGATTCGTGAATTTGCATATTACAGTTTTAGGGTATACGAGCGGAAGGTACCCGTTGAAATTCAACGGGTGTGAAAAACGTTAAACTTATTTTATAAGAAAACTGCAAACCCTGAAGAAAAACTGTATGCGTGGACATTCGAGGAGTTCGTAACCTATCTTGTATGTTGTGTTCGTTGTAGTAGACACGCTGACCGTTTTCTAGGTGCACGGAGAGATGTGTGACTATTGGTCCACTTTCATGCAAAGGAAACCCAAAAATCGGCCATTCAGACTCATTACTACTTAAATAGCAAAGGTTGATAGATGGTCACCTCGTCCCTATAGTTCTCTTGAGCAGTCTTGTGAGTGAATATCAGCTTGATCGCTTCCCTTGTGTACAATACATATATTTGCATTCAATGAATTATTTCAGTTGCACTATTCAACGTTGATATGTGCGTTGAGTTATTAATTTACTTGAGATTTATTAATTATATTATAATTCCCGCCATCTTAAAACAGATTGAAGGTTCGAAACAGATGGGTCTGTATTTGAACCAGGTTTATAGCTGGTTACCCGTCCGTACGTTGGGTGAGGATGAAATTTGTGCGGATATTAGCGTAACCCAAGAAACACCACGGGGAGATTCTCATGAGATCGCTGGTGGGCATGTCTTTGACCATCCAAGTCTAACCTTTGTCGTTTTTATTTCAAGGGCTCATTTTCTCGCAAATAAGACATTCATTTTGCATTAGAGGATTTTTTCGAAAGGTTACTCTTTTCTATTAGGCATGTTGATGGATATATTTTTAAGTCCAAGGAACGGAAACACAGCGGCAAGTGAGAGTCTAGAATAGGCAACTCGATGATTGAGGGAATGTACCTAAGTTAACTGCACTTTAACACTTTTAAACATAAAAATAACTCGTGACGTTAATGATGTGGGAATTGGTCTAAAAAACTGTTCGAAATCGTAATGAGAGGCAGACGGTTTCACTACGTGTAATACATCTGAGTATTAAACGATAATAAACAACGCCGTGTTTGTTGCAGCAACAGAGGCATTATTACCATTGATATTCGCGGCACGTAAATATTCTTGCACATTTAATTAAGTGTGTATCCTATTAATTCCTTTGTGTAACGTTTACTACATAAGTGCTCTCTCATATACATGCAGGTCTCCTATGAGAGTCACTTTGAGAACAGACGTTGAAGAGTATACTTGTTGTAAATACGTATTGAATCGTATCGATTACCTCCCGAATCAATCTATCATGGGGTCCTTGGGACTCTGGGCCCTCTTTATTCAGATTTGCTTTCTACATGCTATCATGGGCCTGTAGGAAAACGTGATATTTAATAGTTAAGAGGCGTGTATATCCTTTGAAAATCAAATCTATGGTTGTCAAGGAAATATGTTATTGTTGATTTCAGATAAAAATGTGATATTTTTCAACTTAAAACATGAATAGCAGAAAAATACGGAGCGTAGAAGAAAATCGATTGATAAAATTAGAAATTATATTTATTCAGCCATCCGATAAAAAAATTCCAGCCCTATATCTTGAGTGAAAGTACTTTTAAAAAGTAAAACATTAAACCACTGCACCGAACCCAATGCTTGCCATTGACCACCAGGGGGGACATTCAGGGGGCCTTTGGGGGCCCTGAGGGCTTTTTGATATAGTATATGTTACAACCAGATATGTCTTCAATCTGCATGCCAAATTTTAGCTCAATCGGTCCAGTAGTGTTTGCGTGATGGAGCAACAGACAGACAGGGACCATTACATTTTTATACATATTAGTAAGGATCACACCCTTAACCCTGAAAAAATAGGGTTTTGGTTAATTGAACCCTACAGTGTTTGTTGTCTACCAGTAACAAACCTGCGTTCCAAATTTCATCAAAATCGGTCCTGTGGTTTAGGAGGAGATGTGGAACATACATACATACATACATTGACTTTTATATATATAAAGATTTTCCTTTGAATCTAAATGCGCAATTTTTTGATTCGCGTACTACGTCATTTATATTTGTACGAGAGTGCCCCGAGGCAATAAATGTGTCTAAATGTCACATGGAAGGCGAAAATAGTCGTATCTGCGGTATCTAATATCTTGAGGACATTTATGCATTATTAGATAAACTAAAGTTGCGTAAGTGTTACCTTGCGCTGCTTTGCCGAACAGCAGAGGTATTATAGTTTTTTAAACATTTAATTGTAAATAAAATGAGCTACATTACGGTCGCATTGTTAGATACTTTCACCCGATGTTTTATCAAAACTAGAAAAGTAACGGATAACAGCTCCAACTGTTATTCGTCAGCTCGAGCTCAATGATTTCTACTGACATCAATGAAAGAATTTAGAACATTTTTCCATCTGATTCTGAATTGAAAACTAAATCTGGACATAGTGAAGTGATCGATTTACTTGCTTAAATGAACTTGTGCGTACAAGGTATGGCGTCGGTCATAATCGTTGTGTGCTCGGTGATGTACACAAACTTGTAACTTATAATTTCATCCTAGACGTAAGCGGCGTTAACGGAGGGCCAGTCGGAATGCACGTTAGGATGTGATCGCAATGATAAGATATATTTGCTTATCTACTGATCATAATTAGCCTAATATCTAATCCTTATGATTTAACGTATAAATCAAGTAAGCATTATTCATTCCCCAGTTTGCTAGCTAACAGTGAGATTTAACTGTAACTTACAATGCACTCCTTATCTTCTCAAGCGACCCTTCTCACTGCGTTTTCCCTCAAACTGGGGGTCCCCAAAGTGGTCGATATAGACCCCAGGGGTCGGTTGACATTGAGAGCGGTCGATTAGAGTTCGGAGGTCAATTGGCAGTCGATTTAAAACGCAAATGAAAAACTCTAATGTAGTATATAATGGGGACCATATTCGAATTTTATTTTTTATTCCAGCGTCTGTAAGAAGTATGAAGTAAATATTGTAATATTAATGGCACAAAAATATAGTTATTTACGACAAAAAATCTAAGTAGTTAAATAATAAGTACGTAGGTCTCTAACTTGACTCATTTTTTCACGCATTACGGTGAAAACGCCTTCCCAAGAAAGGTTTTTTTTCGGTCAAAATTACTACTGTGACTAATTGATCATTTTTATGAGGAGTTGAGAAAACATAAAAACTGCGAACCGTTAGTTTTTTTTGCCGAAATTTAGTTGTTATAAATTACTAACTTTTTCGATATTCTTCCTCTGGAGTGCACAGCCGTAATCTATCCCATGTAAAATAGCTTATATTTTTAGACGATTTGCTCTAAAAGTAGTTCGGCTAGGTGTTTATATTTTGATATCATTGGAAATATGGGAGTTTTTTCTTTAAAATGAGGTCAAATTCTAGGTGAAGTGATATCTCGCTCAAACTATCTTAAGGTCAAATCTCCGGTACATTCCTTTTGTTTCACTTTAAAAGAAAACCTACATGACACTCTCCGGTAAATGGTAAACACTGTGAAATGAAAAATTAAAAATCACATTTGAAGTATCTTATTTGCTTTCCCTGTCACAAATAAGCCACAATAAAGATGAGGCGACCGATGAAAAGTTAAGAAATTCTTGAAAGGTCGATGTTCGAAAAGATTTAGGGGCACCTGCTCTACACCAATTCTCTCCATTATGTATCCATTAGCGCATCCGTCTGCCTCCAGCTTTTGCGAGGAAAGCCGTATGCGTCTCTATCTGACATCACTTTTCCCCTACCTAAATAACCTTTTAGCCCTTCCTCTTAGAGGCGCTGATATATTTAGGGAGAATTATGAGGGCACTTTTCTCAATACTTGGTCGAAAAATCGTACTGCTCGCAGTTTACTGCCAAAGCGGCCGCAGCGAAGGTTTTTGCTAAATCGCTTAAGTTTTGTGGGAATGTACCTTCCACTGATTTTAAGCCCATAACCTGCAGTCAGATTTTAGTTCCGGATTGCCATCGGCTATTTCCGAGGGAAACACGCTTCCCGCTTTCATGCCCTCCGATGATGGCGTGTCGCAAGAGAGAAACGCGCATCACATTGGCGGGGGCGTGCGTATTTGGTAATTGAACGGCGGGTGGTGCCAAGGCAGAACCGCGGCCCGAGAGATTCGGAGGAGTCCCGTTATGTCGGTGCTCTCGGATTATCTCCGTCTTGAGTGCAGTAGTCGCCACCAAAACGATGATGGCCGATGGCCTATATAAACGACAGTGCGCTCTTTCTCTTCTCTCGATGATTACCAACTCTAGAATTACCCATCACAGACGCTAGGGTCTTGCATTGAGGTACAATTTAATTAAATTTACATATATGCATTACCGATTAAAATTAATACGTGTGAGAAATCTTCCAGGTAAAAATTTACAACCAAATAACGTGAAAATTGTCCGGTTTTGTAGGCATCTGCGAGGAATCGGTGGCGAATGAGCGACGGACTTGTGACCGGCATAATTAATAATTTTTTATGAGATCCTTTCACAATACATCTTCGTGATGTATAGATATTTTCTAATAGCACTTTCCAATCACTGCAGAATACAGAAATGGTTTGGTACGTAGTCACGCACGTGCTAAGATATATACGGTCAGACACACACCTGACTAGCTATTGGGTGATCCGGGTACGAATTCAGGTCTACTCAAAAGATATTTTAAATGCTAATTTCATCCCTTTGTGCTATATTTCCGAAAATGAGAGATATTTTAATGCAAAATGAGTGCATTTAAAGCATTAAAGCAATCACATTTCATCTATAAGGTGTATATGGTGCCTAGAATTGCATTTAACAAGACAGAGAATCGGGAACACATTTAAAATACCCTAAAAACTAAAAAAGCATTCGATATAGCAAAAATATTAAATCGCCGAAATCAAAGCGGATGATGTATACCAGTTACCGATTGATACCACCGGTGTCATAGGATATTGTATCATTCCGTTTCGTTCCGATCTAAACTCACCAATGTATCCATAAAATCAGCAAACTTCGACTTGATATGGCTTAATGACATGCATTTCACGGCGTCATGCCATAGAACTATGAATTATGTGGAAACAAGAGCTCATTATTTTCAGCATGGTTGTGCACCGTATCCATCATATCAGGCTTGATTCAATCAACTTCACTCGCCAATATAGGTAGTCTGGTTTGAGCTCAAATCCTCCGAAGAGAAGTGAAAGTGCTCGTGAAGGGCGAAAGGGAGACGGTGATCGGGAGCCAATGGGCCTGCTCGCGGCGGAAAGGAGCGTCGTTGAATTGCGAGCAAGCGGCGGCAGAGTTGCAAACCAGAAACTGGAAGCGGATGCGATAGATTGATGGCTCGGAGCGGGAAAAACAACTAATCGGAACAAGATATCTTCCAGCCTTATTACTGGCAGTAATTATACTAGAGGAGAGCATAAATCAGGTAAGTACCAAATTTTCCAATGCCACGCAGTTGTGTCGTTCCTACCTGTGCCACTTCCTTGCGGATATTATTTCCATTGCGATTGATTGATCCGATTCCTGATTTCTCATCTGTATCATTTTTCCCGCATATCGTTCTCGTTATTGAATGCTAACCTGGGTCATTCATTCTCTCATTAGCATCCTCAAGCCGTAAATTTATTCCTTTAATAAGAGTGAAAATCAACTGATGCTTTAATTAATTATTTACCGCTTTGTCTCCGCATAAGAAAAAATGCTCTCCAAATCAACCTTCATTATGTCGAATCCTTTTTTTTTGTCAACTTACCGCTACCTCCCTACCTCCTGCCGAGTTGCTTCAGAAGAAGGTATTTCATTATATTATTTTTTAGATTCTTGCCACTCATGAATTATGGCAATTGCTATACATTGCGCAATTTTCTTCCTAAATTCATGGAGTTGAGAAAACAGCTGATAATAGATTTATTGGAGTTCATTACTGTTGTTTATAATTTTATTTTTAGAGGTTATCGAAAAACAGACGGAATGGTAATAAAAATACCTTCAAAGCTTTTTTGTACATTTTTCAAGCTTTCATTAGTTAATAGTTGGTTAAATATTTTAAAACTAATTCAAACGTAAGAACTCAAGCGTATTATGAGTCATTCCATGTCATTTTCCCAGCCCATTTCTACTATTTCCCCATGTTAAAATTATCGAGTCCTGCGAACTATCATTTTGACGCCCACCATAAAGGCGTTTTACTTGTGACACTTTACTTCACCGTCTGATATATGGATGGATGTGAAATGAAAATTGCGTCATGTAAAGCGGGGACAAGCTATAATGACTGCGTGAATGCATGAACAAATGGAAACAAAATAGCCCCTGCTGTAATTCCGTGCCCACGTTCTCGCACTCAGTACTTAAATTCTCATTGAAATCAATCAAAAACTGCACAATTAACTGCCTCGTTTAAAGACAGTGCATTGAGTACGGCGTCCAAATTCCCTGCAGGCGTTTGGAATGTCCTCCGTCCTCATCCACTGCATTCCCTAGCGCTCGGAAATGTTCACGCTGCTCTATTTTTTTGTAGCCTTTCAAATAACTTGAGAAATTACGACTACTTTTATCTTCTCGGCCCCACCACCGAATACCATGCCAATACCCTCCATGAGCGAATCAAGCCGAAAATCATGTCCCAGCATTGGTCATCGGTCGATTATGCGGCAGTCCGATTTTATCCACCGAGTTCCCTCGGCCTTCCCCCTGCCCTTGCCGGCGACAAGGTCCGCGTGGAGCAGGTGCCCGCGACTGCCTACTCGGGAGGGAATGAGGGGACCTTGGGAATCGGGGTGTGTTTGTGTGGCGTGGAAGGAAGCGGTGCATGCGGGCGGGGATGGGGTGGGGGCAGAGAGAGATTGGAGTGAGGGAGGGGGTCGCGGGTGGAAGGAGAAGGGAAGGAAATATAACGAGACTGGAGGATTCGCGTGATTGATTATTCTCGCCTGGATCGCTCGAAGAAACGATTCGTCCATATAATCCGTCATCCTCGCCGTCGTTTAAGTTTGATTTTACGGCTTCCGTTGAGAAACACTCATATTAGCTATCAGGGGTGACAATTCACTCCCGTGATTCATTGAAATCGAGACCGCAGTTGGACGCACTACAGCTAGATGGTGAAGATATCGTGAGTTAATGGTCTAACATTTGCTCACTCTTGACGCTTTCCTGGAAAGTAAAGAGCCGCTTCTCCTTAGTCCATACTCATATACATAAGCAGTTATTTTGAACCTTACGACGTGAAACTACCGTGCTTTGAACATCCAAGGTCATCAAAAGTAACTAGTCAAAATTTGAAATTTTAGATGAAGTAATAATTAAGGCTTAATATGGTAGAACATGGCCATCTCCAAGCGGTAACCTATAAAACATACAATTTTCCACTCACAGTAATCCGCTTCAATGTTTAATCATCTTGACTCTTTGAGTCATCTATAAGAAACAAATCACAATAATTCCAGTGTCTTAAAAATATTTATGGCTTAATAAGGTATTCGTGGTAGGGTATGAAACTGGAGGAAAGTAAATTTCAAGGATTTGATTGGAATGAAATAGATGAAACTTTAGTGAAATGCTCATACTCCGTCGTCAAACCACAAATATTTGATCACCATAATTTCTTTATTCTCTCTCACCCTCATGATTTAACCCTACCCATAGTCTTGAACCCAGTACGACTACCCCGCCAATATTCGAAAACGGGAATGGTTATGGAGCTTCTTGTTGCTGTTTCGTTGAGATGTCTATGTAATAAGAAGTGCGTTGACATTGAATTGTTTTAATGACGGTGAAAACCTCCTGGCGTTTAGTTTTATTTGAATAATCTTAAATCGGCATCATTTGTTCGTGACATTATTATTTTATAGGTTAAATGATCAACTCATTAGACTGATCGCCAAACATGTAGTTAAACATATTCTATTCACGGCCTCACAAAATTAGACTGGACCGCTCTGTATGAAAAAGTGTCTGTTTCCATGTGACAAGGAATTTTTTATTCCTTTCCCGAATTGGCATTTTGTTAGTTCTATGAGTTTCCGTAAAAATAACCTGCTGCGAGACAACCGCGAAGAAATAGTTCCTATTCCGCCTGCTGTCATTATACCACTGCCCCCGTACGGTCACTGAAAGCTTAACCATCAGACGTGACATATTCCTTCAATTTACGTCATTGATGAGCTACAATTGGCTTTAGCCTATCTGTATGACCATAATACTTTTTTTTAGGTTTTATTTTGACGCCACGAGTTGTGGGATACCAAAACAATGCACATCTCAACGTTAGGTGTTTGATAAAAAGAGGCATATATCACCAGCTACATTTGCATTTTCAGTTGACTGATTTATATCCGACGAATCGTATGTCGTGAGACCGAGTGTTAAGATTCCATCTCGGGAGGCGATGGATGCATTTGGCGATCCCGAGTTTCCTTCTGCCAGCATACCAATTGGTCCAGTTGCTATGCTCCTATTGTAGAGGCATTGATCTTTACTCCACAACGTTTTCACTTCTCAAACGATTGCATAGGATTGAATAATTTGTGCATTCCTTCATAAATGCTCGAGCAAGCCAAAAATTAAAGATAGGCGAGAGAGCATTTTCTATTGTCTTCATAAGCAACGGGGGATGACGTTTTTTTTGTCACCACGGAGTTTTTTCGTTGGAAATGGGATGTGTAGCTTTTATGCGGTGAGAGAAAGTGGCATTCCGAGATCGGTTGAAAGTGATACTCTTCGATAAATTAAATGTGGCTATTGTTTGAAAATTACCTTTATTCATTGCATAAAGTTCAGTAAACTGGAAATTATATGGACATATCTGTTACAAGTTGACCATGTGGTCAGGTGGTCAGTTAAATGATACATAAAATGTTTTGCAGTAAACATTTCCCAGTTAACACTCGGGAGTCCCGAACTGGAGTTAACCCAAGGAAACCCAATGGAGTCATTTTGACTCCATAGATAATTTTTTTACCTTTTGGTTCACTATTAGGTAAATTATGTTATTCAAATAAGAGTTGTGCCTTATTGAGATGATAAAAGAGATTTTCCAGGGATTTAAGACATGGACATATACTTCGAGAACCATAATTTTTTACTGACCAACATTCAGTACATATCATTAATTTTTCAAAGGAGGCATCAGAAAAATGTCATATCAACAATTATTTCAGGTTTAAAAGTTGAAATACAAAAAAATGGAAACAATGCTTTGGCAAAGCAGTTCCATTCAAATATATATTTATGTGACTAATGACAGCAAAAGTACAGAATTTTTATGTACATGCCCCACGTACACTTTTGTTGCATGCCTCGCAAAAAGGCCAATGGTCCCATTTTTCTTGCATTTTTTCCTTATTTGATAAGACTTATTTCTCTTTAATGTTGGATATGTATCATCCTAAATACATCGTTTCTCTTTTACCTCTTCTTACCACGTTTTTAGCTGTTCGGTTCTCGGATAATTGCTGGAGTAATTTTTTCCTAGAGATTTTTTCCGTTACTGTTTTTTTAAATTATTTAGGCATTTATGGCAGCAAGATAAAATGTGTTTTAAAAAGCGAACTGGCCAGCGCCCAGTCCAAGATCTCACTATGTACCTTATTGTCATTTTATCCACTATATCAACTCCATATTTTGTATTGTTGTAAACTTTTACAGTTTCCGGAGTTTTCTTTACATTATTTGCGACATCCACTCGGGGATGTAGAGAGTTCAAAGGGGAAAATTTTTTATTTCTCTCCTTGGTAAATGATCAAAGTTATTTCTTCGTACTTAAGCTGTGTACTGTGTGTGTGTTAGACTTAAGCTGTGTACAAATAATCTTCATAGATGTAGTAAACTCCCTCCTTATCTTATTCATGGTCCCAACAATGCTCGTATTTTTATCCCTCAGTTTGTTTGCAAGTTACGGAGAGGTAAAGTAATTGTCCGTAGTAACATTCCTTCCTTTTCCTAAGTATGGTTCCATTAGTTTCATTACAACGTAGTCAGATACTCGCTCATCTCTTCGACGACTGTCATTCATTCCCAAATTAAGAAAGCCATTTATTACGTATTTCCTCTCTTTATCCAGTGCTAGCCAGTATTTTTTTTTTGGCCATACTTATCTGGTTTCTTAGCCATAAATTGAGTAAATCGGCAATGGGCTATGCTTGGGAATAGTTGCTCATAAACTTTGATGTAAATCCCAGGTCAATAACAATAAATGCAGTTGTCAATAAACTATTCCAAATTACCGAGAATAGAGCAAACTTATCCAATTTTAGCCTTTCTGAACGAGTTGATTTTTCATTAAAACGTAAATATTTCAGAATATCTGAAAATCAATTTCGGGATATGGCTTTCTTACTTAAGGAGACACCCCATGAATCACCCCACACAAAGAACGTAGAGATGAATCCATCCAACCCATAACCCCGCGAGCATACATCAAACCAATAAAAGCTTCAAATTCCTCACTATTAAGGCTTCAATCATTATTTTTTAGCTGACTGTGGGCCTCAATATCCGTGCATTCCTATATGTGCTTTAGCATAGCATCATCAAAAAGCAGCTACCACACATTCACCACATTACCAGAAACCACAGCTCTCCTAGCATTACTTTTAGGTCCAGGCATTTCCTTCAAGACGTTTTAGCGCACTCTTCTACGAGTATTTTGAACCCCAACATTTTGCTCAGTCCACATGGTCCCATCTAGAGCCATAAGATTTCCACTCAGAACCTTAGGATACTCCGAATATGCCTCGGCTAGGTTCTCCGATTCATGATTTGTGAAATAATCACCATAACGATGCGTTCTTGAACAATGATGATGGCGAGTCATCACGCGCTGCGATAGATTGCCCGAGTTTCGTGTGCTTCAATGTTCACGCGCAGTTGCCGCTACTGAGCTATTTCTTGTACCAGTTCTGGATACTCTCCCTCCTCGAGCCCGAATGCACTTGACCTGGAAAAATCGTGAATTGAAAATATTAGAGCCCAGCAAATATTTTTGACAAAATTATTGCAGAAACGCAATGCTAGCATAAATCGAAAATAAATAAATATAACTCACCATAATTCGAATCTTTTTATCCTGGAATATTCTCGTAGTTGGTTCCGAGTAACTTGATGAGCTGCTGTTAGGGATGAAATCATCATTCGACTCGGGTTCCTCCTCCCCATCCTCCCCTTCAGACATATTCTTGGGTTGGTCGTTCAGAGTAGCAATTATTTCTTCTGGTTGAATTACCCTTCTTTCGGACATTTTTGGTGTCGGTTTGTACTTCTCAAACAAGATAGCTTTACACTTCCACTCAAGCAGTTAGACACACCGACTAAGTCATGACTGCTGTAAGCTACCACGTACCCCAGATTATATAGAAATGTAAGAAAATGACGCGCCGTGTTGCAAGAGAGTACATGTATATATAGAAATGGAAAAGCTAGAAAGAGCTAGAAAATATCCACGACATTCGAATGACATTTTTGACAACTAAGCTAAAACTGTGATACAAGGAATCAACTTGCAAAACACAATAACACTGCGCTAACTCTTCCCAAGGTATAAGGAGTCACTATGACTCAATTGGGACTTCGAGGTAAATCATGAAATATTTCAATAGTTTATGAATGAATTTCTTTGTATATCAGACAGCCAACACTATTCACAAAATGAATAAAAGTCACAAAAGGAAATATTCGAATGTATCAATTTATCGAAGATACACAGTTCTTATAACCTCAAGGAGTCATTTTGACTCCCACTGGGACTCCGAGTGTTAAAAATAGGCAAATAATTTTACATACCGTAAAAAAATTTACAATCATTTAAGTCTTTTCTTAAAGCTTCTTACATTATTATGGAATGTTTTACATTTTCGGCCAGACCATTTCATGCATCCATCTGTTCAAAAATGAGATCTTTCCCCAGTTAGTTCTACTTGGGGGGCTTCATTTTTCATTCGTGGTCCTTCCTAAAGAAGTGAGGCGGATATCTTATCCTCCCTTAGATATCCTCCCTGGCAGTTTCCCCAACATACGCTTTATATATGGCCTTCAGTCGCGAGATATTCGTCCTCTCTCTTAGGGATTCCATCCTAATTTATCGATCATTGCACCTTCACTGGCTTCTATGTTAAAATTTGCCATCACGAATCTGGCCGCCCTACTTTTAAGCTTTTCAAGGGTATTTATGTGCCCGAACGATGTGGGTCACGTGTACCTTTGCTTAAAGTCGGTATAACAAAATTCAAGAGAAAATTATAATATCTTACTGGTTGAACTACCACAACGCTCGTTTTCTTCTATTGACTATTCAGAGTCTCAATACATATCTTTCTTTTACATTTGTCCTGAATATGTATTTTCAATATTATTGGAGCGTTTTCGGATTTAAAAAAATGAAGTTTGTCTTTAAAATATTTGTATCTTTTACAAACGCGTTAGTAGCTGTATATTAAATTGTTCATCTGTCACTTTCTACAGAGTACAATTGATGAATGCAGCTTAGTCATTGTTTCATTGTAAAATAATAAATTTAATCAGCAGAAATGTTGAGCAGTAACACACCTTTTATACCCTTCGTAATGGAATACACATTTGTTTACGGCGCCCTCATTGTTTACAACTATAGATGAGTCCTAGAATCAGTGATCTATGGATTTTCAATCAAGATAAGTTTAATAATAACATAATTTGTTATGCTAATTAATTAAAAACAACAAATAAAATTAATTTTATACAACAGAATGGTTATTAGGTGAGAATCCTAAAAATATATATAACATACATAGGTACTTTTAAAGCCTTTTTCAGCGTTAAATACAATGGAATTATTTTTATGAATGTGCATTGCTTCCTGTAATTTACATTCCTATTTTCCGTGCCGATTAGTATTTGTCAAAATATTTGACATTTCTTTGAGCATTTCTCGTACTCAATAAAAATCGTGAAAGTTACATCTCATATGTATTTCTCCGCACACCTTCAAGAGTAATCAATCAGCATACTGTCAATTCGATTAAAATGTGTCTGAATCGCTTTGCTTCGGTTAGATATATACTGAGTCACATTTCATCTTTGATCGGTGGCGTTGCGGTTGGATATGACTGAGAATATTTTTTGTGCCTTCGTAAAAGTGAACTCAACAAAAAGGTGAAAATGAGTTCTCAAGGATATTAAATAGCTCAAACAGTGTTTGAATAGTAAGATATGACTTCACCGTGCTTTCCAACTATCCAAACATTCCGAATATCATGCAATTATATTATGTGGTCCTCTTCGGCAGTCCATCTAAAAGTAGATCCTCTCCTTACTTTTGTTCAATTAGATGTCCGGATAATTTGGAGCGTAGGGACCTTATTTATAATTATTAATGAGCCGACAAAGTGGCAGAGAGTTCTGTTGCATTGTGTAATTAACAAAATACTCGTGAAAAAAGCATTAGAAACTTATTAAAATTTTGTTAAGTTTTAAGGAGTGATATTTGCGTCCCCTCTAAGTAATTTTCCCTATAAGATAGCGAAATTGTCCTTCGCATAGCCATTGGCCAAGATCTTTGCAAAACTTCATTTATCTTTCCTAACTGTTTCTGTAATAAGTGGCTTTTATTCTCCCCATGGGCGTTATTTTACCAGCAACCGCTCCACCACGGAAGGAAATTCCCTAACCTATAATTTACAAATGACATTCTCTTAGACTATCATTACTCATGTATACCTTCCTTGCTTTTATCCCTGCCCCTGTCATTTTCTCGTCACAGCTCACCTACTCTAGCTACTTTGTCTCTAATATTTCAAGATACATTTGGTTTCCACGTACTATGCCATGAAAATGATGGAAGATCTGCTGAATTATTTGCTCATTATTACTAGATATGAATGTATGAAAGCGATTCAAAATTTGTAGATAAATCTGTTGATACAGCATTGTGTTATGTGACTTATGAGTTTTTTTTAGCAGAATCACTGTCTGCCTTTTTCTCAAAATTGGTTTGGATAAGTAATTATTGATTTTAATTCAAAATGAGCCTGAGAAACTTCATAAAGTGAGCATTAATACGCTCAAATACGTTTGAATTAGCTTGATAGTATTGAGCTATCTCCTAAGTACAGCTTACGTATCGGTACGGAGGCTTCCGCGGTTATTTGATGAATTTTTTATATTCGGGGTTTTCCTGCGTTGATTCATTTTTATGGACAACAGTATCGCTCGTGTTGCAGTTAGCGTCGGTAACCCTAGCGTTATTTCAGGACCTGACGATGCTAGCTGCAACGCGAGCGAAACTATTGTCCATAAAAATGAATCAACGCGGGAAAAACCCGAACATAAACCACTCACAGGCTGAGTATTGTATGTATCATCTAAGTATTTTTAGAATTTTTTCCAAAACAGAGTTGGTAAACCGATACTCTACATCGCCAATGATAAGATACTAATTCCCATGAGACGAGTCAAGGGAATAAAATATCCATCGAGTAGGGTTATTTCCTCAAATATCGAGATAGCATATTGAGAAATGCGCTCTCGAGAGAACACTGCCGTGTTGAAATCCGGCGTTCACTAACGAAAACATCAGCGGTTTAAGTTTGACTTGATCGCAATGTTTGTCACGCGGATTACGTTCGGCACGTCACCGTCTTTGTATGAGCGGTTTCGCTGAAACGTCTCGCCGACCCTGCTCTGCAGCGGGGACTAGTTTCCTGATTTTGAGGAGGTTGTTGATTTGCTTTCGCCTTGTCTGCCCAATCGGGAACCTCGTGGACGGTTATGGCTGACACTTTAATTCATTCACATTACCTCACTTTGGATCGCGCTTCGAACCGTTTGGACTTAAATCATGGCGATGGTGTCGTAGCGTGTTGTGTCACGTGTTCTCCCCACTCTCATCCCTCTCTCTGCAACCGCGCTCGCGTCACTACTCTATTCCGTCTCATGCTCCTTCCCCCGTCCGTAATTCTTAAGAGTTTGACATTGAATTTCAAAGATACCTCTTGCATGAAGCAACCCACGGTTTCGTGCTCCAAGGTGCTGGATCAAGAGCCCAATCCTGGTTCCGGCTTGAACTGGTTTCCGCTCCTTACTGACAATGGTTGCGTGAGTATTTAGTGTTCTCTCTCTCTCTGTGGAGTCTCTAGGTTCCGCAGAAATATATATTTCTTTCACCACGCCTTGCCCGGGGTGCTGTTTGTATTAGCCAACATAGGCGACTCATCGTTCCGCTTTGCTGCTCTGTTTCTCGCGATCACTTTCACTCTCTTGCACTTGTCTTTTTCTTACCCTTTTCTTTTTCTATTTCTTTGCTTTCGTATTTTGCTTCCGTTCTAGGGATTTCTTTATGCTCGGATAAGCCAACCAGGGACATGGTAATCCTCACAGTTGAAAGAGGACCGTCATGGATCAAGAATATTTTGCAGGGCACACAACCATATTAACCGATATTTTCTTTCTGCTTGGCGTTTTATGAGCACATGTTTTTCTTGCACAAATCTTATAAAACCGATATACCTTTAGTAGGCCTCGTGTTTCTAATCGAATCTCTGAATAACCGTCCAGACGAATTCCCTAATTAGGAGCTTGCAATGGTAGAACCTACGGATGAACGGTTAGCTATGTGATCCGGCTGGAGTTAACCAATTCACAGAATTAATTGTATTGTAAATTAATGCAACGCCAAAGGGAATTTTTAAATTTGCTAATTTTAAACGAAATTTGATTTAATCAATAAAGTGGTCTATTTTTTCGCTCTTTCCTATTCCCATGAGTAGAATTAACTTATTCATTTCAATTATCATGATGTTAATTGCTCTTGAGCTTTACACGGGGTCAGGTCTTCTATGGCGGTCGACGTTTCGGTGGGAGACTTTCGCATCGTCATCAGGGCTTATGAATAATGCCAAATCTCAGCAGTGTTCGCTTGCCATATGTCTCCACGCTATAAAAAAATTCCAGGATGTTCAAGAGACACAACAATCAGATCATCCATCTGCCGCCCACCAAGCTAAGGATCTGGCTCGTAAGAGCCAGGGACCCCATCAGCCTGGAGATGTCCGGCATCTACTGCATTCCTTGTGAATGTGGAGATGTCTACATTGGCGAGACCGGGAGAACAATTGAAACGAGATTGAAAGAACACTAAAGGAACTATCGGCTGTGTCAACTGGAGAAATCGGCTGTTGCCAAACATTCAATTGACCTCCAGCATTAGGGTGCGGCTTATTTTTCGAAAATCGGAAAAGCTAAAAGTTCCACCCGTCAAAACATTCATTTTGATGATAAAACACATGCGTGAAATTTTTGTTGAGTTTCGATATTGTTAACACGTGCCGCATGGGGTCTGAAATACCCCACTCAAAAAATGGAAATATCGCGTCATAATAACTGGTTTTAGAGTAAATCTATGATTTTACGACCCTTCTGGGCTAAAATTTCATTATTTTTTACCTAGCTTTAGCCGTTTAGGAGATGCAGAAGGGCGAAGCGAGCTCGAAATGCTAATTAGGGGGCGCCGCGATGCGCCGCGCCGCGCGCCGGCGCGGACGAGTACAACTGTCCGTGGACCCCCCCTCTAAGCGGCCCACGACGACACCACAACTGCTACGGTGTCTCGTGGTAATTACATAGTTCTGGAGCACTCATTCACTGGTTATGGCGAAGAACATGGTGTTTTTAGTAATTATTTCAATTTATTATTAACTCAGTCATAAAAATTCCAAATCAGTCATCTTCATTTTAAAGAAATCTGTACAGCTAGCAAAATCAAACAGTAATCTGAAGGACTTTGCACTAATGAAAAGGAATAATACAAGGAGTTTCAGATACCAATACTTATCTAAACGTTTTTATTAAAGTTGTCTTCCTTACATCTGGCACCCTTCTTCTATATTCTTGAACAAAAAGTAACAATTCCAAGTCTTTTGTCAAAGTTCTGGAAAAATCTTTCTACAATTTAACCTTCACCTTTAATTTAAGTTCACCTGTCCGTAGACCCCCCTGTAAGCGGCCCTCGACGACACCTTTACAGGAGTATTTTTGCGACGCATTCGGAGGAGATATGCCCCAAACAAACATAAAAGAAAGTATTATTCGGAGACAACAGGATAAGCACAGGTCTAGTTCAGCGGAGAAAGTGTGAGAGTCATTTTCCCCGGACCCTATACTGACCTTGCATTGGGATGGTAAAATGGTAAATTGCATTTCTTGGTAGTAATTACACCAAAGAGAGATCAGCAATAGTTGTTACAGGTGTCAGAACCAATAAAATGCTTGCAGCCCCAGAGCTTCCGAATGGAAGCGGAAAAGCCATTGCAATAGCAGCTTTTAATATAGTAATACAATGGAACATTTCCAATAATGTTAAAGCAATTGCATTTGATACAACCAGGGCTAACAAGGGTTGGTTTATTTTCCTTTTCCTGATGTTTTCAGTTATAATGATGCAACTGATAAGTAATACCAATGTTGTATTCTTTTCAAAGGAATAAGAATGGTGCCGCAGTACAGGTTGAGCACTTATTTAAAAAAATAATTGCTATGGTTGCCTTGCCGACACCATATCTTTGAAATCTTTTTGAAGAGAGTTTATTCACCAAATAAGGGGACGTTCAGCTGGGCTATAAACTTTTCTATTAAAAATATTTCCAGCGTCAGTGGGAATCTATTGATACAAGTACTTATGAGGCCATTGATAGTTACCCTGATGCCGGAGAAAGTTTAAAAATGGAGACGAAACTCTCAATAATTAACTTCACACAGGAGCAAATCAATGTACGTGGCTACTATTTTTTCTCATAGGAATTAGTTATTAAAATATTGCAAAGCTAATATCCCAATTTGCTTTTATCAGATCGGCCAGCCTAGAGATGATTAGGTACTTGGAGCTTTTAGAGCTCTCAATTATATTTATTTGGGGTGAACCTGCCAAAGGCATTGTGCGAGGTGGATGTGCAAAGCAATTTACGCACATAAAATTTGGGTTTTTCGTGAGCAAGTGCTAATTACCGATGCTGATTCCGAGGAGCTATTTGATGTTTGCATATTTATTGTAAAAGTTTATATCCATGCCTGGTTTGTTTACCCGTTAGCCACATCAGCACCTAGAAATGACTTACTTTTTTTAAAGAAGCTCATTGAATATGAGAGCACTAATATTATTGTCGCCAAAGTTGCTTAGAAAAAAATTACGGGACACCTTTGGTACCTGAGTGAGGAGCTGGTGGGTCCCTCAGTGTTCGATTCCTGTCTTAGCGATGAAGAAAGAGCGAGGCTTGTGGAAGGTATCAAATCTCGTGGAGCACAAGAAGAATGGTCCAGGAGGAGACACATTCATTTAGATGATGTACCACAAATGAGTATTGCCAATTTAGCCACGAAAACAACGGCTAATTTTTTTTTTCAAATTTTGGAATTAGCTGCGATTTTTTTGATCTACCAGTCAGCAGTTGGGCGAGGAATTCAAGATACCTCCATGGTGAGAGAGTAGTCAAGTCATTGCAAGTAGTTAATGACCATGCCGAGAGAGGAATTAAATTGTTGAAAGATTTTTGCAGAACTTTGACCAAAGACTTTGAATTGTCACTTTTTGTTCAAGAACATAGAAGAAGGATGCCAGATGTAAGGAAGACAACTTTAATAAAAACGTATAGATAAGTATTGGTATCTGAAACTCCTTGTATTTTTCCTTTTCATTAGTGCACTGTCCTTCAGATTGCTGTTTGATTTTTCTAGCTATACAGATTTCTTTTAAATGAAGATGACTGATTTGGAATTTTTATGACTGAGTTAATAATAAATTGAAATAATTACTAAAACACCATGTTCTTCGCCATAACCAGTGAATGAGTGCTCCAGAACTATGTAATTACCACGAGACACCGTAGCAGTTGCGGTGTCGTCGTGGGCCGCTTAGAGGGGGGGTCTACGGACAGGTGAACTCGTCCGAGCCGGCGCGCGGCGCGGCGCATCGCGGCGCCCCCTAATTAGCATTTCGAGCTCGCTTCGCCCTTCTGCATCTCCTAAACGGCTAAAGCTAGGTAAAAAATAATGAAAATTTAGTCCAGAAGGGTCGTAAAATCATAGATTTACTCTAAAACCAGTTATTATGACGCGATATTTCCATTTTTTGAGTGGGGTATTTAAGACCCCATGCGGCACGTGTTAACAATATCGCAACTCAACAAAAATTTCACGCATGTGTTTTATCATCAAAATGAATGTTTTGACGGGTGGAACTTTTAGCTTTTCCGATTTTCGAAAAATAAGCCGCACCCTATCCAGCATGACATCATATAGAAAGGCAATCAATTTCTCTGCCGCTATGGGTGATATTAGGACCGGATAACCTAAGAGGCCATTGAAATCCACCTGGCCTCCAACAATTTCAATAGGGACAAAGGATGGCAGCTCAGTAAAACCTGGAATTCAATCCTCACATTGGCGGGAAAAAGACGTACAAATCCACCAATCACCACCGAGAAGATCTGAAGGGAGGAGGATATAAATCGACCACTGCTGAGATTTGGCATCATTCATCGGCCCTGAAGACGATGCGAAAGTCTCCCATCCAAACGTCGGCCAACCTGTCCTGTTGTGAAACTCGAGAGCAAGTTACATTGTCCATTCTCCGGGAAAGCATCAATTCCTTCACATGGGCATCATGGTAAGGGTTTTTGAAGGGCGAGCGAAAGAGAAGATCACTAATAGCAGAGAAATGATGACAAGGAACATACATGGGCACTTAGAAATAGGCTGGTATGATACGCTTAATACTGATATGGAGCGAAGGAGAGTATATTGCAGTAATTTGGACTCTTTCGAGGGGATACGATGTGAGTACATTGGAGGCGTTTGATACGTGGTGGGTGTGTGGGGATTAGAGAAGGTAGTATAATGAACGGATAGGAGGGAAAAGTGAGATGTGAGAAGAGGAAGCGGTGGTTGTAAATTAGTAGGAGGCACAGTAAGTGGATTCGGTCAGTTAATCCGGCGTAATGGGCTGTTGAAAGTAGTATTAGATGGGAGGTGTTGGGTGTGGTGACTGGGGAGGAAGAGAAGAGACTTTATGGTGGGATGAAGCGAGGTACGAAATATGCCCAGCAGAAGTAGCAAATAATATGTGGGAGTCATTGCCTGCGATGACAGAAGATCTAACAGCTATGCCCCTATATGATGTATACCTAGGCAGATTTCGAGCCTCCCTTATTTAATAGTGCTATCAAAAATCGCCTTCAAGCAGGATAAATTATGTAGGAGGTAAAGAAGCTTAAGAACCTTAAGAACCTTGCCGGTATCTTATGAGATTATTTTCAATTACTAATACATATCATCAGTGGTATATTTTTCTTTTAGGAAGTTTGCATTCGGAATTAGTCTTTCAAAAATCAATACAAGCGTTTACTCATAATTTAGAGCATGTGATAATTTAGTAATAACCCTGTCCGTTCTTCACGAGCGAGGATGTATTATGTCGTTATTAACTATTACATCTGAGCCTTAAGTTTTGCAGTCCTATTGGATATTAATCTTTCAAAATTATGACGAGAATATGGCAAAGAAATAAATAATCTGAGACAAGTTAAGATGGAGAAATGAAAACTGATGTTTGCTGCCTTTCGTCAAGGTCATTCAGATTCATCACATGCCATTTTGTAACCAACGCGATCTTCATAATTAAAAATTAGTTTTTAGCCGCTCTGCTTACGTTGTACGAAATTCCTATTGACTCCGGTTTGTTTTTCTTTATCGCAGTTCATTTCAATGTGAGCAGATAATCATTAGCTGAGGTAAAATGTTGGGGCGCTATAGGCTGACTATTTATTTCGGTATTTTCTTGGGAATATAGTAAAATTTGGGCGATGATCTTGCAAACGGTGCCACCTGAAAAGATATTTGCAGCCATTTTCAAGATATTTATCCAATTCAGAGAATTTCCTAAACTAATACAGTCTTTATTGACAACCGATGATATAAAAACAGATATTCCTGTTTATAAATCATCCTCAGATTCCTCAGATATTCCTGTTTTTAAATCATCGGTTGATTCCAGATAAAATAATATTTTTAAATGTTTCTCTTGTAAGGAATTTTAACAATTATATTGTATTTATTGAATTGAAATATGTATTGTCGCTTGGTAAGAGCAACATTTCCGCACCCACGAAGTGTCGGTAATTTGTTTGGAATTTACATGTGATGAAGCGTCAAGGATTTCAGGGCTCCGTACCACATCTACTGTAACCCTACGTGCCACCACAAGGGCGTGAAGCGGGGTAAGTTGAGGTATTTATTTGGAAGATATATCAGTCATCCATCACGAATTCTTTTTGTATCTAGCATGTTTTTTTGGACGACAATGATGATGAATATAAGCAAACTTGTGGCCAAGGTGTTTTTTTCTTATTTCTAACGCTCCTTTTAATATTGAATGGTTCTCGAATTTCTCTTTTGTCGGGTTCGGATGATATGAGAGTGTCTGGTTCACTCCTGAGGTCACCGAACTGCCAATAACTCACTGCCTCCTCAGCTGTTGGAGATCGTTCGGCGTCATCGATCGAGAAGAGCTTCAAAATCGCCATACTCGCACCGACTCATTGGGACTATCTTGTGGCTCCCTGAGTTTATAAGTTGCGTTCAAAAGCGTGATATCCTGTTAGACTCATCAATCAGCATTCGTATAAATGGGCCGCCTACCAGGGGCTACAAGTTCTTCAGATCCATAAGATACAGCTGATTTAGCATATTTTACATAAATTAGCATCTGTTGGCCAAAACCAGTGAGAGCCTATCACTTTTCAGCGTTCTTGTGGTTGTCATTTCCCAAGCAACCTCCCAAGAGGTATGAAGATCTCTTTTTCCTCTGCCTCCTTGCAGGCTCAGCTGGTCTCAAGTTTCCATGCATGTGAAAAATTGAGGTAAAATCATCCATTTACACTGGAATGGTATTAAAAATTGCTATTAGTGAAGCAAATTACGCCAGTACGAATACTGGTGTACCATTGCTTACACGGTATTTCGTAAGAACTTCTTGTCGAATCTCCGTCCAGTTTCGAATTATGATTTTTACCCTATGAATGTCTCATTGTCGTATTCTCCTCAGCGATGATTAATTCGCCAAAGTTTCTGACGCAGTAAGTGGCAATAACTTTGACGAATTATAAATTGCATACTTAATTGCGATTTTCACTCTTCAATAGCAGCGGAATCTGGGAGAGTTTTAAAGCTCAGGTCGTGTTTAGCTGGAAGTACGACGAAATCTTTAGTGGATTTGAGCCTGGGACCTCCTGCCCGTAGCCAAGCACTCTACCCAGTGCCCTACCGTACCATTGATAGACGACAGCGGTAGTGAATTGGAGAGGAATACGTGGGGGCAAACCTGATATTGCGCGAGGGAATGTGGTTCCCCGGCGCCTGTCTCCAAACACGCTCACTCCGAGGCCAAATGTTTGGTTTGTCGCCCATCGAGCGCGAAGGACTCAACCCGCGGAAGAGCCGCCGATGCAACGGCGGAAGAAACTTCCTACTTTCGACATTCCAGCGATCATTTTGTTTGCCGCACTTACACTTCGATTTCCGTGGATAGGCCGCCTTCGCTTTATTGCGGGTGCTTTCGTTAAAAATACGCGTGACACAGTTTGTAGTCGTTAAAGTGGCCCAGAAGGGCATCAGTATATTATGTCTACACGTGTATCATATATCTTGTCCTGGAAATTGAGGTTCCGGGGTTCCGGTATGGTGCCTCGTTCTATTTCCAATAAGGAATCTCGTTACGGTATTGGTTCACATTGCATGGTCGATTGATTGCATTCGGTGAACGAATGATAATCGTTTGTGGGGTGCAGGATGGGGGGCGATTCAAGTTCAGTGCAGTTTTGGATGGGACGTACTAGTAATACTTCACCCCGAGGCCTATTTTCTCACCACATTCAAGGACCCGGCGGCAAATTCTTTCACCAGGTTACTCCTATTTCCGGTCCAGGTGAAATCCTATTTATACGGCTGTTAGCTACATTGTGAAAGTGACCCAAACAGTCCCACGCATTCCGTAAGAGTTACTCACAAAACTGTCAGTGTGTGTAAACTTAGTTGGGAATACCTTGATTGTTTGATACATTACTCTGTTTCTTCATCTGCAACGAAACGTTTCCCTTTTCCCACTATTTTCAGTTTTCTGATGGAGGGCTATAGTTTATTCCTTTGTCAAATAAGTAAATCCACCGTTGCACGACGAACTAATTATATCGTGGGACAAGGGTATCTAAGCCTAGTGAGTTTGCCTACTTGAAGTAAAGGGCCTAGGTTAAGCGGATATGATAGAGCAGCTTGATTAAAAAGTACAACGATTTTCAAGTTTTTGGGAAAGAATTCCGAGGAACTCGTCAAGGAAATGGCTCTGACGTTGCCACCGGAAATCATCAGCATGCCACCGGAGTCGAAAGTGATACGCTTTCGTTGTGCTTTTTAAATTATCATCTGCAAAAAGTATTTTTCACCGGATTTGGCGTTCAAGGTTATCTATCTACACCATGATGGATATTCAACGGATCATTTCCGTTTACTATGATCTTAATTGATCAATAGCCTTTTGGACAGTTCCCAAAGTCCTGAGTATTACTGATGTTTCGTATTTCTCTGCTGCCTACTAAGGGTAGTATTTTATGAACCTCACGGTGTGGGAAACTTCTATAGCGTAGAATGATTGCTTTGGTATCCATTTCAAGCAGTAGACATTACGAAATATTGCGTTCAGTGTCATGTTTTATTATTTGCCAATTTCACGGTGGAAAACGTCTCAATGTTAGTTTTCACACTCGAGCAGCTATGAGGAAGAGCTGTGACCGTGTATTTGACATTGAGGACAGACATGCACCCTTTGAGCACGGAATGGAAAACCTCGCAACGTGCTTCTGTTGTGTATGAGAGTAAAATTAATTATTTTTAGTTTAAGTGCAGAATGAGTAGGCAGGGAATATGTTTCCTAGGGTAATTAGGTAGGAAGTTAATATTTTGCCTACCTGTAATAGTTTGCTCTTTTAGGCTATTGCATACTGACAATTTGTGCTGGAGATTGTGTATCAATATCTTGTAAAAGTCACATTGTAAAGGCCCTTGCGACTAGGGCTCTGACCGTTTAGTTGGAGAAGTATTTTTATGTATAGGTAATAATTAAAACAAATTCTGAATGATAATAGTTTTACGTGATTCTTGTAATAAGGACATCATTTTCAATCAGATTCAATATGTCCATCAATCCAGCGTAATTCTTTGTTGGCTCATTTTGGAGCAGACACTACCACAACAGTAAAAGTAGCTTCATAATATCCTCTGTCAATATACTTTTTCTACTGCTGATAAGGAGTCTACTCTTTTGAGTTCGGTTTTTCATATTCGTGGGGTTGTCAACAAAATCACATTTTGATATTTATAAAGTTTCATCTGTAACTCTACTCTCTTTTTAATTTGAACAATGGATTTCAAGCAACTTTTAAATTAACAAATTAGTGAAACTAAAAGAATTTTACAATGCTCAACTATTATGTGTACCTCAAATGAGCAGGGAAGTGCTTGAAACGTTTCTTTTCATCTTGCCATCAATATTGTAGGTCGCGATCAACCTTGGAAAACGTTATTTATTACGCCCACAGCCAAAGCAAGCTGAAACACACTTGTTTGATAGTCTACAGAAACGATAGTTATGTATATTACAGTTGCCCTCGTAATATTTAAGTCTAAGGTTAAATTTCGAGTCAATCTTTGTAGAACGAGGGAGTGAAATGTGGAGCACTATATCAATTTCATACATAACATTATAGCGACCGTATTTTGTATATTATTTAATTGAGTGCTTGACTTTCTTCATTTTTATAACTTTTTCTTTTTTCTATAATACAAGCAAGGTTAGAATAGGTAACAGGAAAAAATTAAGTATTATGATACAACAAACCTCATTAAGTTCTAGTGTCTATTTACGGTGGAGCGAAGTGTAGAAAAGAAGTGTCTCTTTCTTGATATCTGTGAAATTTCATTCTTATTTAAATGTGCATGTGTTAAGTAACTATGATTAAACCCCATAACAATTGAGTATTGATTATGGTTGTAAGCGTTTTTTTAAGAGCGGCCAGAGCTGAAAAATTTGTTGTAATATTAGTCAGTGCTGTTTCTTGAGAGAACGGAGGAAAGTGATTTAAGCGTTTGTTTAAGTTTATTTTGCTGTGAAATTTGTAATGCAATTTGAATATAACAGTTTGATGTTTTCCTTAAAACGACTTCAGTTTTTAAAAATCCATACTTAAAAATTTTTATCCGAAGACACTTTCTCCTTATCTCGGCTATATGTCTTTGGCACGTGACTGACAGTAATTTCCGTGCAACAATATTTACGCAATCAAAAGAGGAATCATTTAGAAATATAGCTTTGCTTCCAGGAAAATAGTCATGCTGTCATAGGTTTTCACTTGACATCATAATCGTAACTTATTAAGGTTGTAAAATGTGAACAAAATAAAGTCACAACGCTGAATGACTCAGTCAGTTTTTTGCGCTTTTAACACTTCCTTTTTACTGTCAGTAATTTATTTTGAGGATATTAAATATGGGGAGATTTATTCCATGCTTTCGTTTATGTTTTGTGCAAAATAATCGTCGCATCTAAGTGTTTATACTAAAACATTGGACGAATAAAACAATATTTGAATTCGGTCTGTAGATATTGTGATCAGTTTTGAGGGATTTTAATGCAAAATTATGTAATATGAAAAATGTTTGAATAAAAGTGCACTACAATACCTGTTGGGCCGTTTGTCACCATTAAAGTCACGTGCTCATATTTGTATCAGATTTGTAACCATTGGAGACCACTGTGCTCCTAAAATGCCATTAATAATCAATCACTGATATAGTTCCGAATAAGATTGATTATATTGAGGTTGTATGATTCCTTTTTACAATCTGCAAATATTATTTCATTTTTACAAAATGAATTACGAAATCTAAGATTCAAAATATGTATGTTTTTCATGAAAGTAACCGTGTTTATTTTTTTATTCAACTTAGCCTCAACCCGAGGTCTTAACTCAGTGTCTAGTAATTTATAACCATAGTGGTGTAATATCATCGCTCGTTCATTTTAAGTTCTTGCATTGCACTTATCTCGAGAGAATGGTGTAATAACCAATTAGAACCCCTACAATGAACGTAAAGAACCCAATATCCTCTATCCATGTTTATACCAGGAAAACTCTGCCCACTGCACATTATGGTAGTTGAGATTTCCAAACGAAAGTTATTCTTATTCTTATGATAAGGAAATGGAGAAATAACTGAGTTACTTTCACCAGTAATAATATGCTTTAGAGATACGATAAGTATGAAGATATAAAATTTACACTAAAATGTATTAAATTGTTCAGAAATTGGTTTGAGTAAATAGAACTCTTAGTTATACATAATCAGCCCAGCTTCCAAGATAATTGCTTCCTATCTCAGAATTTTTCTCACCGTCATTACCTGTAACAAGGCTTACCCGGAAATGAAACTCATCACAAAGGTTATCCTTTTTATACATCTGGGATGGAGCTAGACTGCAGAACGGACATATTTAAAATGTCATTTTACCAGCGAACGATAAGAGGCCATAGTAGCTGGCAATGAGACTTTTAACTAGGTTTGTCGATAGTTAGTGTAGCTAGTTAGCTGATTTATTCCCTAATACTTGCATTCTTATCTGCTTCCTAGTACTAAGAGCATGCATGTTTCAAGTTTGTATCTCTGTCGATCTTTGTAGTTGCTAACTACATGAATACAAACGGTCCCTCTAGCATTGGTAGCATACATATAGTGTACTGCGTGCTTGTGAGGCTTCCCCTCCTGACAAGCATCAGTGATGTATACTAAAGCATCAATAGTCGTAGTTGCATTAATTAAGTTGGGTAAAGTGTAATGCATTTTGGTGACTCCTCACCCCCTGCCACACACCCTTGAGGTGGCTTGCAGGGTATTTTGTAGATGTAGATGCGACTTTTTATGTGACTTTACATTTATGTTGTCAAAAATGCTTGAAGAATTAAAGTCCCACCACCTAGTTGCCTTTAGCTTCAATGATTCTAATTTAACGCGCAGATACTGTTTGCATGTGTTACCGTTTTATGGAAAGAAAACGCGAAGTTGAATGATTCGCTCTTAAACTATTAGAACGAGATTGTGATTAAAAACGTCTGATTAAATGTATCAAAATTTTAAATCGTCACTATCAAACGCTGAAAGAGTGAAATTAACATAGCAAAGGGTAAAGGAAAAATGCCATTTATTTTCAGATGAACCAATTATGCTGAATTTTTTTACCCATCTCAGAAAAATTCGCTCCAAGGAAAAGCTGCCATGTTGCCGAATGACACTCTTGGGGATTCGAGAACAAATGTTTCTTGAATCAAGCCTTTTTGCCTTCTTCGCGCAACTCTTTTCTTTTAACTGTTGTCTATAGTAATTCGTTTACCTTTAATGTGCTTTTATGGCACAATTCATAGAAGTTTGAATAAATATGGTTGGATTGTTTCTTGGGAGTATTTTTTTAATGTAGACATAAGTAACTAATATGAAATAAAAGAAATAAATTTGTTATCAGCTCTTAAAAAGTTAAATCTCAGCAAGAGAGCCACTAAAGAGTCAACACGCATTTTATATTTATTCATAACCAATTAGAACGAAATTCCGTGATATTAAATTTTAGTATCAATTATATTTTAGGGCTCTTATTCACTTCCATCCGACAAGCTATCCCTCAGCTGGTAAAGGGAAAGAATTAATTCAGCAACTTAAGTGCTTAGCTACGTTTTTAGATAATTAAATCATTACCTACATTTAATTAGATGAGCTGACAATACATAAACCAAGTTTATTTCGAGATCAAACACGATCTTTAGCGCAAAATAAATTGGTGTGTCAAGGAAAATGTTCGAAATGGCATACACCCAGAACACTGAGAAAATGTTTTCTTTCGATATTTTTATCTTTATTTTTGTTGGAATATACCTTTGCAAGTACCATTTTTAACATTATTTAAATGAACACTTTGAGTCACATGTCAAGAGTTAACTTAGATTGCAACAAATGAAGTGCGCGAAGGAGGACGAAAGAAAGCGTATGGACATAAAAACAAAGTACTTAGGAAATACCTATTACTTGACACAATTGAGATTACAAAATACCAAAAAATGTTTATTGTGTTTTTAAATGATGCTCATTTTTTTATATTAGTCATTCTTGCCTGGAAAATCTTCAATATGCCCGCTAAAAATAATATTGTGCATGCTTAAAAGTTATTGATCGTTTCAAATTCATTTTTCAGCCATCAACGTGCGCAGTAGCCAAAAAATAAATAAGTATGGCTTGCTTAAGGTCCTCGAGCAGTGGCACAAAGCGACAAAGCAGAGGGCATACATCTATGCATAGCGGTGTTTCGGCCCGCATGATCAGTCTCATGATATTTAATTTTTTTTCTGAACCTGGTTTGAACTAATTATGGGTGAAAATCAGTGTTGAATTATTGTTTTTGCTCGGGGGCCTTGAAAGGGAATTAACCGGATCGAGCGTTTCCTGACGATACCATTCCGGAAGGACAAGAAGAAATCCCTCTCGGTGCCGGCGCGATCCGTGCGCCTCACTCCCAAGGGCGACTTCATCCACGTGCGGATGGGGTCGCTGATTGTGTGCACTCGTCTCTCTGTGCGTGTATATATGTTTTCGTGCTTTTACGTTTGTGCGTGTGAGTGTGGGAGAGAGAGAGGAGTGGGTGAAAGGAAAGGAATCGGACGGGGTGGACGAGTTGATAAATATTTATGCCTGCGATCTCGTTTTTTCCCATACGCTTCCCTAAATTCTCCAATGCACCGGTTGTTTACAGCCATGAAGAATGCATGGAAGGTCGGAGGCATTGAAGCAATTACTCGTTGTTAATGAGTGTTTTGTATCCTGTGCGCATTTTGTCCCATTCTGTGAAACATGAAAGAGTTTTATATAATTTTAATTCGTGATAATATAGCTTTTCGTCATAAAATATACCTAATGATATCAATATATAGAGGGTATTAAAAATTGCTTTGTCTATGAAATATATTAGTTAGATTCCTCGATATGTCCTTGATCGGTCCTTGAACTGTCGAAAGTGATGCTATAACTCTGTTTTGAGATGCACATTTGAGTTTGAGAGTCAGAAAGCATTAAATCTGAGCGTTTTTACGTCGAGAAACAATACATGAACGAAAACTTGGAATTTTGCTGGGATGGGAAATCGATGTCTACGTCATTTTTTCTTAGCTACGAATGATGTAAATATATGCGTACTGCGTAATGGGAAAATTGCTATTGTATGCCTATTGCTATGCACTTTAGAATTCCATGAAGTCGTTTTTTTACTATTTGACGTCTACCACTTTGCTTAAAAGATATCCTACCGTCAGAATATATTATTAATTTGCTCTGTTATTATCGTTTTTAAATTCACTTATTTATAAAGAATCCCTTTCCTCTCCTTAATGTGTGAGGAGAAAAGGTACCTTCCTTGGGTATTCCTGTTTACCTTTTTAAAGGCTGATGATGCCCACTTAGCTTGAGCCCTTGCAGCTGCTTGCAGGTTAATGTGTAGGAGTGTATGTAAATTTGAATGAATTTTGTAGTTTTACTCATTAATGTTAAGGTGATTCCTACAAAAGTTAATATTCAATTTTTTTAAACTTTATGTTGCAAGATATTCTTAAAAAGTCATAAATTATGCCTTTATGTTAGTTGCTACTGATGCTACTAATCATGCAAGCCAAGCATAATCATTGTTTCAGATATTAAAAATAAAAACACTATGATGAAGTAAGAATAATGACTTGTGATTAGTTTACCAGAATTATTAAATAATAATAAATCAAATTGGAAAAACTCTTTTCCCCAATCTGAAGCAGAGCTATTTCTCTAAATATAATATATTTTCTGTTAGAAAACATTTTTTTGCTAAATTTTTCTTACGATTTTTTTAATCCTGTGAAAATAAACGAAAATTCAATGAAGTTACGCAGTGGATTGAAGTGCCATGCGTTTTTTGTGACTGGATCGAGGTGGGTTTCTGGATTTCTTCCGCGTCATATATCTTGTAATGATAAAAGTCTGTTCTCGTTTCCGGAAGCATCTTATACGACGTAAGTCTAGCTACTTTTACCGAAGGATGCTTCCGGTAACGGCAGCAAAGCTGTTGTCACCAAAAGACAAACGGCGTAGTGGAAATCTGGTAAACCTTCCTCGATCCAATTCAGTCACGCTATCCAAACATTTGTAAGAAAATGAGGTTATTTTTTAATCAATAGGCTAACCATCAAATAGCATTTTAAATATGTGATAGATAAATTAAAAAGGAAATAAACTTGATAGGTACCTGACGAAAACATAGTGGAAGGTACCTCAATTAAACTTGCTTCGACAGATAATATAATTTAGAATTTCCTGTGTACCTCTTGCAGTCAGGATCAACAGTTCCATTGGACGTTAACTAACTCGAGCCGATTACAACGAAAAACTGTAAGTGCACGCATTTCCATCTGTACTTTCTTCATTTCTAAAATTACGCGGTCGATACTAAGACGGAAAGCTTACTTTAGACGTGTTCTTTTTAGTGCTACGCCCACTCCTAGTGTTCCGCAAGGACGTTTCCCACTCATGTCCCTGCATTTCAAATCAAGACGCAAGTTGATCTTAAGGAGGGTTACTTTTCCTACTTCCGGTGCGGTGACGGGCTGCAGCCGTGACATGCAAAATTGCGACGAGATTGATTGGAAGCTTTCAAATGAACTTGAACCTTGGTCCCTCTCTCGCTGCCTCGTGGTAAGCTTCATGGTTCACGTTTCCTGCAGTCTTTCCGCATTGAAACCAAAAGACTGGGATGGGCTAGCCGTTCGGTTTGTTCTGTTACCTTTTTTAATGGGCGGAATGAAGGGATTTTGTGAAAGGAATGAGAGAAAGGATCCGTTTAATTTGAAGAATAAAGTGTTGGCTTCCCATCCCGTGGGTCCGGGTTTGAATCCAGGCAGTGGTGGAGATTTATCAGAGATTTGCTGATCTCTACTTTGGTGCGATGTTGAGAGCACTTCAAGTGTAGAATTCCTTCCGTCGGATGGGACGTTAAACTGTGGTCAACTAGGCTAGACCCCAAATGGGTCACTAACCTAACCCCCAACTGGCAACATCGCACCGACTTTCCCCACCCCACTTGACTGGCTTAGACGGCTGGCTCATCATGGCCAGAGTCAAAAGCCATGGCGCTAAGCATGGAACGATACTCCGTTGATTATAAATTCGTTAAAAATCAATGTCGAAATGTGGGTTGATTATAATGGTTGTTTTGAAATATTGCTGCAAAGAGCTTTAAAATTGAATCGAGATCGTGTTTTTGTGGACCCTCCAGTTCTGAGAAAAAGTTATTTAAAAAAATTGATTACTTCATTTTACTTATTTGAAAGAACTCAAATTTAAGACACACATTTGGAAACATTTCATCTGAACTTTTAAAAAATTTCGTTGGGACCTGACGTCATCTTTTTCCTTTTCAAAATGAAGGTCCGTTAGAAAGTGCAATAAAACCGGCACTTTATTTTATTTGACGATGAGGATTTGTTACCACAGCGATAAAAATCGAACGTGTTTTGAAGAAATTGGGTCAGAATGGTTTATTAAATTACCATTGATGTAATTCAAATTAAAATTATAATCATGATAATGTAACTCCTTTTATGCAAGTTCGGCCGTTAATTTTTTAATCGAAATCCAAACTCGAGTCTACATAATTTTTGCGCCAGCAGTAGTGGCAATAGATTGATGCCAACCCCGGTTTTCTCTCTACATTTTTTATTACCATACTATCCACATTGACGCTAATCCCCTTAGTTATCGTTTGCCAATTCAGTTAGCTGGACAATCAATCAAGGGGAGAAATATTTATTTTCTTTGGAGGCCTGAATTCTTGATGTCGTCCCAATGAACTGGAAAAACGGCCAAGAATCCTTAACGCTCCTTACATGACAAGTATTCCTCGGCATTGTAGAGAGCTGTTTTTCTCCGATGAAAATAGCTTAATCCGTTTGTATTTAATAATTCGTTAATGACATGCAAATGAAGGGAATTATTAAAGTGAAATCAGTTATCCCTTAACTAAAATTATTGCTTCACAAACAAAATATACAGGGTGTCCCATTCAAACCTCCCACATTTCAAAGGCCCAGGGGAAAAAAACTACAGTAGATATGATGATGAAATTGCACCATATACTAAAGCATCTCAAATAATTTATTTTCCTGCGTCAGACGTGCCAAAGTTTGTTGCCAGAGTGCAGCATGATCGCATGCAGTGAAAATGACGACTGCACAGCAGCGCGCGCAAGCAGTAGTGCGGTTTGCAGACACAAAGTCGCCGATTAGTGTGCAAAGAAATTATCGACGGTTGTATGGATGTGATTCACCTGATAAGAAAACAATTAAGGAATGGTATCGTAAGTTTCTGGCAACTGGAAGTGTTCTGAAACATTCTGGCGGTGCATGTCTTAGTGTTTCGGAAGAGACAGTGGAGGACATCAGGCAAGCGTTTCTCAGAAGCCCACGTAAGTCAATTCGGCAGGCATCTAGGCAACTTAAAGTACCCCGAAATGTTTCAGAACACTTCTAGTTGCCAGAAACTTACGATACCATTCCTTAATTGTTTTCTTATCAGGTGAATCACATCCATACAACCGACGATAATTTCTTTGCACACTAATCGGCGATTTTGTGTCTGCAAACCGCACTACTGCTTGCGCGTGCTGCTGTGCAGTCGTCATTTTCACTGCATGCGATCATGCTGCACTCTGGCAACAAACTTTGGCACGTCTGACGCAGGAAAATAAATTATTTGAGATTCTCTAGCATATGGTGCAATTTCATTATCATACCTACTGTAGTTTTATTCTCCTGGGCTTTTAAAATGAGGGAGGTTTGAAAGGGACACCCTGTACTATATAGTTCGCTCTTCGTAAATCTGAAGAAAGTTTATTATTCATACAGCACTCTAATTTAGGGTTCATGGAGTTATACCTTATGTGGTGGAAACGATGAATATCTACGAGGAATAAACTTTCAATTAAAGTCTTTAGTCCGAGAATAAAGAGATATAATCGTGAGTACATATCGGTTGGTTTCATTCTGTCCAGTTTCAAGTCTAAAAGTGACCTCTTTGCTTAAAAGGCATTTTATTATCCCCTGAATTTTCATCGGTTAATTTTTCTCTGTACTCGAGATTTTTCCTCACGTCTGCGATTTTACTCTTCTTCATTATTTGCAAGAAGCGTATTTCGGAAGGTCCATTTTGGGATAAAAATAAGAACTAAGTTTTTCAAAATAATGTATCATATGGTACAGTCTATAAAAATGTACAAAACTAATATATTTTCCCACATAACCAACCTTTAATTCCACGCGTTTTGAAATGGTTTCCATAGCTTTTTCATTCCATAGCAAAACTATTTTTCGACTGTCTCTTAAACCAGGTGTAGCGATGCCGTTCTCCAATTCCCCGTCATTTCTGTCACTGCAATGCAAACCAATTTTTAGAGCGCAAGAACTTCGCTACCAGGTTGAACATGGATCCGACTCAGACCAAACCGGCCTGATCCGAACTGATTAAAACTGAATATATCTGACCCTATCCGACCCTTAAAAAACTGACCCATAAATACCTCATCCGATCTTTAGAAGAAAGTCCTGCGTCTTGAGACGTGGCTCTCTCTGTAAAGGCTATAAAATAACGAATAGCTGAATAACGACATTTCTACTCGTCTCTTATAATTGGCAGCAATTTAATTTTTATTGAAGCAAAATATTAAAGCGCTTACAAAACCTTTCGGAATAAGACGGTAATTAATATGATAATTTGATTGTATTTGTTATTAAAGTAAGTTCTATATAAGCAGAAAATTACTATGTACTTAAAGCTGCTTTATAACTTTATTATGTAGTATCTTTGCTTTTTTTCAAACGGGCCTTGCTTTCAAAACTCTCCCCAGTGCGTACAGAATTCGAGTTAATGTACAGAAAAGTAATGATCCAATCATCATGGTTTATTTTTATTTAGTTTTTAATGCCTAAAAGGCTTTTAAGTTTTTGTTTCCCTCTGCTGAATTCATTATACTTGGGTATTTATGTAATCGATTTTTATAATCACTGAGATTCGCAATGTTGTCATCTCAAAGAGGCAGCATTCAAATTCCAATTATCTTAGTTGTCCTGTGTACAGAGGTGCATCTTGTTGAAGTCAGGAGTACGACATTATAGTTGTTTATTGCTTAGAAAAATCAAGTTTAAGATTATAAAATGGTGGTAGATAATATCATAGTAAGGATAATCAGTTAAGATTTGAATCGGCCAGAGGACTGCCTATCTAAATATTTTAGTGCGTCAAAGTCACTCAGTATAGTCACTCGGAACAGATGGTCTATTGGAAAGGAACGCTTTAAGGTTTATACGTGGTCTTTTCCAACTCTGTGGTTAGCTCGTATCTTTAGCTTTTATTCTCTCTGGGTCACCTTCCAGTATTATTTTTGCGAAAAATTGTCACCAGAGATGTTATTCATGCTTTTTAGGCTTTATATGGCAGTTAATATTTATGCTTTTTAGGCTGCATCAGGCTGTTATGCAAAAAAAAGGCTCTAAAAATAAATGGAATTAATAATCACGCTTAATTATCATTCTCATGCTCCTGTTCATTACAAGATACGATAAGTGCACAGCGAAAATTTAAGCAATCTAATGGCGGTAATGGCAATAGAAAGATAAATCTTTGATTGACATAATATCGTATTTTAGCTAAATCTCCAAGGAAGTGGAAAGCGCGTAGTATTTTTTCTAAGTAAGGTTTCCAAATTGACTAAAGAAGTCCGTTACTAAACTATTTTTGGTGCTACGTATAGCTAGAAATCTAATCGTTGTCATTTTATCATATAAAAATGGATGTATTAAGGTGCTATTACATTTTGAGAATTCGTAAAAGTTCTAGAATATTCGGAAAACCCCTAGAATGTAACAGAAGGAAATGAAGAATCTCGATTATTCCAGAATGCCGTGGAACTTGAAGTATAATTGCAAGTATACCTCCAATTCTCTTCGTGGAATATAGTTACATTTTATGGAATGTTCTTGAAAATTCCTGGTAAGAACATTCTCGAACCCACGTTCCCCCGTGTAGCGATCTGGAGGGAAACTGCTAGAACAACAGGAGAGGATATGAATAGGATCTTGGAAGCAGAATAAATTAGTTTGTGCCAAGATACCAGTGTCAAGACTTCAATTAATATTATGACGTATTAAGTTGAAGTCCGAGCATTAGTTGCAATGCGATAACAATTCCATAGAGGACGTAACGCGTTTTATTTTTAGGTGCCGTGCAAGTATTACCACCATTTTTTTTTCTTCTCTTGCGGTCTCAATGGCCAATTTCTTCTTGTAAGTGCCACGTTAGCATCTTTAAATATAAGTAAGATTTAATTTCCGCTGCACCATCTCATAATATTGATATATACACCATTGGGAGTGTAGTCGCATTAAAAATTCGTGTAGATAATAGAGTTTGCGTTGACTGAGTTCTATTTAATTCCTAATGTCTATTTTCGATCATTTTCACGAGTGTTTTCATAAATTAGTTGCAGTACATGTAAAACACCGTATTTCACATTTTTTATTAGCTAAGATCACATTGAGATCGTTGAAATGGATGGGTGGGAACTGTTTGCTAGCCAGACGATTGAAAATGTATTATGACTTGTCTTTTTCATTTACTGCATAAGAGTACACAACGATTCAGATTTATTGCAGGGTTTAATACAAAAATTCTTACTCAAATTGTTACTTTTGACTGTCAATGCTTATAGGTAACCACCGTCAATAATAAAAAAAAAATTATTCATAATTCTTTATTTACTACTTTGGTGTTCTCAGCTACCCGTATTCATTTGATTGCACCTTAATTTTAAATAATAATTTTTATTTGTTTGATGCATCCTATTTTTCCAATATTTTGGGAATCTCAGAATGCCGGCATGAATGTAATAAACACGTTGAAGTGGAATTCATTTGTGATCGCAATAAAGCGTCATGATAAGTCGAAAAAGATAGTATACCGCATTATTGTATCTATTTCGACATTTTTGTGGGAAATATTAAAACTTTTTTCGACATCACGACCTATTCAACAAGAAAACGTAAGAGGCCCGTTTCAAGAAAAGATAATATTTGGATCTTTGGAAACCAAATTTGAAACTTATTTTTGGACAGTGGCTCGTTCAACTCCAGATCTAAAACTTAAAAAACTTTCCGTTCCAGTTCAACTGGTAAGCACCAGAGCTGTTAAGTTTTTTCTGGGTGGTTTCAAACTTCGTTTTGGATTGTAAGGGACGAAATTACGGATGCTGATAAAATAAATGCTGTTAGTTGAAGGCGATACTGCTTATTTCCGATTTGGTTACCCCGGCTGCAAGGGAAAATGTGAAATTTATAAATCTTTATGCTTCAAATATTAATTATTTATGCAATAGCTGTTACAAGGAGCATTTTTCCGTTTCCAAAAATACATACCTGTCCGTTCTGCAGTCTAGTTCCCAAATTTTATTCTGATCATCTGATTTATCGTAGTATGTCGGATCTCGAAAAATAATATTAACGTCATGAGAGGATAAATTGGTTTGGAACTTACATAATAGATTAAGTCTAGATTTTAATCGTCGGTCTGAAAGCGATTCCCATCCCAGTTGCTGCTTAAGGTCAGTAACACTAACGATATTATCGTAACGGCCATTAACGTAACTTGCCGATCTTCTCTGCACGCGTTCTAACTTGGTTTTCAAGCCTTCCTCATAAGGATTCCAAAAACTGGCAGGGTATTCCAAGTGGGCTAACAAGGGAGAAGTAGCTGATTTCCCTCACTTTATCGTCGCATTTGCCAAGTACTCTTTTAACACATCCCAATTTATGATTAGCTTGCCCGGAAATTTGCTGAATATGTTTACCCCGCGAGAGATCATTCGTCAGGTTAACTTAGAGGTATTTAACTGATTCTACAGTCTCTAATTTGCTATTTTGTATGCAATAGCCGTAAAAGGAGAGTTTTTTCGTTTCCAAAAATTCATGGCAACGCATTTTTTTTCAAGTTTAATTCTAGCTGCCAAGCATCGCACCACTCCTGTATTGCCTCGAGGTCCTTAATCAGTGCTTGCTTATCTTAAAGGCTACGGATTTCCCTCTATACCACTGTGTTCTCTGCAAATAATCGAAGCTTACTGTCAACTATTTCACCGATATCGTTTATATACAGAAGGAACATAAGTCCCTGTGGGACACCTGACGTGACGTTTACTTCACTAGGGATACTACCCTTTGCACGCGATAGCTTAGAAATTCTCTAATTCAGGAAATTACGTCGTCGTCTAACCCGTAGGATTTTAATTTCATGAGTAACTTTCTCTGGGAAACTTTATCAAATGCCTTTTTAAAGACGAGAAAAATTGCGTCAAATGGAACGTCATGTTCACCCGAGACTAAAACATCGTGGACAAAAAGTGCTAATTGATTTTCGCAAGATCTCTCCTGTCTGAATCCGTGCTGCGTTTGTATTAACAAGTTCTGTATATCGAGGTGTCTCATGACTGAACTTACAATTATATGTTCAAGGACTTTGCAAGAGATAGAAGAGAGAGAGTCCATGGGTACTTAGTGTTCGTTGATGGATTTACTAAATATATTCCACATGTAAGGTGCAATTTAACTAGCTAATTCTCTATACACGCAGACAGGAACTTCTCCAGGATCTGGGGATTTGTTTGGCCTTAAGGATTTTAACAAGTTTTCTATTACGTGACCGCAAATATTGATAGCCGGCATTTTTTGCTTGAACTGATCATTTACCGTGACGGATGTAATCTGTGATCGGCGAACACTTTTTGGAAGTAGGAGTTTAAGAAATTGACTTTTTCCGCACTGCTTGTTAATAATTCGCCCTTTTCGTTTCGTAGTGGATTTACTGTTGATCTATTGACTTGAACTTCCCTTACGTATGACCTGATGGCTTTTGTGTTACATTCCTGTAACTGTTCTACTAATGTTTTTCATTTAAAAACCATGAATGTATCCCGGAACGCTTCCTTTGTAGTGGCTTTAGACAATTTGTATTTTTCAATTATTAAGTTGTGATCATCAGTGGACAAATCTGTACGGAGTTTTTCATCTTGGCGTGGCATGCTCTCCATCTTCTTAACGATTTTCTCACTTCCGAATTGTAGCATCTTAGTTCGCTGCGTTCTTTTTTTGACTCTAATTGGAATATATTTTCTGATCCCCGAATGCACGATCGAAAGAAAAGCTTTCCAACTACCCTCCGTGTCTAACGTTTTGCTTGATCCTTGGAAGTCAGGAAGAAAATTTTTAGATGACTCTTGAACGCATTGAAATCGGCTTTTTTTAATGTAGAACTTTCTTCTTTGTTTAAAGCTTTTTGTGATATTAAATGAGAATATTGCGGTTACTACTCTATGGTCACTAATGCCCTAAACAGTTTTAACCTTAATCACTTGTTGTGGTATATTTGTTGCCATTAAATCAAGAATATTTTCCTCTCTGTTAGGAATCGTAGCTATCTGATGCAGGGCATTTGATGAGAACGTGTACAGCAGGGGCTCCCAGATGTCTTTGTCTCTTCCCCCCGATATGTAACTGTAGGTCCTCCAAACTATGAAGGGGTATTGAAACAAGGGTCGATCTAGAATTTTCTTGACGGGGGGGGGGGGGGCGCAAGGTGCAAGTTTTGAAGACGCACCGGAATGCCCACCAGCAAAACGGGAACTGTGAATCCTCCCCTGGAAAATTTAGGAAAGGTTGATAGCCTAGCTGAATTCCTTTGCTCAGCTTTTTAAATCACCTTTTTTCTCTTTCGGGGGGAAACTTTATATTTTTATAATTATCATTTATCATAATGATGTTCATAATTGTATGCATGTTTGTCTGTACAGTTTTCTACATAAAATTCTGCAGCCATTTCGCGCTATTTTTCTGCATGTAGATTCTGCAGAGTTGTCTGCAGCATTATATGCAGAAATTTTATATTTTCTGCATTGTACAATTGTTTGGTATTAAAACTTTTTTAGAGCAATTTGGAGATAAACATGCATAAAATATCCATGAAAAAGTTATTTTCTATACAGGTGTGTAAAACTTTTTCTGGTACGAGTATGGGTTTTTTCGCCTGAACGAAGCGAAGTGAATCGAGGGTGACAATCACAAGAGTCGATAAACATCTTGCACACGTGTATCTAACCCCATTTTTCATTACGTACGTTTTACGCACGGAGTGATGAAAAGATATTTTTTCTTAACACCCTGATATTTATTCTTTGTTGTGGCTTTAGTTCTATTGTTTTGTTTGGTATAAGAATTAAGGATTAGGATAAGACTTCAGGTTTGGTATACGCATTTATATTAGGTCTAATCGAAGAATGGAGGGTAATGAATTAAGTGACAAATGTTTTTTGCAAATGAAGTTACTTACTTAATTTTTATTGCTAAAAATGCGAAGCAAAGCGTTTGCAGTGACAACTAAGTACAGATCGATTCCTCCAAACTAGAATATTATTGTTATGGTCTTATCTTCTTAATGTAAAAAAATTGAAACTTTTAACGATTCAGTGAACGTAAAGTATCACAAGTAAAACTTAGCTTTTACAAGAGAAATTCTAGTCGTCTTTTTGTGATTTTGCAAATCGATTAATTAGATTATCAATCAACTTTAGCTCTAACTATTTTTAGCTTTGGACTGCTTATTGACATCTTATGTCTAGTAGTCCGGAACACCATGTTCCTATAAAGCCACCGAAAATACAAAGGGGAGAAGGACTCCTCGGTTCCTTAACTGGTTAAAGCACTCTGCGTGAAATCGAGGGATCCGGGTTCGTATCCCGGTCAAGGCGAATGATTTTTCCTCTGTGGAATATCGCACTTGATTATCAATGTTTACTTCGATGTCACGATGAATATGGAGGAGAGCAAGACCCATCAATATATTTTTAGTTATCCTTGATCTTATCCTCGTTTTAATTCTCCGCAATGCAGAAAAACTACGGGACGTAGTTTTTCTGCATTGCGGAGAATTAGCTACTGTAGCTGTAGCTACTGAAATTAGGAGTGTTGAGAGCATCTTTAATAATGAGTCCATGATCGAATAGAATATTTTCGTCACAATTATTGTATGAAACTATACTTTGGTTCAGTTTCTTGCATTATTCTTTAGAACTCTTCTTAAATAATATTCATTAAATTTAAAGTTTCGTTTTCAACGTCACTGGGTCAATTTTCATTGGAGCAGAGTATTGTTTACAGGTAGGTTCCAGCGACCTTTAAAACGTCAAATAGAGAGGTATTTTATCTAGGTTGGTCGGAACTAGCACGTATAAGGAAAAACACATAATTGATTCATCCTTGAATCTTGCTTCCAAATCAGCATTAATATGGCCAATAATGGTAAAGTATATTGACCCATTTCAGTAAGTTGAAGGGTCGTCAGGAGTTGAGCTATAATTTGGACATTTAATTTGTTTCCCTACTATACAAGGTAGACGTACTTCAACATTCATTTGTCCATATTCATTTTTTCAGCCTCAAAAATCAGGGGAAACATTTCATCACCATAGGTTTTTTTTCCTTTAAGAGAGCAGTTCTCAATCTGTAGGTCGCGACCCCTTTGGAAGTAAAACTTTAGCCGCGTGCGAAATTAAACGATTGTTCTATACTCCTCGCATTCTGACGCTTTCTTTTTCTTCGGGATAGGTATTAATACTGTTTTCACGAAATCCTATGGCCATACCCCTCCTCGTAGATCCTGCGAATAAGTCCGAAAAAGGATTATCTCCCCTTCCTACCTAGATTCTTCAGTAGTTCCGAAGTATCGCAGCGAAATACTCAACTGACAATGAGAAGTATTTGAAATATTTGTAGTCAAATAGAATCGAGTAGTAGGTACTTAACTATTTTTATCCTTCATGTCAATTCTTCAACAATTTCATCCCCGCTGCATTTTATCAATTCATTGGTAGTGTCTCGCTAATATATGTAGCATTAGCCTAGGAAGAAGTCAGATGGTCCTTAAGCTTGGTATCATCACTGTCGACTCTGAATCTCAATAATGCTTGGAAGTTCCTGTCATTTCGTACTGGATCCTCACCAACATTAGCTATATTTCCGTCATCTCTGTGCCCTCTAAACGTTGTTTTGGTGACCCAGCAACAGTATTGTTTTCATGATTGGGACAATACGAGTTCTGCTTTGTAGTACTTGCCTTTTTTCTTTCATCTAATATATTTCTCTTTGCCAGGATTTTTGAAAAAGGACACATTTGATAACATTAAACACTGTTTAGCCTCCAATAAACCTTTTTTCCAACCTGGGTTTCAAGTATCATTCCCCGCGCAACAGCGAACATCCTTTAACCCCGATCTTGAAAGTGGTCACATGATAATAGAAACTCAGTTTGGAAAAAGTAGTTAGGGCTGTACGAAGAGTTAATATTTAGCCTCTTACTCATTGAAGTGAGGCGGAGACAATCGAGACAACCCTTGGGAGGTTTACCGCTGTGCACTCTGCTGTCCTGTCTTCCCAGTCTTTTCCTGCAGTATGTGCTTTTATACTGTACTAAAACTGTTTCACGTGTTGCCTGCAACACTTTGAAATGTTTGCGTGTTACAGGAGGCCATCCCCTCCACTCTTTCACCTGCACTTCACTTCTACTCATTCTACAGCCTCACAAGTTTGCGCCGCGCCGGTAGCATTCGCGGTAGTGGCAGCGGCATTGACTATCGCCCAAAAATCGTAATATAATGTGTATTGTGTTAGATGCATAGAATTCGCTGTCCTCTGCGCACATAAGTGTTAAGGATTATTTGTCAGTTGTTTTATTGGTACGACGCACTCAAATATTAGAGTTTTAAACTACTGATGGATTGCATCGCGCTTGGACATCAATGCAACATTTTTTTATTTTTTTTACATTATTTCTGAGGGTATGTTCTCTCGTTTACCCCTCTTTATTCTGTATTATTATCAATACATTTGATTTTACATTTTAATACACAGTAAATTAACTTTTTATATTCATGAGACTTTATGCAATTGCAATTTCGATTTAAATTGTGCATACAGCTGATTTTACGCGGATAGATGCCACATGAGGCGTTCTCTTCTATCGTTCGTCGTCTTCTTCTCCTTTCTTTCTCCGACCTTGCTCTTCTCCTTTTTCCGAGGTCTTCATTCTTCTTTTGGGACTGCTTCTTCTTTCTTCGGCCCTTGCCTCCTCCTTTCGCTGAGGTCTTCTTTTATCTCTTAATTCATTTCTTCTCTCTCTTCATCCTCTGTCCTTTTTATTACCACTGTGATCAGTGGTCTTCTTGGGGCGTGATGCAGAGTCTCTCCAGTTCTTTGAACCTCCCATTTTTCAGGCAGAAGGTTATTAGATAGTTACAGGTTTCGGATCTGACTTCCATTTCTAAACTCAGTTTAGTTCGCCATGTTTCAAAGCGGATGCACCTCTCAATGCGATGCCTAAAGGAATCTTCTTCATCACATTCATTGCATTTTCCATCCTGGCTTTTTCCAATATTCTTAATATATTCTTTGCATTCTCCGTGGCCTGATATTACTTGAGCCACAGATTTTGTATGCTTAACCTTTAATTTCTTCAATGCAACAGTTGGATTAAAGAAATACATGGCGTTAGCCTAGCATGTTAGCTTTCACAAAATTTTTAATAACTGATCCTGAGGGGGGGGGGGGGGGGGCTCACTCGCTGGATTCGCTCCTGTATTGAAATCTCCACCTATGATTAAATTTATTTCTGCGTTACTGTGTGTGATGCTCTTTATTTGTGTTTTGAGTTCTATAATTGAGGTGACGTCGGTGTTAGATGGCCTGTAGTATAATCACACGAATATTGTTTTTGATTTAGGACATCTAATAGAGCACCATACAGATTATAGGCTGGTATCTGGGACGATTTCCACTTGGCTGACAATAGTATTCTGTACAGCTATAAATACTCCACCTCCGGTTTGGTTGAACCTATCTTTTCTGTTTACGTTGAACGATTTGGGAAAAATTTCACTACCAGAAATATCGTCCGTCAGCCAACTTTCTGTTCCAATAATGACGTTACACTCCGTGCTATGAATAAGGTGGTAAAATCCTGGAATCTTATTATTTTAAACTATGGCAGATTACTGCTGCAACGAATACTGATTATTGTTTATGTGTTTTTGGCACATTTCAAAATTGTTGTCTTCAATTAAGCTATTCTATATACTCAGAATTCTATTTTCTAAATTACTAACCGGCAACACATAATTATTGACCCCACTAATTGACCTGCTCTCTAGCCTACCGGTTATGTTAAACTGGACGAGTATGCTCAAGTATCCTGCGCGCTACCTCCTGCGATTCCTCGCATAGTGGACACTCGAGCGATTTATAGGCACCTGACACGAGTCCAGCACCGTGCTGAGGTCCAAGAACTCCGCTCCCTCGCTCCCACATACTTCACTGAGTCTCCGATTTATCCCTTCGACTCGGCTCTAAACCATCAAACCCCGATCCGTCCTAGGTACGAAGCTGCATATGGTAAGCCTCAAATTGGTACCAGATCCTCCACGAATACGGCGGAACTCGGAGCATAGCTCTCTCACTGAGTCTGAAATCTCCTCTGATCCCCTATTCACGGCATCATTGGCCCCAGTGTGGGCAACCACATGCAACTTAGAGCAGTTCACGCCCCTGACCATCGATTTCATCGCCTTCGTCACCTGTGGCACCTTTCCTCCCGGTATACACCAGGAGGTGACCCGGGGATTGAAATCTGTGGGTCCAGTCAAGCGTTTCTTTCTCCTACTGTCACGCCATTTAGCTTGTTGAGTGTACTCATTCACTGGGAAAATAAACTTAATCGAACAAGTGAATGGCCATCTTGGAAGCTTTTTCCAGTTCTGTATACAAGTCAACCCTTGCTGCAATGAAATCATGGAGAGTAATTTTCAGAGTAAAATACCTTGGGCAGTTGCTGGAAATCAAATGTGTAGCCCAATTAATGGAAAAGTGGCTTAAGGTCAGGTAAACTAGGATTAATTGAGTGAGTAATCGATGAGAGTGGTTCAGAAGTGAAGGGAAGGCGTAATTATTCCTCGGTCTGGCCTCATCTCCAGCCGAGGAACTCGGCAGATACGATTAAAAAGAGGTTATTTCTTAAAATGGATAAGGCACGAAGATAGCCAAATGTATTTTGAGAAACTTCATCGGCTAAATTGAGGTTATCTCATAGCAGTAACATGTGTGGAATCAAAAAATTTGAGAAAAGGTACCGCACTAGTGACGAACTCATACTAATATCCTGGGCAATATTTCCAGCCCGGACAGCGTTTTAGTTCTCATTGCCAAGGTTTCCATCAGAATGCGCTCCTTAAATGAAAATATCAAGTTCATGAAACCCCTTGATTGGAAGCTCCGTATTACCTCACGCTATCTTTATAAACAGCTGAGGGTTTAAAATTCCCGTTCAGAAAGGATATAAATAGGAGCAAACAAAGATTTATTTTATCGTATTGTACAAGAAATAGTAAAAAAACCTAGGAGTTGTAGAAAATCAACTAAAACAGATGGAACAATTTAATTATCTGGCAGGATTTTTGACCATAATAAAGGTGATTGTTAAGAGTATGAAGAGAAGCATTGCTCTAGCAAAAGAGGAGTTCATTAAGAGTGGGGAACTGATGTTAATTAAACGTTTCTGGTGAGCTATATGTGGGGCACAAAATTATATGGTCTTGAAACAGTTCTGGGAGTAGTAGGAAGGAAATAGATTGGAGGCGCTTGCTTTTTGGGTCTGTGGAAAGATGGAGAATGAATTTTAGTCGAAGAAGTATGAATTGATTTAGTACGATTGGAAGAAATTACCTTAATAAAATCTTTTTAAGTTCTCGCTGACGATAAAGTTTATGCTGACTTTTCTGTCTGCCGAATTGCGGCGGTGAAATCCGTAGAAACTGTCAAGAGAAAAAAACCAGCCTGGTCCGTGAATCGCACCATGGACCTTTGATTTGCCGGGCCAGGTCGTAACGGGTCAATGCATAAATTTTGGTTCCCTCTAATTCTCTCAAAATTGCCTCGAAAACAGGAAGTTTGGGTAGTATACTGGTCTTAGAATTGGCCTGGCAAGGTTCATGGTTCATTACAGGTCCAAGCAAATTTTTTCTCGTGGAAATTTCTACTGATGCAGTTTATGTCTTTGAAGGTACGCGTTTATTGACGATAAACTGGAAATACTTCGATACTAAAGCGACAGCTGTGAAAGGAATAAACAGTGCTGCTACTTAGAACTGGAAAAAAACATTGCAGAGAGGTGAAAACTGGTTGCGTATTCCTTGTCCGTTTATTATCAATGCTTAACCACCTTTAAATTTCTTATTCCCTGCCAACATCCTTCCTATCCATTTCATCCGTATAAGAGTATAATGACGTTGACGGCAACAAATAACCCCGTCTAACTCCTATGTCTAATACTATCTTCTCTGTTTTCAGAAATCTGATACGCTTGCTGGCTCTGTCTGAGCCATGGACCTTTCGTATTTCTGCTGACCACAATTCTGTCTCTGATGAAATGAATATACTTTATATTTTCATTAATTGACTGGAAATTTTATTGCTTGTGCATAAAGACTGGGTATAGCAGATGGAAAAATTGTATTGTTTCTTCCTATTCACAAATGGCATTATTGCGGAGAATTGATCTGGGAAATCAACGGTAGTCCTACGAGGAGGATGTTCATAATTTTGCTAATAACCGCGGATGAAATAAATATTTAGTTTGTTCAATAGAAATTCTGCTGCAATCGATTCCTAAGTCTGCTAAAGGAATTCATTAAAATGATATTCTATGACCAAATCTCTGTATTTAGTTTTTTACTTTTTCTTTCTAGTTGCTTAGGTATACCGCGAAAGCTGTATATTTTAAACGACACAAACGAAAACTTCAAATCTATAATAGACGTATATCTCCTGAAAGAAGAAAACATATTGCATTATTAAAAAGAGGTCATGAAGAAGAATCATCTAGAAAATTTCAGACTTTTCATTTGCTTTTACGCACGCAGCCGCAGTGGAATTTTGCTAAACTATCCACGATATTCCAATGATGGCAAGTTTTGTGTTATTCCCTGTTTGTAACGCTTATTATTGGGGAGATTTGTCCAAATCCCTTTTCATTTTTGATTCCAATTAACATTTTAATAGCCTTGGTTTCCGAATGCCCTGTTCTTTTCACCTTTGTCGTATCAAATGTGTCCAAGAGCGTATAACAGGCGCAAATGGATGTTGTCCACCTTGAATTTTGAAAGTCTCCGTAAAGCAAAGCTGAAATAAATGTCTTCCACGTGTCGTTCGACCAATAAGAACGGCAGGACTTGATCTCAGTTTCTTCCGTTTCTTCTTAAGAATGGCTTTATAGATTAAAACGGCATATCATCATGCCGCGATGAGAATTGCGGCGCTCAAAATTTTCAACTTCGGTTCTGATCGTCAAAATATTTTTATTCAAACCGGTCGAAAGATATTTTTAAATATAATGGGGAAAATAAGGAAAAAGTTCATATATACTTAAATTTTTGTATTTACGTGTTTGAACGTTGTAGCTCCAATATTTTAGACCTTATCTCCTAAGACCTTTAATTGTCCTGATTAGATAACGATTTGTACTTCGTACTGTAAAACAATTATTTAATTCTTGTTAAATAATTGAAAGGCTAAACAAAATGGCACATTTGAACACTCTTAAAAATGGGTTATCATCTCTGAACTTCAGCAAACGGAACGATCAGCAGAAAGAAGAAGTTATATGTTATTTTGATCATTTATCTGCGTAAAAAGGAAACAGCGGCTACTGGCAAGTGAAATTATTATTATTTGGTCGTGGTTAGACTAATTTTATGAATTAGTTTATTAGACACTTTAAAATGGGAAGCTGTACATAGGGGTTATCTGCAACTATAGGTTTGTGATATTTTTAAGGCAAATATCAGCTTTCTGGCATTTTTATCGTAAGTAGTTGTAAGGAGCAATCAGCCACTTGTATTGCTACAGACTTTTTATTTACCACTCTATTCATCTAAAAGATACGTAAGCCACTGAATTGAAACCCTAAATTAAAATTTTCTCAGTGACTTATGACAAGAAGTGGAATTATTTCTAGCATAATATGCAATTTCATTCTTTACATTTAAAATATCCTCCTCGGTTAGTCCGAAGAATTTTGTTCATTTACGAAGTACCTCGTGTTAAATGGAGCTGGAATGCTTTGAGGAGTTCATGGCTTGGACCACATTTTGTTTACTGAGCAAAGGCCTGGCAAATAAAAATAGTATAAACCTTGGTATATAGAGGGCTATTGATTGCATCACACATAATTCTTAAATGTGAAAAAAGGCGGAGCAATCCTGTGCTTAAATTCTTGTAAGCACAGGAGAAATGTCTTCTTTACGACACAAGAGTGACATCTTTTGTTCTTATATTTCACAAGTGAATTATGATTAAAGCCGCGAAAGAATGAAGTTATTCATTAGAGAGGTACTTCCCTGGCGGAAACGACGCGAAATTTCTTAATAATTGTCTTTTTCAGAGTTGCGTAAATATTATTTCTGGGAAAAACCGATGTAACACGTGCAATAGAGCGATAACTGCCGAAGCCAAGATAAATGTGGAGAAGAATCGACGATAAAGGTTTGAGCAAATGTAATTGTTTGCTATAATTATTACGTTAATTTGACATCGGGATTCGTTTGGCTGATATTGAATAGAAAGAAAATGGATTACTTTGCAATCTTTCTTATTTGTTCAAAATTCTTATATATCTAGGTAATATAAAGCTATAATTCTATTTAAAGTCCGTGGATATGATTAAAAATGCTCACTTTCTAAGCTTCGAAGTTTTTTTTCGGTCTAATCATAGCCAATTGAAAAATATACTACTGAATTCGGCCCAGTCAAAGAGTTTTCCTTATTCCATGATGCACCAAATCCACAAGCAGTGAGATTATTTTAGTTAATTGCATTATTTTTTCCTGAAGAGATAGAATTTAATGTGAAAATAAACTTATTTTAAGTCAAACTAGTAACTAAGTCAACTTTCGAGAGCGTTTTTGTCAGATAGCTCGTAATCTTAATTGCACTTCGCTAATACATCTACATCTAAATAATAATAATGTATGCTAATTGCGATCGAACAATTTTTACTGAATTTCAACTCTTTAATGATATTACTCATTGAAGACTTTATGTATAAGTTATAATCTTCTATGATATCTTCATTCAAATAAAATATAAAAAATCCGAATCTGTAGTGAAAACATTTGTTTGCTTAAACATTTGCCCACGATTTTCTTCCCAGTCCTTTTGATTTTTGCAGTTATTGCTCTACAGCGCGTTACCTAGCGGTTTTCCCTAGCAGTAATATTTACATGACTCTTTGTCGTTATGTATATTATATTCTGTCTTTGGAGGGGTTATGGGTGTGATGAGGAAAAGCGAGCACTGATTAGGGAGGTAGAGTCGAGGGAAGAGATTGAAATACGAATTAGCATAAGTGAGAGAGGCAAATATCGAAATAATTGGTCATGATCAGCGGTATGTCAGGTAGTCAGCGACCTTGTCAGGTAGTTAGAATGAGTGGAAATTGCTGTTTAGCTTTAAATGTTCAATTTCCACTAAATGCGTATTGATGCATTTAAATAGCAAACGAGTGGTAATTTCTCCATCTGGCCACATGTTTCGCTGTTCTCGCTCTTCAGAATGTCTATCACCCACCGTCATAGAGAAGTTATCTATCAGAAGCTATCACCCTTACTGAGTGAGACATTTAGATGACTTGCATGCTATCTCCTCTTCCTGAATCCTAAAATATGACATTGAGCTTCTTATCAATTTTAGCAATGAATATTCTCACTCATGGAGCAATAGTCAATTCTGGGTATACAATGATTTAATCGGCTGAAACGTAGATTGCACCCCGCTCAAACATATTTTCCTCGATAATTTATAGTTTTTCAAATTGTGGTTTTCGTACTACGCTCTGATTTACACCACCTCTAGATAAATAATGAACAAAATACTAAACAGGAAAAATGCTATAATTTCTGGATTTTAAAACAACACTTCTAGTGGAGGTGGTTTTCTAAGAAAGTCGGAAACAGTTTGCTTGGGTTTTCCGCAATTTCTTCCCCGTTCATGACGCTGACAGGCTCGCTGAGTGGGACGCCCTCACTGACCCTCAATTTCCCTGACGCGGACTTCCGTTGGGTATTTATTGCCTGTTTTATCCATTCATGCCCACTTTCTCAAGATCGTATAACACTTTTTTTTCATTCTGAAGTGTATTCCCCATCACCTTTGCCTCTTGCCTGTTTTGATGTTTGAACAAAACTCGCTGAAATGAACTCAACCTTTTCAACGGTAGTAGCAATATCTTGAAATTTTAAAGTAAATCATCATTGATGATTTGAGGACGGATTTCTAAAATCATGAGATACTGCGAGCTTAGCCTGCACGCATGACCGAACGTGATAGTGAATTCCTGGCTTGACTACTGCTGCCCTCTATGTGGTGTTATCATGAGATGCTATTTCTTAATTGTTATGTTTTTCATATTTTCTCCTCGGAAACTCTCCATAAGTAATATTTTATCAGGTATTTACAAGCTTACGCCCGAATAAATTCGGTCATCTGCTGTGTCCCCTGAAAAATTACGAACTGGAAAACCTTTCTTATTGTTATTTCTCGGATGAAGAGAGTATCATCAGAAAACTTTAGCTGACCTCATGTTCTGTCGCTCAGCGGAAACTCCATCGCATTCACTTGCAATTGTCGGGGGGGCAATTTTAATCGTTTCCTAGGGAATAACCATTTTCCTGATTACGAGCTGTTTCTATTGGTCGACATGAATAGAGCCGCGGCTTCACCCTTTCCTGATGCAGGTGTCGTGCAGCGGTAGAGCTCCGAGAGGGAGAAATCATGAAGGCGTGGGTGTGTGTGCGGGATGAGAAGGTCAGAGACACGTGAGCCAAGGCTCGTGCCTTTTCCATCCGAGAGTGAACCAATCCGATCCTTCTCTCCCAGTGTCCCATGGAGTCGCCCGCTTGCTCCTCGTGAGTTCACTCCGGGGGGAGATGGACTTTATCCAGTGGATACCGTAAAAAAAGAATTGACGAAAGCTGAACAGTTCTTACATTCTTACGAAATCTGACCAGTTCAGACCAGTTCACATTGATCGTAATGCTGAAATTAAAAGATGACGTGAGTAATAGATCTTGAATTATTAAAAAATTTCTCTTTGCAGATTTCTCTTAACGTCATTAGACTATAGAATAGTTCCGAATTATATCGCAAATGTGCTGAACTATCGATATGTTTTAAGTGATTTTGGTTTGGTTTTGGTAAGTGTTGGTTCCTCTTGGTGTTAAATTGGCGTTTTGCCTATAGTAGTGATGTGCTCCATTGAGTGTTCCTCAATTTAACCATAACCTCATCTAATCCTTTTGTTTCAATATTCTTGTCAATTTTAGGAAAAAGAATAAATGCTAAGCACAATTATACTGGAAGAATTTTATTTATCGAGTCGACATGTTTCACTGCACTGCAGCATCATTAGGACTTCTTGTCAGTGATTGGACAATATTAAGATGTGCCAAACCATTAAAGCCATACGGGTTCACGCTGTTTTTTGAAGCCACAAAGATCATGGCGTGTTACTAAAAGGTCCTTGTTGCTGTTCAAGACTAATGAGACGTTTGGTACAGATAATTATTTTTTATGGCATGTAATATATTTTTGAGGTATAAGGCGAGGTAACAGATCAAAACATGGAAATGACTTCTTAAGTGCTACTTTGCTTAAGTGTACACGTAGCCGTAGACAAAAAAAATTCGATAAAAAATCTTAACTATCCGCGTCTGAAAAGGGGTCATAGATAAAATTTCAACCAAAGTCGTTTGAAAGAATATCAACTTCACTAAAATAGCTTAGCGTTGTTAGAAAACAGTAATGTGTATTATTGGTGTTGTATCGTTATGACTCATACTTCAAGGTCTTCACGCATGTGATAGAACTATAGAACTCAGTTGCCCTCGTGCCTGTGAAACGTTTCATGTCAATGATTTCTTTATTAGTTTCCGACCTTCTGGTATTCTGAATTTCAGATGACGAGTATCAGGCGTGGAATCACCTCCATAAAACATCGAATCAATGGAAGACGGGATGACATTGTGAATGCAGATCTTTTAATTCCATTGAATTCGTCAAATATTGTTCTAAATATTCACTTGAGATCCGGTTATTAGTAACTACCAAAAATCCGCGAAATCTTCTTTATTCATCATATTTTTTAAGTCTAACGTCTTAAAACTCGGTACCTTTAGCTGACGACGATGCAATTTTTAGCAAACATTTATTTGCCAATCAAAAAGTATATCAGATATCCAAACAGAACATGTGCCATTCGAAAGAAGGGTTTGAGGGCACTCAACGGGGACGGCAGAAAATGTTTACCTGCTGCTAACTCATGAAGCCAGCGCTAGCCTTCTTTTCGACGGGCCCCAGCCCCGGAATCGCGGACCTTCTCTCGCCCTCGCCCGACCCCTCCCAACGGACGGTGGGTGACCACGCTTATGCTTCAGCTTTCTTTACAACATTTTAAAATTAACAACAAATGAAGAGACAAGGCAGTAGAAATTTTTATTTGTAATGTATGCTTTAAATGGAGACTACAGTATGCCCGAGAGGCACGTATAGCTTAGGTTATACGTATAATCAATATACCAGAATTACAGCGAGACTTCAGTTGGGGATTTTTCATCCCAAACTCTCCATGTGCATTTTCTATCCACTGGATAGTGTAGAATTGTATGCGTCATTTGGGAAGATGCATTTAATCCTATTCTATTATTTTTTTCTTTTCATTCAAACTCAGCGGGCACCATCTTATAGTATATGATCAAGCAAACCCCGAATGAAGAACATTGACTTAATTTAAAAGCGTGAATGAATAAATTAGTAAGCATCAACTTTAACACAAAAACATGCCCGGCTCTGTGTTAATTTAGTCCATAAAAGCAACAAGGTCTTTTCAACTACCACACACATAATTTTATGTGACTTATTTTGAAATTAATGTCGTAATTCCAGATTTGGGCCGACTTAACTCGGAATGATCACATTAACTCGGAAAAGAATGGAGGTAACTGCTATTAAATAATACGGAATGAGACAAGTCATCCGAGGGAGACCGCAATAACAGACTGGTATGCATACCATACTGTGCATGTTATAGTTAGTTTCAGAGATGCTAACAAAGTATTCATTGCATAACGTGCTTGTGAGGAAGGACTTCACTACGATAAGGATGGCTTTAAGATTAATGTTGAGTTTTCTACGGCTTTCATTTTTTGACTGCTTCCATTTGGGTCACAGCATTTAACACATTTCAAATCTAAATCTGAAAACTTTCCTCGTAAAAATTATAGATCCCCGAGTTAGGGATGTTCTATCTCGATAACCAATAGGACTTCACGTTCAAATGTTTTTGCCTACGCTCAAATCCTCGGCTTCGGCGAGTAGGCATCTGCCGAAGCGGTCATTGTCGATCAAAGAACAGTTTGTTTTGGGTTTTCATGTGAATAGTATTGTATGAATTACTGCAGTGTGGTTTATTTTTTGGACTACAGATCACTTAAAACACATTATTCTTGGATTTCAATTATGAAAAGTGACCTAGAATGCAGTATTGGAAGATTACGAATTTCAATCTCACGTCATGTTTTTAGCTGTGACGATTTAAATCGGTGTGTGGTAGGGAGTTTGTTATCACCAATATGCACTACAATGTACCATAGTTACGTTAACGAAATTATGATTGCTAATGCGTTAGCTAAAACCTGCAAAGGATACAAGACGGAAGAAAGCTCTCCTATCTTTCGTTTTTCCGTTTCGAGGAGCATAGGCTAACAGTTGAAATTTTACTATAAATTCAATGACTTATTTTTTATTCCTCACCTATGAATATAATAGCCATACAATGTGCTGCTTAAAAGAGATTTAAACAAAGCTACGATTTCTTCGCAGATACTCCAACCTGCACTACACTTGAGTACCTACCAGCTGATTGGTAGGTTTTTGGACAGTCCTTATCCTTCATCCCAATTTCTGAAACATTGTCTCGTTTTCCCTCTTAAAGATATCCCACTATTAAATCACTCTTAAATTCCTCATATCTTCTACCCTTTCATATTTCGTCTAGAATTCCTCTCCTGTTCCTTCCTCTCCCACGCTTGCCCAGTGTTCTCCCCTCTATTACTCTCTTCAACATGCCCTCTCCTCTCAAAACTTCCTCCATCCATCCCTTCTGCCTTCTCCAAACCTCCGCCACCAGCTTCCTCTCCTCTTCGACCACATCCAATACATCCTCATTCAGCGCCTACTGCAAGTGTGCAAGCAATGGATGTTGACCTCTAACCTTGACGGCGGTTTGAGTACCTACGATGGATTGCGACGTTATTGAAATGTCAGAAGTCGATATTCGACGAGGTTCTGCGTTCGGAAAGCATTATACGTCATATACAAAGTACTTTCAGAAATTCTTTTCCTGCAACGAGTTTTGTTCTGTGTGGAGTTTGCGATCGGCTGTGGTTTTCTGGTGGTTTAAAGATTTCAGGCAGATGTGTCACTTCTACGATTCGAGTTCCCAGATGAGAATTCAAATAATTCGAACTCTTCTCAAACTGCTGGGCTTATTTGAGAAGAGGAAGCATACCACCACTCTGCAAGAGTAACAACCGAAGCCGAATCACTCGCCTCCGTTGAATCCGATCGCAGAATATCTACTTAGTATCACCGTGTGTCCCAGTCGTGTGGATTCGCCGCTTAAGATTGGAGTCTCGAATCGTCTGGCTCATTAATCAGTAAAAATGTGCTTTGATATTTAAGTAACACAGTTGCGTTGTTCGGACGTTTCTCGCATACGGTGGTGTAGCAGACAATACCCTATAGTTTTTCATACTTCATTTTTTTTTCTCTCGAACGATTCTGGTGGTCCCTATGCCCCTGCGTTCCCGATAAGTCATTGGCTTGTCTTCAGGTTTCTCAGGGGCTGAACCATCAGAACTTGACAGAAACACCCTTGCCCTGGGCATGCGAAAAACCGACCCAGGCGGGACTCGAATCCACGACCCTCGGATTAGCAGGCGAGGACTTCACCCCGCCGCCACCGGGGCCGGCCATTGACCTTCAAACATTTCTGTCCAGTTTTCTCTTCATTTACTTCCTCTCGTTGAACTTGCAATGCCATCTCATCCCCTTACTGTAGAACATCGGTGATCTGATGAATTCTGTGATGGTATGATATGTTCTCTAGTGTGTAGGTATATTATATTCTCTTTCCTCAATCATATTTACCTAGCCGTCGCCATGGCTGAAAGCTCTTAGGTTGCTGGTAAAAATGTAGAGAAAGTGCATTTTTAATGAGATCATGAGATTTTTCCCAATATGCTAGCGGCATACTCCCACCTTGGGAGTATGGCGCTAGCATACGGGACCCTTAATAAGTAGGACTAGGAATAGATCGAACACAGTGAAGAGCATCAAGATTCGTAAAACACTGTTACGATAAACGAAGAAGTGTTACCGAATTGTTAATGGAATTAGGGTGGGAATCTCTAACCGATCGAAGAGAAAAATATAAGTTAAATATTTTGCGCAAGTTCGAAGCAGACAATTTTTTGCAAGACTTTAAACATATTTTGCTATAGCCAACGTATTACGGTAGAAATGATCACAGGCATAAGATAAATTAAATAGACTGCAGAACCGATAGATTTAAATGTCATTTTTTCAGCGTAAATTAAGGGATCACAATAGTTGCGATAAGTCAATTCTATGAAAAACCCACCTTCACTAGGTAGAGTAGACTTCTTAATTGTGCTTAATAACATGACATCATTACTAACACCTCACCCCACTTGAAATATCCGGCATTATTTTGTTTTCTGCATGAAGCACTATCTCGTGGCATTCATAAATTAATAGTATTATTAATATTGGCCAGTAGTTATCTCTTAACGAGTGTGCTACATGTTTACATGTTCGTCTTTATATCACTCTCCCAGTTTCTGGTTTGACTTTGCGCTGTTCTCCTGACTGCTTTTGGGCCTGCCACAATCGGCCGGGGGAACGTTCGAGGTCCTGATTTGAACTGGGACGAGTGCTGTATGCCTGGCATGGAATCACCCCGTGCCACAAACCCTTGTGGTGGCTTGCATGGCACCAAGTAGATCTATATTAAAAAAGACCATGTTTCCCATGCCACTTTGTAGCATGTACTTCTGTTTTTGCGTATTGTAGCTATTTTGCTAGGACAGGAAACCAAGGAGAGAAGTCCGTTTTTTTTGGGTCTTGCTTCGAGCGATATAGACTTTATAGTCCTCTCTTCCATACAACTCGTTTGATGAACACACACAACCATGCCCTGGGAGGTGTAAATTTCCTACCCAGGCGGGATTCGAACCCGCGACCTTTGGTTTGGGAGGCGAGGACTTCACCCCGCCGACGCCGAGGCCGGCATTGGTGGGGAGCAAGGTTGAAGAGAAACCTTTGCCTGCTTGAAGCCTGACATTATCGAAAGTTTCCATTTTTCCTCATCCTTAACTTGTTATTGAGAGACAGAATACCAGCATGAGCTGGTTTGGTGGGTCATCGGGAGTCGTATCCGGAGAAGATTCGAAAATAAGCACTTACCACTAGGGTGACCAACTGTTGTAGGACGGAATGAGGGACAAGACAGTCATAAAAGGGGGACATTCCACAATTTTGGGGGACAGCTACATTTTGAGCTTTAATTAAAAAAAAAAAAACATTTTAGCATTTTCAATAGCATTATGTTGTAAGTTTCCCTATTTTTTGACCAAGAGAACCTAAAACTTACTGAAGTAATAACATAGACAAATACATTTCCCTCATATTTATTGTACAATTTCTTTTCCGCAGTCTGTGGACTGAAGACCCTTCATCTATACGAAAACATACAACAGTCAGCAAATTCTGAAATAATAAAATAAAAATTGAACATTTTATAGCCTAAATGTTATCACAAGTTTCATTTAAATTAGAAATAGGAGCAAAAATACATATTTTTGGCATTTCTTTGTTTTATCAGTTATTCGTGGGTTTAAATGACGGCTTTTTTTGTGACGAATTAGAAGTACAATCATCACTATCCGACGCCGAATCCATTTCAAAAATCACAAAAACTTGAAGAAAAACACCAGTAAATACAACGCCTATGTTGATGCGCTTCGTGATACAGAATGGCAACACACGCTACGCCACGGACTAACGGTAACTCGGAAGTCGGAAGATATATCCGGAACGCTTCTCCAAAGATGCTAACCTGATTCTTTGTACCTTCAAAGACCATATTGTAGGCAAAGGTTACGCTATGTTTAGGTGAAGCTAGATGGCAGGACAGTTCCGTATTAAGAAACTTTGTACCGATGGCAATAATACGAAAATACGTTCAGATAGAAAACGAAACAATTACGGTACAAATGACGTCCCGCACGGGACATTTACAAAATACATACCTTAAAATGCGGTACGGTTGGTCACCCTACTTACCACCTTGGGAATCCTTTTCAGCGTACAAATATTTCATAAAATGGCATCTACTTAGTAGTTCACCATTTGCCGAACTCACTTTCTAATTCCTACGCACATTCACCGACATTGATATGGAGATTTTTAGTTTCTTTTCTTAGTTGGAAATTACTCCTGTCGAGCTTATGGAGTCTTCTGATGTGTTCAGAATTAATTTTTAGGCCCTCAGAAATACCTTAGTAGCAATGTTTGGTGTATTTCTTCCATACTCTTTTCCGTGTCAGTGTAACATTCCCTTTTCTTTCTGCTGTATTGAGTTCCTAGCCTTAATCTTGCATCTTTCAATTCCTAACCTTGTCTTTTCTGCGTTTCCCACAAAAAAGTTTTGTGTGCCCATGACAGTCGCATGTTAAAAAGCCGCCTTTACGATCCCCTCCAGCGTTTTCTCCTCCTTCCCAGGATACATAATTCACAGCTGACTTCACGCCGCTCTCCACATTTCTCCCTGCATTCTTGTCTCCCGGTCGCACCCTATGTGTATTTCCCAAGCCACAGTTATCCAATCGTTTTCTTCAAAGGTACGGCCATTCATCCAATCATTTCTTGCTATTCACCCATTTAAGTAGACCTGAAACAACACTTCTCATTTCCTCAATAAAAAATATCCATGCTCCATGAAAAAAACTTCAAACTCACCAAGAGGCTTGTAATTACTAAATTCACGACAATTCGTTACGCATTCGGCAGAAGAAACTTACAAAATTTTTGGAATAGGTTAGTATGAGGAATGAAAGGCTAAAAATAAATTAAAAGAACTTAAAGTACATTCTTATGTGTTTTGCTTCCACTACGTGGTAGCGTAGATGTCTCTGGATAAATATGGCAGTTCGACACGGCATGTCTCTCGCGTTTTGTACCGACAAAAATTATCCTGCTAATGGATGGAATTATATCTACATGTAAGGCATGTAATCTTGAGCTCAATCAACCCTTTTTATATTCTACGGTTTTTGGGATGGAAGAAAAGGGAAAGGTCCACATCGAACTGACGAATCTGAACTGCTATTTCGATTATTTCACCATTGGAATGGATACCCACAAAAAGTAGTGTGGGGACCGCTGAAATGCTGATACATCTCGCATTTGGGATTAGGAAATACAAATTGTACGGAAGACGTGTTAAAAAGGGTTGAAAAAGTGTGAAATGTTATATAAATTTAGTTAAATCCGAATTTATATCGTACCATCATTCTTGGTTGTCAATGGTGTGGAATAGGTGGCGGAAGGGCGGTTTTTTGCCCGATAATAGGAAATTAGCGAGTTGGAGTCTCACTTGGGAGGTCCTTTTTCCAACCAGGGTATAGAGGTTGGGGCGTCCGTAATTTTTTGCCATAAAAAAACAGATGTGGCCCTGGTTCCGGGTGAACAAAAGAATAAGAATTCATTTAATATCAGGTTTTAAGTAATTCACGGTGAAATAAGTGTATCTGGGATTCGAACTCAGATTTTTCTATTTTTTTTGCATTCCCACGTACCCTCTTGTGCTTAGACCAATTAATTAACCCAGACGTTCCCTTTCACGGTGAATCACCGCATTGTCACTGCAGCCACTCGCGTCAGGGGTTTCTGGAAAAATTCCAGCTCATATCATTGTACTCTTCCATTGATTCGCAATCCATATGAATTTCCAGAGAGAAAGATTCCGAGTTTCACAACTTCTTGAATAATTATTGGAGACATAATAAAAGGTCCCAATCACAATGCTTAAGTTAGTTTGTGCGATATTTTTCCCCTGTCATAATAGAGACCATATTAAAGAATTATTTTCAAATTCAAGCAGCTGTAAGAAACATTAAGGAAATATTGTAGCATTAATGGTAGTAAAAGCTTTGTTTTAAACTACTGAAATTATCAGTACCTAATTAACTAAGTATACATGAGTATAGTGTTAACTTGATGCATTTTTTTCACGCCGCATGCTGGAAACACCTCAACCATCGCAGATTTTTCGTTATTCTTTTTTGTTATTCAGTAAACATTGCTGCGGTAAGAAGTTTATCTATTTTAGAAATAGCCGAGAAAGCATGCGAACTACACACTTGTAAATATTAAAAAAAAATATATCCCTGGAGTGCATGCCCGTACCATTTCCCATTGAAATTGTCCTTTATTTTTTGGACAATATCTCGAGAAGCATAATGGGAAGTGGCTGATATTTTGTTTTCATTGTAAATATGAGATCTATTTATATGAGGCCAAATTCATCGAATTTTGTGTGAAGTGATATCTCGCTCAAACAACCTTCAATCTCACTTTCAGTCCGGAGTTCTATCCCGTGAGATCTTCCTACTTTCATCGGCCGATCCGACCTTGGGGTAGCTGACAGAGTCGCGTTCCTATTTCCGGCAACATCCTCGGAATAGTGGCCATTTTATTCGCCCCTGGAAAGCGGGAGAATCCGATTTCGGATGCGGACAGCGCTGCGGCGCGGGAGACCATAGTACAATTCCGACGGTTCCAACCAATGGTAGTGCTTTTATTACTGCGAGAAGGAAGTCCTGATCGTCCGCCCCAACCACCGCATACCCCCTGGTAGGGACAAAACGTGAGTGAAATTTGCCCTTTCCTCGGGTGATGAGTGAATGTTCGCCATTTTATGATAATAAGCGTTATTAATGCCATGTGAGAAAATCACTAATTTGCTGAGACGTTATTTGTTTGGAATCAATGCTATGTGGTAATAAATGGATAGCTCGGAATTTGTTCTTCAAGTGTATTATAATTCTATTCGGGAAAATGTTGTTAGTTTATTGATTAAGTTATTCCCCTATCCAGCACTTAGACAATTGTAATCAGCATACTTTCCATGTTTTCCCTTTAATTAATAATTATTTTACCTGTTATATTATCAGTGTTATGCTTTTCTAATATCGAATGCCAAGGTGTAGCTGATATGGTAACTTCCCGAGACGAACCCTAAGTTTTTCGCCTTTTCTTCCTGGAAAACATGGCACACTTGGCACAGTAATTAAACACGTAGAATAATGAAAACGTATCCTTTTTAAAAGAGAAATAAACGTAAAATTAAAAGCTCATGACCATTTCTTTGGAGGATAATAACGAGTTATCACCAGCGTAAAACAAATAAGCCGTCCCAAGACATTTTTCGCGGGTAGATTCGTTCCCTAAGCCAGGTATGCAACTGCTCCAATGAAATCTGTGTGCCAAACAATGACCCAATCGGTTCGGTCCGTGGGTCGCTCACCTCCTGCCGTGGGTTCTCCAGTTCTAACCTCACTTCCATTGGACTGTTACAGTTTCATCAGAGAGCTTAGTTAAACATACTTTCGTTTTAAAAATCACTTTGTTCTTATGTTCGCCGAATGAAAGGGCTTAATTTCATCCAAAAATTAAGGCTACCTTTGCGCCCTAGAGCCCTAATCACGTTCCATTAAGCGTGGCTCACCATAGGGAGAATTCTGCTTCAAAGAACCCATATCCCACGAGAATAAAGCCTTTACTCTTATCTCTTGGCGTGTCAAGCCACGGAACGGTAATTAAATAAATTATCACCTCAGCAAAAAATTACGTATACTGAACATCTATTTCCTGTAACTTTTCCTAACATTGTCATGAGATTAAGGAACCCTGGTGAGAGTGGTGTCCTGCGGCAAGCTAAAGGTCTGTGGTTCGATTCCCGGTCCAGCGGGAGTGTTTTTGAAACTCGATGAGGCAGCCTAGACCACGGACTTAGAAATTAATTGGGTATAGACCCAATTTCACTAAGGATTAGAGGTGCCACCGAGGGGATCGTTCGTTTTGGAAAATTGACTAAGAAGGAAATTTTTGGGAGATTCTCTTTCAGCCAACAAATTTTTAGACGTAAGCAATATTTTTCACTTGCGTCCCATTACTATGCTAGCTAGCTAGCTATGTACTTATAGCCGATCTTTTATTACTCAGAAATCTATTTGATGTCTCCTCTTTGAATAAATATACCGGCGAAACTAATTTATAGGTATCAATGAGGATAGCCACAAATCATCCAATTCCGAAATTGTGGGTGATTTAATCACCTCACGGGAGAAGACGCGTCAAATGGGCCTTATTCTGAGGGAACCCTGAATTTCCAGGAGTGGAGGCTATCCTGCTACAGACTCATGTCATGAAAACGCGAATAGCTCGAGATTTGGCATGTAACAACGTGACGCAGTTTTCCAGACGGACGTTTTCTCTCACGGAAAATGGTGAAAGAGTTCCAAATACATCCTTCAGTTCCCGGAACTTTTTCTCCACTCAATTTCCATGTCGGGTAGAGCCGTTTTGATTGGGCTTAACGGGAGCCAATGGCGCATCTTCACCACAGCGAGGAGAGAAGCCCAGTCGGATGGAAGATGGTGGGGTGTCGATGCAGCATCCATGTTGTCATCTTCTCCGACGGAGGGGCTGGAGAATAAATGTCCGAAGCGGGCACAAGAAGGGGCGGGACCCAGAGGGGACGCGTCGTCCGGGCTGCGGAGGTGGGAAAATACCTGGTCGAGAAGAGGAGGCGGTGGTGTTGCGTCTGGGGGCCGCTTGACTTGAGGCGGGAGGCAAAGGGGGAGGCCACCACCGCCAGCGGGGGCGGAGGGGGGTGGTAGCGCGGAGGGGGCGGTGGAGGCCTTTCATATAAAAGGCTGGCTGATCGGAAGCTGGCCGCTGAGGTGCTGTCGCTCTGCCCTCTTGGAGGTGTGTACTGTGTGCTTTCAGGGAGTGGTTCTAGTGGGGAGTCAGTGCGCGCTCCCGTGGTCTACGATCGTTAATCGGGCCGGCTGCAAAATTTATATACTACAGCCTCAATCTCGCTGACGAGAGGAGACTGTATTATAATAGGCGTCAGGAGCCCGGGAGAGATCAGCAGACGGGACGTCAACGCTCCAGCACTTCAGCAGACTTCCTGATATACAGAGTAACCTCCATTCGCAAGCAGCTGCAAATAAGTGCCATCTGAAAGATAGGAGTATCGTCTCAACGTTGGAATAATTAAGTGGTGAGCTTTATCCTTTTAAAGAGGGTCTAGAGATACATTTGAGAGAGAGAAAAAATTTAATACTAATTTTAAAAACAAAAATTGATTTCTGCATTAAAAATAAGTCTGGCGAGAACAAAAAACAATAATTTGGAAATTTCTCTTTTTTATGCTTTTCTCCAAACCTGAGATACCGCGATGTTTAGAATGTCAACATAAATTTTCCAAAAAATTTATGCCTTGAAGAAAAATAAGTCTCTCTCTCTGTATATATAATATCTGATCATTGATTGGGGCTAATGCAAATGCTTTTTCTTTCCATTGTAATGCAATGTCAATATGAACCTGCCAAATTCTAAACCAATGCTAATGCTTCCTTCATATTGTAATACCATTCAAATACGTCATACTAATTCTATTATTGTCTCTGTGTGACGTCACGACATATCCTAATCTGGAAGATGCGGTCAAAACTTTCTCTTCGCTGCAATTCGGTAGGTTCGCGTTTTCAGGCAAACTACAGCCACCCTATAAACATGCTACTTCATCGTTGAGGAAAAGGAAAATGGTTAATTTAACTCTCTGAGTATGAATGAATCCGCTGATTATTTGAGGTGGAAAATAAAAATCTCTGAAATTTGGACGTTATTTTGAATGTCGACTCCAATGAATGAAATCTGATCGTACTTCACAGGGATAAAAATACTTCCTATTTCTTTACGGCGTGTGGCTTTCTTTATAAACGTACGAAAACCCTTTACAAACGAACGTACGAAAAGTTTACATGTCTTTACCGCGAAAATACCTTTTTACTTGCTGTGAAGTAACGGTCATGTGTCCATTCCACCGTTGAAGTATCTTTAAAAGCGCCTACTCAGTTCTGGTCAAGCGTTTTATATCAAAATGTGCAAAAAATAGGATTTTCTTCGCTGTCTTTCCATGTTCAAGGCGATATCGTACGTGGAAGAACCACTGCATGAAAGTCCATACATAATGGACTTCCATGCAGTGGTTCAAGGGAGGGTCCATACGTCCGATAGATGTCTTTCAGTATTAGGCAGTAAGTAGGGAATTACCTTAACTGTCGTAGCACGTTCAATGATACGACTACTTGGACCCTCCCTTGAACCACTGCATGAAAGTCCATACGACAGATAAGGTAATTCCCTACTTACTGCCTAATACTGAAAGACATCTATCGGACGTACAAAAGGACCATCTCTCCGAATTCGTGCTGAACCCAACGGCACTGAGCTATGGTGGTCCAGCGGTGACCGGCGTTTTCATAGCTGCTGGCCATTTCCCCAGGATTCTGGCGCGGCGAGAGCCGGGCGGTATTTCAAATCAATGGTCAATAACCAATATCCGGAGCTACTGGTTATTATGAAAATATAAATATCAGATATTGTACCGGGTCAATTTGTATTGAGTGTTTTTCAGGAGTGATTATTGTAACCAACATTTCAATACATTACTGTTGAAATATTGGTTTTCAATACATATTTCAATATCCCATCATTTAATACTGCTGGATTGAAATATTGATTTTTAGTTCATCAATACTGAACGGTATATAATCTCTTCGGTAATGGTCTATGACCTAATCGTCTAATAGAGGGATGATACAAGCACGTATGACTGCTGTAAATATGTATTTTAATACTGAATGGCTACTAACGCAGTGAAGAAAACATATTAAACACGGCGATAACTCGGACATCACACAGAGTTAAGAATAAATCCCTTATTGGCCGCACAGAAGATTAACATCTCTCCGTTTTCTCACAGCAACAACAGTAGTTAAATTGTCAGCGTGCCCGCTTAATACGCTGAGCGAAGTGGAGAGGGATAACAGTGTCAAATGTTAGCGTAGTGTAAGGAAGAAGTCCGCTCGTCAATCCTGTGTGAAATCCAAATGAAGAATTAGTAAAACCGTGTTAAAGTGCGCGCAACGGTGAATTAACATTTTTCTAATTTTTATAGTGGCATATTAGAATATCGATTTTAAAATTTTAATACTTGATTATTGGTAGAAGTCAATATTTATGTGTTGATATATATTAGATGTATACCCCAAGTCCCTTATTGGAGATTTAAAATTCAGTATGCCGACGCTGAAATTTCAGTACCTATTTAAAAACATTGAATTGAAATCCGAGATATTGAAAAACCGCTCAACTCTAGACCCGGCCGGTGCGACTGCCTCGGACGGAAATATGACTTGTACCAGCGATCCCCAGGCCGTTCGGAGCGCTCGTCTGTCGACTTCAGTAAGCGTGTCGGTGGTGGTGGATAATGCGGGATATGGCACAAGATGTCAATCCCCGTCGCTTCTCCCGTTCCCGGCGCAAATCGCAGCCAGCCTTTCACAAAGATCCTTTCCTTTTTCTGCTCCTGTCTGCTGACGCGGTGTCGCACTTTGTTTCTCGCACGTGCTGTCCTCTTTCTCTCTCCCTGTCTTAACCTCACAACTCCCCCCCCCCCTTTTCCCCTGCCCCATGCGTCGCCCTCCTCTCCGTTTATCTGGAGCGTCGTCGACGCCGTTCGACTCGATGACCGTCGCGCGGAGTAGTGAGTTCATGAGTTGGTCGCAAGGGCGGTCGGTTTGTCCGCTCCGCCATCCACACCACGAGGACTCGCACCCGGCTCTTGTTTGAACTTTTTTTTTCGCCTGCCTCTCAGGAAGTAAACGCTTGGTTGAGGAACCAAGGACGACGCCTCCTATATTCTGATCGCTTCCAATCGCATTGCTACAATAATTGAAGGACCTAAACTTCGCATAACCACCGACTGCCCGATGATATATCGTTTTTTAACTGTCTAACCATAGTTTTCACACTTGTATAACTGTCACATAGTCACCGTACACTCAATGAAAATGACGAATTAGGTGTAAAGGAAACGCAATATTGAGTATGGTGTGTCCTGCAATTTTTTAGATCAACTTCAGTCGCTCAATGAGCCACTAAGCGTAATCCGCTTGACATGCATCGAAGGGGCGTGGTGACCTATATATTATATTCTAAATAATTTACTGTAACATGCCGTTGTCTGTCTCCAAGAGTAACGATCTGACGCTGGTAAGTTTCATTCTACAGAACGCAGAATTGAGAAGTGTTCTTTTCTACTACTTCTTGCAAGTACTTCGTATACCAAAAACCTTTTGAAACAATGATTCTAAATAGCTTGTCACATGGCTAATACGTTGTACGACAGTGGTTCAGGCATCGAACAAAGGGATTTTTGGTCATAACCAATTGAATTCCGATTATGGGAAGTTCTAGTGACATTGCATATAGTGGTGGTTTTCTACTTTTTCACTTATTTCAAGTACATAATTTAGACTAAATATACTGCTCTTTGTGATACCCATAAATATGCCGTCATTATGCTGACGAGTTAACTGTAACAGATATTGTTTTGTAATGACCGTTTGTACGATAATTTACGATCCTGAATCGTGCTAACTCAATATCTTAGATGAATTCAGCAGCGGCCGTTTTTGGCACATAAACAGGAATCCAGCATTAATTATGTTTATATACAATATGTATTTCAAAGAATAGGTACCAGTGATACCGTTTCCATTCCTAAACTTACCAGGAATAATTATAATGAAGAGAAATTTAACGCTGTTTCCTTGGTGGGAAAGATTTTTTACCAAGTTTCCGCCTTTGTTATCAAAGAAAGGTCTCAGAATTGGCACCCCACTCATTTGATCTGCCAATCAAAACAAATCTAGCTGTTAAGGTATACTTCACTCGATAACGGGGCAACTAATTCTTTCGCAAACGAGGCACATGCCAATCTCGACATGTTTCAGCAGAGCACACTGCGTATGGGCCCAGTTTTCCTCATCAACCTTGGTATAAAAAATTCATGTCCTTACTTCTACCCCCTCAATAGCAGAGAATTCGAAATCTGTACATAGCACTTGACTACCCCCCTTCCCCTGCATGAAATCAAACGTGAGTTGCTCCTCCAATTCGTAAGTCTGGCTGACGCAATCCCACGGTGAGCAAGGAAAAAGGCCGTCGGCCCTTGCAGCGCATTATATCCCACTTGCCTCCACCCACCCAACCCTCCCCTTTATCCCCCCTGACCCCTCCCCCCCCCCCCCCCGCCCATCTTTTCTTTAGCCCACCTTCAGCAGCGCTCCACCCAAATTATACAGTCTCCATCAACACTCTCCCGGAATTCCTCCCTTCATTTTTATTCCAACGCAAATCCAGCTCAGGTTATCGGATTTTATTTATTTCTTCCCTGCGACTGAATTATTCCCCTTCTCAAGATGTTGACCATTTAAGCTAAAACTCGACCTTAGTGGCGTTACGTAATTTCCGTATTCATTTCTGCTTGCATGTAATTGGCAGAGAATTGCTGATTGATGTACTGTTACAGTGGTACTTCAGCCAAGAGCCGCTCCTAATCAGTTTGTACTGGATTCAAGAGGTTTATTACGGTTTCCTCATAATAACGGGCCTGCCCAGGCACGTATGTGAGATGATTAACATTAGTTAGAGGATTCAGTGAGTTCAAGGTTAGACTCGGTGACCGCGTGAGAAATGACTTCTCCCAAATGAGTAGTACGTTGAGCTCTAGTTTTTTACTTCGAGATCTGCTCGACTAAGTAAGGTTTCCGCTCCAAACTTTTAGCTTTTACGTATCTCCTTACGCTTCCGCGGCGCATTGATTTGTCAAAGATAGTGTGCCTATTTTTGGCGGCGTTCCAACGTGCCCAAATAGTGGAAATGAACTTGTAAAAGAATACTGGCTGTTTCAGGATCTGGTGTTTTCCCGGTGAATTATCTGGATCAGGGATATGATATCTCTTATGACGAGGAACGCTTCGGACCTTGAAACGTAGGCAACTATGGAAACACTCACCCGGTTGGAAACCCGAGAATACTTCATCCAAAATTTTGGCTGTTGCTGTCGAAATTTGAAAATACACTTGTGACAGTTTCGTCAAGATGATGAAAAAATATCCTCTGACCGAAAGGATAAATCGCGTAGCAAATTTTGTTTGCAACTAAAAATTAAACAACTAGGCAAGCAAAATATTATTTTTTTTCAAACTTTTTCAGTTGCATTTGTAGTATGGGTATAATTATACTCACTGTTAGGACTATCACAAATTCTTTTTCATTATTATTTTAGTTAGTACTCAATTACTGCAGAAATAATTTGTCATGAAGACCATTAACATGCTACCTGACATCGAAATTTATTCCGCTCTTTCTCCTGATGGCTTTCAGGCTCTTGATTGCATAGCATCCTTTCAAGGTATTTAAGGCTACTATCCAAGAAATTTCGGATACAAATGGAGTCAACAGCAAGCGTTGATTAATGCTGATTATAGTTTGATTACCTGCTATCTTTCGGGACTCGTACGTTAGTTCTATCAAGGTTACGTAACTCATAACGTTATTTCACTGGTAAATAATTAGTCCAAGACATTCTCTATAATCGCACACCTGATTATCATGTAGAAATCGAAGGACCAGAAATCTTGTGTTGGAGGCGGAGTGGAGTGACCATCGAGGCCCAGTTCACTCACTTCAGCGGCATAAAAATTCTCTCGTAAACCTCACCCTTTGAGACGTCGAACGCTGTATTCCCATTAGCCCCAGGGTTAGCATGGGGTGTAATTACAAGCCTTTCGTTTTAAGGAGACAGAACTTTCATATTTCCACTGCTGTGGTAATTACTGGGCGTTATTATGCCTAGAACGACGCTCACCTTATCCTGTATACTTGAAAAATAAATATGAACCCAAAGTGTGTAATGAAGTCGTTCATTTATTTTTCGTATCACTGAGAAAAAGCGAAATTATTTACATGAACACTCGTTTGATCCTTCATGCCATTTTATATGTCTCTCAATTCATGTCTGCTTTAATTTCTTACTCTCCCCTAACGGTTCGATCACCCAGATCCTAGTTTGGGATCAAATTGTCATCAAATTATTTTTTCATCTTGCTGCATCGGTAAATTCAATTGACAGTAAAGACACCCCTCCTTTATCATAGGAAATAACACATTTGCTATTAGAAGAAGTCCAAATTTTAGTTTTCATATCCCGACCTTCTGCTATTTCTTTTCAAATTTTTTCTTTCATGTGAATTGCATTTGATAGTTCTTATATTCCCGCTCCTGTATCTCTGTTATGATAAAATTATCAAGGTGATAAGCTTATTAGTGCATTAATGTATTAATTCCAATGGATAAAAGTTACTGGAAATTAAAGTAGCTTTAAGCTTTGCGTTAGTGAAGCTAACTTGTACTGCAAAAGGTTTTTTTTAAGATCCTCTTAAAAACTGTCATATTTTTAGGAAAACTAGTGCTTGCGGTGTGAAAATCCACCTTATGTCTCTACCGATTTCTCTTGGGATGTGCTTTTTTCCTCTTCGTTGTGTAATTCGCCATTCTTTAGCTTTGTCCGCAGAAGCGACATGGCGGATCGCAAAAAAGTGCCGTATTGATTCGCACTGACTAACTGGCCGCTCATTTTTGCACGATCATTTCCAATCTAACCCCGTTCCTGCGCTCCTCAATCGTGTACTTAACTACCCTTCTCCAACAATGACCTCAAACTCTTGCTGCTACTGCTACTGTCTACATCGTCGCGCCCATTGTTGTTCCTTTTACCTTTTCACTTCATTGTAATAGTTATTTACAAAATGTGTACACATAGCATTGGTACATTGTATTTTAAGTGGACACGTCACGTAGTTTATCTGCATGTTTTTAAGGATTTGTACACCCATTCCTATGAGGTTGTTTGCCTGCAGTGAGTTTTTTCGTTTAGGATAATAGCCAAATTCTTAATTTTCTCCGAAATGTTAAATGCTACTAAGGAACATTTTTTCCTGTAAAAATCAATAAAGAAAGATTTTTTCTAGTTGTGTGATGTCGTATTTGCTTTTATGTGTAATGCATAATGTATAACAGTGATCAGTGCCGGAATACCATTATGGCAAAATAGGCAGTTAACCATGGGCCCCGGAGGGGCTCAGAGAATTTTTTACCCTAAATTCTCTTGCGACTTGTTTATTAACGTGGTGCTTATACTGCCCACATGTTGTACTACTACCGGTGCTTGTACTGCCTACAGGCCTCCAAGTATGTTAATCCGGCACAGACTGTGATGATGTGTTTATTGCCAATGTTAATACATAATTGCCTTTAAGAATTATAAATATATCTCTTGACAAAGGATTAAATTAGAAACAAGAATTTTTTCTTTGGAAACAAGCTAACCTTACTGCCATCACACTTAGGTATGCAAGCGTACGCAAGTCACATAGGTATTTTCTTGTTTTTTTTGGTGAGACAAGGAGTCAGATGGGAGATGGAATTCAATCCCGCTCCATAAAATGAAGACATCTATCCATCTCATTGTGAGTGGAGTCTTCACAGGTTTTTCACGAGACCGGGCATTGGGCTGCCGACATTTCAGTGGCTGACTCTGCCATCGTCATCAGGGAATTTCGGCACATCACCATATCTGGTGGAAAACCCATGAAGACCTCACTTTTGGGATCACCTGCTTTATGTGCTGGGAAAAACTAAATCTTCCATCCATCCGACTTTACCACCTCTTTCCACCGTGGCTCTATTTGCTCCTATATTTCTTTCAATACTCCTCGTCCTCCCCACTAGCACTCCATAAGGTAGTTTGAGCGAAAAATCAGTTCACCTAAAATTTGATGAATTTGACGTCATTTAAAGAAAAAAAACCCATCTTTTTAAGTATATCAAAACCTTTGCCGAACCACTTTTCGAGCAATTTGCCTAAAAATATAAGCTGTTTTACGTGGGATTGATCACGGCTGTGCACTCCAGAGGGAGAATATTGAAAAAAATTAGAAACTTCTAGCACCTAGATTTCGTCAAAAAACTAACGGTGTTTAAGTTTGCATGTTTTCTCAACTATTCATAAAAATTAATCAATTACTCACCGCAGTAATTTTTTACAGAATTGCAAAAAAACCTTCTCTTGTGACATTTCTCTCTGTCTCCCCCTCGAGAGCGTCACCGTGATTTCCTTTCGCGCGCGCGCGGTCGTTTCCCACTTGGAAGTGTCTCACTCACGGACGGCAGGGACTTGCCGCTCGCTCGCGCACGAAATGCGTGACGTCGCGCCGTGTCGCCCGTGACGTGCCCTCGCTCGGGACGTTCTTCCCGGGCGTTGCTTACGTCGATGCCGCTCCCTTCGCGGGGGATCCGCGTTGGCGGCGCCGACCGCACTTCCCCTCCGCGTCCCACTGTGGGAGGCGCGTTGCGTCACCTCCACCGTTTCCCATATTGTGCTGAGTACGAGGATATGGAAGTTCGGTTACACTGCAGTTTTCAATCTCGTGAGCATTGCGTCCAGTGTCATAACTTGCAAAGCAAGCGTGCTGATGGTTTTTTTTCCTCCTCAAAGGTCAAATTAATTGGTTTATTTAGTTCTTACATTCAATACTCACCGGTGATCAGATTAGAATCGTGTAGCTAACGGCGACCGTGAAATTACAAAAGATTATGTTTTTCGTCCAGCGTACCCGCTATCACATGTCATCACTAAATTTGTAGGAGCGGTTTCCTTAATTTTGAATGTCATACTCACGAAAATGAAGTTTAAAATTGGAGCGTATAACTTCATTTTTTATTTTTAAATTGTATAAAAAAATAATTTAAAGAATGGAGACATATTACATTGACTTTTGCCATTAAAATGTTGCTAAAATGCTGGTTGCTTTTTTGTTTTCATTGCCGACAAAGTTAATCGTAAAAGTGAATGAAATATATTGGTGCATCATTTTTTTAGTTACAAGTAAAATATGTACTTCGTGGAGGAGAAGAATTTGAGGTTGCTTTGAATTTCAGCTCAAAAATATATTTCCTTGAGATGAAGAAAACAGCGCAGCTATCCGTGCAGTGACTATTCACTATGCAAACATCCTATTATGTTGAGTGGTGCTTCCCAGTGTGTCTCGAGGTACGCTTGCGCGCCTTTAGGGGACTTGAAGTATGCCGTAGAACTTTTACTATTCTCAAACAGATGTCAATTTGGAGTCTTTTTATACGCTCTGATGTGAAAATATACAGAGGAAAAAATACTCATTAACTCTTGTTATATGAAAATATTCATAAGTTGTGTGAAGTATTAAACGTATTAAGTAAGTAGGCATGCAAGTAGAAAAAAGTTATTAAACTATGCCTACTCTACGGCAGGGTGTAAATGCAATGTAATCATTTAATGACTGCCTGGTAAGCGTGTGGTGAAGTAAGGGTAAATAAAAGCGAAATTGCGCAATGAGTGAGCATCTTAAGTGCAGCCATTGGGAGATGGAAATCATGAGATTTTTTCTGTGCGGCTTCTATGTTGATTTTAAACGGTGATGTATATTCTCATGGATTGTATGAACTTCGGTGCTTATTTAATTTAGTTTATGGAGGACTTCAAGTGGTGAGTTTTCTTTCGGAATAGGCCAGTGACCTGGTTTCCTCCTACACTTCCTCCTCTTTCAGGCTCTTGACTTTCCTTGTTTACCCTCACGTTTAAAATGGCGCTAAGGACATCGATTTTGCTATTTCCTTCTCAGTGATTGCTGACGGTAGTGATAACATTTTCGTATTTTGGATAAGGCAGACGTATTTTTAAAATGTGATATCCTACATTTTTATAATCGATTTGGCGATGCAGGAAAACTGATGAGTTAAGGCATGAAAGAACAAATTTTTGGGATTTTTGATCGCCCGTTAATTATCTCAAGCTTGAGCAGTTGACTCATTCAATTCCTCTTTACTAGAAAACCTTTTAAGGACGTAGCTTTAACTCTTGATGCTGAGGCTCTCTCAGTTTGACTGCCTATAAAATAATGCCTATAAAAGAAACTTCGTTTTCTCCACAACTTTAGGAAAATCATTGATCTGAAAACTATGTTTTTTTCAAGATAATTTGCTTAGGAAAAACTCAAGGACTTAATTTACAAGCAACAAGGTGTCGAGCATAAAAAATAATTTTCTAAATAAAATACCCGTTTTTTTACCTGCACCAAATGAAAAGAGATACCATAAACGAATTTGATCTTTGAGACGTTTTTAGGTTTTCCCAACATTTATGTATTTTTGTTAAATGTTTTATGGAGAATTGGTCATTTAAAAATGTCATTTTTCTTCTCTCCAACGTTTCAAAACTTTATTGTTTCATCTTCAGGGCTTGAGGTAGAACACTTAGTTAACCAATTCAGACATTTCTTATGTGCCTATATTATGCATATATAGGTATATATATATATATATATATATATATATATATATATATATATATATATATGTACATAAGAACTGTCTGAATTGGTTATCTAAGTATCTAAAGTTTTGAAACGTTGGCAAGAGAAGAAAAGTGACATTTTAATGACCAATTCTCCATAAAACATTTAATATAAGAGAGTGGTCAATAACAACTCTCATCATGAATTTTAGTGTCTTAGTATTTAGCTATTACTTTTATTACTCATCGCGTAATTTCTACGCAAACTCGTCTCATTCCATGCCACAAAATATTCAAAGTTTACTAATTTGCTAATGAGTCCTCTAGAGTAAAGTTGATCTAGAGGTTACATAATGGTAAAAATGCCAGAGAAAATCTGCGCGTATCTTATCTTTCTTTGGCGTATTAGTCATACCAGAAAAGTGGAACTCACTTGGAAAATCCGTTTAAATTGGAAGTGAGTGACAATAGTTGTGGGTCCAGCGGTTAATTTACCTTTGGAGGTGAATTATCAGCGACTGTTCCTTTTTTTCTAACGCCGTGGAATGGGAATATTATTTCCCAGCATTCATCAGACTATTGATTAAAAACATCCGCATATTAAATGAGCGGGATTTTCTACTTCGTGGTACGTTAATGTCTGTCATCAGCATTAACGGTCAATCTACGCAAAAACGATATTATAACTCAAGTATCCTCTCAACTCTTTCGTCGGCTAATATCCTAATGTATTCATGTTTCCTCACTCGAGTGTCTTACGACCCTTTTATTGTCAGTTCATCAAGATCTTCCACTGTAATTGTTCACTCTCACTTTCCCTTCCTTACTTGTCATAATTGAGCTGGCGTGCATTTCTTCACCTTTTCTGTTTCCATGAGTTTTATGTTGCCTCTATCTTCGTCCACATTTCATCAATCAGTCGATTCGTCCTCCTGGTTTCCATTTTTTTGTGAATGAAACCTATGTCTTTACTGTCAGCTTATATCGCTGCACGACGAAAATAGTAGCATTTAATAAATACTCCTATAATTTCAAAAGTTGGTGCTGAAGATTTCATTAATACTTCTCATGAGCGGTGCTCACATTAATACTTACCAAGAACGAGAAGTTCTTGGTGCTGACATTTTTTATGAAGTTCGGTGCTGTTCCTCCGTGTCCAGTAGAATGCGATTTAATTTTTTTCATAGTTCTTTTACGGAATTTCCATTGTTTTTCATCTCCATCTCACTTGAATCTGCGACTGTTCACTCTTAGTACCTTCAGAGATATGAACTCCACTGTGGGTACAATCTTGACGGATTTATTCCCAATGTCGTGGCTAATATTACCAAACTATTTTTTTTTTAAGATAGAAAAGTTCTTGCTCGATGCTTTTCTTAAAATATTCCCATATTGTTTTCCAGGCCTGGTGGCTTCACTTTTACACTTGACGAAATTTCCAAGTTATGTAACGTTTTAGATCCGAATTGTATAGCTGCATTGCCTTCTCCTTTATACCTCAGGCCATTTTCTTTATTATCTTGCTCAAGTAACCTCGTCTGTTTCCCATATTTCTGCTGGCATAGCTGTATTTGGCGAATTGGAATTACTGTAGTCGAATCTTCTCTGTTGGTAAGATACTAGGTATCTGCATCAATTGGCGAAGATAGTTATTGGAAACCCATGGTATCTTCCTAGGACAGAAAAAACCAAGATAAAATACGAAAATTCAGTTGCAGCACAGGTTAGTATAAATATTCGCATGGCCTCCCCATTACTCACAGAAAAACAAGGTCAAGTATCCACTTAGTGACAATCGAAAAACTATGTTGTCTTACAACAATCGTTCCACAGCCCTGTCTTTAAAATGTATATAGCATTACGTAAGTATACACTGCTGACGCAACACACTCTGCCACGCGCCTTTGAGTGGTCTCTGAAGCTAAACATAGATGTATATGCCTATGTGTCATTGGTTTCATGCTTTGCTCTCTTGATGAAGGTGCTGAAATTGGGGTGTGAAACTTTTCATTCTTAAACTCGTATAAATTTAGGCAAGGCTTTTTATGATTCAAGGAACTTATGTGAAATGGAGCTCGTTAAGACTGGACTGCTTTCCCATATTTCCCCACTACGTAGTTGGCTCTTAATTTTCAATAGAAAGTACATAGTGATGAAGTTGAGAACTGTTTCAATCGGGTAAGAATGACTTTTATAAGGCTGTTCAATAATAATGGGATGTGGAAATTAGATACACCTAAGTGTGCATTACCTTGCTTACCTTCAAACCGGAAATAGAGTGGGAGATTCCAACGCATGATTTTCGCTACATGTTGAATGCGAGGAGAAGAAGCTCTTTTCCTGTTAAATAGCGTGAGTTAAGCGCTTGTGCTCGTCTATTTTATGAACCGAGGAGTGGAAAGATGCGACATTTACCTAATTTTCTAGTGCAAACTTTAAGTGCGTGATTCAGTTGCACATCTTCCTATTAAATTATATCAACTTTCAATGCTATAGCGACGCCCTTGTATCTCCGTATTTCCTCAGTTTACGAATGTCACCAAGTTTTTTGTTACTCTGCATACAGTTTGTATATCTTGGCCATTATCCAGATCAATTTTCTGGTTTTTCTCTAAATGTCAACGCCCTCCGTGATATGAGGGGAGTACACCTCTGGGCGAAATTCCGTTAATTGGGGAAAACATTGGTTCGCATTTCTCGGCCACCTTCCGATCTCCCTCACTTTCACTTTCCTTGACACCTACTCACACACATGACATCACCTTGGCGCTGCTCACATCTTGCTTACATATCCTATGACATGGTGACCTCCAGTTGAGGACTCCACCTCTTCCTCTTAGGCCTCGACAACATTCTTTTTGCTCGACAGTTTCAGGCATCGGCAAAACTGTCGACGCCTCGACAGTAGAAGTATTTTTATAATGGCCACGCTCATTTTTTGCAAATGAGCAGAACCTTTCGGTCCCAAAACATAATTCATACTGTAAGTATATGTAATGCGATGGTAGCAGGTTGATATTCAGCCTAAGGCATGGGCGTTGTTTCCCAGTAATCTGTGGTGGGTTGTCTTGTTTTTTTACGCTGCCTGGTGGACTTGAATCATTGAGGAATGGTAAAAAATAGCACCATCTTAACCAATTCCTTATGCCAAAAGATCTCTGTGAAGTTGTATCGGCAACTTAATTGGAAATTTCGTCATCATTTTCAGGGACCTAACGTAAAGACCACAATGTATCCAGATGTTACATAGCTCTTCAGGCTAAAACGAAATTGCTGCTTGTCTAACGAGTTAAGTATTTGACAGCCACCATTGGATTTGATGCTATTTTAAGCCTCTGTAGATATACCGTAATATGTGCACTGATAGTCGTCCCTAAATAAATATTTCCGTTTCTCTGGCGTGGCTGCCTCCCGAGTGACTTAGTAAAAATCAGAGATTTTAAAATTAACCGCGTGGCCATTCCATCCACCGTTTGGTATCCCTCTCGGAGATAACCGGCGAAAACCGAAGAATTTCATACCTCATTGACACATAGGTATATCTGGTAGTGTTGAAAGAAATATGTTGATCAAAGGAAAACATTTTTTGTTTGTAACCAGCGGGGGAAGGCTGCTCTCAGGGTACTTATTCAAACATCAGTTCTCTAACGTGCTGGATCAGAGTGCATAACGTGCAGTAATAAAGATACTATGATTGAAATACTTGATGAAAGTGCTTATTTATTCAGGGATGATCAACGGAGATGGAACGTTAGGAGAACGTCGGAGAGTGCTACAGCTGTTTGCTCTTGAACGGTAAAAATTAGTTTGTCAACAGGGATAAGGTCATCATTTTTAGTAGGTCAACGGAATGTGCGATTAACATTGATCCCTCTCTTTAGTCCGGAAAATGCCATGTATTTATCGCTCAAACATTGATTACCTTATTGATGCTCGTAGCTTTGGGTATGGAATTATCCCATGACTCTCCATGCAACAAAAGAAAATTATTCCCTTGCACAATGATAAATATAACATATTTGTAAGCTTGTGTAGTACATTTAGATAGTAATGGAACAGCTTGGTTACCTAAGATGTATTATTAGATAGGTACTGATGAAACAGTTGGAAAATATGCAAATGCGGCGTTGAGGAAGTGAAGTTACGATTATCTCTAACGCTTCTTTTATGGTTTGACACATCCCCGTCTGTCGATTCCTCGTATTGCCGACTTAAATCACGGTTCCCTAATCTTCAAGGAAAATGAATGCCAAGGACAGGAAAGGATGAGGAAGTGCAGGTAATCGAAATCATCTAATGTTTCTTAAGCAAGATGGCGCAAAATGGGGAAATCTATCTCATAAAGTCATTATATTTCTTTTTTTTAGAGAAGCCCCTAAGTTTTCCGGGCCCTTTCGAGGCTTGTCTTCTTTTGGCCGCCTCTCTTCCCTATCTTCCACCTTTCCTTGCACATTTTTAATGAGTGGTGAGCTACAACTGAATTGCAGCGGTTGACCTCTCTATGAGAGGAAAAGGTTAGCAGGAAACGTCCCACAGGTCCATGGGTAGCAAAAATAGAAAAAGATCCTTGTGATTTATGAATATTTGCAGTCGCCTTCTGAATATAATCCTATTCGTAAGATGTACAGACTATCGGGAATTCTATTATGATACTTTTGTTTTCTTTTCAGAACAAATATTAACGCATCATTTCTGGGAAATTCCATTGGCCAAAAATATTTGCTGTGACAATTAATCCTTGTTTACTTAATGCATTCATGTTGTTGGAATGGTGAGCGGTGATAACTATACTTAGTTATCTACTGTAGGTGGGATTTACTTCCCCAAGTATCATTGGTCCCTATTTGGTGTGAAGGTCATACAAGTTTCGTATATTCTCTCTTACACTTTAGTTTCACATAGAAAGTCTTCACTGGTAGGATATCCAGCTAGGGCTAGAGTTAATAGTTAAACTCGGCGCATTCAAAAAATTCTTGAAAGTTTAAATATTCAACAAACTGTTTTAGTGTTAATCTGTTTTCATCTGTCTCTGTCTGTCAACATGTAATAGCAGGTGATAATAGCGAGGATATTGTTGAATCAACGAATTTAGCTGATAAATATCATTTTAGACTGCATTTTACAAGAGTATATTAGCAATCATCTGAGGATTTTATTTATAATTTAGAGTATGCAAACAATATATAAAATTTTCCAGAGTTCGAAGGAAAAATAAAAGTCTGCATATTAAATTGCTTTCTGCTTTATAAAGTCATTTACACCATTCAGTCCTCTCTTGCAACCCAGCAGTAGTTCCAAGGATTTCACACTTATTTTCTCAGAGTTATACCTCTTGATAAATGCGTGAAATACATATTTATTGTTACCCATTGCTAAAACTGTTGTATATTACTCATTTACCTAGTCCTTTCGTCGGAATGAAGAAGGTTTTAAGTAGCATATATATTATGTCTAGGAATTTTAGTGCTCCCTGTAATTTCCCATTAAATTTGTCATTGAATTAGGGTTTCAGTAAAAAGAACGAGGAACCGCTACTAAATGTCCTTTGTCGGGAATTTTATGACTGAAATTTAACCAATAATTTCCTTCATGGCAATTAACTAAACAAGAAAAAGAATCAATATCACAACTCAAAAAAAATTCCGATAGACCTTCTTCCGGGAAGTTCATCAGAGGAACTGCATTCACTGAATTCTCTTATAAGCGGTGATGTAGGAGGAAACATCAGTTACTGACCATAGCTGTCTATTTTTAAATAGTCTTCTGTTTTCCTTTTGAATTTCCTACGAACGGTGACGGTCAGATGATAAAAACTAGGAATCCGTTTGAACTAATATCATTATGAAAAGTAGATGTGGAAATAAGTATGTTTCTCTGCAATGAATGCCATCAACAATTTTGGAGTGAGAGGTTTTAATGATGTAGAAAGTAATGAAATTATATCTATACGTAAAATGTATTAATCTTGAGGATTTATTGTGCAATATCTTCGGTAAATGCTAATCCAGAAAGTATGCCACTAGTTATCCTTGATGGAGCAGCATGGTAATGTCTAAGCCACTGTGCGTCCTGAGAGGATCAATCCTTACTGTTTGAACTCGACTTTTAATGTCGTCCGCCCGAGTGCCGGTCGGCAAGAGTTCAGTTCCCGCGTCAGGAGCCTCCTCGAGGGGTCAACACCGTTGCGTGAGAAAGCAGGCCACGGCCGACTCGTTTATAGGCAAAAATTAGGAGATGCCTCAGAGGCATATATCTGGGGAGGCGATTGGCTTTGGAGGAATGGTGTGGATTCAGGGAGAGAAAGGAGAGTTTGATTACAAAGTGAGGGAGTAAATAGCGTATAATTGGGGAAAATAGCGATGTAGAGGTTTAAAGGAATGGCTGAATATTCAAATTCATTGCTGTAGAAGGTCAAAAGGAAAAATTATTTTGCTGCTTGAATTTTCTTGGAAATCGTCGACAAAAACTATTCAATTTAATTCTGGAAGAAATATTGAATGTGCACTTCTGTGTGGAGGTTCATTTTTCTCTTTTTATCAAGTAGTTGATCATTTTGATGCCTAACGCATGCGTTGGTTACACAATATACTTGATAGTGAATCGTGTGGCAGGATGTAAAGTTTTTCATGGTAGTAGTGTTGAATATTTAAGTTGTGTTGAGAAACAGATTCCTTCAATTACCAAAATCGATTTCTGGAGCTAGAAAACATTCCCTTCTTGACCTGATGCGTTACTCGAACCTTCTTTATTCCTAAAATGGGGATTCAATCTTACGTCCCTCAGTGTACACATTGTGAGAGTAATTATCGTGATTAATGTTGTTGACGTTCTAAATTCAGTAAGTTCATTTCTTTGCCAACCAGTTGAGCTTGAGGAGGATTCACCCGCTAAGTGAGACACGAATGTATGGAATTCCTGGTGGAAAAATAATTCACCTTCTCCGGGATACGAACCCAAAATTTGCGCCGGGTGTCTAACCTATTAAGTTACCCTGACATCCCCTTCGACTGTAACTTTCGAGGATTCCAGTATAGGCGAGTAATTTTTTCACTGTAGCTAAAATGAAAATTTCACATATCCGTGAGAGCTGTTGGTCCCCCCTCATAAATTAAAAGAAGCATGGTGAGGTATCGTAATACTGTTAAGAGTCACTCTTTTCTCTTTACATTCCCCTTGGCAGAAGCGATTAAAGTAATTTCGGTGCCAAATTGCAGCACTCAAACACGAGTGTTGTAGAATGGTATTTTCTATTATGTCATCTTCACAACTACTCAGAAGCATGACCTAAATATTTAATTGCCCGTATAAAATTCAATCATTCGCGATTGACAACATTGCTAGCGTAACTTGTGTTTCCATTTTTAAAAATCTCATTGCAATTTTTAGAAGCTATCATCTACAACGTTTTAAGTGAGCCCGTATCTTTTAGTGAATATTTCCAATGCAAGACTTTTAAATGATCGAAATATATATGTATATATACTTGCATGAAAAATTACGAGACTTTCGAATTTATGCAAAATTGAGCGACTATTGAAAAATTCTACTGCCACAGAATGCCATATATGGAAATTAAATATTTTTAATGATGCTCTCTAAGCTTATAATTTTTGGAGATCATTTATTGTATCACTCAGTCTGAAATGAATTATAAGCTGTCTCTTTTTCCTCAGCAGATTTTCCGCGGCCGTGCTGGAGCCTCAATTTTTTCCCTACGCGTATACCCAGCTGCAATCGCTCCTAACAGTCCCTTCACCCTCCACATCAGTTCTCCCTTTTTATTTCTTGAATACCGTGTTTCGCAAGGTTCACTCCTCCCTCCTCTCCAAATGCGTTCCTCCGTGATCCCAAGTTGCTTCGGGCTCGTACTTCCCAGAACTCCCTTTCCTTAGGTTCGCGGAATCGAAGCCACGTGCCTTCTAGGGTCGAATTCTTTTTCGTCCCAGCCATTAAATACCCCAACCTCCTTTCCAATACTAGCCACCCTGTTTCATTTCCTCTCACCACTGCCGACATAATTGAGAATCGATTAATTCTTTTGGATCCATTTGCTAGTTAAAACTATATGTCAATGGCCGCCAAAGGATCATCTTGAAACCTGGACAAATCGATTGCTGCCACTTTTACGTAGTATACCTTGTGGTCCAACATAATCCATTAACTAGCTGAACAGCACCTCTTGTTCCAGTGGAGTTTTCAAGTGTCAATTTTCCCCAATTTTTTCGTTTTATTCCTGATGTGTTTATATCGTTATCATGTGTGCCCTATGTGCGGTACTCTTTTGATGATGATGTAAAACATCGAAAAATTTAGTGATTAAAACATTTAAAATGTAGTAGATTGCCATTTCATTTGTCAGCATGGAAATTATACCGTATAAAACCGCGAAAAGAGTTGCACGTCTTGATTCTTTTGTACCTGCGACCTTATCCACGATTATGGGAATATATTATAGCGAATGCAAGAATAAATATACACTAAAATATTTTTGGCTGTGATATAAGGTGTAAAATTATACACGCAGCTATAGATCACTCAACACTTTCGAAGTAAAACCTCTTATGTTGGACCTTTCTGGTTACAAGCGTAAGCAACGCGAATCAGCTCAAATATCAGAATTGGATGCACTTAGGCGCTCGCTAGGAGCAGACGTTTTTATTACGCTTTCACACACTTCAATCGTCATTCATGAAGCAGAAGTATCACTTGAAACATCTAAAGGAATAGCTGAAATTACAAAGAAATTGGATTATATTAGGTATATACTCGTATAATTAGGAATTATGCTGCACGGTTGACCTAAGTGAGCAATATGACTTAATGCTTAAGGCTAATATATAAGTACCTATCAAATACATTGCTCCCCGCACCAATAAGGTAATGCTACTTTACCTAAGTTACGAGAGAATAAAATTTGGAAAATGTATCTCCTTATTAAGTGACCAATCCCTTCAGATATTATTGAAGGTATTGAATATAAGGTTCTAACATGAACGACCTCCTACTCTATATCGAGTTATTAGTTCTCAAATCTCTGATTCTAGTAACGGGACAATGGCTTTATTTCATAATTAATTGGATTTGAAGTAAAAAACCAGAAAAATTTTAAATGTAAAATCATTTGAAACTTTTCATTTCTGAAGGCATTATTTAAGTAAAAAAGCATGTGGATTTGTTTCTTATGTTTTGTTCTATTTTTTATTATTATAGTATGTACTTTCCATTGACGCGCCACACATTTTGACTTTCAAAAGTCGATATATTGAACTGAGAATTCATTTCTACCCGCGGTGAGAAGTTAACTCGGTGCGTGGAGAGGGAAAGCGCTCCAATATAACTAGTATTTAAATTCCACGAGGAAATTTTTCTCGCATCTACTCCTTCAGTCAGATGTTAGTAATCAACTTGAAGACTGTAATTGATGGACAGGATGAATCTCTCCCCGTACAATCCATGAAATTCAGGCATTCGAGATAAAACGGGGCTAATGTCCTTGCACAGCCTTAAGTGTTACATCTTGAAATGTGCAGCACATGAGGTTGTGTAGAGTATGAAAGGCATCATCCGGATTTTAGCCCAAGATCTGTCCGATTCTGAACACTGTCGATCGCATTCAGAAAAGGCCGGCAGTAAAAGGTTTCGGGGAATGATATTTTTGTTGTCCATTTGAAGTTTCACATTCTGTGGGATAATTCAAAGAATCAATCGACGGGAGGATAATATGTTATATAAAAGGAGTGAGATCAAAGTCTGAATCGTGGTGGTTACTTAGCTCTCCCGCCTTCTTTCGGTTCGATTTGCGCTGCGCTGGCTCAGGTAAAGATCGTCCCTCGTGAATTCAGTTACTCCTATTCCTGAGTTTTATTGATTTTAAATTGGCAAACACTCATCAGAACACAAAGCAGAGCTCAAATTAAAGTCAAAGCTGCCACTAACCATCGACTCACAGCTATCAAACAAAGAGCGGAAGGAAAAAGAGCATGCGGGCAAAGTCACTACCTCTATGAAATGCTACAGTAATTATCTAGGCGCAGGCCACCTTTATCAGAACTACATATTTCTTCCAACCCTCACTCGTTAAACGGAAGGAGTGGCCAGCGGCATTATTAGTTAATTTTTAATTACAATTGACGCACTATAGATAATTGGCTCGCGGCGACTAAGGAAAAAGGTTAAGGTTATGTTTTTATAGTAGCTAAGAAAACATCGTAAAAGGAGTCAGTTTACGCAACGTCGGTTATCCTCATTCGAACTCATTTTTCCAAGTTATTATCCATACATGATTTTTATCCTCGCTGTAACATTTGATTGAGCGGGAGACACGAGAACACTCGTGCTTATCTGGATAAGGGGTGAATGCCTGGAAGATTCACTCATATTTTGCAAAAGTATATTGATCTTTATTGTAACCTGCGTTGTGAAACACTCTTTTTCCCGGAAATTTTACTGCAGGAATCTCTCTTATAGTTTAAATACTGTGAACTATTTGTGATTTATTGAGTCTTTTTCATGCTCAGGTATCACAGAACTTAGAATACAGTCTACCTCAGCATAATGGCTAGTCGAAATCTTACCTGAACAGCTATGACAAGACACTGAAGAATAAAAATCTTGTACGATTAAGCTCTAATTCTCAACTTAATATTTTCTAAAAATGTGAAATATGATACAGTGAAGTAGGTATGAAAGATGAAGTCGGTAGATTTGAACTATTTTGATTCTTCCTTTGGTGAAAAGGAAGATTAAAGTGATTCTAGGCATCTGTAATCAAAGGTGAAGAATTAAAGTAACAAAGTTTGAAAGGAGAGGCAATCTAAATAAAATTCTGCTGTCATCCAATTGAATTTATCCTAGGTCTTCCACTTGGAGATATGGATCGCTAATTTTACAATTCTAAGTATCAAAGAACTTAATTTTCATGCAGTATTTCTGTGTAAAATAGGACTGCGCTGATTTTTACTTTCATTTTACAACATTGTCCTTCTAATTGCAAACGTGGATACAGAAAACAAAAGCAACAAAAATATCGCCGAATGATTGCAGTCCGATGGTGCGTACCAGAGAGAAAGGTTTAATTGGGTATTCTACCAGCATATTCAGGTTTTTGGACAGTGCTTATCCTAACATCCCAATTTCTTGGACATGATCCCTCCTATAGATGGCTCGTCGTCAGATCTCTCTTGAAGTCCTCAAATCGTCTACTTATTTTTATTTCGTCCAGAATTCCTATCCTTTTCCTTCCTCTTCCCCGTGTCCTCCCATCCATAACCCTCTTTTACATGCCCTCGCCTCTCAAAGCGTCCTCCATCCACTCCTTCTGCATTCGCCGAACCTCTACTACCAGGTTTCTCTCCTCTCTAACCATATCCAACACCTCCTCGTTCGTCTTCTTCTCCACCCAGCTGACCCTCTCCATTCTTCTCCAAATCCACATCTCAGATGTCCCAAGTTTACCTACATTCTCCCTTCGCAATAATCAAGTTTTCAACCCACACAGCGCCACGCTTTATATTAGAGTTTTCATCAGTCTTTTCTTGACGTCTCCTCTCAGATTCCCATCTCATCAACTCAAATAGATCTGCATTATTTGCAAATTCTGCAAAATTTGAAAATAAATTCCACAGGATAGGAAAGTGGGACGCAATTCTGTTTCCGTAATGCGCTAATTTAACGCTTCGATATTGTTCTGTACGCTTGTGCTTTGGAAGCTCTAAAGGACCGGTGACTGGTGATCCGGGTACGAATCCCGGTCAAGTCAAAAGATTATTTCATGGCAAATTTCATCCATTTTGGTGTATAAGATTCTCTTTCTTTCTTTGTTCTGCCCTATGATTAAACGAACATGAGCACGGTACGTAGACAATTTTGAGAAATAGGAAACCGTTAAAGTAGAGCCACGTACTCGTTTGCATGTCACTGTACTATCTTGGAGAACCAGAACCACGCTCGTGGAATTAATTTCAGGGTTGCTACTGGCCTGGATAACCTGAAATACTTGGAAAAGTCATGGAAGTTGAAAATGGTCCTGGAAAACCAGAAGAAGTGATTGGAAAAGAGATATTATCCTAGAAATTTGATTTTATAGTAAAAATCTGATCGTTTTCAATAATTCAGGAGCACCATTTTTTGTTCTGTCTGATGGTGTGTATGGTTTAGGGCATTCAGTGCCTTGCCTGAATGAGGCAATATAGCTCTTATTCGGTGTTCAGCAATTAAGTAAACCCCTTAAATAAACTATAAGAACCTATTCTTTATTATTTTGCTGAGGAAGATGAAATATTTATTTCTCCTCAGATTTTGTGGAGGTTATGTGTGGGCCTCGTCATTATGGCTGAGATCTAAGAATAATATGTCATAAAAAAGGAGGTTGATTTTCCCCAGAGCTATTTTGGATGCGCTACGCTTGTTGGGAAATTTTATTATTCTCCCATAGTGCATGCGTTAATGTATGGTGCTCCTATTCTAGCGTTTTCGCTAAAATCACACTTACTAAAGAACTAATATTTGTACCTGGAAAAGTGAAAATTTTGGCCTGGAAAACCTGGAAAGTCCTGGAATTTCATAATTTGTAATACGCTACAATCGGCAAAAATTGAGCATGGAGTGGCCTAGGACTACAAAAAAGTGAATTAGATGCGCTGAGCCGGCCGTGGAAATTAGACCGGCTACTCCCCGGCCTGGCAACGTGATGATCGCGGGTTCTAAAGGTCAGTTTACGATTGACGTTGGTTTTAAACTTAAACCGTGAACTGGTTTCACGTCGACGACATTGCTTTACGATTAGTCGTGAACTGGAATGTGCGTAGGCAGTTGTTGGTCACCTTCGTTAATCTTTGGCCGGAAGCCGATGCAGCCGATTGTTACATGCGGTAAGGTGTCACCATCCGTGAATCTACGAAAGAGCGTATGGACGAGTATGAGTACTATTAGCTCTTTATTTCTGTAATAACTGTTGTAGAGGGAAACTCTGTTTTTAGTGTAAACCCATTAAGGTGGTAGTCATGCGTGGGTTTATAGCAGACGCGTCGTCTGGCTCATGGGAAGTCTACTGTAGTTAGGCGTGAGCATCGGAGCAATAAAATACTGAAACGGAATTCCTGTACCAAATCCGTGTAATAACGTATGCAGCCCATTACTGGCATAGCTAAACGACTTTCAAAATGTTCTCTGTGACGCAAAGTGCAACGCGGCGGACAAATGAGAAACAGTATCCGGTGCACAAACTGCGCATGTGCTGGCGTCAACCCGTCAAGTTTGCACGTGAACGTTGAGCATGGCTAAACTTAAGCGTTAACGTTTGAAGCTGACGGTTGACTCGTTCACAAAATCGCAAAAGCGTCCATGAGAACATGTATGTTCAAATCGAGGTTGAAGTTGAAATTCACGTTGATGCCAATCGCAAACTGCCGTTAACTCCGCCTCGGTTTCCTACATATACGTAGTATGTACCTTGCAAGCCGTCTCATGGGCGTGTGGCAGGAGATGACTCAAACACTCAAACATTCAAACATGCACTCAGACATGCACTCAAACATTCAAAAACATCACCACAATTTTATTCGCTATTTTAGTTAACACATGGTATGTTATATTATGCTAAAATTTTATGGCTGTAATGTTGGTCTAAGAACCAATATCACTGACGGACAATGTAGGTATCATAAAATTCACTTTTGACTTATTTGAATGGCTTTCAAATAACCAATAATTACGCGAGAGCAACTACCAAGAAAAACACTAGCAGTCGAATCGGGCATCGTAGACCGGTAACCAATCGTTATCGACGGTATTTCATCCCATAACACCCTTTCTTCAAGCAACTGCGCCCACGTGACTCTTGGGCCCGGCATAATGTGGTCAAGGAATTTCGGAAAGGGACGTGTGCAACAGCGCGGCCGCAACGGTGACGTGATAACTGTGATGAAATTGGTAAGACGTCATCAGACTCACGGCTGAGCGTGAACGCGTCCCTATTATCCTCGTTGATACTCGAAAAAAACGCCCCGATGACTCCGCAGGTCAGCGAGCTTGAGATCTGGGATGATCCGCAAGGTAAACCTCATAAAACACCATTCTCAGCCCACGTTCACTCTACGCCTTTCCCCACTACTCTCCGTCGCTTGCCCGGCGGGCAAAAGTCGGGAGTCGCTTGGGAAACCCACAGGTCGATCGTGCGGAGAAGGCTCCCGGTTCTCCCCCCAACTTTTGCTGTCTTGCTTCAAGAGAGATTCGGCCCTTTCGCTTCAGGTTTTGTTTGTTTGTGCTCGCGGTGCATTCACAATGGTCCTTGAGACGATGAGGAAATCCATTTGGGGAACCAGCAGGTTTTATGGGGTGATATCGCCTGCATACCGTCCAAACCAAAACGCCCCCGTGCTATACAGCCGTCGACTCGCAGACTTGATTTTTCTAAGATGAATTTTCCCTCGAGGTAATTCACTCGAACGTTTTCACGAACCGATGGGGACTTAATGTGGTCCGGTCATCGTTCACACGAAGACCAGACCAAATGGAACTGGAAAAAATATCTGGGATGAACGCATTGGTTTATTCTCCTGCCATTTTTGTTGATTAATTAGTTCAATCTTATATTATTCTGTTGATTCCCTTACCTATTATCTTATTCTCGTGAGTGAACATAATGCTTTCGAAAAAATTCTCCAGAAGTTTAATAAAATTTATTAAGTATATGTCGGTCAGGTCAAGCATTGAAGTCTCCCAATTTTGACTCATTCATGATCCTCTAGAAGTAATACATTTATATTTATCCTATTAGTTGTTGATGTTCCCTATTTAATTTTAAGCTGCAATAAAAAATCACACGCAGGGGCTTGTATATGATTCCTCGTAGTTAGAATGGTTCTGTTGGGATTAAATGTAGGTATTCTTTTAGCTAAAATGATAACTTAAGCTCAAATAATAAATCTTCCTGTCTCTTTCAATATGCGTTCATGACAAAAAATTTTTTCAAATACTTAGCTGAAACAAAGGAGTAAGTTCTATAAATAAAAGATAAATTCGGCCCTTTTGATTCAGGAAGTAAAATTAAAATCTAAAATCCTGAAACAGGGAAACCTCCGGAAGTGTTCGACATTTCCTCATACGTTGTTTGTAGCTATTTCTGGGGACAAAAATGCATCACTCGAGCAGAAGTAAGATACGGAAGTAAGAAAAATTTAATCGTCGGCTGATTGTGAAGAAATATTACGAAAGCCCGTTGTCATGACGTCAAAAGAGCAACTTTAGTTACTGTTGTGTCGACGTCACTATGCTAGAGAAACTAAGCAAAATTTCTTCATCTGTGATGTATCCAAAGCCCCTCGCTGACGTTGCAAGAAACTATACGGAAGTATGTGTACGCTTTGGTTGATAGAATCAGGTCATTCGTCTATTGTTGGGCATTACGCATTCTTCTTGCCCACGTTCTTAAATTGAGACCCAGTCCAGAAAAGTGTGCGGTGGCAGCCCTATTTATGGTCACTCTTTAATATTGCTTTTTGTGTTAACAGTACAACGAAAATCATTTTCGAAAGCTTATTCTAATGAGTGGTACCATAGAGTAAGTAACGTAGTAAGAGTAAGTACCATATACTATACCATAGAGTAAGTACCATAGAGTAAGTACCATAGAGTAAGTAAAATAGAGTAAGTACCATAGAGTAAGTACCATAGAGTAAGTACCATAGAGTAAGTACCATAGAGTAAGTACCATAGAGTAAGTACCATAGAGTAAGTACCATAGAGTAAGTACCATAGAGTAAGTACCATAGAGTAAGTACCATAGAGTAAGTACCATAGAGTAAGTACCATAGAGTAAGTACCATAGAGTAAGTACCATAGAGTAAGTACCATAGAGTAAGTACCATAGAGTAAGTACCATAGAGTAAGTACCATAGAGTAAGTACCATAGAGTAAGTACCATAGAGTAAGTACCATAGAGTAAGTACCATAGAGTAAGTACCATAGAGTAAGTACCATAGAGTAAGTACCATAGAGTAAGTACCATAGAGTAAGTACCATAGAGTAAGTACCATAGAGTAAGTACCATAGAGTAAGTACCATAGAGTAAGTACCATAGAGTAAGTACCATAGAGTAAGTACCATAGAGTAAGTACCATAGAGTAAGTACCATAGAGTAAGTACCATAGAGTAAGTACCATAGAGTAAGTACCATAGAGTAAGTACCATAGAGTAAGTACCATAGAGTAAGTACCATAGAGTAAGTACCATAGATTAAGTACCATAGATTAAGTACCATAGAGTAAGTACCATAGAGTAAGTACCATATACTTACTCTATGGTGGTACCTACTTCCATGACAGAATCAATAATTTCATAAAGAGTCAATATTACATTTCTGTAAACTATGCAAACTTTTCTCTAGTTACTTTCGTTCCATTAATGCTATGCGGTTAATGTGCATCTTATTACAGAATGTTTTTACGTTGGGTGGCTGAGTACCTAGTGTTGCTGTAGTTTCAGTTTAAATCTCACTTTCGTGGATGGAGTGGAAATTGTCATTTTAATTTCCATTGAAAGATAATAATTCACGATCGTGTTTGCATTTACTTTCTACCTGGTTGGAAAGAGTTAGCTCTTTTTAATTTCCCAGTCTGATGGTCGTTAGTTTTCCAAAAAGGTGGGTCCAACACATTTTCTCAGTTCTTCTGTTACTTAAACACAGTATACAAATTAGGAGGCTCATTTGTTCTTTTGATATATTGCGAGAATAGCTTGAAGAGGTGTTGAACATGTCGCTACTTAGGAAGAAAACCGTCACAACTCGAAAACCACAGTTTGGAGAATATCCCATTTTTTTGGAATATCCCATTTAAAGATTTAACCAAAGTTCAACTGAATATCACTTATCTCCGTAAACTGCACTCAAAGTGGTCGGATATGTGAATTACATTTGTGACACTCTTCCACATAAAAACATACCACTTTTTTGTTTTGATAATGACATAAGTGAACAATCGCAATTTTTTTAGGTATGCCGGTTTTTTCCAAAGTAGTGATGTAACCAACGGCTATGAGACACCGCGGAAACAACGGAAGTCCCCGTTCTAGTGAAAAAGGAGACAAAAGCGTTGTAAAAGTTTATGGGATTGAGATAAGCCATGTGTTCAGGAAATATTATTTCGAATTTCGTGCACCGGAATGTTGTTACACTTCCCCACTTGCTGTCCTTCGTTGCATTATAACCGATCTAGTTCTAAAATTTAGCATTTAATGAAATGCACGATATCCGATCGTATGTACATCCAATCAGATGGAAATATTCATCAAGTATGGCATTAAAATTGAATTGAGGAAATAGTATTCGTGTATAAGTATCTTTAAATTTGAACCGTACACGTACTGCTTAAAGGTACTGTACTTTACCCTTTATCGTACGGATTCAAATTTCCGCTTCGGACGCTGCCGGCCGGATTTAATTTTGAACACTCAGTAGAAACTCTGGGTTTAAACATGGGAAATGGGTTTAAACACCACATCCAGCGTACACTATATTGTGCGCACGACCGAAGGACCCCACATCCCAACGTACATTTAAATGTACGCTAGTCCTTTGAAGGTTAATTTGCTAAGATTTGACTAAGATTGTGATAACTTCGTACCATTTATATGTGAACAAGAGATGATTAGTGACCAACAATACTGTTTATCAATACAGAATCACAGGTATAACGCCCTCCGCCTTAAAATGCCAACAGTGATGAAGCTATTAATTCGACCTATGTTCCGTATTGCTTATTTTATTCATTTGATATTAAAAGTGCCTTTCTTCGTTTAAATAAGGGTATTGGATTATGCCTACAAACCATTCCCTATTATTCGATCGAATGCGTCTTCAGCTAAATTATGAAAAATTTACCATGGCTACAAATTATTTTATCTCTCTGACCTCGACTACTACGCTCATCTACCTACTTCATGATTTGCGTTAACGTGCTTCTCTAAAACTCCTCTCGAAATTGTTTCCAGTCCATGCTGGCAAAACAAACCGCAACTGAAATAATTTCTGCACCAACGTCCGCATTCCCGCACGTAAGGTTCCAGTTCGCAGAGGTGATAATGAAGGTTGAGCCGATAAACTTCATGCGCGCACTCTGTATGGAATACGAAGCAAGGACTAACTCAACGCGTACGAAGTTTTCATTGAATGTTATAGATCTATCGTCTGACATTAAAACTACGCGTAGAATTATTCCCGCCCCTGAGGAACGTCAGCCTTCATGACTCCAAGGTTTGCTGCAGATTAGTATATCTTAATTTTCCTGATAATCGAACCCTTTCGCTAACATCCGAAGGATCATCATCGTTAATCGTTGATTTTGACTGGATAGCAAACATATTTTCCTTAAAAAATGTGATTACAGCTGGAAATAGTTCTAATTTTTTTCAATTCAAAGACCGGTTTTTATAAAACAATCCACGCCGCTTTAATGTTAGCGTTGACAACATGTGTTTCCGGAGCTTTACAGTCGTTCATGGAACAACAACAAGCAGTGAAAAGTAGAGTCAGTTACGGGAAAATTAGAGCGAAATTCGGTTTATTAGAATGAACGTGAAATTGACTTCAGGTCCTAATGATGTTGTTGTTTTTTCCAGCCTTTTTCGTTCGTTTTTAATTTTCATTTGTACAAGGGAGGAAATGTTCATGTGCATAAAGGCAGGGAAGCAAAATATTGCGTAGCCAATCAGCAAACAGCTATTAACATAACAAAACGGTCGGCATACGCCTAGCATTTGTCATTAATTCATTGAATAATCCGACAGCGTTCTGTCTGTGTTAATTTTTACATGACTCCTCTTAAATCTTTGCGTAAGTTGAAATTTCGTTGAAACGAAAGTTGTGCTAGATTATAAACATGATGTTAAGTTTATCTAAGTACCGGCCTTTATACGGACATCCGTAAATTAACGGCATCAGTGTTCTACTCTAATCCAACCACCGTGGAATTGAACAACCACCGTATTAGCAGTTTCGTATTTCGAGAACTCGTCCAATTCGTTTCAGGTCTAAGGAAAAAAATCAACGTCACGCCAAGGTTAAGCTCCTCGGGGTTTATTTGACAAGGTAAACACAGTAAACAACCGTCTCAAATTCCAGGATCTTCTCTGGAAAGCGTTTGCGTAATAGGCATGGAATATTACCGTTTCCCAAGCGTTGAGTTCGACATTTTTTCTGCCATTCACGCGCCCCCGCCGCGTAAGAAAAAAATCAGGTTCTCGTGCGGTATTTCCCCTTGTCGATACACTTTGTTCGTGCGTCATATCCCCTTTAACTAGTAAATGCACTTGTGGGTGGAAAGGGAAGGAGAGAGACGTATGTTCATTGGAGAGAGGGTTCACATGTGCGTCGAACTGATTGACCACGTCCAAAATTTCTCCAATTCGCAGAAGCGCGCCAAAGCCCGCTGGCACCGCCGCCTGCACCTCCGGCCAGGATTTCACCAACACGCCTCCCCTTCTACATTCCCACCCCCGGCCCGGACAGCGGCTGCACCCCGCCTACCCCATTCTCTTCCCCACCTCTTCCCCCTCCACGACACCTCTCCCCCCACCCTCCAACTCTCTCTCTCATTCTCGCAGTTTCCTGCTATATCGCTACGCTGTCCATTCCTTACCCATCATTCTTGGCGGTCGGACGTTCGCGGCGGAGCAAGTTTATCTCCCCCATTGTTTATTAAAATCCTCTCTTCCCTTTCTCTTTTTCCCCGCAGGCTTACCGAACTGAACTTTTACCCTTGGTTAGCTCCCCACCACATTCCCTTCCCCCACTACCAGTAAGCCCCCCCCCCCTTACCAGTGGACACCCTGGAATGACATTGGCCGAGTGCTGCTGACGGGACCCAACCCCCCTCTCCAGTGAGTGTCAGAGGAGGCGGAGGAGGTTCTTGGAGGAGTTGTCCCGCCGTCGTAGCAGTCGACGCCGGACAGGGAATAAGGGGAGACGGACAAGAAAAGGATTCGAGAGAGAAAGAAGTTCTTCCGAGGATGAAGTCCGAAGTGGGGTCGAGTGAAGTGACGCTCGTGTCTTACATTGGCGGGGAGGACGTGGTGGACGAGGCCGCGAGGAAGACGGAACCGGGTTCGGACACCGAAGGGGTTAAGGCGGCCCAGAGACAGGGGACCGCGGGAGGAGTGGCGGAAACTGCACAAGGTGAGTGCGATCGGTGTGCTACCCGTGATTGTCCGGGCTCTGGGTCTTCACCCGTTCAACGACGGTGAAGCGAGGGCGATCGAGGCATTCCCTCCCCCACTACATCTCTCGTTCGTCACTTACTATCCATACCCAGTGCCGTTTTGACAGGACGGATTTGATAGCGGCACCTGCGACTTACTTATGTTAGACCTTAGGCGTGTTATGTGTACATTTGACTGTCCCTGAAGCGTTGTAGTGGTAGTGCTTATATTAGTGGGCTTACTGTCTGCCATCAATTTCGTGGAACTATCAGATTGATTGACAACGAGTGAAATGGCATCCATTTTTGCGATATTTATACGGCTCTCGGTATTACTAGTATTGATGGTTTCCGCAGTATTTGGCAGCGAAGCTCATTACTCAGTTGGCAATGGGGATCCCATTATGTCATGGCGCTGTGCTGATCGGTCCTTCATCGGCGGTTTTGCTTCGCAGGCATTTGATTTCACTTCAGGCCATTCGGCTTGGCCTCATCAAATAGAAGATCATTATCTTATCGGTCTTCCATTTCCCCTGCGATCCGAACTTGTGAGGATGGGTCATACTTTTGGGCTTGACGATGTGAATCGATCTGTTTACGCTGAAATGAGTGCAGGAACTTTTGTGTCAATTTGACTCCGCCCCCTATATTCATGCTTGCCGGATAATAATAGCGGGGTAATTAAATCTTGATTTTTTGTAAGAACTATGATTCTACTTTATCTGTCACAGTCATGATAGACCAAGAGAGTATGTCCATTTACAATGGCGTGGTTTGAATCAAAACGCAAATTTGACCTACGCACCACTAATGGTCTCACTCCAATTTCATATTTTTCAGAGCGTCGCCTTGTGTTGAATATTCTATTGTGAAACTTTATAACACTTTCACTTTGAATTGCTGAAGGATTTTATCATTTTATTCATGCATTTATTTTTGATTTCATTCATTTTTCATTGAATTCACTCGGGTAGGCTACTTCGAACTTGGACTTTAAACGTTCCATTGGCATTCATCTATGATTTCTAGGTCGAATTAAATGCGATATTTATTTTTCCGTCCTTGCCAGAAGGCCTTAAAGGGTTTGATTGCAATTTCCAGAGGTAATACCTATGCAGATACGCCTATCGACGCGGGGACGCATATTCCGCAGGAGATAGCGATTAGTCATTTGCGTTCCCATTAGTGGAGCAACATCGAATTTTTCCACGGCGAGCGTTGCTTTCCAGACCTTTCGCAAAAAATATCGTTCCGTTGTCATTTTGAAATTAATTTCGTGTTCGACATTTATGTGTGAGTGTTTCTGTTTACGTGGATGGGGAAATATTAATTAAAACAATGTTTCGACATTGTCTTAAAATCTTGAAAAACGACTTTCCCTAATTTTGGACAAGCTCAGTGCATCAGCTGCATAAGATATTCTAATAATGGCCATTAGATGCCAGCTGAAATATAAGCCAAGGAAAACGAACAGCATTGCTGAATATGGCATGGCGTAGACATGGTTGAAGGTCATGTTTTTCCAGGCCTCGGAAGAAATTTGTTCTTGGAATGCGTTCATTTTGTTGGATTTTGTATTATTTACGCTTTTGTATTCTCTAATCAATTTGAGCATTCGTGTCATCGCAATAAGTTTGCGCAGCCTAAAAAAGCCATTATACGGTGTCAACGGAGATGGAAACGCCATCAAATAAAATCGACCGCTCGGTATTTTGAAATTAACTCTTTTGATCGAAGATAGACCATGAAAACAGAGTTTCCGATGGTAGTTTTTGTCTATTGTATTCAAATTGGTGGTCATGAACTCTGTTGTAAACATCTGTAATGACGACACATCTATTGAGCAGCAAAAAATAACATACCGTCGTATTACACTGTTTTTTGATTAATTCAAAACATTATGACCTTGTGCGTGATTGTTTCACTTTTATTTGAAGTAATTCTGCAGAATGGATTAATAAATCACGAAGACTTAAGATACGTACATTCACCCTCTTGTGTTTTCAATCATGTAATTACGAAACGTTTAACGCCTAAGCCTAATACCTGCTCACTAATTAACTCAGTGAACTATTTGAATGGACTAATGGTGCGCCTAGTTCTCCAGTTGTCGTTTGGTTCGTTTGCTGGTGCTCTGGTGGCTGTGTTATGGCTAATAAAAGAGACTTCTTTTGAAATTTCCCGAGGGGCGACTGGGTGCCATATACAAAGGCGAGAGATAGCATTCTCCTCTACTTCCGTAAAGTTTGTGAACTCGGATGGAATTTTATACTGTTACGTACAGTAATTACCATAAAAACTTGCAGCTTGTTGGTTGCCAGCTAGATGTTCTCACTCTCCCGGGTCTATTTCTTATCCTGAAGTACCCTGGGGAGAGAAATGATTCCTCGACCTTGAGCCCACTTCTCCTCTCTATAACTACCTTTCCATTATGCCTTAGCCGTTGCCACGTATTTTGCTTAAATTAGCGAACCTGTATCATACCAATGTATTAATAATTTTTATGGCGCGAGAACCTAGCCTTTTCTTCCATAGCTCCTTCTCACGTCTATTACGTCATCATAGTAATGATGGAAGCTGTGTTAAAAATTCCTGGAACACAAGACCCTGTAATTTATAGTTTAGTAGAGCCGGATTTAGTCTCCAGTCAATTCAAGGGTGCACTGATACCTTATGCATTCGGTATTTATTTTTTTAATAATAGCATATGAAGATTAAAATAAAATACCCCCACCCCTCTCCCCTCCCCCACTCTATTGCTAGTTTTCTGGTATCGGCGTTTTAGCGTGATAATCTGAGATAAGCGAGAATTTCGGAATAATGAGCTACGTATAAATCAAGGGGCTTGAAAAGGAGAATGCGTTAAATTTACTATTAAGTCTCAAATTTTATAACTCTGAACACAGACGAAATATTTTAGAAAAGGTTTTTATTTTCATGCATTGAGAACTCTATTGAGGGTATCAATTACATTACAATTACTCGGGGTAAACTTCATACATCATAATTATTAGCCAAAATATTGCGTAAATCTTAGTCAGACGGTAGCTGCTCACTAATTACGTAGTGCAATAACCTTAAGACGTACGTGCATTACATTGACTTAATTCGAATGACTAAGACGTAATGCCTAAAATAATGTTTTTATAACGGCAATAGCGCTTTTTTAACTAACAAACTATGACCTGGGATTATTTTTTCTCAATTCTATTTTACGAGGTTCAAGTTAATATCTCCTTTAACAAACGTCGTCTCCATTCGGTAGTGAACCTCAGTTGCATATATATTTGAATCTTGTGATCAGCGGAATTTTAAACTGAAAGCGGATAACTAGCATCTTATCAGCAGAGAGACTTTCTGAAGACTGTTGGTGCATCTCCCTCCTCATTGTTTTGGCTCAGTTTTTTAATGCTTGGTTTAGGTTAATAGCAAGATGACGTAGCCCCGAGAAAATATTTAACCAGGAATTATAAAACCGGACCTTAGTGGATTATGGGTACCTTTGCTATTTGCGTAAGATTTCCGGGTATTTCTTTCGGCGTCCACAAGTCCCTGACCAATAACGTTCGAATCCCCTGCCACCGGCGACCTCTCTTCCGATTTAAAGCGCCATTACCCGTGTAATTAGCAGAGCCATCAAATTTATCCCGAGGCCATATTTCAGTCTCGCGGGCCTTCCTGCTCGCGTTCCTCCCCACTCTTTTTTTTCAAACTCTTCGACCTCAAACATGCCCTCCTCCCACACTCAACGCCGATGAACGAAAATTCCGACGTTTGACCGTCAACCGCGCTGCAACGAAACGGAGGAAACAGATGGGACGCGATATTTTTTGTTTCGTGTGTGGGTTGCTCCGCAGTCTTCCTTTTCAATCACCCGCCTCCCTTCGTCCTAACTCAACACGAAGACTTTGCGTCCGGCGTGTTCGCCGCTGCCGGCGACCCACTTTTAAGGCGGCGAGGACATAGCAAGAGCGTTGGTGTGTGCGTGCGTGAGTGAGTGAGTTGAGTGTTGGTGCCCTCACCCGTCTCGCAAGATTGTCGAACGCCTCCCCCGATTCCCCGAAGTGCGGCGCCTCCCGAAGGACGAAGGGCGCTTCGGTAGTGGCGCCCCCCCCCTTTCTCTCACTTCCCCCACCACCGAGATATGGCCGTAGGTCGGCGGAAGCTCTGCCGGAAGTGCAAGGTCAGGGCAGGTCGGATTCTTCTGTCGCTCGGCGCAAGAGGATAAAAAATGTTCGCGATCTCCTCGTCTGCGCCTCGTAGGATGGCTGGGCTGTTTGAGCACTAAAAATAAACGATTAAAACATATTTACGTCCAAATGAAACAAGTCTCCTCCCCCCTTCCGTCCTTCTCTCGGTATGTTTCGCGTCAAGTGTTGAGCTCAAGTCCATAAATTTGCCCGTCGACAGTCGGACCAATTTTATTGCCGTCTCACGCCTTCCGGTCTCTCACTTTCCTTCTCTTCCCCTACTTCAACGGCGGCATTGCAACGAGGAAAATCAACGAAATCACGAGCACAGGGAAGTTTTAAAAGTATTATTAAATTAGTATCAATTTCAATTTTGATGTTCTTTAATGAAAAACGATCGTGAAATAGCATGATTCAATGAAACGCTTAGAAATACCACATCAAAGATTTAATTACTACCAAGTTTCAACGCTTGGCGTCATCATCATATCGTATTTAAACAGCACGCTAAGCGTTGAAACATGGTCATTATTATGTGTGGAATTTCTTAATGTTGCATTTAGTAATGAATCGCTTCCACCAAGTTACGCTGGAATCTACCTCGCATTGAAATCACCTGGCATTGAATGCGAGAACGGACAAAGTATTTTTCAACATTTTGTTTTTTCTCTCATCCACACACGTCATTTTCTAAAGAAGTAATATAAGAAGCGAATTCTTCTTGTAAAAGAAATGGCAGTAAAATTAAGACATTAAGCCATATTAGTTTTAAAGTTTTTAGCGGTTATCGAAGTCTAAATTCACTTGTTGAATTGATATGTCGCTGAGGTCACCATAGTGAGGTGGAAAAAGCAGTAATTTAAAAGATACATTTGTCGACCAATCTGCATTTGTTTTCTATTAATTTTGATCTCCAGCCGCTGAGGCATGATGTATTCGGTGAAAACGGTGAATTTCTCAACGACGCGGACGAATCGTTAATTCTGTTACTCAGTCGCAAGGGAACGTCTTTAATAAATGACCCGTGGATGGTCGGAAAAGGAAGTGGTTAGTGGGCGTGGTATATACTCGACTCCTTATCCTTTGGGGACCTCTTTGTCCTTTCCCGCATATCCTTGCGTGTCGAGTCGGGAAAGGGTCGTAAACTGAGTGATTCTTTGACAGAGGAAAAGGATGGTCTGGGTGTGCGTTAGGAGGAAAGTGCCGAGCGAGACGCCGCAGTCGTGACAGGTGGCGCTTGTTTTGATTCGGCTGGGCGGGAGACCGGAGCCGTGGGCCAAGCTCATGGCCTCGGAATTCCTCGCTTTAGTGAGAAGGAGAGGGCGGGAGGCAAGGCTGGGGTGCCGCCTCCTTATGTGTAACGAATTTCCGCCACTGCCAATTAAGCCCACGTGAAACGATGCAATTTATTGGCCAATTCATCGGTCGAGTAATAGGCATAATTATCGGATGGGAAACAGAACGATTTGTTCTGCTTAAGAATCAATATTGTAAACATTGTCGCTGCCACTATTAAGAATCATTAATAAAATTGTTACTGCCGTTGTTACCGATATTGGCCGTATTATCTCTCAAATATTCCGCTGTAGCGAGCCACAGCATTTTATATAAACATTTGTGGATAGCGTCGGTGTGGTGGCAACACACTGGCTCCCATACTGAGGGACCCGTGTCCGAATCCAGACAGTGGGGCGTATTTTTCCGTGGTATTCCGACCCCTAGTGGGGTACTCTATGGATACTACAAGGGCAGTATTACGTCCATCTTGAAACTGTGTGCACTCCTTCGGCCTCTTTTGTTAACGGAAAGGTAGGATTCCTCTGCTTCCTACCTATGTGGCGCAAATTACCTAAGTTGTCGGTCGCCTCCTCAAATGATCAACCAACATGACTATAAATAATCAACCGACATGACTATAAATAATCTCCGGTTTCGAAACATTTTTAAAATGAGTTTGCTTAGATTTCCGGTCTCAAAGTATTCTGTATTAATGCACAACTATTGAAGAGTAGAATAACGCAACTAGCCTTTCGAACAGGATATTTTCAGTACTCATATTATGTTGTATTTAACGTTCATACCCTGATATCCTGGTCAATTCAAGGGTGACGGGATCATCATCATCTGTCTTTTAATAAAAAATTTGGTTAACCGCCGCCCTCCCCTCTTTCCCTTATCCTATGCTAACTCCTTTTCTTCCCTCATAGTTGTTCTTTCAATTTGGGATTGAGGGCTGGAGATTGGGGCCAGTGTTGGTGCGTGCCAACAAGAGCAGCAGTCCAATCTTCATTGTGTTGGCCAATGTATAGGCCCGTGTAACAAGGGCTTTGGGGCAGCATCTATGCGGTTGCGAAGATTCCGCGCGAACTGAGTTGGTGGGCTCCCCTGTGGAATGAAAGTCGACAGCTGCAACTCGCGGACGACAATGGCTCCCGAAGTGCCGCGTAAGGTGGTGGTTTTTTCGGTTGTGGTGCAATGGAGGGACGGGAAGAAACGACAGTATAAGTTCACCGGAAGACAATGAAATGAATACCCTCTTGATGCACAATCATTTCGCGCCTAAAAAGAGGTATAGGTACTCAACCACCAGCTTGGGTACGATGGCATTGGTGTTGATGGGCGAAACGGAAACACAGTCGCTTAAGCGCGCTTAAAGAAGCAGGTCCTCGGGAATCGACAATTAACTTTGCATTCGAACACAAACGAGTGAAACGAAGTCCATTGTTGCCAAATCTGTGAGACTTATGGAGTGGGTCGTACTGCCAAAGGATTTTGGTATACAAAATTTGGCAGCAGTGATCGCATTTTCACTTGGAACAAACGGCTCGAGAAGTTGTGTGATCGAATCTCTTAGTTTTTATTGGCGTAAAATTTTCAATTTGACCCTCATTCTTCTGTTCTAACTTGATTTATTTTGAATTTTTTCCTCCGGTAAACTGCTATTACCCTCGGGGTTAGGGGTGGCGTAAATATCTCTGAGCTTGTTCTAGTGCTGTATTAAATTCACCTCTAGGCTCGCTTATGACTCTGGGGCCTTATTCAGTAAGGGCTCGATACGGTCGAACGTCGGAAAATCCCAGGATTTGACGTCACAGCCCCCGAAAAATCTCAAGTATTGAATGGCCCTATTTGAAATTTTAGCGGCTGTGACGTCAAAATGTCGTCACTTTCGAGACTCGGATATCCCGAGAATGTACAGAATAGCCCTCCAGGTCAGGAAAAGTATTTCATTGCGGTCACGGCTGTTGGTATTCAAGGTGGGTTTGAATTGGCCTCAGGCTGATGGTCCATTTCCACCGGAATATTCCGGAGCACAACGTTTAATCCGGTCATTTTCAACTTTTGGACAGCGTAACTCCAACTCGGTATAGTGGAAATTTATAAACAGGCAATCTGCCATCCAATATTTACCCAGGCTCTTGTCTGCTGTGTGTTTATAAACTTAATTGTTAATTTTATTGTTTTCCTCGTAATACTTTATGGAGGTAACTGCGTTTCAATGCATTGACGTGCTGAGATTAAGGTACAGAATATTGAAAACATTATAGCTACTGCCATTGTTTCAATCGAACCAATTTAAGTTCTCGCTGTTATATGACTATGCAAATTTGAATCAGCCATAAACATCTAAAACCTACAGACGTGTCTTCGTCCAGCTTTTGTCGCGCGTTGAACTCACCGTTTGGTTAACTGGCTCAATGTGGATCCGTAGGAAAGCAAGCATGATGAATACGCTCCAGGGCTTAAACACGGAACCCTCTCGAAGTCACTGCATGAATCACCTCATGAAGAAACTCCGGTAATGTCGAAGGTTGGATGCGTTTTGCCTCTTTGATTCTCAAAAGTGCTTGGGATTGATCTCTAATTGGTGAAATGAATTTATTATTCAGTCCCTCATAGCTACGATATATATTATTTGTGGAGGAAAGCGGTTCTCAAACGATTGGTGGGGTGAAATTATTTAGGCCGTTCGTTGGCGAACTACAAATACACCCGACGTCGAAGCATCAATTATATTCTCAGCAATGGGGATTGCCGGGTCAGCATTTCCCGGCGTGAAAGGAAAGAAGGTGACCCCATTTTTCATCGAGTGATTTGAGCAAGGCGAAATCACAGTTCAAAGCATGTCGAACCCGGCGATGATGTTAATGCACATATCCACACAGTGACTGCTCATTTTAATCCATATCCAGCTAGTATTCCATCGTCTTAATATCCTATAATTGCCACTTCATAGCTCCGCGGAGTTGGATAAGTTCTCGGGCTTCGGCCACTTCCTATGATGGGGCCATACTTCTATATGATTGTCCGCAGACAAAAGGAATGCACGCAACGGATGATTGGTTTAAGTGGCCAGGTAATGTCAGTTACTCATACCTATATGACGCTACCCATAGTGGTAAAAAAATCAGATAATTAGGTTAGTACAGAAGAATGTCTGAATTTTCGCTCTGCTGACAAAATGGCTACCATTTGATGTTCATTTCCTCATTCTTAATTAAATCAATGTTCTGACATCATTCCTGTCCTATTAAGCGGTTTTCCTTTTAAGTTGATATTTCTAGCACCACTTACATTTCATTGCCTCGACCAATGACTCCCATCATTGATTTTCCCTAAATGCATTGACACTCTCCTGCACACCAATGTTCTCTCATTCTTCGCAGAATAGCATCTTTATTAAGGTATCTTTGTAATGTGACTCATGTTGAAATTTGTTGTTTCCACAGTTAAAGTTGTATAATGGCACGCCGCGCGTTCTGCCTCGCTGTGACATAGACACGCAAAACACGTATCGTGCCATTGTTGCGATAAATACAGAGGAAACTGCAAATTTAGTTCTTTTCAATGTGGATGTACATCTTTTCCGCCATTAATGGATTCCATCAGCATTAATAATCCCGTTTATTCAAGGTATTACTTCAAACCTAAATTGCGCTAAAATACAGCGCCCCACCGCACAAACCTTAAAACACCGCACACCAACTTAAAAACTCATTATATTGTTCCTTGTGGATTGCAAGATACATTTGGACTGTTTGAAAGTTTCTCGGTAGTATGTATTTACCTTACTTCATTTTATGATATTCGTATTCGTTCAGTGTAACACGCGATTTTCTAATCAAGAATCCAAAGGTCACCTCTCCTCAATAATTTTCCAGGGAATATCTAATTTAGAATTACGTAATCACATGGTGTTAGTAGCAATTAGAACGAAGCAGTTTGCCAAATAAGAGCTACGACCACCGCTTCTGTGGACCTAAATGCGACAGACGCAATTCCTTCACATTACTATTTTAACTTCTTGATACGCCGGAAGTCATTTAATGTTAATCCCTTCATTTTTAACTTCCACTGCGCAGAATGGGATTCAAGGAATTCGCCATTTGGCGAGGAGAAAACCACGAGTTTCCAAAGTTAAAAAAAATATTTTTAGTCTATTTGGCAAGATAAAATTGGATCCTTGACATATAACAAACTTTCACTGGGAGAACTCGCGAAAAACCGTGGTTCGGTGATGTAAAAAGTAAAGAAATGTAAATCTTTAAAAATGTGCTCGGTTGCCTTAAACTTCTAATACAGTCCACAGGACTGAAAAAAAATATTTGCGCATTTAATATATGCGTCACCAGGACAGGCAAATAAAGAAATTGCCTTTTACCTAAGGTCCGGTTTTCTAATATATAATTAAATATATTTTCTGTTTATTACAACCGATGTTGGCACGTTCTCTCATCGATAACGCTATCATCAATTAATATATAGCTTGATGTAATTTACAAAACCCGAACTCTCCGTTAGCACCAAGTAATAATAAAGGCTACATAATCTTGGGTTTAACGTTAATCATACGTTCTAATAACCAGACCTAAAAGAGAAATTATGTGCGTAGTTATTTGCTTCCCGAGGATAAAAGCAATGGAATCTTGAAATATTTGATCTATCCTTACGGCAATCGTACAGAGTATGCGTTTTTGACTTATCGAGCTCCGAAATCATAATATATTTTTAATTTTTGGAAGCAGAATTGAGAAATTCATTCATTACACAAATAGGGTTGACTCCATCTCCAGCACATTTGAAATGGCTGTATCTCCTGGCTAAGTTATAATTTTCCATTGTTCAATTGTTTCCCACATGCTTAGTTGACGTTAAAGTTGTTAGTACTCGAGTGTTTGTATGCTCGTATCTAAATGTTAACGTATTTCCATATTTATTTACGATCCCTATCTTAAAATGGAAGTTAGTTGAAACTTGGAACTATATTTTATTTGAAATGAGTTTGCTCACTCCAATTATCAGGATGATCGACCCTGAACTCAATTCTCCTCCAAAAAATTAGAGAATATCACATAAAACTTTGATTTTTTCCAGCATTGATAAGTATTAAGCTGTCATTGTAGAAAAGCTTTGCGTAAGGACGATCACTTTATCCCCTTTGACGCGGTCAATAATGAACGCGGAAGCTCGTTCGACAACGCTCCATACGCAGTAGTTCCATGAAGTGGCAATCGGCCGTGAATGCCATTATTTCTAATACAGCACCAAAGCGGAGAGAAACTAATGCGATGGATTATGGAGTATTATGTCACCGAGAAAACAACGGAACAATGACCTTCGTGGCAATTAACGCACATGGGTATTATTTTCGAGGAGAGAGAGAGAGATAGTGGGGGGGGAGGGAGACAAAGCACTTCGTTTCTGGAAATTGTATTTCTTTCCCTCTTCAGTCCCAAGCGGAGTTGTTGAGTGGAATGAGGAAGGGCTGATTGAGTGAAGGGGGATTCGCACTCCTCTCTAGTACCGCCCCTGTCCTTCCACCGAGCACAGCTCTCCCCACTGCTCCCCGTGCGTCGTCACTCTGTCTTTGCGTTATCAAGGTCAGCGTGACCGTGTTGTGATTACTCTTTCACCCCCTTTCCTAACTTCGTTTTTTAGACGAGCTTCGCTGTATTGAATCCAAACAAAATATTTTCCCTGTATTCCATTTTCTTAGGGTCAACTTTGGGAAAATTCATGGCCACTAAATAAATATATATGTTTTTACGAATTAACTAGAGGCAGCACCTGTCGCCTATGTGACGAAACTGGTCGCAGATTAAATTAATGCGTGAAAATCATACATAGTTTATTTATTTAGTAAATAATTTCTACCCATGCTTTCGTGCACAATTTATACCCTTTCCGTTCCTTGCCAGTTTTCCTAGCGGTATTAAGTGGTGAATTCATTTTGAATTCGCAAGTTGTTTTTTTTTGTTTGGACTCCCTTATTTACATGACTTTGCATCTTGCCTCAGCAATAGCCGTATACTTAATGTGCACATTTTCCTTTAATAAATATATTAGATGCCTAAACCATAAAATGCTGCCACTCGTCCTAATTATAGCTACCGTTCATAATACAAAGAGATAACCAGCTTACGCTTTATTTTGCATGTCTCGCTGTCGGGTGTGGTCCATGCAGCTTGATCGGCTCATCAAATTCATTTATATGAATGTATCATAAAATGTGTGTTCGTGATAAAAATATTACTAGCAAACTTCATCACAATCTACACCAACCGCCAAAACTATATACGGAGAAGAGACTAGATAATCAAGTTATCATATGTATGATTGGTCCTCCAGGATATTTCAGCTGCTACCTATGAAAAAAGTCGTGTGTTAGTGATCGAAACGTTATTTAAATCAGAAGAGAATCTAACGGTGATCCTTGAGGAAGAAAGACACTTCGGTTGTTTCTAGTGATCAATCTGCACTTCTAAGATCATCTCAGGCATCAACGTTCATTAGATCAACATAAAAAACCCTGGAAGGAAACACGTGCTCTTTAAGTTGTGTAAACTCCCAAGAGTGGTAGAATTCCAATCGTAATCTCTCAGCTGAATGAATTTTTAAAGCCAATTTCTTATGAAATTATTGTGTCACTAGTTCTTCGTCGGTGGCGTCAACAGTGGACGAGTTGATGGTATTTTATACGGTTGCCTTGAATAAATATTTCTATGTGACTAGAGTTTGATTTATTTTTTCTCTCTTTAGCATTGGAGTCATTTGTAAACTAACCTAACTAGTACAACAAATGTTAAAAGACGAAACATGTTTTGTGCAGTTTCACGAAGATTTAAAAATTTCTAAATCGTTAATTATTAGTTGGAAATATAAAATAGTTGCATTTTTGTTGCCCATTATTTCAATGGAGCAATTTAAACTTAAAATACCACAAAAATATTTAAATGACTTTTCAACGTTTTTAGTTACGTGGAATTGGTAGAACGTTCGTGCGTATTTGCTGCTTTATCGTCTAATTTTTACTTCGGAATGTGACTTGTATACCACGTGTTTATAAATAATAAATTTTGGTGCCCAAAAATGGGATCACCCCAAGGTTTGGGCCTCATGGGATGGCAACAAATGACATTGCCATATCTAAGTTTTCGCTGACAGACGCCATAATTTTCTTAATACCATCGATTTACCAACTGGCTCCCGCAATCACGCAGCCTTGGTGTCACCCGGTGTCTGTTGCTCAATCAACCATCTATCTGGTTTGTTTCACCACGTGGAGATACGTTTCGCGATAATGAAAGCAGTGAAATGATATTAGCATCTCCATGAATTATTTAAATGAACAGATCTGAATTTTTCTGCCGAAGAGATCATCGGAGGCATACGTTGAAAGGATGGTCGGAGATAATTAGGCAAGAGAATCCTTCTCTGTGCTGCCTTTGTGGGTGTGAATGGGTTTCAAAGATGCTCATCCAGCTGGTTACACCCCCGTCTATTTCCTTGCTAGATATGCTTGAAGTGATGAAATAGCTCGAAAAATTCTTAGATCAGAAAGTTTTCTATAAAATGAAAGGGAAATGAAAATGATAAGTTTAAGAGGAGGCGCCCTTGAAAAATAGACGACCCAACAGCGATGAGTATATTTGCGGTGAGAGCACTTTAGAGACTGGGGAACTTAAGGTCCAGTCGAGTGAAAGGTGTAGGCATTCCAAAGAGAACAACTTGATGAATGTATGAAAACAATTTGGGTCGTCTGTTATGAGCCTTAAAATGCATTCGTTCCAATGAAAGCACATGAAAGGCAAGGGACCAAGATTACGTTTCCCTGTTGTTGTTTTATTTTCCTTCTCGTATTTTTCATTGGCAGGATTTCAAAACATGCAATAACTAAGCCAAAATAAATATGCTGATGTTTGCACTAGCTACCGGCTGCTGCCGGTAGCTAGTGTAGCTAGTTTGGAATGAACGTGACTTAGATACCTCTAAACATGGGATTTACTCTCAGTCATGAACTTCATCGCTTCCCGAAAGATAATTACATTTTATACAAATTTTGAAAATCCAATGGAGAAAATATTTGTTCCCTGCGATTGGGGAATTCAAATGTTAAAGTTCAATCGGCAAACGCTATTTAAAAACCGCAATATATCATGTCACCACAAATCGTTGGACCGCTTTATATACTTCATAAGTCTATCCCTTTATTTTCAAAATTTAAGTATGTACCTTGTGGAATTTTCCGCTGCAACAGAATGTCGAAAATTCAGAGAGCAACCCCAAAAACATTGACAAATCCAGCAGCACGATCACCTGCGGGTATTGAATTCCATCTTTGGACAACACGTTTCAGGAGTAAGTTAAGAAAAGGAAAGTAAGTTTTCCGCTCTTCTAATGTGTTTTTCCCATCTGGTACGGCCGTAGGGTGGGACTAGCGATCGAAAAAAAACGGAGAACGTCTTAAGAGGAAATACGGCGTATGGTGGACAGAATGGCGAAGGGTTGGTGGCGCTGTGACTCCTTTGAGGTGAAAGCGTCGCTTTTGAAAGATGACAATTCCTGCCTTTCAATCACATCAGAAATGGCAAACAATACTTTGCCCTTCCCTCCTCTACTTTAAAAATTCCCACGTGTTTCACCTTGTTAACTTTGAAATCGAAAGTCTGTAATATAAACAGGATAAAAGCAAGATTTAACCTCGCAATAAATTTAGTGCACAACATGAAAAGGTTTTCATTTAGCAAGTTTGACGCTATAACTCAAAAAGAATTAAATGAAGGAATTGTAATACTGATGTTCGAAGGGTTAAGCGCACATTATGGCCCCCCTTGGATTTGGTCCCACTTCGTGGAAGGCTGCCGAATCGTGCATTGCCGTCATTAAATTATCCGAAAAATAAAAAAAATATAATATTTTCTTGGAAATTGGTATTTTTATACATTGCTTGTTTTTAATATAAATTTTTACAATATTCCTCCATTCCTGCGATTTATAATGGCGCTTCAATCAGCAAATGAGTTATTAATGAATTGCGTACGTCAATTAGAATTTTTAAGTCTAATATTAGTATGTTGTGGATAGAATAATAGAAATTGTAGCAGAATATTGAAAATATCTATACGGCGTTATTGGAACTCTCAAGTAATTAATTTTGGAATTAAAATATTGTGCGTAGTAACTGTGAGACTCGCTTTGGTATCGCATTGGTGAAACACTGCTCTTTGACTAATTGAACCCTTTTCCCTCCGCTTCCTTTGCTTTAAGTCTTCGTGTAGTCGGTCTTCATCGATATCCAGGACATCATTCTCTTATTTATCTTAACTTGCGAAGCTTCTTTGCAGCCTGCTCTCGGCATTATTGGAAATGCGTTAGTAAATCAATCCTTATTCTTAACCTAAAGTTCATAATTTTCCTAGTTGAAATGGGATTTATTTAAAATCTTGCACAATATAATGTGAGATACTTGAGCGTCTTGAAAAGTATTTTGACATTGCTTCGTCTGTCGAGTCCATCGTCCAACTCTATCCGAGATAAACTGATCTTCGAGAAGTCATCGCCACACTTTACTAGTAAGTCCTGACATGGTTGCTTTAATATTTAATGACGAATATTGCCCTATTATTTTATTATTATTGACCTCTCTTGATCCCCTGAGCATCATTTGTATAAGAAATCAATTCACATTCTATGTAGGGAATAAATTTCATTTTCAAGGAAAATGCAAGCAAAATCCCAAAATATTGACAACTTAGGAAGCATTTTCATTTGAACGATTTATACGATGCAAAAATACACAATTTTCTGTTGATTTCACGCGTCTCATGACGCCTATCACCGTTTAATCCCAGGCGTTAATTCCAGCATTATTTATCTTCAAATTCTGCAAGCTTCCTAAATAGGAAATAAAATGTCATAATTAAATCCCAAAACAAGGTTTTCGATCGTTTAAGTCGCCCATGTATTTTTTAGAGGTCGTCTACCCTAATGCAGCCGAGGTCCGCTCAGATATGCTTGGAGTCCGTGACAATGGCTTTCTGCAAAGCATTTCTCATTTCTTACTCCAAGATATTTTCGATCTAATGAACTGTCTCTCACTTCTCTCTGTACCATAGCGTAACCCTTTAATGAGTATACCGGGGAAACTCGTCGCACGTGAATTTAAAGGTGGAATTAACCATTATAGTTTGATAATAATCCTCAGTTAATTCTCTGAGAGAAGCCTGTGATAATAAATTTTAAATCATATTTTTTCTCCGTCCACCGAAAGGATGATAGGGAATTTTCTGACCTTCAATCATATTATTGGATATTCTTCGCTTCTACGCGAAGATATCAGGTCTTCGACTCCCCCCTGTTAAAAATTTCCCATTGAAAATCCCCATTGTATGCTCCTATGGGGAATTGGCAATGGGGAAAAAGTCCCTGTAGGACTTTCCCTATCGGGATTTTCCCTTATGGGGACAAATTTCCCATTAGGAATACCCTGGCAATGGGGAAATAGATCCATTGGGACTTTACCTGGGACAAATTGGGAAAAATTTCCCATTAGGTACTTCCTATACCTAGAGATACCCTGGTAATAGGGAAAGAGAAAAATGGAGACTTTCGTCATAGGGAAAAATTTCCCTCTAGGCACTTGGCTTATAGAAAACAAGTTAGCACATGGATAAAAAGGCCTTAAAATGAGAAGTTGCACAATTAAAATCCAAATTAAATAACAAATCACTCAAGGGAAGGACTTCCTAGAGGTAAAATATAGGTCTGCAGGACAGATCTTTTCAACATTTATAACATAGGTAAATAAGAACATTATGTAGAAGTTTTGAGTATTATTTTAATAGCTAAAACATTAACTCAATCATGTGTAACAGTGGTGCCTTGAGCTTCGGACAAATAATTGTTTCTGCCATTGCAAGCAAATGGGACGGCTTGCATTTGGTTTTGATTGGGAATTCCTTAGTTTTCTTTGTAATTACTTCTGGCATCTACTGTTCACAGTTGGTATATTGTAAACCTACTGTTTTCTGCTGTTTACGGTAAGTCTACTTTAATCCTACTGTGTACATTAGGACTATATTGCACACCTACTGCCATTTACTGTTTACAATAGCGCTGCTGTACACAAATGATTTTCAATGATGAGCATTGATGAATCTGATGCAATATGATCATTATTATCATAGCTCTTTCTATGGTTATAATCTAAAAAATGTCGAAAGACTTAAAAATATTCCACGGTAAATTGGGAAATCCTGTTGAATCCTACGGCTACGGAACGTAAAATCCCTATAGGGAATTTAATGTCCCTATAGGGATTTTCAATGGGGAATTTTGAACAGGGATGGCCATGACTTGAAAATTCGAATTAGTCCGTGGGTTCGAGTCCTGTCTCGTGCATGGATAATGTGCCTGTTTTGGTATCAAATTTTTATGGTTGAAAGTGCAATAAAACCTAGGCAGTTGGAGCTCTGAGAACACAAGTCGACAACAATTTGGTCGTTGAAATTTGCTCGTATTATTTTTTTTTCCATTTCGTATTGATATCGGCATTGCTAATGCAAATCAATTGCTTGTCTCGATGGCAGATGGCGTTCCGGGTGTCGTGGTCGTGTCGATGCCGGAGGGGAGCGGGAAGGATGCGGCCGGCGGGGACGGAGGAGAGGGCGTCAGTGGTGGGTGCGGCAACGGCGCCCGGTGGCTGGCCTCAAGGGTGCGCCGTGGCTGCACCAAGAAGATGCTCCTGAGGAGGATTCCCATCCTCTCGTGGCTGCCTACGTACACGCCGCGGGCGGCCGTCTCGGACCTCGTGGCCGGCGTCACGGTGGGACTCACTGCCATCCCGCAGGCCATCGCCTACTCCAACGTCGCCGGTCTCCCGCCTCAGGTGAGAGAAACCAGGGTGTGAAACCATCGCAAGCATCAGTATTTCAGCCCTAAAATAGGATATCTGCAGCCCTCGATACCTCCATCATTTACTTCCCTGTAACTCTTATTTCCTGAACTCCTCTTCAGTGACCGCAGGTATTAGTACCACCGCCGTCCTATAGGAACTCCCATATATTGATATTATTGGGGTTCAAGTACTTCAATTGCTCATATATATATATAAAACCAATGAGTTTAGTCCCTAAAGCAAGTTAGCTGTAAAACCATTATTCTCCATCACGTGCAGGCAATAAAAACCTCCCTACCAACAGGGGCAACAACACTTGTGACAAATATGAGGATCACCAATATGAATTCCATCCATGGCCGATTATGCTAAATTTCGGTTAATGGGTGAGAACAAGAATTTTTATCGTAGCAGGCTGTTGCCCTTCCATTATTCTTTGGGTTTTTTTGCATGCCCCTTCATTTATCACTTTGCCTGTCCATTTGTTCTTTAGCATTCTTCTCCAACGCCATATTTCCTAAGACTCTATTCTTTACTGGTCTGATATTCAATTGTTCCATGCTTATGATCTATGGAGTGCCTAAACTCATGCAAATATCTTCAAGTACAGCCTCCTAGACTGCTGTCTTAAAAATCTTCTTCTTCTCACTATAAGCTTGACATGAAGGACAAATCCAGGGGAGGATAAGTGAATTTAATTTCCCACTCTCACTTTCAACCCCCAAAAATTTGGCTGCAGGATCTTTGTGTTACTCACATGTATCATTAATAAGTAGGTTTTATCATAATTGTCCCCCTACAAAAATTTGTATGCTTGTTCGTGCTTATCATTCAAGGCAAACTGAGCTCCAGGGTGTATATTTACCTCCAAGCTTCTCTGTTTTATCTGACATTCATTCGCTCATCCTTTATTTGGAGATTAATTTAACCCTAACAGGCCTTCTTTATGAGATTCATTGACTTTCACATTCGTCTTCCTTGTAGAATTTAACCCTTCTATTTTTGCTTCTTCTACCTTCTATTGTGGTTTGAGATATGACTAATTCATATTTTTTATCTGTGTACTGCCCCCTTCACTGTTACACACTATTGTTATGCACTTCTGTGAGCATCCTTGTTTATTGTTTATATACATATTTGACTACATATTAAGAAAATCTACAGCAGTCATGCCTTAACTTACTTTTTAAAATGTTCCTATTCTTTTGAATATTCACTCTTCTTAACTGTAAATGTACTTATATAATTAATTATCAAGCAACTTCAGCAAATGCCAACCCTGAAAAACTATTATGTTTTATTAATGACTGTTACACAAAGTGACATACGTCACTTGTATTCAAGGCTTATCCTTAGAGCATTGGTCACTAAACCTAATCTTCAAGTGTCTAATTTAATTCAACCTGTGAAAGACTTATGTATACCTCTTTTCAATGAGTCATTTCAGTATTTAAAAAGGCTATCATAATATTATATTTACGGAGTACAATTTTTATTGTATAGGTATGTTGTACATGTTTTTTTTACAACTTGAATTTAAATGGTGAATTAAATGAATTGACAACACTGCTTGAATAAATTATAACTTTCTTTTACAGTATGGACTCTACTCAGCATTCATGGGATGTTTTGTTTATGCCATATTTGGAAGTGTCCGAGTCAGTCCAATTGGGCCAACTGCAATTGCCTCAATTCTCACGAGAGAGAATTTGATTGGCCTCAGCCCAGAGTTTGCAGTTCTGCTCACTTTCCTGAGTGGCTGTGTAGAACTACTCATGGGAATCTTACAGTTGGGTAAGTATCACCTACAGAATGCAATGAATAATTGGTACAGTGAAACCTCTAATTAACGAAATCCACATGACCGAAATTTTGACAGTTCGTTGATTGGGAGTTTGTTGTTCGGAGGATATTTGTTTATGTTAGCTTTATCTCAATAGGACCACCTGCACGACACATTTCAGGTTTGAGACAGCAAAGCTCCGTAAATAAAGCATGAAATACCTAATTGATGTGTGAGCATATACAAAAATCTTTATTGAAATTGTCATTTCTCCTCGGAGATAAAAAAAAACATCAAATGCTTGCAGTCCTCTGTGTAAATTTTAAGGAAATAAATACCAAAGTGAAATACGGTAGTTTCACTTAATAGTGCCGGATGAATTTTGCTGAAGCAGACATCAGACAAATATTTTCGAAAATAGCCTTTCACTTTGTTGATCGGGAGCTATTGTTGAGTAGGAGATCGTTCATGAGAGGAAATCAATAATTCAATGAAGTTGGAAATTGGTGGGACCAATGGCATTTGTTCATTCAATGGAGTTTTTCGTTTAGCTGGAGTTCGTAAGGTAGAGGCTTTACTGTATATTGTTAATACAGTCAGTTCAATTTCATTGTGTTTATGCATTTGCTTCAAGCAAGGTCCAACTGGCATTATAAAACTAAAATAATAGCATATGTATATATATATATATATATATATATATATATATATATATATATATATATATATATATATATTGGAAAGTTTCTTTTGGATTTCTGCGATATAAATATACTTTTTAGCAACAGTTTCGCCGCGCTATTTTGCCAGATTCGTCAGGCTTTCTAAATCAATAATAAAAAATATATAAACACACTTCAGTGGTTATTATGTAGCATGATTAATTAATACTTTACAAAAGTCTTTTCCATGTATAAGAAGTTTGTAGCCATCTTCTCTGTTTTGGTTGTTAGGTCTTTTTTTTATTTCAATGGCTTCCCTGATGATCTGTGGATAGTAGCTGATTTCTTTACATAAAACTTTCGCCCTTTCGATGTCCATACAGTGACCTTTTAAAAGTGGGTGCTCAGCCACGGCAAAGTGATACCAATCTTTCTTCCGAATAGCTCTTCCTGTTCCCTAAGTCTGAATACCCTGCATACTATTTCTCTCTTTGTCTGGCCAACATATGATTTTCCGCAACTACAGAAAATTTCGTATATGTCTTCAAACATTGTGGGAGATAATGGATCTTTAGTTCCTCTAAGATGATCATAAATTTTGGAGGTGGTGTTAAATCTTGTAATCATGTTATGCTTCTTCATGATTTTTCCCATGCGATCTGTTGTTCCCTCAATGTAAGTTAGCATAACATATCCCAAAGGTTTAGATGTCTCTTTCTCTCTAGGCTTCTGATTTCTAACACTTTCAATTAATTTATAGCTATATCCATTATCCTTCAGTGTCTCCCTTAAATGTTTTATTTGTTGGTTTATCCAAAAGAAACTTGAAATGAACTACGAAAATCTACGAAAAAAATAGTATGTAGTATGTTCGCCTAAGCACCTACTCATTTTAAAGGCAAGAATTTTCTCTAGTTCATTTTCTATAGAGGCATCTGCTAAAAATATACTCTTATTATATATTTTCTTACAAATCCTAATGCAGAAATGCAAACACTTATCATTGCTGTACCTGTGACTAAAGTACACGTTTTCTTGATAATTTCAGGTTTCTTGATTGATTTTATTTCGGGACCAGTTTCTGTTGGGTTCACCTCTGCAGCTGCAATTATTATCGCTACCACTCAAATGAAGGATATTCTTGGCCTTGATATTTCAGGCTCCAAGTTTGTTGAAGTGTGGGAGAATTTGTTTGAACACATATCTGAAACAAAATTGTGGGACACATTGTTGGGAGTAACATGCATGGCTATATTGCTTTTACTGAGGGTAAGTCTCTAGTTTTAAGCTCATCACTATCTTCTTGTTACATACTCATTCCACTGCTTCATCATATTGACTAATTGTAATTGACCTCCTTTTTTAAATCTCTTAATACTTTTCTTAGCAACACTTGTGAAACATTTGTATTACCAGGAAAATTAGATACATGAAATAAAGAAAATAAAGGCTTCTTGAAGGAACAATAAGGCTCCTATACTGCAATGCTATACATTTTTGAGACAGTACTCAATTACTTTGGAATCAAAAGGACATTTATTATGCACAAAAGGCTCTATAGGGTTGCCATGTAGAGATACATATTGAAATAGCGGGATTGCTTCATTCAGAATGTACCTACAATGTATAATTTGTTTGATAAAACTTTTCAAAGATGTGAATGATATTTCCTGTCAAATTTTAGCTTAGAAAATTTCATTTGATTTTTCAGAAAGTCAAGGACATCCCCATTGGTCCAACGGACTCAAAGGAGCGAACATCATTTCAGCGCATAACAAGCCAAGTCCTTTGGCTGGTTTCAACATCAAGGAATATTATTGTGGTGGTTGTTTCAGCAGTGGCTGCATACGAATTTGAACTGCATGGGACAAGACCTTTTGCCCTAACAGGTATGCACAAAATTCATACTACATTTTGTTTATAATACCCTGAGTAACTGCGAATCATGGGCATGTTGCCTTTATGTAAGTATTTTGGAAACTTTCTAAACCATGAATCTCTCATGGAGCTATGCTAGCTAGTGGTAGTTCTTCCGAGAACATTACTCCTTAACTTCTCATGGAGCAATCGTGCATTACCTTTCATATGCTCATCTTTTATAATCTAGAAGCATTAAAATTTAAAGTCAAGAATTTTTAATTTTGGAAAGATTGATTTAGGTTGCTCATCCTATCTTTAGTCTAGCGTAGTTGCCTTTTTGACTGCCATCCATAAAGACATGACATTTATAGCAAGACAATAGACAATGATTGAGGCAGAGGTTGTATTGTGTATTATGAGCTTTTATTTTTAACTGCCATGTACAATATTATAATGTTACATTTTGTGCAACATTATATGTATGACTTCAGAATGGTTGCTAGCCATTGCATATTTCATGGAGGCCATGCCATTGGAAAAGACATCCCTCACCCTAATGGCTCATGACCAAAATTCTCTGTTGAAGACTTTTTGTTGTTCTAGTCCGGAAAGTGTAAAGTAATCTTGCCCATTATCCTTGATATATTCCATAGTCTTAAATAGCTCTTTATGGAGCTAATTCTTATGATTTTTGGGGAAAACCAATTCAATAATTTCTCAGTTTTCATCATTCTACGTAGACACCTTAGAAGTAAAAAACACAGACAAAGTAGTGTAGAAAATAGGCATGATTCAAACTTCTTTTGCTTATGTAAACATAGAGATAGATATTTATGAGTATATCCTTTCTTATGCTGGAACATATGCAATCACAAAAGCAAGTTGAAAGATGTCAAAGTATGATAGGACATTTCTAATTAGAATTAATATTGTGTGTTTTCAGGATTTGTTAAGCCAGGCCTTCCACCATTCCAGCCTCCTCCATTTTCTGCCCAGATAAAAAATGAAACATACAATTTTGGGGACATGGTTTCATCACTTGGCTCAGCAATATTAGTGGTTCCATTATTGGCAATCCTGGAAAATGTGGCTTTAGCCAAGGCATTCTCTGATGGACAGTCTCGCTTGGATGCCACTCAAGAAATGTTAGCCATTGGGGCTTGTAATGTGGTGTCATCTTTTGTCTCTGCCATCCCCATATCAGGAGCTCTGTCTCGGGGAGCTGTTAATCACTCCAGTGGTGTTGCCACACCATTTGGTGGAGTCTATACTGGTAAGTTCCTAAAAACTTCTCATATTTGGCTGAATTATTGCATTTAATCATATTATGTTGAAAAATACATATACCACTCTCTTATAATGCAATTCAGATGGATTCATAGCAAAAAATCACATGCACAAATGTTTTATGCGAAACATCTTGAGCTGAAATTTCATACAAGAATTGTTCCTTGCTCCTAAGGGTTTAATTATTGAACCATTTTGTGGGTGACAAAGAAAACTAAGAAGCAAAAGAATTTTCTTCCATCATGATATCTTTTGAGACTCAACCCATATGTATTGTGATTACCATAATCCATTAGTATGGCTGTGTTTACAGTTAGCTCAACCTAAAACTGTGGAACTTCCATTCTGTTTATTATTTTGGTTCATACATAAGGTCAAACTTGTGGAAATATGATTAAATTAGTAGTCTCAAAAGCATGAAATCATGCATTCTGCAATTCAATCATAGCCCATATATAATGACTTTCCATGAGAGTATGTTGTGTTTTTCTTTATATTTTTTCCCTGATGCAGCTCTTAAGATGTTGAATTTTCCCTAAGAACTTTACTTATGGCTCAAACTTTGTACTTTTAACCCTTTCGCGCCAAACGTCACATATATGAGTCAGAGTTTTCCTTACGCAAAAGACCGGATGTCTACTATAAGCCACAGGGATTTCTATTCACAAAAGAACGGACGTCTCCTAAAGAAGCCGTGGAGGGTGGGAAATTGACCGCCACTGAATCATTTAAGAGGGCTATTCTTTCGACCCTTAATGTCCCTACTCAGTGGGTGGCAAGACTCTTCCATCGGCAACTTCGCTTGACCCTCGAGCCCTTTAGCAGTCATTCTCTCAGCATGTGTCTGCTGTCACTAATTGTATGTGCATTGGATTTTCTAAATAAATATTCGTTGTACAAAAATATTTACCATTGAATTGAATTCTTTGTGTTTTCAAATTTTAAGCAAAATTCTAGGTCTTATATTAACAGAGTTGTCTTCTGCTTTCTTTTAATAATTAATTTCCAATTAATATCCTAAAATCATTAATAAAGAAGCTAAAAATTCTTTTTAAAATGATCAAGTAAACACAAAGAATTCATTTCAGACATCAATTCTCTCACATTTGCAATAAATGATTTTTTTTAAAACCACTGTGCATACATAAAAATGATGCAACCCCATGCTGTGAGAGGGTCTGCTAATGAGACAAAGGGTCAAGACCAGTTCCCCGATGGAAGGGTGGGGTCTGTATGCTAGAGAAGATATTCCCTTCAAAATGCCTCCATACAGAGATGTGCTGAGTCTCCCATGAAGCTCAGGATACTAAAGATATTTCCATAAAAAGTTCACCAGCACGAAAGGGTTAAATAGTAATTTTAAGTTGCTCAAATAAACACTACTGTTTTCAATTCAATTATTGAAAGTATGAGCTTAAATTACGTAAATTTAAATTAGCTAGGTGCAAAATGAGTGAAGTTAAATATTTGGTGCTAAAATGTATTTTCATTTGCAGGAATTATTGTGATCCTTGCTCTGCATCTGTTCACGCCTTATTTTGCCTACATTCCAAAAGCTTCTTTGGCAGCTGTTATAATAGCCGCTGTTGTCTTCATGGTTGAGTTCCATGTCGTCAAGCCTATTTGGAAAACCAAGAGTAAGTCTCCCCATGCTCTTGTTTGTAATCAGTTTCATTAATAATACCAGTCACAGCCTAATATCTAAATATTTTTTGTCCACTATTTAAGTTGGATACAGTAATTTACTTTTTTCCATTGGTATATGATTACAGTTTTACTAGATACATACATATTTCTGTGGAATTCACTGTTCATCTTTAAAATTTTGGTGAAAAGCAATTCTGTGTTTCTAGCTTAGCTGTGAAGAGTTAATGCATATATGTTTTAATTGAATCTAAGACGTAAAACACCTGACTTAGCTTAGGTATGCAAGCAAGTTTTATCTAACCATTGCCTTATTTTCTTTGCAGAGATTGACTTGATTCCAGCCGTGGCTACATTTTTTTCATGCCTCTTCATTAGATTAGAGTTGGGAATAGTTATCGGAATAGGACTGAATGTTCTATTCCTGTTGTATGGTTCTGCTAGGCCTACAGTGAAGGTGGAAAAGTCAGTGGTAAGTCATTTATGTGAATCTAGGTAATCATATGTTTATTGTCATATCAGTTGATTTGTTCATTCATTTCAACATATGATATTTGTGATCAAATTAACACAATTTTTTAAATTTTAGAGCTCATCAGGATTTGAATATCTACTCGTCACACCAGATCGAAGTCTTGTGTTTCCATCAGTGGAATATGTCCGTAATTTGGTCACTAAGGCTGGAGTAAAGCTGGGCTCTAGTTCCATTCCTGTAGTTGTTGATAGCCGACATATACAGGGAGTTGATTTCACTGCTGCCAAGGTAAATAATATGGGGTACTGTATTTTAATTGTGATTAACATTGATTAATGCTGGGTAGGACTCCCTGGATTCCACAAATAACTCTCTAATAAAGGAACTAATATTAAGTTTTAAATTCCATAAATACTAGGGTAAAAAAAATAAAAATGTCTTGGAATGATGTATTCTCCTGAAATGTTAAAAATATTGCAATCTTGAGTTTTTCCTTGGCATTTTTGTACTTTCATGCATGCATATGTTTTCTTATATTTAACAGACTTGTTGTTTGGTTGATGTAGTGTCGAATTTCCCCAACAAAGTTTCATATCCCAGTCAGTGGCAAGAATTTAAAATTCATTTGCTTTTTTGCCTTTTAAAAGTTTAAAACATAGAGTGAACTAGCTATTAGTAGTATGAGTTCTGCTGTCATTTTGCTGTAGGCATATTTAGCATATTGTGATTGGATTTTAATATATTTATATTTTTTTACTTCAGGGTATAAAATCACTCATAGAAGACTTCGAAAATAGAAAACAACCTATCTTGTTTTATAATTTGAAGCCCAGTATTGTAGAAATATTCCAAGAATTGAGGACAAAAGACTTTAAATATTGTCACAATGAGACGGAACTGAATGACTTGCTGAGGCGTAAGTATTGAGTACACATTTATGAGTCACCATTTCAGAATATTGATGCTATTGTTTCAGTAATTAATGTGTAATGTCCTTTTCTTGATTTCAGAGTATTCAAATAAAATGCCTCTTAGTCATCGACCTGACATTGCAATTCGATACTGAAAAGAATTAGGCAATACACAAAATAATCTTGTGGAGATGCCAGAATGACATTATATTTATCAATTGCTGATATTTTAAAGTGTTATTGAAAGTGTGGTGCCTACCTCAATGAGTGTTAAGTTTGATGAGTGTGTTTAAACGGTGAAAAAGAAGCAATGTGATTTCCATGTGAGCATAGGCCTTAGTCAAAAGAAAACTGTGCCGGACAGATAGTTGGCTGTGTTCACACTGAAGAGACAATTTACCATTGCTTAGAATATTTCACCTACCTATCTTATTTTTTAATTGTATAATACAATTTTAAAGTGTGTGTGAGTAATTTTATAACTATTTGTGATTTTTAAAGATTTGCAGTATTTGCCCTTGAGGTTAAAAGATGATAATTTGTGTACCAAGGTGTATTAATCTGAATGTTCTTTCATATGGAGAGATTTATCATGATTTTAGCCTTTGGGCATGTATGCCTGAAAATGGCAGTTTCTTGATCTGATTGCGCAGGATTGTAGTATCTACAACTTGGCCTGCCAGTTAATGTGCCCACATTATTTTGTGGGTTCCTATTATAATTGTTATCATTGCACTAGTGTTACTGTTTTGTAGTACAAAGTTGATGCAGTTTAATGGTTGTTTACATTGAGTCTTCTCAATGAATTGTACTTAGTGCTCTGTACCAAAAATATTTAAAGAAATGTGTGGTTGATGAATAATAATTTGTCCATTTTCATGAAAAACTTGCTGGGAAGGCATTTTATTTGAAATATCACCTAATTTTTAACAGCACCTCTAATTCCTAAACACCTGTTTTTACTAGGTAATTGTCCATACTACAGGGGTGGCTTGAGAAATTTTTTCACTCGAGCTAGATCCATTTCCCTCCCCCAATTCATCTTATAATAAAAATAATTACGATGCTTTCTTGTGAATAAAATCATAAATATCATTTAATTATAAGTCATTTTACTTTATGTTATGAATATATTTTACTGTAAATGCATTTAAAACCAATATTTCTTATAATTAGACATTGAATTAAAGATGACTAGTTAGCAACCTTTGAGACTAATAGCTCTGGTCTGGGTAGCAGATGGTGATTGGAAATGGGTAATGATGGGGAAAGGAATGAGACAGGGGTGTGCTTGCTTTTTAATGAGTGCTCAGAGGAAGTGGTGGAAGAAGCATTGGAAGGGATGAAAGTGAGAACCAAAGTGGGAGAGCAGCTGATGAAGTCTGTTAGATTTGTAGATGGCTATGCAATAGTTTGTCAGTCAGCCAAGGTATTACAGCCAAGGTTGAGTACATAGGAGGTACATTTTGAAATGCATATGCATTGTGCATAAGTATCTACTTTTCCTCACCCTAATCTATGAGGGTCATTTTTAAAGTAAACAATTTTTAAGCCGTTTTGCAATAAAAAAATTATATATTCAAATAATATTATTTCTACTACTACTTACAACATTCATTTATTTTTGTAAATAGTCCCCAAAGAGATCCAGGTATTTGTTCAGATGTGGCACTAGCTTTACAATCTCCTCATCATAGAAGTCGGCCGCCTTTCATTCCAACTAACCCGCAACAGTTTTTTTCACTTCTTCATCAGTTCTCATCCACCTGCCACCCAAAAACTCCTTCAGTTTTGTGAAAAGGTGCAAGTCCGAAGGTACCAGTTCAGGACTATAGGGAGGGTGGTCGAGGGTCACCACATGAATTTTCACCAACAACACTTGGGTTTTGTGCACAACATGCGGTCGCGCATTGTCATGAAGCAGATGCACTACCCTAGTAAGTAGTTCCCGTCTGCGATTTTGGATAGTGCACCGAAGCTTTGTCAATGTTGCGCAATATTCGTTTGCATTGATGGTCTCTCCATGAGGCAAGAAGTCAACCAAAAGAATGCCTTTAAACTCCCAATAAATGGTGGCAATAATTTTCAGAGTTGAAGGTGCTGTTCTGAGTTGACCCTGTTTTTCAAAGCCTCATACATGACAGATGAGCGACCAAATGGCATGTCATCATGCATATTTGTTCTGCCACCATAAAACAAGCGATGCCACTTTTGCAAATTCCCCTCATTCAATACACCTTGCCCATACACTTCCACAAGCTGCCGACTGATTTCAGCAGGGCAAATTTTTCTCGCGTTCAAAAATCTGATCACCGAACGCTCTTCAAAACTGGCGGGATTAGTGATATAGTTCTTTATGAAGCACTGTGAAAAATCAACCAACTCACTCAAACTCTCGGCACACACTGGGGATGTGACTGGGACCCTATGGAGAGCAGTCAACCTTGAGTCTGCTTCATTCAGTGAACTGCCTGGGTAGGTTGCGCAAATGGTTCTTACTTTAAAAATGACCCTCGTATCTACCTTAATAAAGGAAACACAAATATTGAGAACACTTGCACGAATGCAAGGTTTTAAATTTGTGATGAATTCCACATTGTTCATTTGTGTATATTTTTATGGCTCATACCTAGGTTTTACAAGAGGGAAGGTGGGATCCCTTTCATCTTTGGTTTTCTGCAAGCAAATGTTGTTACCAATTTTACTTGAGGGCATAACTTGTGATAGTGTGCTAAATGGAGAGTTTTCTTGCAAGTAAATACAATGGATACATGACTTCTCTTGGTAAAAAATAATGTAGTCCACTGGTTGTCACCTCGTCAATATCCAAACATTCATTTTGAAGGGAAGTAGTGGAAGGCTCTCAATCTGAATAACATCTAGTCCCCTCGCTAGTCAATCTGCAACATGTACTTGAGCAATTCAATCAAACGAACAGTAATTATATATGTGCCTTAAATGTCACAGGGTAAGATTGTAATGTAATAATAAATAATTCAGATGACTATATTTACACTCAGGTCATTATAAAAATATACAAAGTAGCGATCACTTTAAGTATGTACATATCACAGTTGCACATTTTTCTTCCATTTTTATACACTTTCATGGCATACATTATTCATAAATATAAATTTTACATTTTGTTGACTATGTACAGTTGCTCAAGTATTTTTATCCAAAGAAAGGAAATTTTGATGGACTTTGGTTGATAATTATGAACACAAATGCTTTTGTCCTGACTAGCAGGAACATTCCAATGAGAAACTCAGATGTTCTAATCATCTTAGAAAATCAGTTTCATTTTTTACTACTTCATTAACTATTAATATTTATTTGGACGTATAGCACTGATGAGTCTATTATCTTTCAAAATGATTATGTAAAATGAAATAATATCACTTAGGCACTTAACAGTCTCTGTCATGTTCCAGCATCCATAACAGAATTTAATCTCAGTGCCTGAGAAGTGAATGAATTTGATGAATGAGGCATAAATGTGCCAGCAGTCTGTAGTGCAAAGTTGAACTGGAAGTTAACAATGGGCATTGTTCCATCAATAATTAAAGGAACTTTTCCAATTACTCATTCATTTGCACACTTAAGATTTCTTCTGGCAGTATCCTTATTGCTCTTCATTGTTTTCGGGAAGTGTCCCTCAGGATAATGGTGAAAAACCTCTCATGGAAAACTTAGATGCTCCAAAAGGTGATGTAGTATGTATCAGTTTTCAGTGATGATACATTTTTCAGTATCCAATGTGACCATTCTTCTTAAGACAATAGATGTTCAAACAGTTGCCACACCGAATCGTTCTGAAATTGATGAAAGGAGCACAGGAAAGTAAATTGAATGTATTACTCAAATTAAAAGGGGTTAAAGGTAGGGTGGCTGTTATAGCATGTTTTATCGATGGAACATGTGAATCATTGCTTTTAAGATACACTCTATTGCATTCAAGATACAATTAAGTAAAATTATGAAGCGAAAACTCAAAATTATGCTACTAGGAATAATCTACTCTTTGCCTAGCAAACAGCTTATTTTGAATCGGTCAATTTGTTATTTAAACATTATTATTCTTTTTTGCTATTCACCTAGTATATAATGAGTATGTAAAAAGCCAATGCATAAGCCATTATCCCTAATATAAGTACTTAAATTCTACAGATTGATACCCAAACTTCTCTCCCCTACTCTTCCTCCCTATGGAACTCAGAGATAATTTAAGCTCATATTTAAACCCAGGAATTCCCCCAACTATTGTCCTCTATTACTCACCACATGACGACCTTAAAAGGTAGTATATATATATATATATATATATATATATATATATATATATATATATATATATATATGAGAGATATGAATAAAAACCTGAAAATCTACTCTTTTTTAAGAATTTTAACTAACCACGTAGCACACAAACATTCGTAGAATGTAATGATAGCGTTCATTCAGAACCCAGAGAATGTTACAAAAACTAACCCCAAGAGTTTTCCCAAATGGTTACAATGTCACCTGACCCAAACATTGCCCAGGCGTTCAGAGGGTTCATGGCATCTACTGTGTCTATGGAAAGAATACTGGTCTTCCCTTCCACGTGGCTGGGAATGGGGTTACCACCCGGGGAGGTACATAAATGTATTATGTAAAAGGTCAAACATTGAATAATTAGACCAAATTTTGAAAAATGACACATCTTCTTATTAAATAAATTATTTTTCATAATAATGGCAAATATCACATTCTTTTTAAATAATATATGAAATCACATATAGGGGATCATAATAAGGGTGATGGGTTCGGAAGCAATTACACCCTCTCTGAACTTGACCTGGCTGCCATATCTGCATGGCACATATCTACAATTAGCATGGAAGTCAGTTTTTTTGCTAGAAGAATTGGACATAATTCAATATTTCACTGCACTTATCATCTAACAACAATAATCACCATAGTGTCACAAGACAAATAGCTAGGAACTAAATTCCTGACGAGTCACTTCCTCGTGTTTACACTAGAGTTCAGAATGTTCTTTAACATCCACGTGTTGACTGCCACAGCTCGCTGAGAAAAATGTTTCTAAAAAATATCCATGTATTCCCTTTTTCTGTATTCCCTGTATTACCATTTTCTAACATTTTTTGTTTTGTTGGTGGTGCTGGTATACCGATATGCGCTAAAAGCTACACATATGAAATCGAAGATTCTTGCGAAATTGAGTGGAATTTATTCATGATGAAAAAACAAACCATGCAATTTTCCACAGTATAAAATTTACTAATGAACCGGCAAGGCTGGGAGCCACCCCCAGTGCCCGGCCTGAGATAACCACCTCATCATGCGACCCACACTCTTCCCCCAATCCCTCGCCCACCCCCCATGGCTCCCTCAGGGAAGATTCCTTGAGACGCCTTCTACCTGTGAGCCACGCTTGCAGCCCCTGATCCTCATCACCCCAGCATATGCTGATCTGCATTGGCCATCCTGCCTGTCTGAGGGACCCATCCTAGAAGGTCACTGGAAGCGTTCGCGGACCGCGATAATTATTAATATTGACACCTGGGTCGTTAGTAAATTCTATATACATTGAGGAAAATTGCACGGTTTTTATTTAATCAAGTGCTAAAGGTTCGAAGCATAACGTTCCACGAACGTTTAATTGCAACGTAAGTGTTATGGACGATCAACGAAAGTTAATGTACTGTGTGAGTAGGTAGCTATATTCATTCTTTTTATACATTATTTCAAAGAATTTTTAGTGAGAGCGATGAGGGTGTGCGATTTAATAAATAGTAATTTTTTTTACCTTGCTTCCAATTGATTTATAGTTTTTTGAAGACTTTCAATGCAAGTTTCATCAAAATTAATGAACCATAGCGTATGCTTTCATAGACTAATTTATTTTAGTTTCTCGCGCTTTTTTATACACTTTTCTCGTGTAAAAATATAATTCTAAAACTCACAACAGTCCAGCGGTACTTACGAGCTGCGCAATTTTTTAACTCCACTCCGATAAATTTTCCATTATTTCCGTTAGATGTTCATGTTCAATGTTAGAAATTCAGTCCGGTAAAAACAGAATCTATTTTCTATTCGGATCCGTCAAGTTACAAAATAATCCCCCCGTGGTCTCAGGAAAGATGGCGATTAAATTCGCGGTAATTATGCCGCAACAGACAGCTAGGTGGCAGCAGCGCTGTTTTTCGCAATTCATTTGAATGTTGTTATCGTTGTAATGTTGTAATTTTGTCCTGTTTTTACTGTGTTTACCAGAGATCATCCTTGAATTAAAGTTGTATAGTTGTCGTACCTTGCCATAGAAGATCAACCTACATTATTTCGCCCAAGTTTTGAAGATTAACATCCAAAGAGGAATTGGCTGAGAGGTAAGCTTGAGTGGAGTAATGTTTTCAGTCCTAATTTATTTTGTTGATAAAATGTTGTGCCGGCTACTCATTCCTATGTAACGAGCAGTAATAGCTATTGGCTGTTCATAAAAACAATCAGAGTGAGTCAAGTGAGAAGAGAATAATCTTTGTGGTAGAACAATTAGGTTAGCTTGTTCAGCTACACGTTCATTTATCATTGGAAGCACCTATATTTTATTATGGCTACTGTTTGTATAAAAGTCATACTTATTTTTTATAAAAACTCATTGGAAAGTCAAATTTCTATGTTTTTATTAAAGAATAAGCTTAAATTTTAGTGCTCTACTAATAGTAGCAGCTGTAATTTGATATGAAAACAAAAATACTCTTTTAAGTTCATTGATCACAAAATTCAAAAGTTCTCCCTCCCCTTTTTAAATGATATTTAGGCTCTCCAATTTTTTGGGCACTGTCATACCACTGTGATGGAACTGATATTATTTCCGTGAAAAGTATGAATATTGTTTTATATTTTACCTTTAAGAATGGTATCAAGATCATCCTCTGAGTAGTAAACGACCAAGCCCTTTGGTTGTAATCCCTCAAATACTTCCACAACTCCTGGCTTCAAATTGAAAAATAGAATAGGTTGATCTCTCTTGATGAAGTCCTCTGTCAAATTGGAAACTACCTGTTTAAAGAAATGGAGGAGACATTAAAATTCATTCTTTTGAGTTATACATTATTGCACGAAATACCTAAGCTTTCAGACTTCTTTCCTTATGTTTCATATTGATGTATTGTGGTATTGAATGTACAGAAATATTTTGGCATAAAAGTTTTGACCATTCTTGGCAGTATTTTCATTGAATTATCAATGATTAAAAATGTCGATTGAAAACTGGAGGCTTCATTGTTTTAGCAGAGGAGTGAAAACAAGTAGCCTTGTTGATGAGGAAACCATAATGGACAGAAGTTGTAATTGTTGATTTGTGGCAATTTATCTGATTGAATTTTTGTTCTATAAGTAAAAGCTTTCTTTATTTTCAAAGTCATGTTAACTTTTTCTTACCCCTGCAGCAGTAAAATCTGCTCCATATATGTGAGAGCAATCAATAACCACAGGAATAGCTTGCTTGACACCATGTTTTGTCACCAGGTTCCTCACATAGTCAGTGGAAGGAAAGATGAGGCAGCGATCAGGAGTAACCATGAGGTAGTCCACACCCTTAGGAGTCTAAATACAGTTCATAATAAGAAAGCAGTTTTAGGACAATAAGAGTGAAGTTTCTGTTCAACAGTAAATGAAGTGATCACTCAGGTGAATAAAAGACCATAGTTATCAGATTTGAATATCTAAATACCAATCATCACTTTGAATGTGGTGCACCAGAAATTAAAATGACGAGTTAAAGTTCCTGATGATTTCACCCTCTAGGTAGCTTTATCACAATCTCGTTTTACTTGAGTAATAGGTACCTACTTGACTGTTTTCATCATTGGTATCAATGATGCTCTGAACTACTTAAGCACAAACATGTTAGAGAAATATTAGTAATATATTCAAACTACATACATGCTTTAGCCTTACATCATGTATTTTAACTGAACGTCATTTCTTTGCACCCAGATAACTCAAAGCTTCCTTCCCCAAAGGATACAGAAGCTAGTCATTGAGATAGGAAAAAAGCCAAGAAGGTGCGTGCCCAGAAAATAAGGTGGACCTAACACTTTTCCAATGCATGTTAGCTGGAGGGGAATGAGTACTTTCAGGGTTTTAAACTATCTGCAGAGTGTGACCAATAATATGGATGTCAATAATGTCAATCATGAATGTGGGCATAAGTGAGCATCAGTATCTCAAATTAATGAGAATTTAAATTAATTAGCAGTAAATTCATGCAATGAAAATGTTTCAAAAGTGGACTGGCAATTTGTGTTCCTCCTCCCGTTGATGCCTGTTTTACCAATTTTTGCTTGAGTGCCAACCAATTTCCTAGGTATTATACTAAAAGTGCCGTGGAATTTTTGGTGATTTTGCAGTAGTTTTCGAAAAACATTATTCTTCATACATAAGTAAATAAAATTACATTTACAAAAAATTTAGGAAAACATTATTTTTTTGGTTTAACGTTTGACATATTGCATTTAATGATTTTATCGAGAATTAATATTTGAAAAAATATATGAAATAGTGACATTGCAGATGAAGTGCGATAGCACTCCCGGCACTTTTTGCGAGAGACGGGAGGAGCGCAATTGCGCTCCCCGGCACTCAAAGGGTTAAAACCTGGATAGCAACACCCTAAGTGAACACAGTGGAGTGTTGCAACAAAGAAAAAAATCATGAAGTATGAAAAAAGGATGTTGCTAAAAACAGCAAGACCCCAAAATGCTGCACAGAGCATTATTGAGAATTAATTATACAGACAAAGAGAGTAATCACAGTTTATGATTGAACACAGAAAAGAAAATGAGAGGAAACACTGTTGCTGCAATGTGGAAGGATGTACAGAATGAAGGGAAACACCATGACATGCAATGAAATTCTTATGAGCATAATACGTAATTCCATAAATGATGTGTGAAGAACTCAAGTACATATAACAGCTGATTCTCAGGAAAATTAGTAAATAAGAAACAATCGAAATAATACAGAAACATTTTAGAATTGAATTACATTCAGCGATGTACTAAGTACGTAATGGATTTGGATACGTAATCTATGGATTTAAAACTAATCATTATAACCCTGGCTAATCACCAAATATCGTTCACATAAGGCCATCGGGTATATCGTATATAGTGAATGTATTATTATGTATTTCTTTTTCATTTTTGCTTTTCTTCAGGGTATCTATTCACTCTTTTCAGTACTCTCCTTCCTGATATTCTGTCTTGCCCCTCTTTAACTCTTCTTTCTTTGGATACTACTGCTTTTACTCCATGTTGCTGTTTATAATTCATTGGCAATGGCAAAAAACATGTTGAAAGAAATAGCTATGCTATTATGCAACACAAAATTGAGGCTTGGGTAGAAATGCCCAAAGAGACCTCTGTTGTTTTTCAATCTTGAACCCTGATCATAGACCCAATTCTCCTCCCACCTGACTGCCATCCCATCATATTAATTTAACTTACTCAGTATTAATCGAATATCATATTTTTGTACATTCCTTGCCGTGAATCTACATCATTCTCAAAATCATGTATATTTCTGCTTCTTACTGCTTTCCCATGCATTTCTTACCATTAATTTCTCCACTGCAATCTTTGGTCTAGCCGCCTGATACAGGATAAAGACAATGTTGATGGCGACACCAACTAGTACACCCATTTCGATTCTGAATGCCAGACAGCTGATGAAAGTTCCAATACCAGGTATTAGATCACTCTCTGGTGGGAAGAAAAAGAAAAGGAATATATGCTCCATTTCAATATTTCATTCCATTCACAAGTGCTTAATCTAAATTAAAAATACCAGGGTAAGATGTGCTAAGCAATATTCTGTTAATTAAAAATATTTTGGACCAATTTCTCAATGTCTGGTTTTGCCCATAGCTATGGCTAGAGTCACTGTTATACAAAAGAATCACGATGCATGACCATAGCTTTGGTAGTAGCTATACTCTGTAACCAGACATCGTGCTCTGAGATAATTATTTTTTGATTAATCCATAAATGATTTTCATAATTTTTTTTTTACAAAATTGTCTTAATTTCAAGCTTAAATATAGGTTATCTGAAACTTGAAAAATATATCATAATCTGAATATATAATTTTACAATGATAACTTGAAAAACATCGGAACAATAAATGATAGTTGGCTCTATTTAACCCCAACCCCATCACTTTACCATCCCATTTTTATTACCTTATATTATTAACCCTTCAACAACGAGCGATGTTGTGACTATGTCGTGGTGATTCTATTTAAATCAGCGGAAAACCAGCAATTTCATTTTAATCTCCTCTGACCTACGAGATGGCATTCATTTAAATCACCTCGGGCTTGAAGGGCTAATGATACTTGATAATTTTGTTTACTAAACAAAATTTAATATATGTATATTAGTAATCTGGCATTACTCACTTTTGTATAGAATACATAGTTGGCTCTTTTTAACCCCAATCCCTTCACTTTATTATCCCATTTTAAATATTATTAATGATGCTTGATAATTTTGTTTACTAAACAAAATTTAATATATGTATCAGTAATCTGGCATTACTCACTTTTGTGTATGTAGCATGCATAGTTTTGTAGTTGGCTCTATTTAACCCCAACCCCTTCATTTTATCATCCCATTATTAATGTTATTAATGATGCTTGATAATTTTGTTTTCTAAATAAAATTTAAAATATGTACATGTATACAAATTAAAGATTTACACATTTTTTAGAAATATGGCATTACTCACTTTTGGTCCTCCACATTGGCCTCACCACTCTCACCTCAACCATAAATACCACTGCCGCGATAATGATTCCTGCCAGAGTGGCTTTGGGAATGTAGTAGAAATAGGGAGTGAAGAAGATTAGTGCCACGATGACCAGTAGTCCTGTGAAATGACATTGTAAAAAGAGTTTGTGATCTACCTTGAGTTTGTGGGAACATTCATGAACATACTGGGTGCAAGTCCTCCAAAGTGACAAACTCTCCCAAATTCTCTGGAAGACTCCCAGAAAAGGAGAATAAATTTTGTTTGAAAATCTCCCACCTCCCAGATTGAGGTATTTTCTCGTTTTTTAAACTTAAATAACGATTTATAAATTATTACTGTGAACTCAATGGAATTGGTACATGTTAGTGAATAATACAACTTGATTGCAATCAAAATTGCTCCTACAATTTCAAATTTTTTGGTCAAAAATTCATTATTTTCAAAAACTCTTGGTGGAACTGGTTCAATTGTAATAAAATTGTGAAATTCATGCTGCTCTTTTATTGAGAGTGCACATTAACTGGTAGTTATCATCTTGCTTTTTACTTAATCTCCATGAATTTTGTTCTGTGAAACAGACATATCTTGGAATCAACCTTTCATGAGTTAGCAACTCTAATTGTTCCCTCATTTATAATTGTCAATTTTATGTTGGATTAGCCTATAAATGTTGGGGAATTGAAGAAAATTCTTGCCATGGCACCTGTTTTCAGTGATGCTTTAGCTCTGAGTATGGTTAATCAATACTGTGTAAAATTGTATGTCAGAAGAAATTTTAATTTTGTGAGGTGTACTTTCATAGTAATTCTTTACTAAATTAAAAGTTAAAATGTGCCACCAGTATTTATCGGTTTACATAAAAATGAAAATCTAGATAGTTCATTATGACAAAAAAACAGTTCAAATTCCATGATTTATTTTAATGCTGTCAACCGGTTTCGACGTCTAAAGCGTCATTTACATGTCTTGTAAATGACGCTTTAGATGTCTAAACCGGTCGAGAGCATTGAAATAAGTAGTGGACTTTGTAAAGTGTTTTTGTCATCATGAATTCTTCTTCAATTTCCACGAAGTATCGCCACAATCGATTAATTTGATAATCTAGATGTTTATTATTTCTATAAGATTTGCAAATAACTTAATGAGCCTAATATGCAAGTTATCACTGGCATTTTGAAGTGCATTCGAGAAAATTTTGTAAAATCATTTGAAAGCAAAGAGAGTAAGAAGTCATCAAGAAAGGTTATTTGCACAATGAATGAGATTTTGAATGCAGTAGTTAAAACTTCAGGGATAAATTATCGATGGTGAGGAAAGCAATTATGAAGAGAATGAAGTCATTAGAAAAAATTCTCTGAAGAGGTGTGAAGAAAAGATACATAAAAACGTCACTGTAAGGTACAGCTTGTAATGCCTTCGAAGTCAGGTCTATAGGGAATGTGTATTAAGTATTAAAATATTAGTACATATTTAGATGTTTGCCCAGGGAAGATCGGAGGAAATAAATTAGGTAGGAAGGGAAAAAAATTAAGAAGGCATGAAATCGTTCCGGTTATTGGTTGGAAAAATTAGAATTGATGAATAAAGTAAATTTAATTTGTCAAGAGGAGCTTTTAAACTCTACCCACAATAACTTTGATCTTGCAAATAAGCTACCTTATTTATGAGATGAATTTTCACTTCTGGCTTGGAGAGAATGGACAGCTTAATCCAATGTAGAAGAAAAAGGTCTCACCTGTGTACAACCCTCCCATTGGTGTCCTGACTCCACTGCAGTTATTTACAGCACTCCTTGAAAGTGAACCAGACCCTGGAAATGCTTGCACAAATGAATTGGCAATGTTACAGAGTCCAACAGCTATCATTTCCTGTGTTGCATCCACTGATTTTCCTGATGCTTAGAATGAAGTAAGGGACGAAAATTAGCAAATGTTTTGTTAATATATCTAAATGAGTTCATTTATTCTTTGTTTGTACATTTTTTATATTTGGGCTTGATAGTTCATAGTCTCTATGTCCCATAGTGCACACATGTAATATCAATAACACATGTAATATAAATAACACGTGTGATATCATACAGCTGGATGCTGCCTGTCCAATCTCAATCATCTCGATCCTGGACTGTTTCTTCCTTGAGCTCTCTGTTTTCAATAGCTTTTCTAAAAAGGTTTTTTTCTAAAACGTTTTGTTTGTTCATTATGTTGCAAATAGATGACATGATTTTCGTTACATAAATTATGATAGTGAAATATGGTGTAAATAGTTTACCTGCAAATATTATAAAGAAAAAATAATAGCGGCCAGAGCAGGATTTCAATGGAAATCCATGAAAATAGGATGTCCTGTGATAATTGCGATTGAGTCACCATTGCATTCACCGCCCTATGATTTAAACTATTATCCTTTAACTTTATTGAATAGCCTTCATTATCTCTAGGGTCATGGGATATTAGGGTGATTACAAAATTGGCAATGTTCGAAATGTCGACCGGCTTAGTTGGTTCTTGGTTCCAATCCGGTAAAAAAGAAAGGAAAAAACATTTGGGCTCGATCGGACAACGTTTAGGGGTTGCGCAACGGCTTCAAATTCTGGAAAATAGCGATTTTTCTTGAAAAAAAATACACATTTGCCTATTTTCAAGGGGCATATATGCCGCTTGTGTGGGTGTTTCACACGGGAGATACTTCCACAGTGTTCCAGCAGTGATTAAACACCAATTACGACTTCGTCCGATTTGGGGGTGCGGCAGAGGGAGGGATAATAGCGACATTTCGATCTTCTTTGGTGTGGGTAGTGACGCTGTACATTGGGAGCATAGGAACGGCAATAAAAATCTTCGTATTGAAAAACATTTTATTTTTTCTAACGATGATCACACAAACCATATATCACTTTGAATTTTCTAAAGCATTTTTATCATCATAACTTTTCCTATGCTCAGCTACAATTGCAAACAAATATTGCCTTTGCTTTTCATCCCTGGTTAGGTAAGGAACCCGTAAGGAACTTCGTTATCCCCTCTTTCAGCGGTGTCAGTTACTACTCTAATGTTCAGAACTATTTGCCATCCTTCGAGATAATTTTAAATCTTCATCCACAAATCTGGATCCTGCATTAAAAAATGGTTTGTCAATGCCAAGGAAATCGAAGAATTTGCTAGTGTTTTTTGTTCACAAAATCAGAAGCTACTTTTGCACTAGAGAGAAAATACGCCTTAGCCTGGGGAGTCACCTGGCCTTCCCTCTTGATACTTTTCTCATCATTTCTTGTTTTTCATGTTATGTAATATTTGGATCAAAAAAGCAAGCCCCACTAGAACTTCAGAAAAGTACAACAAATATGCGGCAAATATTTCATAGACTATCGTTCACACATGACAAGATGATGGGCAGTCTTTTTGGCAAGCCTTCCCCTGTAACAAGGAGTATGACTGACGTGCGGAGCAAAATTCATCACTGTAATTAAAATATTATTAGCTTAACTGCAGTTATGTTCCGTTCCACTCCATCACGCCAGAAACCTCAGATTATCATTAGCTTACCTTTGCTACTCGGCAAAAGATTCCCATAAAAGTGAACCACAAATGACCCAGGAGTGTCCTAGAACGCATTTTTAATATTCGTAGACATTCCAGTTCGGTTCTCTGTACGATGTTTGCGCACTGAAATGCGCCTTCAAAATTTCAAGAACGTTTTTATTAACCCCAAGAGTATGTGCAGTTGCTATTGCTGCGGCAGTTATGGCATGGACAGCGTTCCGGTGACTTGTCAGGGTCCTTTCTAATGAGGACGTAATCTCTTTGTCTAAAATCAGTCTTATTCGCTTCCTAACAGCGCCTTGGGTTAGGCTTAAACTCTACGTATGACCTATTAGGTTAAACATTTCAAGAGGAATTTCACAAAATGACAATATGTGCTTTAATTTACTAACCCTTATCCTTGGAATCGTCGTCGGTAAACGATTTTCAGGACTCTCGGCGTATACACGTTTCACCTCCACTTTTCCCAATAACTGAGCGAATCTCTTCTTCACCACTCCTTTTCTGTGTCCCAGCTGATTCGAACCGTGTTATTTCACCTTCCTCGCACTTAACAGTATCCTTGTCGACACAGCTCATGTAACCGAAGCGGTTTCCCCTCATGGACTTGTAGAGTAATCAATCCTCTTCTAGCTTCATCATATCCATGGCATTGATATGGCTAATGTCATGGATATGATGGCATGGCTGATGTATCCATGGCTAGATCAGTCATAAACGCATTGCGCCGCGTCTTCCCGCGTTTTCCCCATGTGCGATTTGTCTTTCTTAAGACATAAAAGTCTGTTGTCAATGCGTACGAGAATCTCCGTAGCGTTCCTTATCTCTGCAATCGCCATTCCTGCTTTTTTCAGAACACCTCAAATTTCCAAATAGTCATCCTGGCACTTTCACGAATAGTTTTATTCTCATTTTCATTAAGTGTTTGAATTACTGTAAAGACTGGTGCAGTTTTGGGAGCTTTGGACTTAAGATATGCGTGAAGGAGCCCCCAATCAGAAAAACTGATGGGCTCGCCTCGTCTTCTTGCTGATGACGCCGGAGAGAAAATCGGTATGCTGGAGTCACTTACGGGTTTAACCGCACGAAGGGAAACATGTTTCGCCCCCAAAATGTAGCAACCTCGGTGTGCGTAGCCGTACACGAAGTCCACCGCCACCGTACACCCTCGCTGTAAATCGTCTAAACTGTAGGGCCGCGAATTTCAGGATACATCTCGGCTAGAAAACAGTGTAGTCCCGGCCCATGCGCCCAATGTACAGCGTCCCTACCCACGCTAAAGAAGATCGAAATGTCGCTATTATCCCTCCCTCTGCCGCACCCCCAAATCGGACGAAGTCGTAATTGGTGTTTAATCACTGCTGTAACACTGTGGAAGTATATTCCGTGTGAAACACCAACACAAGCGACAGCTATGCCCCTGGAAAATAGGCAAATGTGTATTTTTTCAAGAAAAATCGCTATTTTCCAGAATTGGAAGCCGTTGCGCGACCCCTAAACATTGTCCGATCGAGCCCAAATTTTTTTCCCTTTCTTTTTTACCGGATTGGAACCAAGAACCGATTAAGCCGGTCAACATTTCGAACATTGCCAATTTTGTAATCACCCTAATGGGATATATGAAAGCTGTAGTCAGATACTTGTTTATTTTGTCAGATAGTTTTTAGAGATGGGCATGCAGAATTTCAGGAAAGTATGGTAATTGGGTACTATTTTTAAATCTTTTTGTTGTATTTAATTATTATATTTCAATTAAAAGTTCATTGTTTGAAAAATATTTGATGGAGCTAAATAAATTTACCAGTGAGGACAGTACTCAAAACACCCAAGGTAAATTGAAAAATAAATTGTTTTGGATGATTGATTTACCTTTAAAAATGCTTTAGGAGTATTCATAACGAAAATACATATATTAGTCCAACTTTTTCTTGAGCATGAAAATATTTGGGTTTAATATATTTTCCTCTCGTTTTTATTGCCCAGTGACAAATTTTCATGCGAAAATCTCAAAATGAGGTGGCATTACAATTTAGCGTGTCCTCAAACCTTTTGAATGTTAAGAGTTAAATTGTATTGCTATAATTCCTGCGGCGGCGTATGTATGAAAATCCTCATATTGACGTTTTGACTTATTTTGTAATTGATCAAATATAAAGTTTCATCAATGATTTTGCTAAATGTACGGTTCTTGTAGCACAAATTGTTGATGGGACACTAGTATTGGCCTTTGATACGTGTAAAATATTACTATATGTTACCGAATATGAAATGTAAATACACAAAACCTTTAGCTTTCTGCGAGAAAATCCTCAACCCGCAAGATGTCGAGTGAAATAAAAAGTTGAGAGTTGATAAAATGTTGAGTGAAATATTTTTATGGTTAAAATATAAATGGTTCGGTTGAATATTTTATCAAAGCTTGCTTGACGAATCCTTAATTCGGAAAAACTCATCTGATGATGCTCGTAAACAATAGGGGTTTCAGTGTCTGATGAATGTACTGGCTGTTCCGCATGAAAGCGATGTGAAAATTGTCATCCCTTGGTTCAAGATCACGAACATGATCTATACTGAGCAGCTGTCTTTCAGCGATGGTGATGTATGGCGAGGTTAAGAATTAAATTAACCTCGTGCATTGGTGATTCATGAAATTTTGTGACGCAAACTCTTGTTGACCTAATTGTTTCTAACGTCCAGGAGACATTTTTTCTGATTTCAATATCGCCACGACGAGAGCATTGTTGTGACTCCCTTTATCCATTTTTTGCGATCGACGTGAATGCGTTGCGTTGATCTGCCGCTGAGAAGTCATTACATGGATTATTTTCCATATTATTAGTCGCTCTCTCGTCATTTGCTGGTTTCCAATGGCAGTGTTTACCGAGACGATCGTCTAATCGGCGTGAAAGCTATTGGCCGAGTTGATAGTGCTTAGCAAATGCGTAGGGGTAAATGAAAGTTGGTCAATCATATTTTCAGTATCTTATTTTTAAAGGATACCTCGACTTTAAACAATGATTTTCGAGAATTGATAATTAATGTGTATTGTTTATTTACCTCGTTCTATTTGTTATTATTTCACCTTACCCTCTGAGTAATTGGGTTACGGAAGGCCCTCGGAAAAGTATGCGCATTCTTTAAAATGCTTCACGTAATGATAGCCTTATTTTTCAGCATTTTTGTTATCTTTTAATTAGACTACCGAATTATTGTGAGTGATTGCCTTGTTCATCGACGAATCTGCAGCAAAATACACTGCCTTTAAAAATTCTCTCCACCACTTTATTCCTCTTCAGCTGCGGGTGAAGAAGTTGTTTACCATGTTTTCCAAATGGTCAACCAACCTAGCGTGATTTTTGTTACCCATTGTTTTACCCATATGCCCATTGTTTCAATTATTGTTTTGATGAAACGGCGGAGACCTTTAGAGTTTTCTTTTTGTCCTTATTCGGTTTTGTTTCTTCCTCCCCAATAAAAACAATTCATGGGTAACTAAGAAATATTCAGTAACCTGCCGCTGATTTTACATTAGAGGCAATTATAGTTTCACTGCCATTCAGAGTAGAACACGTAGCATATTGAGGCGTATCTCACTAATAGGCGCTTAGGAGAAAGATAAAGGTGCTACATGGTGTGTCGTCCGTTCATTTATCCCCTCTTTTGGAGCACCCGAAAGTTACACCAGAAATCTATGTTAGGACTGATTTGCGTGAAAATTTGCGGGTAAGGGTTTCTAAATATTAGAAGTAGTATCAAATAGGGATCGCAAAACGAGTAAGTTCAAATTTTCCCGATTCTGCGTGCTCGGTGTCACCTCACAGCTTTGTTTCCTTTGCAGATAATTTATGCCATGACGCGTTTTCACTTAGGCCGCAGCGTGACAATATATACTCTGTGCTTAGGCAGTTAAAGGTTACGGGATGCAGCGTAGCTCTAATAATATGGACTGATCAATGACGGACGGATCTGAACTACCAACTTAGAAATTCAAAAAACTCCTCACCAATATGGATGGATGTGCAAAATGACGCGGGCGGTCAGCGCACTCAAAAAACTAATACTACTTATAATATGATATCTGAATTGCTTAATTCTACACATTTCAGCAACGTTCTCAAGACTTTGGCAAACATGCATGGTCGATGGCGTTTGAAGACCTGAGACGGCACATGCGCGTGTAAGTGCAATGGTCAGGTCGATTGTTGCTATTGGCGCTCTGATTGGGCGTTTTTGCTGCCACTTTGTCTCAGTACCCTCTTCATCCCAAATTAAAGGGCCAACCTGGAAGTTTTTATTTCCTTCGGTGGCCCGCGATGAATCCTAGGTGATCCCGTTAGGGTCATGATACTACTGTGTGTTTATTTAGTAGTACCATGGTCCGTTACTATTCCTTGCTGCGTCTGACAATTGCAGCGCAGCTGTCCTCGAAGCAAGACATCCGGAGAAAATGGAGAATTCAGTTGTAAAACAAATCGGAGGAATGACTACGGTTTTGAAAGTGACTCTTACGTATTATAACCATATTAATCACCAAAATTTGGCACTCACAGAAAGCTTTGCAGATAGCAATATCCTCCAGTAGAGAAAGTAGTGGAACCACGAGCATTCCAGACCCAAAAGTCGATACGACATCCAGAAATCCTGCTGTAGTGTTGTCCGGTTTCACGATCGAGAATGAAGGAACCTGCGGAGTAGGCATCCCGGGAGGAATGTAACCTGTAAAGAGATAATTATTTACTCACAGAAAAATAAAGGCCCTAATTTTTGGACTTAATTCTAAAATATTTAACGGCCCATAAACCCAACGAGAAAAAACTTACATTGAACATCCGTCCATCACTTTCTCAAGAGTGTTGTTTCGTTGCTTTTCAATAGTTTTTTCAATATATCGGTCGTGAGTGATACCAGAGTTATTGTTGGAAGTAGATATTTATGAGTGGAAGGCTGACATTTTTGCGTTAATTATGAAGTTGGATATCAAAGTTGTTTGAGGTGCTATTGATCTAGCAAGGAGACAACTGGTCCTAAAATACCGGTTTAGCTGAAGTGTTTGCATGTATGATTTGAATTTCCTATTTTTGAGAATTCTCAAAAAGTGGAAAAGATAATTCAAGGGAAAAGTACATGAATAAAAATGACATCTGGAGAAGTCACTTGTATTACCTACTTAAGAAGGGTATAAGGTATGTGAGGTACGTGCAGGTCTTTTAATTATTTAATGTTCTTAGAATGAAATTGAGGGCAGTAGTTGGGTATAATGCAGAGAGAGAGGGAGTTTTTATTGATTAAGAATAAAGTTATGCTGAATAAATCATTGTTAAATCAAACTACATATTAAATATGGTTAAAATAAAATAATGCTAGACCGTGAACGCGGTTCTGAAGTTTGGCATAAATATGGGTGACATTCTCTGCCCGAGAACATGACTAATCCATTATCCAAAGGCTCTCATGATATTCCCATATCACTGCACCACAGCTGCTATGTAAATCGTAGATTGCTTTGGAATCAGACTTAATCCCACAATGTTACGCAATAGAAACACGGAAGTCGAAAATCAGAACGCGAAGCTCTGATTTTCTGAGCCAGGGATGCTCTACGAAATTTTCTTCTGCTGAGCTTCCGCATTTATTGCAAGAGCACAGTGTTATTCCTGGGGAGAGCCCATAATCCTCACTAATCTAAGGTCTTTAGTGGAGAAACTAGCTAAAGTTGTTAAATAAATTTACTTTCTCTGGATTAGGTTAGAGGTCGCACCGATGCAAGCATTATGTACTAAACAGCAGTGAGCCATAAGATGATCATTCAATTCAATGGTTGTTAATGTATTTTTTGAGAGTTACCTTTAGAGCTTGGCTACTTTTAAATGTCCCTAGTTATAAGGATTTATAAATGAAGGAAAAAAAACTTTTAATTCATGAGTTAACTCTCGGAATAGCAAAAAAGTGAATTGTAGTAGTGACTGTGTTTGTAGTGGTAACTTTGTTTCTGACGTTGCGTCATATTTTACCCAAAACAGGCCGACGTTGAATGGAGGACTCGGTGGTACATTGTGGAGGAATGCGTCGTGAGGATAACTCTTCGGTTCAATTTCTTTCTCGGGGACATGTATGCACCGGGAAACTTTTCTCACCGATGAGACGGAAAGGGGGCTCCCCACGGAGGGCGAACCAGTAGCCAAGGCACCCGCACGCCAGCACCAGGATGGCGTTCCTCGCCGTCGCCACGAGCCACACGGTTTTGTTGACGAAGTTGTGGAACGAGCTGCGCTTCTCGTCATCCTTTGGTCCAATCTCCACCATTGTCAGGAGCTAAAAGAAAAGGATGGAGGTGGATGTCAGCGGGTGAGCACAACCTCTTTCGTTTACTCAATCAACATTGAGGATTTAGTGGCGTTCTTAAAGAAAACGAAAATGATTAAATGTATGTAATTATTTTTATTTCAAAGAGGTCATGAAGAGGAACCGTCTGGATATTAAATTTTTGTTCAAATGGTTAAATATATTGCTGCGTAGGTTTCCGCGGGGCTTGAATGAAGGCTTGTCCATTTCTCGGGTTCCCACCGCGCTCGTTGTTGCAATTGGACGACAACTCCGCCGGGTTTCCTCCGAGCGTCTTCAGGTCGAAGTATAATTATAAGAAAAGTATACATTCGACCTGAAGACGCTCGGAGGAGACCAGACGAAACTGTTGTCCAATTTCAACAATGAACCCCAACAATGGAAGAGCCTTGATTAAATATATGTTCAAATATTTTGATTGGGAGTCGAATTTACGAGGTACATACCTTAAGGTCTTTTGAGCGAGGTTTTTCGATTATCACAACCGAGACCATATTCGAATTTCGTTTTAAAATTTTAAGCAATTGTAAGAAGCATGAAACGTCTGTAGTAATATGAATATAGTAGTAATATTAATATATTATAGCAATATTAATAGTTAATGACGACAAAATTGATTTTATGTGTCTAAAATTCTCATTATCTAGCAAAATATACATGTTTTAGTCTTAAACGTGACTAGTTTTAACACTCCGCATGCTGAAAACGCCTTTACAACTGAAGGTTTTTCGCGATTTCATCAATTGTTGGTATAAAATAATTAATTTAGCAAATTGAAAAATAATTCGAAAAACTTACGAGCTACACGCCGTGTGGTTTCTGACGTGAGCTGTGCGTCAGAAATACCTCATCTTTTTAAATATTTCCTATCTGTAGCTTACGGCCATCACATGTAAAGTGGCTGATATTTGAAGGCAAATATCTCGAAAAGTTTGCGATAATTCGATATTTTGGTTGCATTCAAAATATGAGGTCTGACTTTTCAAATGGGATTCTTTATTATGAGGTAAAATTCATTGAATATTATGCGAAGTGATGTCGCTCTTTAACTACCTTTTGGTAGTACCTCCCCGTGCGTAGGGCAGGACTCGAGTACCCTTGCTTGGGTGCCTGAGTAGAGCTCTTTAAACAACAGGCTAAGGCCGGCGCCAGAATTTGTCCTCTATTCTATTACGCCCTACGGTATTCTACGTTACCTTCTACTCCTCATATAATACCTTTCATACCTATATAAGGTGCCATTTCGTGCGGAACAAACTTAAATAAACTATTAGAGGCTTTTGCATCGTAGGACTTCTAAGTCGCGCGGGTGTTTTCATAATTGGTTTCTAAGTTACGGTCCAGCATGTAATGGATGACATTTTTTTCCGAATCCCCCGCATGTATAATTACAGTGAATAAATTTTACTGTAGCATAAAATGTATAGAAATATAGAAAGAATGATGTTCCTGATGAGAAATTTAACCAATCTGTAGTAATCATGTTCTTTTGGCGATGATTCCCTTACAACCACTGAATGTGGCACTTGCCAGAAATAAAAAATGGTGATGACACATTTCGGAAGTGTCTCAGATATTACTAACTGTTGTCTCTTTGTAGCCAAGAATGAAAACTTTTTGCTATAACCCTGAAGAGTTCTTTGAGCTCTGAATCGGATCTAATTTATCTTATAATCTAACGTCAACATGCATACGATGATGTTAAAAATTATGTCAAGGTGTTTCCTGCTAGATAAAAACTTGAATCAGTTTTCGGTAACTTCTAATTGGAGTAAATATTTGGCGGTGGTTTGTTTTTCACTGAATGGGACATCCCTCATGGAGAATACAAGGATTTTATTTTGTGTTTGAGGATGGTACAGAAGGTCGAATGACGGAAAATCTATTTTTACTTTTTTCAAAAAATGACTAGTGCGAAGTCATATGATCCCTCACACGAACTGTGTTAGCATAGTTAGTTATCTTTAACATTCATTTTAACGTGATTTGGTGTTTTTATTGTGAGGATATTTGTACAGTAATCATAAAAGTTTTTAATGTTAACGTGAAATGTAGAAGGTTCTCATTTATTATATTGCACAAAAATTGTGCATTCTGCATAGCAAACAAGCTACGAATCTCAGGCGTAACTTTTTGTAACTTAGTTATGGCGAAAAATTAAAATAAACAGTTCTGTCCTCTCCGTTAGTTATAACAACCTGAATTTTATGACAGCATAAGAGCGTTTGCACCATGTCTGGTTACGGCTAAAGTCATGGTTAAACGGCAAAATGCATTGCATCACATTCGCCAGCACTCAAACTTCCAGTCATCTGGAACATGGGCCATTCTCTTGGCGGATAGAGAAATACTATTAGTGGTTAATGTTCACGTGCATTGGGGATTGGGGATACGCGCACTATGTTGTCGAGATGACCTTACCCTCATGAGGAGGAGCAAGGCGATGCATGCGCACCCCAGGAGCGTGTCCCACATCCTCGTCTCGCTGATGGATTCGATGACGCTTCCCCACATTTCGGTGAACGTGCTCCCCGTGGCTGAGATTCCCAGGACGTCTTTCACTTGAGACGTGACGATGACGAGGGCCACGGCGGAGGTGAATCCTGAGGCGACGGGCCCCGACACGAAGTCGATCAGGAAGCCTGAAGAGGGAGAACAACAAAGGAAAGATTTAGCAGGGTGCATGACTAATACGGACGAGGAAAATCTGACAAATCTTGGCTTAACTTAAGGTTTTATGACGAAAAACTCAAGTGCGTTGTATTTTTCTCAGTTTGAGATCAGTAAGGATGTGTTTCAGTGCCCTCAGCAGAACTATTAATCCTTGTGTACATTGAAAATTGTTTTCTTCCAGAGAGAGTAGTCGCGCATGATTTACGAAAACATGCATGCATAGCGTTATAATATCGAGTGGAAATGATCAAATTTATCGGAGAAAACTGCAGTAGCCTATGCCATGGAATTCAATAAACTATTCATATTAAATTAAATTATTATTATTTAAATTCACTTTGTACCATGCACTTAATCTTCAATTACGTGTCTCCTTCGTGTGTGTCCTTTGTGTCACATTCTTGTTTAATTTCCTAAATTTTTCCCGAATATGGCGCAAAAGCATCGAAATGGATTGTGATAAAATTTTTCAGTAGACAGTGCAAGGTGTGTTTTTTCCTCGCCATGCTCTTCCGCCGTCTCGTCTAATACATTTGTCTCCATCTCAACGCAATGAAATCTCTAGACGTGGCAAATGGCAGAATTCATTAATATCAAAACAGAACCCGCTTGGAAAACATTTAAAAAAGTAGCCATCGGTATTTTTCTTCTAAAAGATCAATTCCCGACAGAAAAGTTCTTGTATAGGTCTGTCTAAAGGGAAGATATATTTTCCCCCTCAGTGGCGAAACAGTGTGCCAGGAAAGTATATTCTTAAATGTCAGTGTCACTCTGTTAAGTTTTAGCTTCATGAATAACATTCTTTTTAAATAAGGAAGTGTTCTCTTGGGAGCCCTGAGTTGTTCAAAGTACAAGTTTGCCAAAGGCTACCAAAATTACAGTAAAATTCATTTAACCGAAACTGGATAGGTTTTTGCGAACTTAAACTGCAGGTTTTTGCTAACTTATTGTATACATTATAATAAGTATACTATAATGGTTTATTTTTGGGATAGAAAGGTTTTCCCCACAAATGTATTTGAAGTTCGTCGTCGAAAGATTTATGTTTGAATAGGTACGTTTTCTTTTTTCAGCTTGTCTGCAAGTTTCTTTATTATCGCTTGTGAGAAAAATTTTCTGCGTAAGAGTTGTTCTTGCATTGAATTATATCTTGAATTACAGTAGTATTTGCTAGTAAATAGGAATTATAGTGGGCAGCATATGTGAATATTATACCTTTAAGATCCTCAATTGCGCAGTAATGAATATTAAATGCTACTTGGAGAAGTACATGGTATGCAGGTAAGCTTCATGACTCATGGAGTGCAATCCTATAGTGTAGCTCTTAGGGTGAATGTGCGGTGTTGGATCAGTTCTAGAATGATACTCAAGTATTGTCACATTTTTGCAAAATATTTTAAACTAATCCTTTATAAATTGATTTTAAATAAATAATACATTGTGTTCGTATGATTAAAGATGGTATATCAGCTAATTTATCTCTCGAGTATCACATGCTCCAGGGCAAAAAGTCATCGTGGAGCTAAGGTTCCTGCTTTTAAGGAAAATAGAATTAATTCTGTTTGATTAAAAGGTAAGCCAGATAAATGCGGTGTATTCTTGGGTAAATCTATACAAGGGTAGAGACCAAGTAAACTCATTCTCGGATTAAGGATTAGGCAGAATTTATGATTTATAGAGTTATTAATTCTAATTACGTGATGAGTACGTGGTCAACAGAACTTCCTTAGCGAAGAATCCATTAAGACAAGAGAATATTGGATTGTTTACGAGGAGGAAAAAACCGCCGCTTTCCAAAAAACGTGCTCCACAAACGTGTTTTCGTAAACGATATCAAATCCGGTTTTTGGATGCGAGTTCTATTAGCTTTCAACACGTTACGATTATGACGCTTTACCTGACGTCATTTTAAAATACATGATAAGAGCAAGCTTGTCGAAGAAGTCCACGTTCTGTTGACAAAATTGAATCTCGAAATCGTTAGAACCACTAATGTGTAGAAATCAGTAAAATGTGATGTATGTAAGGGAATATTGACAATAATTGGACGACGGAAGGTACGAAAATGAGCTTGTTTGATGGGTTGGGGTCTTGCTTTTTGGTTTGCTTTAATAGTAAATGGGAAGAATGGCTTCTTGTACTTATCTGTTACGTGGTATATTTATTTAGCTTTGGCACTTTTGTCTTTTCTTCAAATGTAGTTAGGGGGTAAATATACTTACATGAAATTTCATCCTTTAAGACTTCACATTTATTCTAAATTCTATTGTTGTATATTAAATATAGGAAATTAATTGTCGAAGTAGTAGCCTGTATTATTTACAGAACTATAAAGTTAGGCAAGGCAAATATAAATTGCCTGTTACGGACGACGCTGTTCACATAAGTATAAGGATCTCAGAATTACCTAGCCCAACTACACCCATGAAGAGTTCCACGCAGCCGGCGAGGAAGCAGAGGAGAACGGCGTACTGTGGTCCCATGCCGTTGACCGTCTGGTAAGTGAGGAGCGATACGATGGCCGTTGGGCCCATCGGAACGTCTTTGCAGCTGCCGAAAAATATATACACGAAGCAACCAAGGAAAGATCCATAGAGCCCGTACTGAAATAGAGTAATGAGTTTTCGTTTAGAAAATCCAAGAACCGTGGAGTGAGATTTCTCTCGATGGCCACAATATAATAGAACAATCACATTAAACTAAAGGAAAGAATCATATCCATATCTGCGTATTAACATGGAAGGCCCGTTTAGAGTGTGCGACGGGAGTCATTGGTATCATTTGATATGGATTGTGAAGCTGCTCGAATATTGGGTTGTCCGACGCATTTGTTAGTTCCGTGCCAATGACAGTTTCTCCTGCTGGCGTCCTAAGGTGAGGAGCGATGGCGACTTCTCTCCTGAAGACGCCAGCAGGGTGTCTGTAGAATCTGTCGTGGGAAAGTAACTATGCATCTCAGATGTAATCCGGTAGACAAGCAGCTTCACAACCCCAGACTTCATGGATACCCTAGAACCGACGATTGCGGGAAATGGAGTTAAGGAAAAGCTGCAGGAATTCGAGACTTATCATGGTGAATTATAGTCTTTTCAAGTACTTCAATCGGTGATTAGTGTATGTTTCATGCCTCTTAGAAAATGTTTTAAGGCCTCCAATAGCTTTCTGCCACTCAAAAGGGGGTGTCAAAAAAGAGGTTTTGCATGTACTAATTTTGAGTTCCTTTTCTTTGATTTTAAATAAGTATCCCAATAGAAATAATTGAGTTGAATTCCAAATCATTGACTGAATTAATAAATGCATTTTTGAGACTCTTTTGAACTCATCCTAATCGTTGTCAGTGAATCAGTCTCCCCTTCCCGAAATCTTTATTTTTGATACCTCAAAGAATCTTCGCCAATAGCGTGTTCTAATGTGAAGTAGGTAAATATAATAATTTTTCTGCACGCATTTTGTGTTCGGAAAGTGCATGGCAAAAAAAGAAAATAGTTTGCCGAGTTTTCCTACTGTAGTACCATTTTGGCTCAGTAGCCTTTTTTATAAAAAAAATATTATCAATTGTAAAGAACTTGAAAACTCGATAGCTCATTGTTGTCATGTGGCAAAAATGCGTTAATTTAATTTGTTCTCCTCCTTGTACGAATAGATATCCAACAATGGATCATTGTGATTGGATACAGGAACCGTAAAGTTGTGATATCGTGTGTTGACTTGAACACTCAAGACATTGGAATCCTGGGCGATAAGTGAATAAAATCGTGTCTTCTGTCGATAGAATCCGGATGGAGTCGGATCCAGATCAAACAAACAAAAGAGATCCAAACTCCGCGTGAGTGCTCCACCACATGAATTATCGTTATCTCCGTCATAAGTGCCCTTCCTAATGTTTTGTTGGACGGTGAACTGGAAATCCTCACTTCGGCAATCTATACAATCAAATCCATACAATTTAAAGTGGCCGACGGGTCGGAATATCATTGAGACGAAAACATTTTCAGTGTGACCTCTCCTTGGGGCATTATTGCGGTGCGTTGACTGCCTCTCTCTATCGAATCGGTGCCGAGACTCTTATTATTTGTGATGCAGACCATTTTTTCACGATCGCCGCGATATCGCGGCTTTCCAACAAAAGGGAATGATTCGAAGGAAAAAATGCCTTTCTCTTATCTAGAATTGACTAATAGACTAGTGTTCGTCGTGGACAAACTGTGAAGCAGCGGATCTTATCTCTTTCAAAGAGAGCGAAAACATTTTGAGACGTGATTGTGGCATTTATTGCACTTTTCCACTGTCTAAAGATCCAAAAAATGCATTATGCAAATAAGGTTCTTGTGGATGAATAGCTTGATTATAACGTAAGTACTCAGGATTTTTAGATGCAGTCATATGTGAATTTATTAGAAAAACGAGATACTGGTGAAAAATGAGCGACAAGAATCGGGATGCCAAAATTACCCACCCAGTAAATACTTAATAGCTCAAATGTCGTCAGCCACAAAATCCTCTTTCGCTCCTCTCCTCAACGCTGCCTCTTCAAGGGTTGAACAATGGACCATGAAAAGTAGATTCTATTGTGAATTAATTTAAATTTATTTAAACGTTTTACTCTTGCTAATTACAATCTTAAAATAAAATTCAATTAAAATTATTGCATTTTTATTTAAATTTTTCCGTAAATAGAAACAAGAGATAGGGGAATAAATTGGCAAAAGAAGCAAGCGAAGCATTTAGGACTGACGGTGTGGACAGAAATTAGGGACCAGAGCCAGTGTCTAAGACTCACTGTCAATGGCTAGCTTTTTTCAGTGATTCCGTCCCGAAAGACCCATCCGGAATCACAAGGGGTTTGGACCAATCATGTGTGAGATAATACAGAACTATGAATTTTTAAATTTGTGGAGGCCGTCAGATATGTGAAGGTGAAAGAATTCGAGTCTGCTAGTCACTGGGTATTTAGGAGGTGGATCGCGATTGCATGAGTGAAAACAAATGAAAATTTGAATTTTATTATGCATGTAAAAAGTACTGCTTCCTCATACTGCTTACTCATGCTCACGGAAATTAAAATGATGACTGTAAACGTGCATATTAGACGACAAACGCATAATTTCAGTTAATTTTTCTTAAACTCAGGGCCCGAGTCCAGCATCGAAGGCATTTTGGCCGTAATAAATATGGTAATTTACTAATGATAATTTAAAAAGTAAGTTGTGCAGGTTTCTAGATTTTAATGGCTTTTCATTTTTTTGGAAGAATATGGGCATTGTTTTCTTGCAAAAGCATCTAGATGTAATATTAGTGGATAAAAGTCTTTCTTGCTTTACGCTCATTCTTAACTCCTAGAACTTAACTAGATAGCCTTTTCAGCCGTACCAGTCATACTCATTCATCGTTCATTTCTTCAGCCTTCATTCTTAGACCCCTCCAAAGACAGTGACAATGTGTGGTTTGCGGGAAAACGATGCTCTTGGATAAGATTTTTCAAATGTTAACAGTTAAGCGACACTTACTTCTACTAGTAGCGCGAATGTGATGAAATTTACTTGCATTGGCTTTCGAATTTATGGTAAAGCGAATTCATTTTTCCTCCGTAAGTGACATCAGGTTCTCTTCAGGTTTGAGAATAACTTCACGGTATAGAATAGTTACAAGGAAAGGCTAAACTAGATAACATTACTAGCCGAACAAGTCATACTGAGACGTCCAGAGACATAGAGGCCTTTGAGACGTCCAGAAACATAATTGGTCTTTTGGAGAAATTTGTATGGGCGTTTTAAAAATAATGAGTTTCAAAAACATTTTAAAAATTTTTAGCCACCTAATAAAACCTGTGATTAGTTTATTAATTTGTTGCTCTTCACATATTGACAGAAGTCCATTTAAATTACGGCCGACGTCGCTAAATTGCTTGACACTTTTGCGACCCTGTGTCTATACAAGCGTTAGCTGTCCATTCGACTTCCCAAGCATGGTAACAACTTAAAATTAGTGTAGTACACGTCTATATTATGGTAGTGATAGTGTAGGCTTTTTCGCTGGATGGGTCAGAATGTAGAACCATTAGAAAATCGGACCAGAAAAGTAAAGAAGCCTTTGGGACCTGGTGTTTAAGAAAAATGTAAAATTCTAATGGAGTGATGAATTGAGTACTGAAGAGCTGTAAAAAAGAGTCGTTGGGTGAAGGGCCCCGTGAAGCATTAGGTAAAAGAAGGGCAAGATTGTTTGGGCTCACCCTCATATGCAACGAGGCACATACCAAAAGGGAAAAAATAAGAAAAAGCCCAACAAGGAGGGCTTGGTGATAAATACCTAGGAATAACAGAAAGGTATCTGTGAAGAGGTTCTGAGAAGTAAAAGGATTAGTTTTGAATATGTATGAATGGAAGCGGACTACATCTCACCAATATTAGGATGGAAAGGCTGCAAATGGATAACTGGATTCGAGCTCGGCCTTCACTTCGCGCTCCAAACTCCTTCACGAGAATCCTGGTGAGTTGACACAATGGCTTAGGTGCGATAGCATGAATGAGGAAGAAGATCTAGCTTCCCGTAGATCCTCGGGCGTTGCTATCGCAAGGTTGAAGCGAAAGAGACAATCAAAGGGCAGCTCGTCCCGCAGAGGCAAGGACGGTTCCCATTTATACACACCGCCTCCCCCCGCCCCCCCGAAGAGACTTCCCCGTGAACACGCGCTCCGCCCAGGGCATGCATAATGATTGCGTCCCAATTTCCTATTCCTTAATGCAGTCGTTTTTCCCTTGGAGAGGCTCCTTAACATGACGACGTGGTAGGCTACCGGATAGAACCGGCTGTAACTGACCATCCACCGCTGAGGATGAATTCGTGCGCAAACACGCTCTTGTAGGAATTCAGGGTTAAAGGACTCTTAACTTTAAATTTTATTTGAAAAGAAAAACAAATGTTGCATTATTCACGCGCTGGCAGGATGTCCATGACAGGTGCCATTTTATGAACTTGGCTACTGTTCTCAAGGGAAATGCGACTAAGTATTTTAAAAAGTTAGAGGGATGAGGGACCCTAAAAAAAGGCTGTGTGACAAATGGTAGAAATTTTCTGTGACATTGAAAGTGACCTAGATAAAGGAGATCTAATCTACTCTAAGCCTGTGGATTCCTCACGCGCTGTAGATACTTTTATGGGTAGAGCTTTGGTACATTTTGATATTTAACCATCGGCATGATAACTACGTGAGCAAAACGCTTTTTAGTTAGTTTTACGGTCTCTAAAATAACAACTTGTGATTTTTCTGGAGTGTAGCTTCTTTTCTGGCGTAACCACAGATTTTTTTCGATGTTCAAGTTTTTTTTTTAAGTTTGATGTTAATGTAGTTGCCCAAAAATTCCCATCTTGTCACACAATTTAGTCTTAGGAGGTAGAAAAATAGAGAGAATGTAGGTTTATATTACAGCTCGTAATGATAAAAAAGCTGATAGAGAGCGGCTCAGATAAACATGAAGTATTTTCCCATATTTACTGAACGATACATTCATGTGAAAATTCTATATTTTGATTCATTAACAGCTATAATGACTAATAATGGTGAAATAACGGCATTGAAAGGTTAAAATTATATAATCAGTGTCTACGCGGCTTTTCTATAACTTCGTCATGGTCTTATTCTCGTAGGTCGTATTTTGTCAGGTCCACACGTTGAGGTTCATGAGGAAACACTGTGTGTTCTTATGAAAGTTTTCTGGATTCATTTCAGCGGTGAAATCACTTGGCAACCGAGTATTTCCCCCCTTCCGGCCACTCTCGAGTCTATCGCCATCATTGTTGACATTCTTAATTGTTGGCGGAAGTAACACAACTCATTTAGTAGTTCATCCTCTACGTGCGTGCATTGCAGAAGAAATACGACGGCAGACTTCCACCTGAAGTTGACGCAAGTAAGTGGTCCGTTTAGCCTTCACTGTGCTTGCATGTAAATAAAATGATCTTCAGCTTTGGAGGCTGTGTCTTCCTTGACACATTGACTAATAGATAGGCCAGTATGCTCATGAAATCTTAAGAGTAAGAATAAAGGCCTCGTCTAAGATTTTAGGCGAGATTTTTTTCTAAAACTTGACAGTACCTACTCAAAAAAAGATTTCGGCAATGGAAATCCGAATGGGTGACAATACTCTTTCCTTTTTTATGCGTTCCCTGTTTTCGATCTTGAGCAAGGCTGCATGGAGTATCTACGATAAGAGTTTCACAATTGTGAAGGTCGAGAGCGTAATTTTGGACCGATTAAGAGAGCATCGTTCGAGAAGAATCGTTAAAATGTCATCACATATTTGTACTTGTCTCAAAATAAATTGTCTATGGAAGGAAAAAATTCATGCAACAGAGTAGCTGGGAAGTGTGTGGAGTCATGTTCAAATGTAGAAATGTGGAAAATAAACACCTGATGTGCTGGGATAATTGTGTACGCTCATCTGATTTCTTCTATCCCAGCACATAGCAAGATTTGTAAAAAGTTGTTACGATAAATTTAGCAGTGCTACCGAATTGTTGAAGGAATTAGGGTGGGAATCTCTAACGTATCGAAGGGAGAAAAACAGGTTCAATCTTTTGCGCAAGTTCGAAGCAGACATTTTTTTCACCGGACGGACGAACGTTCAGCATATTTTATTAGAGCCAACGTACTACGGTAGAAGTGATCACAGGAATAAGATAGAGGAAATGGACTGCAGAACCGATAGGTTTAAAATGTCATTTTTTCTACAATAAGGGATCCTAGTAGTTGCGATATATCAATCATATGAAACTCCCACCCTCACTAGGTAGAGTAGAATTTTCACTTGTGTTTAATAGCATAGTATCATTACTAACACTTCACACCGCTTGATATGTCCGGCATTATTTAGTTCTCTGCATGAACTAGTATCTCGTAGCATTCATAAATTTATAGGATTAGTAATATTAATAACTAGATGTCTCTTTAGCAGTGTACTGAATGTTTGCATGTTCATTTACGTAGCACTCTCCCAGTTTCTAGTTTGACTGCGCACAGTTCTCCTGACTGCTTTTTGGTCTGCGCCTAGCGGCCGGGGAAACGTGCGAGGTCCCAATTTGTACTGGGACGAGTGCTGCATGCCTGGTGTGGAATCACCCCGTGCGACACACCGTAGTGATGGCTTGCACAGTACTTCGTAGATGTAGATGAATTTCTCTACTGTTTCAAATCTCTGAATCACACTGCAATTATCCTGCTTTAATTTCTAATAAGGGTATTAAGCATAATTGGAAAAATGCGTATCGAATATAAAATGTATAAGAAAATCAAGAATCGTTTGACTTTAAATGCCATATTCGTTCCAATACAGCTTAGGGTGCTCGAGCTCTGTTTTATCTAAGAATACTCTCAAACTTCGAGAATGCGAGTGGTGAGGTCGAACGGAGAGTGCCTCAGGAACTGATAAATTCCGAGTCATATAAATTCCGATTTATTATATTTATACTTCAAGGCTCGGTTTTTATGTTTTTTTTTATTTTCTCTTATTAAAAACCTAAGTTAATACCTTCTCCTATCGGTAATGCTCACGTCAACTAACCAACAGCCTCTTGTAATTTATAAAACCCTATCTCTCAGTTAACATCAAGTTGACGAAAAGGCTGCGTCATTTTGTAGTTAACGTTAGCCCGACATTGGTAACCGGGGCGTAAAATTGTGTAATTATTGCATAAAACCAACATGCATGAAATTTATTTTGCAAAATCGCGTAATTTATTTCATTAAGCTCGATTTTTTGAATGTCAACATTTTTTTCATCGAGACTTAGACCTCATTTCGTCCCGGACCCTCGAGAACCAGTGAGAACGATTGTCACGTCCTTCCCCGGTCGTCCTTTCCCTTCGGTGAGCACCCCTCGTAGAAAGGGCCTGTGTAGGGATGTGGAGGGTGCTATGATAAAATAATCTACTTCGATCGGGAATCGAACCACGGAACTTAGGATTGTAGGTGCTAATGCACAGACAATTACGCTATCCAGTCTTTTTTTCCCTAAATACCGGGAGATTTTCGCAGGAAATTCTTTGGAGGACGAGATTTGGAAATAGATGTTACCTGCGGAGGGATGCCCGCGACGGAGGAATAGGCGAGTGACTGTGGGATGACGGTGAGGCCCACGGTCACTCCGGCCACCAAGTCCCCGACGGCGTCCTCCCTGGTGTAATTGGGGAGCCAGTTGGTGATGGGCAGACGCCGCCTTAACGTCTTCATCGAGAAGAACTTCCTCGCCTTGCCCTTGACCCAGGTCACCACCTCGCCGTTCAGCGAAGGCCAGGATCCCCCCTCGTCCTTCCCGTCGCCCCCACCGCCCTTTCCATCTCCACCCCCCTTGCACTCCGCCTCTGGAAAAAATAGACAACCGGATGCTGGATTAGGGGAGTCGGAAGACTGCCAGGTTGGAACTAGGCGCTGATGTCAGAATACAAGGAAATTGTGATTAAATCCGGTGACCTCTCCACCTCATCCAAGACCTGATTAGCATTCCTCAGTCACCTCTTGATTCTTTTAGTTCTGAAGTTATGACGTTTCGTCACCCTTAAAATGCTGAATGAAGCTTTGCATCGTGCTTACAGCGAAATTATTCGAGAAATCGGTATTTTCTGGCGTAAATTTGTGAAAATACATTATGACTGAATCAATTATAACTTTGTAATTTCCATAAGGGTTTTTATTTCAAGACGAGAGGATGTCGCTTATGCGATGAAACCGGTTGTCTAGAAATAAAAACCATTATGAAAACCACAAAGCTATTATTGATTCAACAAAATAATAGTAGCTTATAAATTCTCTGTCAATCAAACTTACATTAAACTTGAAAGTGGCGGGCTTCACTTCGTAATAGTGTTTGTTTTTACGTACCGTGTTTGTATTCATGATAAAGTCAAATACTTGTACTTTTCTACAATATTTAAATATTGTAGAAAATTAAAAAGCATTTTAAAGTATTGTAGAAAATTACAAAGTATTTTACTTAATCATGAATACAAACTTGCATTATTGATAAACTAGAAAATGTATGCAACTTTAACCTTCATCCCGAAGGTCTGTTATCAACAGGTCACACTAAGTGCTAATCCCTATAAAGTGTGAACTTGACTCATTGAAAGGATATTGAGGGGTCAGTCCCTTCTTTGTGTTATTTCAGGGCAAGCTCTGGTTCCCTTTACATCATGCTATGTGGGTTTTGTGGTGGTGTCCAGTTACATTTTTTGGATTAGAACCCGGCAAACTCCAACCAGAATCAAGAGGGACTATCTATTATGCTTCTACAACGCCTCCTAAAATTATTTAATTGCCAATTTCATTGTACTAACTATTAAGTATCTACCTTTTTAAATTTTGTGCTCCACGGATTCCTAGCGACCCTGAATTTCAAGTGTTTCAGTCTTGATTCGGGAATGGAATAAGTCCAGGTTTCCTGCTTCAGCTCAGATTCTCGTAAGCTCTTTGGGGTAAAATTGTGTATGCCAGAACCTCAGAACAAATATACGTGAATACAAAAGTAAGGTTACGGTGACCCTCATAAATCATTATCTTCAACCCTAAAGTTTGTAAGTTAATTCATTTGATGAGGGGGGAGTTTCCTATGACCAAAAGGTGAGCGTGAAATTCACTCTCTTCAAAATATTCCAAAAAAGCTGGAGGCTCATTCCTTGCTTTGCATGAAATTTCAAAAGAAAATCGGTCGCAAGAAAATAGATTGACAGTTGTTGGGTATCACAGAACCCTTGACCCTCTGGATACAGGCTTATTATTCTTGACCAATCGCAATCAATCTGACTTTGGGGAAGAGTATAAAAGACGACAACTTGGGCAATCCGGCATCTACAAGCCTGATGACCAGAGGAAACTCTCCTTTCGAAATGTCGGCCACAAAGAAGAATCCAATCGAATGGGAAGCCTGAGATGAGTTTACTTCTGTCCTCTATTGTATTAGAGCGATAAATACTCCCATTTTTCATCTAAATATTTGTTTATTGTGATCATCAACATGGAGACCCTTATTGAATGACATATAAGCATATATAGCAAAACAAGCTCACATATTTTTCACAAGTCGTAAAATAGCAAATCACGATGCTGTGATACTTCATAAACACTTACCATTCTCACAATCAGAGATGGTTGGCGAACTAGCAGCTTACATACAGTTTATCAAGGAACGCAACTACATGATTTCAAGTTCGCGAGTGATGATTAGCGAGTCAATCATTTCGTAACTGCAACGACTTCAGCAAACTGTGCTCGCGGCTCATGATGTTTTCAGCCCGGTTGATCCCCACATCGCGCGAACATAGTAGGCAGTTGTGCTAATAAGTCGCCATCCCTTTATAACCATCGCCATCAGCAACACAAACAGGGAACGTGCATCAGTTCACTTATTTTCGCTTTCTTTTCTCTCTTCCCTCCCTGGTGGCGTCCACTCGCCCTATTTTCAGTGCCTGACCCATCTCCTTCCCCCGTGACTCTCTCCTCCGTGACACAATGATGTAGAAAAACAAATGTGTTAGCTGCAATTATCGGCCATTAATATCGCATAATAATACTTTCCATGGCTGTCGCAACGATGCGCTCATAAGGTAGCAGGTGTAGAACAGAAATGCGCACTTTTTGAGAGAATTTCAGTCGTCACAGAGTGAGCAAAAATCATCACAAACATACAGTAACGTACAACCTCTAAACTCCACGCGTGGCCTAGATAGCTCGCTGCTGCGATCCGTTCTATTCTCGAGGCAATTCAGTGGGGAGGGCAATGCGGAAGGAACGCCGTGTCAACCGCTTGATCTTCGCGGTCAAGTGCGCGCTCGGTCGACTTGATAATTAGGATGCCCGTGGATATGCGTCTCTATGATCGTGGATTGTGGAGTATGGTAATCGTGCTTGAAGTTTCGGTACCCTTTTCTACTGAGTGAAAGGTTATGGATGAGGGTCAATCATTATACGACGTAGTTAAAGAGATTTTCCTTAGGAAGAAAAGCACGACGAAATATGAAGATAGGAAGGCATAGGATAGAACAGATGGAAAATTTTTCGTATCTGTGTTTCCATTATGGTGAAACTACATTTTGTGGGATATACATGAGGATAATATTTCATGATACAAGGAAGTATTTGCAAGGAGAAGGGAATCTTTGAGGATGTATCTGAGTAAAAACAAACACAGATAAGTTAAAACTTACGGAACGCCATATGGCTCAGAGATCTTCGGCCTTTGCGGGAAGAAGGTGTGGATAGATTGGAACCTTTTGAGATGTAGATGTGGAGAAGTGTGGAGAAGGTGGGCGAACGCGCTACGTAATGTTGGGAAGGAAATTGGTGGCAGAGAAAAAGTTGATAGAGTATGTATTCAGATGGATGGTGATATCGAAATGAGGTACTTAAGCTGGGGCTGTCCAAAAGCCTTGCATACAATTGGCTGGATACAAATGATGAAGGGTGTTTTCTTCCGTCTCTCAGATACTCCGGAGCGTCCCTGCGAGGGGAAAGGGATTTGAAGAAAACGATCGATGAAGGAAACTAACCAATAGAAATATTTACTACTAAAATGACTGCATGCTTCAAAACGTCGTAATGGTTGAACCAAGTATTTATGTCTCCGTTAGTTTACCTATCAATAAAATTAACTACAACTTTTAAATAATACGCGATGTTTTGAATAAAAGTATGCCATCGATTTTAAGGTATCAGTTTTGGGTAGTTTGGGATCTTTAGGTGTCAGTTTAGCAAATACGGCTTATTTTTTTAGGAGGCTTTCTCTTATAGTCTTTTAAAGTATCAAATATTTCACTTAATGTGCGCTTAAACTTTGTCGATGCGCTGGTATTATGAGTATCATTGCCCAAGATGGAGTGTAACAGAACCTAGACTTGTGATTGCAACTTCACAGTTTCATCGCCATTAAATCATTGTAACTGGTAGATATAAATAATCTCAAATAGTTTCAATATTTATTTAAAGTCTAAAATTCTTGGAAATCTTTAAATAGACCGCTGTCTAGTTAAAAGTTAGAATTATTTTCATTAGTGTAGTTGAACGATGAAGAGTCCAAAAGTGTTTTTTCTCAGTCATAATACAACGAGTCTAGCCGAAATATTCGTTTCAACTTAACCGATTAACTGTAACACATTTCAGTTGTTGCATTTATTTGTAAAGTATTTAAGTATTGATTGGGTGAACATTAGTGTGCGGCATATGACGATGTTAAGGGAGACAAGTGATTACAACGCACAGCTTCGTTTATAGCAGAATATAATTTGTTCTAAAATAAAAAAATCTTCTTAAAACTGGCTAATTATTATGTTTAAATACCTCACCCTCATATTGGCGATGAAGGTGTTTAAAGCATATGACTACATGTATAAAAAATACATCTTATCTTCGCTTTCAATGAAACTCGACGGAATTATATTTGCATTTTGTCTAATCAACTTAGAAATTCGCAGTTTCGGTTTATTTTGAAAATTGGCACTTAACTGTTTTAGCGTTTCGGAGTCGGGAGTTTTTACTTTTTTCCTGTTACCTGTTTTTGTGTTCAAATCTTTCAAGGAATTCATGTTTTTCCTTAGGAAAACATTAATCGATTTTTGCTTGGCTATTTTTTCGTCTTTCGTCTGCCTTTTAGTGTGTATTAAACTACACAAACAGTGAAATCATTGCGGAAATATAGCTTTACATATCAAATTTATAGAACATAGCTACTAGGATTGAAGGTGAAAACCCAGCCTTCCGAGGCTTCCATAGCTGATTGCGTTCATTTGACCCTTCTAAATAGTGATTTACGATGTTTTTCCCAGCGCACCGCGAGACGCGCTCTCGAAAGGCAACAATCTCGCCTCTTTGTGCATTGCGGGCATGCGCCTAGGCGTACGCATCATCGCCTTCACATTGAATGGGTATTAGAGGCCGAAGGGAGGTGAGGGGGGTGTGTTTACGCGATCATACGTGAGCCCGTGGCGTCCTCTAATGGGACGCCAATTAGCGTTGCTGCCGTTGTGGAAGGTGCGAAAGGAATTGGGAAACAGATCCGCCGACCCCCCATGCGGAAGGGATTCGAACGCGGAAGGAAGACGGGGGCTGATGCCGAAAAGGGGAGAATGCTGTAACGCTAGCCGCACGGAGGCGTACGTGAAGCATTCCACCAATTGGAATCGAGCGATTTCAAATCCCGCAGATCAGTGTCGTGTCGCCTAAGCTCGGATTGATCTTGGGGAGATGTGATTGGTGGATGCAAAGGAATAGAGCTGTTTTCGCTAGTGCCCGTAGCTATTATTATGCCCCGTTCGCATTGCTATCTTTTTAACATGGCAATCCATTACAACGGTAAGAATTAGTAATGTGAACGCGTGGTTGGCACCTACCATGTTAACTTTTTCTACCCCGGTAAACTTTCCACAGTTATATATCTTCTATAGTTATTTTCTGCCATCCGAAAGCACGTTAGTTACGACGGTCAAGAGATCTAACGTCATTATCTTCAAGTGATCGGTAGGGGATGAGAAACAAATATGGTGCGGGTTAAAGATTTTATATATCAGTTGTATGCAAATAACCAACGTTTTCTTCAATGGTATGAAGCTAGTAGTGCGAACACGCGCAAGCGCAAGAATTAGAAAGTCTATATTACGCAATTTAATTATTGTGTTAAAGTCTTATGTAGTGTTAGCTAACGTATGTCTCATCAATAACAAAATGACATATTAAGGAAAGAGTTCTAGATTCAAAAGTACACTCTAGATAAACTCCCAGGTCCTTGAATAAATGATAAAGTCAATTGGAGTTCTGGCTCATCCGATTCTTATTTCAATTCATAATTTATTTATTTCCTTGAAAAAGTCCAAAAGAATAGGGTACATAAAAAGATCTAGGTTTTCTATTGAAATATACCCGGGGAGCAAATGACCGTGTAACTTAATGTCAACTCTGTCATTATAATTCAGCCAAGAGAGTGGAGGATATGATCCATTATGTCGCTGCTTAGATTATTCCAAATTTGAGATACTGTGAAAATTATTGAGGTATCCAATCCGTTCTGGCGTAACTTTGTGGAAGTCCATTTTCAAATAATGACAAGGCCAAATACGTTTCAACGGAGTATGGAGATTCCACAGAGTATTATGGAGGTATTTTTACGCCAAAATGAGAATGCAGATAAATTATCATTACCTTTATCTTCATAATACTCTTTCATTTCATTTAACTTTGTATCTATCATCCTAAAATTCTCATTGGAGAACTCCAATTTGTCCATTTTAAGGATGAATGAGACCTGAAGAGAGGTACAATGGGCATAATTGTGACAGCAGCATTACAGGTGATCCACCAGTTTTGATAATATATTTAAAATGCTGCGCAGTAGCGAAGGAACTCAAAGGTTGCGAGAGAAAAAATGTAAAGAGGATAGTAGGTTGGAGGGTTAACGTCGGAGAAGGCATAAAAAATGGACGTGTGAGATATCGTCCTGTATTGGTTTGTAAAATAATGTAAATAGAAGATACATGTGCTGGCGAAGAATTGAGGAGAAAACACTAGCTAATTGTGCCGTACAGGGGTTTTCGGATGTTTCATGTGCTGCAAGATAGTGGCACCCGGAAAAGTGAGGTGTGTCGGTTAGCGGAGAAACAATGCGTAATGTAATTATCATTCTGTGCAGAAGAGCGGACTTAAGAGAATACTCGAAAATTAACATTCATTTGTTGAAATGTTTGGAAATGATATTTGCTAAATTTACGAAAGATGATATTATTTCATAGTTCATAAAAAATATACTTTAGACTGGAACACTAATCACATAGTAAGATTATGACCTCATGATTTGGGCGTGAGCTTGGATAACTCATAGGCGAAGTAGATTAATTGCAATTAACGATTCGCTATGAAGTTCATTTACTTTAAACTGCGTGCTCTTATTCTCGCGCAACCGATAAACAAATGTTACGGCCTCATTTAAGTGAAAGATTATTCCCTTTGACACAACAGCTTTATTCACAAATATTGTAAATTTTTGGTACAATAAGATTAAAATAGCAGACTACTGAATGGAAATTCTTTTGTGCCATAAAAACGATATTTATATTTATTTTATGTGGAATTTATTTCAGCGGCTGATGTAGACTTTTACTGCTATTTACAGAGTACTCATTTAAAGCTTCAAAATTGACTACTAAATATTTATTATGACCCAGTATTTAGACGCATAGGTTATTCTATCATTTAGCTTTTTAGATGCCTTTTTTTACTGCGACTATATTTTTTTATACTGAACATGCTCTTAATTTCGATTTTATTATAAGAAGCTCACAGTTTAATGAAGGTTGCAATTATTTAAAGTTGCTGCTGAAAACTTCGTATCTAGGCTTGATCTCTTATCACCCAACTAAAATCATAATTATATTTTCGAACTCATCAGCTCATGCGAGTTAATATTTGGTGGGTATACAAATATACATTTTAACATGCCAAAGAGACCGCAGGGCCCAATCCTGAAACTGTCAGGGCATAAACCTGAAACTCTGGCTCTTTAAAATATGTACCGAATTGCGAATACCTTTTGTTAAGTTTACTTTTCTCTTGTAGAGATTTCATTCAATTTCATTTCGGCGTTATTTTTTGGTATTTTAATCCTCCATTTTATTTTACTTTTTTATGTCACGACTTGAAACACTTCCCGTCAAAATATGTCATATGCGCGTAAACAACAAGATACTACATAGAAGATAGCTCGGTTACGACACACTTCTCCACTCCGGGGTAGCAAGAAGTTATCAGATAATTTCTTATTTAAAAGCTAACGATATCTTCATTCGAGAGATGATAAATATTTCATACCCTCAATCCATTTGATCACTATGCCCAAGATTCCCATCCCCTATCCACTGTTGTTTTCCACAAATCACCTCCAACTCACGATAATTGTTGCTTATGGAAATATTTTCTGCAGGACTTTTGTTCTTTAGCCAACTGTATGCTGCTAAGTTTTTAGTTCCTTGCTTTCTTACGATTAAGCATTTCCATTTAATATTTTTTTATAAAATGTTTTCTGGAATGTAGCTGGTTTTATTTCCATAAAACCCTTTATAATTGAAAGATATAAGTTACAGTTTTATCAGTATAAATTCAATAAATCTCTTGCTGAAAACTTTTTCGTGAGAGGCACACATAGAATAGATACTTTTGGCGTGTTAATCAGTGTGAAAAAATATAGATTTACTGAACGCAAAAAGTATAACTTTCAAAAATTGGCGGAAAACCTTATTTTTTTGCACAAAATTTTAAGATTTATATAGATTCAGTATCTCATGTTGTGGTGACTCATAGAGTAGGTAAAACTGCCTAGTATATTTTAAAGAATCGGTTCCCCCTTCTCAAGTTACGCAAAATACGCGCAAGAGTATGTTTTTAGTGCAAATAGTCTATTCTAACCTCTTCTGTTATTCTACATGTAGTCTATTCTATGTGTAATCTACTCGTATGTCTCGGTCACAGAAATTACGAAATATTGAGACGGGAGGATCTAGAATTTTCTTGAGGGGGAGGCGCAAGGTGCAAGTTTTAAAGACGCGCCGAAATTCCCACCAGCAAAACGGGAACTGTGAATCCTCCCCTGTAAAATTTAGAAAAGGTTGATAGCCTAGCTGAATTCCTTTGCTCAGCTTTTTAATTGACTTTTTTTTCTCTTTAGGGGGGACACTTTATATTTTTATAATTATCATTTATCATAATGATCTTCATAATTTTCTGCATGTTTTTCTGCGCAGTTTTCTACATAAAATTCTGCAGCCATTTCGTGCTATTTTTCTGCATGTAGATTCTGCAGAGTGGTCTGCAGCAATATATGCAGACATTTTATATTTTCTGCATTGTACAATTTTTTGGTATTAAAAAAAGTTTTAGAACAAGTTGGAGATAAACATGCAGAAAATATCCATGAAAAAGTTATTTTCTATCAAGTGTGTACATTTTTTTGCTGGTATGAGTATGGGTTTTGTCGCCCGAGCGAAGTGAATCGAGGGTGACAATCACAAGAGTCGATAAACATCTTGCACACGTGTATCTAACCCCATTTTTCATTACGTACGTTTTACGCACGGAGTGATGGAAAGATGTTTTTCCTAACACCCTGGTATTTATTCTTTGTTGTGACTTTAGTTCTTATGTTTTGTTTGGTATAAGAATTTAGGTTTAGGATAAGACTTCAGGTTTGGTATTCGCATTTATATTAGGTCTAATCGAAGCATGGAGGGTAATGAATTAAGTGACAAATGGTTTTTACAAATGAAGTTAGTTACTTAGTTTTCATTATTAAAAATGCGAAGCAAAGCGATTACAGCGACAACTAAGTACAGATCGATTCCTCCAAACTAGAATAATATTGTTAATAGTGTTATGAGCTTATCTTCTTAATGTAAAAAATGGAAACTTCTAACGATTAAGTGAACGTAAAGTATTACAAATTAAACGTAGCTTTTACAAGAGAAATTCTAGTCTTCTTTTTGTGATTAATTAGATTATCAATCAACTTTAGCTCTTAACTGTTTTTAGCTTTGGACTGCTTATTGACATCTTATTTCTAGTAGTCCGGAACACCTTGTTCCTATAATGCCACCAAAAATACAAAGGGGATAAGAACGCCTGGGTAGCTTAACTGGTTAAAGCACTCTGCGCGAAATTGAGGGATCCGGGTTCGTATCCTGGTCAAGGCGAATGATTTTTCCTCTGTGAAATATCGCTCTAGATTATCAATGTTTACTTCGATGTCACGATGAATATGGAGGAGAGCAAAACCCATCAATATATTTTCAGTTATCCTTGATCTTATCCTCGTTTTAATTCTCCGCAATGCAGAAAAACTACGTTCTGCTGTAGCTACTGAAATTTTGAGTGTGGAGTGCAGCTTTAATAATGAGTCCATGATCGAATAGAATATCTTTATCACAATTATTGTATGCAACTATACTTTGGTTCAGTTTCTTGGATTCTTTGTTAGAACTCCTCTTAAATAAAATTATTTCCCAACTCTGTATTCACATCATTTAGTTTCCGTATCATGAATTGCAACGCAGCTTCATACTTCAAAAGAGTTTCACTTCTTCGATAAAGCGCCTCCACAGAAATTTTCACTGGCCACAGTGTTGCAAAAATAGAAGAAGCAAGTTCATATTCACACTCATTGAATGATATTTCAGAATTCAGATTAATTAAGGTCTTCATTACGCAAGTTTTAACCATTAAAAAACGTTTGATCATTTCAACTAAACTGTTCCATCGAGTTTTTACATCAATAACAAAGAGTTTTTTCCTCACCACATTTTTTGATGACATATTTTTGAAATAATCTGTCAATTTTTAGGGTGATTTTCTGTAGAGAAGAACAGCTTTCCTTATTTTTTTAATGAATAACAAAATGTTTTCTTCTTATGAATCCGCGCCTCATCTTCCTATGAATCATCCCCATCTGTTTCATCTCTCGATGGAAAGTCTTCATCACTGAATTAATTTTCTTCCGATTCTTCAGATTCTACTTCTTCAAAGTTATTCTACATTACATTTACTCTACCCCCAGATTTGTACGAAACATTAATGACTCCAAGGGGGATACCATGAGCAAAACAAAGTTGACGATTTGCCGGTATTAACCTACCAACCTTTGCCATTAAACGTGCTCCGTCAGTGGAAATGTATTTTTCAAAATAAATTTCATACTCTCAATTTCCTTTTCATAATTTCAATGCACACTTCTGCGGGCATATTTCCATCAATTCTGATAAGTCCAAAGTTCTAGACCTTTAATTCTCTCTCAGAGGAGTGAACGTAAATATTAATATATATTCTGTTTCGTGGAGAAGTCCACTCATCGAAAGTTAGAAAACAATTTCTGGAATTTAGTCCATCTTTCTTAATACAGGCAATCTTTAACACGCGCACCGTAGCCTAATACTAGGTCTCTTACAGTATTAGGAGATTTGGGGATATCTGCAAAACCCCGACATTTCAGGGGTTCACATAAATCGGCAAACGTAAAGAAAACGCAGAATGGTAAGCCGTCATGAGCAGTCATTCTAGCTAGTGCAGTTGCTAAGGAGTTGTCGGTCTTAGTGAGAAAAAATCTGTTATCTTCTCTCGAGGCCCGAGTGAGCCTTCAATTTCCTTTCTTCTGTTTTTACTTGGAGGAGATTCGTCATTTACGCTGTAATTTCTCTTAATTTAATTTTTTTTTGACACATTTATCTTATAAATTTAGTTTAGGTGCACGTGAAGTCCTTTTTTGGAACCACCAATAGTTTCACAACTTTACTACATATTATACAGTTTGCCGATTGACCCTTGACCTTGCTGCCAAATTGAGTTAGTATTTTGGGTACCAGTTGTCCATTGTATATGGTTTCCTGAGTCATTTTCATTTGCAGCCATTATAATTTGGGGTGGCTGTATAAATAATATCTAACTTATTAATAAGGAATTTAGAAATTAATTTCATTTCCATCATATATTCAGAATAGAAGCAAACCCACCAGTTATTCAGCAATTAATGGCACCTATTGGGTGTGGCACTCTAGAGCAGTTCCACAATAATAAAAGATCACTTATAGTTTTCCCTTTAGTATAATAAAGATTTTGAATTAAAATTCGTAAGAAAGATAGAAGAACTGGTGTTAAGTAACGTTTTTTAAGTTAGTCTTATGGAATACACCAAAATAATCTATGCATAGGCAATGGCTATTAGTACCAATATCATAAATCTACAATCTACCTAAGTTACATTTGGCTACATTACTTAATTTTTGTTACATTTTCTAATATTGCATATCATTAACTACAATTTACTTTCGGAGAAGGTAGTGAATTAGGTATTTGTTTAAAAAATCACTGTACATATATCTCAGTTGGCATTCACCTGGAAGCTCTGCTAATGCTTATTTAATGTTTTACACAAACTATTGAACACCCGTCTCTATTGTTACACAGTAACATAACAGAAGTATAGAGATGCAAATAGCCGCCTCGTCTAACTTAAAATCATAGGATGAAAACACTCCAGAGAAACAGCAGTTGCACTAGGCAGGTCGACTAATCTTCTCTCTCACTTTGGTAAGGCGAACGGTGATCTCATCTCTATCCACGTTATAGAACTTACACTATCACTCTCAGCACGGAACACAATTTAATATAACTAACAATAATACGCTTATACCCTTCTGATGATTAACTAATTTTCACAATTAGCTTTTGTGGTTTAAAAAATATATATTAGTGTCTGCATCTCAATGTCTTAATAAAACAACATATTTTTGATAAGTAAAAGAATATTTAAAAATATTTTTCCGTTTTTCTTCTTCATTACAAATGATGACTCAAATATTAGAGTTTTAAACTAATGATGGAAGAGGACACCACTGATTTCACCAAGAAAGCTGCTGTATCTTCAGATACTCAACAAACAGGCCAGATTGGGGCAACTAATGGTCACTCTCAGCCTTCGTTATCTGCTCCAGTTTTTCCTCTCCCTAGTCTGCTACCTTCGGCATCTATGGAATTTCCAATGAGTTCAACATAACCCTCAGCATCTTGCCCATATCAACTTCACAGGTCAAGTACTTTAAGTAAAGCAGTCCTACCAAATGATTTTGGTTACTACATTGGAAATGATATTGACGACTACACCAAAATGCCACTTTAGAACACCCATAGGTACCACGACAAAATTGATGTTTTCCACATTCCACAAGAATTGGATCAGGAAATCCTGTTAAAAACTTTCTTAGAACTAACAATTTGGATTCTTTTGGAAAATTGTTGAAAGGTTCTCAAAATATGGCAAACACAGAATGGTTTTATAATATAATCATTTATTGATGTTAACTATATGTCATTGACTTAAATATTTTTTTAGTATTTAATTTTAGATTTATGTAACACTGACAGAATTGTTACTGTTTCTATATGTAGTTTACGGGAAGTGGAGCTTTTTAAGAGAAGGTAACTCAGTTGTTTCTTACTAAGCAAACATATATTGTTTGTGGAGTGAGAAAGTAAAAGAATATTTTCTGATAAAATGTATTTATATATTATATGCAAAAAAATGTTGTTAAAAAATTAATTTATGAATAAAGCGAAATACTTATGTTATATTATTCCACTGCGCTTTGTAATATTGTAATTTAAAGAAAGTTTTTATTTTAACTGGAATATATACAAAAATCAGCACCTAAAGGACCTAAAATTCTCTACTTTGCACCTAATTCTAGATATTCTCTATTATCTATGCTCCCCGGCAGCAAGGTCGTAACCAGGAAATATTTTGGGGGGTTCATTTGGGGGAGGGGTAGATGCGGGTGGGGGTTGTTCACTTGGAGGGGGGCCGGACTCTACCCCTGATGTCAGTGAAGAAGAACATCCCTTGTTATTATTTATAATATTATTATTTTCGGGAGGTTCACTTTAGACTGTACCCCCAAAATTTGGGGGAGGGGGGGTTGAACCCCTTGAACTACGGCCGTTCCCGGAAGTTCCCTCCCCCCAAAATTTGTGCCTGGATCCGCCCCTGGTATTGACTAATGCTTTAGTTACTAAGATAAACCTTGCAATGAGTGCAAATTCAGCGAACTGAGGCGATAAACTGGTCAGTAAAATTAACACATTCTTGGTGGGAAACTTACTGAAGTGCTGGAAGTAAGAAGACAATCTATGTCGGGAGCGATGGCTTGCTATCGCCCTCGACATTTTTACGGTATTTTCAGTCGCCTTTCAAGTTTGTTTGTGCATATTTCCACCGCAGTAGTCGCATCGCGTATGCGAAAACATCGTATTTTAATTTTTGAAGAATTGGAGTGGCAAAATTCGGTAGTTACGACATTAAAAATTACACCCACAAACTCTGTTGCAAATCAATCAATAATTTCTTCCTCCATTGATAAATGTCCTGAAATATAAGTGAAACCATAATTTTCGATGGGTTTTGAATCTTTTATTTTTCTTTCCATGAAAACTAAAAAGCGAGTTTCAGTTAGAGTTTACTTTCCTTGTGCCATGCGTTATGTGAGTACTTCCACGGGTTCCATTTACTCTATGACCTAAAGTGTTTCAACTCTTAGTGACAGCTGTGTAAATATTTATGCTTTGAATAATTTGTAATAAATCCAGAACATCAATAAAGTTAAAGAGATAGGCTATTAGAATAACATTGTCTTTGTCTCCTCTAGTGGAACCTAACCCGTCTTTCGCGGATGATTCGCCAGGGAAAACTCATATTTCATGTTGTAGGTACTACTGTTACAGGCTACTGCAGATGCGTGCTTGGTATGTATTCCTCACCCTGAAATATGGACTGAAATTTGTACTTTTACATTGCTTTAGTGGGTACCTAGTATCTCTCTGTACATTTTTTGGCGTTTTGTTGGATTTTTAATCGCGTTATTCAGTAATGCTTTGGAATTTTATAGACCCATTGTCATTCTCGTCTCAAATTCCCCAGAAAGCTGCTGAAATCGAAGAACTTAATTCCATGCGATAATTTCACAAACTGTATTGTCATGCACATGGGTGCAGTATATAGGTCAATTTTTTAAGAAATTCACCATGAAAAAATTATTTGACCTAAATCGGAGATTCGAACCCGGATATTCCCCATTGCAATTCTGAATAATTGTGTAAAAAGTCGGTCGCTCTAAATTGAGTAAATTTTGGACCGTATCGCCGTGACCATGGCTTATCAAGTAAGACTACGCCTCCAATGCTAGAGAGGGGGGTGTAGTCGAGAACATCTAGTTAGCAATAACTCGATAGGAGGCTCGTCTTGAATTTAATTGGCTGGATAATACTTCATACCGATGATTGGAAGACCCGTGAACCTTTATGCATTGGTTTATTACAAATGACTTTATTTTTTCGTTAAATTGTGGGTGATAAAATGGGAATATTTCGTTGTGCAATTATGAGGCTAGGACGGCACCGTGGATGTTCCAGATCACAACCGCTTAGACATTTTGGCGGCCACTTCGGTGCACCGAGAATGATTCCGTTTTGGGATAAGTGAAGTACACGTCTTCGGCTTATTACAAGACGATTGGTACTTACCCTTGCCTTTCGCGCAATCCGAGATCCTCGGCGCGTCCGGCGTTGGCGAGTCCCCGGCCGGACCGTCCAGGTACGAGGACAGCGTGAGGTCGCTGCTGACCCGGCGCACTTCTGACTTGAGCATCGCCGTTGCTTCGCGAACAACTCCTCACCCACGGCCGAACACAAAAATGAAATAGTCAAATAGACAGAAGCACCCCTCTCGACCGACCGCGCTCCAAGTTATGCGTTTGTCATTTCCGCGGGAGGCTCATTTATGCCCTCTGGGATGGCCGAGACAGGTGAAGGAGGAAGGGGTACCTCTTCTAGGGGGAAGGGGTTGGGGGAATGATGAGTCGGTGCGGAGGAAGAGGAGGGGATGTAGGGGGAGGGCGGGGAAGTGTCCTTTGTCGCGTCCGTGGGGTGTTGGGCTGCTCGTCTTTGCTGGGCTATCGCTTTGCTCGCCTCACCGGGGGGAAGGAGGAAGTCGCGGGTGGACGCGGGCCGTGTGCCCGGTCTGCCGGTAAGTTGGGCGCGGGGAGTTCGGCCGTTGTGTAGGTGCGAAGGAGGTGGGAAGGTTGAGGACGTAGTGAGCATGGGAAAGAGGGTTAGCGACGAGGAAGAGAGGGGAAGGATGAATTGGAGGAGAAGAGGATGGGGGTTATGTCTACGTGGTTCCACTGAGGGGAGTCGGACTTGGACGCCGGCTAAAATATTGCCTTCCGACGCGGAGGGCCCCGGTTTTTGTCCCGGCGATGGTGGAAATTTTGCAATAGCAATGCGATCCCTACTTGAGTCCTTTGAGGAGAGCAATTCAAGCATAATTATTCGTTGGATGGGTCGTTAAACCGTGTTCCCTTGCGGTCTCGCGTTAAGAGCAGACTAATGCCGGCGGCGGGCTTCTCTCTCTTTCCTAACTTGCCATACGTATCCTAATCCCTTTCCTCCCGGTGTAAGGCCGGTTTACGATTGGCCTCAACTTTAAATGGTAACCGTGAATTGAGTTCACGTTCACGACATCGGTTTACGATTAGCCGTCAACTGGAATATGCGTCGGTAATCGTTGGTCACCTTCATCTTTGTCTGGATGCCGATGTTTACATCCGGTTGAGTGCCATCATTCTGGGTTGTATTTCATATCTACGAAAGAGCGAGAATATGGACGAGTACGAGCAGAAAAAGTATAATCAGCTCTTCATTGCTGTGATAACTGCTGTAGAGTGGCAACCCTATTGTTGGTGTAAACCCATTAAGGTGGTAGGCATGCCGGGCTTACAGCAGACGCGTCGCCTGGCTCATGGGAAGTCTATTGTAGGTAGGTTTGAGTATCGGAGTAATATTCTTAAACGGAATTTCTGCATGAAATGCCAACAATAAAGTATGCAGTTTATTGCATTGGTAAGTACTTGTGTATTCGACTCAAGGTTGAAGTTGAAGTTCTCGTTGATGCCAATTGTAAACCGGCCTTTAGAAGCATCGATTCGTGGAGAACTGACTTGGATGATACAGTGGTACGTACCTCTTGAAAGAACAAAGGAAATGGGTGGTTTTTTCGAAGGAGTTGTAATTGGAGAGACTGCTGTATGATAGGGTATTGCATTGAAATTAAATTGCGTATCACATTTGGCACGATGCTGTGTGCTGCTCAGTTCTCTCGTATGTATAAATCAGTATTTTTTCTTTCATTGCACGTTTTTGTCCACGCATTATCGCATCTTAGTGTGATACAGGGCAACCCTTAGTATTTTGAGGCTCCGAGCACAAATATTGAGTGGGTCCCCAGTGACCGAAATAGTAAATAAATAAATAAATTATTAAGGAAGCTAATTGTATGAAAAAGGAACGTATACCACATTCATTCATATCTAAATAGTTTAAATACGATAAGTTTATACATATTATATTCTATAGCGAATACAAGAAAAGCCGGTGCGAGACCCCACTAGCGCGGGGCCCTGCATACACCCCCGGTTGTCTGACGTAGGGAGCGCTACTGGTGCGATAGCTCACGTATATCGTGTATGACAGTCGATACATTGCAATATCGCATCGACCTGCTTGGTTCCGCCGCAAACCCTACGTAGATCCGCCGCAAGCCCTACCACCGCTACTCCCACGTCACTTCCTCAACGATTCCTCTTCCTTTGTGATTGAATATTTGCCCTCCCTCCTCCCCCTCCTCCCACTCGCCACTCCTGCATGCACTTCTCTCTCCTCTCTTCCCCCTCCCCCACGTTCTCCCCCCCCCCTTCCCCCCTCCCTACCTATTCAGCTAGGCAGACCAAGGAATCGTGTGCGTTGCGGTGTTGCAAGACTTTCAGGATAGATTAGTCACAAAAACAGATTAATAAGGACGCTTTACGAATGTCACGAGGACGAGACCGCGCGGGTGGAGGAAAAAAAAATTAAGAACGCTTCTTCTTCAACACACTGCCCACCTCGATCGCCCCTTCGCCCCACTCCCCCGCCTCTCGATAAGTTTCGCCGGGAGGATGATGTCACGCCCCCCCACCCCCTTGCCCCCCCCCTCCCCTAGCACGTCCAGCCTCGCTATCCAAGCCCGTGGAACAAGGTAGGTATTAACTACCTCGGGGTGGGAGTTCACACGCTCGATTAGCTTTACTTCCATAATTAATCGTTCATCACATCGTTTAGCAATTCTATGAAACTGATTCGTAGACAGCTTAGTAACAACTGGTAAACAATCCAATTTCTCAGGATGAATGTTGATTGGAATTTTCTTCATTGTGCTTGTGCCTTTCGATCTCAGTAAATGTTTCCATGAAGCGTATTATAGAATCAGGTGGAACTCTGCTAATACATATCTATTATTAAATTTAAGCCCGATCGCGAGTAAATCTGTGCGTAAAACCAGTTTTATAAAATGTTTTATCGAGAGCTGGTCCTGTTTCCTCCAAATTGTTCGATAAAAGTAATCCTAAGTTAATTTTATTCAACTTTATAACCGAAAATTTTACTGTGAACTTTTGGCATAAGCTTTCAGCTTCAAAAAGTGGTGATTGCTCACGGCTAAACCCTTCCGTCTTAGATGATTTACCTAGCGTTTCATGGAGTTCATCTGAGTTATATATCTTTAAAATGCTGTGTAAAAATGTTGAAAAGAATGTACAAAACTCATTTCTAACGATAATTCAATCTCTCGCCTCAGCTTAGAGCCATTTTATTAATATGCCGAGGAAAGAGTGAATTAGTTGCACCTTTAGTTGATGAACATTTAACTTGGTGTTCCATTATGTTTCCGTTGTGGCTTAACTTATATGTTTCGGAATTGTACTTCATTATCAATGTAATTTTATAATTACTAAAAATAATGGAGTAGCTGGAATTAATTGAGTTTGAGCTGCTTGAAAAATAAGTAAAATTGCGTTTCTTGAAGTGCATCGTAAGTAGTACTTCATCTTGAAACTGGTCAAATTACCTTACTTTGAGTTACTCCGAATACCGGTTCCTTTGAGTACCAAAAGTATTATCATAAAAATAGTGGTATTTCCTTTCATAATTAATGCGTAGGTATTGAAGATAAGCATAACTTTATGGTTTCCTATAAAATATTACTTAAATCGGACTTACACATTTTACAGTTGTTGAAACAAAAAAACGCAGTGACTGATATTGGCTGAGTGGGTTTAGTTGCTTAAAAAAGAGAACTATGGGTCGAAAACATTCGTTTTTTGTGGAACTTGAAATGTACTCGAACTTGAGGATAGTAGAATCCCTTCTTTCGTTGTAGACTCTCTAAATCACAAATTTACGGATTTCAAGCATCTTATTGCGAGTCTACCGTTACCGTATTGTTGTATAAAAATGTGTTGTATTGTTATATAATATAATTTTTCGGCGGATTAGATGATAACGGTATTTTACCATACTATCAAGAACTTGGAGACTTTATAAAAATGTAAGTAAGTGTTGCACTTAATTTATAGGCTGCACTGTAAAGAAGTATACATTATACACTTAGGTAATATTATAGTTTGAAACATCTCATAAATGTTTTTCTTCTTTATTCCACTTTTCTTCAAGTAAATTCTTCTTCGTATGTTTTGCTTATTTTTATATTTACCTTGAGGGATATTAAATATAGGGTAAGGAGGAGGTGACTTCTGAGATAACTTATACCGTGTCGATAATGCGAGTAATAATGTGCAGAAGGTCTTGGAGACTAATTTGACGTTTTCCAGGAAGTGGTGATAGCGAATGAGATACGAAGGCATGAATAACTATATACGTCCAATGAATTCTTCTCGGAATTCCCACCAAGTTTCCACGAGCCTAATATTTGTGGCCAATGTTTCCATAGCTCAGTCTTCCATCTTCCTGGGAGAGACGAGTCACATTATTACCCCTAGGACAATGAGAGATTCAGCTTTCAAAATGTCGCCATTGAATCATTCTTCTGTAAGAAATCGTGAGAATACCTCATCATCGCTATTTTACGCAATAATGGTCAATGCAAAGGTGTGGTTTTCTAAATTTAGTGAGTGTAAATTTATCTACCCTCCAACTACGTTCTAATACAAGCTAAGGTTTCCGGCGTAACTTAATTGAATTGCCACACGTCGTAAATTAATTTGTATTTTGTATATTCCACACTTTTATTTTTGATAATTGTTTCGACAATCATTGTCATTAACAAGGCCTTGACAATGCCAATAATTGTGGAAACTGTGGTTGGAAATAAAAAAGTGTGGAATAAACAAGTACAAATTCATTTAGTGAAGCTTTAATACGTCAGGAAGGCGCATCTATTCGATGTGGGTGGCTTTGAACCTTTCAATTGTAAAACAATTGTTTCAGCGGGATATTTTCGTTGACATCTCGCTTAGTTTTGAAACAAATAGCTTCCTATTCGCAGCCGAACGTTCTCTTTACTGTGCTACCCACCCATCCTTCTTTATCATTAACCTCCGGGAAAGTTTGTTATCATTCAACATGTCCATGTTTTTTTTTGCACCTTAAGGCGATAAATAGAGTGGCCCTCGTTCAAGGATGTATATTCGAAACCTATCATTAAAACTTTTCAAAGCGCTCTCTTTAATGATTCGTTAGGACGGACTCTTGCGCTGTCCAAAACAAAGTGACTTTTTTCGTAGCCGCTTCGCCCTCGCCTCGTGAACGAGCTTGACTCGAGCGCCCTATCATCTGCCCCTCCTTCATCCCCGGCCGCTTATCGTTCTCGCGTGGAGCTTAACCAGTTGTTGGTATTTTCACGTTTTTTGACTCAAGTCAGCGGGACGCCGCCCGCTCACCCCACTCCCTCCCTCTCCCTATGTCATGGTTCAGTATACCTTGTTGCAGAACAGATGCACAATGATATAACTTATTTACGGGGTAATGCAGATGAGAAAATTATAAATTCTTACTTAATGTCGATAGTACCGCGAACTAACTGCGGTAAAACCCTTTACACAGTCACCCGCGAGTTCATGGGAGTGCGACAATTCCATAATCCATTCCATTCTATGCCAATCCATTTGGGAGAATGACGCCTCGGCTGTCGATAAAGCTCTCGGCGCGATATCGAGGGATATGGGTTTCAGTCCCGGTCGAAGCGGATGTTTTTTCCTCCATAGTTTTTCTCGCCAGCAATTCTTACTCTTGCAGCCGAAGAAGGTCCATGATCTATTCCTGGTCCATGAAACCTTCATTCTATCGCAATTTCCAACGCCCTCTCTGCAACTAATGGTGGCAGGTGACCAGATCTAGCATTGTACAGCTTAATTACTAGTTGTGGCATTAATTAAAATCTACCCTCGAGGTCAGTGACTTTGTTGAAGCACGATCGTAGTAAGAGGTCTATCCTTGATGGACCATACGGGCACACAACGTCTAGTTTCTGTACATCCTCCAAAAGTTGCATTTGAAATTAGTAATCAAAGGTATTAGCTTAGTGATCTACGCATCGCCTGGGAAAAGAAGTTGTTCTATTGAAGTTGCTCTAAAAGAAAGTTGTTCTATTGCCGGTCATAATGATAATAATAGCAAGTATTTTTTACTCGAAAGAAATATCAAGGATTAGCAAGTGATTAAAATTATAGGTTGTCTGTTTCGTTTTATGTTGCCCTTCGTTTTTAGTTTATCACCTTATCCAAATGTCGGTCAACATATTAGTAAGTTTATCAACTGTGTATTTAAACGGTGAATATTTTTTTCAGTCACCCTACGTTATTTAAAAAAAAAGAATAAACATTGATATCGACACTTATTGACCCCCAAGAGATATAATCTTTCAAGGATATTTAAGTCTATATCTCAATTCCAAATTATTCCGCGGCATCAGCAAGTCACTGCGTTTGCTTAATATTTTTATTTGCTTCATTGATGTCTACTGTTTACTCTCGAATAGCGGGTGTTGTGAGGGCCCCATATGTAATAAACTCCATTTTTTCAATTGCCAGATTTATTAATTGTTGCAGGTGTACAATGGCGTATCTAAAACGTGAATTTCTTTCCACTTTGACCAGTTGCCGTTCAAAATCTTTTTCAATTTAAACTTCTGGCCTAATGGTTGCTTCAAAATACCCGAAATAAAGTGACAACCTGCGTGCGCAGATATATGATTCCATTTTTTAGCATATAGACAAGACTTAATTAATTCATAATGCTTAATTAATTATTTCCGGTTGAAATTGCAGAGCAAGAGTTAATCAAAGAATTAAAGAGTTCAAAGAAGAGTCACCATATTTATAACCTAAAGTGTAGAAAAGGAAAAATCAAAGTTTAGCTCAGTTATTCAATGAAATGGAATGAGATGCCTTTCAAACATGAAGAGAGCAATCATTGTGAAGTCTTGTAGAAAGGTAAATAGACCCGAGATTACTTTTGGCTCCAAGGAGGTTATTTGGATTCTTCACTGTATTGGCAGATTCTACCACCCAGATAAAAAAAAGGGAGAGCACCCGTCAGCTTAAAATACGCATAGCACAATTTAAGAAGAATGAAACACTTTGATTTACATAATACAAAAATTGCTGGTCTCCCAAAATCCCGTTATATTATCTTGAAAATAATATTTAGATGGTGTCCTAGGAAAATATAATTGGCTTGGTGAACTCGAAACGATTACCTAGTATCAGCCGCCTATTTCTTCAAGTCTTCCTCCCACATTACACCTGTTGAACGGACAAGACACACAAAAGAGATACTATGTCGGACAGATAGGCACAAAAATTCCTTCTTCCTTGACGTTAGTAGTGGCTTTAGAAAATCAGGGTGTGACACTAATCCACCGGAACATATCTCCTATCCCAGCTTCTCTTTTCCAATCCCTTCATTTTTCATGGCTGATGTCCCAGCAACCCCTGCCGCTCGCCCTTGCAACGGCTCCCCCGGTAGTATGTAGATGCCTCAAGTCCTTGCGTTTTATCGCCATCCACAGCAACAATTGATGGTCCTTCCACAACTTGAGGTGGTCCTTCCCCTCAATCGATGGCGGAAATCTCACGAACAGTGAGCGCTTCGAGATAAGGTCGTCCCACTGGCAACTTCCGTCGCACACGCCCGTGTATCCTCCTTCAGAGAGGGACATCCTCAGCCACTGGCGGGCGACCCTTCCCCTACCTCTCGGGCAGTCCTCTGCGCTCTCCTCCGCCCCCTCACTCACCCTTTCTTCCCCCTTCTTGCAGCCTTCTACTGCCCGTGACCCTGACCTCATATTAAACTCCTGCGGAGGTTATAGAATCCCATTCAGGCGGCATTTAGCGGCGCTGATGTGCTGACTCGATATCATTCGAATAATTAATATTAATGGGGTATCTTCAGGATATTCTCTTCGTGGATCAATTGTGTACTAATTTCGAATTAATTGACTACGTGATATCATTCTACGAATACAGGGACATGGCATAAGTAACCGGTGGTGCTGTCATTGTCACCCTGTTTAGCTGATGAAGACCTCAGGCATTGGGAGTTATCTGATCAAGGTAAACACGCAGTCAATGACGCTCTGAATAGTAAATAAATGCGCTTTCTTTGATTCACGTCTTGGATTTGATTCTTTTATTTATTTCTGTAGAGGATTATACGGGTAAAAATAACCCTAAGTAATTATTTACTCCACATTTATAACTTGAATATCAAACGTGTGTAGAACCAGTGTTAGTATTTACACGGATTGTGTTAATGGGTAATGCTATGAAGGTCAAAGTTTCCAGTCTAAGACCAAATTAAGTTGATTTAGGCACTTACCTAAGGGGTTATATATTACCTGTCAAACGCAGAAGACACAATTCCTTGCTGTAAGAAATTAGCTCGCTCGCCAGGATCGACATGGTCGTGTATAACATTTTAATGACTCTTTGATTAGAGTTGAGTAACATAAATAACATTTTTCTATCTCTCTGCTAAACTAGAAGCATATTCCGCTAAGCAGGAATTGATGTTTTTGTGACGTGAAAATAATGTTATTGTCGAGAAAATAATTTATACTATGCATTAAAAATATGAGGTTATCAAGGAGAGATGAGCTCCTGCTTTGGCTTGATGAGTGAAAGCCTCGTGATTAATTAGATTTTTTCATTTTTTGTCATAGTACGTATTTTCCTGAAGGTAATTCATGTTTTATCGCTAAGGTTAATAATACACGTGTGCAACATGAATTCCTTGAGCCTAATTAGAGGGTCTACTTCTTGAATGTTCTTTGATAAAAATCTGCGGCTCTTTTTCACTACCTACGTGCTCGGTAATTGGTAAACATTTCCCAGTCAGGTGGAAAAAACCAACGATAAAAATGGATGATATTTTAAGTAGCAGAATTAGCTTACCGACGAACGTGATAATCGTCGTAATAACCAAGTTGAAAATTGTAAATGGTTTTTCCACATGATACCGGAATAGTTTGTCTACTGAATTGGACTATGAAATAGGCTTACCTATACTGTAGCTTTGCATCCGTACTTTAAAGTTATTATAAGTATTTATGATAGCTATATGAAGACCTTAAATATAATTATGATCTTAATTATGCTCTAATATATGTCCCGCAACCATTTCTGTCAGTTCTAACTTTTGTGGGTGATTCATGCGCAGGAAAAATATTTAAGTGCTGTCGAATAAGGCACTATCTCCGGCGTAACCCTGTGGAAATTTTTTATTCTCTTCATATTTAAATAATAAATAAACAGAATCATACCGAGTAACTTATTTCAATATGAAGAAGCCATTGTTATTTTCCATTGATATTCCTAGGGAAATAATCTTTTGAAGTTTAGGTGTTAGTTTGCAGTTACCAAAAATATACATAAAATAATTATTAAATTATCTAGATGATTCCTCTTCATGGCCTCATGACGGCATTCGCATCTCTTTTTTATTATATATATTTTTTCTTTCAGGACCTATATCTCCTGAAATAAAAAATATATATTATTAATTTAATTAGTCATTTGTTGTTTTTTGTTTTTCCCTAGTTTTAATATTTTTAATCCATCGTTTATTTAATATATGAGACATTGGGAGCAAGGACTTCAGAATTGCCACTTTTTGGAAAATGTGGCTCAAATTGGAATAAAGAAAATTAAACACTAAGTGCTGCTTTATTCAGTGAAGGTAGACTAACATTACTCATTCGAAAAGCAGAATACAGGTAGAGGAATGCAACTGCGATCTAAAGTGTGGCAAAAAACTGGCAACACTTTTTCTCCCAACGGCTCATATGTAACCTGTATTTAATTTGGTTTTTGAATAGAATGGTAAAATGGAGCAGAATGGAACGGCCTGCCACGATGGAAACACCGGTTCCCGATCAGTCACCGAAGTTAAGCATCGTTGGGCTCGGCTCGAGTTTGGAGGGGTGATCCTCCGATTCGTCCGAGTGCTGTTGCCCCTGTCTGCACGTGGCAGACAGTAAGTGCGAAATTACCTTAGCCGTTGGTTCACGTTAAACAAAAATACTACTACTGGAGCAGAATGGAAATTGTGAAACTTTTAGCTGAAAATCACTTGTGTTTTTGATCACTGTTATTTTACAGTACATTTTAGCTACTCAAAGATGATGCATCTTAACCATTATTCTTTAAATTATGTGTGAAATGGTTTGTGATATGATAGCCTTGAAATTCTTTTCCGAAATCGGGATACGAATGAATAATTAGCATAGAACTTACGAGTCTTATTCACACATTACCTAACAAAAACGAGTCGTCCTCGCGTATTTAGAGCCAATGTGCATGCGTTGAATATGGAGTACCTAATCTAGACTAAATGGTTCAAATGTAGTTACTCAACATTGTAATGAACGGTACAAGTGGCATACGTACTTGTAAATATGGTGCCGTTTTGTGCAGCGAAACATTGAATGAATGATATATGTTTACGTATCAGTCCATTCGGGTTTTTTGACATAGACGGCCAAAATGGAAAATGGTTGACTGAGTTATCTTCACGAATTATGTGAATTTCGCTAATGAGCTTCCTAGATATCCACTGTTTTAAGTTACTTCCGTTTGCAAATTTACAGTGAAAATTGAGGTAAAAAATAGGCCTTAATTAACGCTTTTTACTGCATTATTTGGTTTATCTAAATGACTGTCTGTTTAATCAGTTCCATGCATTTAAAGCTATAGCCCTATAGACTATAGAAAGGTTTCGCATGACCTCACTCCTTTTTTTATCGCTTTTCTTGTTCAACATTTCGTTGAGCTGTGTCCTCAGAAATTTTGTCAGATTCAAGACCCGTTTTGACATTTCTGGCTGAAACCGGAAGAAACGAGGTCCTCATCAACAGGAAGCAATTACGTAGCTTGTGCTTACTTCGCTGTTGGCGGCTTGAGAGGATTGGGCGCGTCGAAAAGTTTCTGTATCTCAGTCCACAAATCAGGCAAAAGAAATAATACATAAATGTTTAAAAACACAAATATTAATACTCGAGGTACCAGTATGGTACTAGCTATTTTAGTCAACGCAACGAAACTAGCACAATTGAAACGCAAAGCACTCTTATATCGAAGGCATACAAGAGATACCAATGCTGATTAGAAATTGCCATGGCATCAGCATTGCAGTAATGCTGAACTAGTTAACCAAATATACATTGATTTGACACGTCAAATTAACTTTTCAGTGTTTCCTTTTGGGTTATATTTAAGTAATTATCTGACCAAAATGATGGTGCTTGATCCTTCTAGACGAGAATAAACCGGCGGTTTCACAAATGTTTTTTTATTTTCATTATATTTTACCATGTGGCTGACTTTATAGAGTTACTTCCATACCTGAATTGCCATTGCATATAAATTTCTCATTTTTTATGTAGCGCATGACTAATGTGGAATTCACCCTACTACTTGCTCAATCATATGCGGCACATCTTTTGCCAATTAAGCAACTATGTAACTCTCTTTTAAAAGTAATGTGATATAACTAGTTTTCACGCCACATGGCAATTTCTATTTGATTTTTACCCACCTATTAAAAGGTTAATGAGAAATTATCTAAGAAATAATTTGGGTAAGACAAACATTATCTTAAAGTGAAGAATAGACTAAAGGTACATGAGGTAGAATAGTTCTTCAGATTTCTTGTTGCATTGGAATGTAACTGGAGCAAAATAGTGCGCTTGGAAAGGAACACTCGCTAGGGTTAATGAAAGTTGAATTGGACATTAATATGCAAATTTATCCTCAGAAATATCTTACATAAAGCTATGATATGCTGTTGCCAAGCGACACCACTAGGCCTTACCTCTTTCGTTTAAAACACAAATTTCATTCTAATTGATAAGGATGATTCCCGGCTAAAGTGTCAACATGTTATCGGCTGTTTTAATCCCGTCTTGTCAACACAATTTCTTACCTTTTTCGTCAGAAGTGCGATCGCCAGATCTTTTTCGATATTTGAATCGTCATACGAAGTATGGTTATATATTGTTTATATAAGACCTTGATTTATATCGACATCGACTTCGATTCCATATGAAGGAACCCACACTGCTCACGATGAGTTATCTAAATAAAATGGGCATAGTATACTGCTCATAGTGTACTTTAAAAATAAATCACCTTAGTTTCCATGCGAGTAGCCTTTTTCCTAAACCGTAGATCATTTGGCAAAGATACTGCAGGCAGTTGCGATGGAGCCCTTAATGCTATTATGTATTGAAAATGAATGAGGAAATAAGAGCAACTAGGATGGGCGTATTGAAGAAAAACGAATTATTTCATGAAAATAATTCTCGTTACATTTTTATATCCCGATGTCTCTTCAATCAAGAAAATAATTAATTACAGCTCAGGAATGGAGGAAAATACGACATCGATGCTGAGACGAGACTCTTAAATAGTCTTATTTATGAATATTTCCTGACTCCACTTAAGTTTTGAATAGGTAGTTGCAGTATTCTCGGAATGACAGTCCTTTAGTTGAAACCTCCCATTAATTCACAGGCCACATAGAAATGATTACAGTGAGAATTGAAAGTGAAATCTCACATTGTAGTGTATGCGTGGTGGGAGGCGGGCATTTTTAATTCATCAGTTATATCGACTGTAGTTGATACGATCCTTTTTATTTTTTCTCTTAACACGAGAAAGTAATTTGGCAAAAATATGAATTTGTGGAACTGTTAGCGGTGGTACGTTTTATCTAATTACAGAGGACAAAATCAATAATAGGACCTCTAGGCAATTAGACGCGAACTTTTGAATCGATCCACGTATTCCGTGTCCAAGTGGGAGTCTCTGTCCACCGCTTTCCAGATTGGCCGGCGTCAACCGGACTTAACCAGACTCTGCATACTTATGTCTCCATCTGAGCGGGAATCGGTTGCGGTGTGTGAGATAAGTGAATTTAGCTGTTACAGTGTGTGAGCGCGCACACTCACTACTTCTACTGCTCTCCATATTAATTCTTTGGGATTATCCTCGTTGAGAAAAGGTAACTGGAAGCTGCTTACCTGAATTAAATGTCACATGATAGCTATATATTATAATTTATCTGAAATGCTCAATCTTTAAAAACAAACCTTCTGTTCTCCAAAAGTCAGGGTAGCAGCTGAATTCGAAAACCAAGTAAAGTCACGGAATTTCTTTGAATCGGGAAATGTCTAGGAAAAGTCATGGTACTTCGCGAAATCACCTGAAAATGTTTCGCATTGAACTTGAAACAGTTTTCATCTGCCTATGTAAAAAAGAGAGCTTGGTTAAAAGAGGAGGGATTCCACGTTGCGAGTAAAAATAGAATGAGTCGAGTAATGAGGAGACTAAGTCCGCATTAATGCATACATATTTCATTACATATTGTGGCTTTAAGATTTGTCCTCAATACGGTCACTTAGTGTTGCGAAGGATTCATAAATCATGGGTAGGTATCTCTTGTTACGAGAAAGCGAAATTTCATCACAAAGACACGCGCCATGTAAAAGTTTGCTCTGCTTTTAACTTTTTCGGCTTCCCTTTATTTTTCATTCCAAGTCGCTTCCCTTTAGTTTGCATTCCAAATAATGTTAGTTTGATAATCAGACATTTGATTCATCTCTACGAACTTCCGATTTCATTTGTCATGTATTATCATTATATGATTGCAGCATTACGACTTCGTGTGAATGTCGTAATGACGTGTGTTGACGACAACCTGCGCTAACTAAGAGGACAGTATGTGATGGCCTATTAGGTAGTTATCCTCCAGGTTGTGCTTGAAAAGTTTCAGCTGAGGAAAAAGAAAGAAATTAAAAATATTATTCTCTGTACTGTTCCAGAATGGGAGAGAGAGGCCGTACCTTTGGGAAATTTGCTAATTTATCTCGCAATGTGAATATTTACCATAGTTTATCTCGACGTTAAGGGAAAACGATCTTTCTTCGGTTAACCAGGAATGAGGAAATTAGTTGTATGTGCTTACCCCGATCACTGCCATCTAGCATGTCTCAGCATAACATTATTCCACATAAATATCTCCTAGCAAAATTTATAACAGCGCCCATGAATCGTAGAAGCAGAGAGGCAAAATTGTTAGGCGATGGAAGAGGAACTAAGGAGAATTGTAGCATTTTTGTAGCGATTTCTGTATCCACTATTTCAAAAGTGGTTAGGTTTTGGTACTGAGAACTCTTCTCTGTCAATTCATTGCCTTTTTGTGTTGATTGATATAATCTTTTTCGGCATCCTGAAAGGCGAAAACCTGCAAACGTCGCAACTCTCCAAAAGGACGACATCACGCCCACTTTTAAAGGGCCCTGGGACAGGATCCGTGGAAATAATAACGAAATATTTGTCAGCTTGCTCCTTTGTCTTGAGGATCTTTTTCCGGGCCATGATCTTCCATCAAATTGATGAAGCATCTTTTCACCATTTGTCCTTTTCGCTCGGAATAACCCATTGGTTGTTGGTCTTGACGCGTGGTGCTGTTCATCTATACAATCTTCAAGAGTTACATAAAATATTTTTGTGTTGTGTTCCATTCAAACATTTGAGCTGACGGCGGTCTCGAAGTTACAGCTACATCCACATAGTACCCTGCTAGCCATCCCAAGGGTACGTGGTAGGGTGTGAGTCATCATCAAAACCTGCTGTACCCTAAATACTACAAATGTTTTAGAAACTATGAGTGTGAATTCATTTTGCTAATGTATTTATGAATAGAAATATAAGAATTTAGAAATAATAGGAAGCATGCGATTAGTTAGCACTTGTTACCGTATTTATTTAAAAAATTTTATGCAACAAATAACTGGGCCACCTTTCTAAAAACCTATTTATTACCTGATTTAGTGGATGTTAGTATGGTCTCTAATCGTTCGTGGATACAGTGAACCTTTAAACTTGCCTATTCATATACTTGATTCCTTAGTTTTATGGTCACGACCTAATCGACGACAATATGTCGGGGTTAACAAAATGTTTTTGACGTCGTCGGATAATATATCAGATTCAACGTTCTCATTCGTTATTTCAGCCTGCCAACTAAGGAGGAGAATTCCCGCAGCATATTTCAAATCGAGCCTAAAAAGGGAGAAATAGGAAAGTTCCCATGTTTTTTCGTCGTACTTTCTCAACCTCCTTGAACTGAGTCCTAATTTACGATTGGCTTGACCAGTTATTTCTCAGTGTGTTTACCCCACGAGAGATCATGAATCAGTCTCACATCAGGGTATTTAACTGATACTACGCTTTTTAATTCGTTATGCTTATGCGGTAAGTTTGCGAGTATGGGGAGTAGTTCTTTTGCCAGGAATCTATTGCTAAACTTCTTTCAAATGTAATTCTGAAAATTGACGCACCGCATGCCTGGTGGGCCGTTGTTAGTGTATACTTATGATTATAACCACACGATTCTCTGTTCCCTACTGCATCTTCTGTAAATAATTAAATCTAGCTGTCAACCACCCTACTGGTGTCGTTAATACGTTAGTGGACCCTTTATTTTCCCTCGTGGGACTCTAGATGTGACTTATACTTCATTAGTGGTAATACTGTTAATTTGAGCCTTCTTTGACCACTCGCGTGATTCAATAAAAATATATATTATACCGTGAAAAATGTCATAATAACGTGAAAAATTCATGGAATTTAAAATATTGAATCCATCGGACACCCTGGAAATGTACCTCTTCTCTCTCTCTCTACGGCTTCGCCGACTAGTTGACTCCCTGTGGATACTTATTATTATCTCGTATATAAAGTTTAGTTTGAGTAATTTTGAAGACAATTTCTTGCGTGAATTAAATTCGGTAATCAGCATGTTATGACGGCAAAGTGGATCAACGCCAACGTTTATTGATATTATTTTAATTTTTTTATCTAACTACAATCTTAATTAACGTTCATTCCTCTTCAGTTATTAGCATTTACTTAATTCAATACATTTATGACCAAATAATTCTGTCTGCGATTGCTGGCTTGCCATTTTGACTTGGAAAAAACTGTGACTTAGAACGGATTAAATTTTGACGTGATACTATGAAGAATTCCCTTTGCATGAGGAAAATATGATGAAATCGCAGTTATTATTTTTCTCAGGAGTAAGTTCTAAACTTCTCTTACACATATAATACGGATTCATTCTGAGTTTTGTTTGCTCAAAATACTTATATTCATTAACGCCAGCTGTAGCGGTATATTTAGTTCTTATATAAAGGGAATATGAGTAAATATTTATATAAATATTCACTCACGCGATGTATTAATACTTTTAATGTGTGTAGAAGCTCATAGCTCTTAGATATAGTTACATCTCATTTTAATCAATCTCTCACAGGATTTAGCTCTCACCTTAAATTTTTTCATAATGCTATCAGGGGCTGTCCAAAATCCACGTAGACACCAAACGGGGGTCGGGGGGGTACGATGGTTGTCAACGGAGGTCCACGTTGGGGGTGGGGGGGTTGGAGGGATGTCTACGTAGGCAATGGTCGACAAGACTTGGCGGGAGTGACATTGCCACGGCACACTCAGTGTTGCGAACGGTTGTGAGGACGTTGTGTCGGTGGCCGGTGCCGCCCGCTCGGTGCCGGCTTGCCCGGCTTCTCTTCTATAGTAAATGACAGATCACCATAGGTACAAGCAAGGTCCCTATAATATAAGGACCATGGGTACAAGAGTAGTTTTTCTTTTTCTTACCTTTCCTTAAAATCAGTCTTAAATTACATATAATCCACGACAATCAATTAATGATCCGTTTCACAGTTTGTTCCACAAAAAAAGTAAAGTCTCCGTGGACAACAGGGGGAGACGTGGGGGACCGGATGAAGTCTACTAGTGTCTACGATGCGATGGGAGGTGAGGTGGGGGGTCAAAAAGTGGCCTATTTTTGTCTAAGAGGGTAATGGACAGCCCCTAATGGTTTCACCTTTAGACTTTTTGTTGATTGTTTTTTAAAATGGAATCAGCATACGTTGCAGCACAGGCAAGTCAATGTGGTTTACAACTTATTTAAGGTAACCTAAGTTGTGGAAGACAGTTTATCTGTTCCTTCATAAATATTTTCCTATGTAAAAAATTAATGCATTGTATCACTTTTAGCGCTTGATTGATTTTTTCTTAATATCCTATTTCCTTTTGAGTTTTTTGTAATTATACTCCTTAGTCGGAGGTGAATGAGGCCACAGGCCTTGGTTACCACCTTTGAATCTCAAGAAGCGTATTGGGAATCTAGCAAGATCAGATTGCACATTGATCAAATTCCAGGAAGATAAATATATCTACCATCAAAATGAGGCACTTCATACATAACAGATTTTAACGATCTTAGATGTCCTTTTATATCAGAACCATAAAATAAGGTGTTTACCACACCCGGAAACTACTATAAAATTAATTTTTTTGATTCTCTCAGAAAATAAAAGGGAACAAAAATTCTTCTGATGGGTTAAATACAGGTGTTAGAATTAGTTGGTAAATCACTGCAAGACACAAAACCCTGGCCTAAACGTCAGTCATTCCACTTTTAAAAATAAAAAGCAGTCATGATGAAAGAATGATCCACGGAGAATCACCTCAGTGAATTTATAAGAATTTTTCTGAGGATTTAGTTTCACTCTTTGTGAATTTCTTCCTCAAAAAGTTAATTTACTTGTTCTACTCGACACGTTTTATTGGATATGATATTGCATTTCTCTTTTGGAGATCCAGAAAGATTCTCTTATATGTCTTTAATGGTTTCTTATTAACTTATGAAGAAAATAGGTTTCCGGGGGTTTGCTCCGGGATAGGGCGCGTGAAAATCCTCTCGACACCTTAGGTTTAAATCCCCCCGATGAATGATTCATAATTTCGTTGAAAAAGAAGAATATATGGTGGCCGACACTACCGAAGGTGTTTATTGCAATGAACCACTTCTTATGAGTCGGGGATGTGAAAACACTGAAATTCCGTCGAAATTTATCGACCCAAATGTTTTTCATTTTGGAGATATTTAGGTAATTTCCTTTAGTTGTACATATTTTGTAGTACTTCACTACTTGAATCTCTCAATTTTTAAACCTTTATAAATTTATTTTTCGTAGATTAATCCTTTATATTACCTAAACGCTTTCAAATGAATCAACTCGCTAACTCCTCGAACGATTTTAAATAAATAAATATTTATTAGCTCTAGGTACAATACCCCAAGGAGCACCAATATTACAATTACAATTGTGGTGAGCTTAAAAAACCAACATAGTATCAAACATAAACAATGAGTAGGTACAAACATATTTGAAAACATAGCAATACAAAGATAATACAAAAATTATCATGCATATTCATATCACAAAATAAAGAAAAAAACTAACAATAAAAGACATTTTAATAAAGATTACACAAGAATAAAGTAGGAAGCGGATGGTGATATAGATATAGCAATGCGAATTAGAGATTTATGTCTATATGTGAAAGGTAAGAATAAAGTTTCGTTTTGGTGTATAAACATATCCATCAAATATTTAGGTTCTGTAACGGAAAATAAGGAGAACAGGAAGACGCTTAGCAAGTAATTACGCCTGCCCTTGACTGTTAACGAAGATAGTTGTTCCCTATACGAAGAAACATGTTCATCATATGGAAGGTTAAAAATGAATCTGATGCATGAATTTTGTATCCTCTGTAGCTTGTCATTAAGCTCTTCTGATAGGTCGCCAAAAACTAGAGAACAGTAATCTAAATGGGGAAATGCTAGAGTTGTAACAAGCAGCTTCTTAGTATGCGTCGGTAAGACGTATTTCTGGGTTTTGAGTTAGTAAAGAATACCGTTCACCTTATTGGAAATTTTACGATGAACTTCATTAGTTTTACGCTGGCGGCGACACGCAATTGTAAACCCATTCTTGACGGCCATATCGTTTTTTATGATGATGTCGACAATTCAAAGATTGCCATTTATTTTACTCTTTCAACCTTTCTCTTTAGAATGTCACATTATGGACCATTTGAATATATCTTATACTTTCCGAGTTTCCGTTTACACCATTTTATTGCATCGCAGCCAGCCATAGGCACTCCTCATCCGCACCTATTCATAAGAACTTTGCACTCAAAAACTACGAGTGACTCGACTAAAAGACTGACCCTATGCATTTAAAGCACGAATTCAAATCACCCTTGCGCTAGCAGCAGATGAATGCATGTTTTTTTCCATTATCTTGATAGTTAGAAATCTTCGCACCCGCTTATGGAACTGTGGTCGATTTCTTTCCTTACTCTAAAATTTTATTAATTTGATTACTGGAATAAAGTATTCATATTTCACCCCGTGAATTATTTCGATCAGGGACAATCTTGAATGTCAAGAAAGAAAAGTGAATCTGCGCGTTTTAAATTTACATTAATCAGTTTTCTCGGCTCCCTTGTTTTATTTTGACCCTTGGACGTGATTTTAGGAAATTTTTAGTTCATAATATTTTGAACTACCGGGAATCATCTGCCTAATTTATTCATCCAATATTATTTAGGCCTCAAGCTTAATCTTCGTCCAGATTGGAATAGTTTTATTGCGTTTCAGCTCAAGGAAATCCATTTCGTTGACAATTATTTCACATGTGGAAATTAACTGCTGAATAATTGAGTATGGTACCAGCAAACAATCCTTTTGGTTAAGCTGTAATGGGATTTGGTTTTGCGATTTGATAAGAAAATAGTACAATTTCCTTGTATTCCCTTTGGATTTCAATTTTGAGCCGCTAACCGCTGAGAATTCATGTTGACATTCAATAAAACGCCTCTTCCGGACTTGGAAGACATTACTTAAGGTCCTATAGTGGTTTTTCGGATTCCAATAGAGTTAGTTTCCACGGGAATTATTCGGAATTTTTCAAAAGAGAAAGCGGCAGCAACATAAAAATAGTGATGACGCGATATAACCCAAGTAGTGAGTGCTGAAATGCCTGTGGGGAAACAAAACATTTTTGTCTTTTAACACCTAAAACACACTTTCTCCCGTCAAATTATAAAAGATTTGTCTCTGAAGTTTTATCTTTATTCTTCCGGGCCTTTGTCTTTTTATGTTTATTTTAATTGCCCTTTCATGTCGCCCGCAGCTCAGGCATTTGTTTGAGGCTCATCGATGTGATGTGGGTGGGTCAGACAGCGCGTTTTCGAGAGGAATACCTATAAGGATGATGCTTATCTTTCCAAAAGTATGCTTTAGGATTGCGTGAATTTATAGACCTCTAAAGCCCGGTTTTATAATCTCTGGTTAAATATTTTGACGGTATGACAACCAAATAAGTTCTCCCATCGATAACGCGCACGTCAACTAACCGAAAGTCTGATGTAATACACCAAGCCTCTCAGTTAACATCAAGTTAGCGTTTCGACTGCGTCATTTTGCGGTTAATTTTAGCCCGACATTACATGATCGGGCATAGGTGTTAATCAGCATTTTAAAAAGCGGTCCTATGATTGACGAAACTCATAACTATCGTTGCAAAAGGAGAAATATGGGTTTTTTAGGTATCATCAGGTAAATTATTTCGTTAGAGCTCGAATGTTTTGACTGAATCAAATAATCACTCCGAATAGACAGACTCAACTTCCACTGTTGAAGTCATTTCTGTGAGTGCATCTTAGAACCGCCATATACTGGCATGTTAACAGCCTAAAAAGGAAACAATTTCGTCTTGATACTCATGAATTAGTGGTAATCGTGATAATTCGAAATGGTTGCAACATCCGCGCTGGTAAAAAAAAAACGGTACCACTACGCTGTCGTGGGTAGTATAGGATAGATAGTGTTATTTTCACCCAAACCCGGAATTTTATAATTACTAAAAATTTTCCTGACCAGTATGTTTATACACCCCTGGAGGTGTCGTGAAAAAAGTCCCACTCGTTCCCAGGTGGGATATCCGAAATATCCTGGAATTCCTGGAATGTCCCTGGAACTTGGATTTTACGGCTAAAAATGTATCTACATTCGTGGCAGTTATTTTCTTTGGCTTCAAATCTACCTCCAATAATGTTTAAAATGAGGTATTTTAGTCCCCTGTAAAATTCAAAATCCCTGGAATTTTAGTCCCCCGTCAAAATCCCTGGAATCGGCGTAGATTCGTGAAAAATAGTTGTATTAGGCAAATCTATTTTCCTTTCTGTTGAGCTTATTTGTATTTTGGAGCTTAAGTGTATTTTGGAGTCACAGACGCATTCAGCGACCCCGGAAAAACCGGAAAAGACCCACAGCATGGGAATGTTGACTAACGAGGGATTATCACGCATCCAGACCGCCATTCTCCAATATGGCGGCGATACTTCGACTTCCGGTTGTCAGAGAGGGTTAAGGCTGCAATTGAATTTATTGGGTCCGAATCATATGAAATCGACACCTAAAACCCATCTCTAGCTAGTTGACACAATTTTCAAAGCTTTATTTAAACTTCCCCTCCCCCTCCCGCCCCCCTGAAATTAGAGCTCGCACGGTCAAATCAATGGGTGCTTCGGGCCAAACCGGCCAAACAGGTCCAAAGAATAACTGTACCAATCGGCTTGCTTGTATTACAATTTGCAACATGGTTTAGCGTACCGCTAGCTCTATAAGCTTAACATAAAGGAAAAAACATTTGCCTAATACAACTATTTTTCACTAATCTACGCCGATTCCAGGGTTATTTCCGGTAATTCCTGGGATTTTGACGGGGGACTAAAATTCCAGAGATTTTGAATTTTACAGGGGACTAAAATACCTATTGTTAACATTATTGGATGTAAATTTGAAGCCAAACAAAAAATTGCCACGAATGTAGATACATTTTTAGCCGTAAAATCCAAGTTCTAGGGACATTCTAGGAATTCCAGGATATTTCGGTTAACCCACCTGGGAATGAGTGGGACCTTTTTCACGACACCTCCAGGGGTGTATGAACATACTGGTCAAGAAAATGCTTAGTACTTATAAAATCCGGGCTAAAACCTATCTATCCTGTACCTACTAGGGTGGAACTTCAAGAACTGATAAATTAAATAAAAAATTCCTCGTAATTTGGTCCATGCCTCTTGGGCATCTTGCCTTACTTCCCTTTAATTTTGCCTTGTATTATGTTTCTTTCCATTTTGCTGTCGCAAAGTTTTCTTTTAAACTTACAGGAGCTTCTTTTCTCTGGTATCCAAACTTCTCCTCAACTACTCTTCAGTAGGTATACTTACCGAGTCCCTATGCATTATAATTGGCTTTATCAAATATTCGTTTATCTTGGATTATTGAGTCATTCATTCTATTGCTTCCTGCTTATTAAAATCTTTCAAGCATATGTTGGAAGTGTGAAATGTGATTCAGTTCGAGTGATGCTCGCTTGACGATAACTTTGATCGCGTGAGTGATAGATTACTGTGATTAGTGATAGATGAAGTTTACTATATGCGTGAAATAATCCGGAATCATCGGTAAAATAGTGGGGTTATATAATGTTTACGATGTTATTTTTTTTACTATTTTCACTCTAAGATATTGAGAATCGATAGATTGTACGTCTCTTTGTAGCATCGTCTCTAGCTGCGGTCTACCACATTTGTGAAAAATTGCCACTGCGCGTCGCTAGCCCAATCGCTTTTTAATGCGTTCTTGAAATATATAACTTCTGCACGAGCTCATATTCTTAAATACCCATATCCACATGTATTCATGAGTATCAAATATGCAATTTTCAGTAATCCTGTACTATTTTGAATAAATGACTCCAATAAAAAAATTACCGATCATTAAAATCATAGAGTGACTTAATATCAAGTAGTTTTTATTTGAAATGTTCAGCTGTCTGTGGACATTTAGAAGTAACTCAGTAGAATTTCTCAATTTTTATATATTTTTTATTGTTAAAGGATGAACTATTGCTTTGTATAAATACGGATGAATGGACAAACTTTAAGAGCCTCCAGAAAATAATTGGTTTGTGAATATTATATTTGATATTTCTTGAATATTAAATCTGCTACAAAACTTTTAAAACGCCATTCGCCCGCGAGTCCCGTCTTGCGTCGGTCCATCCAAATACCTTTGCGGTTCATGTGGAGTTCTTAGTATGCTTCCGGTGCTGCTCTCTGTTGGCAGTAAGGGGAATTCCTTGGGCATAGTTCAATTATCGAGACAAAGAGGTCGCGTCTACATCTGAGTCAGCGGCGGTATTTATTCGAAAGCTCTTGTCTGTCGAGTGTTTTTCAACTATAAAAACACGAAAAAAATTAAACAAAGACATGAACTGGCATAAATATTTTACGATGTGTGAAAGAAACTGACGTACGAAAGTCTTAGAGTAATTAATTTATTCTCTTATACTTCAGGAATTTTTTAGAGCTTGAAAAGACGTAAGAGAAACGTTTAGCGTGAAAATCTGGGATAGCATTGAATTATAATTGATTATTTGCAGCTTCCACAATTGATATGACGTTTATGCTATGATATCACTATTTTCAGTCTGCAAGAGTTCACTACTAAATGGCTACTTTGAACCCTTTAAAGCAAAACTTCAAATAAGTTTTAAAATTCTGTAAGGGATGGTCCGTGAAAATCTTTTTTATCTTAATGGTAAAAAGACTATGAAACAAAGCTATGATATTTTACCTGGGAAGAAAGGGAACAGATTCTTCCGTAAGCTTAGGTTTAGTTGCTGCTTTACCTTTTAAACATATTACGTTGATGGTGGTCAAGTAATCAAATATATTAACAATAATGAATTCATGGGGAAATGCAGATTTCCAGGAATAAAAATCCCCCATCACAGTAGATTCTTGCCTTCAAATTTCTATTTAATCCTCGCTCTGTTTTTAATAATTGATTGCCATGTAAATTATCTCTGCATTACCAGACAGGTTGATACGTCTACGTTCTACCCTATGAGCAACCGCTAGGGCGTGAGGTAGAGGGTGTTAGGACACCAGCCATGTAATGGAAAAGGGAGGGAATAAATGAAAGAAAAGGTGAGGAGATGTGTTTTGGTACATAAGTTTCTCGCACTTTTTTATACCAAATGCGGTCGCGAATAATGCGTGGGAATTTGGAATTTTATATCTATACCTGTTCGATGACTGTAGTCTCTTCTGCCTGCTATACGTTGCGAGAGGCTAGTACAATGTCCTCCGCGTTATCCTGATGCGCTTGTGATCTGAATTTCTTTAATTGCCCTTGCCTTGCGTGTATCCTTTGAGTCTCCAACAGCTCCCGTGGTAGTAATTCCTATAGCTGCGTTGCACTTTTTGTTCCCTCAAACGTTTTTACCAATTCCCTTGGATGTGTAAGCTTATATAGTTCGCGAACTTTCTCTGCTGGCTCCCTATTCCTCCTTCGATGTACTAGAGAAGAAGCAAAACTGATTGCACTCCCGTTCTGAACTACACCTTTAAAAAGAGTTTTTATCTCCTTAGTGCTACAATTACGTCCATTCCAACGCCAAATCTCATCAGCTTCCTAAGAGTCTGATACAATGAATTATTTTTAATTGTCATTGAAAGCTATGAAGTAGGGTTTAACCATAGTAAGTGTAGTGGGAAACGAGTGACGATACCCGAATTCATTGGTCATGAATTGATCAGCGGCTTAAAGTTGCTTTGACTGTCCGAAAAGAGAGAGAGAGGCAGCAACTCTACTATACTATTGGACGATTTTATCTTGTGAATCTTTTCCAAAAATACATCTTAGTTTGACAAAATGACCGGGTTTAGTTTTCAAATATGGATCCTTCCTGATCATAAATGAGTAATACGATGAAAAATGGAAACATTTAGGGTGATTTGTATGGCGTGTCCGCCGAATATAAATATTATTTTTCACTTTCTTTTATAGTGGTAAACTTTCTCCGCTGACGTGCGATATCTTCTTTCAATTCCAGCCTCCATGGAGACATTGACAATTTTATGGCTTCTCTTCTCATAAAGACATCACTTTCTCTGATCAAAATAACCTCCTGGCTTATTACAAGTCGAGGCGACTCTATTGGCGATGTATGAGGTTATCTGATACTTATTAGCCCTTACAAAGTCTACCGTTTACATCCATTACTTTTTTCCATATTTGCCGCACGTGTCGCGGTCCTTTGCTTTTCAAAAAGCGAATAAGTATTCGCTTAAAAATTTGGATGATCTGTACCTCTTAGCTTTTGCCACGGGTAGTATTTCATTAATTATTATTTTTAAATGGCAAGCTCAAATATGACGGGTATGAAACAAATAAAATTGCATCCGGCCCAAATTTGTGGAGTTTCATGATGTAGCACCTATAATAAACTTCAACATACACAGGTTTTGATTGATCTCCAACGAGGTTTCGTCGAGTAGTCGACATAATCAAATACGTTTTTACAGAACGTTTTGGTTCAAATAGTTAAACTGTCTCCCTGTTCCCACTTATCTTAACTACCTTCTTCCTCCACCGACTCCAAAAAATGTTAACTATTTAAACCCTAACGTTCTGTAAAAAAACATTCGACGAAACCTGGTCGGAGATAAATAAAAAACTGTGGAAGTTACAAAGTGTTTTATTGGGTATGAAAGTTGAGTACATTGACCACAAGGGCCCATGACCAACAGAGTGTATTTCGATATGAAAATATTTATCCCTATTCAACAGATAAGTACTGCTATTGAGGGATATGAGTCATAAACTCATTGTTTTTTACTTCTCATAGTTTATTTCTGGACTTCGTTTTTTAGAACAGGGGTTTATGAAATTGTATAAACACGGATTCCAAATAGCAAATAATAGAATTAGTACCTACCGTTTCAGATCAGACTTCAGTACGTCTTAGGTTTTTAAAAATCTATAACCCTCTTATCAGCCTTAAATATTTGAGGCCAAGGATGTTCAATTTCAGTGTGAAAATAATTATACTGCTTTGATTTAAAAAATTTGCTATGTTTAATATTTTTGTTGGTGCATACGTGAAATGAGGACTTCGTTTAGTCGCTGGCTCAGCTATTTGGATGTTTAGCTTGAACTCTTATCACTAAGCAATTGGATGAGTATAGCCGTTATAAATACAGTTTATATGATTCCATAAGCACACCTAATTCATGTCTATAGAAATTTTGCTTAAGATCTCTAAGCAAAAACACTCTGATTATCAAGTAAATAAATAGCCTAATTATTTCGATCCAGTAACTTATAAATTACAACATTCTTCTTATATTCCTTAAGATCATATAAGCCAGGCAAAGGATGTATATTCCTTATGTCATCACACAGAATCACATCCTTTTCTCTTATTCTTGTGATTTTGCGCATTTTTCTTTTACCAGTCCTAATTACGTTAAACGGAAGAGGACATTAATTAAAAGAAACTGGCATCTTAATACCTGAAAAAAACGCAAAGTATATCTACAGTTGAAGGGAAATTCTCGATGATGTAATGCAAGAAAAAAATGTTTTATTGGTAGAATAGAAATGGCTTGTCTTCTGTGCGTAAAATTATTCATTTCCCGTCATCGAGAGTTACCTATTAAACGAATGAATGCCCCAATCATTGTAGTTTGGCTTCAAAAAAGTAATTGAGGCTTTTTTATGTTGGACCAGTTGCTCGTCTGCTATGCTTGTATTAAATTTTAGCTAATGGAAAAATAATTTGCACTTAAGATTAGGTGCTACTTAGACATACATGGAAAAGTAGACACTTGTACCGACTTCAGATTAAATGTGGATATGGGATATATTTGATTTTCAGTAGTTTTCTGTCTTCTTCACGTTAGTTATTTATACCGATAAAAGTGGCTGGGCAGTTAAAAGAGAGTTTTCGATGAGAAATGAGATTTTATTGTCACGATAAGCATCTTTTTCATGCTCATAGAAGTACCTATTTCGTATTCTATACTCGTATCGAAAGAATATTCGTACTTCCGGCAAAAATTTCGATGTATTGGAAGTCACTGAATTAAGGGAATTGAATATAATGGCAGCTAAAATTTTTAATTCCTTGAGACAGCGGAATGTATGCTTACATATAGGTGTTTACGGTAAACAATTTGCTTTCTGCGTGGAATGTCGCACGAAAAATCGAGACTTTATTGCCAAACTTCAGTCTACCTACCTACCGGAAGTCTTGGGCTTAACCGCTTGGGTGTCAAATCATGTGGCTCCCTTGTATCAAAAGGCATTCTTGGCAAGTGCCTCGCAGTCACTTTCGGTCACCGGGATATGACTAGAGGCTCAAACAGTTCCGTGCGTGATTGGACGTAGCATATTAGGAACTTTCTCCGTCTTCGTCATTCACTTTTTGAGGGAGATTTATTATCTATTTCGTAACAGTATTTTTTATTTCGAACGTGTTATTTCGTGTTTGGTTGTGGCCAAATGGAAGCGGAAAGAAATTAATCTTTATTCCGTTGAGCGCTAGACGGCGGAAGAACAAATGACAGAAACATGCGAGATTGATTCCGAAGTGTTGGCTCACTTTCAAAAATAAAACTAACTTTCACATTTCAACCTGGAGGAAGTATGGAGTAATAGTAATTTCCTGAGAGTTTAAGTCGATAATAGCCTCATCGACACTCCTCTTTTAGGATCGCTTACGGTCATTCTATAATTACATAACATCCAAGAAAGTTCTTACGAGCTACATTTCTTGCCTTTGTATCCCGAGCTTCGAATAGGAAAAGAAAAATCTTAGCGTGATAGCGCTGATTGGCAAATGGAATTAATTTCAATAGTTCACGACAATCCCATTGGAATTACTATGTGATAAAATAAGTTGAAGTTATGCTGCATTTGCCCATTTTCAGGGTATAAAATAAGAGGAAACGATCGTGAAAAATTCTGATTTTGTCATTTTGGGGCCTGAAGGCTGCCTAAGTTATTACAGCAATATCAACCTTGTGACATTAGGAATGATTAGTATTTCCATCAATCCAATACCTTCAGGTAGGACGCCCGATAAACTTTTTTCATGTTTGTGTTCTATTTCGAATGAAAACGCATAGATAAATCACTGCATACTAAGGTTAACTGTGGTTTGCGGAATGTTTCCTTGTGCTTTTACTTCCACAGATTTATTATGTTTATGAAGTCATGCTATTAAAACAATTGACCACTCTCGCATCAGATGAAAACGTCGGGCAATACAGAATGTGTATTCTCATCTTTCTTGAAAAAGTTCACCTTAAAAGTAGAAGAATCAATGTTTTCTTTGATTGGTAAACTAAACACGGTCTTATTATCATTATTATCAATTTATGGAGGTCCGCAAGATACTCTTGAATAGCTAGCGCTCTGTACCCAAATTCTAAATTAGTAGATACCAAACGTGTCACATATTAGGCATAAGAGTATCTTTGATTGTTTCTACACAGTGAAATGTATTCCGTTGGAATTTGACGTCACAGCAAAGGTGCAGTGAGTGTACATTCTGAGTGATACACTGTATCATTGATACAGTGGCTATCGTTCTGGTTTCTGGCGTCTAGTGCTTCGATGAATTAGAAATAATATTTTTATTGCTACCTCGATTCCTGCTTGGCGGCCGTAAGAGTTAACTCGACGATTGAGCCCATTTTCCATGAAGGGAAGAGTTTTTCCGTGTCCACTTCATCTTTTCTCCTTTCCCTAAAATTTCTTGTAGGTATCCTTTTTCACTTGTCCAGTAATTCATAATTTAAATGATCTCAAAATCTACTGTCAAGTTGGACCAAAAATTGAGTATAGGATTCTTAACGTATTTCCCCGTCGTCCCCTTATCTAATAATTTAAACCAGTCGTTCTCATATTTGTTTAAGTATCTGTGTTCCTCCACATCCTTTTTGCAGTTTTTCTCCCAGGATTAGCTTCCATTACATTATTTTTCATATTGTTTCCAACCCATGTATTTTACTATCTGGACGGTGTTGCACAATACTTTCTCCTATCCACTCCTCTGAATTCGTCGCTAGTTTTCCCTTTGTCTTTCTATTTAATCTTCAGCAGTCGCCTCCAGCACCATGTGTCTCCGGCATATTAGCCTGCTTTTTCAGCTGTCCATATTTCTGATCCTAAAATATTTTTCAGTCAGAATGGAATTCCCATTAACCAACTAGACAAAGGGTGACCTAAAAACTTAGTATGGGTGTCATGATGATTCCTTTATTCCTTCGACGTTTCCACCGACTGCCTACTTCAAAGAAAAAGTACCCAATATCATTGTTTTTTTTCTAATACTACTAAAAGGTGTTAAATAGGGGTTCATATTGTATCAATGTTGAAATCAAAGTTTTATCAAAATCATATACCTGTGTGTTGTATCTATTCAATCTGCACATAGAAGAAGCAATAGAAAAATAAAATTAAGGAGTAAGGGCGCAAAGGGAAATGAAAAACCTAACCATAGCATTCTGGTTTGCAGACGAAATTGTTGTTCTTGCCGATTCAGAAAAGGATATGAACCACATATTGGAGGTTGTCGGAAAAGAACTGAATAAATTGAAAATAAAATTCAACACTAAAAAAACCAAAACGGCGGTTGTTTATAAGTTAAACAGCTACTTAACAAGTTAAAATTAAATTAGGAAACGCAACTATAGATCAAGTTTAAAAACGCTGCTACTTGGGCAGCCAAATATAGCAAATGAAAATAAAATTATAAAAGATGTTACGAGAAGTATTGCCCTGGCCAAACAAGGATTTCAAAGGAATAATAAACCTATTGATAAACAACCACCTCTCAATTGACCCAAGGAAAAAATGTATAAAGGCATTCATGTGGAGCGTGCTCACGTATGGTTGTGAAGCATGGACATTTGATGGACAAGAAAAGGATTGGCTCCAGTTAGCCGAAATGTGGTTCTGGAGGAGAATCACACAAACAAGTTGGATCATGAGGAAAACAAATGAACGAGTTTTGGAAGATGTACTTAGGTGAAAGAAGAACGTTTCTTCAAGGACTTAACTCCAGAAAAATTAAACTCATCGTTGGTCATCTAATGTGACATAACGAATTCATTAAAAACATAGTGGATGGAAAAGTGTTGGGGAAGAATGCGAGAGGACGCCTTAGAATGTCCTTCCTTCACAGTGTGATGTCAATCACAAGCTGCAACTCCTATAGGGAGGTGATAACATCAGCTTCCGAAAGAGACAAATGGCTATAGCGGCAAGGCCTTGCTTTTTGAGAAACGATGACCCCGGGTGTTTAAACGATTTTTTTCTGCATATTGGTTGGTTTTAAATCTTAAAGCACAGCGTACTTGGCACTCAGTCCAAATTAATCCACAGTATCTCGAAGGTCGGTTTGGATACTGGGCGATACACCCTAAGAGTCGAGCCGAACGACGTGTGAAATATTTATTTTGCAGAGGCTTATGTTGGAATGAATTGGTTGGCTGATACGAGAGTCGATTGGAGAGATGCTGCAAACCAATCTTCTGATTTAAGACCGTTACTGATGATCATTTTTCAGTTAATGTCCTGGTTTTATCCGAGAGGAGAAACATTTAGTACTCTCTAAATTGTCACCAGGGTTTAGTTTGGGGTATCAAGAGGAAATCTGGTTTACCGACTCGGAAACCCTCGGTGTCATGTAACACCTTAGAGATCACACTGACTTCCAATGGGAAGGTGAAAATGTTTTAAATGACTAAACACTTGCATACAGTGTAATCGTCACTTTTGGGCGTGCAATTTATTTCATAAGCGTTAATGGTTTGTAAATTTATAGTATTAGAAGTTTAGTTAATAATAGACGGCATGAATTGTAAATTATTACATTTTTTTGAAATTTTTGAAAGTCTACTAGCAGTGTAGTTATAGAAAAATATTTTCTTTATGGATGATTTTGATCCAAATACTGTATCACCGTGCCTTCGCCAACGTTTCTATTTAATTCTAAATCATCATCAGGGTTATCATGGAGAAACGAACATACAATTGAGAACTGCTAAAATCAAAACAAAAAACAATAAAATACATGGATACTACATAACTTGTGAAGTTACTGACATTTACAAAATATATTGGTAACTTTTTCAAGCAGCATCATTTTTTTATTTCATAGCAAATTGTAATTATCAACTATCACCAGCCAATAATTGGCCAAAGAATTGTAAACGTCAAAATCATGATAACATCTGTACACAGCCTCACACTATCATAATTGACACTCAAACCAAGCCAGTGCTGCAACCCTCTTGTGAGATTTTAAATTATGTTTGTTGGCATATATATGCTGCTCAGACTGGCAATGCCAGATCTCTTAATGCACGAGTTGGGGTCTTTCAAAATATGAATCATTTCGTTGGTTAATCTTATCTTGATGTTCTCTATATCTACAATATTTGTGTTATTGAAGTTGAATTAGTGTAGGTTATTGCAGGCATGTTGATTTAGTTTGTTGATAGATGTTGGTTGCAGGCATGTTGATTTAGTTTGTTGATAGATGTTGGTTGCAGGCACTGATGATGATTTAGAATGAAATCGAAATGTTGGCGAAGTCAGCTTGATAAATTATTTGGACCAAAATCCTCAAAAAAAATATTTTGCAATGGAATTCTATGTGGTCGAGAACGAGAGTGATTAGTGTAGTATTCTTCACGGCTGAAGTATAAAATATTCTCAGTGATATTCCGCAGGTATTGCTCCAAATCCGCTGGTGTTAGCAATTCATTTTTTAAATAGGTTTTATTTCATACTGAACCTCCTCATGGAGCTGCTCTTTAAGTGGCCATAAAATAATAACATGCATCGTCGGTCCAATTGCTCGGAGCAACTCCTCTTAAATGGTAACGAAATTCAAAATTTGTATATTCAGTCCATGCAAACATATTACTGCGTGCAAATGGCTTTAATTATTGTAATTTGTCACGCCGTATCCACACTCCGAGCATCAATGCGCCCACTTGGTCCCATTTAGTCCTCAAAGTTTCCCAGGGGATATCTCCTTTTCCGTCGGTGACAGCTGCGCGTTTTGTTTCTAATAGGTTTCATTTTATTCCGATCCGCCTCCTTCCTCTTGGCTCCGCTCCGAACCCTTTGTTTACCACGTCTGCGTTTCTCCGCCCATCTCTTTGCCGCTCTCCCTCTGCCGCGTACGACGCCCTCCCTTTCCCCCCTCCGTCTCGCACCCTACACTCCACGGAGTCACAATCCTATTGTCTCCTTCGTCCGTCCCTTAGCCCCCACTCCCTCCCCTGAGACGACGACGGGACACTTGATGTCGTGGGACGATCGAAATGGAAAGTGTTGGGAGTCGCCGCCCTCGTCCTCCTATTGTTGGCGTCCCTTTCCCCCTCCTGGGTGTGACAGCGTGAGTGAGCGTGTGTCGTATGATTGCGCGTTTGGACCTGACCGTATGTTTCCAGGAGGGCAGGGGACTTCCGCGAAGACCGACCCCACTCCTGAAAGTGAGAAATAAGGAACGTTTCGCAATGTTCAAACGACGGGAACTGACGAATTGCCCCGACAACTGTTGGCAATTTTGTATTTGTTCTCTCAAATAATTCGCCCGAACACCAAAATGCACGTACCTACATGCACCTCGATTCTGTCTTGAGTTAAAGTAATTCACGCAGGTATCTAATAAAGATAATGAGCCATTTTTTGCCAAGAAGGATGGATAAGTGTTGATTCGACTTCTTTTTTCCCCCTCTTCCTTAAATTTCTACTGTCCTAATTCACTTATACATTTACGTACTAACTAAGTATTGCTTAAGTCACTCCATCTCACCAATTTGTTGAAATTCGCCTTGAAATAAATCATTGGACTTGACCAGAAATTGAACCAGGATTGGCCAGTCGACGGTCAAGTGTGTTAGTCAGTTATTTCCCCAGTATAGGTTAACTCATGACTAATTTCTGAGGGTGTTTACGTGAACAAGAGTTTTAATCACTTCAAGTGTTTAACTTCTGCGCCGATGGAAAGAGTCATTTACGTGAGAAATCGAATGAGGAATTTACCTAACCATTGTTCTCTAATACATTGGACCATTGGAGCGGGACCTTCCAGTTACTTTTGCCTGTTGGTCTCATGTTTTATGCATTATCTACCACGAGAGTCCCTTTTAATCCCTCTTATAGTTCCCCTAACTTATTCCCCCTAGCTTCGCTCCTGAAACGAAAAACGTTTCGCAATTTTCAAATTACGGTGAATTACGAATTCAAATTCACTGAAGGCGCGAGACTCAGAGGATCGACCAATATTGATCGGAAAACTTCCTGAAAAAACTTTGTGTTTTATAAAATAAAGTATATTTTACCAATTTCGCTACTCTGTCGCATCTCTAGGCATTTTAGCTATAGTTCATCTCCAGTATATCATCAGGAAATCGTCCATGTTCAGTGAATAAGCTACACTAGTTGCACTGAAATAAAATTATGGTGGAATATAAGTTTTCCTGTTATGACTATTTTTAGGTATGTATTTTCCTGGAACGTTTAATGAAGTGTCCTTTAGTAGAAATATTTGAGAATAACTGAAGTAAATTGAAATTATTCTTCAACTGTACGCCAGGAGGAGGTTATCTTTTAGTAGCATATCGTGATTTCCTTGACCACGTATAAACGGCTACTGTACGAATGCTAGTTTCAACGCTGTCATTAGTCTAATGAACTGATATATCCCCCAAGACTCTTCCGCTGCAGCAAAGTTTATTACGGTTGCTCGATCATCTCGCTCATAAAACCCATAATGAGACACTTGACCACAGTTCCGTTAATAAGATTATCATGCAGGAACATGCCTTGAATAACGTCCAAATTATTTGACTTGATGATTTTCTTGCATCGCTTACTGTCTTCGTAGTTCTGCGGTGCCTTCTTGATTGCATGTTCGTAGCCAAAGGGTTACGCTCTCACGTTAGAAGGATAGAGAGAGAGAGAGAAAGCAGAGAGCGTGATGTGCACTCCGCAAGTGAATACCTTCCTAGTTAACCGGCCCTCAACTTGCATAAAAGTTCGTTACGCAATTTAACAGTCGTGAAGCCGAGTTGCTAGTTTTGAATTTCGCTCAGCTATTTGATGTCCCGTAATCGATGACTTCCCTTCATTCGAGAGGCCGTCATAATTAGTGGCGCTGAAAAGATCAGCGGTTGGTAATATCTTCTGGTGATAGCTGCTGATTTTTCTCGATCCGGAGAGGAGTCATGTGCTCGCGTAGCTGACATTGTTGCCGGAAAGCCACGACGCATCTGCGCCGAGCAGCGGAATTGCATCACTCGGTGAGAGAAAATTAACCGTTCCGATGGCTCGACAGACGGACGGCCTCTCGCTGCACTCGGACGGGGGGAGGGGAATAAAGAAGTTGCCCGCGGAAGAAACGAAGAGTGGAGGAGGCATGATGCGCTATGGGCACGCTTGAATAACCCGCATACCGGACCCGCCGATCATAAGCTACCGACGAGGTTGCTCTCTCGCCGATAGTGTTCTTGCACCTGCCGGCCGATGGATGATGCATCTTCCCGATGACCTTTTGTCGGTTCGAGCGATGAGTGGACCCGTGGATGGTTAAAAATAGGGAACTTCCTCGATCCTCCTCGAAAGGGGCTATTAAGAGGGGCAGCAAACGGACCCTCGAAGCATCGCGAACAGTTTGGTTCGTGAATCTTGTATTCACTGCACCATTTCGCCTCGGTTTTATTCGACATTTTTATCTGCCACAATGAACAGCAACTTGTTATTTTTCGAATTCCATGGGCTCAGAAATGAGGTCGTTTATGTGGAAGACAGGTGCATGAATGGGTAATAAAGATGCTGTTTGGGTCATAAATTCGGCAAATGGAGTCCATTTGAATAGAATGGAAAATGGACTGCTATCAAGTAGTTGTTCTGCACGTGCAATGCGCAGAAGATTTTACGCCCCAGTTAAGGTGTCTCCGTTTTTTCGTAGGCCATTAAAACATTATAACGCTGCGGATGCTTAACTGTCAGAGCGTTCATGAATCTCGTACGAGAGTTCCTTTCAACATATATTTTGCCTATATATTGATGAATCTCGTGGAATAGACCGCTGATGCATTGCTTTTTATCTTATGGAAATGTTTTTGGATGCCAGGTAATCAGGGTTCCGTATCGAGAAGTTCCATCGCATTATGGCTTCTCTTGACCGAGTAAATCCAATATTTTTCTTCATGATCTTTCTTCGATATGGGCGCAAGAAGGTACCCTAGTAGATAGATGAAGAAAGAGATTGTAGTTTTCAACTTACAATCAGTACAACTTACTTAGAGAATATTTATTACACGGCTAGTTTTGTTACTTTACATTGAATTCGAAATACCAAAACTAAGGATCGAAACTATTTGTGAAAAAATATCTCACTCTAACTGAAAACTATAATCCCTATCTTCTTCAACCTTACCATCGAACTACACCAGCCTGGAGAATATGTATAAATATGTATTGTTATGATTCAGTTAATTATTACTTAATACTCTTTGGAACTAACCATTAAGAACATTATCCTCCGCAGTCCGGCTCATGCATCCGGGTCTTCACACTCACGAGCTACAACAACGAGGAAATTAAAGGAATTAAAGTCACTCTGCAACGTTTCTCAAATTTTCGAATCCGGCTTCTCAAATCGTCCCGTGTACCTTAAGAACTAGCACGATAATCCCGAGAGCATGTATATTTTCGAAATCTAGACGGAGAAGCGTTTCATGGCTCAAAACACACTCCCCGCCGATTTCGTGGTAAGACGTCAAGGGCGTTCGAATCGAGTGAACCCCCTCCCCAAATCCCGGCGTTCTCAGCCACATCTCCCCTTTATCTCCTCTCTCTTCACCGGCTGTGTAGGTATCTCCTTTCATCCCGCTTCTCATTCTGTTGACTTTCACTCTTTCCGCTCGTGATCCGTCTCTCACAGTGAAGCCGCGCGCCGTATGGATGTGTATGGCCCGCATTATGCCGTGACCATTCATCCATCTTACATTTTCCTCGTCGTCCACCTCTATTCCTCCCGCCTCCAGCGCTTCCTTGACGGCTCCACCGAGGAACTCATCCATATGCATCCGCTTCTCACGTCTTGTTGAAGTAGACTACGAAGAGAGAGAGAGAGAGCGGATATTATTCAACAATTCGATGGTGGTTCCATGCTCCCTCAGAACTGCAATTCCCAACAATTCCATACTCCAACAAACATGTGCTTTCTGTTCCAAAGGACGATCGTTTGTCAAGAGATAAAATTGTTGCGACTATTTTCAATTGACAAATGTCCCTGATTTTTTTGTTACCTATTTTGTGTCCCGTTTTTTCTTTTTCCAACTTTATAATCAGAGTGAGGGCGACTAATTTCGACTTTGATTTTGAATCACAACCATTTCTATATCCTAGCTAAAATAAACTTTTTTTCATGGTTTAATATGTAAGGCATTTGTCACAGTTTGCTCTCACTAGTTAAGTAAAGGTGGTATCGATGTGAGAAAAATATTGTGACTCATTGATTCAACTAACCATTAATTGTACGTGTCTCATAACCTAAGCTCACATTATTAAACCAGTGTTAACATATTGCCTAAATGCAAGAGTTGGTGGAAATAGAATGAATCCGGATTTGAGATTCTTTTTGCTTTGCACATTAAATGGGCGATCTTTTTGTTTCGTACTGAACGACCAAGCGTAATTGAACCAAGCGGCAATTGAACTAAAACGTTCAAGACAGAAAGAGTAAATTTGTGAAAATGAGAAAGTGCAATAATGGGTAGTGAATGTCCATTTCTACATTAACTTAGAACTAGCAGACCTACTGCCTCTGTCTGTCTGGGGTGGTCTTGAGGTGCCCCACTGGTAATTTTACTTCCACAAAAAGGCAAGCACGGGAGCAATATTTGACATATATTAACAAAGACTGTTAATGAATTATCTCCGAGTTCAGTTTCTCGCACATTCATATAGCATTCGTAATGGTATAAGTAATATTTCTAAACTTTCGACGTGACGTTTGTACCAATATTGAGACAGCGGCACACGCAAATGTATTGAAACGTTTACGACCTTTGGTATTTATCCAGACAATTAAATGCATGGAAAACTCTTGAGGTTCATTTCACTTACGCTAGCTAATCGTATATCTTATGCAATAAAACCAAATCAAGGGAACGGCAATATCAAAACACTTAATTGATTATATTAACGTTGAGTTTACAGAAATTTGACATGAGCCTTATTGTTTTGGAGTGGCATACATTTCAACATTCACCCGGATGATTTATAAATATCTTCACTAAATAATTTCATTTGCGTAAAAGTAGTTATATATCAAGGGAAATAAAAGAAATGAAATAAAGTAATACAGATATCGTAGCGCAATCAACATTTACCTGAAAAAGATAAATTAACAACGCTTATATGCCCAAACGGTTTGTAACTGATTGTAATTTAATGAGTACTGTCTTTTTACTTCACCGTTGCTAAACTAAATAAAGTAATCGTTGTTAAGCAGTTTTTACGGATTATGAGCTTAAGAGCCACGGTTTTTTGCATTTTTCTTTGCACCACCAACCGCTAAAAATGTAAAACTACTACCAACTCATACAGACAGAGAATCCACATTTAATGCACCAAACCTCATTTCTCTAGCTCAAGAATTGAGAGAGAAATAAACAAAATGGATACAAAATGACTGACTGACTGACACGCTACAAAATTTTACCCTGGATTGGCCTTTTTTATGAAAAATCCACATAAGCCGTCAGTTTATAACAAAAATATTCATTAAAGAAATATATTCCGGTCAGGTTTAAAGTTGGGACTTCAAAGTTGTTTTGTTTTTTTAAAGTTGTCTAACGAAATCACAACCACAAACGGTCATGCGTGGCATCAACATATTAGCAGAAAATCAAGTACTTACTACAAAATTAGTCACCGTAATTTACGATTTCGGAATTGAAAATTTTAATTCGAAGCGTCTGTTCATGGGAAACCACATGATTTTCTCTCTCAAGCAATTACGCTCGAAAAATGTGGTCAGCCACCCTCATTCGTGTAAAGTAAAATCGGGAGGAATATGCAAAATATCGTTACGATAATTTTATTACCGCCACAAGCCTTTCTTATAAATTAAAACTATGGTTGGGCCAAATTAAACATTGCGATGTTAAGTGCAGTTTCTTTTAAAATGTTGTCATGATGAGCCTCCATAAAAGTTACTCCTGAAAGAGTAGAAAAAAGTAGATCAGTTGGTAGTGGTATTTGTGTGTCCGTCTTACCTTAATACTTCGTCTTACCTAAACCGTCCGTTTTATCCACCTGTCTCCAAAACCAGTGTGTAATTTTAAGGTAATGTAGAGAAACAGTAACCAATGCTGACTTTATAAATAATATAAACCGCAAATTTACAATATCTACTTAAAATCATGAGCATTTATTTTATTGCATTGTAAAGCTCAATTACTAAAGCGATACATACACAATAATAATGGATTAATCGATCTTGTAACGATTGTCATTTGTCTTACAATTATTCATTTTTTTCTTCAAACAAAATAGGACTCACTACGGTGTTACCTAATAATGTTTAATTTAATTCTTAATGTTAATGAAACCGACCTAATAAATAATCGTGCAGATATAGAAATTGTTCTTTACTCTTTTCATAATTTTGTGTATATTCCCTCTGCTATGGAAGGTGTAGGATATATGCGGAATATGAGTTGTTCACAGACAGAAATATTCATTCCTTCTCATGTTTATATTTTCAGAGTGCCAATGAAGATACATGAAACAGGCCGTAATTGATGGAGGTGATCATCGTTGGGATCCGCGACGACCGCTGCCAGCCCTTGTCTGAAGTCTTAATTTTTGCTGCCGAAAGCTGATGATTGCAGTGGATGCAAGAAAACATTGAAATGTTTGGTTGCTTGTTTTTTCGTCTCATGTTAACTGAAAATCGTGTCTTAAAACGGACCGTAATCTGTGACATTTTTATTGTAATAAATAGTATGGAGATATTTACAATGTTTTTAATCATTTTGAGCCTAGAAGCAAGAAAAATGTTCACTCCGAAGCGTAACAGGGGAAAAGAGTAAGTTTTTTAAAAATGCAGAAGGAAGAAAAAAGACCTCACTAAATCGATGAATGCTGTGGCATCCATATGGGTAATTCAAATTGGCGCCACAAATGGTAAAGTGATTTGGAAAAACATTAAGAAAACTTAATTAACCCAAATTAATACAGCCCACAATTTGTAAGCATTACAAGGCAGTAATATAATTAAAAGTAATGAAGGCATACTCAGTGAGCTGGACCCAGTAATAACTACGCAAACCCTGTAAATTAAAGGTTAGTATTCGCAATGTACTATGGTGGGTGAAAGAAAGATGTATGGAAAAATTTGGGGGGATCGCGGGTGGGTTTTGTTAGGGCAATTTCAAAACAATATTTTCTTTCAGTTTACGTTCTTAAAATTTTGATTTAAAACAGGGATTTTTGGATGATAAGAGAGTAATGATGAGATAGATTATGATTTATATTGGCTTATTACTGCCAGGAACAAAAAGCGACATAGCCCCCCCTTTGAAAAATTCCCTCCCCAAGAGGGGGGATGAGGTAGCCGCCCCTCCGGGCAACCACCCCATCCCTCCCCTATTAGGCCATCCGCCATCACCACGGCGATTGACCCCTCCTATCCTTTACTCCTCCCAACCCACCCCACAAGGAAGCTACCCATCGCGGCCGATTTTTTCACGTGCCGCCTCAGTCATGCTGGGTGAGCCGTGCCGCAAATGCAGGCGTCATGGATACAGAGCTCAATGGCGTCTAATGAACGTACCAACTACAAGGATGCGCCCGTACCGTGCAAGCACGTACGTACTGCGACACACCGGGCCGATAAAAGACATGTGCCGGGCTAAGAACCAATCTTGCTCTGCCAGCATTAAGCTAAACATCGAACTTGGGCTGAGGTCAAATATTCTTACGCAAAACTCTACTTCGAAAACTTGAACTTTTAATCCATTTAAAAGTTATTTTTACTAGCTAGACCATTTAATGTCACAAATAAGAAATTTATTTAATTTTATCTTTTTAATAAAGTATCTATCACTTCTTATTGTCTCTTTTTTATCACTTAGAATTAAAAAATACTCTCTAAATTTACTTCATTACGACAGAGCCATCTGTTAGCAAGCCATTAGAACCACAAACACGGTAAAGACTCCCACTCTCTCTTTTAACCGCGCGATTTGGTTTTCAATTTATCTCTCCTTAAAAATTTCCGCATTTTACATCATATAAATAACAACTTCAGCGTCCTTACGAATTATTACCCAAATATTGCAATCCTAATCCACCATTCTAGAATAACTCCACTATTAAAAGAGTCTTGATACGATAACTAGCGTGGTTTCCAATTAGCTTCTAACACAGTTTGGTGTCTCTAACGCAGTTTGTGCTTTGAATGTCCACCGGGTTGCTTATATTCCGGGATGGAAAATAATTTCTGGATCGAAACTCTGACATTGAATTACAAGTTCAATGGTAAATGTTTCCGAACAAAAATTTATGATATCCCTTTAAGAGGAGAATTGAAAAAGAAGCGAAGCAATCAGTTGTGATAAATACCGAATCAAAAAGCAATTAAGAGGAGCTGCTACCTAATTAATGGGTCGAATTAATTTGTGTCACAACGCATTAGATGTTTTACGGAATTTTCGATACTTTATTGTGACAGTCTATTCTGATACTCATACACACTCATGAAGTTACAGTTAGGAGTTGAGATCAATTAGGAGTAATTTTTCTGTAGGGAGGCGGAAATTTTGGTTGTACCGCGAGGTATTTCGGGGAGTTGGAAAATCCATGTTGATGGGTAATAGAGGCAAGGGAGATGACCGTGGGGAAGGTTTTGAAGAAATGTTATGTTTTAATTATTCATTATACAGTTCAGGAGATTGGCTAGCGCCTTCTGTATTTTCTAAGGTGTAAAGTGACGCTGTTTGAATGGAATTGGGAGGGAGAAGGTTCCGCTGGAGAGGAAGCGAGCCGTCATGGAGATAAAGACACTGGGTCTGATAGATCGAAATGCACCTTTTCCTCGCAAATTTATGAATCCAAATGAACGACGGAAAAGTACTAATTAATTAAAATACAACACAGTTACAAATTAAAGACTTTTTACACCTTTACAGCTAAATCCTTGTTCGTTCACAAAAGAATGAAAACGACTTGTGTTATATCACCGCGAGTCACATGATCTTGAGGCGACTCGCTGGGTACAACGGAGATGATGAAGGTGTGGGTTTTATTTTCTGTCACAACTAAAAAAATAATCAGTGGTCGTACGAAAAAAAAGAAGCGTTCATTGGCATAAAGAAAGGTGAGAACAATTATCATATCTTTGCAGGGAATGAGAATTTGCTCTGCGCGTGAATAACACGAAGTTATGTGTTTCCAGGACTTCTCGAAATAAAACTGAAATCTGTGCGTGTCTAGGATGAGTCTTCCACATCAGTGGATTTACTAAACTTTGCATTACTAATAATTGCCCTTTCATAATAATCGTCTCTGTCGCATTTAGGAAATTTCTAGCACTTCGAAAGCCTGACTTATCCTCTAACAGGGAATGGAAAATATTTGAGAGCCGTATGATGCGATCCTCTCGGTTTAAAATGTTCAGTAAATTACAACGAAACTACCCGCACCAATAACTTAAACAGAGACAGTCACTGAGAAAATACAAAAATGTTCGTTGCTTAAAACTAAAGAGTTTTAAAGGTCTCGATATTTCATTGTGGATTTCACGCATTTGTGCATTTCCAAAGCGAGAGATTTTGCTAAAAATACTGACGCGGCTACTCCCACGGTTCTTTTGAATATGTTTATTTAAACATCCGCGCGTATAATAATGGCTCGATGTGCAAACCAGCAAATATGCAAATATTGCATGGCAGTTGTATGATCTGTCTAGTAATTTCATTTTTATAAGTTTGAACCACTTATTTTCAGATTTATTATCTAATTTCTGAAGATATTTCTCATTTTTTAGACCAGCCATTACGCACATCTAGAATCAAATTCGTCACCTGCATTGGAATCCGTGATTTTACAGGTTTATTGATTGCCAAGAAATAAAAACAAAATGAACACTGAATAACTACTTTTTAATTCATTAAAATTACTGAAAAACTAAACAATATTATTTATGCATGCAGTTCTTACCTTAAATTTATACTTAAAATACTTACCTTCAACCAGAAGGAACCGGAAAAAAACCACTCTCCTAGTTTTAGGTCTGTCCAACCTCAAATCTGCAAAATCGCTTTTAAAAATTTTGAATATTCAGAGGAAATAAATCATTTTCCATAAAATAACGTGAGAATTAATACAATGATACTGAAGCGTATTAGGGCCTAAAAGAAGAGAAGGAATAAAGGTATTTGCAACTGGGTCTGTGAAAGTAGCGCCACGTTTGGAGCGTCGAGGGAGCTAGTTCATCGAACGCTGCCAATTTATGAATCATGTGAGTATTTTATTGGTATGAAAATGCTCAAATAATGTCGTTTTAAAAAATCAAGAGTACGGAGAGAATAAAAATGAATAAGCCCTACGGAGAGTTGTAGAGAAAATAAGTTAAAATTCTTCCAATAAGAAGAAACACCTGTTGGACATATTCTGAGACACAAAAACCTCTTGAAAGCTGTAGTGGAAAGAAAAATGAGTGGAAAGAATTACTGGGGGAGACCAAGGATGAAATGCATTTGGAAAATTATGATTGACGTCATAGCGAAGACAGTAGGAATGAAACAGCTGATAGTGGGTTGTAGTGTTCCTGTGATTGATGATTGCTGGTAATGATTTGGGAATTGCAATGTAAAGAGTTGATTAAATTATACCTAAGAGATCAAAGAAGAGCCACCAGATTTGTAAAATTCTGTTGTTGGAAAAACCGATTTAATTGAGTAATTCCATGAACTAGGATGAGAGAAATTCCGAACATGAAGAAATCAGGTGAGACTTCTGGAAAGGTATGCACAAGAATACCCGAGTTCACTTCTGACTCCTAAGAGGTTATTACACTACCTCCTACGTTAGGAGTTCAGATCTCCCAGATAAATAACAGAGGTAGACACTGGGACAGATCGTTTCACAGTCTGCTTTCTACTGGGATTGGGTTGGTGAGGAAACTAGAATACTGGCTTTCCATCCCTAAGGCCTGGGTTTTTATTCCGATGCTGGCAGAAATTTTTCAGTGCAATGTCAACCCTTATTTCTGTGTGCCATGCGGTGAGCACTTCAAGTGTAGTCCTCCGCCCGTCGGATGGGATTTAAAATGATGGTCTACTTAGCGCCAGCAGTTAAAATAGTAGAGTAATTCCAACCCTGCGCCGGGTTTCCCTTCATCTTTTCCAGATAATCCTTTCCTTACAAATCTATCCCACTATTCTCAATGATCGCAAATTACCAGTTAAAGGCGCCTCCCCAAATAATCAACCAACCAAAGTTACTTTTCCCCAACGATTTGTTGAGAAGAATTCAATTGAAATTATTTGTCACTAATCACTTCCCTCTATCAAAATGAAGCTCACACACAGCCTGTAGCGCAAATAATAATAATTTTTCACATATTGGAAACAGATTTTCCGTTTAAATACAACAATTGAGCCCACACAATTTCTTCTAGAAAAATGAGATTTCTTGGTCAAATCCATAAAAGCATTGTATAATGTATATTGTAAATGTCTCAAAATTTTATAAAGTGCTTCTTTTATTTACATGTTTGCTAGTTTCCATATCTCTTTGTAACTCATTACGCTACTGTACAATTTTAATATCAATTATCCCCTTAAAAACAAATTTGCAGAGGAATGGCACCAATCTTTTTCGATTTGTGGTGTCGAAAAAACGCCCGGGGGCAAAATTACATCAATTACTGGCGGGATTTAGAACATTTGGAGTGCATACTCACCGACATTACTCATGTTAGAGCAGCGGTTGCCAAAGTGTGGTACACGTACTTTAAGGGATAGGCACTTGGTGGTTTAATGGTGCGCGAATAATGGCGGTAGAAAGTTTTTAGTGGCAGTTGGAATATAAATACAGAAAAACCTGTCATCGGCGAAGTAAGATGTGAATCGGAAACCGATCTTACTTGGAAGAAAGTTTTGCTCCCGGCAAAATTTATAGGGTTTCCAGGACTTACCACCTACTAGTAGTGTCAACCCTTTAACGGTAGGGGTGCCGAATTCTGGATATGTCTCCGGAGTCATCTCATCTCATTCAACAGGGCCCAATTTTCCGTCTTTAGTGCAAACAACAAATTATAAAATAGTAAAAATTACTTTTTAAAATTATGTGGTGTTGTTATTGTTACCATAACCTGTTAATGTCAATGTGGAAAAAATTCTTTCTCAATAAAAAACATTTCTCATAAAGAGATAAACGGAGACTGACTTACACGGAAACTAAAATCGATTCCCAGACATGTGAATCTGTGCTGAGCGGAATTTGATGGTCAACTTTCAGGAAAAGTTTTATCTGAAGCACGTAGAGGAAAAATCGAATCAAATCGAGAATTTTTGGAGTCTAAAAGTATTTGGCAGGCTATGGTCTGTAAAAGGTTATTCAGTTTTATTTTTCTAATTAAATGGAAATAAAAAAGAGGTAAATGTCGGATTATTTGCACATTTTGTAAGCAAGTATATTATTTCGTTAAAATAAAAAATTATGCACGACACGTGACACTGCTCTTTTGTAATTTCTTGTGTAGTCAGGAAATTCTTCAGATTAAAATCATCCACCTTGACCGTGACTCAAACACGGATCTCTCGATATTAGGCTCGGTATTTTAGTCAGTTAAGCTACTTTAGGTACAATTTTGGGCGAGATGGGTGGCCGAGGAGTACGTAAATCAAAAGAACTTGGGAACCGTTGCGTAAAGAGTACACATGAGCCGTAGAGAGCAAAAGTGGCGTATGTCAAAATTGATAGCTTTGATGAGGCTTAAAGTAAAAAAGTACCGAAACAACCAAGAGCTTTTTTTATTTCTAGCGGAAAAACACTGATGCCAGAGTCACATTATAAATACAAAAAAAAACAGAAATCAGATAGAGGAATACTTCAGCGCACCCAAATAAAATATGGCACAATATTGACTTACACCACTTTTGCTCCCAACGGCTCATGTAAGGAATCACGTCCCACCTTGAAAGTGTAGAGTCCCCCCCCACCGCGTAGTCCACACAGCATCCGAATCACTCTCCCACCCCCCTCCCACTCTCCCACCCTACTTGAGCCAACCTAAAGAGAAAAATGAAAAGCCGCAAGAGGGCGCCCTCGCCTCCTCACCCATTCCTCTCCCGCATCGGTGGACCCAATTCCCGCGCGACCCGCATTCCTCCTCCCCCTTGACGCCCACCCACCCCGCCGGTCCACCGCTCGCTTGCCCCCCTTTCTGCCCCCCCCCCCCATCCCCCCAAACATCCTCCCTCTGGACGTCCGAGTCGGGAGAGGAGGGGTTAATTGAGGTCAAGGTCTCGCTCGCCGGTCTGGAGGAGGGTTTTTCGTTCGTACGAAGGAGTGAGAGGGATACGTACTGCTGCTAGCCACCCATTCGGGAGACGGAGTGAGGAGTGGCGGAGGCAATGACGTGGGAACACGGAAGGATACCAATCGAGATGCTCCGAGATCGGGGATGGACAGCGAGAGGTGGTGGGCCGAAAGAACACGCCTGCGTCTTAATATTTCATGTGCGCTGGAAAGCTGTGGGCAATTACGTGCGGAGGCGGTTCGGGGAGGCTTGTTGGTGGTCCGTGACAGGCGTGGTAATGGGTCGATCTGTTAACGTGGATGCTTGTTTCACTTTATGAATTGCTCTGTGTAAAATAACTTATGCATTGTTCTCATGGGCTCTCAAAAGTTCTCATAGGCTCTCTTGAGTCATGTTATTCTCTCATATACGTGACTTTGTACGTCACTAATAATCGCATTTGGAATGCTGTTCAAAAGACTCTACCCTAAATAATTAATATATTTGTTAAAATAATAATATTATCGTAATTTTTTTGCGAAAATCGTTTTAAAATGTGTTCATCAAATTAAAACTAATTTTAATTAATTTTCTGAATAATGGAAGGACAAATTTTTCATATTATTAAGGATAGGATAATTTCGATAGCATCGCAAACAGAATAATCAGTGAGTTACGAAGTCATTGAGGGTGTAAAACATTATTAAACGTCATTCCACACATTTGATCTTGAAATCAACGAATATAGCTTCCAACATGTTGTCACCACGAATTTTCAAGCTCTGAAATAATGTCACGAATTCTTCAATACAATTATTTAAGTAAAAAAACTGACGAACTCAATTGTTAACTCGTTTACGATTTAAAACAAGGCTATTTTTATTTGGCACAGGTACAAATCAAAGACTTTAGTTATCTGGGTACAACTACTTAAATGGGCGTATGATGTTTTTCATTTTGATTTCACAAATTCTTCCTCGGTTGCAATTTAAAAATCTCTCATGCCGTCTTCCGCCATAATTTTCCAAGTATCTCCAATATTGTCACTCATTTTTTACGGCAGTTGTCACGGTAGCAAAATGGAGAGAGCATTTAGCCATCTTGTTTCAGAGGGTGAGATGCTCGTTAGCACCCATTGTGCGCTTTATAATGACGCGGTAATATGAGTGAGTGAAAGGCAATGAATATTACCTATTTTGAAGGCATTTATGCTTCATTGTGGTCACTGCGTTACGCCACATGTTCAGTAATAATCCCCACGAGTATATTTTTTTCTGGGATTCACGTCTTCACATAGGAAATTCAACGTGCCTGTCGACAGGGATTATCCTACTTCGTGTACTTTTCTTTTGATTACTTCGTGTGAGTTTGAACGAGTGTGCTCTGCCCTATGGCCACCCGTGTAATTGGGTGCTGTCATTCCGAACGTCCAGCCGCATTGTCCGCGAGCGTTATCACGAAAGGGAAGTAAGGTTAACTTTCACATCCCGGCTCGGCGCCTCCGCTCATCACGACTCAGGATATTTTGAAAGGTGTAGAGACGAGGCTCATCCCTCTTAATAATACATAGAGATAAATATATTCTGTGGCTAGACGCCGCGGTGAAGGAGGATAGCGCCTCTTATGCCTTTCTCCTTAGATACAGAAGTTGAATGTCTCTCGTTTCATCAACTCACTATATTTATTCTTGCATCTGGAATAAAAGTAAGAAAAGTGTCTATCGTGGCATTTGCTCAGATACAAAAGAAGAATTGTTCCCTCAATGTGTGGTCAGCTCGCTGGTGCTATTGATTTTACCTAAAATTGGTTAGTTCTCACCTTAATCAGCAGGAGCAACCTGCCACCACTATTTTATTTTGGCATGAAGTCATATCGAAGTTCACGTACAACAGGCAAATGCGAGACGATAACAGCAGAAGAACAGCGAAAACATGAAGGAATGGGCATTTTGTGTTGTAGATGACCGGTGAAGATTAGATGGACAAAGAGAATCACCAGTACGTCCTACGAAGTTGTCCTACGAAGTAAAGTCTTACGAATAGTTGGTGATGTGTTTGATGAAAACTCAGCGAAGTGCAGGAGACGAACTTATGTAACTTACATGAGGCGAACTAAGGAGACATAACATTCTTTTGAAAACAATAATGAAAGGAGATATAAATAAGGAACACCAAGGATGGAATACAGTTGATAAGTTATGCTGGTGTGAAAATAAAGGAAAATTCAGGAAAAAAGAGGGTAGTTGAACGTAGTAGGTACGTAATGATTCGCTTCAGCAAATCAACCTTCGGATTTGGCAATGCCTGCTGATAATGTACCCAAAGCAAGCCTGTTTCTGTGAAAAGAATTAAAAATAAAGTTGAACGGAGGAAGTAAAAGACTGCCCATATGTTATCAAATGCGCAAAATCAGTTGTATCATGTCCAAGATTCTATTGCGGGAGTGATTTCCACGCAGTGGATATTTTGAAAACGGGGTCCGACATCCGCTCAGATAGTGGTACTTAGTCATTTATGGACGCTCATTCAGCCCATTTCTTTGCGCATCAAAATTTCCTAAAGGCGCCCTTTCTGACAAATTAAAACGGTTCACTATTTTTATCGGTACACTTTGGCACAAGCCCTGCTGAGTTTTTTCCCGTACATCGAAGTGTTTCAGGCTGAACGTCATTATTTCAAAACTTGAAATTTCGTGATTAGCTCATTCAACCTGGTTACACTCTCTTGCGAGAGGTAGAACTACTGGCACAAGACTTTCATGTTTATAGTTAGCATACAGCAGAAATAGGTTATTTAAGGACACTCCTTACAACTTATTACAATAGATATTTCTTATTGGGGATCAGCGTGAGCCTATGCTAGCTATCATTGAAGGCTTATGATTGAAATCCCACGATATAATCTCTGCTTAAAGCTGATGTGTCACGTGCTTCAGTAATGAATGAGCCGACACTTGGCTATTTAGCTAATATGCTCCAAAACCCTCATGGTTTACTAGATAATACCTAAATTTGGAATTAATATCATCTCAAACTATTTCAAAGACAAAACAAATGGCGGAAATATAGGTCAGTAGTAATTGTAAAGACGGTGCTACAAATAATCTAAAGAACAAGTACGCAAAAGAAACTGAATGAACTCGGAGACCTGAATGACTGATATAATGGCGGATGAATTGCAGCCTATTCCTTTGTTTAACCCCTGGGAAATTAAAAGCCTGACCGTTGAAGCTTGACATGATATTAAGGAAATAAGATTCAACTGCTTTCTATAGCAATGACAAACAATTAATTCCATTAGTTGGCAGAAAGAGTCGGGTATCATTCATTGGAGAGACCCGACGTGTGCCTATTCATTTTCAAGAAACCAATTCCAGCGTGAGAATAGAAAGCAGCGCTTTAGGGGCCGGATCGTATATTAATAGATAAAAAGTCAAATCATGAGGTGACAAAAATGTTTATCGCCCATGCAGCATAACCTCCAACGAACCTTTCTGAATGCCATTGTACATCTAACGATGTATATCTTAAAGACAAGTAATACCCAAATAACTAATTAATGTCAGGTCATAAATTAGGTCATTACTAGTGATAACTGCAATTGGTAACAGACACTGATTCGAACGGGACTCACAACTCTAAAAGCACCTTCAGAAAAAATAGCAAGCCCAACACTTTTTTTTTACTTGTAGTATACCCTGCGCCTCGGTTAAGTTTCCGTGGTGTCATTTTCTCGATTTATTATGAAATTTGAAAGCCCTCGTGCCCAAAATATACGGATAATCAATCCGAAATGGTAATATATAGACAGAGGAGATCTCTAGGTAAGAGGCAAGTTAAAAATAATGGTAAAAAGTGCTAACAATGCTACACATGCCGGAGTGAAATTTTAAACTAATTATTCCTTGCTTGATTCTTTCGATGCAGATTGCTCCTGCTCCAACAAAGCCTCTCAAAATCCACTCGATGTTACAATTTGCAAGAAAACTAAGTCCATGGATATATGGGAACATATTATGGGAATTCAAGTCACGGAGACTGGTTCTGAAGCAGCTCAAATAATTCAAAAATGTATTCTATTGGTCATAGAGAACGGTTATCTTCCTTGCGGGTTATGACTTCTATGTCGGGTTTCACTCATATTCAATAGTGTGGATGATCCTTTCATGCATCCATATCGGGATTGAGGTCGTAGATGAAATCAACAGTGTCAGGCGAGTTGTGTTGGAACTGCATTATCAATAATGAAAGTAATCGATATCGTAATGTCCACTTTTATTTAAATTTACAACACGTGTTTCGGCTTTTGTACTAAGCCATCTTCAGGTACAAATTTCAGGAACATCGATATCGTACTGTCGAACAATCGATATCGTACTGTCCACTTTTATTTAAATGTGGTTCGGCTATTGTACTAAGCCATCCTCAGGTGCAATGTTCAGAAACATTGTACCTGAGGATGGCTTAGTACAAAAGCCGAACCACATTTAAATAAAAGTGGACAGTACGATATCGATTAATTTCATTATTGAGGTCGCACATGGTAAAATGGGCTGAAATACCTGACGGATTTCGTGTATCTATCTAATATAGATGCATCATGAGATTTACCGAGTCATTTGACTGGGTGAATCTTCTGACCAGCGTTCCACGGTCAATCGGGCGATGCCCGCATAATCAATAGCCTTGATTTGCTAATTGCATCGTTATGTCTTGAGGTCTTTGAACTCTTTTGTGTTCCATTGATGTTTCGTTAGGAAATTGTCTTTGTGAAGGAGATGTTGAAGTGAAGAGGCGAAGGCGGAACGGGTGAGCCGAATATGGAGAGAGGCAAGAAGAGAAGACTTCGGTGTCTTGGATGTTGTGTGTAAGTATGTGTGAGAAGGGGAGAAGGAGGATTGGGTGCGACCGGAGGAAAGGAAGGAGGTCGCCCCCCGTCCACGTGGACCCACATTCCAATCGACCTCCCGTTGCCCCGGGCAACAGATGGCACACACACACACACGCTTAGGCCAAAGAGCCGCCCGACGCCGCAATAGGTCAACGATTATAATACACCTATCCCACACAGAGCACTCGCAGCTGGATGTGTAAATCGTGATTTTCGCCAAATGGTTTTCAATAGAGGCCGATCCCTTCATTTCTCTCTCTCTCTTCGAACCCTTTTGGGGAGTTTACTAATGCGCCACTTTATCACGAGGCGTCTTACTTTTGGAAGGTACCTATCGAGATGTAATTAGCAGTTCAATGGTGCGTGTAAAGACTCAAGGCCAGAATTTTGGACTCAATGGGAGGATTGAAGTTCGAAAGCGTGGATCCTGTGTTGAGCTTAATGTCTACTTTGCCAGTTTAGAATGAAGAATCCTCTGGAAATATGAATCTGCTCGTAGAGAATAATTATCGCTTAACTTTGTCAATCTAATTTTCTTAGTAAAAATAAATATTACAAAAATTTGGCCTAAAATGTTGCCTACTCAATGCTTTTAATTTTTTGGCTATGCATCTAAAATTGTTTTTAACTGCGATGAATATTTCCGTTGCCATTGCCCTCCGGTCATTATTACTCTTAGCTGTTCATATGTTTCCTAGTTGCTAATTTCTTAAGTAACGATACCTATGAAGTATATCCGTATGAAAGAGACTTTGAATATAACTTTCTGACTGGAAATAGTAATATTCATCATTCTTGTCCTCATAGTTTTAATTATGTACCGTTAAAATTAATTCTAATGCGGAAATAAAAGAAGAGAGAGAAGAATGGAGCAGAAAGCTACAGCAAATCAACATTTTAATTCATGGCAACTGATGAAGAATTGTTTAAATTTTATTCGGAAAGAAGATTAGTCACTCAAATAGCTCATCGTAATGGCAGAAAGTTTTCAACGTGCTACGTTTAAAGTCGTAAATAATGACTTTTTACATTACTTTCTCGAGCATCAATCACTACTCTTCATGCCTCTTGAGACAAATGGTCTGACTCTGAAGACAGTCCTCACATCCCTCACATATCTCTCACAACGAAATTTGAATCTCAAATGGGAATAAATAAAAGGCGTCCTTTGATCTTTATCACTCGGGAGGACTTTACATTCACAACGGTGGTTCATCTGGCGTATTATAATCCCGGACGCCATCGCACTCAAGAATAGGCATATGAACGAAGCAGGTGCGGCCATACACACATTGATATGTCAGGTAAATGGATCCGCGTCATTCTTCCTCGAGGGTATTCATCACCGTTTACATCAGAGCCATTCTTCAACTTCATAGCCCTGCGAACAATCTACAGCGGCCTCGAAACGGGGCATCCTCTTCTCCGCCTGTCTAGGAACACCGCACATCACGGAGTTGCCGACAAAGAGATTTTGTTAAAGGCACGGTAAGATTTCTTCTCTGTCATTACAGAGGCATCAAAAGATTCAATATGGCAAGCACATTCCAATAAAAGTTCGAGTGGTTTTTCCGCGATATTGTGGAATTGCTGTTGAGCTAATGTCTGTGCTAAAGGTTATTAATATTTTCAATTAATTCGGAAATGCTGCTAGAAAGGATATCCGCATCCTTATCCAGTTTTTCCTCTAGTTTTTTTAATGTATTCGTTATTAGTTCAATTTAAATGCATAGAGACAAAAATTTCCATTACAATGAATCGTTTTAACACTTCCAATTCCAATGGATTTAGTATTTTGTCACTTATAGAATTTCCTACCTGTATTTTTACGTGGGCAATTATATGCGGTTTTCATTTTTGATCAACCTTCTGAATTATCAAATTCAGTAGCACTTAATTGTTTGCTCAACGTCTCTCTGGTTAATACGAAATCCATTTCCCTGTTTTGAAGTTACCTTTATTCTTGGAACGTAATTCTACTCCACACTATCGAATTTTTATGAATTCCATAAAATTTGATTTCGTTAGCTTTTGGTAAATCAAAGTAGTGCTTAATTTGCATAATCTATGTACCTATATGTTATTTGTGTTCACAGGAATGTATCCTGAGTACCACACACGTAAAGTACTACTTTAAAGGCAACATAACAACTATTTTAGATTGTATTGGTAGGCATATAATGAATATATTAGTTAAAAACATACTATTGGGTTGAGTAATAGAAAAGACCCCTCTAGGAACATCAAAGGGCCAATATTTAGAAGAAAGGGGAAAAGGAAAGAAGAAATATGTACTGGGAAAGTAAATAAGACTCCAAAGATGAGTTATTTCATGAGAGGTCTCACAAAAAAGCAATTTGTAATTTTAAAAAACCTACCCTAACTTTTATACAAGTTATTTATTGTGATACCACTATTCTAGCTGGTCATCTGAATACTAAAATTTAAATTACAAATTGTCCGACGGAACATGTAATTTTTTCCGTGAGTTTTGGATTTATAAGTCCCATGAGTCCTTGCTCTGGTATACATAACTATGAAATACATCAGGCTGGGTTTCGATACTCCGTTCGTGGAATACAGTTTACGTACTTCTACATACTGCGACCTTTAGCACTAGAATTCCCGAATTTTAAGCTACGAAATGTACCTAAGGTAGTCATTTGACCTACCTTCGTATTTTATCACTTTTTAATGTAGGTATTTTGTGCGGGTGTTTTTGTTTCAAACTCCTTGTCATGCCATTGTTTAGTGTTAGATAATGCAATACGGTATTGCTTTTTTGTTTAGAGTCGATCAATAGTTTCAGTTTAAGTACAGTCAAAGCAAGAGTTCAACTACATTTATTTTTGTTTTTCATTATTTTTGCTGGAATGACGACTTTTGTCCTGAAATTATGCATAAACACTATTTTAAATATTGTTCGTAAATGTATTTCCTTTAGTCACAGTACAGTCTGGTTTGAAACAAGTGTGCTCAACTTCTAATCCAGTACTTCTTTTACGGGTGCAACCACATGCAAGCAATTTTGCATCTTTGGACCACCAATAGTTGAGTAAATGACAACCAGTAGATGAGTAAAAAGTATTGTTACGAAAAGTACCATGACAATAAAATACTTTGTATGAATTTTACATTTTCATGCCCATTAAAAAAAGTCATTTGATTGAAATTTATTACGTTTCGACACTGAAAATATGAGCCGGGCATTTGCCACAAATTGCTCTCCTGCATGAATACCAACACTCCTATTTCTCTTGCACTCTTCCTTAATTTGACAAAATCAACATGTCAGTCTGTGGGCTGGTGGATTCATTACGTGAACCCAGGACCAAACCGCTAGATGACATCATATACGGCCTAGCAAGCTCTTCTGCTAACCTCTGTATGAACTCCCTTCATGATATTGCATGTGAGTTTAAATCTTTGTACACAGCCTTTGCATTTATAGCTGCTATATCTAAATGACTATAGAGGGAATGAACAAGTCGTAGCCTAGTGCCTGTTCAGGCAGTGCACGTCTGTGACATTTGGTCCACAACACTTACGCCATACTTTGCCTCATTGTAGCTCTTGATTGTTTCGAATGTTTTCTTCGGGTTGTCAGCGGTATCTACTTCCGGATGCAAAGTGCAAAGGATAAGGACGATACCCTTATATACAGTAAGTGTAATGTCATTATCTTAATTTCTGTACTCCCTTGTGTAATACAATCGTTCCTTATGGTGCTCACCTGCGCCCAGGGCACTGGGAGTGGGAGGGGACCGGGTGCAGCGGCCAGGAAGGAGAAGAGGGAAGGGTTTGGGCTGGTGGATGAGTGGCTAGGCGTATTCTAATGGGTATTTGGGTGTTTGATGGTCCATCTAAGTGTGAATGAAATTTAAATACCACTGCTGCCAAATTTAACCTAAAATTTGACTCTAAATGGTTAAAATGTATGCCTTAGGCGATTTAATGGAACACATAAGCCTGAACACATTGATTATTACATTCTAAACTAAAGGCAAAACACGACAATAACCCCTAAATTCAGGAGTAGTCGGGAATTTGAGGTAAAGTTTAAAACATTTGGTGAAAATTTTAAGATGTCATCCATTACCGTTTTTTTCTTAAATTTCTCAAAACATTAATACAAGTCAAGCAAGGCTTTTTTAAAGAGTTGAAAAATGTAGGTGTGAGAAAAAAACAAAAGCAACAGCAGTAAACAAGACTAGATACCTCAGACATTCTAGTGATAGTCCCGTTTGGGCACGACTCTTTCAGTTCCATGAACGTTTATTTCCTTATCATCTTCCGCGGCACATAAATAAAGATCCAAATTCCTTGTATAAGCTACGGCAGACATTTAGTGTCGGAAGCACCACATAGCTCCTCGGACCGTACAAAATGGCCATAACTGTCTTAAATTCGGAATTCTTCCTGACGTTTTCCTGACTGGCCCAGACGTCACATCCCCAAAATAGGTATGCGAGAGTTTTACAATATTACCTCGTGACTCCCTACTTTTCCTTCACGGATGAAAATCAGGCCATCGGGATAAAATGTCTTACATTAGCCCATGCGCCGTAGCAATTAGGGGTAAATTCTCACTGGGGAGCTTAGCGACTACCAAAAACAGACGAGGTGACGAAGCGTGAAATCCTCTAGAGAAGCAGTAGAAATAACGACGCACCACGGCCGTGGTGTGACGGCACATTTCTGAAGGAAGTAACACCACCAAGGTTCGTCACTCGGGCCTCAGGGTATGGAAGACCTTTACATTGAGCGGGCTTCGGTATTATTTCGTCTTGAATAATGGATCCAACGATGAATATTTAAGATATTTCGGATTCCAGCTGGGAGGGTGAGAAAGATGAATAGTGAAGGAAGAATGGATAAAGTGAAAGGAAGATAAAGGAGGATGGTGGAAACGGAGGTTGACTAGTATCGGCCGAGAAACGACGTGAAAAAAGTGAATAGCGATATTTGAGGATGCGTAGTGAAAGTGGAACAGGAGGGCGCTTGTGTGTGCGTAGAAATCATCTTGAGGAAGAGGGAGGGATGGAAGGAGAGAGAGAAGGAGGTAGAGAGGGAGTGAGAGAGAGAGAGCTGCCGGTCGGTGAAATTTCTCCCCTTTCGGCCGAAAATCCGTGAGGTAGGGAGGGGGAGGTGGAACACGGGCCCAATACCACCCGACACCTCCCGGCGCTCCCAATGGGTCACGCGCCTTCCCTAACTCCGGCCGACCTCCGCACCCACCTCCACCTTCCACACCCCTCAAAATTCTTCCCTACCACTCCCTCCGATTCGTCTGCTCCCCACCTCCTCCCTCTCGCACACTTCCTCTCCCGCAGGAAACTCGAGGCTGCTTCGCAAATCCTACGGCCGGATTCCTAATTGCGAGGAGAATGATAAAATACGTGCGTCAGTACGAATCCAAGCCCTTGTAACCAAAGGCGCAACCTAGGGTAAGGGGAGTTTATGGGGGGAAATTAATCTTTTCCAGCAAGCAGTAAACTTTATTCATTGAGTATTTTGGGAGTGATTGCATATGCACAACAAGGAGAGTATGAGGAATCTTCAATTGACAGGAGAGAAGGAATAGTTTGTCTTCATTTTTATTCACGCAGATAAATTGCGACCAACCGCGATGAAGGTGTTAGGGAAACAAATCAACTGGATGGTTTCCAGCACGAATAAATACCGAAAGTATCCTGAGACTACTTTCCCTCCTGTGCGTTAAACAAAAAAAAACTTAAAAACGGTATCTGAACATTTTATTCATACTGTTTACTCTTAAACAACCGGAATGAAGCTACCATGGTTGCGAACTGGTTGGGCTGTTTCTAAGGGAAGAGGCCCACGAATACTTCCTTAGTCTTCTTTCTTTTCTACTGTGGAAACATTAAAGTCTTATTCTAGAAATATTCAAATACCTGTTACCGATGAAAACTTATCATAAATTATTTTCGGTAAATATCCATAAATCCGCTAACAGCCGGCCTCGGTAGCGGCGGGGATATTTCTCTGCCTGCCAATCCCAGGGCCGCGGGTTCGACTCGTGCCTGGGTGGGATTTTCTCTTTCCTGGGCATGGTTGTGCCTACTGGTCCATTTTTCTACGTGAAAATGCCTGATGTCTTGTCTGAATGCCTTGAGGGTGTTCTCAGGATCATTAAAATAAAATATAAAATAATCGACCCGAAAAACCGTTTGGATAGGAAAGCTTATGGCTCGCGACGCACTTAACCCTGATGTGCGTGAAATTCACGTATTTAGGAAAGAGGGCCTTCTTCCTTTCCATTTCCCATCGGCTGTTTCCTAAGCGGGCCAGAGAAAGGGAAGTGCTGGGTTGCACGATTAACCCCTGAGCAGAAATGTTCACCTTCTGGTAGTTCTGACCTGAAGGTTCCTAGGATCAAATTAGATGATGCCCCTGCGCGACGTGGTTAAAATCTACGCGGTAGTATTCATGGCTAACGGAACTTCAAAAGCTATCACAGGTGGCATAGAAAGTAATATCCTTCAAATTTAATGATATTTCTTCTGGTGACGAACGATGTACTGATTCAGTTGGTCTCTGTAGATAATAATTCACTGCAATTTGTATTTGGTCTTCAGGGAGGCCTCACAAAATATTGGTAATTGTATACATTTTTCATAAAAGGAAATCATTTTTTATCCTATGGCTATTGTTTTAAAAGTCAGACAGGAATTAATTAAATGGAAGTTCTTATTATCCTTCCTGTCCAAATCCCTAGATGACCTTAGAAGCAATGATTATTAGTCCATCATCAGTATTTTTATTGGGTACAAGGTTATCTAATGCTTAAACTGATTCAAACTCAAGATATACTAATCAATTCATTTCATGAAACAGTGGAGTGCAACTCACTGGTCTTTCAGTGTAATAAACGGACTTTTTTCTCGTTGAAATTGTCATTCCCTTCTGTCATGTGAATGCTTGCCCTGCATGCATCCTCACACCACTCAAAGGCGATCCCATTCTTGATTGTCTAGCTTCCTACTCCTAAGGAGTTTATGAACAATTACAGAGGCGAGTTTAAGGCGAACGAAATTGAATAGAGAGTGGGATCTCTTGGTCTCATTCCTGCCGCTGTAAATTTATTTGTCCGCCTGTTTCTCTCCCTGCCAGCCATTTTCCTCACCCATTCATTTCCATTTCTGCAAGTCACATTGACCTCACGAGTGAAAGAAATTTCTAGTGTATATATCTCTTGTCTACGCTCGAGCTTTCCACATTCCACCCTTTTATTACTGTTATTATGCCGCTAATTTTGAACCGCGAGGAATAATTCATTTCATTCTTCGCTCGTTCCTCTTTCCATATTGTCGAGTGTTTCCAACTCCCCCTTCCTTTCTACAACCCACTCCCGACCTAACCCTCTCTCAAGACTGGTGTTCCCGACCCGATCCGTCTACCCCACAACCACTAACTCCAACCACTCTCTCACTCCCTCCCTCTCGTCCCCACCCCCCAACCCTCCTCGAGCCACCCCCCTCCCAAACACAGCCTCATCGCCGAATTCCGTGACCCCCAACTTAAGCTAGGCAGGTGCATGACACACACTTGCCTCCACTCCGTCTCACGGGCTCGAATAGCATCCTTCGCCGAAAGTTTTCACTTCTTCATTCCCCACTTCTCATCTCCGTCGACCCAAATACTCGAAATGGGGTTTTCCTTTAATCACAAACAACTCGCACATTTAGACAACCTAGCTTTCAGAGAGTTCGCTGACTGGTAGATATAAATGATAGACGTATTATTTATAAAAATTTCGCCAGTGGATGGAAGAAACTTGGGACGCGCGGAGTTGAGTGTCATTTACCTCAATGTTTTTTTATTTCAGAAAGTTCAGTCTGAAAAATTAGAAAACACCATCCAATTTTTTTTTAATCAGAAAAAGTTCGTTGGCTGGAACTTACTGGTTGAGCATATCTGAAATTTCGTCAGTCTACTGAAGAATGAATTTAGGATGAGCGAATGTTCATGTCATTCATCTCAATCTTTTTTATATTTTCATGAGTTCAAGTCTGGAAAATGAGTAAAAAGCGTCCGAAAATTTGCGAGGAAGGGCTGAATATGGGGAAGTTGGTGACATCGATGATCTGACTTATTCAACTGAGTGAAGTGCAAGAATGGAGAAATTATATCGCAAATCAGGCAAATGAATTTTCGAGATAAGTAATAAGTGTGGGAAGACAAACTTTTTCCTTGAGATAGAGTGGAATTTTGACAGTTTATCAAGATCTTCTTGCACGCCAATTGTTTTCTTTGCTACACGCTCACTTCCATTAGCGGGATCTCGTGGGAAGAAAGGACTTGATATTTTTTTTGTATAAATGAATTACCATGCATATGTATATCGCTAGAGGTGTCGAAACACTTTCTTAAGAGTGGCCTTAACGGCAAAGATACTTCACTGGAAAGTTGCAATACCAGAAAATCTCTTACCATAATACATGAGATAGAGCCATTTTTTCAATTAAGATGAAGAATTTTTCATTAGGGCAATCTGTTAATAGCTTTTTCAGCAGTTTTGTACTCCACAAAACCCCATGTGGCTTAAGGTTTTCTATTTATCCGTACTCCTATACTTATATGTTGATATATACGATTCTGTCTTTCTACGACAGTAGGAATGTCTCATGAGTACTTTATTACTCTTTACACATAGTATTTTATTTATATTTCGTTACCATTCTCGTAATTAACGTTATCACACCAACGTTCAATAGAAGGAATTGTTATTGCAAGGAATTTCATATCATCAACAGGAATGACTACAGACTAAATCCTTGGAAGTTATTAAAGTGAGATTTCCACTCCTCATTGCTGAAAAGGACAAAATTTAATCCAAATGTCCCTTCATGACTTTGGTAACTTTCTCCTCACCTCTCTCTTGATCCCTTGAGGTCTCCCTTGATACCTTACAAGCCAAGGGCCGGTATTTATCATGGACTGCCGGTCCAAACCGAAGCCTTGTACACCAGCGGTGAGTGATTCTCTCACAAAATTACCACCGAAAGCCCCATCATCCTAATTCATTCCTCCCCCTCCACCCTTAGTGACTCCCCTTTGCCCCACAAGGCTTGCCACCTCAGCCAAATCTCTCACGCCACAGCCAAAGCAAAGGGCATTATGCCCTCGAGGAATCAAGGTGGAACAACGAGATTATAGAGGCCTACGCCGCTGCCCTTGCTGCACCCTGATGTTCAGTAGACGACTAATGACTACCAATTTTATCTCGCCAAGCGCTATGTCTACTCTTCGAAAGATTCTAGTTGTCTGTAATCACCTGCATTCAATGTAATGAGTATTTGTTTTAGAACCCTTCTTAACTTCAAACTTTGTGAGGTCTACTGATCGTCCAAAATTTAAAGAGCGTGAAATCTATTTATAATTGGCTTATTTTCGATTTTTGCCTCCAAAATATTTTCCACATACTTATTCAATCCGTTTTCCGCTAAATTTTACTCTCTGTGCTCTATATCAGCGATTCCCAACCTTTGGTACCCATACCCTGAGGGTTTTTTATACTTGTTGGTTTGGAGGTGTGCGAAAAATTGAGTAATTGTGAAAGTCAGTTTAAATTGGGGGGGGGAGTGCCAAAGGAGTATGCAAATAAAAGAGATTGGAAATTACTAAAATAAATAAAACTAGCAACGATTAGTAATATTTTAGAGCATACTTTCCTCTTCGAGAATTTGATTGTTAGTATTTCCATGAAAATTTGTACAAAATTTAATTAATTAATTAGTTCAGCAATGGTTAAGTATTTAAAAAACAGGAATGTTGGTGCTATTATATGATTAACTTGTACTAAGTGTTTGGAAGTTCAACGAATGCTAGTAAACACCATAATTTTCCTCATATTTTACGAAAAAGAAATTGTACCAAAGTTTTTCCATTTCGTGGCGTGGCGTAAGGTCTGTTTAAAGTCTCAATATAAATAGGAAGTCATATTTTTTTCAACTGGAAGTGAGTGACACAAGGGTTTTTTCACTGAAATTAATTCACTCGATCGAAATTTAATAGCGTATCATTCATTTGTCGTAGGATGGAGTCATAAACACGCAAAATATATACACGAAATGAGCAAGGTTCTCTCCGGAGTACGAGTAGGTTAATTTTTCATTCCGGTGGCTGAAAGTTTATTGCTAAGTATTTTAAAACGGCAATATAAGGACAAATTAGCGAAGATGTTACCGTTAGTCAGTTAAATTCTATTTCAGTCTCATTTATCGCTTGATGGAAGGAATGGTGAATGGTGCTTCTTACGTGCGCACCTAATTGTAATCAATTCATAAAACTATCGAATTCCACTCTTCCAATTGGAATTCAGCAGTATAATACTATGATTGCCTATTGTATTTATTATGAGTGAGCAATTTGTGCCCACAGAGGCCTTGATTTTTAAAGTGTCGTTAGCTCTTAATGTGATCAAATTTTATTCACCTCTCACTCCATTACACATTTAGAATACACTGAACGGTTACTATTATATACTGATGCACCCAGTTCAATAAACCTATGTACAAGTTAAGAATTAAACATTGCAATACTGCTTACAGTGCACAGTATAGTTACAGAGTTAATTCCCTTCAATTTTAGAGCATATTTCAGTTATTATGAGCTCTAACCGCCTAGATCATATCGCTCTATTCACCCTGAGGCATTAATCCTAGAGCGAACGTTGTATCCGTAAGCTTGTTTAAAGCTTCACTAAGCCTCGTGAACTGCAATTCCCTTCCATTTTGCGTAAATTGACGCTCTTTGGTCAGGACAGCCAGCTTTCTAACCCTTTTCCTCTCATCAAAAAGCAATGCTAGAAGTACATTTTCTGGATACACAAAGTATGCATTTTTCTGAATGACTGGGAAAACTACGTCTTAGGCATACTTTGGCAGTAATTTGGCCCGGTTAATGTGAAGCCACAGATGCTTTTCACCGTCAACGCTAGTGGGATGAGTCATCACAGCGATCCACGTTGGAACGTAGAAATTCAAAATATATTTCACTAGCAATGCCAAACTTGATGAAGGTGTGGCCACGGGCGTGTAGAGCTGGAGAATTCCGCTGCTCGGAGCCGCTGTAGTTAACCATCTTGAGGTATGCACCTCAAGATGGTTAACTACAGCGTACAGGACCAGACTTAGCGTGTGCCAGGTTAGCAGGGCACTCACCAGAACTAATCACCATAGCCATTCGGAGCAAATAACAATACTCATTAGATAACACTTCCATATCTACCTCTGGGGCGATGAAAGGGACTTAATCGAATTTCACCGCTGGGCGGGTGTGGCAGGTATGCAACTTCTGGCCCATTGGACCTCAGTAGGGCGTAGGACTATAACTTGATCCGTCCAGCGCCATGAAAAGATGTCGGAAGGGCAACTCATTAAAGTGCAATAAGCAAATAAGCCATTGCAATGGTCTACCTAGAGTAACTTCCATATGACGTATCACACCTCCCACATGGCCAGTGTTCCCCACACAGCCGTCTGACCACGCTGCTTTCATTTCATTCAAATCAAGCTGCTTCTTCGTTAGGTACATACCATTATGTTTAGGTGAAGTTTTTTGGAGCTGCCTTTATCACCTTGAGTTTGGTAACCTATGTAACGGTTACCTGCCTCCTCGAGTAGCACTATACTAGCTAGCACGCTCTTATGTCATCGTAGCTTTAGCCCTTTTATATTCACCCTACACCTCATAGGTGCAATTAACATCCTTCCTACCGTCAAAATAAAGTGCCTTTAGCTTGTGATTCTTAAGCTCCGCGTCCAAGTTGTCTGACAAGACTGATCTTTGATGTGTCACTTCCTTTATTAATTGTTAGGGTTGACGACTTTTTTTGTGTCATTTGGGGTAGCTAAACCATAGTCAGCAAGGGCAGCATTTGCAATAAGGGCAACAGAGGGGATAGAAACTCCGGTGCGGTAAGCTACTAAGGCAACGTTCTACAGTTTCAGTCTATTCTGGTCCATAGGGTGCTTCAGTTATACATCCATCCATGGATCCATCCTAGCCAAAATTGAGTCACGACGTGCTGTACCAGCTTTCAGGTCAAAAAAAGACTTCCAAGTACACGTCTTCCCAACCAAACCTAATGTAATTTAGGGTAACTACAGTTCACATTAACAATGTACTGCTTACAGCTATGCGGTAATGAATATCTCCCTTGCAGAATGTGTTCATGACCCTCCACGTCTCCACGCGACTCCATGTGCAAGAGGAACGACTGGATTTCACCCTAAAACACTATAATTCAGCAAAAAACCTTTATTGTCATAAAAAAATATTGTAGTTATCTGAAAAAATAAAGGAAAATAGTGACTAACAACTGTCGGAACAGAATTGAGTTCCCTGTTAATTCAATCTTACGATTAAAAAAAAATCCGGGAGAAAATCACTAGAATTGGCCCCAAAACGGCGATTTTTGGTCAGCTAAAACTTCAAGAGGGGGGGGGGAGACCCCTAAATCTTAATATTTTTGAAAATATTTTTTTTCGATGTATCCGTGGCTAGAATCGCATCTTTTCCCAAAATTTCAAATCGAAATTTCAATAAAAATGTTTTTTCGATGTACCCTATCGCCACGGACATTGCCTTCGCGTTGTTTCACAGATTAGGCTTACGTTAGACGGTATAAAATTACGTCAGCAGTTCGAGCATCCAATGGAAATTGCTGCCGAAAACCCCCCGAAGTTATATAAGCATGAATTAGTATGCTATATCAACCCATGACCTCAATAAAAATATTCTAAAACATTAAAAATTGCTACAATCAATGAATTTAACATATATGATTACAATTGTACTCCTAGTATCAACATTGAACACCACATAAACATTTCCTATTTTTTTAGCCCTGTACTTCAGTGGGTTAGACCTTTGAACTTAGCATCCCCACTCAGTCTATCGGTACGCAAATCAGATCTCAGGCTCGTCTTCAGTTGGCTCTTTTCCCTTGGCAAGTGAAAGGTAACGCCTAGGAATTATTTACCTCAGTACGGGACAAATTGCACCGGTAGATCGAGCATATCCATGGAAGAAGCCGTAAGGAACGGTCTTTAACGGGAATTAAAATATTCTTCCCGAAGTATTTTCACGGAAAGAATATTTATTTATTTATTTATTTATTTATTTAATGCAGTCCAAAAACAGCACAAGGCCAATTACAGAGGACTAATAATGAAAAAGAAAACAATTAACAAGCAGTAAACAAAATGTAGACAACAATGAACAAAACAATATTCAACAGTATTATCAGATAACAAACAAAATGGTAGTATTCATAGGGTTGAGAGAGGAGTAGAGGGAAAATTACGATGTAGATGGTGCGAGATAGATGAGGGATGAAAAAAAGGATCAAAATCGGGATTAAATTTTGAAAGGGAGTTAATGTAAGAAGGGAGTCTGAATAGAAAAGAACGTTTAGAGACAGAAAGGCGTGGGGTGAAACAGTGAAAAAGGTCACTCAACCTCGTCGTGCGCGAAGGAACACGAAGCGGGAAAAGGGAAAGAAGGTCAGATGATCTGTATTTGCCATTAATAATTTTTATGAAGAGTCTCCTGTCATTGAGGAGACGGCGATCAGCTAGAGTCGCAATACCAAGAGAGGATCTAATCATATTGAGGGAAAAGTTGAGGAAAGGCTTGTGGCGGTAGCGGACAACAGACAGGAAAAAATTTAACGGGCGTTCAAGGAGCTTTAGTGAAGAAGGTGGGGCCGTAGCCCAGATTTGGCTGCAGTATTCTAGGACCGGAGAGACACAGGAAAAGAAAAAGGTGCGTAGAGCACTTAAATCGGAAACTTCTCGGAAGCGATACATTATGCCTACCAACGACATAGCACGTGCGGAAATGGATTTTATGTGTTCACGGAAGAGCAGCTTAGAGTCAAAAATAACCCCTAAATCTCTCTGAGAGGTGACTGAAGGAATATTATGCCCAGATAGTCGGTAATTATGACTCAGGATAGATTTCCGTAAAGAGAAAGGTAGGATAGTAGACTTGGTTGGATTAATTTTTAGACACCATGTCTTAGACCATAGGTCTATTGCATCAAGAGCATTTTGCAGAGCAAAGCAGTCACTTGGGTAATTAATTTGTTTAAAGATTTTACAGTCATCTGCATACAACAAGATTTTACAAGTAGTGGAGGAGATAGTATCAACTAGATCATCAATGTATAAAGCAAAGAGTAAAGGCCCCAGGACACTCCCTTGCGGAACTCCGGATGAAACAGGAGCCATCATAGAATGTGATCCATCAATTAAGATGCGTTGGTGTCTGTTGGCTAGGAATGATGCCAAAATGGAAAGAAAAGTGCCATGAACATTGTAGCGGTTTTCAAGTTTGTAGAGTAGTAGCTGATGGTTAATTTTGTCAAACGCTTTGGCAAAATCAATGTAGCAAACATCCAGTTGTGCTGAATTCTCAAATGCCTCAATACAATGTTTGTGCAAAATGGACAGATTGGTTAGTGTAGATGATCCGGGAAGGAAACCATGCTGTTCGTCAGATATGAAAGGAAGAGAGAAAGATAACAGACGTTGGTGAATGATGCGCTCACAAATAGTTGATAGAATTGGTAAAATTGAAATAGGACGGTAAGATTCTACTGAAGATTTCTTTCCGGATTTGAAAAGAGGGAAAATGTTGCCAATTTTCCACAAATAGTAAATACTCTTCGTTCGTGTGCATTTCTCATCAGTATTAATGGTGTGGTTTTAGTTCACATGAACTCACGAAAGACATTGGTGATCAATTGCTAGCAGACTTGCCGCCGTGGAAACTCCATTGAAGCACTTAGAGAAGTACTCCTAGCAACGGTCGGTTTTGGAGCATTGCCATTCTGAAAAACTCTGTGTTCATTCGGTTGATGGACCTTGGAGTTTCACCATCCCCTCTCACGGTGTGCACTCCAAGCAGTTGAACGGCTCATGATTCTTATGCTATGTTGACCGATTCGCTCTGTCAGTAGTTAGCTCTACAGAACCATCAATGAATGTACATACATCCTCCTAAAAATGTATTGTGAATTAATTCTAAGGGCCTGCATATATATACGTGACCACGCAACGACTCAATAACTCAGGGAGTCGGGTGTCTCGTGGAGCTATGTTTTCGCGTTCCATTACCCCCATCCCTAAGAAGTGTTCCATTTCAGGAACGTAAAGATTATTCTACCACATATCTTAAAGTTACACGATTACGCTCCGTTAGGAATATACGATAGCATTTTCTTCAGATGATTATGATTTATTGCTCAAAAACTACCAATAATTTTGTTTCCATTTAAATAGTGTCATATGTGATAGGGCTTTTTTGTTCTAAAATTACACTATCACATCCTTGGCTTCTTTGCTCCTACATAGAAATGTTTTATAACCTAATATACGTTTTTTGAATTTGGCGTAATGTTAGTATAGTTGGCTATATCACTCATTTTATCAATCATGATTTTCTTAGTACAACTTGAGGAAATTTATAATATTTATTGACATAAATCTTGATTATTGTACCCTAATCTACGGTGTTAGTTGGTTAAAACTCCTGTTGCTTCATAATATCTTTTACAGAATTACTGACATCAGCAAAAGCTTGTTTTGAAGCTGCTTGTGTCTGGGTTGGAGTGGTAGCATTTGCCGTACTAGATAACAGACTAGCTGCTGTACTAGTTACTGCAGTCATTAATGCAATAAGTCTTGGATCAGGTTGAGATCCAACTGGATTATGAGCAGTGTAACAAGCCTGCATCATGGAAGTATAGGCTGTTGAAGTTTTATGGGTAATAGCATTAATCACACTAGAACTGCTGGCCTCGGTGGCGGCGGCGGGGTAAAGTCCTCGCCTGCCAAGCCAAAGGTCGCGGGTTCGAGCCTGGGTAGGTTTACCCTATCCACAAGGGCATGGGTGGTTGTGATCGTCCATTATTAATTATTAATACACCCGATATAAAGGCTCAAAGTGGCTGTTTTCGAGGGTGTTGTTAAATCAATCACCATTATAGGTATATCTCAAAATGTAGTCTGTCACTTTAAAGGAAATGGTTTTGCATACCTATATATTACTTCTCGTTATTTTCTTTCTTTTAGCCCACAGACCCAAATCAAAAAGTAGCATAAAGGTATGCTCCATGACCTTGAATAAGTGTCTCGTTACGGAAAGTCCTCACTTTGGCTGTCTGCGTCATGGACGAGGTGTGTCAAGGATTTCTTCCCCTTCCTTCCTCCCTTTTCACTCGCCTTTTGAAAAGTGCTATCGATATCGTTTGGTCACATTGGCCTTGGCCATCTCGAACGGTCGCCGTTCAAAGTCACCGGCGCGAAAATCGCGGTCCGAGCATCAAAATAATCGATTACTTTCCCCTTGCGAGGAAAGAGCTGTAGTACGTGAGTCCTGCAGTTGGTACGCCACAGCAAATATGAAACGGTAGTTCTTCCCATTATATTATTCCCTGACCCAGAAAGGATTTTCATCGTCACGTTTTACGCAGGATGATGGTGGAAGACTGAACCCTCTTCATCGTTCAATCCGTTTCGTCTCCTCTCACCGCCTTCCTCCGAAAAACGGCAAGTGGCGGAGAAATTCACGGTGACTGGCATGTTTCTCCTATTGAGAGGCAATTTTCTCGATGCATGGTCCAAATCGGTGGAAACTGTACTGTCTCTTACTTTCGTTGGGCGAAGCAGTCACGAGCGCAGCAAACCCAGTAAACCGTTTTCCACCACGGATGGTTACAGGCAAATATGATTTGATACTGAGGTGGTAGGTAGGTACCGTCATACTAAATGTTTAACGCATAGGTACGTAAAACATGTTATTAAGCTATTTCAAAAGTGGAAATCTCAGTTTAAAATAACACCAGTGGCAGTTCATTTAAATAAGAAGTGAAAAATTATTTTTACCGCTTCCTACCTTCAAAGTAACTGAATCCTATATTAGTGCTGACATTTTTGATACATTTTCCATTAAAAACTGATTTCATTGGAATGTATTGATGTAAATTTATGTATTAATGTCCGTTAGGTTGCTCAGTAGCATAAATTTTAGCTTATATATTTGTCCTCTTGCGCCCACGACGGGAAAGTCGACGCACTCTTCGGTGTGTTAGACCTTAGTACCAATCAGCCTCCAAATTCAAGAGTCTATCAGCTGTGTTACGAACTTCATAAAATTATGTGTTGCTCTGTGAAAAAAAAAATAAAACTACCACCCGCCAAAATAATGTATCTTGGAAATCTATCAACGTTTTTCCTGCGGCGTTGAACGTAAAAGGCTACATGTACATGACGAGTGAATTATCTCCCTCCAACAAACCGTCCTTATGTGGAGTAAATGCCCAACAAGGTAGCCGACGTCCTTCAGACAAATTTTGTTTTTTGGACATCATGAGAGGTATCAAGGAGTTTCTGTCCTCCCCCGCACGACCTTCAAGTACTTTTTTTTTCAAATTACTATCAACCAATGCCGACCACGTTAATAGTGGGCGTCGCCCTTAAGGAAGCACGTATGAACAGTTAATCTGAAGATGGCAGAAAAAGAAAAGCCAATATCAGGCAGTATACTACGGAAAGAGTTTCTCGTTACACATGTTGTACGAACACGGCTATAAATCTTCTAAAAAATAATTATTCTTTTATGAATATTCTAAATAATAGTTATAATAACATCATTATCAGACTTTTCTCAGTCTTATCGACTCATCGGTTGATATTTACATGCGTATCGTACTCTTTTCAATCGCAGGATTTTCGGGCATAACTTGAAAAAAAGTTTATATTATTCCTGACATGTGGTACTATAAGAACGCACAGTTTTTTCAAATATTAGAAGTAGTTAATGGATCCACTCCTTCATTTAGATCCTTTCTCCGTTTAGCTCTCTATTCCAATAATTCTTTGCAAATTGGTTGTCTTTCACTCAACCTAATGCCTGAAGGGAGGAATTAGACGTAGTTGAATTTTTGAATTAAATATTAGCCCCTTTTGAAGGAAAAATATTTCTACATTGACGTCATTATATTTATAACCAGCCAACGTGAACATTTTGGGCATTAGTAACTAGATATTTCACAGAAGTAAGTCTTATGGTAGAGATGTGAAAGGACATTTTTAATTAGCAAGGGACATAATAACTTGCAAAACACGGCGAAGCAAGAAGACAAAAGACTTCACGCCGAAATAAAATAATGCGTCTAGTCATTATTATGATTTTTATGATCTCGTGGAGGGCATTTTATTTAAGATCCCCTACATTGTAATGCGTTACATAATCTTGCAATTGCGTTTCTTTAGGAAAAATTGGGCATGTGATCATATCTTCCCGGATTCTCAAACTACTTGATACTTCACCGATACGGACTGAATATTTCACCGAGTGCAGCACGATGACCTTTTTCAATAGTCTATCTTGTTGTATAGCTAAGTGCGAGTGATTGAGTTATGGACACCGATGGTGCAAACGCTCAAGGAATCAGTGGAAAGTGAAGGCCTTTCGAGATTGAGCACATAACATTTAGGGAATAAAATGAAAGAGTAAATATTTTCAGTAGCAAATTTGAAGGCCCAGGAATAACCTTTTACTCTCAAGTGAACAGAAATTATGCTTAGACATTATGTAAAAATATTCCCTCTATTTTCAGTTCTATTTCGGAATAGAAACTATGCTAGAATTTATATAGGGAGTTAGGCACTCCCCAACGTGCGTGATTCAAGTCTGAAATAATAATTACTGGTAGCTCTACTGGAAGGATGGCAAAACTCCAATTTTTGTTTAACGTTGATTGCAGCGAATGTCTGAGGTGGACGTTTATGTATTTTTCCAGCGTAATGTTGTCAGTCACATGCAAAAAAGATTTCGCTGAGTCATCTTATTTAGCCACTTAAGTGATTGACTGAGAGGCTACTTTTGTCCCTTAGGGTAAGAAAAATGAACATAAGATAATATATAAGTAGCTTGTCGTCTATCTTTCATTTTTGTCCATAGAACACTCCTCATCGTCGGTCACTTTATGTGGAATCAGTGATCTGAAAGCTTGGTGGGAACCAGTCTGATGAAGAGAGAGTAGATTCCTATCCAAGTGGAAGTCAGCCACTTGACAGAACACGCTCCTGTCCAGTTTAGCTTAAACATGGAACATAAAATGAAAATAGGGCAGTCATCTCAGGCGGACGCAGGATTTCTCACCATGAATTAGAGAATGTTCGAAGACTGCCGTAAAGTAGGGTATCAGTAAAACTGAATCTTTTGCCAGATAATTGGATTAAGGACATAAAATTGCTTACTTTACACAATACACTTCCTTTGAGAAAAAGTGTCAGCGTAGAGAGAAACATTTAGCATCATAGAAAAGAGAGAAGATTTAGCAACATATGTTAGGGGGAATCTGAGATAATTAATGCGAAATAAAGCATCCACAAACTGAGATGAAAGTATTTTGGCTGTGAAGTCGGACGACTGGTTTTTAAAAAATGAGTTCAGCAGTACATCATTCTCGGCGCTGGGGGAAATTTTCAAATGGAAAGAAAGGGAACAGAAGGAAGTGATCAATTGATAAATATTTGTGATACATACTGTGGTGTACGGAAAGGACAATGTGGATCCATGATGCGCTTGATTTGATTATTTAGAGAATACAGAGCAACTTCTGGAGGCTTAATTAGTTTATATATTTCAAGAATTCCAGGATAATCAAGCATTACTCGAGTACATTTTCAGGTAATGCCTCAGAGTGCAAAGATTTTCTGAAAATAGTCATGGTGAAAGCAAAGGAAAGTGACAGTATATCTAAATAGCAACAGAATAAGTATTTCGTGCCAGTTGATACAGCATTGTAGGCTTATGTAACCCGTATAAGAATTTAGAGTAACATGCATACCTGCCTAGCAATCCTAACAAGTTCTAACAAAATTGAATCTATAGTTAGAAAATATAAAAACCTGCATATACTCAGTATTGATTCTACATGCCATGGTCGAAAAAATTTAAAGGATTATTTTATAATTGAGGCAGAAAATGTTTAAATTTAGCGAAAATTATTACAGCCAAAATTAATGAGTGACTCATTTTCATTGCTAATTCATGGTGTGATGATATCAACTCAATATTTCTCACGTCATTTAAAGTTGCCTGATGATAGAGCAAAATAGGCAAAATACCTACTTTGCGATTTGGCCTTAATTAAAAATGTCAGGCATTATCAATTCCTTTTGCTTAAATTAAGATGTATATATTAACACTGCAAATTAAGCATAATGCAACGAAAAAATGTTAGGAAAACTTGAGTGTTTATCATTTACTGAGCATAAAGAATTTAAATGCTTTTTGTAGTTTCGTGCTTTCGCTGGTGCTGAAAGATCCCCAAAAAGTGTGAGAAGCAAATTTGAAATTCACGATTTGTTCCAGTGAAAACTTGAAGAGGTCAGCAAGTAATCAACTATTTGTTGAAGGAAAACCTTCGCGGATCTGTTGCAGGTTCCTAATTGTGAACAGACATTATTAATCGTGGATAATAGCCCCCTCGATAGAATTGTATCAGTAATAAAGTTTATGGCTTCCGTAAAGTATCCGAATAAAGGGTATGACACAAACTGAGGCGATAACATTTTATGCACTACCCTAAAGATCCCGCATAAATTATCTCTTTTCACAACTTTTCAGGCGCCAAAGATAAAATTTAGACAATATGAAAGTTTTAGATTGAATGAGAGAAATAGGTCTTCAACTTCAAAGGTTTTCAGACTTATTTGGAAATCGAATAGCATATCTTCATGTTAATCTTTAGTGAAATCATCTTTAATGAAATGTCAGGTTCATGAGAAGGCTTAACATTGGCATTAAAATGTTTCCATCCCATGCACGAGCACAGCACATTAGAAATACATCACAACTCTGACGAAATGGTGAAAAGATAAAATTTTAATGTTTAAAAAAATGTATTTGGGAATGATAAACGCTGATATGGTGGTGGTGATAGGTGCTTACACTCACTTGAAATGGTAATACTTCTTCCCCAGTGTCATTCAGTTCTGAATTAGTTCTATTGTTAATATCCTCACGTCAATGACTTTCGAGAGATTGAATGCGTCCCCTATTCCTTCGCTCATAATTTTCTTCTAAGTCTAATCACAGTTTACCTCTAGAACAGGTATTGACGGGAGGGGGGGAGGACAAAAATGAAAACACTCCTCGGCTCCGATCACTTTCCTCAGCTTTCTTGAGTTCCCCTTTTAAAAATATACGCGTGCTGGAAGAAAGTCGGGAAAGGGAATCAGGTCATTGAATTTTTTATTCCTGTTCTCACCACACACACGAGAAAGCACATTAAGGGGGAAGAGCAAGACGCTCCTTCAAAAATAATCCTCAGCGGAGGAGAATGCCCGCCGTGCGTCCGAAACGGCCCTAGAGAGAAAAAAAAGGAGTTCGGTTCATATCATGACCGCGAGTCTGACCGCACGTCCCTCTCCACGTTAGCGGGGGTGAATTGAAGCAAGTGCACCGTCGCTGGTGAGGTGAGCATTGAGGTGACCCCCGAATACAAGTTGAGGTACCGAGCGTGGGCGCAGGAATCCATTCTGAGTTATGATAGCGAGTAAATTCACCATCATCACGAAGAGCGTTTTGGTGAGACGTAATCCTCCACTCATATTACTCTTGTGTCTTCACTTGTTCCTCCGCTTTGCCCTCCCCAAATTATCTTCGTCAACCAAAGTGCTTAAAAAATTGACCTTTTCTGCTATTTTCTACCCGCCCTTTCTGTGCATCCAATTTTTTCATACTTACTAAATGGGTAAGACTTATTTATCCTGCAAAACTCTTCCATTTCTCAATTCTTCTATTCTACTTTTTTGCTCAAGTTCACCGGAACCCATACGGAAGTTACCTCCGTTTCAGCATATTATTATAAATGGTTAAGGTTTGTTTCGCTTTAGTATTCAACTATCAGGAAATTCTTGGTTCCATAGTAATCTTTCTCGGCTTGCGATACTCTGCTGGATCTATACAACTTTTTCCACTTTGTGACAATCTTTCCTAATAGTAATACTAGTCCTCTTCCTCTACCTTATGAATTGGCAGTCTGGCATGTATACGTGGTATTTTTTCGTTTTAAGGTAAAATTATGTTGACCTACTGCTCATTTTAAAGCTGTATCATTTTATCGTCCGTCTATAGTCTTACTCCTTACAACTTACTATGTCTACCTAATACAGCAATGTCATTAGAAAAATAAGGTATTGATATACTTTTTCCATAATAACACTACAAGTTCTTGTAGCTCCTCTATTAATTTCCTCTCGGTATCCCTTACTCTTTTATCTCCCCGGTTACCTTGCTCCTTTCTTTCAACTTGTTTCACCTTTACGGACGCCCGATTTAACTGCGGACAGCCGTTGGATCTTCATGCGGGCATTTTATCACTCTCCCGGGACTAAAAGACACATGATTAATTAATATTACACAAACGAAAGAGAATTGTATTCGGTGTTTGTAATATGTGGCCTTATAAGTACTAATAAATTACTGGAACAGAAGAAAAATGAGATGTGTCGTCAAAAAGAAAACTTCCGTAGCCGACAAGTCAGGGACTTGACAGCATACATGTCACTTAAAATGCGAAAATACTTGTGCGTGTAGTCATTTTAATATGACAGCATGATACTAATGGTGAATACAAGCAGATATATGCACTTATGCCTGATATAATGCCCTATCTCGTGTATCTTTCGCGCCTCATCCACGAAACCCTTGTCACGAAGGCCGAGATTTTTCAGATCAATATTTTGTGGCACACAATCATTACAGTGGACATAACTTATAGCACCCAGGAATTCCTCAGGGCGAGGATAGGAGAAGAGTGGGGTAATTACCGCCTCGAATTCTACCCCATCACGCAGCGTGCGAGGGCGGAGAGTGACTTGGAGTTCAAGAGCAGAGGAAGGAACTGGGTGGGTGGGAGGGAAAGGCTTTTCGTTGAGGAGGCAGGGGGACGGCCTTTCCGAACGTGCCTATGAGCTACCTGGACCCGCCTCCATCATCAACCTCTTTGAAACGTGGCTTTGATTCCGGGTCAGGAGCAGGGTGGGTTGGTCGTTGATGGGAGGATCGGAAGATGGGGTGGGGGGAGAGGACGGGTTGAGGAGGGGGTGGGTGGGAGTAAGAGTGGCTCGCACGGAGGAGGGATCCAAAGAAGCGGCCCCGAGGTGTACGTAGTTCCCTTTGGAAGTCGATGCATAACCAATTTCCTCAGCCGCCACCACAACACTCTCCAACACGAGGCCCGGTCGCCGACCGCCCGGCGCGACACCCACAGCCTCCGCGACTGTTAACTCAGGGAGGCTGACTCAAGATTAGGGATGGGAGGTATTAGAGAATGTATTCATGCATTATAAACCCAAAATACGTACAAAATATACCGGTTTTCTGATAGGTATATAGTTAAAATATACCGGTATATCGGCCGATAAATTTTAAACATTGCCACTGCATTTTGGAATGTCTTGCCATATTAATCTACCATCATGAAATGAAAGATTGCAGAAAATAGGAAGCATTAAAGAGTCTTCTCAAATAAAATTTTATCGAAATAGAAGAGTTTCAATGTATTTATACAAACCCTAAGAAGGTTTTTAAACCATTTCAGTTGTAAATGCTAGCTTTTAAAAGTTCTCCTGGTGAAAAATATATCGGATACCGGTGTTAAGAAAATAAATTCTCTTTTACCAATATATTGGCTTTTAGAGGTGATGGGTATGTGAATTCAAGTATTCTTTGTCTATTTTGCATGGGATTGCAACTCCTCACTCAAATAGGTATGGAAATCCAAGCATTTTATCCAGCACATTTTGAAGCCAATGTCGAATTTCTACTGCTATAATCAGGTGTCATCGATGACACCTGAGTATAGTAGTAGAAATTCGACGTTGGCTTCAAAATGTGCTGGATCCAGGAAACATCATCTATCTTAAGTACGAGGGATAACAGTGCAGGAACGAACATATGTATCTTACGGATCACTGAGACAAGTTACAGGCCTCTTCGATTGGTTGAGGTCACCGTTAATCGGTGTTTTCGAGGCAAATGCAAAATGTGCTGGTTAAAATGCTTGCGTCGCCATAGCTCTAGTAGCAAGGCGTTGCGACCCCATGTTCATTTCAAACAGAAATGCTTGAAATCGCATCTCCTATCGCCTCCAGAAGTAACACAGGTTCCTCACGAAACGCCCTGTACATATTTTAGATCATGAAATTAAATAGGGGTGATCCTCCGATTCGTCCGAGTGCTGTTACCCCTGTCTGCACGTGGCAGACAGAAAGTGCGAAATGGCCTTAGCCGTCGAATTACGTTAAATAAAATACTACTAAATTAAATAAACTTTGTAACCTCCACACAGTTTATAGGTAAACCCCAAACGGTTTCAACACTTGCATGTCATTTTCAAGGGACAGTATTGTCCTTTTTCCCTTGTGTTGTACCTTGATGATGACACGCAAGTACTTAAACCGATTGGGGTTTAAAGTGTGTGGAAGTTACAAAGTTTTTTAAAATTTAATTCTATAAAATTAAATTTAAATTCCATTAAGTCAGCTCGCGAACCATTGAAGATATGACCTGTATATAGATACATCGCAAAAAAATGTACCTACCTTCTGGATGAGCCGATATACGAGTTACGATACCATCGTATCTATAGTTACCCCCCATTCCCAAGTGTGGGTAGTTCTCTCAGGCGGTCGACGCATAACCAATGGAATCCTTCGTCGTGTCCACCACCGTGACATTCTCCCGAGACGATCTCGGCGGGCCGCCCTCATCCGACGCGGCCCGCCCGCTGTGACACCCGCCGCCACCGACGCCGCGACCGGGAGCCTCGAAACTCTTTTTAATGCCATCTCATTCTCGCCTCGGCACACTTCGGGCGGGAAGTCTAACGTCTTATTTATCGGCCGTCGACTTTGACCGTCAATTCATGACCGACTTAAGAAACCAGATCGATAATGCATGATTTCAGTGAAATAAATTATCCTCGAGTCGGGGGCTCCACCTTTGACGCTGGTGTTTTGAATTCAGAAAAACCGCACTGATATATCCCACTAATTTTCATGTTTTCTTCATTTAAGTCCCCATGTACATTCTTTCCATTGCTTTGCATGAGGAATACAATTTTTTCTTGTCTTTGAAAAGTATTATAATTTTTAAGAAAATATCCATGTAACACAGTAGAAACATTTAATTATACTGTTTGCGAACAATTTAGTTAGTAAGGTATACTTCGTTTTCCGGTACCAACTCCAAAGGCTAATGTTGAATCCCTTCGTCTGACCTAAAGCCATATATTTTTCACCCTACACATCAACCATGCCCGAGATGATATTCGAACCGTTGACCTGTGGTTGCCAGAGAGGCGCGTTAACAATTTGGCTTCCTCGGTTGGCCATTTACTCAATCCGTTTATTGAGACCCAGAAAGCAGAGGTTGTGGCTCACTTTTTAATAGGCACTGCCCGATATGCAAAATCTCTCCCCCTCCCCCCCCCCCTTTAGCTAGCTTATACAGATTTTTCAAGGAGTTTGCCCCCCCCCACGATTCGGGGGGTTGTCGCGCCCCTGGTGTGAACTACTGCATGCATAGCGTGCCAATATTTAGAGAGTTTCAGATTTAAAACATATTGATACGCACAACGTGATCAACAATACAAAATAGCTAATGATATATAGCTTAAAAATGGGACTATTTAACTAACTGATAGTGTGACCGTTGTGGAAAAGAAAAATTGTATTGAGACCCAAATGAATACTTAGTTGATGCATCAAGCAAATTTTGCGTGAAATAGTTTAACTTGGCCGGTTGGTTGTTTGGAAAGGGTGCGACCAATAACTGAGGGTAGTCGCTCCATTAAGGACAGGTGGGTACGTTGACAAGGGAGTATTACTGGGGGATGAGGAAGGGTGGGAAGAAACCTGGGCTCAGCATTAGCCTGCTCTTCACGAAAGACACCTAGGGGACCGTGGTTTAAAATTCCATCTGATGGACAGAGTACTGCTCCTGAAGTTCTCTCCACATTGCAAACAAGGAGGGATCGGGATTTTCATGAAAAATCTCCGCCACAGCTGGGATTCGAACCCGGGCTTTCGGAGTGAGAAGCCAGTCAAGCCACCGCACCGACTCAATCCCCAATAACTACAATGCTATCGGACAAAGCGATTACGGAAGCGTGTCCTAAACATTGATTGAATACATTTCTTTCGTACCATCTAGGACTAGGATTAGACACCACAGTCTCATGACACAAAAGATGTTCGTGTAGATGTCATTTTCCCCACTGTTACAGAAACACTCTTCTCCCTTGGAATCCTCACCCATTCACCTAGACACTAGAAACTAGCACTCCAATATTTACATTAATGTACTTCTTTGTTCTCTACGTTGCTCTTCACGTACACCGTCCTCAATCAACGTCACTGAATGCTTTCCGGGCAATCAAACACTTTCTTTCGTTCCAAAACATAAAATCCCGGCCACGCAGCAACGGTCTATCATCAACTGCGTGTCGCGTGCCGGTGAAATCATCGAGCGGCCATAGAACTTTCTCTCTCAAGGTCGGAGAACATTATGAAGAACAAAAACAGAAATCTCAAGCCGCGGCAAAGTGTGTGAGCCGGAGGTATTCGATCCGGAAAATTAGATCATCGTCATTTCATTTTCACAATCACATGGTGGACCCCTTTAAATTTAACCGGACGTCTCTCTTCTGGAGGTCCGACTGTTTTTTTTTCCTCCGAGGCGTTCTCAATCGGCACTCATCCATTCCCTAATATCATTGAAATCATTTCGAAATCTAAGGGATTATACATGCTAGAACACAGCAAGGTACATGTGTCACGGTTCAACAATTAGTCTTCAAACTGTTTGCGTGCATATATTACTTTGCGAGCCGCCGCTGAGGTGCATGACAGTGTATATTGTGTTTCGTATATTAATTTCGCCTATGAGCTATTCGAGCTTATGTCCATTTCAAAAGATCATAATATTCTGCATCCGTCATTGCATACTAACCGGAAAAACTCCGCAGGGGCGTGTGGCAGACGGTGTTAGGACATCAGCCATGAAAAAGAGATAGAAAAGAGTAAAAGACGAAAGTTAATTTCGAAAGTGAATGAAACGGAGTGTCTTATGTCAGTATCTCGCTCTGTTCTGTTTTCATTACAGTAACTAATTGTGCGAGTAAAGAAGGAAATTTTGTAGCAATAAGTTCGGCAGCGTAGGCATACCTCTTATTTTTCCCCTTCTATAAGCTCTAGAGATATGGTGCCAGATTAAAATAATATTATAATAATTTATTTGCTTACACCTCTAGTACATTGCATGCATATAACTGAAATATTATCTGCGGGTGGTTTATAACCTGAATTGTGCTACAATCAATATTCAATATATGCAATTTACACTTTTGTTTGCAATGCAATAATACACTTATATTTAACTATAAAAAACATTCAACATTTTCATAGGAAGAAGCCTGTTATCCACCGTCTCACCCAGAAGCTCACGTGATTGAAAACATTTCAAGTAATCTTAGCCTGGAAAAAAAGTGTATCACGAGAAGTGTGAATCATAATACTCTCATCAACGTGAAATGCGAAAACTTATCGTTGCTAATGCACGGAATGAAGGAAGATAGGTAGGTATATATACTGTTCAGGAACTCTTTCGTATTTATTGGTGTCTTCCTCTATTTGGATTCTCAAACTTGTTGGCGTGTTTATTCGTGTGGCTTTAATTTCCGTCGCTTTAACCGGTAAATATTCCATCCATCACTTTCTGCTCTCACCTACAAGTGTAAACTGCCGATTTCTCCTTCTTCGGAGAGTAGTTGCTTCTTAAACCAATCCGTTAGATTGTAAAAATATCTAATTTCACAGCAGTGAAAATATAAACCCACTGATGTCCGGTTGAATAAATATGTTCGGAAATATTATCGCTAAAAATACTACTTAAATTCACGATAGACCGAGTATATTGATTTTATCATGAAGTTCTTCAGGTTATTTGATTTTACGCCGGAGCCCCGTCAGTTGCAGACAATTTTGTAGCGACAGCCAAAAATAACCCGATAATGCAAATGCTCAATTCACATGAAAGAAGTTGAAAATGTTTGGGTGTTCCAAGATCCTGAACGAAGAAGTTAGAAATTACACACATTAACCGGGTGCTAAGAAATTCTGGAACCTTTATCTCATTCAAAAACAAGAGAAATTGCACTCCATTGCGTTCTAGAATAAAGATAAAATTCTTTATATGACATATTACTTTATGCCTGTCGAAGACAATGAGAACTTCTACTAGCAGAATTAGTCTTTTAGGTTGTTTCACAGCTTTCATTTCTTTGAAGACTTCAATTTAAACCAATAGGCACGATCCATCTCTCTAAAGCATTTGTTGGATACTGACGTTGGAGGATATTTTTTATATCCCTTTTTTATTCTGGGTACCATGTTGAGAGCATTTTTTAAATGCAGCACCCCACCCTTCGGATTGACTGTGTATCTCATACAACTCCACGCCAGGTCACAGTCCGTGGCGGGCTCCTCCTCTTAGGCACCCTCTGATCATTGATGCTAGCTTACGCCCATCATTTGTGCGGTGCTTCGCAAATTACTAATAAATAAAGTTCCTCCCATACCGGCATAGATGCTATCGCTAAAAATCCTTATTACAGACCTATTTGAAGTTTGAATGGAGAAATTTCACATCACAAGTAAAACATGGACCGCATGTGGTTTGCATTTATTCGGAGAGTATCATTTTCCTCTGGAATGGTCTCTTGTGTGATGCATTTCCCCGAAAACATTACGTCCCTGGCACTTCGGGAAAGTCTAACCCGTGACCTTAGGTCAACGGGGTATGTCTTAGTTATCAATAATCGGCAACATTCCTCATGCAGGCCGAGGTGTTCCTTTCTCAAATGATTTCTCATAAATAAATGTCCAGTAGGTCCAGAGCACTTGGAACTCTCAGCAGTGATCAATTGCTCAAATGCAGCATTATGTTCTAAAATTCAGATGGTATTTATGACTTCAGAATACTGCAATTTAGGTTAAGAAAGATTAGTTCATAGTAACAAAACTAAGCTACCAGTAATGCTTCCCAATTAAGGTAAGTTAAATTGAGAACTTCCACAGAAACTAATTTTTTTAGATAATATTAAAGAAATAATCATTACCATTAATGTATATTTATTTAAACTGGCCGCAATAACAATTATATAAATCACAGTGAAGTTCAGGTTTCCCTTTGTCAACTCAATTTCACATAATTTCTCCATTGTAGCACTCTTTACTCCCTTTATATTTTCTCACACTATCTGTATGCTTGTCTGTGTACGTACAAACCCATTGGAGTGGAAGGTGTGGTGTTCGATTCCCTGCTGGGGAAATTATTTTTCTTCTTTTTTAACCGTTTTCTCTTACATAATTAGCCATTTTGTTTTCATCATCGGATTACCCTCTAAACTTTTTTTTGCTATATTTTACTCGCTAATTAGTGATTAATGACGGCGATCAAAGTGCTAGCTCTAGCACTGAGCCCTTGGACGTTGTGGGAGATGGACCATGGTGAGCCAACAACTGTGATTATCGCTGTTGAATGTTCAACAATGAATATAAATGTGATATCGAATTACTAATGCTCCTAATGGTTGTCGAATGTCTGAATAATTTGACCTATCAGTGAAGATAGAATGATTTCCTTTCACAAATTAAATTTATTAGCAATGTGATAATACAATATTTAATGGCAAAGATATCATAAAACAATGAAAAAAATATAATAAAATGCACTGAGAATATGAGACATTAAAACGTGACGTAATGCATATGAAAATAAAGGGAGTATAATAAAAACTTTGTTTTTATGAGGTTATATTTATTTCCATACCAATCGTCTGTGCAAGCCTTGGAAAGGATTTTTGCTGTCGTCATGTAAACGACTTGGATAAACTCTTTCTGAATACCGTCGGCAATGTTTGCAATGCTATACTCAAACATCTCTGTAAGAAATTAATATCTTCTAATGTATACGTCCTTTTCACATTCAATTATTTTATATTATTCTGAGTCTCCGCATCTCGGTCAAGTTGATGAATTGATTAAGTGGAAATATACAAACAGGCGATGCGATAGAGTTTCTTTAAACATTGAGGTGTTCTCTCATACACCGATATTGTAATCTTAAACGCATAGGTTATGTATAGGCAGGCGAGGGTTGAACTCAGCGCGCCCAAACGTGTGTGAAATTAATTCATCACTTTGAGGTCGACAGTTCCTTTTTATGTGCCGCATTTGAATTCCCAGAAAGTTCTCCTTTCCAGAATATCGCACATCTAGGTTTTAGTTGGAAGCATCCAAAGGCACTTCCTCCGGATTTGAAATCGGTACCCTCTGTCTGCAGTCCCAACGCTCTGCCAACTGGGTTACTACGCCAACCAAGTCACGATACGACTCCGCCCGAATTTCTCGCACACGGCTGTAGCAGTAGACTTGGGTTTTTAGAAGCTTCACCTGCTAATGATATAGCACGCCTCCCATCTTAAGGGCTTAACCCAAAGACCCTCACAAGCGGCGAGTGAAATTCACGAAACACACATTACCGCCTGTTTTTCTCCGAAAGATACCTTGCTCTGAAAATCACGTATCTTGAGTGTGAACCTCGGACCACCGGTCAGTAGCCCAAACCTACACCCAATAGGCCACCACGCCCATCTGTGTCACCAAAACAATCCCCCTTCTACATTTATTTTTCATTTGAAAGCATAACTCACCAGGTTGAATGGCTTTCTGAGGAGGCGATCGACGGCTGTCATCTGCACCGCAGTTAAGTATAGGTGGGTATCGTGTTAAGGTAAGGAAAGTACGATATTTAGAGGACTGGAAGAAGAAAACATAAAAACTCGGAGTCAGCTTTTTTGCAACTCCTAATGATAGGCGCGTTGCCATTAGATGGCACAACACTTTCATGTGGCTCCACCTTAAAATGACTCAACTGTCATTTAATTCATGTCTTCCAGGCTACTAATAGAAAAACGTGTCCTCACTTTGGAATGAACGACAAAATTCTACATTTTCACGCTATTGCTTTGCAAATTGAACTCGAGATTGCGTAGTGTTTAATGTGAACATTGGTCAACCATGAGCTAAACTAGTATTTCTCCACGCAATATAAATGACATTTTCTCGAAAACTTACCTGTAGGGAGAGAATTCTCAGGGATAATTGAATTCTAGTCAAATGTAGGCACCAATACATCTAATATTTTTAGTTATTAGTATATTATTGCATAAATTGAAGTAAAAATGCGTGAATTCAATGTAAATGGCGCAGCAGTCAGCTCCTGTGGATGGACAAAGTGTTCATTAAAAATATATACTCGTCAACTTATCCGCATGTTTTGTTCGTGAATTTCATTTTTCAAATGCTTATGCATGCCATCAGTGAAATCAGTACTTTTTTAAACAACTCAATCGAAAAGGTGTTTTAGATTTGTATTAACTCAGTCACAGTGGAATCTCCTTCAGTTCTCTCCATATAGAAAGTAGGGTTTAGATCTCCAAAAAAAAGGAAATCTCCGGTATTCGTACCCGAACCCTCTGAATGGGAAACTCACAATATATCCACTAGACGCGCTAACTAACCACATCCTCTGCTTGCGACCAGGAATAACTGATGTACCCAGTGGCGGATTTCGGTGTTTTTGTAGATCACGGGCGGTAGAACTGAAAAGGGCCCTAAATAAGAATCTGATAAATCAAACAATACATTGAATAAAAAAAACAAGATTAACAATAAAAATAATAGTGGTTTTTATTTCAAATATTAATTTTATCGCGTGCAAAAAATTTGCATATTCCTACATAACACTGGATCATTTTCGCGTGCACGGAACGCTGCTATTCATCGCGCATAATGTGCGTGGGAGACTCAATAAAAATTAAGATGTGTTAAATTAAAAATCATTATGCAAATTAGAAATTATAGAATTCTATTATGATATAATGGCTTGAGACATTATGGGCCCCTCCGTGTTCATGGGCCCCGTTCAGCCGCCCAGTCCACCCACGGTAAAATCCACCACTGGACGTACCTTCCTTATGGGTACAAAATGGGATAGGTCGAGTCAGATTCTTCAATAAAAATATAAGGGATTGGAGGATCAGTTGGCAATATGTGGCGACCTGGTTGCAATTCTCATGCGTCTTCCAAAAAACAGCGCCGGAAACTCGGCTCCGCCCCAAAAGATGATCGCCGCCTCCACCGCCGCATCCACCCCAGTGAACTGACTCCCGCTGGGGGCAATCGGCAGAATTGGTCACTTGGCCACGCGGCGCCGTTTCCGTAAACACGAGGCACGCCAAGGGAGCTCTGGCTGCTGGCCCGCAGCACGAGGATGAGGGTGTTATGTTATGACTCCTCCGTGATCCCAGAGCCGTTCGCCGAGGGCTCCGTGCCAGGAGACCTCCGTCGGTTCGTCCGATCGGGGGCCAAAGGGGGCGACACACGACCGACCCTTGCTTTGAGGCCGCGGCGAACGGTACAGCGGAGGACGGGTTCCATCTCTAAGCAGCGCAGCCGGGGAATGCGCTATCGGGTTTAACGGCGAGGCATTGTTCCCTAGATACGTGCGTGTGGAGAGGGGGCCAGCAAGTTTAACTAACATAAGTAAGGAGACTACTAGTAGAAGGTGTGGGGGAGGTTGGTCGCGTGGGAGGTTTGAATTTGCCAAGGTCGCTCTTGTCGCGTAACATAACTGGGCATTTACTGCTAGTTGTCCACAATGTCATCTGGACATTGTCCAGTTGTTGATGACAACGCAGAGACCGACTTGGCATGCCGCAACCAAAACTTCGTCTAGACTGTAGTAGTAGAAGTGACTTGGAGGCTACTGGATAGGCTACGATTTATCCAGATAACGTGAGTTTGAGAGTAACTTGGACGATATTATTTTCACCCCGCACTCTTTCTCTAGGTCAGTGAATTTGTTGTAAATATCTATGTGCATTTTTTTAGTTTCAAAGTATATTGTTACTCATTGTTTTCTACAACGCTGATAGCATGTAGAGCACTGCATGTTGGTGATATTTCACCTCCTGGCAGCTATTTGCAGGTTTTCACTAATGCATTAACGGCAGTAGTTTCATTAAATTTCGTAGTTTAGTGCATGTTAATTTTTAAAAACTCACCCTCTGCCACACACCCTTGAGATGGCTTGCAGGGTATTATGTAGATGAACTGATAAAGCGAAAAAACAGCAGAGATACTTGGCCGAACTAATAGGTAAAAAAATTCCTCCCTCCCTTGCACCATTAATGACTAGAATAAAAACGGAGCAAAACACTATTCCTTCAAAATACAATACTCTTTCGTCCTTTTCCTATCTATTTCTTCTATTCCTTCCCCTTTTCATGGCTGGTGTCCTTATACCCCCTACCACTTGCACCCGCTGCGGCTCGCTGAGTAGTAAGTATGTAGATAAATGTGTGGTAGAATTTATGTCCCGATTCTCCAAATGCAAATGTTATAACGTACTTTAGATCTTTACTCAAAATCACACTTGAGGACAAAATTCCCGGAGCAGAATTTGAGACTTCGACCTTTCGGCTACCAGGTCGACTTCTATTTCGGGTATTATTTTCTGAGAATTTACAATTCTTTGCTTAATGAATAGAGTGATGATGTCATTTCTGCAATAACTTCGAAAACTTATTTCATGAACGCGATGAATTGTGCGCAAAAAACTACGTTTATCACGTGAAATTCAAATGAATGAATGCTGTAAATTTGATTTTTTTGGCCTTGATGCGTTTAAATGATGGCAAGTTTAAATATTTGAATAACAAACCTGAGCTGCAGTAAGTATCCAGTCTTCCATTACATTTTCATCGTAAGTTTACAATCCGAATATTGATCTACGGCATCTCTCCATCAAGTAATTGAAAATAATACAACTATGCTTAAATAATTAATCATATACAAAATAAACGAGAATTTGAGCATTGCAATGCCTTACGGAGAATAGAAGGTAAATAGTCCGTGACTACGCTGCCTTTCTTACATGGCTTTCAAAAATAACAAATGTAGGGCCTCTTGCAAAGGAATGAAGCACTAACTCTACTCTGAGTAAGATCGGTATGCTCTCTGAAATTGTGTCAAACGACATGCTTTAACAATGACATGGAAGGCAACATTCCCTCAAAGACAAGACTGAAGGCAGGGCTAAGGGAAAGGAGGAATGTTGCCGAGAGCTGCAACTTAGGAGTTGGCATTCGTCCGCTCTCTGCGAAGGTTACCGGGAGGTCGGGCACTGTCTATAGTCGATGTACACTAACCTACTCTTGTCCTACCCATAGAACGGAATCCGATAAGGATGAAAAGACCCTTTAAAATACCACCCCAGGCCGGGAACTGATCCTACATTTCTGTTTAAGACCCCGGCTACAGCAGATACAATCTCTTCAACTGAAACTTCGAGGTAGAACATTACCATAGGCTGTTACACTTACTCTCTGTTATCATTTATGAAGCAATACATGGATGGTTGAACGGCTGAGAATTTTTTCGCCGGGAAACAATTAAAAAATGTCTCTCTTACTACTGCATAGAATATAAACCCATCCAATGCGAAGCCCAGAGGATAGATGGATAATGTGAGTTGCGCCGTTATACTGATGTCGGTCATCTATCTTGTGTGTTCATTTGTATTTCAAAACTAATAACCGCGCCTTAAGCTTTCAATCACCCGACACAGGTATGTGACTAAAGATACTACTTTTTGCTCGCGACATTCCGAGAATGCAAGCATTAAACGGCATAGAAGGCATGAAATTCAAACATTTATATTTCAACTCCATGTTTTAACACAAGCTTTTTTTCTCTGCGGGAAATAAATTTTCATCGTTTAAAATTCTGCCTCCAATCAAGTTTATTTGCAGCATAGTTGTCCAATCCCGGATTTGAAATTATTATAAGGACAATAACTCGGATACATGATCACGTCGTGGTTAATCATAATCCATCTCGCGCCTCCATTGGTAATGGAAGACCTCGGAGTTCCACACGCTAATAAAACTCACTTTTTGGCGCATTTAGTCGGTATCTACTGACGAGTACGTATATAACGTAACCTCCACATAGTAACTAAATTCGTATTTATTTTAAGTGTCACTGCGTCCGTAATCCTTAGTCGAAACCATAAAATTTGGAATGGCGATTCTGCGTCTTTTTTGGATGAGAAGGAGCAAGGTAGTAAATATGGTTTATAAATACAAAATTTTAATATACCTCAGCAAGATATTTCCCTCCATATTATACCGTGGTCCTTCCCGATGCGCTTCAACTTACTAGCGATGCCATCTCACCCGCTCCAAGTAGCAATGAGTTACCAAAGCATGCCATGCCAATTAACCTACAGACACTGATTAGTTATAGAGAATAGCAGTAAAGCAATAGCAATAAAACAAAATTTTATCATTAAACTCTTCCCATAAATCGTTTGGTGATAGAATTAGCGGAATAGATTAATCTGATTGTCTTTGAAAGGCACATTAGTCAACAATTAGGAGCAGTCTTTTCGGGTTTCAGGACAGTCTGCATGAGAAATTGTAAAACGATTTCTGTTCCAATGGTCTCCTTCATTCGACAGAATGCGTCCATGTTAAATTCTCCCCATCATTTGGTCACTTTAGGATGGAAATTATTTAGCTGGAGGGTGCTTAATTCCATACGCTAGCCATTATTATTGATTGATCATCCACTCAGAAATTGATTTCAGAACAACGATCGTTTGGTCATACACAGTAATTGGGTTATCCTCGATACCTGCGTGTGAATAGTCGGTTGTCTTTGATACGAGCAATGCAGCAGGTCCGTCGTGAAAATTATTTACTCGAGTATCCCGGATGGGAAAAGTGAATCACGCACTTTCGTAACCTCGGCTCGAGCCCACTTTGCTCGCTCAAGTTCGAATCACTCCGAAGAGTTTCGTAATCTCGGCGGCCAACTGGAGCAAAGCCACGCCCAGATTCAGTTGGTGACATTGTGCTTGCTCCATTTGTCGAGTCGGTGCCGAAAATATTTGGCGAGTCAAGTGGCGAAGTTAAGATCGCATTATTTTGCTCTCAATTTATGCTAGCCTTGTCTCGGAATGTCACGTGGGAAGGCACACATCCGCAGCAAGTCGCTGAATTTTGCTTAGAAAACAATAAAACGTAGAATGATATGTGATTCCAAAATATGTGAACGGCCAAAGCTACATACATAAATTATTCCTCAAGGCTAGCATGAAATAAATTTCACAGTTTTATACTCTATACCAGCGATTCGCAACTTTTTTCTGATACGTGCACCCCATAGTAATCCATTTCCTAAAATTGTACCCCAAACATAACAAAAACTTGATATTTACATTCTGACTGGTATTTCAATCTAAAATCCGAACTTATTCAAGTCGTCTTTGCGTATCTTTTACCACCAAGTATGTACCCCGCGGGCTAAGCGTACCACAGGTGCTCCATTGGAAGGTGAAAGACCAGAGGATTAAAATAATGTTTCTCTCAAAACTGAGCGCTACCAAAAGGTGATATTAAAATGAAGTTTACTGCCATCTAACTGCCATTGAACTTCTAGCTAAGATGCAAAAACACAAGGATCCCATTGAATAAAGAGAGTAAAAGTATTCTCTTGCATACATTTCATCGGGGTGATTTGGAAATATTTTGTCTAAAACTCATTATCAGGAGTGATTGTTAAAAAAAGTTGAGAAACCCTGCTGCCAATAGCTGAATCTAGAATGTTGTCGATGGTCTTCATCCCCGTACATTAGGTTGTTCTTTCATCTCATCAGCAACAAATCGAGGAAACGGGAGCTTTGTTTGTCAATCATTCTAAATGATATCATCACGTGGTTGTCAGAATACCTTACTAGAAGAAAGTTGTAGTTTGTGACTTGAAGAACTAAGATAATTTCCGGAATGGTGCTACATAAAATATGGAGACAGCTCAACCCTAATAGGAATAGTACATAGAAAATTATTTTCATTTCCATGCCTAATGAGCTAAAAGTTAATTGAAAAGGCTCTAAAATTATAAAAATTGGCTATTTTTCACTGAGTAAGAGGACATACACATACATTTATATCGATTAATAGCATATTATGGCACTTCTCACATCCCAAACGCCACTTCTCTCTGTCACTCTAGTCTCTTGATTGAAGTCCTCTACTTCCCGTTTCAGTCTCAATGTTTTCCTTCCATTAATCTCTTTGTCTTCCCCGTTAATTTATTTCCACTAGACAACAAATCTTTTTAGTCTTTTTTTTCCCTCATTCGCCTTAGATGTCCTCATTATTTTCATTGTTTTTCCATCATCGTATCAAAAACTTTTTTCTGTTGTCATTTTTTTCTCTGTAGTGCTCATTTATAACATCACCTTGCAACGATAAGCCACAGCATCTCCTCCAATAAGTAATTCAGGCTGAAATAATTTTTTGAGATGCTTGCTTCTATGACCCATGGGTCAAGGCTGGTTCTATTATTGTCTAAAATAATATTTTATTTTTCATACTTGGTAAATATTTATTCCACAGGATTTATTCCCGCATTTTGATCGTATTTTTCCCTTTAATCAACAGAAAATTATGAAAAACAATAAGTGAACAAAATCAAAATAGAGGGAATGGCTTAATCTGCTCTTATTTAGATCCATTCACCAACTACTCGCAATTTCTCACTGCATACCATGATCCCAAGAGGCGAGGGTACATCACCCCATTCAGAAACTGCATAAAATATTAAGAAGTTGATATTTTGGTGAGGTGAGCATAATAGCTATTTCGATAGAAATCAATTCAATACGCTTTGGCCAATGTTCCTTTTAGGATGACTAGAGCTACCAAGTTCTTTATGCGGGATTAATGGTAACACAGTTATTTTATTTTATCTGGAAACGAGAGTAGGATCATGGCCACCCTCTTAATCGAGTCGTTAACAGAGTAAATAAAAGTAATAAAATATATACTCTCTTTCACATTCCATGCCCTGCACCATAGACAACTTTCATGAAGAGGATTTAAAGGTGGTTTGAGCGATATTTTTCCCAAGTCATAATAGACGTCATATTCAAATTTTATTTTTCAATTTAAGCTGCTGTAAGACGCATGAAGTAAGCATTGAAGTAAGCGTTAGTGACGCAAATAATTGTTTTATATGACTGAAAGTTTCATTAATTGACTAAATATGAATACACAATTCTTTAAGTTGACTATATTTTTTCCACGCCGTGCGATGAAAGCGCCTTCACAGCCACAGATTATTCGCAGCTATGTAAAAATTACTTCGGTAGGAAATTTATTTATTTTAAAAGTAGTTGAGCATTAATACAAACTACACACTGTTAAATTTCTGACGATACCTATGCATTATAAATTCTACATTTTTTAAATAAAGTGCATACCCGTATCTTTTTCCATGGAAAATGGCTGTATTATTTGGAAAATAACTCGTTAAGTATAGTATTAAGTTACTGATATTTTGTTATCATTGGAAAGATGAGATATGTTTCTTAATGATGAGTACAAATTCATTGAATTTTATGTGAAATGATACTATGCTCAGTCTACCTCAGGTATGCGATCGGATGGAAAGCGCATGGAAGAAACTAAGTAGTTTTTGCTCTTCTATCCGCGCAAAAAAAGACATGATAGTAATCCTTCGAATGGCATCATTTCTTGGACGATTTATTCCAAACTTTCCGTCACAGGTGGTTGTCTCTATAAATGGTTGTGGACGAGTTCTTACTCTCGTTAATCAACCGCATACATTTTCTTCCTCAAGCCATAAGTGAAATTGGAACCCATTACTTTCAAATAAAACAGAAACTCCAGGATAAAGTTTGTGTATGAAGATGAACCCAGCAGTAAATTAAAATAGAACTACAGAACGCGACTTATCAAACGCAGAAAAACTGATGGATATCATTAAAGAGAATTAACCCAAAGGATTTTGACTCTGAAATAGTGTGTGGGCGAGGAATTTTATTCTATTTTAGCTTCTCCTCCTGATGATGATTTGTTGGAAGCATGTCATTGGAAAATGAAAAAACGCAAATCTTTAATTGTGCTCGATTTGTTGCTGATGAGATGAAAGAACAACTTATTTTTCCAATCCAGTATCGGAGATGATTCAGCGCAGGATGACTCTTGAGGAGAGTGTTCCGACGCAAAAGTAAACAAAATAATAAACAGATTCTTCAAAAGACGAATAATAATATCACTACGCAAATAATTTCTCCATACTGTTTTTTGAAATCCATTCTATTACAACGGACCACTTTTCTATAGTTATTTGTAGAGAAAACATGGCTAAATATTTCTCACTTAAATGAAGAAAATAAAAGAGTAGCAGAGTTATATCCTGGCCAAAACTATCATCTCACATAAATATTTAATGCTTTCCAAAACAATCGGCCAATAAAAAAGTGAGAATTAGGTAATTATGTTCTCATATGCGACGACTAGAAAAAAATAGCTATCGAGGGCTACGTATCGTATATGATAGAATAGAAATTAAAAGAAATGATAGTACAAAGGCAGCTGCTTCATTCGCGAGGAAACATTACTCCAATAGAGGAGCGCAAGGAACAACCAATGGGAGGCGAGAATTTAATTGTAAAATTTGATGAAAGTCGTTCTCGTTCATAGTATTGCTAAGTAATGAAAGGACAGCGTCTATAGGATAAGCATTTTTCTTTCGAAACCGTAATTTTTCATTAAACAGTAATTTTCTTCGAGTGATGAGAATGTGAAAATCTCTAAGAATGATTTAAAAACTTTTTGTTTTCTTCAAAATTTCGGTAAAAAAAGTAAGAAATAAGGAAGAAAATTACGTTATTGGTGCCCTACGTAATTATTCTAATCAGGTTTCAAGCTTATAATTGTAGACGGTTATATAAATGTAGACGGCTAACTGACCTCACCTCAAAATGGAGATGAAATAAAAATACAATAGAAATACCCAATTAAAAATGTAATAGAACATGTAAGCAAAGATATTCAAATAAAAATTACATTACGGATCATAAAACAAAAGTCACCTCCTGTCATCAATCACCACTTTGAGAAGACTAATTTTCCATTAACAGAGTCAAGAAATACATCAGGTTTGGCATGAAATTATGAGGATTGCTTTGGAAATTGCTTCGCAAAAAAATACAAAAATTCTCCGAGTCTCCACTGCCTGCATTCCAAATGAGGTCTATATCTACTCACTAACCTGCAAGTAATTGCGAGGGCTTGTGGCAGGAAGTGTTAGGTCACCAGCCATGAAGAACGTTGTGAATGTGGAATAGAAATTGTTGGGAAAGGATGAAAAGTGATGTGTTTTGACGGATAAGAGTCTCTCTTTTTCCTAGCTGACGTCAGTAATGGTGCGTGGAAATGAAGGTTTTTAGTACCTTTGGGGACCTTGGATAAGGATACAAATAAGAGGCTGAAAAAGAGCTTAATTTGGAGTAGAGCGTTGGATGGGGAAGAAACGTGGGCTCTTAGAAAAGAAGACAAGAATAGGATGCAGGCGTTCGAGATGTGGGTGTGGAGGGTGGAGAAGTTGCGTAGGACGGAAAGGGGGACAAATGAGGAAGTCCTTGGTATGGTCGGTGAGGAGAGGAGACTTCTTGATCAGATTAGAAGGAGATATAGTAGGTAGTTGGAAGAGGTTGTGAGGGGCGAAGGGAGATATAGGGGAGGATGTTAGGTAAGCAGGGTAGGGGAAGAAAGAGAATAGTTTTTATGGACGGGGTGAAGAAGTGTAGGACGTATGCTGAGATGAAGAAATAAATTGTGTTGATAGATTGGGCCCTGAATATGTAAAAATCCAGAGGATTTTTACTCACGTCCGTTTAAACCTACCTCAAACGGTAGATCACCTTAGAAATTATAAATATCTGTTCGACAGCTCCCCTCAAAGTTCCGCCATGGCCAGCGAGTGAAGCGACTGGCCCCCGAAGGCGATGCTCAGCGCACTCTTAAGCATCTTCTTCGTTATGCCGACTGGTTGGTCGTCATCTCTGGCCTTGGGAGGATGGTGATGCAGAGACGAACTTAGTATTCGCCACAGCAACCACCCCTTCTTTCGGCCGACGCAAAAAGACATCGGTGATGTTTTTCGAGAGTTGGGATCGCCGCTTCGACCGCGGATCGCAGTGCCATTGTGTATATATCAATAATGGCAGGAAATTTCCGTTCTGAGAGACCGCGCACTTGGGCCAAGGGGGAAGGGGGACAAGGCGAAAGCGAGGGAGGGCCGACGGAGGGACTTTCTCCTCCTTCAGCGGCAATTATGGCATTATGGATCTTTTTCTGACGCTCCACACGGAGGATGCTCATTAGGGAGGGCCATCTTTCGCATCCGCGGAGAGGAAGTGAAGCAACGGGATGAGGAATCATACCCGCGCGTCCCAAATACATTCGCTCCGAGGCATGCGACGGACTGTCTTCAGAACCGAAATTATCGCCATTTGGCCACAAATATAAAATAAAAACTTACAGGAGGTGAGGAAAAGAGAAAAGAAAAAAGATTTTCTCTTGCTGAACGTTTCGGACCGGTTGTCCTTAGAAGACTTCTAACGCTGAGAAAGGACCAACCGGTCCGAAACGTTTAGTAAGAACAAATCTTTTTTATCTTTTTCCTTTTCTTCACCTCCTGTAAGTTTATTAATGATCTCCTCTGGCAGAAGAAGGGTCCTTAGCCCGAAAACTACCCTAAGCAGTGGACACTGGTGTCGTCATGGATCTTCTGACAGGAGTGTCCACTGATTTACCTATCTATTCTTCCCCAACCTTAACGCCTTAAAGTTAATTAAAGAATTCACTTTCCTAAATAGACTTTTTTCTGACGATTGATGCTAAAGTGTAGCGAAACTGTTGAACATTAATATATCAAAACAGTGTATTGCTAAGTATGTATAATTCGGAATATTTCTCTTAGAAATTAACACTGGAATCCCGCAAAGTATCGGCTGCATCCATCACATGCACCTTTCAATTTATTTTCTCTGCTCTTTAAGGAAACTGAAATTCAAAACTCTAACAAAGTGGCGAGCCTAAGTGAAACAAATAAATTTTAGGGAAAGACTTGAGTGCACTGATTGCCAATTTCAAGGATAACTGTTTGGTATATAATGCTTTAAGAATCCATACTAATTATACATCTCTAGTATAGAATATTTATAAATCTGTAGTTGACACTATCAGATAAAACCTTCAAGTTTCTAAAACTCTAAACCCTTACTCAGATCTATCTACGCTTTGACGAGCGATATCGGCTTTTGTAAGAGCTGCACGATAACTAAGGCCGATGGATGCTGCGTAGGCATTATTTTTAGAATATATTCATAATGCGAAGAAGTTGGAGGGAGAAAAAATTAATTGAAGATAACTGACAAGGATGAGTGGTCTAGGCTGAAAGGAAAAATATTGGTTAAGCTGAAGAGAGGAATGGAAGTAATGTTCATTCTGGGCGAACGGAAGTGGAAAGAGATTATGACGAGCAGTAAAGAGCATAACGCAGGGCTGACAGAAAATATTGAGAAAGGAAATGAGCATAAATTGCCCCGAGGAATTGGATCGTTTTTCAGTAGAAAAATATAAAAAATCTACCCATTAGTTGGTGCATTCGGATGATTACCATCCATATGCTAGGGCTCACAATTAAAATGTATTACGGCAAATAAGCAAAGCACAACATTTTTTATACAGGAGCAAATTTTCTTACAGAAAAAGGCAGAACATAACTTCACTCTCGTGAACAGAACGGAATGTAATCCATTTGAATTGATAATGATCGATTGGGTAGGTTATTCAAGCATTAGAATCACATATCCAATACTAGCTTCGGTGACGGGGGGGTAAGTCCTGGCCTGCTAATGCTGACGTCACTGGTTTGAGTCCCGCTTGAGTTGGTTTTTAGCCATCCTGAGCATGGATGTTTGGGTAATTTATTTTAATTGGGTTAATTTTTTTCCTGCAAGAAAGGACTGAATGGTCCTAACTTTGCTCAAATACAATTGGAATAATTATCACTTATAATTATACTTATTATTGTGAGGGAAAAATTCCCCCATTTTAGAGGTTTCCTTAATCACAAACATAATGAATAACATTGCAGCTGCCTAAAACCCATATGCATACAACAAAGAGGAGCAAATTGTTTTTATGTACAAAATACATCTTTTGACTAATCATTTCACCATACTAAGACTGTGAATACCAACCTTCTGTCGTACAAAACAGGGAATTGCCTTAGTTAATGATAAGTAAAGGACCTTAGATTTTTTCTAAGTCTATGTCATAGGCGTCGTTTTAACATTAAACTCAGTAGGTTTTAATGAACAATTTGTTGAGGTTTTGCTATTCAGATACAGTGATAAGCATAATGAGCTACAAGTTCAACGCCATATGCCTAATTATAATCTGGGTTCAAAATTAGATTGTTACATAAGGTGGATATTTTAAAGTTAGTCCTATAATACTTCCAATATGCTCCTTGAGGCAATCTGTTTATTGTTGCCGAATCATTCGACGTCTTACCACCACTTGAGCCTTGAAAGCGTACATCCAAAAAAGGGTGACAAAGAGTATTAAAACTGCATGGGCACGATGAAAATTTCATTCTCCATCGTGGAATCCACACAAAGACACTATGTTTATTTATGAATGCAAATGGCTTTTCAGCCGAGTCTATTAAAAGAAAAAAAATAGAAGAGAGCTGCACGTTTCTAATTTTAAATACCATAATTATATGATTACACAACTTTCGGCTTTCTCCCTCTTCGCTAATGATTGGTGTTCCCTACGGAGAGTGAAATTCTTTAGACGCACTGCCGTTAGAATACTATTCTAAGTGTAATCCGTGACCTACAAAAATGATTTTGAGGAAACAAATTCTTTTCCCTCAATTTAATTTCAACTGGCAGAATTTTGCATTACCTCTAACTTTCGAAAGACACACAGTTCATCTTTTCCTCATTTTTGACTCCTCTTCCGATTCCTTTATAGACTAACGTTGATCTCCTCTCAAAAATACGACCATACTGAATAATGTGTGTAACAGCAATCACGTGATGGACTTTTACGGCATTGCAAGTTGTGGAAATCATATTCTTATTTTAGTCTTAAAAACCTTTGGTTTAGTTCTCGCTTGAGCGCCAATTTTTGACTAATGATTAAGAAAAATAGTTGGCTAAGATATTCAATTTTCGTATAAAAAATATTTGGTTTAACATCATCAATGTAAAGTCAAGAAATAGTCAACGTGTTTTATTCAAAACAGTAAAATATTTTAACGCATTATCAAAACGAATTACCTATATTTATTGCGGAAAGAATTAATCTGTCAGGATTACTAGCATATTCAGTTCGTAAATGCATGAGTTATAACTTAATATCAAGACAGTTAATTTTTAAGGTAACCACTTCTTTCTTACACTCTTTCGACACAAATGGTTCTTCCCACAGCAGAGTCAGCTGGCAGCATTTTTATTGATATAATTATAAAACCTTACGAAACGCATACACTTCATCTTACTCATGAGTTAGGCTTTACGAAGAGTTTTCCCAGTATAGATATACGAACATCGGGAGACACGTCTTCATTGTTAAATAAGAGTGGAGTATTCCTAAGTAATGTCGAACTTAATGTCTGATTCGCACTTTGCATAATGTTTTTCAAGTCATATCCAAACGATGCTTCATGATGGTCATCAAGGAAGATTTACTGCCAAAGTCTAGGGCTTAAAATGTATAATAACCATTGCTCACGGTTGAAAATATTCCACAAAATTCTAAGATAAAACAGCTAAATATTCACCAAATTGAGAGTAGTGAAGGTCATGTAACAGGTTATCTATAGTCGATGATTTGACTATAGTCAATACGTCTATTTATTCTTCCTCTAGTCTATCTAAGATTTAACATAAATCTATTAAATCTAAGATTTAACCGGGCAATAATTTTATCCATTAATTTTTTTGATTAAATATCAGTTTTAAAAATTTTCTCATCGCCTCGGGCCTCGTTAAAAGTCAATTTTATGATAAGACAAGACTTAATCCTTCGCACTCATTACCTTGCCTACTTACCACTAACTTTTTTAATAATCCTCATGGAAAGCTTACTTGATATTTGCTCTAAATTTACTCTTATTTTTCCAAAAAACTTAATTAGTTTCACGTAGCATACATTTCTGTTCTATTCAACCAATTTCCAGTATTTGGCTATAAAACAGGATGTCATACCTCTTTTTTGTACATCTGGGTATATTCTAAACGTATAGTTGAGAGCGAATAATAAGCTTTAAATGAGAATTTAAATGGTTTCATGGGTGAAATATTTTCCTAATTTCCGCGAGCAAATATCCATTTTTTTGAAAGGGCTGAGGAAAATATCTACATGCCTATCCAGAAACCCAGGATAAACTTTAAATATTGCGGTAAGTTTAGCTGTAGTAAAAACATTGTTCAAAATCTATTTTTTTTAACAATTCGTATTCACTCTCCGGGTGACAAAGTTCTTGCAAATACGACTACCGTTCTTAAATTCCAGTGCTTCTTTTATCCCGTTATTTTCCGCGCCAGTTGGGCTATAGTTACTCATGTCCTCGTTACCTCCGTGAGAATTATGCAAACTCCGTAGCCTGTCTCCCCCTCCAATGGAGATTGAACTTGATGAAAAATTTATGAGGTGCAATACAAAGGCAAGCAACTGAGTGGAAAAAGACTTCTGCGCGTTCGTTCCCGTTTCACAAACTCAAAATGTTTATTGAGCTTCCTTCTAAGATATAAGGTTATTTCCTGCTATAGTGATAATTTAAAAGAAATTAACATTTACCATTCTCCCGCGTTTCCCACTGACCCCGAAAAAATTGGCAATAATTTGTCCCTTTGTTAGCAATTCAAAATTTTGCACGAGGGTAGCAATGCCATACGTTTAAGCACTCATCACAAGGGAGAGAAAGTGACAGCGCATTAATGGTCTTATTCGAATCAGCGTCTATAGGCAATCCTTCACACCAAATTATGTGAATTTAATATCTGAGAGTTTCAACGTTCTCCCTGACAACATCAACGATGCTATTCCACACGTTAGTAACTTAATAATATTGGTAAAGCATTGACTCAATTCTGGAACAACTTCCTTTCTTCTCGAATTTACACCGACACTTATTCCCATATGAATTACATATTATGGAGAGTAGCTCTAGCGCTCGATGTGATTTGTGGCATAATCTTCTGTACTTTCGACATCGTCAAACTTCTAACTTGTGGAGATATTTCCTCATACGGAAGACAGAATAAGGACTGATCTTCCTTAATCTTTAGCAATACCTCTTTCTCACCAATAAAATCCTCTACTAAAATATTTTCTCTCTGGCCATACTTTTGTGATATTTTCGCAAGACGATGTTCAATCGTGTAGTATCAGGCGGAAGAATGACTGAGAAATTGAGTTTTCTGCGTTGGAGACTTTCATTTCTGAGAGGATCTGTTGGCCTAAGAACCGCGCTAAAACATTTTTGATACTGCTTACTTTTGTTCTTTGAGTGTTAGGTAACGGGTATGTGGTCGTTTATGACTGTTTTCTACCTTTCATGACCAATTATAAGAAATAATTTTATATTTCTCTATGAAAAGTCAACACACACCTATGGCATATTCTTCATTTCCTAAAAAAATAGAAGGAAAGAATATCTTTTTGAATTTTTAGAAAACAATGCAAACGTTTGAGATAACTCGTAACACTTCCAGCTAATATCACCCCGAATATACATAGCACTTAAATCTCAGACGCATCAATAGCGTGAGCCAACAAAGGTTTTATGTAATGTCACGTTTATGAGACTTTGCTCGACCTCCCTGGACCCATGGTTCGTATTTCGCCATATCATATCTGGAGACTACTCATATTGTCGTATTGCTATAAATGTTACTAGCTTACCGGATGGCCTTCATCTTCCATTCACGAAGATATGATTTTCTCCTTGTCTTACGAACAAATTCATTCTATCACGTTGTGTGTTGCCTTTCACTCGTTCGCTTCCCTGTTTCCTCTTCACTCCAGCAATTCTCACACTCTCTCTCCTCTTCCTCCACATCCTCCTAGCGTCTTGTCTCGCCTGCCTGCCCTCCAGGCACCTCCTTCCCCTCGCTCCCTGACCTTTGGTTTTTCCCGGCCCCTTATGGTCGGAGCACTCCCGAGAGGAGCATTTTAAGCAGTCCTCGTTGCCGCTCCCCTTTTCCCGCCGAAGTCTCGAGAGATGAGTCGTCTTGGGTGTATCGGAGATCGCTATACACTCGCCCAACCGTGTCTCACTCCCATTCACGCACCATCCTCTCACGTTCTTCCACCCACGCTAAACCTCTCCATCCTAAATACGATGGCTATCTCTTCGAGCAAAAAAGCACTCATGATGGCAAAAATATCAATGACATGATAGCGCTTTAAGTAGCCATATTTTTTTGTCTCATTTTTTTCCCGTACTTCAATGAGCTGTTTGTTCTCACCTCAAACTTTTTCCCACGCTGCGCGCAGAATCTTTTTATCATGCCTATACACAACAAGTGGTCTCTGGGTAAGATGAAGTAGAATAGAGGATAAGCAGGAGGATGTCACCTCCATTAGCATTCTTTTTCGTGCATTCACAAATCTTGATATTCAGGAACCGGATGCGTACAACCATCGTGAATATGCACCTTATCCATATTTATAATAACAATGGTAATACTGGCTTAAACCACAGGCTACTAAATTCACCGGCAACTCCCGCATACAACTGTACCGCTGGACTAGGAATGGATCCACGAACACCTGATTAGCTGTGCGAAGGCAAACTAAAATACAGATTTTAAATCATGAAAAGAGTTCGCTCCTGAAGATACTCGGTGCAACACGGAACGAAATGCAGAGCCACAAAATACTCACCAAGCAGCTAACATCGTGAGCCTCCCTCGCAGTCACGAATTGCTTCGAACGCCTGCAATCAATGTAAAACTGGAACACAGCCAACTCGCTACTCACGATTTCGAGTGAAGAAGTTCAATCGTTCGCTATTCCAGGGAGACTAAATTTGAGGGTTCAATTAAAACCCTATTTAGGATAAAAGCGAGGTAAAATGTAACAGGCACATAATGAGACATCAAATTTTAGTAATTTCTCACTAGTCTTTCCCCTGTCCTGATGATTATGTGGTCGTAATAAAAAAATCGAAACGTGGGTCCAAGGAAAAGTTCTATTGTTTCAAAACCACTTGCATGTGCAACTGTTTCCTTCTGTGAGTACAAGACTGAATACCTGAGAAATTTCTAATGTTTACGAATCAAGCGAGATGTTATCAAAACCAAAGTGTTATAGTATTCCAATCCGCTCCCTACTTCCCCACGCTCTTTCGGGAAGTTCCTCTCAGCGCACTCATTCCTGCGCCCGGAAATATACAAATTAGAGCAATATCCATACATGTCGCTATCGTTATTTTACTATCCAGTATGCTGTCAGCAGTGAGACATTGTTGGGTGACAGGAAGGATGAATCTTAAGCTCGCAAAATGAAGATATCTTAACATCTATCATCTTTCTTCCTCCGCAATCCTTCGCGATGTTGAACATCCAACAACCCCTTCCGCCACTCGCGCGAAACCAAGTCGACCAGCTCACACACGCGGCCCAACCCCACACATCCCCCCCGCCCCCGAAGAATAAGAACAGAAAAAAAACAAACATCAGCCCTATCTTCCCCCCCACATCGTCCGAAGCCGCCACACGAAACAAAGAGCCGGTCGAATCGAACGAGGCGGGGAGTTGAGGAGGAGACGCAGGGGGCGAGGGAGGGTGGGAGGGAGGAGGAGGGGGAGAGGCCACCGTTGTTATGTGAGAGGAGGCGCACACCTGAAGTGAGGGGAGGGAGATGATGTGTGCGCCTGACCCATATCCGATGGAATAACAAGAAGAAGAACCGCTCCTCTTTGAATCTTTGCGCGTTTTTAAGAGTGCCTGCATCGTCGTCCTTTTGTGTCGCCGTCTCCGCGGCCGATGCCACGCGGGCGGGCATACGTGAGCCGCCCGATCTTGGCGAAGGGAATTACATACGAAGGTGGGAGGGAGAGAAGATGGGTTCTCGGAATGGAGAGGGTCCAAATTCAGGTTGACACAACACAAAACACATATGTTGTTAGGGGCATGTTTAAATGTAACACCGAATGGGATGTCGGCGGAAGAATAACGTAATTATGTTGGAGATTTTGGATTAGTTTAAGTAATTTAAAAGAAGTTTAGCATGTGCAAGAGCTTGTCCGCTTGCGTAGTAAGTTGATTTTGATACGCCTTATGTTTTTCCGTTTATCAACTGATTTCAGGGAATATTATACATTGATTTAATTTTAGTGGCTTCTTTTGCTGTGAACTCTTAATAGTGTTATATCATTATCATTTCGGCATATATCCCCTAAAACATCTACATATCAACCAAAAATCCTGTACTACCTCTGGTAATATAACGATAAGGATGGCATTTTGGACTGGTGGTGCCTCTAAATGCTAATTTATGAAACGACTTCGATAAAAGAACATTCCCATACGCATAGTTACCGGAGGCGAGTTTCACGAGACTACTTGATTCGGTGGAGCGGATGCCACGAAGGTATGCACGAGTTCAGAGCATTCAGGAGCCGACATATTGAATGGTTGAGGTGACCTGCAACTGAAATAATTTACACCGTTTGGAGGGGTTGGAAGTTTGGTAAAGAGAAGGATAAATGTGGGTAATGGAGGAAGGATGGAGAGGAATCCAGCGTCGATGTTAGCCTACTCTTGATTAAGGGCGCCAATGAGAATAGTTTGTCGTCGCATCTGATGGACTTGGTATCACATATGAAGTATTCTGCACATAGCACCCAAGTTGGGATCTGGATTCCTTCGAAAAATTTTCGTCACTGCCCGGATTCGAACCTGAGCCCTCGGAATAGTAGGCCAGCAATTCAGCCAACACACCAACGGATTACCAGTCGACACATTTTTTGTGAGCCCTGACCCGGTGAAGATTATTGCCTTGCCTCTGTTCTCGTTATCCTGAAAATAGCCTGATGTCGCGTGGCTTTTATTCCCATCTCATTTCCCGTATAAAGTGGTATTCCGTTGAATTTATAAACTTTCCACATACAAAGTTTTTCTATCCAATATTGCAACCAGTATTTTCTCGCTGAATCTCACGATATACACGCCAGAAAATTCAATATGGCGGCATGGCGCGGCGCTGGATATGAATCTAATTACCCAATATCGATGAAAATGAAAAATGAATATTACTACATTTGATACTGAAATGTAGAAAAATTCGCTAATTGGAAGATATAATGGCTTAATGAATTGATTCAAAAATACCTGACTGGAATGAAAACACTTTACTGTGACGAATGCAGCCCTCCTCTCACCGTAAAAAAAACCTGAGAACTGTGGCGAATACCGTGAATCGAGAAATTCGCCAAGGATCAATGGAGGGAGACCTAGTACAGGCTCTGGAGAACGAATTTAATCCCATTAGCATAATAATGGGACTACTGAAAACATGAATTTTTCAGCGAAATTAACTAATTTACTAGCTTTTAATGCCAATTTTATGCATTTAATTTTTTCCGCATATGTATTGTATTCTCTTTTTAAGTATCAGCGAAAGATTGGTGGGAAATGACCACTAGCTAACATCGAACACTTAAAACCTAAATCTACCAGCTTACTTATCGGAAGAAAATATCAATAATAGTACATGCAGGAACAGAAACAATTGCGTATGTAATTGTGAGGAGTTACAATGCTATGAGAGAAATCTCACGAAAAAACATCAATAGCGCAAAAGAGGCCAAAGAGGTCTAATGTGATGTTAATTGATACTTTCGGCAGCTATTTTATTCTGGTCCCATGTGATTAAAAAAACTATTGGATCAAATACTTCTGTATAGGTATTGGTGCAAGTATTGAGTACATTCATCGAAATTCTCTTTTCCCAGCCAAATCAAAACCTATAGGATACAAAAAATGAGCTCTTCTCAGGATCTCCACCTAGTCAGGAACTCTTTGTTTGCCGGTGAGTCGTACGTCGTCCTCAGGGCTCCTGATTGAGAAGAATTCCTGAGGAAGATGCAAGAGTCTTACTTCTAAATGTCGATAATCGAGTTCCTGACCCGGTGGTGACCCCGAAGGAAATTCACGGAGGTACCTTAAGTTAAGTCTTCAACCTCGAATCTCTAAAACCTTTTTAAAAATGAAGTCTCCAACATCTCCTTCCCACATTTTCCCATTCTCTCCGCCGCGAGACGTGATTGCGTGCGCAGTCGGTTTTTAGTAAAGCTCTGGATAGGTCATAGAAGTCACTTTATGAGTATAGGGGTAGAAGTCACTTTATGAGCGGGGAAAAAATCACGACGTTCCACTCATATTGCAGACGACGTCGTCTGCTGCCGTTTGAGGCGTCTGCTGGGCTCGTATTTTACAGGCCGACTCCTGCATTTTGGAGGATATACTTGCTATAAAAATGATGTACTATTTTAGGCAATTTAAAAATTGACGAGTTAACATGGCGCGCAAGGTTGACCGTACTTTCCTATCCAGAGTAAAGCTCTGGATTAGAAGAGTTCGGACGCTTGTCCTCGACCGATACCGGCAATCGAGGCAATTTGAGAAGATATGTGGTATTAAAACAATGAAGTACCTATTACATTAAACATCACAATTGATGGAATCACATGGCTCAAACTTGCGTGAATACTTAGTAATATTTTTTTTCCCGTAGAAACATGCTTACTCACTATCTTCCCCGTGTACTGGATATGCCTGTTTTGATTGCATTGTCCGTAATTTCCCAATCTAGAGCTGTAGTTTTTTAGCAAAGACGAGTCTAAAACCTTCGCTTTAAACAAATTAGAGACCTATAGGATTAGGATGACGCGAAATATCCCAAGGTTTTCGGGCAATTCGGAATTTTTAGTTGTTTCGTAATATTCAGTCGCGGAATTTATTCCGGAGGTATTTTCTTTCACCGCATCGCCAAGCAGGGACATTCTAATTTTATCCATGACCACTGAAAATGTATTTTTTACTACTCGAGCGATCAAATTCCCAAAAACTTTTATGGAATTTCTTTGCTTGTGTACGTTTTTCCATAAAATTCACTTTGATCTATACCTTTTATTGGCTAAAATAACTGACCGTGAAGTAGAGTTTAATACAAACATCCATTTTGATGGCAATTTTTCGTGGAGGTAAGTTGCTGGAGTATTATCGTGGGTCATTGAGCGCAAATATTAATAATTATTTAAGAAAGTCAAAAAAAATCGAAGACCACATTGTGATATCAGCACATTAGTTTATGTGGTGGAATCCACCATACATTCAGTAATGGAAATGATACAAGAATTATATTTTACTTTTTTGCCTCAATAAAAGCATATTGTGAAAATTATATGTAAACATGTTTTTCGGATCAGTGACTTGGCCTGACACCTAGGTTAGTAACATAATAAATACCTAAATGAAATTCTTATTTCGCTTTTAGAAGAAAATCGAATTAAATATTACGAGATATATATAATGTGCCATAAGGCTACGTGTTAAAAAAGCATTGAATTGCCATAAAAATCTAATCGGTAAAACGTAATTTTTTCACTTTATTCTATAGATATCACTTAAAAGAACACGAATGCCCACTCCTCAATTAATACTTGCCGCACCCACCTGCCTAGCTTTCCTCAATGGCGCAAATAACTTCAGTTGTCGGTCGCCTCCCCAATTAACCAAACAACCAACTTGAAGACCGAGCGTGATAAACGTTCCTGGAATACAGAAAAACCTGATTTATTATATATTCCATAGCACGGTAGAAAAATTTGACTAGAGAATGACACAAAACCACTCAAAGGATTGACGATGAATTGAACTGCTTGTTTTCCGGCCAACAAACTTGCCCAATGCCCTTGATGGCACAATGAAGCCTTGGGTACTAATATCACCATGTGTAAGGATATAGTGGTGGGAAATGTGTCTTCGGATGACCATGGTACGATTTGATCTCAATATTCGTCGCAATTGAAAAGGCTCGAGGGGTAAATATTGCTCCAAATATGATTGAACAAAAACAGACAACTTAGACGCTGAGTATGGATGCAGTGATAGGCTAGAGAAAATCTTCACGAGCGGCGGAAATATTTTCGTCATTGGCACAAAAATCATAAATTCATAGGTTGATGAACGACCCTCCTTTCCACATGGCGTATAAATTATTTTCAGAAGTTTTATACGCTTAACTAGCAGTTTTATATCTAATATGAGAATCTTGTGCCGGGCGGAGCTCACGAGGAACCCAAGATTCTAGTGCTTGAAAAAATTGGGAATTCGGAAGCTTAGGCAGAGATTGTGGCCCATCTCATCTCTTTGTGGATTAGCAGAGACATCTTTAAAGCTAAAGGATGAAAATGGAGCAACAATCAAATATTGCCCTTCAAATTAAATTACGATATTTTTTTGTGGAAAGCATTTTTCCTTATTATAAAAACCTCGTGAATGATAATGATAATGAATAATTATGACAGACTCTGCACAATTTAATCTAAGGCTAGCCTCTCACTTTTACGTACTTAGTTTGGACAGTTGAAAAAACTGGAGCAAAGGCTTCCGCAGTGGCTGGGCCAGAAGACGCCTGTAACGGAGGAGAGAAACTGTCATCACTTGAACGCAGTTGTACCTGAAATATGGGATCAGGTTGAAAAATCTTTTTCACCTTCAATTTATAAGTACATATAATCATTTCCGTATCCTTCGCACAATAAAATTGTAATTTATTTGAAATAAAGACCTCAGCGGTTTGAAATTGAATGATGAGAATAAATGTCATGGTATAAATTAGTTAATCATGGCATTCAACCATAAATAACGAAAAAGGACAATATTCAGATCAATCAGTGGTACCAGGACAATGTTTGAGGGTACCTGTGTTTGCGTAATCACATGAGCACAAGTCGCGGCAATCCGCGTGAAAAAAAACGACTCTTGGCTGTGTTTACGAGGTTAATATCCTGGTGTGAGACTTGAATAGTGAGAAAGCCTCGGCGTCTTTTGTAATCCATGCTGTTCCTTCGCGTGGCAGGAATCGTTGGGGGTTACTGTTATTCTTCAGCTTGAATTCCGGGCATCAACGCCCTCGTTATGCGTTGATCGTTAAACGCCCTCGGAAATTCCATTTCATTCACTGGCCATTTGACCATTCACTATCGTACGTGCGGAGAATGTTTTCCCCAACAAATGGGAAGTTGAGAGCTCCTTTCTTCGAGGAACTCGGGACGGTCGGGGCAATTTGCACCTCGTTGGCACAATGAGTAATTAAAGTACGGACGGAAGGGTGGGGGGGGGAGGAAAAAAGGAAGGGAAAAGGTAGTGTCCCGTGGGTGGGGTGTCGCCTCCGTACCCTCTCATGTGAACGCTCACGGTTCGAAGCCTTCTATCATCATTCCGAACACATTCGACGAAAAGCGAGCTGGGACACGAACGCAACATGGGTACATTATCGCCCCTAGATCGTAAAAGGAGTGGTGATACACTTGTATTATCAGCTGTTCCAACTACTAACGTAATATCGTGCCGTTTAAGAAAGTTTGAGAGATATATCAATGCACATCAAATTCTATGATCATATGAAGGAGTGCTGGCGCTAACTTTGTGGAACCTCTTAATATCCATCTACAAAAGAGGAAAGAAGAGAAAAGCAGTGGTGTACATCCACACATTAATTGATACGCCGATGATGGTTTTGGCACGTTATGCCATCATCAGTGTTGCATTTCCACTTGTCTTTCCTTTATATGCATAAATGTAGGGGCTTGGGGAAGGGTGTTTTTGGAAAAGGGAAGGTAAACATCCATCGTAAGCTGTCGTCAGCCATACTAATTCCATGATTTTAACCTCAGCATAAAAAATATCTCACCGCCCTAACAGGCCTAAAATGTTAGCCAGTTAAAGTAGTTTGAGCGAAAAATCATTTCACCTAGAGTTTGATGAATCTGGCCTCATTTTAAAGAAAAAACGCCCACATTTAGAATGATATCAAAATATTAACCCCTTACCGTACTAATTTTTGAACAATTTGCCCAAAAATACAAGCTGTATTACATTGGATAGATTACGGCTGTGCGCTCCAAAGGGAGAATATTGCAAAAATAGGAATTTATAGCACCTAGATTTCGTGAAAAACTAACGTTGTGTAGTTTGTATGTTTTCTCAATTGTATGTAAAAATTAATCCATTACTCACCGCAGTAATTTTTACAGAATCACAAAAAACCTGCTGTTTTGAAGGCTTTTTAGCTGTACAGTGGGAAAAAATGAGTCAAGTTAGATATTAAAGTAGATATATATATTTAATTACTGAGAATTTAAGTCAAAAAACTATATTTTTGCACCATTATTGTTACAATATTTACTTCATACAGACGCTGAAATTAAAATATAAAATGCGAATATGGTCGCTATTATGACTAGGGAACTATCTCGCTCAGACGACCTTACTTTGTAGAAACGGTTTTCCACGGCATATGATACGGCTGAGGGCTCCAGAGAGAATTCATAAAAAAAAAACAATTAGGAAGTTATGACAAACAGATCGCGTAAGAAATGTACTGGTGTGTAGTTTGTATGTTTTTTCAATTATTTTTAAAAATAAATAGAATTCCTCACAGCAGTACATTTTTATAGAAGTTTTTTTTTAAACTTCGTGAAGGCGTTCTACAGCGTGAAACAAATAAGCCATAGCCAAAAATATTTATATTTTGTAATTTACTGAGAAGTTCAGTCACAAGTGCAAAGCTTTTAGGGCTCGTTACACGATGCATTGACCCACACGAGTTCATGCGTGAATGTATGAGCGCGGGAATGAAAGACATTAGAACAGGGACTGTTTCGTGTCCATGCATTCATGTATTCACCCAGGTTGTTGTGGTAACACGATCAATTTTCGATTAGATCTGTATGAACTCGTACAGGGCTATGCATAGAGTAACTGCTTTACTGTTATCAATATCATTGCGTTTATCTCATCCTTCTTGTAAATACTTGAACTTTAAAATAAAATTCAAATGTCGTATTCATTACGACTAGAGAAATATCTCGCTCAAACCACCTAAGACGTAAAGTTTTCTAAGATTAATACAATGTATTTGACCGGGGTGGGGTTCGATCCCTAGACCTACGGGTTGCCTAGCCGACGCGTGACAATACCTAGTTACCGTGGTCGTCGCAGGTCGCTTTCGGAATATAACTATGAATGGCATATTGAACGTGGAGGAAAATACTTGAAAAGCACCTAAGTCGGAAGAAAAAGCCTGATTACCTCAACATCTTTCATCACAAGTGATGCTCAAATATTTCTTAATAAGCAATAAAGCATGTCTAATAAAAATGTAAAACCTTAAATGAAACACTGAGGTCTCATTTAGGAGCTACAATTTCTGTCTTTCCCACAGGTGGTTTCTATCTCATGGAGGGAGATGGCTTTCACAGGCATTGGGAACCGGCCGAGGTAGCCGTGTTGATGGCGTGCCGGAAGGGCGATATCGAAGTCACGGGTTCAAATCTCGTCTTGGCCTGAGATATTATGCTAGTTGTACCAAAAATACATCATATTACACAAAGTAATAGAACAACGGCAGTTTGGTAACCTAAAAATCTGAATCTGGTGTTACATAAACATTTGGGTCACCCGACGGAAACGCCTCATAAAATAATTGAAATTCCTGAATGAAATTTATGCAGTATGGAATACATTTTTACATTCTAGTTGTGCACTGAGGCGTCAAGATGAAGGGGTTGCGATTCATATAATAAATTAAGTAGACTTTCCAAGCATACATAATGGTGCTAGTAGGTAACGTTTAATTTAAAATTTCAGTAGAACATTTGAACCATCTTTGTAGTTGCTGCAATACATCTGGTCCTCAGCTTCGAGAAACATTGAAACTTCTCAGGAAGCGAGGAAACTCGAAGAAAAAGAATCTGTGTTGAGATATTTTTAATTGTGTAGTTGCATCGCTCGTTGCCACATTTTTCGATCGGAATGATGCCACATATTCCTCCAAGAACAAAGGGCTCTCGAATTTTCGCCGTTAGTTCCCTGTGAAACTATGGGAACTTCTCTCGCAATGGAACAGGAGTCTGGCATTCTAACGCGCTCCCCCCCAGAAGAACGGAAGCACGATTTACGTAACGACGCGCTGTGTCGTTCAACTGTTCACGCGGGAAAGCTGCAGCTTTACCATTTCTCCTCCTTGGGGCGAAAATCTTCCCCACGTCTCAGGTTAAGTTGTGAGGGTCCTCTCGGAAGAAAGCAAGTCCTTGCGTAATCAAAAGGAAACTTTCCAAACAGATTATGTTATTCGCAAGTCGCTAATATGCTCGCTAACACGAGAAGTTAGCATCCCTAATTTGCATTCAGAAATAATTTTACGATTTAGCAACTTGAAAGCACAACGTACATTTAGTGTTTAGGTAGTTAGTAGTGGAAGCATTTTCTCCACATTGTTTATGGAGAGACTTTGACCACTAGGAAAGCCTGAGAGCTTACAGGTGGTGATTAGGGCTCCCTTTGTATCCTGTCTACTGCCTCTGAGCTCATTAGATCTATGCTGAGTATTTCATTTTTCGTACCAAAGTTCATTTTTTGAGAATAGTAAAATTATATTCACCCACAATGGTCGATAATCCTTTGCCAGTAAATATAAACCTTTCATTTCATACGCTTACAAAGTAGACTATTTTTAAAGTGATAAATAAAGTTTTATCCTTCCCAAATAATACACAAGAGAGAGAAAGTGCAACTGAATACGGAGCTTCAGGTAACCTAAAAGGAAAGACTTGTAGTGAGGCCACCATCGAATTAAGTTACCCGTGCGCTGGGAAATAATAAAAAAATATGCCAACAAATTGATAAGACATACTCGGCTAACATGAGTTTATAAATAAGTCCATGCAAATAAATTGAGAATTTTTCACTCTTTTCATGAAGAAGTCAGGTTTATTGCCTTTTTACAGACAGAACGCAGAATATCAAATACTTTTGGCCGAACATGCACGTAAACTTCGCCTGAACGGTGCCATTTTAGGCTTGGGCAATGGTACCAATTTGTCATCGTAAGCTGCCAAGTAAGGCTTCTTCGCTACGGGAATTTTTTAACCACTCCTCAAATAGAAAAGTCTCCGCATTTTATAAATGTATAAGGCCTCAGTGAGAGCAACCCTAGATTTGTAAATAAAGGAACGGAAGGTTTTTAACCATTATTTTTCACCATTACTCTAATGGTTCTTCTTTAAATAAGCCTAAAAGGTTTTACAGAGTTAAAATATGCTCCTTCCCAAACAATTATACCATAATTTAACTTGTAATGTAAAAAAGCGCAGTACGTAAAATATCCTCAGATTATGTAATACAAATTTGTTGCAAATGATCTAAGATTTATAAAAGTAAACAAGAGTAAAAGTAATGGTGAATGAGATAAAATTTAGAATGGTAAGAATACTCAGTATAAACTTGCAGAGATACACTTAAGTCATACGTGACACGTACGACTTACTTCACAGGCGTAATTGCGCCGATTCATCGATAATTTTTAATTTATGTTAGTTGAAGAGACTGAGTTGCAGCGATTTAACACAATGCATGTAGCTAGGTAGTGATACTCGAATATAGTTGTTATTTCTAGGCATGTAGATTTTCTAGACCAAATTTTTATATTTCAAAATAAATGGTATTTCAGTATTAGTAGCTGAAGCTGGAGTAATTTTTCACGATGCACAGAATAGCTTAACGTAATAAGTCAATCCGAGTAGTTTCTTCCATTTTAATTTTCTTCACACAATAAATTTATTCACATTTGAGGGTGCTATATATTGAATTCTTTTATACTTGACATAGTTATTCCGTGTAGCAAAAAATAGACATTCTCTCTGTGGGTAAATTATATCATTTGGGGGAATCTTAGGAAGCACCTTTAGAGTAGGTAGGTCAAAACTAGATCAGGTTTTATAATAGTCTAACAAAGGAAGGTTCTTGTGACCACAAAAAGAGGCGAGACTGCTATTCCTAATTGGTCACTTACGTGAGCCGTTACATATTCCGGGAGCCCTAAGGAAGGAAGGCGGTGAGCAGCTAAGCGGCTTATTAACAGCGTCCCTGAACAAATACCACCCCAAAGCACTTCACTCCTATTATATCACTAAACCTACGTAATATACATCAATATTCAATATTTTGAATTCATGCAATTACACCTATGCCAACCACTAATCTCTCTTTAGCCTCTAACTCTCATTTTTTCTGTTGTTTTTTTAAAGTCTGAGTCAACTTCGAAACTCACTCTGTTGCTGGTGGAATACCCATCACAATTATGTATCTCCTCAAAAAGGTATCTTAAAAATGTCCACGCCTTACGCATAGCTGTCATCTATATTTTTCTGCCCTTCTGTTCAATCAATCTCTGCATTTTTGCCGTGTATTTTGATTAAAAATATAATGCTAAGAGATATATTTACGTAGCAACTTTAGATCACTTATGTGCCATCAAATTCAGTATTGGAAATCAAATTAAGGAATACGTTTATAAATATAATCGCAAAAATAATTTAAATAACTAAACCTGAAATTATCAATGGGGATCATTTAATTGGATAAAAAAATTTCAGATTGCATCCTTAGAAATTTCACCCGTTGAAAATCATGTCTCGAGCATTTTTTTTCCTACACAGAATGTTACGTGTGCACGATGAGAAATATATCCACCGGCAAATCAAACGTAACAGCCATTTATAGATAGTTTTGTTCGATGAGCTTTCCACTGGAAAACATGCATCGGCCCATCCCATTTTAACTTCATTACCTCCACCCCATATTTGGAAGATTTTCGGGACTATAAGAAAATTCAATTGGATGGTAGTCGCGCAGCGGGTGCACTGTCTGTTGACATCAAAGTTACGGATGTGATTACGGATGAATATTATTCAAGGCGATGCGATTTCTTTCTTTCACGGTTGTAGCATACGTTTAGGAAGGAGTGCTTCTTACCTCGGCAAGATTCAAGGCATTGTATCTCCCACAGTTTTTGCCGGGAGTTCGAGTAGGTCAGTGCCGAGCATGAACATCCCTTTTATTCGTAAGTTTCACTGTGCAGCCTTAATTACCATCTGACCCTAATGGAGCAGGTGACTTCGCAGTAGTCGCGTGTTTCACTCAATTGCTACTAATGCTTCGGATGCTTAGCCATTACGTGGGGCATCAGGCAAGATGGGAGTTAATTTTACGGTCAGAACATTATTTTATTCCCACTCTACTGCTGTCTGTCAACAAATTAAATCCGAGTCGCAAAATGTATCGCGAATAATTCTGAACATTCACGAATAATTCTGAACAATTCTGGTCCATGGCTTTAGAAATTAAATGTTTGTATTCTGATTATTCTTTAAGATAGTTGAAATGCCTGAATAACAGAACAAAATAGCATCGCAATGCAATGGATCTGCATCTGTCAACGTTGATAGGTGTCGCCCTCGGCATGATAGCTAATTGTCATGCGCTTGCGTATTTGCTATGATCTACATTCAAATGGATAACATCGTGCATACCAATTTTCTTAGATCTACGTTGGGCAGTGAGCCAGGTGCTAGCTGTTTTATAGTTGTGCGAGCCTAGGCAAATCTGGATCTCGAAGCCAAACAATTACTAGAAGGATTGTTCAGGGAAATGCGAATTTAAAAATAGAATTTTTTATTCCACTATTAGGACGATAAAATATCAACAAACAATTGTCACATTGGATTCATAAAAATGCTGTTTTTGAAATGTTATGAAACAAATATATGCTGTTTTTCATAAGTCTTCAAATTCGATTTTTTTGGTGAATTTCCTTACACTGTTGTCATACAAGCTCTAATATCCCGTAATATATGATTTGCATAGTCAATGACTTAAAATATTTTAAGTATATGGACAATATATGTCTACTGAAATATTGAGGAAGGCTAATATAATAATCTCTCCAGTGCCAAAATTAAACTCTGGTCCCTATCTCTGTATTTTTGCTGGTACCATGAATAATAATCTTGAGCAAAGTTATAATTTTTTCATAGCGTTTTAATTTTTGCATTGCTCAAATTTTATTTTTCAACTACGACGATCCACCAGTTTACATACAATCTCGTATGATAACGTATTTTTCTGTAAATGCATATGTGCAAATAAATTTTATTGATCGATAATATTTTTTTGAGTACCAATCTCGCTTTCTTTGTTCGAGTTCGGAGGGACACCTATATTTATTTATCCTATTACCAAGTTACTCTTTGAATTTTCTCGTAGCAGTTTTTTTATCAGGTGAATCTTCTTTAAAATAAACTTCGAACTTCTCAAATAGTTCCTAAATTGCTACATTTTCTAAGTGCTGCCTTATTTAAAAATAAGAGCATTTTGATTTTTGGCTACATCAACACAACTCAAATTAAACAAACTAAATCTCTCCATGGCTGAATGAATACAAAGCCATTTTGGATTTGGATATCGAGTAAGTTGTAGGCTTCTTTGGGAACTAGATCTACCTCTTACTGAGATTGACAATAAAAAATAATTTAATTAATCATCGACTCACGGGATATGTACCATAACTCCACGCCTTTCATTGCTTTTATTCACCCGCCCTGCACACCTTTGTTGAGGATACCTTAAGTTTTTTTTCTCTCAAATTCTCAGAAATGGGTGCTTCTGGACTCTCAGTTGTGACCGCGTTGTTTGCCTAGTCTCCCACCTTAACCCTTCCCTCCCATTCACACCCATTCCCTTCCCTCGGCTCAAATACCCTCCCTCTTGTTATATCCTTTAGTTCCCCTTCCATTGTGTCTGCTCATCGCTACCTTCCCCTTCACTCAAGACGTTTTATGAGCTTTCTTTGTGGAGCAAAAAATAATTAGCACCTATGTGGAGGGAAGGTGATTCAGTCAGTGACCTAGTATCAGGCTCAGGCCCACTTCTTTTCAATTTAGATTTGGAATTTGAAAACCTTCTCATCTTCAAACATAGTTTATTATTTTAAACTCAGTTTTCTTTGAAATGATGAGGAAAAATTATGTTTACAAAAATTTAGGGCAAAATATACTCAGTTTTCTCATGCTTAATCCTCAGCTGTTTCTTTTTTGCTTTTTATAAAAAATGAAAGGGATCGGAATCCGTTAAAATTTATTTTCATTTCTGCCATCTATGCTGCGTCCAAAGTCGACTGTGATGTTTTCGTTGTGGTAAGCAATAATTTTTTAACACTAGCTGCATAAAAGCATATGCAATGTACAGCAATGAATTTTACTGATGAAAAGCACACAAAAAATGCAAAATAAATTTCAAGCATTATTTTGAAGTTAGGTCGCACCACTGACTATTCCCAAAGAAAGTTGTAAGAATAAATGCCTTTAAAGTATTTTTTATGTTTTCCTAATAAAATTCTCCCCTCTCATGCGTTATCTTCTCAAGTTTTCTCTAACGACTTCCGGAATATCCGGCATTTTATGGGATTAGTTTGACAACTTCAACTGGATTGCAAATGGGAGGAAGCCATATTTCAAGCTCAACACGCTACAAATGGCGGGAGATGGTTATCTCCTGCCATTTGTAGCCTGTTGTGTCTTTTCCCTTCTTTTTATTTAATAGAGAAATTTTGGGAGTAGGTTTGTAGCTCATACAGTAGAGAGTTCGGTGAATGACTAGTGAGTGCTGGGTTCAAACCTCGGAAACGTGTCTTGAGATATCATAGGATAAAAAATAATGCTTGATTTAGTAATCACCAATCCTCCGGGAACAAATAGCAGCTAAAGGTTTGATAGAGCGCCATAGGGATTAGGACTGGGTGAGCTGCACATAAATCATTCTAACCGAACTTGGTGCCGAAGATGGCGAGTATTAAGAAGCTAGGGGTTCTAGAACCCATTTTTATTCGCCATTCAAGTTCAAAATTAACTACACTGCGTCGCTGTACATGGAAATATTTTCATGGAAAAATTAATGTGGATAATGCCAATAATATTCCAGTTTCCCGATTTTCATTAACACAGAAATATAAGATTATTTTACAATTGAGAACATATTTTCTTTATCAGCTGAGGACTAAATTGCCATCAAAATTAAAATGGCGACAACCATTGGTGATTTCGCTGAAATTGCCGAAACTAAAATTCATGCATGTTATTTTGTTGAGTGCTTCATCGTTCTGAGGTCACAATGAGTAAACCTAAATAATGTGTACGTGGTATAGTGTCAACTAGTACCATACCACCCGCAGAACTATCAAAACCAACAACACCTAAGAGAGCTAAGTTGTGATGCGTAAATTGTGCGCCCACTAAGGTTTTGCCTGAGTTAGTTTTTCGATAAGGCAATTTTATTACATGCATATAATTGGGTTCCATTTTCATTTATCTTGTAGGCTTTTGCCGGTTGGTTTTGAAGCATAGTTTCCCGGGATGTTCCACGGCACCGGGTTACTTCTGACCTGAAGATTGATGCTGCAATGTCTCTGAAACGTCGTCGTCACTACAGTGAAGACCCTACTCAACGCAGTAAAACATACCGGGAAACCCTTAAACCTTTGCTTTTTTATTTTATAGGAGCCAGATCTTTCTGGTAAATTTCAGGCTGCACAGGGGAAGAAACTACTTCTCCTACCCCCTACTATGGTAGTGGTTAAGTTTAATGTAAGCTCATTTCAACCAGCATCTTGAAGTTTTTGTGATCCCACCACGTGAGTGCTTTCGCTGCGTATCACATCAATCCTTTCCCTCGTCATCTCGTTGGTCCTGTCACAGTTTTGCCAACCAAGTGGTTTTTTCAAGAAAGCTTCCCGTTCGGTTGGGAAGATGATACGGAATTAACCATCGCTCGATTACCGAAAGTGTGCGAGAGCTCTCATAAAAATTTTGATAATCTGTTCTACTTTCGGGCGAGCGTACCAAATGTTGATATAAAAGGCGCTTTTCACGTGCGATGACTAGGGTGTGAAGGGAGCTTTCCAGCCGTTTTCATGGCGGAGGGGTTATGGTTCCCTCGGAAACAGAAGTGGGTTACTCGAATATAAGGGACAATAAACTATCCTCAGACTCACTCGCGAAAGATAGGTTATCTGCTAGATCCCAACCCCGCCCACACAAGCTAGTTCTCTTCTTTTCATTTATATATATGTGCCACGCGTCAAATAAAATTTGAAACTGGCGACCTCGCCCGGAATGAATCCTTCTCCACATCACTATCTGTCAGTTCATCTCTCTTTCCATTCCCACAGCACCCTCGGCTTTATCTTCGCCGCGGATCATCTCTCCATATGCTTCACATTTCGGGGGGGCGGTTCTCACATCCGCATCTCTCACCTTCTTTATTTCTCTCCTTCTTCCCCTTTAGTTTTTTGATAGCGTCGCAAGGTCGCCGGAAGTGACGACGGGTGCCATTCTCACGGAACCCTCTCCAAAACAATCCGTTGAAAACGTTCGATTAATTTCGCTGCTCATGCAAGACTCCCGTTATCAGTTAGGAAATTGTGGTTGGTGTTATGTATTCTGCTAATTGTAAGAGGCATAATACTCTTATTTTAGCCACCTAGGCTTGAAAAGATGAGATTAACCTACAATTACACATTTTTATCGACGTAATGAAGGGTCGACTTCGTCGTTTGAACAGTGTAAGTGAATATCCTGGTGTATAGTGAATTTCTGGTTCCCTTCTCATGGGTGGCCCGCAGTGGTTATTAATTATTCAGATAAGGTGTCGTTAAGATACGAATGGGCAGACACCTGTGGTAAGATGCGGAGCAGAGCGGTCCTAGCTCATCTAAACCATTGAAATAACCTTGCTGGGTTTAATTAAAGATTATACTGACATTGCCCTTCTCGACTTGTAGATATGTACGACTTAGATCCCACTTCTGACACCAGTTTGTAAGAGCTTCCCCTTGGGGTCCGTGGAGGGTCAATTAAGGGAACGGCACTTCATAAAAAGACCTTTAATACGGAATCCTAATACATCCACTCAATAGTTGTGCTCGCCACTCACGGTGTCTCACCCGTGCACACCCTTACCACCGACTCCCCGAGTCCTGTCTCTTCCGTGGAATCCTCTCTCTCCCCGCCATCAAACACCGCCTCAACCCCTATCTGCAGTTCCTTAGAATCAATGTCAGTCTAGTCTAATCTGATCGGGCCACCCATGAGAAGGGAACCAGCTATTCACTATACACCAGGATATTCACTTACAACAGCATATTTATTTTTTCATCAAAATCATCTACATTTCGTGTAGCATTCCTAATTCATGAAAACACCAGGATTATTTCCATCATTTATGAGCCAATTGTGCTGCTTTAATATTGTGAATCGTAATGAATATACTAATAAGGTGCACGCCGTATCATCTGCTAATACCATGTAACTTGATTATATAATTCCATACCATGAAAAATGGTGGCATTTGGTTGTCCCGGCAGCCTTTGAGCTCTCGCCAACAAATAAGGCGTAATAACAAGGATACTGGCTGCCTTAAAAAGATGTGCCGAACACCACCACGATAATGGTGGTTGTATCATTACAACTCGCGGAGTAGAATGAGCATCTGGCATGCGTCAAACATTGAGAAACAACTATTTCCCCTTCAATTTTTCTGGCTATAATTCAGTTTTTCATATGAGTGATGCAATATCAGCTAGAAAATCAGGGTTCATTGCGAAATCACTCCTTACTGCGCAGATTAGTCTTGCAAGAGGTAAAAGACGAACAGATTAAAGTGACATGTACCACTACGACATATTACAATGATTATAATTGGTCATGTTGATTATTTGACCCATAAAACATTAAATACTTTAAGGGTCATATAATTTGGAATAAATTCTTAGTGGGATTAAGGGAGGAAGAATTAGCAATGATAGACTGAAAGCATAATTCTACTGCTTTGGGAATGATTATGATCAGGAGGAGGTTTTGCATTCATCTAGGTGGAAGGAAAGACATGATCGGGGGCGACGAGGAAGGGTCCATCTCGCCTTCTAACCCTAGAGTCACGGGTTCCAGTCCCTGCCCCCAGGGGTAGATTTTTCACCACCTTGGGAATGACCAAGTGCGTTTGCTCTTTAATACTCATTAGTATTCCCTGATGATGATATTTTATGAGACAATTGAAAATAAATAAAATGGTTGATTCCTTTGCGATGGCCACACTCGGCAGGCCAATCGGACTTCAACGGGGATCGTACGTAATAAAAAACAAACAAGGTGTAGCCACCACGGAACGGCCGACAGAAGTGGAACACTTATTATAGATATGACTGGCAGTGGGAATTACACAGTAATTTACATAAATAAATAAAAATAACTAAATTATTAATTTTGGAAATATCAATATAAAAACTACATTTATACGTTAATGGTAATAACATGAAATACATATAGCTTTTAAATATATGGAATTGCTCTATATCCATCTAATGATAGTATTATGAATTAATTCTAAGCACTTTCATGGACGTAACCACGCAACAGTACAAAGGTCGATCCGTCCGGGAGTCAGGTGTCGCTAAGGCTTTCGCAAGATTATCCACACCCATAAGAAGGGTTCCACTTAAAAAATAATGTAATTTTGAAGTTCATATTCTTAATCGTTTAGGACAAAATTTGGTGAAATAGTTTTTTTATTGTAAATATTTATCCTTATAAGCACTGATCGGCGTCAATACAATATGTCATCGATAATTCTGTGGATGACGTCACTAAACGGTATCCCAGTTAAATTGAGCTATTCTATCTTAATTTTCCAAAACAATCTTTATTTTTCTTATTGTGGAAGACAGTAAACTAGTATGATTTGATTCTCGCTGTTGAAATACATGTAGAGTGGAGAAGCTATGCCGTGTGATGAGATCAAAACATAGAGATGTTTTTCAGGATCACGTTCCTTTTTTACATATTTTTACGCAGTTTTTAAATGTTGTTTTTATTTTTTGTTTGTTTTTGGCGCATTTACGTATGGGTTGTATATTCTAACTATAAAAAAATCGCTGTTAGGTGCGCTCTTCTAATTTGGGGAATACTTTTTAGGGAAACATTTTAGGAATAAAATAAAGATTTTTTTAAATAAGGAATAAATCTTATACATGATACCACACGCGCTCACCTTAATTTAACATGTGCCGACACACCAGCGATATTAACTCATTAATAAACTGCCGTGTGTCCGCCACTACCTTCTCAATTCAGACCAACGATTGGTGCGATCCGTCCCCTCAATTTACGCGCTTGTTAATCCCGCCGATCCTCAAAACTTCCAAAAGAAGCTCAAAGTGGCACCGGTCTCCCTAAATCACTCCTTCCCCCCCCCCCCCCCCCCCCCCGCCACTCACCTCCTTCCACCCCCCGCCTCAGTAGTTTAACTCCTCGCCGGAATGATCCGTACTGCGAACCGTTAACCCAAGAGCAGAGCAAAGCATGAAAGCAGCCGCTCCTCACGCCGGCTTCCCCTCTCACCACCCCTTCTTATTCTCCCCCCTCTCTCTTCTTTAATTTTTTTAAAGTTAATGTTCTGGCCACTTCCCCTGACACCTACTGTCATACCTCTGAATTTATCATATCCGAAGTATGCAACGAAATCTCCTCTAAGTTATTGTTGTGTGTCGTGTATCGTCCTCCTAAAACAGCCCTCCCGACGGACTTTGAAAATGCATTTTTGCAATTTGCTCCCACCTTTAAAAATATTGTTATATTTGGTGACTTCAATGCTGATCTTCTACGAAATAATTATGATGGTAAACACATGCATAATTTTGTGTACTGTAATAATCTTAATCTTGTACCATACGCAGCTACGCATCACACAGAAACAAGTCTTACCCTATTAGATCTCTGTATTGTCGACGATCTGGAAAAAGTTTCAAATTACTCTCAGACTCCCATTTCCTTCCTCTCGGCTCATGACTTAATTGAAATTACGTACACTTTCAAGTTTTCTATGTCCCTCACACCCACCTCTTTCCAATTCCGTGACTTTCAAAACATTGATTCCCACTGCCTTCATGATGCACTTCTAGAGATGAATTGGAATGGTATTTTTAACTCTTGTTCTATCGATTCCAAACTTGGTTGTTTTATGTCAAACATTTCTAGTTTCTCTGACACTTTTTTTCCCAAACGGGAATGTCGGCCTATACGCCGATTTCCTCCTTGGCTGAATGAGACGATAAAACTCATGATTAAAGAACGCAACCAAGTGCGGTGTGCCTTTCGACGCAATGGTTGTTCTACTGTGTTCCAAAAATACAAGGAGCTTAGAAACCGCATTAAATCAGCCATCAATGACAGTAAACGCCAGTTTTATTCCTCGAAGTTTTCCTCTTTGAAAGACCCGAAATTGATTTGGCGTGAATTTCGAAATCTGGGGTTGGTTCGAAGACGGGACTCTTCTCTACCTTCAAATATAACTCTCGATCAGCTAAACTCCTACTTTGTGTCAACTTCGATCAGTCAAAATGTTGCCCTAGCTAACCTCAGACCTGAGCGAGTTATCCCATTTAATGAAAACAACTTTTACTTTAGACACGTAACTCCTGACACTCTTATCGAAAGCTTGATGATCTCAAACTCAAATGCCACTGGTGTGGACGACATTCCGATAAAGGCCATTCAACTTTCCAAATATGCATTATTACCATACATCCTTGAAATATTTAACCACTCTCTTGATAACTCAGTATTTCCATCGGCCTGGAAAAAAGCACTTATCCGCCCGATAAAGAAGATAAAAAACCCAAAACTACCTTCTGACTTCCGGCCAATTTCTATCCTGTGTGCCTTGTCGAAAGTGCTGGAAAGAATTGTTTTCAAACAAGTCACAGAGTACTTAACTGACAATGACAAACTTGACGCTCTGCAATCAGGTTTTCGGCATGGATTCAGCACGCAGACGGCACTACTAAAGGTTACCGATGATATTCGACTTCATATGGACAAGCGCATGGTTACAATTTTAGTTCTTTTTGATTTCAGTAAAGCATTTGATCGAATTGATCATAATCTACTCTTTCATAAGATGGTGAAGCTTGGTTTCTCGTGTTCAGTTTTAAACTGGTTTTGCTCCTACCTTGAAAATAGATCGCAAGCAGTCATGGGACCTGACAATAAGTTATCTGATTGGGTTCCGGTATCTTGCGGAGTTCCCCAGGGATCTGTCCTGGGCCCTCTGCTATTCTCTATTTTTGTAAATGATATTTCGATCGCGATTAAAAATTGTAAGTACATGATGTACGCAGATGACCTCCAAATATACATCCATTCCTCAATTGAAAACATAGCTGCTAGTATCAACCTTGTGAATCATGACGTCAGAGAAATTACAAAATGGGTTGGCGAAAACCGACTTACACTGAACTGTCAAAAGACGAAATCAATAATCATTGGAAACTCAAGGGTTCTAAACAAAATAGATATTAATCAACTTCATCCAGTTGTAGTTGGTGATCACCAAATATCTTTCAGCGACTCTGTTCGCGCTCTTGGAGTAACCCTCACAAAAAATCTGTCGTGGAACGAACATGTTAATGAAATCTGTAATAAAGTCAATATTACCCTCTATCAACTAAAACTAAATAAGCACCTATTTCCTATTCCCACCCGAAAAATGTTAATTTCATCCTTGGTATTTCCCTCTATTGATTATTGTAGTCTCGTTTATAATGACATACCTAAAGAGTTAGAAAAAAAGTTACAAAAGCTATTAAACTCATGTGTAAGATATGTATTTAATTTAAGAAAGGATGTTCATGTGTCACAATACAGAATCAGCCTAGGTTGGCTAAATCTTTGTAACCGTAGAAAATATCTACTCGGTGCTTTTCTTTTTGGGATGTTCAGAGAGAGTATTCCTAAATATCTTCGGGAAATGTTTAAGAGCAGATCAGAAACCACTCAGATGACATCTCGCACAAAGAACTGCTCTTTACGTTATCCAACTCCACGTACAACCGCATACCAGAAATCATTTCTTGTTACGGCATCTAAACTTTGGAATTCTCTCCCTGAGGATCTGAAACAGAGGGGCTCCAATCATGCCTTCAAGTATAAATTATACATGACTCTACTCAGTGCAGAGCAAACATAAACTCTGTCTAATAAAATACGGCCTAAATATTGTGTGTTGTTAAATTCTAATCCTTGCCTATTTGCTACATTACTATTTCTGTATCATGCTGTATTGTTATCACTTGTTCGATTTTTATGTACGTTTTGAGTTTTCTTTGATGAGCCATTCAATTGTAAAATGTGTTTTTGCTCCATGGGTGATGCCCAGAGCATTAATAAATATTCTATTCTATTCTATTCTTCTTACCCCCCTCATCTCTCCATTCATTGAGTCAACCCGAGCCCCAGTTCCCAAACCCTCGCATAATCTCACATATTTTTTCTCACAAAAAAATGCTTTTTAAAAATGAGGGGAACTTGGCAGCCCACTTCTATCTCTTTTGAGCATCTCTCTCCCGATACCTCGCCACAGCTCATTTTTTTGTGTTCCCTTCCTTCATTCACCCTCTCCGATTCGCGTGACTTTTTCCCGATTTTTTTTCATTCCGCCTCACGCCTCTTCGTCCATCATGCTCACTTGTCGTCGTCGCCTGCTGCTGCCTCTTTGGTTTCCGCCCATGAGAGGATAAAAAATGTACAAAGGCGTCGATGCATCCCTCTCTCGCATTGTGGAGAAAATGAGACGTAACCGCACGTATTTGGAACCATTGGTGTTGTCATTATTTTGTACTCACTCCGTCATTTGGTGCATCGAATGGCTTTGCTTCCACTTTCACCACCTTCCAAGCATCCAAATAAGCACGCCTGTGCAAAAAAGTAGTCGAGAAAGAAATCCTTTCGTGATACCAAATTTGTATTGGAATGAAGCGCAAAATCCTATTTCCTTTTGCTAATCTATAAAGCAATGGCCTCCTGATTGTTGCTGTTGAAATTCACACAAACTTTTTTGATATAGAAAGACCAGAAAATATTTAGTTCCTAAATATTTTACATTCTTGTAGATAGGTACAAAGGCGTAGTTCCTCTTCTTTTCAGTTCGCCTAAGTTTTGGTGGAACTAATTTTTAAAACCCTTAGTTTGAATTACTTACATATTGTTTCAATTTTATTTTTGGCTGGAAAGAATCTGACTTTGTGCAGCGGTTCGATAAAATACTCATTAAATATATATTAAAACAAATTCTGGTATATAATGATAACCCTTTGATTCTTTAGGAGCTTAAATGCTTTTTTGGAACAATATAAAATTTTTAAAATAATAAGATAGCAAAAAATCGATGGATTGTTTTGGTAAAATTTATTTTATATAGGAGAAGCACAAAAAAAGCTAATTTCAATGTATTGCACCAATTTTCACTATTCATGGAATATCCCCGCAGACTGGGGATGGACGGCTAACGATAAAAATGAAAGTAGACAAGGTGGAACGGTTAAAAACAGATATAACAGTAATGAAATACTTAGAGTAGGTAGAAGATGTTTCTTCAATGACTGAATTCAAGGAATTAATCCTAGAATAACACACCTGTACTCATAAAAATTGATCGAACCGCTTATAATCAACAGTCGTCTGAATTAGAACGAAATTTTAAATCTTCCTTGCAGAAAAAGATTAATGTTTTACACTTTCACCACGAATCGATAGTCGATTAAAAAAAATTAAACGACGTGACCATAGAAAATAACTGTAGATTACACAGAATGATGTGCCAGTATCTAATAAACACAGGTAAGCTACCATGTAACTCTAATAAGGAGCGAAGTGCGATCCTATCATTACTGCTGTAATGGTGGAGCTGTTCCAACGACGCTTAAGACTCCAACACTTGGTATTTTAAATTCCTTTCTTTATCTTTTGATTCCGCTGCACAAGCACGCGCCACTCCTTGCCGGCAGCGCCCTTCTGTTCAAAAGCCGTCCTTCCCAGCCACGCAGCAGCGGCATATCAGCAGCCCCCCTACGCGGCCTCCCTCCCCCTTGGCCGGCCTCTCCCTGCATCCCTTTGGCAGCGAGAGAGTAACAAGCCAAGAGATCTCAAGGACTGTCGTGGACCTTGCAGGTGCGGAGCTTATAGCGGATTTATAGCTTTTGCAACATTCCAGTTGGTGATCGCTTACGAGGTTGCCTTCTACTCAGCTGTACTCGAAGCGCACATAAAATTGATTTTTAAGGGACGTAAATCAGAAGCGTGCATCATCAAACACCTAAGAGTGGGAAGATTTGCACACAACCCCATTAGAAAGTTAAAAAATGAACTGTAGACAAAACGTTTTCGGGAGAATGATTTGTAAAAATTATGAATTTCACCTTGTCTCGCGGCGAGAGAAGAATTGGTAAAACATGAATGTGCATGCCAAAGTTTTCTTTGTGATGCTGTTGATGCAAATCTCAGGCATTTCTTCCAGAAATCCTGTGACTCAGAGTACAAGCATGCATTCAAGAATGAGTCAGTGCTTAGGTCATGCAGTATTTCACGTTCCCTTCGGGGGAGCAAAATTTTAAATCCGGATCTCTGTGCCCACCCCCCAGGAGAGAGGAAAGTGATCTGTTGTTTCATCGCATGAATATATGAGATGATCGGACATCAGAGGGAGAATGAGGCGGTAGGTGTGGCTGTTGTCTGACAAAATGAAAAAGGTAGACGATGCTTGAAATAATGACTTTTTGTATCGTTGCTTCTAAGGAACTTTCCTTTTAAACATAAAAGGCTACAACGGAAGAAAGGAGATATTCCCTCAACAGCTTTCCAGTGCCACTTTAACAATCATGACTTTTTTGTATCACTCCATTGTACACCTTGAGCATCATTAAACCATATGAGGAATAGATACATTGACTTCTCAGGAAAACACCATTCGGTGAAACTTTAAGCCAGTTGAAATGCGACGAAGGGAGCGAAAAATATATTTCATATATCTTATAGATTAATGCTTGTTTTTTTCAACGTAACTTTTAATGATCAGTCGATCAATTTTTATAAATTGTAACGAAAAATTGAATATTGTGAATAATCAAGGCGTATTAATTAGCCATCATTCGAAGTTGGACTAGCATATGACGGATGCAAATCTAAATACCACTGTTAGCACTTGTCAAATCGAGATGACGTTGATTTCTCTGGTCTTGATATTTTTTATAAATATCTAGAGCCTATGGCTAACAAACTATGGATTGACCTAAAGGACAACCGTCATTAAAACGAATGCCCTTCTATAATTTCGTTAAAAACAGTACAAAAAGAGTATTCCGAGGTATCTAAATATGTATCCAAGTTGTTATCTTATTTTTATTTTTTTAGATAAGCGCCATTTCACATCTACTGCTATCATTTATCTAACGAACGAAATATTGCGATTAGGATAACGGTCTATTAGTGAGCGTGCTGAGAGAGAAAGATCGCGTGGAAATACATGTGATGAGGAGGCATCGGACACGTAATGAAAGGACAACGGTAGGAGCGGAGAAATGGGAAGGCACTCACGCGCATATTCATGCGCCCGTAAAGGTGAAGGATTTTCCACGGGGAGGGAAAGGGTGGGTGGGAGCGGAGGTCGCGGGCGACGAAGACAAGGCAAGCCAGACGGAAGGCAGTGACGTACTATTACGAGAGTCGAAACATAAATTATACAAAAGTCTACCTATTTCATACTTCACTGTGAGTAACCGAATGAGGAAAATATAAAAACATTGCAAGCTACTTCCGATTTAACGGTACCTATTAAGTACCAATCACTACGTTTCCTTACAGAGACCTTCGTGTAATAGGTCTTTGTCTTTTATTCCTCAAAAGTAATAGATTTTCTTCAAAAGCTCTGAATAAATTTGGGAATCAAAACCTACGCACTAACAAGTAATAATGCGGACGTTTGAAAGATTGAAAATATAGCCTAAAACATAAAAAAGTATTGTAAATTATCAAGATATACCTAGCATAACATCATCCTTTAAATGACATAAACAAAGATTCAATTCAGGTTTACTCACAATTGAACTTCAGCATGAATATTTACGCTCTCAAAATCTATAAAAAGGAAAAATAATATTCTTAGATTTCAGTAAAGACGATTAAGTTCACATTTCAGACGTTTTCGAAGAAATTTGAATACGCATTATTGGCGTTATATATTTTCTTCACTTCATGAAGTGTGCATCCTTGCTGATCCTATTCAATAAAGCTACTCCTAACAAGAGTTGCTAATCTCCAAATAAAATATTCGTAATGAAAGAGGAAAAATCGACCTTCAGAATGCAGAAATGAAACAAAAGATCATACAATCAAGATCAATATTCCAGCAAAGATTCAGAAGAGACAAAGAAAATGTAGCCACCAATCCATGTACATGAAAACAGAAGAACTCAGGGAAAATCAAAACAGTTTTTAACTTTCCAATATTGCGCGTATGAACCGTATCCTTTGGTGGGAAAATTGTCGCCATAATGCTTCCAACATTATGGTTTTTCAGTGAAAGTAAAGATTTCACAAAAAAGGAAGATGAAATTGCCAACAAACTGTAATTTTACAATCTATGTTATTAATGACAATAGTGAAAGACGACTTTCTCTCACTAGATTTCTAATTATTTTTAAGATTGGTATATAAAAAAGCTAAACGTCACTTAGATACCAGCAGAGGATATGTTTAAGAGAATACACAAATGCTGGAGGAATTTGCACATTCCCTTATTTGTTTTGCTTCCACGATAGAGATAATATATTATATCAAGCTGATAGAGCTACATAGGTTGTCATAAATAAATGATGGGTTGAAAATCAATTATTTAGATATGGTTTTAATATATTTCACTTGCTTTTTTCGATAATAATAATAATTTTTGCGTGAATGGAGATATGAAAAAACATAATACTGAAAGATCAGCTAATTTACAGAAGGAAATAGTAATAATTAACTTGCGAGAAAAAACTTGAATGCCGTAAGTAGTAGTAAAAACAATCTAGAGTAATCCAACACGCAACGTGATGAATTTTATCGCATGTTTAAATATTGTCCCTCGGATGTTCATGGATAACTTTGATCATTCATTTTTATACAATTTGCAGCCAAATGATATATCATTAAAAACCAAGAAGTGCAATTGTTTAACATGCTCAAAAACATCCATAATCCAACAGAGACACGCCTCATATATAATCAAGGATGAAATTGGCATTTACGACATATACCTATTCGAAAAGATGATCTACAAGTTCAGAAGCTAAGATGTAGAACAAATCACTTTATTTCCGTAGTTCATCCTACGTCTTTAACTCCAATTCCTTTACGTATTACAATCAATTTATGGTAAAAATTGGTGAATGTATGAATATGGTGAGTTTGAGACATGACTTAAAGCTAAAATATAAATTTATAATTTTATTATATATTCAATACTTAAGAGAAATATGTTATCATTATCAAACTATTTTACCCATTTAAATGTTTATTTTTAGGGTGAATAGAACTGTAACATTGTTCCACCATTGGTTCCGTTGCTCAGAAATAGACACCCATTAATTTAAAAAAAGTCAATTCAATAATTTAAAAAATTAATAAACAATGTGACAATATTTTGGTTGGCAAATTATACTAAAAATGAATATCAAATACTATCTAGTTATAAAAGAGGTATGTAAACATTTTTTCTCAGTTCCAATAGTTGTCATGAGAATGGAATCCGGATGTGTTAGCTTAAGATGAAGAAACACGAGCCTCTGAATTTTACCCAAGCCTTTCATTTCTGGTTGTCGGTCCGTCTTGCGATCGGAGAGACGTGGTGCTAAGCATTTGGTTTCCAATTTGGAACTTCGGCGTCGTCGGAGGACGGCTGGGAAAAGTCGGAAGATTCTAGGCTGGGGAGGGGAGGAGAGTGAAAGCCAATCTATTTCGCCTTCGTTATATGCGTCGCCATGGTTTCGAAACGGAGAAAGGGTGAAATGATTTGTGCGTTTAAAAAGGCGAAAAATTTGGAATTAAAAAAAAGAGAATCCATCGGGGCAAGTAGCGCGGAAAATATGGGAGCAAAAAGAGTTGGACATTCCATTTCGGACTCAGGGAGAGTACGTGGGGATTCTAATGACTCCGTTGTAGTCTGATTGACGTATAGTGTGTGAGAGGCTGGCGGGGATCGTCGAGGAGATTCTCCGATGAGAAGTAGGGTATGAGCCTCTTCGCCTCGGCGTGAGCCGGGAATCCACATGAGCATCTATTTTTAGGTCCCCATGAGTAGAAAGGTGTCAGTCAAGTCCTGGGATGCACAGCATCATTGGAGAAAAACGAGACCAGTTGAGGAAAACTGAAATATGCTTTAAATGCATACCTAACGTTAATATCCTATGAATAATGTGGTGGGAAAAGTACCATCATATATTGAGTCGTTGAAGTCTCCATCAGTTCAACAAGACAGCTTAACTTTCGGTGGCCTGCTAACAATACTTCTAACTACCTTTGAACACTTGAGAAAAGAGTTGGTGGAGAAAAATTTAAATTCAAACGTTCTACGACTAGTTCGCCAAGAAAAACTTACGCGAAAACCATAGCAAAGTGCTAGAAACAAACTTATAGGACTTCTTCTGAGACATTCATGGTCCTTCTGGAAACAGTCGCGGGATGAGATGTGGGAATGACCAACGATGAAATAAATGATACAAATTATAAAGGGTGTAAAAGTAAGAAGCTATAAAAGAGTAAATCAACCAGATAAGAAAAGAACTATGAAGCGCGAAGCGTTGCGGCAAACAAAACTTAAGAGGATTAATGACTGCCTATTATCTCTTTGCGAAAAAGTAGCTCGTGTGAGCCTAATGCTATGAGCGATACAAATAAAGAGACTATTGGCCTTACCAATCTCCTTATTTTGATATCGAGGGATATCAAAATAAGATGGTTGGCATGAATATGAATAAGCGGTTATCTGAAAAGAGGATAAGGCGAATAGATGGAGTAAAACAATCTTCAGATTAATGACTACTGATGACTGTGAAAAATAAAGTCTCGAAAGCGTACAAGCATGAAAAAACCTGAGCATCAAATATAAACAAAGATGATTTCTTCACGCGAAACTAAAAGCCGACTCCACCGAGACGATTCGTCTGAGGAGACAAACACGGCGATCACGACTGACGAAAAGAAAGCCCTAAGCCTTCGAGAGGGAGAAAGATGGCATATGGATGCTGCGAGAGAGATGAGATTCAAGAGAAGACGGCGGAATTGGAAGAAGAAGGATTTGGATGTACGAGCCGCGGGGATGGTGAGGGGGGGGGAGACGGGTGGAAGGGATTGGAACAGTACGCAAGAGTGGGTCAGACGTCGGCGGCGGTACTCTTCGCACAAGTGTGGTCGGTTCTTGTTCTTGCGGAGAGATTGCCCGCTCCCCGCAGAGAGGAGGACCTCGCGGATATCCGTGAGGATGAGAGAGCCGGTCGATGAGGAGGAGAAAGAGGGAAATGGGAGAGGGTACGAGGGCGTAATGAAGCAAGGGAAGGGAACGAGATGAGGAGAAAGGGAAGGAGAAGAGACAGAGGTTGGCCTCGCCAGAAAGCTCGAAGTAGGATACCGATGAAGTGGAGAGAGAGAGAGGAGAGGAAAGAGAAGGAGAAGGAGGTTATGGGTGGGAGCAGCAAGCACCGGAGGAAACCGTTCTCTCCCCCCCTTACCGGAGTCTCCTCCTCCTCCCCCACTCCTTCCACCGCCTCTCCCACCTACCCCCTACACTCTTCCACCCTCCTCCTCCTTTCTCCTCCCGCTGCGAGTGTGGACGCTCAGTCGCGGGCGGTCAGGTGCGAAGGAAGGAGCCGTTTGGAACAGGAGAGCGCGGGCGAGGAACTGTTTCTCTTCTCTTGCAACACCCCATACGGACATTCATACACCGGTGACCGTTACTGTGTGTGTGGAAAAAAGTGCGAATATATTTTACGAAGACCAGAGAGAGTTTGGTGAGGAGACAGCCGTGTTTTGTTCCCTTCAGTGGTGACCGATAGGAAAACGACAACGCCCCCATAGCAACGCCAAGTGGATTGTTTTTACATCGAGTGTGGTTTTTTTAAATATCTAAGCCGGCCGGGCGGCTGGGACACCTCTGTCTCGCCCGCCACGACATGACCTGCAGCTGAGCCTTTTTACTGGCCGGCTCCCCTGTTCTCTTTATTTTCTCCGTGGACGTGGGCGGGGTCACTCTTGGGAGGCATTGCGGTCCCCCGTGAAACGCCCCCCGTAGCAGGGCCGCGAACAAGGCTTTGTTTGTGGGGCCCCGGCGTGCGAGGGCGCTGAAAAGTGTGCTGGTTTTGGTTAGTTTCCTCTTTTTTAAGAGGTGTCCAGAGGCTTCGCTCCTCGTCTAAAGGGGTAGACGCGGTTCTCGAAGCCGGGACTCTGATGTATCCTCCGCGAGTGTAGTGCTGGACGCAAGGAACATGTGGCGCGGAGGAGGAAGCCCCCCAAGGTGGAGGGCGCTCGCAGTGGTGCTAGCGGTGGCGTGGTGCTGCACGGCTCTTGCGCAAGGTGGGTGCAACAATACCATATTGATTCGTGCCAAACTTTTCCCAAATTCGTTGTCACTGCAGAACAAGAACCCCTATTGGATTGATACGCACTAATTAACCGACTTCTTGTTTTAAAAGGAGAATTTAAGATTAATAATCATAAATTAATTCTTGCACTTAAGAAATAGACAAGAGACTTCGAATCCCTCTCATGAACAGTGCAAAAACACTCCGATTTAAACGAATTGTCTAATTACTGTGATATATATTAGTAGTTATTCTGTCAAGAGAAGCCGACCCATATCACTAATGTAATCTCAAAGATATAGGTATTGAAAAAAAAACTCTTATGAAAATTCAGTAACCGCGACCATAGACATTGGCCCGCAACATTTTGTTCATCCTTAACTAACCTGCGCAATAATTCAAGCCAATGTGGCTCTATGTTTCTTCCATAAAAAAAGTCTGTTTGGGATGAGAGTTAAAATAACACATTTGGTAGCAAGCACGTAGATAACGGTTCTTCCTAATGAAAGACTTCCAGTACTAACTCACTCATCAGAATACTGGAAGGACACCTTTACATTCTGTCTCTCGGGAAAACTTAGCACAACCATGTTTTGAATATCTCAGAGTAAATACTTAGTCTTGCCCTAGGAAGAGCGTTTATTTTGGCTTCAAAATTATAAGAGACTAGTTACAGCGGTTTACAGAGTGCACGATTGAACCCTGACGCCAGACGACACATGTATGGTTCTCAGAAATAGCGGAAAGTTGATTAAAACTCGACGGGGGAGTGAGTCTACTGTGGACGGAATGATCGAGTAGTGCGTAGAATAAGGTCTCATCCTACGGAAATTTTCTGCATTCTCAACAACCGTGCTGGAATATCTGCCGTCAAAATTTGACCTTCGGGTCCTTGAGGGTAAAGGACAGGACAGGTACAGGATTACTTGATCCTCATTTTTATAACTTGGTCGCATCTCTACTGGAGCTGTATAAAAGCGATGATACAGCTACTCTTATGAAATATTTTAGGAGCCGTCTGCTATTAGTGTGTAAAAAGTTTCAGCTTGGAATGAATACAAATATTACTGAGAGGAGAGAAAGATTATGAAGGAGGGGAACATTTGAATATTCAAACCTTGAAATAACCGTTAAATGCGATGCTTTGCTACAAATTTCAAAAAATGACAAAATAACAGCCATATAATAAAAATCAACAACAATTAAAGCCCAGATAAAATATGTTCAAGATCTTCCTGCCCATATTTACTGATGGCTAGAATTAATGTTACAAATTAAACTTCAAGGTATCGGAAGGCCTTTAATATACCTAATCGCCAAGTAACTCATTTGGGTGCCCATAAATATGTTATTACAATTTATGAGATGCATACACTAGTGTTAAATCTTACGAATAGTTAATTAAACAAAATAATAATAAAGTTAGTTAATTAAACTAAACAAAATAGCACTCTATTTTACTTTTTATGGTATAGTCATATCTTCACTAATTCCAGAAGCTTTAAATTGAAAAATAATAGCTTCGATTAATCCAAGAATTCATTCGTTGATGATTATCTTACCATCAAATTAAAATCTGATAATAATATTGAAAGAAAATTCAATGCGGGCATAATAATCAATTACTCTATCCACCTGAGAAAAAAACAGTAGATAATAGTAAAAATCTATTTCCTGAATATACTTTTGTCCTTATCATACTTTATAGGCTGACACTGTATTTACTTATATATGATGTAATTGATGGATGACTGTCACTGACGATGAGATAATTTTTTATAAGTATAATAAATGTCATATTACAGGTCATGACCTTGTGACATTCTTAATATAGAGATATTTTCTCTGATTCTAAATCTTGATAGCATTGCAGTTAATTTTTCTGCTGGCCTTAGAGCTTAATCCATCACTTTTTCAACAGAGGATGCAAGGGGATATTTCTAAACGAACAAGATGTTTTCCATTCGTGAAAATGGACGCGCATGGGGGTATTTAAGATTCCAGAGCGTGTCATAACGATGGAGCGATCATCAGTAATCTCAAGATACCTCCATGTCTCAAATCTGCGGAAGAAGAATTTGACATGCAAAGGTCTCCCCACCTATGTTTATGCGCGAATTCCACTCGTTCCGAGCCGCAGAATCCCAATTCCGTGCTTGGAAGGCAAATGCCTCGAGCCTGCCTCTTTTGTGGGTCACCGGGCCCCCCTGTCTGTGGGTGCGCAGGAGATGCGAGGAGGGAGTTTAGTGGGGGGAGGGGTGCAGGTTGGAGGGGAGCTGAATGGATAGGGGGATCGTGAGGGTTGGGGGGGGGGAGGAAAAGGGTTAAATGGGGAGGGAGGGGAAGAGGCGAGCAGAACCCTTAGGCGACTAACTGTCCGTCCCGGCGCGTGATGCGATCCCATTGGCGGAAGATGACGTGCGCCCGTTCGAAAGGGCCGCGCGACGAATGGCGATGAGCGGAAAAACGCGAGTTTTTTCTCTTAGGGATGCAATGATGTAAGGAAGAGCACTCGCATACGCCACGACCTGAAGCTATTTTGGTCTGAGAAGGCCATGGTTTGAATGCCGATACATTTTTAATCGCGGAATCGCGGTTAGGATGGCTGAACAACATTTGGAATACTTTCAAAAAAGCTTAGAACCACTTCTAGCCTTCAAGGAACATCTTACCTGACAGGCTTCCACAATATTTTCAGTCTTTAAATATATTTGGCACTCACTTGACTATTATTTGGCATCACTTATTAAAGTAAATTTCATTTACTAAAAATACAAGAATTAAAAAAAAACATAATTCAAATAAGGCTTCAGGGATATTTTCTTCAATTTCTTTTTCATTTCTGTTTTAAAAGCTATTCGTTTCTCTTCTGTTATACTTCCTATCATTCTACAAAGTTATCTTATTTTAAAATGCACGGTATTAAGAATATTATTTTACTCGCACGTATGATGATTGGTTCACGAGACAGTTGGATGCGTTTCATCGTACGACGAATCAATTGGCAGATTTTTATTGGCATCGTAAAAATTCCAGAAGAGATTCCATCTTAATGATAATCGTTTCCTAGAATTTTCAATCAGATGACATGTGGGTGTTTAATATTTGGAGAAAGCCTGAGCCATAAGCATTTTAAAAAGTCTAGTTTTTCCGTTGTGATAAAATATTGCTTAGTTAGAATGCTTATGAAGCATAGAAATTCCATATTTATTATACAGATGCAATATAATATAGTATTGCGAATACCTGTGGTAAAGTCCACGCATAATGGAATACATGGAGGTAGGAAGGAGGCAACAGATTTTATGAGTGTGGAAACGGTAGAGCAATGGAAGAAATACCTTTAAAAATCACGACACGAAAAAATAACCAGATTTTTAATTTGGTTTAACTTTTTCACATCCCGACGTCTATCGGATTGGTTATTGTGGCGAGTGTAGATGAAAAGCTCTGACGTGAAAAACCTGATAACACATTTTGAGGTCAAATTAAGAAGTATTCCGCGGAACACTCTAAAGAGATAGTTAGAGATTTGCCTCTGAAATTATGAACAATCGAGTTCTATTGTAAAGAATTATAGGATTGAACACTGAAAACGATAAAGTCTTTCACATAATAGCCTATGACTTGAATGGGTTCCTTCAACATGTTTTCCCTCAATTTCTCATGCTTCGGGGCAAACTTTTCCGCCGCTTTATATTAAGTACTTGTAGAATAACTGGATTAACCTCTGGGTAATTTAAATGCAATTAAAACTTGACGTCGACGTCCCTTTTACCAAACCGTCTGTCATAAATTTGGGACACGCCCTCCAACAAAGCTCGCGGAAGCACTTTCGGAGTGACTTTAAATATAGTCCTCCGCCGACCTTTCCTTAGTCCCCTTCCTTTGCAATACCGTACGCCGACACCCGTGAGAGAATCCACCTTCCTCCGTCCCACCTCGGCCCCTTCCGCTACAACAATTGGTTAAGTTGGGGAAGCAGTTCCTGTGTGGCGCCTTCGGAGATTTCAACGCCCGAGAGGTCTGTTGCATCACGACAAAAATGCAATGGATCCTCCTTATTTGGAAATGAATTCTCACTATTGTCTAAAAAATTATATAAAAAGGGTGGTATAACGAGAGGTTCATTGTAATTATGAAAATCAATTTTGTGATTGAATAATAGCTGTGACATTCAGCTCTACGTGTTAATCTCAAGTTTTCGAAGGAATGCCACCGCTAGAAAAGTGAATAACTATTAAGATTGGTATATAGTTTCATACTTTAAGTGATATTCGTCCATTTATTTTATCCTTTCTTCCGTCAAAATCAAAATAAAGTGTACACGATATACATTAGCGTCATCAGCAATCATCAATCCGAATACTGAATTGCTGTAGGTCTCCACTCCATTAGGCCATTCTAGCTATCCGTTGTATCCAAGCATAATTCCTTATTTTTTACGTCAATGATAATTCATAAAAATACCTAAGAGGTCTCTACCAAATACCTAAAATTTTCAATGAACTTTTGGAGTTTACCTCTGGCTCATGCCAGTGGTTGAAGAGGGCGACAACAATGAACAGAAAGGCTTCAAATGATCCTTTTCAGTCAACTTTAGCTCCCATAACTTTCTCTGTCCTTTCATTTTCACGTCGATCATCTCGGTGGCATATTCAGAATACTAAAAACCTCCAAGCAGTGTCTCCCCTTTGAACGTCGTAGGTTGGTCTCTCACGCTTCCACCTCTCTCACACGTCTTGACACCATTTGATGGGCGCTAACACCCTCCATACTGATGATGCCCACCAAACCTTTGCCCATATATTTGCACTCATATCTACTCCTACCCTACCGTCCCATCCTCTCGATCTCACGTCGTCCCGGGCTCTCACTTCACCGACTCTCTTCTCCGCATCTCGTCTTCTCCTCCCTTTTTGCCACTTAAGTACTCTCTCTCTCTCGGTCTCTCTCTCTCCCGCATCGTCGAACTTTCTCTCCCTCAAGTTTTTTTTCCGCCGATACCTCCGCAATTTCATCCAACATAAAGACTACCCTTATAATTTCTATTACGCAAGTAGAAATCCAACTCACGGTGTATGTGTTTCTCCTTAATCCAAAGCTGAATTCTAAAACCACAGCTAGTTTAATTACAAGTGCACATAGGGTAAGAAATCATTTTGTAAAGGTCTCAATATGCTGTTGGAAGAAAATCAAGCGTGACTCATTTAAGAGGGACGGTTAACCACACCGATAAATGGAACGTATATTTCCTTCACCGAAATCCAGGTACTGAATATGTATTTCCTAATCTAAGGATAAGTGGAACCGAAAGTATTCATGAGTTCCATTTTTGATAGTGCTATAGTAATACAAACTTTTAAAAAATCAGATATGTTCGAACATGGAAAGTTGATTCAGGTCAGCTAAACAATCTTTATTGAAATGAGTCTCCAAGGATGTTACAGTTCCAATGTAGCTATTGATACAACAATAGTTTTTCAATTAATTTACAAAATTCTTTCTTTGCATGTAGCTAAATTATTGAATGATTCTTTTACATCACATATGTTTTGTAATTATCGCCATTTTTAGTTATTTTAAGACTTTAATACGTCCAGTATAATAAATTATTAAGTGAACGGCACTTTCATCCTTTCTAGCAGTACCATCCTCTTACTCATTATTAAAAAAGACAAGCCATATGGCACTGGAGTGGCTATTGGAAGCGAGTTTCAGAGCGATTCGTACATATAAAATAATGATTACGCCATCATTCTCGTGTAAATTTTAGGCAACTAAAAATACGATGAGAAACGTTATAAACGCTACTCTAGGTCCGTGGATATAAAAAACGACTGGTTTTTCCACTGAAACACCACAAGTGCTAACCAGGCACAATGTTCCAATGCCTCGACGGTAATCATAAGCCATTTGAAAACACATTGCCGTCGAGAACCGGTAATCTCAAAAAGGATGGGGCTAGTGTGCTACACGAACATCTCAGCACCAAAAATTATTCTTCAGCACACGAATTATAGGTTACCTAAGACTCATTTTTCCCTTTGCATTCGAAAAACATGAAAAATCCGGTCCTTCCAGTGGCGGGACGAGAGGTTTTCGAGAGGGGGAGTGGTTGAAGCGAGGGGGAGAAGGGAATGGATGCGACTCTGGAAAGGGTTTTAACGATGTGGAAGTGAGATTAAGAGTAAAGTAGGAAGGAGTCCTTTTTCTTCCGCATCGCCTTCCGGATACGGAAGGTAGCCGGCGTCCCATTTTCCATCGCGGCAGAGAAAGCACCGAAGCTGCTGCCGCTGCCAGCTTGTTGAGCCCGCCGGACTTGCGTCTTCGCCTTCCCACACCCGGCGACAAACGAGAAAGGGAGAAACACAGGAGGAAGTCGGGGGAGGGGGAAATATTTGCAAAAGGGAAGGGGAAAATTCTGGGGGAATGTAGTGGGGGGTTAGATGAGGAGGGAGCGAAGGAGAATAAGGGCGGATTACGATAAAGGGCCGCAGGGAAGGACAAGGCCGAACCGGGCGTCTGTGGCCGTTCCCTCCACGCCGGAAAGTAAATTAAATAAGTGAATAGATGCAACCATATTTTCACAGATGCAAGGTTATTTGGGGAAAGTGATCAACAACTGAGGTAATTTGTGTCACGGAGGACCAGTGGATAGGTCGGGAAGAGGATTACATGAGAATGTAGGAACATTGGAGTAAAACCCCGGACAGCAATGACCACCTCTTGATGGAAGGTACTACCGCGGCCACGTTCCATCCAACGGACGGAGTACTGAGCTTGCAGTTCAGTACTCCGTCAAATCTCTACATCTTATCCAATTGGGGATCGAGATTCCTCTGAAAACGCCCCCCTCTACCGGGATTCGAGTTTGAATCTAGTACTCTAGTCTCTAGCCAGGACACTAACTCACATTGCATCAGATGAAGTATATGGCGCCATAGATTAGAGGATTCTTGAAGTAGTCAAAATACGCAATTAGCCATATTATTGGGAGGATTCGCTTTAAGGTTCACAGACCAAAAACTTTGACATTAGTCAAAAAATTGCCACGATGCCTTATAATAGACCTGTACTCTGAGATCATTATCACCATACGTCATTCAATCCTAATATTGGTTGACTGACGTTTTCCACTCTTCTCCATAGCATGCTAATTAATATATTCCCTGGTAATTCTTGTTCTATGTAATCAAATTAACCAAATCATTTATCACTGTCCACTAAAAACTTTTACGGCACGTTTCGAGGCTTTTGGGTCATCTTCAAGTATAAATTTAGGATTGAGTACTACGGAGTGGCTTTGGCTTATTTGTACTTAGACACGCTGTTCTACTATATCTCACCTAAAACAATCTCATCCCTTCTATCCCAAGCACCATTTTATCCTGCTCAGATTATTATCTTGGTCTTCCCCGCAGGAATTACTACGAAATATTCCCTCTTACCAGAGCCAAAAGGGATGCCTGAAGCACATAGCTTTTTATATAATTCTTCTGGGTAAATTTGGCGCAATAAACATGCGAAATGGAATTTTTTCGCATAAAAATAAACTTTACTTTCAATCTCCAAGATGCATTTTATTCTATTCTTTCATCTAACACCAGTGGCGCTCATCGCAGTACCCCCGATCCCCGGCACTTACTGACCACCTTCAAAAACACATCGGACACCGCTATTGTGCCTCACCTCTTGCTCACTTGATTGCAGCAGGCTTCCCAGAGCATGCTCGTTTCGGTCGTGGGCGGTGGATTACCATGGGCTGTTCGGCAAATCGTAATCGGTGTACCAATTAATATGGGACCGTAAAGTCCCCACTTGCACAACATGTAATAAAATTGAAATTTCACCCTCAAAAGAACTCACATATAGAGATATGGATTTCGTTGCGCCTTTTGATCCCCGAGATGAAATGTCGGGTGCGGTGCTCGCTCCACCTGAAACTTCTAGCGGTTCATAGAAATAGAGTAAACTGGTATTCAGGGAGCGGGAACAATTATCGCCCGTTGAAATATGACGTTGAAATATGCATTTTGTACAGCTTCATTTATTTATCATCACACACGAATTATTACGAATACTTTAAATTCAAAACTTACTTGCAGTGCATATTAACCGTTCATCATTTTATACAATCGGTTGTCCGTTTCCAGAAAAAAAATATTCAAAAGGTATTTTTGAGAGGTAATGCACGGAGATAAGTACTGTTAGGGATTCCCCGTGGGGTCCGTCGAGGGTCAATTAAGGAAACGACACTCCTTAACAAGACCTTTAATACGGATTACAAATTACATCCACGCAATAGCTGCGTCTCGCCACTCAGGTGTCTCACCCGTACTCTTATCTTACCACCGACTCTCCGAGTCCTGCCTCTTCCGTGGAATCCTCTCTCTCCCCGCCATCCAACGACCACCTCACCACCTCTCTGCAGTTCCTTCGAGGCAATGTCAGTCTAATCTTTAATTAAATCCAGCAGGGTTATCTCAATGGTGCAGATGAGCTGGAACCGCTCTGCACCGCAACTTCCCACAGGCGACTGCCTACTCGTATCTTAATGACACCTTATCTGAATGATTACTAACCACTGCGGGCCACCCATAAGAAGGGAACCAGCTATTCACTATACATCAGGATATTCACTTACAACCATTTCCCCCCAAAAGTGAGTTTCTGACCCTCCAGCAACTCATCTACACATTAAACTCCAGTGATAACTATGCTAACAATAGTCATAACTCAATATTACATCCACAGAGACACAAATCATTCAATCCCAATTAATAGTTCATCTGATAGCCGCATTGAATGCAACTCCTATTATGGATTAAAAATAGTTAATAAAGTTAAACATAAACACGCGAGACAAGTAATTGATAGACATCAATATTCGCGTCCAACCCATTCATTGAGTTTTAAAAAAACTTCACATATGATACCACACCATGTAATTCATAGATCACATAGTTCACACATCAACATAGTTGCAACATGTCCACAGTTTATTCTAACCAACTGGAAACAATCAGATGAGCAATCAACAATAATTGAACACTGAATTTAATATCAAAAGCCTAATAAGTACTATAACAATGAATTAAAACACAACCCATCATTCTTCATTTGTTTCCTACAAATTACTTTGCCTTAATACTACTTTACTCTGGTATCCCCATCTTATACCCTTCAGCACTAAGCCACCCTCGGCTTATTCTCTGTTCTCTACGAAATCCAATAAAACTTCCAATTAACTGTTAACCTGGTGGCATTTTGTTCACTTTTCCCTTAGTAAAAATGTATCACCGCTACCCGCGAGTGCTCCGTTAGTACCACATATTGGCGTCCGTAACACATTATACCATTTTGCAACCTATTGCCCGTGCCCAAGGTTCACTCCACCCCCCACCCACACCATAAACACAATACACTCACAATTCCTGAGGATCTTCCTCCACATCCTCCCATCTTGACAGTGCCCCCCGAGTGCGTAGATTATAAGAGTGTGAGGGAGCAGGGGGGGGGGAATCACGTAAGGCGGGGAAGGTACAGCCCTCTGTCTTCCCGACCGCAAGGGGTATGGAGACCGCTGTGGAAGGGGGGCGGGGGCGGCGGCCTCCTCCTCTGGTGTTGCGGGGAGAGCCTCTGCGGGCTACCCATGAGAAGGGAACCAGCTATTAACTATACACCAGGATATTTACTTACAGCACCAAGATATTTTAAAAAGCTTACAGAATTTTACGATGAATAAAACTATTTGAAATATTGGAAAAGTACGTGAGCTAAACGGTATTTCGTATGGTGTTATATTTTCTTAAGCAAGATATCAGCATCTATTATTTTGTGAAAGGAACCCACAACCCCCAGCCTTTTTCCAATTCGTACAAAGAGGCTTCGAATCACTAAACCCGTGCTCTCCCCTCTTATCCCTCGAAAACTACAAACATTTTCACGCAGTCATACACGGATGCAAAAGAGCTAACCAAACACTTTATTCCGCCTCCTCGAAGCCGCAGACGGGCGACGCAGGTGGGAAGATGGAGGGGGGATAAGGAAGGAGCCTTAGACGGAGTAGCGAAGGAGTGTAGTGAGGGGAAGTGTGCTCTGGGAGTGGAGTGGTGGTGTGGGGAAGGGGTGAGAGAGGCAGGTGTGGTGGGTATGAGTGTATGTGGGGTGAAAGTGAGGGTGCCGTGGAGGGAGACGAGAGAGAGAGAGAGGGTGGCTCTCGAGAAGACGGAGATATAAAAATTGCCCTTGTATGGAACCAGCGAAGAGCAATGGGACGCGCGTGCCAACCGAGGAAAATCGGAACAATAAAATCATAAACACCGTGCATGCAAGATAATAGGTCCGCCTACTATTTATCCAACTGCTGATTAAAATAGTTTGGTGTGGACGTGCTCAAGTACTGGCTTCCCATCCCAAGGGCCCTGGTTCAAATCCTGGAATAGACGGAAGTACTTTCAGTAGAATTACGATCCCTCTTTGGATGATATGTGAAGGGTTCTTCAATTGCTGTACCTTGTCCAGCGGAGAGGATGCCTAAACGTGGAACCCTTCGCACGTTTTCTTAAGAGTAGGCTAATACCGACGCCAGATTTCTCTCCAGTCCACTATTACCTCTCCACCCACCTAACCTCTACGGCGCAAATCTTCTCAGCTGTCGGCAACCTCCCTAAAATAACCAACCAACCAAATTTAAAGAATTTAGCCTAATGGGCAACGGATTAAGTCTAGAAAGCTGTACTATTTCGGCAATACTTTATGAGGGTCCCTATCCCGTGCATGGCATTATATGCAAGTTCAATGATCCCCTGGTGGTGGTTTCCTGGTGAAAAATGTACTCGTGATCTTTGATTTATCTCGCCAGCTTATGGTTACCATTCTGAGCTAGTAAGCATTTTCACTCACAGAAAACCTAACGCAGGGCAAGACTACGGAATTTCTACTCGCCATCCAGTTACCTTCGATTTTTTATTCCCGATTCCTCTCAATCCATCTCACGATGTGTATATATTTTCCATTACCACTAATTCGGGTGTTAACTTAGCGTGAAAGGAGTTTCTTCTTTTACCTATTTGTACGCAAAAGCATTTAGAAAATTGATAATTTTGGCTAACTCATCAATTAGTTAATTGAGGACACTTTGAGGATGTGGTAGTAATATATGAGGAAAATATATTTTTATATATATATATATATATATATATATATATATATATATATATATATATATATATATATATAAATATATATATATATATATATATATATATATATATATATATATATATATATATATATATATATGGGAAAGCCCTGTTTCGGCATATTTCTCGAATTCTTCGCCGCCGGCTCGTTTCAAGTCCGGAACGGCGCGGAGACACGACAGCTCCCCGTGTTCCCCTTGGGGCTGATTTCTCATCAGTCATCCCCTCGGCGGCCCGTGATGCAAGCGACCGCCGAGGCAACAAAGATGGAAAGGAGCAGTGAAATAACACTCCTTGCGCAGCAGGGAATGCAGAGGTTGGTATGAGGCAAAAGGGATGCAAAAGTAATCACCGTGCCGTAATCTCTTTGAGCGATGGGGTGAAAGGGGCCGCGGAGAAGGAGTGTGCTGCTCGCTGGGAGAAAGGTAGCGTGTCGTGTGGTACCTTAAACCGAAAGGGGCGTGGTGGGCTGTTGTTTCAATGGAGAAAGAGCTTGTATCGGGAAGGGGTGTTTAAGATTGGGCGGCACCTTAGATTTTAAGAAAAGGTGAGACAATCTTGACGCACGAAAGTGATTCTCGTAAATTTTCGTGAGAAATGGTCACTCTAACACAATCCAGCAATATAAAACTTATATTCATGCATTTTTTTAATTTAAATAATTTGGTTCGTAAATTAATTTGTTTACATGGTTCCATAAATGATCACACTACCACAGCAATGCTTATATTGATACGAAAAATACAATCGGTAAATTATTCGCCAAACAAATCAATTCAATATGGCTAATGATGCATTTAAATGGACTCAATATTCCCCAGCTATTTCTATCCCTTTTATGGATAAGATGAGGCCAAGTAATACTTATAACTGAATCTGAAGACAAATATTGAGTACGGAGGTATTTGCCTGCGATTGAAAAATATCAGTGGAGGAATTTTAATTTCCATCAAAACCTAGCTTAGTCAATCAGTAGGGCACCTCTAATGATAATAAACGTGACGTATGGTTTCATATATTCTCTTATTTAATTTTCATTATTTCATTTCATTATAGGTAGAGTCAGCTTTATAGACCAATCACCGAGAATTAAACTTTTTTGATTTTGTCTACCCCGAAAGGGAACGGCGTAATGGGTATAGTATTTGCATGTGTGTATACTATCCAACAAGCCGCCGAAAGGGCGCATGGCATAGGATGTTATGAAACCAGCCTCAATAAAAGGAAGGAATGAGAAAGAGAAATTGGGAGCAGGAAGAGGCAAAAAGTGAAATGTTTTGGTTGATTATTGTCTCGTTCTGTTTCTGTTGTACTCTTGAATGGTGAGTGGGAAGAAGGAATTATTGTACCCATATGCTCGACATTTCTTCTCTCATATTTTGTCTGATAATATCTACACTGACTGGCGACAATGTAAGGGCGGCACAAAGCGCTGGTCGGGGAGGAGGAGGGGGTCGGGCCTTGGCGAAGGGGGGGGGGAGAGGAAGGAGAAATGGGCCGAAGGAGGAGGAAGGTCGGACACGGGGCACCGCGGCGACCGCCGTCAACGGCTCTGCCTCCGCTCTCAAAGAGAGAAGACAGAAAAGAGACACCCACTCCCCCGGAGGCTGCATTCTCTCCCTTCCTCCCCTCCCCCCTCGCGACACCCTCCCTTCCCCTTTAATCGGCCCCACCCTCTTTTTATCCCTCCCTCGACGGTGAAAGTCAGAGCCGCGAGAATTCTCCACCACCCTCCTCCCCCCGGGGGCCTCCTCCTCGTCACATTTGACTACCGTCGCACTTGCTCACCACACATGCACACGAATACACACGCGTATGGACGAGTTTGAACACGCGTGCTCACAAGCACGATCTTCCGCGTGTGCACCGGATGCAAACAAGATCGAACCGGATGATCGACTGGTACCGGCCCGTCTCGATTCGACCAATTATTCTCAGATCCCATCGATTATTAGTAGCAGTAGTAGCAGTAGTACACTTTTTAGTTTGTAGTAGTGGTACAGCTCAATCTGCTGAGATATTATCGCACCGCATAACCCTGGACCCTAATCCAGATAACTAAGCAATGCCCATTACCGATACTTGATTAAAACCCTCTGCCTTTGAGTTTCTAGGCCGGTACGTTCACTAGCATGGCTGCTGCTATGCGCTCCATTCATTCTAATATTTTCAAAGGCATTTATCCCCGTATCTACAAACTTTTGCTTGTAAATATTAATTTAATTCCCAATTATAACTCGATTTCTCCCACATGATGATGTGTAACGATGTTTCTTTGCTGAAGAATGGGTTTTTAAGCATACGTACTTATGATATAAAATTTAATAGCTAAGAAGCACAAACCCTTTCACAAACGTCTCTTTTCAGCGGAAACGACGACTGATGTTTTCATTCCGACCGAGAATTCGTCATCAGAAAACAGTTCATGGGGATTTCCATTGTGCCATTTACCATGCTGCCTAACCCGAATTTAACTGAAAGTGTCTACCACCGCGATAGTAAACTGGCATTTCCGAGGAATATGCGAAAGAAGCGATTTCTATTTTTCTCAGATAGTCGTCACTACAGTTTAGTTTCACCCCCCACTTCACATTGAGCAACACAGAGGTAATCCGACGATTCCCGTGGGCAACGGCCTCGCCGACGTATAGCAAGGTCACAGAATCCAATCCAGCCGAGGCCGCACATACGAAGATAATCCTCGCTGCAACGCTATTTTGCTGCAGTGCCGTGTGCAATGTTGCAATGCCTCGAGATAGAAATGCCTGTCAGAACAGCTTACCCCGCCTAGAATCATTTCAGAAAAAGAAATACAGCACAAAGGCTAACATGGGGTGTAATGGTTACGTGTATCATATCGGAGGAATATGCTCGTTTCCTAGCCGGATAACTTCTAATTTCGCTTCAGATATAATGTATCAAAGACGAATGTTGGTCTAGAGGACAATAGAAATATAAATTGTACTTATCAGAAGAAAATAGTGATGATGCCTATTTACTAATGTACCACAATATTAAGGAAACATACACTATCGACAAATGCACTAAAAATATTGTCATAACTTAAAAGAAAAATACTTAATACCTTATAAGTATTTTCAAAGGTCGGCACAAACCAAAAACGCTGGATAGTACATCTCCAATGATACTATCTCCAATGTATCTCTAGTACATCTCCAATGATACAGAGCAGTGTCTATAGAATCACGAGCCTCTAAAGTCGGTGATTCTGATTATTGAAAGAACACGTACAGTAGCCATGCCACTGGTGAATCTGGTTATGGATAACGTCAAAAGGAAAGAGGACTTAAAATTTTAGCTAATGCAAAGTACAACATGAGATCAATATCGAAGATGCAGAATATCATAGTAAAAAAAACCCTGATAGTAGCTTTAAATGTAGATTAAAGACTCGAGTACCAAAATGTGATTTCTATGACGGTATAATGGCATGCCCGCTTCATTTAATCAAGGTCTTAATAGGTGTCATATGAATATCCGGATAGCTACTCAGGAGCAGCGCTGCGTGGGATGAATGGGAAGGGGGAGATGGAGAATGAGAGTAAGGGAGAGGGAGGAAGCGGGGAGGTGGGAAAGGAATGTCGGAAGGTGCCGAGGACTGGCGGGTCACATGGTTTCCTTGTCCCTTTTTCCCAGAATGCCAAACTCTCTCGCCTGACTGGTGAGTTTATGTAGATCATATCCAGTAAGTCGACTGCCCATTCCGAAAGAGAAGGATAGCCAGCGTGCAAAGGAAAACTGATCGATACAAATCGAGAGTTTGACCCACTTCGGTCGCGATTAATTAGCAGATTTCCACTTCTTATATTCATGAAAAGTGCTATTCCGTTCTTTTCACTCAGTTTCAGGTTGAGAATTCAATTATTACACATTAAACAACACAATACTCGATTAGTTCTGGCTCCATACTGATCAGTTAAGGCTCAATATTGGTCAGATGTTATGTTTTTTTTCAGTGAGCTTCGAATGATTGAACAGTGTGAGAAACCGCTCGACGAAAACTTTCGTCAGCTTTTTTAAGTGACGGCGTGTCGTTAATGGTATCATTTTCAACATGATTGCCTCCGCGCAACTGTTTTGAGCACCGAGGCCAGCCACTTCAATTAGTCTCGGAGATGCCAAGTGGACCGACCTAGTCGCGGCGGGATGAAAGATTAATCAACGCTAACTGAACGTAGAGGGATGAGGAGCTTGTAACAACTGTACCCAAAGCTGCATAAGTGTATTCTCGGCGTCGCAAAGTTTTGATGTATTTTTAATCACACACTATACAGGAAAATATATAATTACCGGCAGCGTCAATGTTACGTCTCAATCTCAAATAACAATGGAAATGTTCAAGCCGAAAACCGATAAACTATTCGGAAATGAACGAAATCACATAGGAGTTAGGTACCTTAGAAAACAATATTCAGGGCGGAAAAATTCACGATATGTGAAGGAAGTCACAAATAGTACTCAGTGATTTCTTAAATATGCTAAACAGTAAAAAAAATATAGGGGCGCCCACCCTAAACATCTTAAAAACATCTTAAATTATGCTTTCACTTTGGGCCGAAAATCAAAATTACGCGCCGAAGTGCAACCATATTCAAGACCACGTTATCGCTTGTCACCGTGATTTCAGCTGATAAATCAGTGAGATCTTATTTTATCCTGAGTTTAAACATTTTACTCCAACGTAAACGGGTATAATTTTTTATAACATATGCGGAATCATAAACATTCCATTCGCATTTTTACATCATCCAGAAACGTTCCTGAATTGAAACAGGAATCATTGAGAGAAAGAAAAAAACTGCACATTCTTATACTCAAGAATCAATGTTACGCTTCACTTCATGCTTCATGTGCCAACGATGTCAATGCCTTTCATTTTTTCTTAATGAATAGTTCAAATTTTACTTGACGCGGCACCGATACATATAATGATCTTTTTTATGCAATGAAAATAATTTTGAAATTGACTGCCTTCCTTGTGTTTCCCCAAAAGTTGGCAACAATGTCTATGGGTGAGATCGCTATGCAAAAACTCTGGATAAGTAGTGTCAAATACGAAGGGAGTGTGTCGTGGACTGCCTTGTCGTGTCCTTTCCTTCTCCGTGGAGGGCATTAAAAACCGAGGCAGTAGGAGGCGGCGGAGACGGAGGGGAGGTGGGAGGGATGGTAGAAATATGCCACGCCCGTTTGAAGGGCGCTTTCTATCCCGTCCACGAGCAGGGCGCCAATTCACCCGCCCAGACGCGGACGAGGACTTCCAGTGCAAGATGCTGGATCATCATGAGGAGAACGCACGACCAGCCAATCGATCTGAGCTCTCAACTGATTCGCTGTGACGGATCTCCGGTACTTCATTTAATGTCGCTAGTCCCTCAATTATGTCCAGGTCATATTTAGAGCTCCACGGCTAGCTGGATTTGAAGATTGGCTACTTGGTTCAATAACGCTGCGGTCAAGTCAGAGTAGGCACGCTCATAGACTACGGAAAAAATGGACTCCAAATTGGGTAATTTCACTTCTGGCCTCTGCCTAAATTGGGCTTTGATTTTCTGGGGGCACACGTACCAAGGAAATAAAGTTAACGCAGATAATACATCCGACGACCTAATTCTCAGAGCGAATTATCAGGTGTACCGCAGGGATCGGTTCAAGGTGAACCTTGACCAAATGTAGCCGCAACAAGGCTTCATCATATTCAAGAAGCTACATAAAATTAAATTTTGAGTTCAATTGTTATATCCCAATGCTACAAATAAACACTATTCGGCGGAAAAATAAAAGAATAGAAATCAGAACATATTTATAGCCAACTTCGTTGAATTAAAAATTGTAGTTTTGGTTTAAAGGCTTCAGCAGCTAATTCTATCAATGAGCGAAGACACTTTCGGGTATTGCTGCGTTTAATAATTTTTTTCTCAACATTTCACTTCTTCATCTAGGACCTTCTGCAGGAGAATAAGAGCAACTAGAACTCCTCCCGCTTGTACATAGGCAAACTCGAGATCATTGCAAAACTGCAAGCTATACTCAAGCTTGAAAAAAACAACTTTTTACCGGTCTTTCTCATCTGTGCTAAGAATCCTTCCCAAACTGGACTGGGATTACAACCATCCCCTCGACGCGACATCCCCACCCAGCATAGCAGGTTTCTGGCAACTTCGACTGAAGGTGAAAGAGAGGGAGAGGACAAGTGTAATTTAAACTGGAAATTTAAAAAAAATCCACATTTTAAACTGAGGCTCAGCACGAAGTTATAAGAGTCATGGCATTTAATTTCTGGGGAAAAAATTAGAAAAACAAGTGAGTTAAATATCTGCCCAGCAACCTAAAAGCCGCGGGTTTGAATTCACATAACATAAGTGGTATTGCACTTGCCACCTTGGAATAAATAGCGAGTCAAAATTGTGGACCCCATTGCAAGTGTTCGAAAAAATATGTTTTGTTTCATTTCATAAAGATTTTTGTAACAAAAATGCACTTAATCTCCGGAATTTCTTACCTCAACGCTTACATTAATGTCAATTGAGCGTTATGCACTTTTCCCAGAAAAAACACTCTGTCATTCTATAGTACGAATATTGTCAATGATTAAAATGGTAAATGTAATGACATTGGGTGATATAGGTCCTATCATGTGCAAGTAAGGACCTCTGCTGTTATATTCCTAATTTTTAAGGGGACATACATTAAAAATGTAATTTTGAAATAATTTGACTGCTCGTTGGATCTTAGGACAAGCTTCTTAAAGAGATGGTAAGAAGCGACCTTACTTATGCAATTCCAGCTAATTTTACCCCGAATTAATGAATGGTATTTGGATTTTCGATCGCTTTAGGCACGCACTATAAACTCAAAAGTGGTTGCCAGGTTCCACTAACAGTAACATTCCGAGCAACTCAAAAGTAGCGGGTTCGAATCCCGCCGCCTCAGATGTGTATATTTTGCTAGTATACGTTTACCTAGGGGTCGGTCGGCACAATATAACCTCAGCATTTGAGCACCTAAAACCTAAATCTATGCCCACAACTTGAAACTCGATTGTGGTGCACAACGAATGGTCGTGGCTGACATCCCGTTCTCTCCACAAAACCACTGGCATTGAGAGAGAGAGAGAATGATGCGCGGCCTACCTCAACAGATGAGCCAGCCTCTCGGGCCCGGCCACGGCAAGTCGGGCCCGCGCCACATAGCCATCGCTCCACAGAGCCTCGCTCCTCCGCGCATCCAACCAAGCACTCTTCTTTTTCGGCCGTTGACCGCCTCCGAGCGGCGCGGCCCGGCTCGCTCACCCGCGACCCCTCCGCCCCCGCTCCCCCCGGGCGGCCCGAAATGCCGCCTCCTCCGTCACCGCCTCTCCGGCCGTGTGCATCCAGACATGGTGGTCGCAGTACAGAGAGAGAAAGAGAGCGATAATTGCGATAGTATCGCACGCCCGGTGGCGCCACCGTATCCCCACGCTTATGATCGCATCGCTGCCGATGCTAAAGGACCAGAAAATGGCCGTTTAAAGGAGGCAGGAGGGAATCATCATTGGAGGAGTGCGCGCATGTATGTACCAATTAGATCTAGAAGAAAAACGGCCTATCATCCCCATTTTCCCCATTTGGCTCATCACTCTCGCGTAGAGAAGTGGCAATTATTTTCTCTAATTGTCTTAATGGGGGCGCCATTCTCGTCCTTCTTCCCACGTTAATGAAACAGTCCTAGGTTGATTAACACCAAACGCAGAATTTCCAGAAGTATTATATATTTTTTTCGATTCCATTTCTCCATGTACTCCAACAGGCATCCATGTGCATTCTGCCCTGCTGGGTTTTAATCAGACAGTTCCGGACAACGTTATTTTTTAATAAGATTTGCGGGCCAACGATCTAGCTGCGTGGGCAAATTCGGGATCCCCGGCAAATATTAGAAAACTGGTAAACAGAGCGTGCGTTGAATTGAGAGCAAAGCGTTTGCTATGAAGGAAGATCAAATGCAGGTGGTACCTCCAGGTGAGTTTGTTCCGTTATGTCCGAGCTGTGATATTTACTCAGCACCAAAACAATCTGGGAGACCGCTGGAGTCACTTGAAAATAAACAGCCCCCTTCTTTCATGATTGCGCAAATTTCGCAACCCGTTAGGCTAACGTTGATTTGTTTTGCTTCATCATCATCCATAGAATTAAATTTTGGTTTTTGGCATTTGGGAATACTTTTTTTTGCAATTTCTAAGAATAAAGCCTTTCATTATTTCACCGCGAGCAAAATTCAGTGGCAGATTAGATCACGGCTTTACGCTATATTAAAAATCCAATACTTTGCAAGTGTAAGTGAATGACGCCTAAGGTGACGAGGTGATGGATATTATAATGTCCTCTTTGTTTTTAACGACGCCCTCTGTACCGAGAGAGAAACAAGAATCCACAAATACTCTTTACACTGTTCAAATCAGAAGCCAACTCCACATCAATATGTCACTACGGAATTCTACGATCAACTGCGGATCATTTTACTCAATATCGGTAACGCAAGAGAAGGGTTTGAAAAATGCAAGAAAAAAGGAGCATCAAAATTAGGCAAGCGCAGACTTTTCGTTTAAGTCGAATATATTTGCGCTTAAGTTAGTAAACAGGTTCCGACTTACTGCAGACTTATCTAAATAAATCGCCAAAGGATTTGTCGAGTTTAAAATAAGCGAACAGCAATAATTTTCCGTGCCTCACTCTAGTCAGTAGCTTTTCATCTGCTGACAGTTGTTTTAGTTTAAGGTACATTTTGGAAAGAAAATAGTCAAAGACTTGAATCACGATTGAGCTCAATTGCGGAGGTCATAGCTTTACTTCTCGCAATTTATTTTCATAATCAGTGTCGCGGGCATATGTTGATTTGGATGATGATTTTTTTGCCTATGAATTGAGCTTAGGGACCTTGCAACCGTAGAGGAACTGCAACTTTTTTTCCCGCCGACCTACGCGATTATCTCATCGCGATGAGACGGTCGGTTTTTATTGAAATCAAGCATTCAGGAGACGCGGCGCTCGCTGTCTTCCCACGCTTTTCAACCCGCTCGAAAACCCACCGACAGAGCCGAGAAGATTGCAGACGTCCCCTCTCCACCTCTACCCCTCCTCCACCCCCGCGTCATTCCCCCTGACATTTCCACATGAAGAAGAGAGCGACCCCGCACTCTTGAATTGCCCCGCGTTGGCAAAGGTCTCCTGCTGCTCTTTTTGCCTGAGTGTACCTACACCAACAAGACAGCCCCACTGCCCGAGTGCCTGAGTAGGAGACGGGAAATGGTGTGGGTAGAGGAATGAGGATGAAGAAGGGGAAGGACAGAGGTGAAGGGTTAAGGAACAAGGGATGGGGAGATGCCAAAAGGGGAAAAGAGTTATGAGCTGGATGGGAACTTGTCTTTTTTTATTATTTCCATCATCCAACCTCGGCGTTCTCCCACGACCATCGGTCACGCGAGGGGCTCTTTAAAAGCAGTGCTGGTTTTAACCGGGAAATATCATCACCTAGTTCTTTTTTTTTCTTCTTTCGGATGTGTCGAGAGTGTGTTACATTATATCTTTATTCTTATGAGGTATTTAGGAAAGCCTCGTTTCCTTCATTCCTCTCGGGGACAATGAACCGAAGTGAGACGTCGTTAAGTAACGCATTTATTCCGTTGATCCCGAAAGTTTACTCAATGAAAAACGGAGCATCGCTATAGAGAAACTGAGCAACTGTTGCATAACCAAAGAGTTGAATAGTACTGTGCGAAACACAAAAAAGGCTTAAAACGAGAGAAAAATATGAAATCGTAACTCAAAAGGGTGCTTATTATAGATGAGAACTTTTCCTGCGTGTTGACGTTTATTCAAACGCGAATATTATTTCGAAAGCATTCTAACCTGCTTTAAATTTAATTATTTTCTTTCCCAAAATGCTCTTAGTGACTTGCATTACTCACTCCTTATGGTTGCACCCTTTACACTTAATCTGCCAATATTAAAAGAAATAATCAATGAATTATCAATAAAATTAGCACATTAAAATTATTATCTTAGTTTCAATCTCTGATTTGCAAAAAAAATACTAGAGACCTATTGGCAAGTCATATAATACAGAACTAGATTTACATCCAGAACCTCTCACTACTGATTAAAATAAGGGTTCAAGTATAGCAGTAACTTTTTATGGTAACGATGACTGCACACAACCCTTCAACCCTGCTGATGTCACGGATGGAAGGTGTATTGAGAAATAAGAGAACTGTATCACTCAGATCATGTAAGAAAGGGACATCAATTCAGTAGGTCCTGATACCTGGGTCACTTTGTCACGATGTAATTCCAGGTGTCGGAGTCATCAAAGTAGTTTAACTTACTAAACTCAAACGACCCTTTATGCGGCATAAGGAGTTATTTACTGCACATTTTCCCAAGTTTTTAGGCAGTTAATTGTTTCGCATAAAAATAAATTTCCTGAGGATTTTTTACATTATTGGTGCGGTTTTCATCAGAGCCCTTTCTCCTCGAGTTATTTTTATCCAAAATTCAAGGAAATCGAAATCATCCTATCCAGCCAAACAATTTGATGCATTACAAAAAAGTAGGTATGTATTTTTTCACAGAATCATCCTAGCGTGACGAAATTCTGCAATTTTGATCATGCGCGCGTCAGCATTTTTATGCCTGTTATGAGAAAGTTTGATGATTCGCCGGCCATGGTGAAGGTGAGGTGAAATCTACGCCTGTTAATCCTGGGGTCGCGGGTTCGAATCCCACCTGGATGCATTTTTCACCACTCGGGGCGTGAGTGCCCGTAAGGTTACATTGCTACGTTTTATAAATCAGATAGAAAGGCATAAAAGGCGTCCTTGGATAGTGGTAGAACTATTCTGGCGTAATTGAAGCATCTTTCCATACATATTTTCTGATTAGTAATTCCAACTCTTGCCACATAAAACTGGCGCTTAGCCGAAGAGTTAGACGGATTCTACGAGACACTTTATCAAGTTTTACTTTCTGAGAAAAGCTAAGAGATAAATACCGGATTTCAAAACCCTAGTAGTTCCGATACTGAACTCGTGATTCTTGCCGAGGGGTATGTGAGAAGAAAGAGTCTTTGCCCGACGTAGGCAAGGCCGTCACGACATAAGAGGGGAGTCTTGTTGACTCAAAAGGAGAAGAAGTTTCGGATATTATTCGGAAATACACGCTTGCGAAAGGCCATTCGCTGCGGAATGCGGAGAAATCGCGTTTTGTTTCTCCTGAACGTCAGTGTCGAGAGCCACGCCATCGCCCCCGCGGAAACGGCAGAGTAATGAAGGGGGCCGAAGGACGACCCTGTCTCGGAGGCATTCGCCAGCAGCCAACAGCCCAAGGGAGATGCACACAGAAGCAGGCTTCCCTCTCAGCGACGGTAGAGGCTGTGTGGCAGGAGATTCGTTGCGTCACTCAACGTCGAGAATTGCCGTTGGAATGTTCGGAGAAACGAATGGAACGACCTTCAAAAACGTTGTCACGGAAACAAATCGCCGTAATCCCAAGACGGAGACGAATTTTTGCCTTTGTTCCGCTCCCTTAAATGATATTTCAAGCCTTTTCTCTCTCTCTCCCCCCTCCCCCACAAATACGATCGGAATCAGGGCTTCAAGAACCCACTAATCCCCCCCCCCCGTTCACACTTCTATGGCTAAATTCATAATTTTGTTTGACCAGGCCTAATGCCTGTTTCACACGAGACTTGATCCAGTACAAGATCTAGACTGCTATCCAGCAGTACTTGATATAGAGTACGGCCTTGCCATCCTAGAAGGTTTCACACGATCAATGAGCTTGTACTTGCGAGGAAGCGGTATTTTCACTCATATTGCACTGCAACTTCAAATTAACCAATGTATGACAGAAGGCAACCAAAACGACAACGGAAGCATTTTTATTTATTACTGATTTCACGGCCATAAAAATACAAAAAGCCACAAAAGGAATAGAATGTGCTGATTTCCGAAAGTGAAGATTGCACAGCGACTGTAAAAGCTAAATTGATTGGTGATCGACGGCCACGAGGTATTACTGGGAGCGAGTAGAAAACTTGTAATGGATCAATAGCGAGCTCAGCGAGTACAATAGCGATCAGGCTCGTCAGCTGGTATGCTGGTTAGATATCATGCGATACCTACTGGAAATCTAAAACAAAGCGAGTATCCTCGAATTTGTGCTTCATCAAGCATGGTGTTGAACGGGCTTAAGGAGATTAGCCCGTCGCATCGGTTCTATCAAACCAGATTTCATAGCATCGTTTCAGCGATGACTGGGGGTAGTTCTTGTAGCTTTTTTCCGGATAGAATAAAAACTACGTCACACTGGATTAAATATTTGCGTGAATACTCGTGGCAAAGCCGAACACAACTCTTCGTCTCACTTGAATCCTCGCTGAGAGCGCGTAAAAGTAAATTCATCCGGGTTTCACTTGAAAGCTAGGAATACGGCCGATAGAGTTTAACAGTGATTAATACGGTGGTTTCCATTAACTTGCGTTCACACGAGTCCCCTTCTAACCGTAGTAAAATAAACTGGTGACCTATGGAGGGTAGAAAAAATAATTACAATGGTAAAGGAATATAATTATTTTTTCAACATCTAACCTCGCGGTTTATGAGTTAAGCAGCGTCAATACCAACTTGCGTTCATTTGGCAAACTTTTTACCAGAACATGAATAACCTGCATAGACAGCTAGTAGTTTGAACGTGGCGTAAGGTAGTACCCGTAGTTTTGCCGACCAGTGATCAGCCGCGTAAAACTGAATTACGCGCCTCTATCCCATTATGTAAATTTCTATACCGTAGAGGGGAGCTAATCGGATGGAAAGAGTTGCTCAACAGGCCTTCTATGCATACGGAAACCGCCTCGCCTGAGATGAAAGCGAAGAGATGAATATTCGCCGAGAAATTTGTCTTCAAAAGCAAACTTAAAAGAGAGAACGCGGATGGCACGGTAACAGCCCGAGGGTAAGAGCACAGATGCTGCCCGTATGGCGTGACCGCGCGGAAGATAAAAATCTGCTGTCGCATTCCTACTCTTTGAAAAAAATAATAAATTCCTATGGATATTTATTCTCAATCTCACCTCTGAGGATTCATGTAATGTTAACGGCAGGATGTAGTTTTTTCCCCTTACTTAAGACACTCTCAGCAATTTATTAACTATGTAGCTATCTGTAATTAACCCAACGATACCAATACGAATTTAGAAAAAGACTTTCTAGTGCTATCAGCACCCATATCGAGGATCCCGGTTTTTTTTACCGAATACTTTTTTGTCGTCTCCCCAGAGGGGATCCAGCATATTTTGAAAAAAGCGAGGATGTAAATCGCTTAGAGATCTATGCCTTTTGAAGTGACGAGTGATTAAAAACTAATCGCAGCAGATTTCGAAAAAAAAAAACATTTTTTAGCTACACCATTAATTCGTGGAAAGTAGAAAGCTTGCGATAAAATTAGAAAAACTCCAAAAAGTCTTTGGTTATGCGAATTGAGAGAAAGCGGATCCGGGAAGTCGGGGACGGTGCTAAAGGTTAAAAGTTGAGAGATGAAAAGGTGGGTAACAACAGCGCGCAAGAGAAAAAGTCGTCGGCGTGTGAAAAGGGAAGAGACAGAGAGAAAAAAGAAGATGGAATGAAGTAGTGCAAATGTGTGAGTGCACATTCAAAACGATTAATCCATTCGCCTGGGCTGGAATTCAAACCAACCTACCTCGCATTCGCAAAGGTTGCTTTAAAAAGTTAAACCACCCAGGTATCCTCTTCCAATGAGCATTAATCTCCTTAATGTTCTGTGGAAGATTCCAAATTGCCAGTCACAGTCACTTAATATAGGCTTTAAAATAAAAAAAGGCTGGCAAGTGAATTTTACACATTTGTGTGTCTCCTTAGAAGGTGACTCCCCGCTCATTTCACATTGCATCTAGGCTTCGTAGAACAAAGATGTAGAAAAAAAAGAAACGAAACTCTTTACCAGTAAGAATCTAAGAATATTTTTTTCAATAAGACAAGAAAATTAGAATATTAGTCGCCAATTATGAACGTGAAAATATAGTTTATAAATGCAATATAGTAATCCTCCATGAGGTCTCTGTAAATCGTTTAATAAGACATAGAAGAATCTCAAACAGGAACAAATATTCAGCAGGTTCGGAAGATTCAGGCAATATTGCGTGGAATTAGAGTATACATTTACTAGTGGAAAATTACACACGTTTTTATCCAGTTCTAATATTCATAAAGTATTCTTTTTTTGGAGATCAAGTGAATGAATACGGATAAAAATTTTAAAAATTATAAGAGGAATCTCCCTTCTCAGCGAAACATGTGAGAGGAAAACAGGAAAACATTACTTATAGTGGAAGAAGTCCAGGAATTCCATGAGAATATGTATGCCTATATGAAAGAAGGAGGCGCATGGAAGCCAAATTGGGGGGAAGAGGTGGGACATCGAAAAGCGGGGGGAGGAGAGAGAGAGAGGAGTGGTGTCCGTTGGTGGGAGAGGGGAGGAGACGAAGCCACCTACCTCATCTCGCCTCGCGTTCCTTTTTCCGTTATTTGGGACACTAGAGATCACCGAACCGGCCTCGCCCTATCGTCCGAATGGCCAAGGTGGAATGGGAGAGGAGGGGGGTAGACGAAAAAACAAGTATTTAATAGACTCCCGCTTTGTTCGCGTCGACTTTTCCGTGTTTTCTCTTCCTATTTGCCTGGCCCGGAGCCGCAATTTCGTGATCAACCGCGTCACGGGGGAATGGACTCCCGGACACTTCGTCACTGCGGCTCATCAAACGAATCACTTTTCTGACTATGGAAAAAAACGCAATCTTATGCCTTTGAGTTTAGTATCCTGCTGTAATGCATCTTATTCATTGATTATACATACGCACCATGGTATAAAAAGTGTCTTCTTAACAATAATGCGTGCGATTCGCAATAAACAAAATCATTCAACTGGACTGGGATTCAAACCTTGAGGCTCCTTATTCCCGCTGAGTTCTTTTTCAATTAAGCTATGTAGGCTTCGTCCACTACTTGGAATTTTATTGCATCTTAAATCATTCACTATCCGTCAGCGTACTCAGGCTTACGCTGACCACTAACCTCACAAGCGTACTGGTACGCAGATGGCATAGTATCTATCACTTGCCGGTTGATCCTGTAGCTGTATTTTTGGATTTTGGTTAAATATTTTGATCAATTACATGTGTCTGACTGCTGCAATCTTCTTCCAAATGCAGAGAAAACTTTTTCCTGCATCAGTGTCAAAAAAACGCTTTATTGTTACATTCCCCTTTCCTAAAAATGGCTTTCCATGGTGGTAGAGGAGTTTATTGAAATATCCATAAGTATGTGAATGAGTTTAGGGGAATAGTAATACACATGGATTTTAACTGTTAAGGTTACCCAACGTCTAACATATCAACTAAATATTACGACAAACAGAGCATTCGTGCCCGAGGTGAGAATCGAATCCACATATTTAGTTTACCAGGCCGGCGCGTTACCAATCTGGTAACCATCGTCTGTGCTTCATTAACCCCTCAGTAAGTATTTTAAAGCACGTGCGTTGAGGAAGACATTAAAATCACGGAAATGGCCGTGGCCGGCTTTAGTTCGCAAAAAAATACTTGAGGGATAAACCGGTCTCCGGATGGATACATTTATTTCTACGCATGAACTGCCACGCGTCAGCATCCGCCAACTTGACAAATTTTAAACTTTTTACAAGCGCACGGAATTAAAAGGCGCTCTCCCGACTTAGGCGAGGAGATTTACATACGTAACGGACTGCGCGCTCCCACCGGAGGATGCTTCGATAAGATGCTCATCACGGCGTGACCTCACTGTTTATTTCTGCAAGAAGGTCTCCTTCGGCGCGTCATGTGGCATGCGTCCTGCCCCCCTCTCTTTCTCTCTCTATCGGCACCTTCTTATTTTTGCCTGCACGCACGATTGCTGTAAGCAGGGACGGAAGGTGTTGTCGTGTGTGGGCAGGATAGACGCTCACTATCGGGGGGGAACTCGAGAAGAGGGTGCGGAGGCAGGCAAGAAGGATGCGGCGGACGGTGTAGGTTTGTACGAGCGAAGTAGAATCTAAATAATAGTGTTCATTACTTTCATCATACTTAGGTTCGTCATATGTCCTGAAAAAAACAGGATTATTCTGAATTTTGGCATACAAAAAGTTATTCCCAATAAATATGACAGTGTGACATCATGTGTCCGGCAGTCCTGAACAACTAGTACCTTTAATTCTCTCAAAAAAATCGACAGAGGTGAATTTTGGACTGTATCTTAACCGGCTGAAGCACCCGGCGCGACTTCGAGGGATCTGGGTTCGAGTCCCGATCAAGGCGAATGATTTTTTGCCTTGGAATTTCGTACTTATATAAGGCATTAGTTTCAGATAATAATTTCATGCCAAGTATTTTGATATATAGAATAATAATTGTGCTAGGTCCATTTTATTTCGCATTTTAATATGCATATCATTGATATCTTAAAAAATCATATATGTCATTGTTATGCAATAACGACACATTGATGTCCTGAAATTTTACCTCACCCTTATGGCAACCCTAACCATACGCAAAGAGATATGTGAACCATAATGAATGGAAAATTTAAGCAGCATTGAAGTTTATACCTGGAAAAATGCTACCATCGTTATAAATTACAATGCGCTGTTAGCACTGTAAATAAAAAGTATAAAAAATCACGAACAACAAAAAAATGTCTCAAAACGAACATTTCACTTGTTTGTCAATTTTAATTTAAAACGTGATGGAATTTTAAAGAAAACCCATTGCCGAATTCATACGGCTTTAAATGAAAATCTTTACCACATCCGACGCACGGAGACTATACTTGAAGTATCCTCCACACAGTATCAAAGTGTGGCTCAGAAATTCAGCCAAGAGTCACCATTGCCAGAAATCTTTCCGGGGTTCACGGAATGGGAAGCCAGTACTTAAGCCACTACACAAATATGGTTCCCAAAAGGGAAATATATGGCACTCAATAGCTCCGCAGATGGCGAATATTGAAGAACTTTCAGGTATAAATTTAAAAATATGCAATTTAAAGGTTGACCTTTAGAGTTTAACCTTGGCATGATTTCCGGAAGAACCAATAATGAAAGTAATAAAACAATATTAACCCTACCACCAGATTTCCGTAGAGGATTTATTGCTTTAACCCGTAAATGGCATGTGATAAAGTAAATCACAGACTTTCTATTCTTCAAGAGGTGAAGTAATTATTCAATCTATTAGAGCCGGAATTATAATGAGAAAATGCCAAAATGCCTTGTTTGAGGACTTTAGTTTTGTGAGATACCTACTTCTATATACATACAGTTGCATGATTGTATTAACACGTTATAAAAATCTCCAATGGCCGTAATAAATTGGCACCACTCGTCAAAATTACACAACATTGCCGTGTTGGTTTGCGGGAAAAAAGAGTAATTCCACGCCAATGACCAACCACAACCTCTCGACCAGAAAACCCTCCTGTGGTGGTTTACGGGAATGTTACTTCCTCACCTGTGACAACAACAGGCACACACACTCAATCCAAGTAGGGATCCTTGGGCTAATGGGAGCCCGCTAAGGATGCCTGGGTTATGAACACAAACACAATCACTCAAGAAATCACTCACTCACTCAAACGGGCCCAACTTCTGGGAGAATCTAGCTTAAATGAGCGTAGTCAAAAAACGGCAAAAAACAAGAAAAGACGAGGGTGAGCGTTGGATACGCGTATCTCGGCCTTCGAAATACGCGTATTCAACGGTATTCCTACGAAAGTAGACATCTCCGGTCTAGTGTGATGAAAATAACTTAAGGTTATATACGTCAAATTAAACAGTTAAGAGTATACTCCTCAACATGTTCATAAAGTTTGGGATGAACTCATTTGGAAAAAAACCAAGCAGAAGGGAAAGAATTGAGGTAGTGGTAGTAGTATGAGATTAAGCAAAATAATGACCTTTCTCTGTGCTACGATTTCACATTTCTCCAGTGTTCATGAGTTTCTGAGTTAGCGATCCATTAAAACCATCTGTTGTTCTGCATTGTCATTTCTCGAATTTTTTTTGAGGTCTTGCATCGAGCGATATTAGGACTTAATAGTCCTCTCTTCCATACAACTCGTTGGACGAACACACACAACCCTGGGAGGTGTCCTATTTCCTTCTAATTTCCTACCCAGGCGGGATTCGAACCCGCAACCTTTAGTTTGGCAAGAGAGGACTGAACACCGCCGCCACCAAAGCCGGCTTTGATAGGTGATCGTAGATTTTTCAAAATATAATTGAAAAAGTAGCATTTTTCGTATTTGAAGCCCAACTTCAAGGAGAAAGCTGTGTTATATAGTTTAAAAATGAGTCAATCTGCGTACCACATTATACTAGATCTTTGCCCAAAGAAATTACACCGGATTCTTAAGAAATGAGGGGTTCCGCAGAGCTTAAAGGGAGTACCTTAAAGGATGAACGTAGCCAAAGTGGTTTTCTTGAGTAACGGTTCATAAATGATCGCATTTTTAAACTTGTAGGAAATCCAGTCATAATTGATCGACAAGTATCCCTATTTCCCGTCAGGCAGGGAACTGATTGGGGTATCCTTCCCAACTAGAACTGGAGGCCACCAACCCACCCTCTCTCCCTCCCAAAGAGACAGATGGCGTCACGCGACGCCCGAATTCTTCTTAAGGTCCCCTCGAAGGAAAACCGGGATGGGTGGTCATCATGAGGACTCCTCCTGGTGGTCTCATTGAGCCTCTCCGCTGATGCTGCAGCCGCCGCCACCGCCGATGGGACGGGAAAAAAGAGCTCCCTTGCCCACTCTCCACAACACCACCACGGCTCGCGAAAGATTGGAAAGTTGCAGCGATGCTGAGGGGAGAAGTCGGTCTTTCGGTTGGCAGGAGGGAAAATGGGGGGCGGGGCTGGGGAGGGAGGCAGAGAGTGAGAGAAAAGGAGAGAGACACCCCCTCGGGGAGGAAAGGAGAGAGTGGGAGTGGAGAGGAGAAAGCCGGGGGACCTTAGTTAAGAGATGCGGAAGGAATGCAGCAGCTCCGACGGCGGCACCCCTTATAATGGGCGCGTGGCGAGAAGAGCAGATGAAGGGGGAAGGTGGTGGGCAAAGTGTGTGTTTTCCTCTGAATATACATACGAAAAGGGGAAGGTGGGGGGTTCATTTAGCTGAAAAGAGAGACTTTTAAGGAACCTTCTGATGGCCAACCGTCTGGCGATTAATGGGTGCACAGTGGCACAGGGTGTTTGGCAACACCAGCATCTCCTCACCCGTAGGGTACATCCATTCGAAAAAACTCGTTTTTACACGTCTTTCGCTCCAGCATGATCGTTTTATCGTACGTCGCGCACGGGATTAAATCTTCCTGATTGCGTAATAATGGCCACTTGCGAAACTCTCAACCTCTGAAGGTAGGAGGCCAAAATGCTAGTAACGAACGGGTTTTTTTTGTAGTTGTTTCTGTCTCTTCTGGTCGATCGCTTCCACCAGATTCTCTGAGAGTTGCTCATTGAAACGTTTTTATATTTGCTACGTTCACATCAACTCGGGATCCGATATGCGCGGTATTCAAATCGGAATCCGTTCGTCAAGGCGAAGCAAAGTGAAATCAAATTCGTGGCGATTCAGCTTTAAAAGAATGTTGTGGACACACAGACCATGACGACGCTAAAATTTGCTATGCATCAATTGTGTTAAGGTATCTCATGTAATTATCGTCCCATCTCCATCATCATGGACTCAGTTACATGAGCGCAAAAAATAGAAACGTGACCCTTTCCTCTCTTGCGACTCAAGCTTTCCTCTGCGTCCATATTTAAACAAGGATTGGCACGTCCATTTTTGTACTTCCTGAAACTCTGCAACTATCTCATTTGATTTTGCTCCCGTAAAAACTTTGCCAACCTTTTCCTGAATATCGATGCTACAGAAAACAAAAAGCGCAATTTTTTTCAAGAAAGGAGCTACTTAGTTTCCACTACGAATCGGGAATGCATGAATTGGAGCCTTTGCACACATACCAGATTTTACAGCGTTTTTCCGCAATCACATTTTTTTATCCTGAAAATCTTCAAAGCAAGGAATCCGAGTTTCTTCTAAGTATGGCCGGTAGACAAGAATGATGCCCTTTGGTTTCATCTCTTGATCAGATGAATAAGGTTGTGCGGATGCTCAGGCTTTTAATATATCGGCACAGAGTGCGATGAAGGAAAGGAACCTTACAGAGGGATGAACAAAACTAAGCGCTGGAAATTATAGGGAGGAAGAAAGGTAGAGGAGGAGATCTGGAGAAGTTCATTAGAGTGCATTGAAGGGGAGCTGTAAAAAGTTTATAGATATATCGGAAAAGGCAACTAGCAGAAGCGGAGAAGTGAAAGAATTTTTACTTTTAGTACGCAGGGGAATACCGAGCATGAAGAGCTGAGTGGCTGTCCAGCTAACAGGTACGTGGTAGGCAGTTGTGCACATTGATAAGAAGTTCTTCAAAATGTTCGTGAAAAGTGTGTTGGTTTTGAGGTACCATAAAAATGTATCTTGAATATGATGGCTACGCATAATAATGGTATAGCTCGTTTTATCTCCAATAAAACGGTTTCTATCACTTATGAATCCTTTAGCAGAAAAGGCTGCAGTTGTCGCACCCGGAATCTACAATTGGGCGCCTGCTTCAGCGAATAAATGGCAAAGGTGAACGCTTGTTTCGAATTCATGAGAAACTGTGCCAATAAAATGAAATGTACATTAAATCTCCATTTTTTGAACCTTGGATGAAGAGAAAATACATAAACAGTGAATTTATTTTCCACCGGTCCACACCCACCTAACAGAACACCGTCACTATTTTGTTTTAAAACTATTAGCCATGTAAAACTGAAAAAAACTCCATGATATTAAATTTTTAGTCACCGGGAAATATTGTCACAACAAATACCAGCATAAATTATACCAAAATTTCAATTTAATGAAACATGACTGCTTTTGGCTGCACCATGTGGAAGTTGTCGATATCCATGATGAATGAAATACGAAATGCATTTCTACTCTTCTTCTGGACTAATTCTAAGTCTCTCTTTGTTCAAGATGAAATTATTATTATTTACTTTAATTACCTTCTCTAAAATGAATTTTGTCGAAAAAATTACGCGCAAAGGTTCATTGAAAATCATTTCAGAATGATCATAAAATAAAATTTTCGCGGCAAAAGCTAAGCAACGACTCCAAATCACCGCTGCACATGTCGATTCTTTGCTATGTGTACCAAGAAAAAATTAAGGAAATGCGTGAACCATCTGTGTGGATAATATGGCCTTGGATGGGTTGAATCCTTCTTCCTTTTGCATGATTTATATTGGCTTAGTTTAAAAAACAGTTATCTGTGTGTTTTCCAGAGGAAATGGAATTGGCAGCTAACGTGTCCGGAAAACGAGTGGCACTCACAAAAGTTTCATTTCGATAAACGAGCCAGAATCATTTAGGAACTCCTGCCAAAGCAATGTTTTTATTCCGTGCCGTTACAGAGGGTCAAGGCCTAACAAGGAAATAACGGAAGCAAATTAGACGCCGAGTGTTGATGTAACACGATTATACGCTAATAGATGAAGGCCGGTGATTTCAACGCCTGGAAGAGAAACGAAGTTCAAGTCCTTAGTTTCTCTAAAATCCCGACCTGAAGGTGGCGAGGGATCTCTCCCCAGTGTGTGAATGTATGCCGGGCGCGTGTTCGGAATGGGCACTTTGAGAGGGAAAGAAGGTTTTTCAGCGCATTTCAATTGGGAAAATCTCCAGCACTCCTCCTTTAGAATGCGCGGGTTGTTTTTACCCCTTCACTTGAATCAGCTGACTCCTTGGCACAATTGTGGTAAGGGTTGCAAAAACGAGAGCAAAGCACACAGATAGACATATTCTAGAGTATTCCAAATTATACGCATATCATTATTTGTAATAGTGAGATAATATTAAATATTAATGATTAGTGGGGACGGCCAGCAATAATTTATATGCGCCATTAATGATAGGGGGTGGGTAGATTGGCATAGGTAGAATTTTTTGGGTAATGGAGGAAGTTTGGAGGGATACTCGGCGTCAGCATTAGCCTACTCTTAACGGACGGTACAAAGGGGTCATCTGTTTAATGTCACTTCTGACCTATAGCACTGCACTTAAAGTGCTCCCCATTAAGAACCAAAGTAGGGATCAAGATTCTTCCGAAAAACCGTCGCCACCACGGAGTATCGAACCCGACCCCTTATGATGGAAAGCTATTGCTCTAGTCAACAAATCAACCAGAATTAGAACTATCACATGTTTTTACTATTTAATTTAATTTTTTCAGTGTACAGCCAAGGAAACTAAGCATCACTATAAAATGGAAATTAGAAGAATTAAATGTTGTTTCTCATTTTTATACATCAGGAATAAATCTCATGTCAAACTATTAAATTTAAAAACTAACGGTCAGTGCGTGTTTTCTTTTCAAACTACTAATTGGCCGACAGACGGCTCACGATTCGTCTCTTAAGTAGGTGCTACATAGTGAGAACCAATAGCACACGGCAACTGCGCCGAAGCTTTTTAAATCCGGTCAAACAAAACTCGGGAACGTCGTTTTTCGATGTATTTTTAGTTGTCCTTCCAGTGTAATCACGGGAGTAACTCGTCATGACCAAACAGAGTCATGTGTGGAGGTGGGAGGGAAAAGGGATGGGGAGTGTTGACTCTGGAGGAGGGGAGGAGGCAGTCGTGAACGGGAGGGATAAAGGGGGAGGAATGAGAGTCACCTCAGGAGAGAAGGAGAAGAGGGAAAAAGAGAGGAAGACGTTCGAGAGGAAATACAGGTGACGGAGAGCAAGAAGGCAGAGAGCAATGGTGTTGGAATTGAGTGGAGACTAGAGAATTGGCTGGATGTTCGGGGAGACGACCCACAACTAAGGTCATTCGCGCAATCAGGGCAGGTGGTTAGGTTGGTAAAGGAAAAAATATATGCGAAATAGAGAAAGGGGAGGCAGAATTTAGGGTAAGAAACCCGGTGCTGAATTAGCCTACTGTTGCTGAAAAGCGCCCATGACTTTGCTGTTTAATTTCCCATCCAACGGACGAAGTACTGAACTTCAAAAGGACTCCACGTGGCACCTAAGTTGCGACCTGTGTTCCACCGAAAAATCCCTACCATTGCCTGCTTTCCAACCTGGGCTTTCGGAATAGGAAGCCAGTACTCCAGCCCCCAGAGCAACCCGAACCACCGTGAAAACTGGCTTCCCATGCTTAGTACCCAAGTTTCAGTCTCAGCGTCGAAGGAAATTTTCGCTGATAATCTAATCTCGATTTGGGTTCACGAAGAAATCCCTTCAAGTTCAGTACTTCCATCGGATCAGACGCTAATCCGTGGCCCATTGACATCTTTCGTATTGAGCAGGTCAACGCCGACTCTGGGTTATTCCTCTACTCTTTACTCCATTTCCAAAATAATTCTCCCCTTACCAATCCACCGACCTATCATTAATCTGGTTCCGAGCTCATCTTCTGCCTTCGACCTCGCCTTCCGCACCGACCCAAATACCTTTCCACACTGTCTGAAGCGCCGATCCGTGCGGGACCGTTTAAATGGAGAAGTCCGACAAAGGGGTGGGAAGAAAAGATGTTCAGTGTTAACTCTATAGAAAATAAGTAAAGGAGTCGGACTTTTTGGCACATTCTGAGCCATAACAACCTTAAGAAAACATGGGATATTTTCCATTCACTCTAGTTTGGTGTTCACTTCGCAATACTGCAGCGTCCTTGCTTTCCAATAGCTTCAGACCCTACGCACAAGGCAGTGTACTTCAAAACAGGTCCGGAGCAGAGTTGATGTGCGTTGAAAAACAAAAGAACGTCGATAGTTGCATCTGCGATTGTTGTTTTTGTGTTGACTTTCAGTAAAGGCATCAAACACGGATAAAACGTAATGTTTTTTAATTACCCAGTGGTAAAAATCTTACGCTTTTAAATACTTATTTTGAACGGATTCAATAGCTATGTATAAAAAATTTACAAGTGACTGCTGTGCGCCAACATAGTGCTATCTACTGGCAGGTTATCAAACGTTACACCAGTACACAGCATTCCATTCAACGTATTTCGTGTGAGATAGAGTGCGCTGCTGTGTTCCCATCTGCGCTAACTTCAAAACCTTGAATGTAAAGCTCCCATTAATAGAATAAAAATGGCATAGGAAAAGCCAATCAGAAAAACCGAGATAGAGTATACAGGGAAAATAATGAGGGATTTTAAAAGAAGGAATGAATTAGTAACGTGATAAGGAGAATTAAATGGGGAGCTGCACAAAACTAATGCTCAGATGCAAGCTTGCAGATGATGGGACTTGAATCACATCGGAGAAGAAGAGAGTAGGTGTATGATGGGAGAGACAAGGAGGAGAGGAAAGGGCAGGAGGAGGGAGAGGGGAGTGGCCCCACGGTTTTCTCGGTAAAAGGTCTCTTGTGGACTCACCCAACGAGATCGGCGGTGGCAACCGGCTTGGGAGGCTGGAAGAGGGAAGCGGTCTTCGAAGGAGGCAGGTTGAGATGAGGGAAGGAGAAGAGAAGAGCAGCGGATGAAGCAGAAGAAGAAGTGAAGGAAATGTCGATAAGAAGGGAGAGGTCGCAATGAGGGGAGAGGAAGTTATAGAAACAAAGAGGAGAGGGGTGAAGAAGGGCGGGTGAGGAGGGATGAGGGGGGTTAGGGGAGGCACGATGTGGAAAACTGCTATCGGAGTCCTTGGAATGATGCTCTATGCGGCGATCTTAACGGTAAATCAGGTTCGGTCTTAAATGCTGATTGGATAACTTATTTACCGCATTTCTGACTTTACCGGTCTTTTATTGCCCTAATGTTTCGTGCGCTCGTTCGCAAGCTGGTGTCTCTTCCTCCGTGACCACTGGTGCTTGTTTCAGAACACCCTGGTCACTGTAATAAAGTTTGTCATGACAAGCACCTACTTAAGTGGGGGGGGGGTTTATCTCTGGTAACAATCTGAATTGCAAAGTCCATCCTCTCTTCTTTGACATGCTTTCGCTCGGGATATTGCCTTTCGGTTTTGGCAAGTGCCCTATCCCAACCCGGACTCAATTGAAGGCCAATACCCTGAATTTTCCGAGGTATTTCCGCCAAAAGTAATGGAATGGGGAGTATTTCACCTATTTTCACAACAGTATGCCCAGTTTATTCACGGTTGTTGCTTCACCTATTTTCACAACAGCATGCCCAGTCTATTCACGGTTGTTGCAGGTTATCAAAATCCAATCGCCATATTTGATTATGAAGACCCGAAAAATTTACTCTACATATTTTTATTTTCATATGCTGTCCTCCTTATTTACTGCAGAATAAATCGTTGTAGACGTGTAGTATTTGATGTAAAGTATCAAGTACCTGCCGTAGAACCTGCCATTTTAACGTCCAGCATTTATGTTCTGAGAACACAATTGATTATTTACTGCAGAATAAATCGTTGTAGACGTGTAGTATTTGATGTAAAGTATCAAGTACCTGCCGTAGAACCTGCCATTTTAACGTCCAGCATTTATGTTCTGAGAACACAATTGAGCTAAATGAAAGAAAAAATTCCTCTATTGTTCATTAATTTTTGTTCATCGGTAATATAAAAGGCAAAGTCAAAGTTTTGTACGTATTACGCATTACAACCTTGTTTCACATTTGTTTTCTGCCCATTTAATTGACATTTAGCCGCCGTAGGTGTGTAAAATAATTCCAGCAAGATCTTAGTTAAAGGAAGGAGGCCCGTCGTCAGAGCACTTATTCGAATTATTTTGCTTTTGAACAGAATTCAGAGATTTCAACAGCATGGTAAAGGTTTATTTTCCCTCTGGTGAAGCATCGATGCATCATGAGGCAGAAGTCCAAACTGGGATCGAAAAGAAAGTTTCTGGTTTCGCAATTGTTTTGGGCAATCCCAAAATAGCGCTCACTGTGACTGGTTTTGGCTGAAAGTGACGATTCTGTGGTATTATGCAATATTAGAAAATAGTGGTGCAAATAATTGAATAAAATCCCGATATAAGTTCAGCCACATACGTAATTTTGCACTCTGCTTACTCAGTGCATGGTGTAAAACGAATCTTTCTGCCATGATATTTTTAATTTTTGTTAAGCAGGAGTAGGCTTTCCTTTTAATCATTAGTTACCACATTTCCCTTTAACTATCCTTGGCTATTTATAATTATGCCACTATAAAGGAATCATTAACGCTTCAATGATTATACCAAGGTCAATCATGCATTTATGAATCGCGTCATGAAATGAAATATGTGCGTCAATTTATGACGTTTCGCGATTAGCATAAGGCACTGCATTACCTTCACGATCATAAACCAATCATGCGTATATAACTTCTCATGCAAAGCGCATAAGCGATCATTAATACTTTCACTATTTTAATAATGAGTCTCAGAGTGAGATTTTACCATAGATAGAGGGCTCAGTTCTCAAATTCATCTCATCACATTTTTATTTTCCGATACCTTTTATCAAGTAAGAAAAATTTTCTCCTCGGCTTCCTTCAAGCCTAAATTCGGGTCAAAGTTTTTGTCATCAAGTCGTATCCAAACACCTTTTCTCCCGTCGTGAAAGTCCGAAGTCCCACTTAAGCCTCGTTTCCAGATGAGCGTAGCAAATGACGGGCGAACAATATCCACCTTCAAAAGGGCCCCCGAAGATAGCACACCAAGCACATCAGAGAAAGGAATGGATGAAGTCAGAGACATCATCATTTCCTCCGTTTATATTATAATGCGTTTATTTCATAAAAGCGAAGGTTTCCGGCGTAACTTTATGGAGTTGGTACACGGCACTTAGCGAATTTACTCTTTGTATATTTCACCCATCTTTATTTCCCAGAATGGTTTCGACAATAATTGTCTTGATTACAACAATGATTGCCTAAAACAAAAGTGGAATATAAAAAGTACTAATTCAAGAAATGACTTTTGCCTAAGCCAATTTTTGTCACGCTAAAATATCAATACTCTCTAAAACGGAATTAAATGTCAGGGGAAAAATTACGATGCGATTTGACTGAAGGTGCATTCATGTTGACAACGGCTGGGAATAAATCCCTTTCGACCAACCTCTGGGGATAATTTCAATGTTATAAAATCGTAGCATTAAGGGAGGAAAATCAATCATTCCGCTCAAATATCCGCGAGTTGAAATAAGAAACCTTTTTGTAGCATAAACTGCATGTTAGTCATTAAGGATGGGAAGAAAACGGCATAAAAAAGACAATCATTGTAGGCTCAAAATATAAGACGTCTATCAAAGCCAATGGACGATTTTTATGAGGAGATTACGTACACGTCGAAGGGGTACCCTCTGCCCACTCTGCTGACAAGGTAAAGTCAACCACAATAATAGCACGTAGGTTGGTAGACCTGGAAATTCAATGGAATTTAGCTGCATATCATGTATTATAATGTTGTGAACAAAAAATAAATGAATCTCATGGATCTCTAGGAATAGATATAGAAATTATAAAGAAATATCCTAAGGTATTATCGTACGGAAAAGATATTAAATAGACCACAATATAATAATTGAGCTGGAGCAAAATAATTGACAAATGTAAAGCATCATAAAATAAAAGCCTTCCTTAAAACTTGTTAAAAATGAGGAGTGAAATGCTATGTACAAGAAAAGATGATTGAGAGAAAGAATCCCTGACGGTAATCTCATCTGAATGAGGAATCCACCTTCAGGCTAAGCTTCTAAAATTTATAAATCCGAATTATTGCTGGATGTGAGCTTATTGAAGTAGCCTACTGAATTTATTTGAACTTATTAAAGCCTTCATACACAGAAAAAAATAATTATTTTTACCCGACGATCTCATCTAATTTTTAATTTTGAACTTGAGTTTTTGATTCACAGACATTTCAATGCCATCCGTTACACGTTTAAGCTTCGTGAAAATCTTAGACGTGAATAAATACCACCTAAGTTTCTTATCGTCAAAATCACATATCAATGTGCATTGACGCATGAAGTTTGGTTTCTGAATCATTTTATGCTAGTAAAGTTACATTTTCATTGCTAAGCGTAAAAACAGGGATTTTGGGAAGCCTCTTTATCACTCACGGAAATACATAATATTGTCCTAATAAATTACACGGGGAAAGCAACCTGAATCGCAGAGACATTTTCAAATCTCCAGGACACTACTTGCCCCGCCAGCCTAATTGGTTTAGTGCTGTAATGTGAATTATTATAAAGGCCTTCAGTGTCTGTTGCATGGCTCAGCCTCCACGATGAACTCTTTCAATGGGCAAAGCGCTGTGCAATAAGGCGAAAAAATAGGAAATAGTAAAAAATACAATGGAACTCCCAAGGCGAGCTCTTATTGCCCCCAGGAAACTCCATAAACTTCTTTTAAGAAATTAGGTCAGAAGTGCTTGTGAACAAATTCTAAGGCTTTGAAAAGTTCCAAATAAACATAGCATAGTGACATATAATGCCAGAGTTACCATATAAAAAAACGTTGGATATTTTTTTTACTTCGCATCATGCCGTTAAAAGCCTCTTTTTTATTTGCTCGATGATGAGAGCCCATCCGATTCGGAATCATCTCTAACATAATAAGATGGTGGGATATTCATAGGGGCAATAAAATATGGATTTGATATTGGTTTTAGCATGAAATTTTATTATAGGGATCGAGGTTGCAAAGGTTTTATGGACACTCCGCAAAAATAGCCTTATACCATGAAAATTTAACTTTTGTGTTTTCAGTGTATCTTTATTTGGTTAGATATCTTTGCAGTGCGATGGAGGCTTACATCTGACATTATAATAGGCTTTCCCACAATTTATGACACGAAATCCTTCAAATCTAGTAACGTATACACCCGCTAAATAGAAAACTCCGCAGTGTAAAGAAAATAGATAGTTTTACAAGATAAAATTATATTTGCGTTTTTAAAACATCAAATAGAGCCAACTTTCCCATACATTTATCCCTTGGTAGAAGCTAGAGGGTCATTTTTGCATTACTCAAAACCATCCAATTCAGGATATAAAAGGATGAGCAGAGACTAAACATGTGCTTTTGAGTTTCCTTCACGTTGAACCCTGTTTTTTTATTCAAGCAGTAGATGTTATTAAAAAGGCTCTTATCTTGATGTAAAATTATCTCATAAGCAACAAATTTACATGGTCATGATGCAGAGGGCAGCATTTTAGCAATGGCTTCAAAGTGAATTAAATTAGCCTGTAAAAATTTATTTTGTAAAAATTTAGTTTGGAGATTTTTAAATGACGTTTTCGTTTGACTACTTCGATAGACTTCACAATATACAGATGTAACTTCTCAAATTCAATTGTTTTCAAGCGTTGAAGCGTAGCAAAAGATTAAATCCTCATCCGCAATTCGATTTAGGACCATTCACTGATTCTGAAATAAAAAGAGGTGTCAATTGAAATGCTTTAACTGGAACAATAAAAAAACATTAAGACCTTCAACACTCGAAGGCTTTCAAGCAATATGTATGCCTTTCTCTGGTGAGCTCGAAAAGTGATGGGGAAAATAAATTGAACTAAATTGCCCCATACCCGTCTGTAAACTCAGAATTAAATTTCCAAACAGCTAATTTGAATGCGCCTCGATCGCGGATGTTTCAACTCAAGCATCGAGGTTGAACACCGACGGATATATTTGAAGTTTTCGCCCTTGAATCAGAGGTCGTTAGGAAGTGAGACGGGCGTGGAGGGGTGGGGGGAGGATAGGAATGCTCACAATACGCCCCCGACGCAAGAAGAGCCCTGAGTGACGTCGATATCCGGGTTCCGAATTGATTAAATGAGCGCGGAAGTGCACGAACCCCACCTTTCCTTTCCAACGCAGCCGCCCTCCCCCCTTCCGTCTCCTCCCCTCAGCCAACCCTCTCTCCTCACATCCCCATAAGGATCCCGCGTGCTCCCTTCGCCAGCTCCTTTACCTACCCCTTCACGCCCCCCCCCCCACCTTTCACAGTGGTGTCCTCATCGCAGGGTAGTGACCACGCTACCGGCGACGCACCGCCTCCCGGCCGCCGCGTTGACCCTGTTCAAGCGGTGAGCGCACGCCAAAATCGAGCGAGCCAATGTCAATGGCGGACGTAGTCTTGCCCGCGAGTTCTTACTTGGTGGGAGGAGGAGGGGTCGACCGCAAGTGAGATCCCCATCAGATGAGTCTTCGAAGAGTTCCAACCGTGCCAACTGAGGCACTGGGTATCATCCGGTGGATAGGGGAGAGGGAGCCGGAGGGTAAGGACGGGGGTGTACCTACACATTGATTTTCCGGGACATACTTTCCAGTTTTACGATACACTATACACGATAACACTAGTCTCATTGCGTTATTTTTTTTAAATTACGATATGTCGCTAAAATCATTCTTTTATATTTTAGGAGTTAAATTAAACAATTTAAAATCCTCCATCAGCCATAAAATTACTTTTAAGGAGAAATGTTCATGCTTCCATCATTGGTTTTATTATATTTCATAAAAGAAAATAATGATGACACCGCAATTCATAATATAGAGAAAATTTAAAAATATGTCGACCGATATATCGATATATTTTTTACATATATGCATTGGAAAAGTCAACATATAATTAGTTAGCGGACGTCACCCGCTTTGGAGGCCCAAGAGTGTGCGATGATCACCATGCTAATAATCATTCACCCTGCTGTGGGAAACGAACTCGGATCCCCCTGGATTCACGCTGAGAGCTAAAAGGCCAATTATGCTCATAATACCAATTAAGTGCTTTTTATAGGACCGATTTGCGTCCTCTTCTGGTGTGCATGTCATACATCTCATTCCGGGCGAAATATTTTTTCTCCTTGAACTTTTTTGCTACATTCTACGAAATCGGCATACATTAACACTCGATATCTTTGTACATTAGCATAGACTACCAATTATCATAGACACACTCACTGACTGATCACGATATTTCTGGGAACACTCGACATATTAAATAAAATTGTACATACGGCTCAGTCTTTGGTCTAAGGTTTACACTAAGAAATCTTCTAAAAAATAACTATTGAAACAGGGCTTTTTTTCTAAATTTAATGTTTATTGCACGCATTATCGAGGGAAAATTGCAGGGGTGGACCAATAGCTCAAATATAGTACTTTTATAATACTCCTCACTGTCTTTTTAGAGTGTTATCGCACAATAAATTTCAGTTGTGATATGAAAGGGCACTGCAGACATTTTCACCAACAGAAAAAGTGGAAAGACAACAATGCACCCAGCTTTGCGGTGACTTGAATGACTCTCATTGCTATAATGTTATCTGTTGGTCAATTGTCCCTGGAAGGTTTTTAAATACGTGATCTGTGATCAAAGTATATCTCGAATGTAAATATTTGGCTTGAATGCTTTCCAATCACCAAATAAGCTAAACCGCGGGTAGCAGATGTATTTGTGAAACCTCCCATCCCTATTGACCGTAACTAAGACCTCTCGCCTTCGAAGAGTGCCAACCGCCGCACCGTGCCAACTGTGGCACTGGGTATCAACCGGAGGAGGTAGGGAAATGGAGTGGGGGAGGGGATTCCGGCCGGAGGAGGCGTGGTGGTGGAGGCAGTACCGGATGGGATGACGCTGACGGAGGAGGAGGAGGGTGAGGGTAAGGGAGTGAGGCATAAGGAAACGACACTGGTGACATACGCGTAACGCTAACGGGAATGCGACGACGACTGCGGTGGAAGGAGGGGTGGTGTTTAGTGTTTTACTGCGTGGGGGTGGGGGGGGAGGTGAGGACGTTTAAGGGGGTTCACGACGTCGGTGGGGGGAGTAGGACTCATGGAGGTGTGTCCCCGAAGGAATTGGACTGGATTCCCTCGCTCGTATCCTCCCCTCTTCCCCCATCCTCCCGCTTCTTCTACGGGGTCCGAGTTAGCCGCCCTTCAATTCACGGGCCATCGCTTTTGTCATGCATCCATTCGATAAATATGCCGTCGAATTCAAAATTATGCTCAGCCAACAGACACGACTGATCATATTATTTTATTTTTCCGCGCCGTATTCAAGGTGAATGCTACCCGAGCGAGGATTCGGTCCGAAGAAAATTTTCTTATTTTCTTCTCTGGCTGAAACGGAAAATAAAATAAAATCAGCTGTCGTCGCAAGCGGCTGGACACGGGTTTGCAGGTTAGATTTGACGAAATTTATTAAATTACCCAAGGTAAAATTTTATTTTGATCACTGCATTGAAGATATCACGAACTTTTATTCAAGCATTTAATGCTTATTAGTTCCGAAATGTTTACGGGAAACCTCAAGTTGATCATTTAAAATCGATTGAAATTAAATTTTCGTGCAATAATGAGGTGATATTTTCCATAATATCTATTTGAAATTTTAGATTTAAAGATTAATTATTACAATTTCCCCGGAAAAATTTTAGTTTTATCACGATAAATTACCACAAATCCTTTTAAACACATTTCTTATGTATTTATTTCGACGAAAATAAACCACACTACAATTGAATGCGTCCTTTAAAATTTTCAAAATGAATATTTTTCGTTTGCGAGCAATTTCTACGATTAGGCGTGTTCTTTTATAATATCTACATCAAATTAACTTCTCACTTTAATTATCGCACGGGTTATGTCAATGAACATTTATAATTAATAAGGCAAATTAATAATTCAGTCAAATTAATGATTCAGTCCTTTTAAATTCCTTAATGAAATGAAAACAGAATCCAATTGATTTGAATGAATATTTTCTCAATTAGTTAAAGCTTGCTCAAGTTTACTTCAATACCTTTGGTTCGAATGGATTTTTTTTTCATTATTTAAGCTTGTTCATGTTTTGCGCCCAATTGCGAGCTACAGGTATCTTTCATTATCATTGCAGTTTATCTCACAAAGTGTGATTCTGGTAGCAGCAATGCAATCCAAAACAGCCGAGCCCTCAATTAGTCGGACAGTGTAACACCACGTCACCAGTCACGTTTTTTCCGTGTTTAAGGTGTACACCAGCCAAACAATGGACGTGTTCCACTGGGAAATGTCTCACATCCCATCCACCCGCCTGTCCTACTTAACCGCGGCTCAGTGGAAGAGAGGTATAAAAGCAGAGAAAGAAGTAAAGACAGAGTGGAAGAGAGAGGAAAGGGAGGAGGATTCCTGAGAGCTGACACGAGATAAAAGAAGAGGTTACCTCGCGGCTCCTGTACGGGGGGGGGGGCGGAGAGAATAGCCGTTCTCAGTTCGCCTCTTTGGCTGAATCCGCGAGTGCGCGCGCGAGCTCGCGAACCACTCTTGAGATGGGCAACCGGCTGAGATGGGTCGCGCATCTCAATGAAGAGGGAAGCCAACGCGTCCGCGTCCCCCCTAGGGAGACGCATTCCGCCAAAAAGGGTGGACATCCGGGCGAAGATCCTCCCCAACTTCCCCACCACAACTTAGATAAGGGCAAGGCGATCGCCGAGGTGTGTGCACGCACCTCTCTCTTGCCTTACCGCTGAGAAGTCGGTGACGGCATAAGATAGGCAGGAGGAGAGGAGTGGAGGCGGGAGGGGAAGAAGGCACAAGGCGGCAGTGCGAATAGCGGAGTCGATACCGTTAAGCGAGCGAGCGAGGAGTAGCGGCACATGGGAGCGGACGACTCAAAGAGTACGTCCGAGAAATAGGGGAACTGGTAGAGGTGAGGAGGGGGGTGAAGGAGGGGATTCAAGAGGCCGTGGGGGGAGAGGGGAAGAAAGAAGTTTTACGCGGGAGATTGGGACGAGAAATATGAGGGGATGGGGAATTGGAACACACTCCGGGAGGGGGGAAGAGGAAGATCGGCTGGTGAGGGGGGATTTGGGGGGGGGGGGGAAGAGAGACGTGGACTGGCCAGAGCGGCTATAACTGACCATTCACTTCATCCTCTTGGCTCGTGATGAATTGAAGTGGGGGGAGGGTTGGTGAGTGTGCGTGGGTGTTGAGAGGGGACCCACGGGTTGGTTTTTCCACAAAAGGACGGAAGAGGCCGAATTTCGGCGTGGTTGTGAGGGCTGACTCGGAGAAGACACCAAGGCGGAGAAATTGGGGCGATATACGCCGTGAGAAATCGGGCATAATGGGTGCCCGGCAAGAGGCGAAACTGTAACGCTGCCATTTTCCGAAATTTTTATTACGGAGGTTCCACTCGGCGCCTTTTCAGGGCCGCCTCCCGGTAAATCATCGCCTGATATCGTTATTTGGCGGCGCGGGAGCAATTTAAAGACATGGGCTCACCACCGAGGAAATTTGATGACACCGTGACAGGGATTATTTCGTATGGTTGTAATTGCACCGCTAGCGTGAGCAATTAAAAAACTAATTACGGGAATCCTCGTTTTAAGCTCTCGAAGTCAAAATGTTTTCGTCTCAAAGACTTCTGAATTGCCAAGTCGCGCGCAGGCCCGGGTGATGGTCCGGGCTTCGGCAAAATGAATTAATTTACCGAGGAGTACTTTTATTAAAAACACGCATTTCCATATTTAACACAATCTCATTTCTTGCATTCATATTGGAATTGAAATATTTTTAGCGTTTTTTCCGAGATCTTTATTGGCGTAGTAATTAAAGAGGTAATATCTCCAAATGATGATGATTACACGCAGTAGGTTTCAAATATATGTATTTCAAAAGCTTAAGTTTTCAGGTTTTTTACCACAAAAATTACCGGCAATATTAATCAATTCTCTAAAAAACGTAAAATCCTATCTCTATTATTCCTGCGCTTGAACCAAGGAAGCACAGGTAGAGTAATTTATGAATTTACCATTTTATATATCAAAACAGTAAATTTTCCAGTTTTGAGGCAGATACTATCAAATCCAACTGATTAATTTATAATTCTTCTAGTACCTTGAGATGTGCTATTGTAAGTATTTACGCAATCGCAAACATTTTTGACGGAATAAGCTGAATATTGCTCACAGTATCTCATAGGGAGACCGTAAAAAATGATCACATTACGTGATTTGCCGGCAAGTATAAAAACTTTGAAAAACTATAATTGCAGCATTAATTTGGTGGGCTTGGATAGCTACGGTTTAAAATTATTTATCACCGTGATATCATATTTAAATCGTGATATGAATGTACGAGTCGTACAATAAGTCAAAAATTAACTTGTGATCCACCCTTGTCCCAATGTGCAATGAAGGGTATCGTAACAAAAAGCTGGGCTCATATTGAAATGATTCACCTTGTATGTAAGCATCACAACAGCGCCAAAAACGTTGACCCACGAGTCGAATGGAATGAACAGAAACATCGAGACTCCAGTATTGCGCAAAAATAATAAAAAGTTTCCACATGTGACTTGATTCAGAGTCTTTAATTTTTCTCTAAAACAATAACAACAAACATTACGCAATATCATTTTATTCATTTCCACGGCGTGTATATACTTTACCAGAAGAGCTCCCCTCACCTCGAGAATGAATCCACCATCATGATCTCAAGGAGTCTCGGTAGAAAAACCAAAAGTAAGACGGGAAAATCGGCACTGCTTTCGGAGGGTAAAAAAAATGACCAAACACGGGCGGAGTGGGACACGAGGAAATAAAAAAGTGGACCACTGAATAAACATGCCAATTAAATGGGGACGAGAGAGACTTGAGGATGGAAGGGCGAAAGACGACAATGGGCGGGAGGGCGGGGGGCGGCGGAAGTGTGGGGAGACGGGAACAATGGGCGGGGGTGAAGGGGAGTGGGGGCGCACGGATGGATGGTCTCGAGAGAGGAAGGAAGGAGGCTCCTCTTGGGGCGAAGGACAAGGGATGAGGAGAAGGGCGAGAGGTCTCATCAACAAAATGACACGCCCACCTCCCTCTTATTCGGCTTCCCTTTTTTTTGGTATTTACGCTCTCTCTCTCTGTCTTCAATTAACCAGATTTCCGAAATAAAGAGGCAGTGTGAGCCACTGGCACTATCAAAGACAAATTCGATGATTCCCCGTCTTTCATTTCCAAAAATGATAACAAAAGGACTCAAATTTTTTTGACGGATGCGGCCGATACTCGGTGGAATTGCGTGATTAATTTCAACAAAGAATTTGACAATTTAAACTATGCAATCCTCTGTTTTAAATATATTTATTTCTGTTAGTTCTCTAATTAGAATCACTCCTGAATATGCTACAGCTTAGCGAGACTGGTCGAAATAAATAAATCACAAACTCTGGATTGCTAGTTTCATTTATCACATTGCACGTCAAAATAACTCAAATGTGGGTATTTTGTTTCACAGGTGACCAATGTATTTAATAAACATGAGGTCTCTATTTTGTATAATTTTAGGGTTGGTTGAAAAATATTAATTTTGTAGTTGCAAATTTGAGAGTAAAATTGCAAAAATATCATCTAAAGACATTGTAAAATGGATGAACTTGCTGCAACACGTCGGTATTTGTTCCACTTTTCTGTAAGCTGGCTTATCTCTACGTAGTATTGACAAGCAGAAGCTAACCAAAGGAAGTACCTATACATTGTACAACCTGTCAATTGTTATTCTAGTCGTTAAATGAGATCGAAAAGGACGTCAGTTAACTCAGAATCTCTCTTCATTGAAAACCTTCTCTCGAATTCATTGCAGATTTTAAGAAGAAATACACCACCATTACTTTTTCAATAACTCTGACCCCACCTGCTGACCGAAATACTAGTGCTCGAGTCATTTTCATTCCTCTAAAGCCATTGGCTTAGGAATTTTTACCGGTAAATGTTATCCGATCTCCAATAAAATCCGTGTCCTCAATACAAAGTCCCCAATCTTCAAGATCATTCCCTCAGCGGGCGTCCGTTCAAATCTAGCCTTCCCAAGGTCCTCACTGCTGCAATTTGAGGGACAAAAGTGAAAAAAATGCACTCAATCTTCCCGTCCACCGGCAGTGGGAAATTGGGACACCTTTGTCCCTACCTTTTTTTCATGATATCATATATTATCCAGCATCATTTTCAAGTTACAGCCTTCTGAGCTATGTACCACACTTTTCATGATTTAGTTCGTTTCATTCCATCATAAACCCGTTTGTAAAATTTCAGGTAATCCCTATACTAGGGGATGATATTAACTATTAATTTTTAACTGTTGAGAAGGTACTTTAATTTCAAAATAGCAATTATGAAATTACAAAAAAATAGCGGAATTGTAATTTTTTCCTCCAAAAATGCATCGGAAGTATCAAAGTTAACCAATTTCGAGTAATTTTCCTCAAACTTTCCCATGAGCACAATATAGCGTATCATGAATAAAGACTATCCTCTTGGAATCATCTCTTGACGGGGTTTTGGTTAAAATCTCCCTTAAAAAATGAATAGCAAACAAGTGTTGTAAATGTTTGGGTACTGCACGGGTAGGTATCTATTTGGTTCCATTTCTCTTTCAAGGTACATGTACTTTGAGATGATTTTGATACACTCATTAAACCAAGGAGACTTACTAGCTTCTCCATAAAAGAGATTGACTGTTTCCGGCGCAGTTTTCTGAAAGGTATAACTTTTTTCCAATATCTGCTATAAACAAGGCAGCCTGTCCTTAAATGTCGAATAAGGGCAACCCTAATTGACTAAACCACTTTTGTGTGCCCTCCATTATGTGCTTTGGCGAACCAAATTTATATTCCTTTGCCCAAAAAAATAGAAACTTTCTCGAAGCGGTTCAGTTAAGAGAAGCGGCATTACATTAATCTCCTGAAATATTTTTTCGCATTTATTTTGGAAGTCTGGCTGGCTGGCTGACTTCTGATTCTCCTCAGCCTCACTTGTACACGTTTCCTGACAGAAAAGTGAGAAATCTTGAGGAGGTACAAGTAAATGCTGGGTTAATACAGGAGTAACTTTTTGTTCTCTCTCCACGGTCTCTTAGCATTCCACTTCTCTCCAAATATTAGACTCGAATTTCTAGGTATTCCAGCTGCTGAGGCTACATCATACTTAATAACCTCAGAACTTAATCCCAAAGACAAATGCTAAACCCATACTCGAAGCGGGAAACAAATTGGTGACCTAATAATCGCCAGGCCGGCTCGTTAACGATCTAGCCACCACGGTTGGAAATTTCCTCTTGTTCCAGATGTCATATTGTTGTCGTTATTGTATTCACTACAGAGAAAGCAGATAAACATAATAAGAAGGAGTGGAATTGAGACGAAGAGCTCTGATGTTGGGGTGAGTGAAGCTCTTCTTAAGAAACATTTATTAGTTTTCAACATCATAACTGCCAAGATGTGACGCCGACTGAGCCAGGATTTCCATCAATGCCTTGAGTATTTACTTGTTTTATTTTGAGAGTCTCATGGGTGCGGGGAAAACTGAGCTAAGCGCGGCGACCTTGTGTGCAGCGAATTGGTTGAAAATATGGCAATCACTGGAATCACGTTTGATCACTGGCGTAAAATACCTCCGCTCACACTTGCACCCTTCCACTCTTGCTTCCATCGCCTCCCTCTTCTGCATCCGGAGAAAAGTCGGTGAGGAGAAGGTCACACTGCGATGCGCGCGCGCGCGGAGGTTAAATATTCAGGACAGGATGGCTCACATTCACTCCTCTCCACGCACAGGATGCGCGCCTCGTACTTTTGAAATATTCCCTCCGCCATCTTGGCCGCCTTCCTAACCATACGCATTCCATACCGAATCTTGTGAATTTGTACTTGTGTGGTTTCTTGCGTGCATTCCTCATGCACATTCTCTTTCCGTTCGCCTTAACCAATTCCCCGCCCAAACACAAATGCGCGCTCAACCGACGCGACACCTAGCCGCCAGGAGAATCATGCACTGATTGTCAGTTTCAGGAGTCATCCACTTCCCTAAATATATTAATATGAGCACGACGGGTGAAATGGGCACCAACTATGCAGATTCCACTATTCGTTCATTAATACTATCTAGTTTTCAAAACCCTGTGTCATCTTCTGGTATAGAAAGCAACAAATTACGGGTCATCTTTTGTTGTAAGCCGATCCAAGTGGACACTTCATTTTTGTATTCTTTACTTAGGATGACACAATGTTGAAATATTGAAGGTGCTGAAACCTAGATAGCGATAACCAAAATATTTTGTGATAACTACATAGTTGATCCTCTTTCCCTCCTTGATGGATGGATTCCTGATCGTTAAGACTAAATAAGTTAATTTAATTAATAAATACGCAAAATATTCACAATAAAAAGTCGTTTGACTGGACTGAAACTTCACCTCAAATCTCTTGAATTCGCACGGAGTGCTTTGGCTAACTAACCCACTCAGTGTGGGGAAGCCTATGACACGACTTCGAGGGATGTGGGTTCGAATTGCAGATGTTTTTTCGATATTATAATGCATAGCTTGGTAAAAATTCATGATTACTGAATTAGTAACTTAACTTTGTAATTTTCACAATGGTTTATGGTACAGTAGGATGAATCAGAAAATGATGCTTCGGAAAATATAATTTTTTCTCGATTTCTCATAGTACATACCACGAATATCAAAAGTTCTAATTTTCAATCACTAATCACACAAGAACTTCAACGGTGAAAAGCTACGAAAACTTACTTCTACGCAGTCGTACGGTATTTCTTAAGGTGTTTCACTATAAATGGAGTTATAAAAATTTACATTATCATAGCGCTCTAAATAACATCAATATATTCTCCCCAAGTTGAAGGTTAAAACTCAAAGAGTATGGTGCATACCGAAACTTTAAAAATGAATTTGGATAACGTTTCAATTGCTGTTATTTCTTTTGAAAAAGGGGTAAAATATTTAAACACCCCACATCCATCTGTCCTGCAGGTGATGTATTATACCTTTACGGAGATGTGGGCATAGACGCTTAACCCAAATTTCTGCATTCATTCCTGCTGTGATCGTCTTACTCGCTCACCTCATTCTCTTCAATTCCCTCTCTTCCAATGGCGGGTTTATTAATGGCTCCCCGACAGCCACACGGGAACTTTCTTCGAAGATGTTTTCCGAAGTGAAATTTCGAGCCATTTTTCCTATTTGCGGAGCTGTTCATGCAGCAGACCTACTTTCGCACAGCTTTCCTCACATTCACGCGCGCGGGCTCTTGGCTTCTTCATTTTCGCCCCGGCCGGCTCCTCGATCGTCGCCTCTCGGTAGACTTGCATTTAGACCGACCGCAGTTTGGCTAACACACATTTGCAGCGCATGTTTACTTGGGAAAAGTGTCGTTCTTCGAAACTGCAGTGGTGAGACGCCACGGAGGAAACTAAAAAAAACACGGTTGGAGAAATAAATTGGGCGGCAGCCGACGAGGAAATCTGCTGCGGTCCCAAGAGCTCGAGAGGTGTCCCGAAAACTCTTTTGAGACAATCGGCACGAACGTAGTGGCGGATAACAAGAAGACGGAGAGTCATCATAAAACCTATCGTCGGGAAAATAGATTTTTTTAACGTGACAGTACCTCTAAGAAACTGGGATTCATCAAGCGAAGATTAGGAAGGTTTTCAGACGAAAAAGTAAAGGAGTGATGTTCATCTTTAGCAGTCATCAATCCGAAGATTTGTTTTCTGCAGCTCTCCACTCCGCTCTCCTACGAATCCAACCGCTTCGTTCCTACATCTACAATGGAAAGTCTTCACTTTGAGATCTTTATAATTTTCCAGGTGTGTTCCATCCTTGATATTCCTCTGTAATTAATCCCATTCATTTCCCCTTCCATTACTATTTTCAATAGACTATTGTGTCGTGAAATGTGCACATAGCACTAATTCGGCCTCGTATCGAGTATGCAGTAGCATCTGGGACGCTGCACATAAATATTTCATTTGCGGACTCAACGAAACATGTACGAGAGATACATATTGTATAAAAGCTTCGCGTTGTAGACAATTACAAGAGAAACATCGTGGTAAAGCCTCGTGCTTTGTTTAAAATTCCAATGATCAAACAGAAAGTTTGACACAGCTATTGGAAGTACTGGGTGTGGATCCTCTAGAAACTCGGAGGTTACATACAAGGCCCAGGTTTCTTTTAAAAATCATATCACACGTCTTTCACGATAAGACGAAGGATACAATTTTATCTCCAAATTACATCTCGAGAGGAGATAAAAGCGGCAAAACAAGAGGGGTACAACGTCGAGCGAGACACTAATCAATCAAAAATAACACACCTTACCTTTCCCCTCCAATCTTCTGACTCCTTTTTCCTACTATCGTCCTTAATGACAAGTGTACAAACACCTCCTACCACAAGAACATGCGATGTTTTGCTGGGTAGTACGTAGATGTGGAAGAAAGCCGATTGGGGTGCCGGGGAGGAAGAACGAGAGGGCTTTCTTTCGGAGTGGGTAGGTGGACGTCAAGTTCCATGTGCCTACGAATCCCCAATGGTTAGTGGTCGCGAGTGATGGAAAGTGGACACATTCCGCGGGGGGAAACACTTAAAGAGATGCTTGGCAGGAACTCGAGGAATGCTTAAGAGGAGGCTTCGCTTCCCGCTCCGCCAGAGTGCCATAAGAGATTTCTTCGTCCGTCGCCACTACATCTGCGACTGCTCTGGCCGTGTGAAAGTCCAAACATCCACGCATCTTTTCTCGAGAACAGGACCTACCACGGCCTATTTAATCAAAATTATCTATGTCATTGGTGTCAACGATGAAAACAAGCATATTTTATTCATCGTGAATAAAAAGTCGCGGAAAAAGCGGAAAGTCATTAACCTAATTGAGTTCTCTATCAGCAATATTAATTTTCACCGGCTCAAATGATGTACCTCTACCTTTAAAAAAGGCTTAAAATGCGTACTAAAATGGGGTAAGAACGTTACCATTCTTAGTTTACTCATTTTTAACAGTGTTTTAAAGTTTTCTTACATCTGCTAACGTCTCTAGTTTGGGTTAAGAGTATATTTATGCTAAAGTGATAAGATTAATATGAAATAACCTTCTCAAATTCCCAAAAGTTATTTTCAAGCAAAATAATCTTTGTTTGGATAGCAAAAATACCTCCGTAATGAACAACATCACGAAAATGGTCAATAGACTATGCTTGAATTGCCAATATTGTCAATTTTCCAGGAAATGTTTGGAAGAAAATAAACAGGTATAAGAAAGATAAATTTTTAATTTTGATGCTCCAACCACTACGGCCATATCGTACCACCGAACATTTATATTTCAAAGAATAGCAAGACACCCACGCCCTAGGTATGACTCGAACCGATAAGGTTGTCAGGCCGGTGTGTTACACCCATAAATATCGTGATCGGATAGACTAAGCCGGATAATGAAATCTATGGCGAGATAGAAGACATTATGGTCATCATACCCTCAGTGTCATTTCACCATAGTTATTTAACATTTCTATCGAAAAACATAATTAAAATTGGACGAACGAGAGAGGGCAAGGAAATACAATAACCATCAAAAACGCTGCACACATTCAAATAGTGTATTTAGTCTTCAAAAATGGAATAAATGTTTCAGGAAGAAATCTGTCTTGCGGAAATGAAAGTAATATGCCTCACATAGCACTAGCATTCGGGAACGCGTGTAACAACGAAGTAAGAAGTAAATCGAGGCGTGAAACACAGAGATGAATGTGTCATGAGGAGCAGCTGAAGGAGTGAGGGTGGGTGGTGGGGAATGGAGTTAAAGTAAAGCAACGGCAGCAGCACTGGGTGCGGAGAAGAGACAGGGGAGGCTTGCTTGCATTGAGAGCGCTGGACCATTGAGCGGAATTTCGCAACGGATTAGTGAAAGCAGGCAAGGCGCGGGCGCGTCAGGTTCGGAGTCGCGTCGACCCCGGAAGCATGGGCGCTCGCGGCGGCGGTGGTGGAGAGGGCGCCCCACTCAAGTGCCGCGAACGAGCGACCGAAGGAAGGGAGGGATGGAAAGACTTCCGAAAGAGTCCAGCGGCGACGATATACCATACCGTCTCAAGAATGTTTGGAGGAAGATCTCTTTGCTTCGCTTTCCCACATTTCAAGCCCAAAACGACATTAGGAACACTAGAACAATCGTCACACGACTCTGAATAACAGAAAGAACAACCCGGAAATTAATATAACGCTCAAGGTTTGTTTACATGATTAATATACTTTGGCGAGTATATGCGTGAACAAAAATTCACCTTCAAAATTGTATCGCATGAACGAGACAAATTCCGCGATTGCGGGAATGCGCGTCCATAAAATAGTCCGCTCTACATAATTCTGAGCGAGAGTTCTCGCAGTCGCTCGCGCATCCATTCGCGCGAGTACTTGTGTCTTGTGAACCTGTCTTTCGTGATTGAAGTTTCAATTGTAGCCTTTATGTTAATTCCTCAAATAGTATTGACGAAAATAAAAAAACATTTAATGTTCAGCATTTTACAGAGATAATACCGTGTAAAAGATGAGAGACAACTCATTAATTCCAAAAGTAATCATCATCATTACTCATGAAATCTTAAGATGGGTTGACTGCAGCCCTTCATTTTACCCTGTAACCTGCTAAATAATTCATATCCTCGTACATCTTCTGTTTTATATTACGTTGCAACAGTCTTCCTGGTGGGTCCAAAAGTAAAATCTCTTTTTAAAATTAAAATTCCTTGATTTCAAATTAATAAATATATTGGACTGAAAATAATGGACTGAAACTCGGTGTATAAATAAGATACCAATTGAAGGGAAATCAAATTAACCACACCCCATTCATGATGAGGTTGAAAAAAAATATAGGTAAAATATTAATAGCTATGAAATACACAACAAAAAGTTCCATGCCTAATTAATTAAAGCACATTTTATGAAAAAAATAGACCGTTTGAGATTAATGATGTATCAATGGGAAAGTGTTCGTGAAAGTAAGTGTCGGGGCTTACGATTAATCAGCGCAAGCTTACAATTCGAAAACGTCCCATGACCCATTAACTCCAGCTCGGCGAAAAAATTGGTGTGAATTCTGCCAAAACGATGCTCAAGAGAAGATGCCCTAAGAATAATGCGCAAATTGTTTGGACGAATCGAATCTTTCCCAAGCAATTAGGCCGAAGATTTCTCCTCAAGGCTGAACTCTTCCTTCGTCTTTAACTGCAGTTTTTAAGAGAACAGCAGTAAAGGCTTTCCTCTTGTCCCGGGGCTGGGAATGCACGGCTATACAGAGGCATTTCAAAATCTGTGAATTTGGAGGGAAAAGAAGCAATGCACGCTCTGGAGTTGCCCTCGATAAACGATACAGATGTCAGACCTTGAAAACGAGTCGCTTTCTCGTCTCTTAAGTGTCCGTCAATTTAATACCGATATCAGGTTGGTGTCCCACATACTTTTCATTGCCGTTTCAAGAAAAATGTGAATGATATATCATTTTTTTATACTTGTCCTAAATTCATATTTTTTTATTTTGTAATAGATGTACGACTTGCCGTTTTATTCTGATTCACTATCATAACTTTTCTGACAAGCGAAAATCAAAGTTTCGGAGGAAAATATTTAAGTGTGGTAATGCTTCCATTAGTGGCATGGTCTCTCAATGAGAGAGGCTGTAATTACTTAAAAATGAGTTAAAAGATGCCAAATACTATGTAAGGCTTGATTAGAAAAGAATTGTGATTTGGAAAAATATTACGAAAAAAAAACAAATATTACAATTATCGATGTGGATATTAAGAATTAAAGTTACCCCTCGTTGACAGGTGGCTCAATGTAAACTGATGACTCTCCGTAATGATTCACATTAATTTTAACTTTTCTCTGGCCTCAGTGTACCAAACCATCCATAAATAATCATATTCATGAGTTTGGATCATCAAAAGCAAGTTGTGGGAGAGAACAACTGGGACTAGGTGACGTAACGATGAGATGTATTATTCACAGTTCGTGCTCCACCGTTATGATCGTTTCGCAATCCATCCCAAGCAGAAACTATTTTCCCAGTTTCATTACTTTACGATCCCTTCATGCATCCGTACAAATCGGATTTTGTTTCTTTTCTTCCCCACGACTTTCACAGCCGCGGTGGTACCGTCCATGCTTTCTCCTCACCATGAGCGCGGCCTAATGAACACCACACAAGAAAGCTCTCTCTTTCCGTGTCCACCCATCTTCATGTCCTTCCTCCTACACTCAATTCCGTTCGCATCTATCTCCATGTTTCTCATCGTCGACCATTCATCTTGCTATCCTTCCCTGGCAGGGAACTTCTTTCATCATCGGCGGACAAGCAACTTTTACCCCGTCAGCGGCACCGTGGGAACATTTCGTTAGCGTAAGCAAGAAGGGGAGATCCTGATATTTTGATTCATGGAGTACCAGACAAGTCCACAAAGGAAAACTACTCGAAGATGCGACCACTTTCCAGATGCCAACTCCTAAAAAGATCCTCGCAAATAACAATGCGATGTTCAGAAAGCCCGATAAAAACAGTTGATATACCCATTAAAATATATCCATTTTCTCTTCTTTGTCATTGGTAACTCGAAAATTGTGTGATGGCCTAAGTTTACATTTACTTTTCTTGCACGTACTCAATTACTTTGGAGCTAAAGAAAGAGAAATCAGTGCTGCGGAAAATATATTTTTTCCGATTTTACACTGCATTTATGAAGGTTCTCCTATACTCTACGGCTGGAATAAGTGGCTATTCATTTGTTCAAGTCAGACATGAGCCACTTGAGGCAAAATTAAATTGTTATGGAGAAAATATAAAAGAAGGCCGGTGTAATACAAAAAGATGAGCCCCAAGATCTCAAAATAAAAAAACTATAATTTTCACTTTCCTTCGATTGATTGGCATCAGCATTGGCTTATGTCAATGTATGTTACATTAATGTTCAGCTCATTAATTTATGTATACATGGATTGCATAAATAATGATTAATATCCAAGGTGTCTATTTAGCTAAGAACGATATCCCTACATGGACTCTTCGACTTAAAAGTGATGTTTTATGCGCTAATGAAATATTTACTTCTTATTGTATTTATGTTCTAATGTTACTTAATGCGAAAATTCAGTTCTAGTCCAAGTTCAATTCCTCCGTTTTGCGCTATGATTTCTGAGAGATTTCTGGTAATTTTTTCTATGCGTGTTATAATGGATTACTTCCTCAAGTTAATGATAATTTCTCTTTTTACGAATAATAGTGGTCATTTTTCACTCTGTTAGCAATAATTAATACATTAGGGCGAACAAATTATGCGATAATATAAATTTATTGAGTGAAATAGGCAAAAAATTATTGTTATTATTGAAGTTTTTCATTGCAATAACATTGCGCCCACGATGCAAAAATGAGAAGTCTAAATATACAAGGAGGTTCACTGATTTATTACTTTATCTCGATTTTATGTGTGAGAATACGAAGTACCTTAATTCAACATAAACTTTCTCTTTTGTAAGAGTAAACAGAATCGTCAGCAAATACGCATTAAATACAATGAATAAATACATTCATACCCCACACATCGCTGATCGGAGCTGACCCAGTGCTTCCTTCGGCAAAAAAGACCCATTCTTCCTCGTTGGGATATTGCGAAATATTGCCGCGGCACGCAATCACGAAGAAGGCTTCTGGGTTATTCACCAACTTAATTATACTCTTGCCGAAATCAAGAAATCCTTTCCGTCTCTTCAGAATTCCATTCCAATCAGGCCTGAGGGTTAGGGAAATAAATCTAAAAACCCACTCTGAAAGGTATACAGAATACGCTGAACATCCTATCCTAGACCGCACCCTAAAATTCCCATCCACTCTCGTACCAGGACTCTTATACTCGCCTCAAGAGTGCCCGCCTCCGTAGCTCTACGAAACCGCATGCAAATCATTAGATGAGTAATAAGGGGAAAGAGAAACCAGAGACAATGAACAACCACACGATCTCTCCCTCCGGGCTGGGCGATTAATTGCGACATGGTATCAAAATGTGGAATAATTGCACCACTTGCAAACACACGCACACATACTGCCGTGCACCGCATCCTATTCTTTCTCTCGTGGCTCGTCTCCCTCTCTCTCAGCGACCTCACCCCACAGCAGACTTTTTTACCACCTCCGGTCATTCAGTCATTTTCCTCAATTGCCATATCCTATGTGGACTTCCTCTTCAACCTCGCCACTAATCGTTCAGCCGAAAAAAATATTAGAATATTTTTTCTCTCGAAATTTAATTACATCGTTTCCTCGAAACTCTACCTTGGTGCTCTCAGATTCATCCTGAATGATGAAATATGGTAATTAAAAGTATTTACAAATAAAATTAGGCATCGATACGTAAATTATTTTACATTGGAAGTAACTGCCATAGTTATGCCTCAGTTTTTAAAATAGTAGTCGGTATCCACATATAATTACTATTCATTCAGTATCGTACCTTAATAACAAGAGTCCACTCTTGAAAACCATGGTCATTTTATAACTACAGGTGTGGAGAAGTACTGAGAGCTTGATTACATCATGCAGCAACACCAATAAGCCCAAAACTGTTCATTTATATTTCTATTTAGAACTAGAGGGGTGAAAGAATCGTTTCACCGATTTCTGCTTCTGAAATCCACAGAAGTCTCCAATTACAGCATATTTAATTTATTTTTCATATTTTATTAACTGCGTATAAAATTCTTTCTTCATTGAGATATGATCACCTAAGCCTTTTTGGCTTTACTATCCTTGGCCTGCTTTCTATTGCCTTACCATTAAATCGTTGCCCCCACTATGCATCTCTTTTTCCAAGTTCCTCATCTTTCACGCCTCCAACACTTGCCAGGGGATGTGCCCCACCTTCATGCCATTGTCACAGACGGGGAGCCTCCCTTCTATTGGAATCTTCAGCGAACTTGGAGTTGAATACAAATTTTCTATTTCCGTCACATTGTCGTAAGCTAAGAACCTTGACCGATGTTTTTCCGGTAGATTAAATTGATGAATTTTTGGATCTTAGCATCCTATCAATCGAGAGTTATATAGGTCACTAGAGAAAATAATTTCAAGAAAAAATCCTTCGACTTGAAATTTTAATTTCCTACGTATAGACCCCGCTAAAATTTTAAGTTGCTTCCTTGGCTAACGTCGAATGCCTGTACGTTTTCTAGGTCTGATCAGCGAAGTTATGAATAATTATTGTTTTTTTCTTTCGTTCGGGATAGAAAAATAGTATACCATATACATTCTATTGCTTTTACTCCTAAATGGCATAAGTGTCCTGGATTGTTTGCGGGATCAACTTTCCGAAAAATATAAGACGCTGGTCTATTGATAGACTGGGCTTCGTGGGGGAGAATAGGATAGCTGAAAATTTGCTCCATTGAGAACAGTTGGGTGATTCAGTAAGGGTAGGACTACATGGCAAGAAAATGAAGGCAGATATTTACTCAGCTTCGTCATTAGGTTACTCTTAACGACAATCATGGTATCATCCGACGAATGAAGTACTGAACTAGAAATGGTATATCATGTGGTATCCAATCAGGATTCCACAGCAAATTCTTCAACACTGTTGGGGTTCAAACCCTTGCCCTCAGGAATAAAAGCACTTTGTCTGACCACTATAATAACCCGAGTCCCATTCTGATATATTTTTTTCCGAGTAAATATATTTGAATGACTCCTTGGAGAGTATGATTGAAATGAATTTGAAAAACAAACTGCAAGAGGAAACGTCAGCTAAATAATACCCTGACATCATCCTGGTGTGCACATTCATCTCTTTTATAAATAATCGTTAGAGCACACAACTTGAGCGCTCTGTATTCGAAGTAATTCTCAATTCACAGTCGTATCACAGGCGACTAAATTGCTCCTGCGCTCGACACGCGGGTTGAGTGAAAGTAAGTAGTACCCACGATCGACTCCGTGCTCCGCACACTCCCTCAGATCGTCCTTGATGCGTACAACAGCGCCTGCGGGTGGGAGTAAGAAGAGAGGGAGAACATGCGCAGATTCATCTCCATCCTCTCTTCCCATTTTCCTCCACTGGAGGCCCCCGGAGCCGCGGAAAATGGCGCCGGGGACGAGCGTTGGAATCTCCGGTCGTTGAAATTTCCTCCTACGTCTCATGGCCATCTCAATAAAGAGAGCAAAAGGGAAGCAAACAAATAAGAGGAAGGTGGGTGAAAAAATCACGGCTGATGAGGTTTTTCGAGGAAAATGGATAGCGAATGGATGCGCGAAAAAGGAGAAGACGGTGGAAATGAGAGCAAAAGCAAGCGTGCTCACTGGCAACTTCCCACGTAGAAAGAAAAACACCTTTGGGAATGCTATGAAGAGGAGGCAATGTCGTTTGCTGCATAAAAGGCTAATAAAAACTATAAAATACGACCTGAGAGGAAGAATTATTGAAACCTTCGGATGTGAGAGGGTTGATCGATGATGATTTATGCAAATAACAAATAGGAGAGTGGTATTCTACACATGAGAGGACGATATAAGTCCCTGACCCTACTTTTCATGCAGATCATTTGAATGTGTTTACTTCTTGGTGGTCTAACTGGCCATACAAGGGAAATTTGAGCAAAGGTAGCAATTACAGCTTCAGGTTATTATCTTGGCTGTGAGGTAGTCTAAAGTAAAGTGATCGCCCATCACGAGGAAAATTCGCGATATGCGAGGATTCCACGCTCCTCGCTTCCAATCCCGTTGATACCTCTGAGAAAACCGTTCTCAGACTAGATATTTTTTTAAATATTACGGCTTACAGAATATTTTAGGGAAACATTGGAGGTATTGAGGAAAGATGAAGCTCAGTATTCTCGAACTCGCTCATCGTAGAGCTCGATCATGTAACACAAATTAGCGAATTATATTGTTATTGGACTTCATGCTATGTGGTCTTCACTAAATACTACTAATCCAATAATCTGATTGATGACTCAAGTATCATTAATGTTCTTGGATCTATTAATGCACAAGAGAGTACACAGAATGATTTTGGCACCAGTAGTACTTCTTCAGGGAGCGTGGTGGCCTAGTGGGTAGAGCGCTTTGCTACTGATCGAAGGGTCCCGGGTTCGGGTGAAGCCTTTGAACGCCCCCGAACAAAAATCCTCGGAGTGCGAGGTTCCCAGGGTAAGGAACTGGCCCCCCTACCCTGAATGTGTGAAATTCACACGCCTTTGGCTTAGTCCGGGTTGAGCTCTATCCTCAAATATCCAAACCAACCTTGGGTTGAATCAGAATGTTTAGTTACTGCTGCCCACTATCTAAAAATCCTCTAAAAAGGAAATAGCGCTTATCGAATGTAAGAGACGTAGACTAGGAAAAAAGTGCCCTCTTGAGAAACTCGTACGCTGAAAGGCAAAGCTTTGTCCCCGGTTCTCACGTACAAGCCGCTCCGGGTTTTGCCATGAAATTTCCATTCTTTCCTGTTCCCGTGGCAACGAGCTTTAATTCGCCCGCACATGATCAAATGTAATTATGCGATGGCGAAAAAAATTCACGCCAAACAAATTCATTTTAACCACCCCATCCTCCAAGTGCTCACCAAATTGATTGGGCCTAATTCACGCCCCATTCCCCACATTTCCATCCCCTCAAGCTTCTTTTATCCCACTGCCAACCTCTCCTCAGCCGCTCGCCCCCACCCTCATTCTTCCTCGGCGGCCCCTTGCCCTGCAGCCACACTTGGCCGTGGCATTCCGAGGCAAGTGGGGATCGCCAGATGGGAGGGAGAGACCCAATAACACACAGACTTGCGAGGGAGAAAAACACGCACGGAGAGAAAATAAATTGTTCCACCATTTCGCAACCGACGGCGCATAACAATAGCTACGATCAAACATACGGTTTGTAAAGCACTGGTGAAATAAATTTGAGGGCAAAACACACGCATGAGGTCTGAATTTGATCATTTTCGAGTCTCAACATATTTTTTTCTCAGGAGAGCTTCAATCCGTCGTAATTCCTTCGCGAAATATATTATCTAATAATTCACGGAGGATCTCTTTTCGCCTCACTCAAGCTGACATTTTCATCCTGCTCGTATTTGCCTGGTGTGTCTCGTCTTTTTTTCCTTCATTCCTTTGGTCAAGGTTACGAGGATCCCGGATCGGCGACCTGAAACACGCCAACCCTGAGGGGCACGCGTTTGCGTGAGCCTCGCGGACCATCTGCATTACTCATGCGATGTTTTCCAAATTTTATGCTGCCCCGAGGGATTGACTTTTTTCGTGATGTTACTGAAGGTAACACGTTTGCAGCACGTGAGTGGCGAATCCAGAAACTAGTTCGTTGCCGTGACTCATTTTCAAGGCATCTCTCGAGCCGATGGAAGTGCGTGAAGTGTGAGCTTTTGGAGTGGGCAAAGGTTTGAGGAAAGGTGAAACGAAGGTTAAGGAAAGGCACTCGACATATCTGTCCGCTGAATATTATCCTTCGTGAATTAATATCCATTTCGTCTAAAGAAGGATTTAATGTTAATATAAGCATTCTCTTCCCTGTAACCATTAAAAGAAAGACCACAACACGATTGATGAGCCACCTTGCTACGTCTGGGAACATGGAAAACTGCATTTGTTCGCATGAGACACTTGTAAAATGTTCCAGAGAGCGGATAAAATTTAATTAAAAGAAGCTAATGTTACAAATGAACTTCCTGTGGAGAATATATTCTCACGGATACAAACTTACGAAATACTTAAGCCACGTAAAACGCAATAGCTAGGGTATTTGACTCCCGCAGTTTCAGCTCATGGGAAAAGGTTAAGTGCTTGCACCAAACTTTTAGCTCTGAAATGGTTTTCATTTTAATGAGATTCAAATTTGATCAACTAACATGAACAAAATTATTTTATTGCTGTGCTGCGAAATTTCATTCACGGCAGTATTTAAACCTTTAAATAATGTGAAGTTTTATATTTTTTGAATTATCGATTTTTGAAAGACGAAGACTTAAGTATTACGAAATTACCCTTCGGAAAAAGTATAAGAAATCGAAAAATCATCAAAAATGCAATGAAAAACACTAAGAATAAACACAATCAATCAGGCAAACTGAAAAAGCAACAAAAACTTTCAAAATCATACCATATATTCTGTGAATCATCAACAAGTTTTCCATCGGAACCTACTTTTAAGAAGAATTTATTACCTAGGAACTCTTAAGTTCCCACAAGTGATTTCAGTTTAATGCTATGAGAGAAATTCCGAATTATATCTGAAGTGGAGACTGAACAGATCGTCAGTTTTCGATAACTAGGCTCCCGAAAAAGCTTGATTTTCTCGGCAGCTACAATGCCAGCGTTTTCCAAGTTTCGCCATTTTAAGGGCAAGTGGAAGGATCTCTATAGTTGATAGGAAGCACGTTCCTCAAAATAAAAGCTAATACTGCGATAAAAAAACGTAAGTTTCCAGGAGATAAGGTGTGAGAGATGGTTTCGGGTTTGCTGGCGTAAATAGGATGAGTTTCCGCTCAAATTCCAGGCGAGAGTTGCAGCGAGCGCTACCCGCGGCGCATCTATCGGTCACGCTCCATTAATTCATGTGGGTTGCATCGAGAGGGGACGGAGCGGCGGCACGGTGGGAGTAAGGGAGGGAGGGAATTCGCAATGGGAAGAAAATATGCTGAGATACTAGGTCACTCTATACCCTGCCGCGTACGCAAAACCCAAGACCTCGGATCCATGAACTACCTCACCTATTGCGTTGAGATTATTATTGAGGAGGATACTGTAGATAGGAAATGATTTGATTACCTAAATTTTACACTTTTTCTATCGTAAAGTGTTTAATAGAGAATTAATTAGTAGAAAATGTTGTGCATATACTAATTTTTGTATAGTTAGACAGTCCTCATTACTTTCATCAAGATGATTGCGTAACAGTTCAATGCAACGATGAAGATGGCAATATACACTGACTCATTGCCCACCATTAAACTTTTACAAAAACAACACCTTGCTATGTGGATTTTTGTATATCTTTTATGGTTTATCATGCATTATTTACCAAGCAGCTCTGCATAGTAAAGAGGAAGCTAGTGTTATTTGTTTAAAATAACTTATCTTGATTATTGTCAGTCCTCTATCTTTTATCATTCCCATAGTAGGTATTATAAGGATCATGAGGGGCTTAAGCACTTGAACAGATAGTTAGCGTGGAGCTTTAGGATTCTACATATGTTTATAGGACCTAACCTAACACAAAAAGTTGTAAAAGTAGACCGGTTGTTCATTTAGTGTCTTAAAATTCGTTGATAGAACGTAATGACCGTGTTGGACATTTTACAGACGTGAAATCTTAAAAAATAAGAATTTTTTTAATAATAGGGAAGACAGTTGTTCTTTGCTTATCTAAATATGAGTACACTATTAAAATATAACTTTTTTCTAAATGCTGAATGACGAAATCGGAGTTCCTGCACATCATTCGCCGGGAAAGCACCAGACATTACTTCACGAAATCGGAAGTTATAAACTATCACCGTTATCCATAGGCTATGATCATCCTTATGGCAGAGTTCCTTCGTCTTTGTCTTTTTGATGCAATTGTCGTACGATCATAAATAATATCACTATCACTGACTGTGGATAAGCTTTAAAAAAACATTTTGAACGTCATGTTGAAGACTAGTTGATATTTAGTGGACGAGATGACAGACTTTAGGATAAAGATATAGAATATATGAACCATTTGAAGATCATTCATTCTGACTTTTCAATCGAGGTAATTTATTATTTTTTAAAGGTCAAAATCGATTTTTAATCAACAAGGAAAAAAGGAGTGCAGTGTCACTCTCTCCAACGTGCACCTTCAAATGGAATGGCTTTCGTAATGACATTGGTAATTCAAGTTATTTTAGGCCTCTCATAATCAAATGAAAATACATTCTCAGAAACAAGCTTGTACCTACTCGATTATATCTCAAGTAGGTTTCTTCTTTCAACGTACATAATTCAATGTCATACTTATTTTGCTCCAATATAATGCGTAAGGGTGACTGATTGAGATACACGTGGAATTGCATAGAGAATCCATAATGCTTGTCACTGCCAACTCAACTCGTAGCCCGTTGTTTAGCTGAATTACATCTTGATTCGTAATGTAATTCAAGGTCGAGAGGAAATTTCGAATACAGGGGAAGGACTGAGGCCCATTACTGAACACATAGTAAAGCGTACTAACAAAACATTGGCTGGATTAGAGCCCTCGGTCCCCCTGGATGGAATCAGTCCATTATTCATCACTCAGCTCCTTTAAGCAGGGAAACAAATTCATCCACATCAGAGACTATTGCAAAAACAAAATTCTATAGGATACTTGTGAATCCACTGACTGAGCGACAAAACTTTTATGAGTTCGTGAAGTAGTATCCTATTCCACGTAAAACCATAGAAGCACAGCAAGTGCAGCATTCGTCTATTGTAAAGATTATAATCTTTCATTGGGGTAGGCTTTGGTGATGGGAAAGACGGGATTTGAGGTAAAAAATAAATTGTCGGTTCAGAAAGGAATGCGGAATAACCTAGGTGTAAGGTAATGGCATAACCTAGGGCTATGGAGGTTGAGATATAGAGTGCTGTGCTTTGATTGTTTGGGTTTCTGCCATAATCCTGAAGGGGATGGTGGTGAGAACTTAGACTTACATTTCTTCCACATGCTCGATTTTATACCAGCCACATATGGCGATAGCAATACCTGAGGCCATGAGTGAACACAACGTACTCCCCTAGTACGGTCATCATCTGGCAAAGGTCAGAGGTTTGATTCATGGATGTGACGCAGTCTGGAGAGAGGAGTGAGCAGAGGGCTATGACCACACAGAGGGGGAAGGAGGAGGGAGGGCTGCTGCCTCCGCGGGGGCGGCTGTGGCGACGGCAGCGAGTTGTGACGGGCAAGAGATCTGTCACACGACACTCGCACGCCCACACCCCAGAACGACCCCAACCTCCTTCTGCACACACATACAATCACACCAACCCCTGCCAGTTCCCTCGTTCGCACCCCCCCCCACTCTCCCCACTCCCATCTTCTTACACACACCCACTCTTTCCGGCCTAAAGTTAGGCCTGCCAACCCCACAATACTAGCTCCGGTTCTTCCGGAAACCATTGCTTTACCCCTCGAAATTTAACGGGCACTTTCTACTGTACTTCATTTGTACCATAACTTTCAGATGTTAGCATATCGATATGCGACACAAATTGTGCGCTTCTTCATATTTATATTATATTTTTATCGCATTTATTGCCTTTTGTGGTATTTTAAGTACCTAACTAGTGTTTGTAAGCGAATTAAGTGCTATAATCTAATGATGTGGAATCAAATGTGAATTACAAACTAGAACTATGAAAATTAATAACTCGTTCATATTTGGGGCAGTAAAACGTGGAAAACTGAAGTTCTCACGCTAGAAATACGTACTGAATGTCATACATGGGAGGTTCTATTGGAGGGAGGGTACAAATTCAAATCATTAAATTGAATATTGGTCACAAAAATCACGCTCTCGAATGCTTGGCTCATGCTAATCGTACATTTATTTATGAAATATGGACGGAGACGGTTGTTTTTATCTTTGTTCTGATATGAAACGAGCCATTCATCCCCTTATCATGTACTTATATCATGAACGAGTAAACGTCACTGAAATCGCCTTACTAATTTTTCACCAACTTTCTTGAGGGCAAATCTTCATGCCCAGCTATAGGGAAGTTCCATTGACTCTTGACGTCTGCTCAAGTGGAAAACGAATATGAAATCGAGCGTTGTTCGTGCAGTTACTTCAACGGGGTTAGAGAATAATTTTCACCTCGAGTTCTGCTCCACCGAGTTGGCCACGGAATATGTTTTCACCCGCAAAAAATTGCCATCTAGTAAGCCGTTGGTTAACCTCTACTCTTAGCAGTTTTAGTAAGAAGGGCATTCCCTTTCCACTCGAGGAAAGTAAGTTTGCGTTTCCGTACAAACAAGAATGAATCCATGGAGAAAGCAAGACTCACTTCCCGCTGAATTATTTGAGGAGCAAACTCAACAGGCTCAGTGAGAGGCCTATGATGCTGCTAAGCAGAAACTAAACATGATATAACTGCAGTTCATCCAGTAATATGATAAAACTTTAATTGGTCAAACAACTCACGAAATTTCCTAGACGGAAATTTTAAAATAATTCCGGATACATGAGGACAAGCGGTCCTTTTATCTTCCTTCTTCTCTATACGGGAGAGCACCATCCGCTTATACTCATACGATGTGAAATATTAACTCATCGAATAGAATTTTAATGCAATATATTTTAAGTTTAAAAGATAAATAAAAAGAATATCAATTACATGTATCTAACTCCAGATAGCATACATTAAAGCAAGACGTGCTAATATAATATCAACTCCAACTTCAGTATATTGAACTCTAATCAGGTGCATTTTGAACTTTACATTATCAGACTGACTGCTGAAAATGAGCTCTTAAAGCTTAAAAAAAAAGTATAATTAGTCTCACAAAATTTGAAATTAACAACAAATTGATGCAATAAATCCCTAGCGTTAGGGCGTATTCTTAGGACACATTCATGATATTTCTTTGGGAGTTGTTAACTTGGTGTTAGTATCCAAGAATCATGTGAACATGTAATATTGACGATGATACTTGGCAGTATAACGAAATTGAGTCCAACGGCTGATGAAGATAAGTGAGTCACATACTTAAGTGGGGAACTGTTCCTTTATTTCTGCCGCCAGAGGTTTCTAAGTACGCTTTATGCTCTCTATAACTACTGCTAGGTATGATTTAAGGTTACTCAAAGACACCAATGTGATAGGAACCTAGACACTCCAGCAGATAGTCGATGCGCAACCTTACAACTGTTAATAAATATATTGATTTCATAAAATTGTGCTACTCCACTAATTGTAAGTGAAATTAAGGAAGGCATGGCATTCCAATTAAAAGATACAGATGACATTAAAACTATTTTATTTCTCTTGAATGGGATGAGACATATTCATAACTTTCTTCACCCAAGGTTCTCTTAGAGTAGAATAATAAATATTTTAAAATAACACATTCAGCAAAATATACTAGATATAAGAACGAAATGACTTAGAAAGGTCTAGAAGCAAATAATTTTAATAAAATAATGAACGCAAAGCATAGAGATTAGGATGCTATGAATAAAATACTTTTTCTAATTCCCGAAAGAGTAAAGGTGTATTATATTTTATTCACAGAGTGAAATTTGGAGGTAATTCAGTGTCTAGATATGCCTCATTTGGAAATTACAGAAAAAATCTCCGAAAAGCTGGAATCTTGCGGATGTGCAGAGCACTGCGTCATGGTGGGAGTCAATCTTGCGGAAGGGGTAATGAAAAGGAATTCAAAGGAAGGTTAAGAAGTAGAAGTGAAAATATTTACGTCTGAAAGTCTCATTTGCCATGCAGTTAAAATGCTAGGTACAATGCACGCAGGGTAGTCAAAAGTAAAATAAAAGGAAAACAGCTTAAACCCTTTCACCCGTGGTGACCATTTATGTAGAAAATAGGCCCTTAATGCCCAAAATTCATCCACTGTGCATTTGCCACGAGCTTTTGCGAGGACTCAAAGCGAATTTAACATTTCGCGGCAAGGCAATGGGGGGATATTTGGTTTTCGGAACACATGAGAGATGTGGTACCACATTTATGGCAACCGGCCAATTGAATTCGCGGCTCCCGTTCCCACAGTCTCTGGTTTCTTACCCCCTCCGCCACTTCTCCCCTTCCATCCCCGCACGAGGAGCCGCTCTGCGCGGCGGCAGCGGCGGTGGTGGTGGCGAGAGGAAACGACCCAGCCACCGCCATCGGCCCATTTGAGAATCCAAACTGCGCACATACTCTCCGACGCCTGACTTTCATCGCTTCATAGCCAAAACCCACCTCTATTTTCTTTCCTCAATTACCCTACGAATTATGATTAGCAACCAAATTCAAATTTGAACGCCATAATTGGTCTGTTAAAATAGACAACTTTGTATTATTCTTCACAAACAACAAAGTGGAATATTACAATTTACTTATTTTTCCATGTTTTTTCCACAAATTACAGTCTTAAGCATATGGCTAATAGTTTTTTTTAATACTCCTGTCAACTTTATGGTTTATTTTTTTCTTCAACCCACAGAAGTTTGCGTATTGATCCGCGTTAAATTTTAGATCGCGGTCACCCTAAGATACGTGCTTTAGTTGATTAGTCCTTGTACAAAAGGAAAAAGGATGAGCTTGAGGGAGGTAAGGGGTGTAAAAACGCCAAAAAAATCTTTCGATAAAAATACAATCAATGATTCGAATGCATCAAATAAACAGAATCCTGCATTCTTCGGAATCGTAAATAATTAGTAATCATCAGTAAACTTAAGGGCATTTGAGTATATTGCAAGCGATTCTGCCAGGATTTATTTTACCACTTTATGAACTTTGGTCAGCATTATACCTTTTAATTATCATCAAAACAAACGGAGTTTGAATTCTGAAAGTTTATTTCATAATTATTCCTACTTCAGAACAAATACTATCAATTTCCATAATGAATGCGCGTAAATTGTACATAAAATTGGGCAAAGTTTTATTGTGATTAAAAGTTATTCATTGCACCAAAGAACTGGAAAAAAGTCGGTGATTGAGAAGCTAGCCTTCGTTTATATTAATGAGCACTGAGTAAATGATGACCTGATGATCATCACGAGGGAGGGTGTTAGTGAGCAAGAGAGAAAGATGGAGGTAAGAAGAGAGCAGAGAGTTGCACCGAGGGAAGTGGTAACGATTGACTTTCACTCAGCATGTTTCAGTGGGAATGTAGAAGATACCAGCTAACGTAGTCTAAGCTCATGCTAAATGAAGATGAGAACTTGCTACAGCAATCCGTTCTGCTTGTTATTTAAAAAACCTTCATCGAAAATATAATTATACTTCATTTTTAATAGTAACTACATGTAGTACAAAAATAAAAAGGTTCAACACTACGAAAAAATTACATAAAATCACCATTGGCATTAAAGAAATAGTGATATTAGTTCATAAAAAAGCATCACAGGGATTAGAATATAAATGTATAAAAGTTGTATAAATTTACCCCAAAGAAAGGACTAAAGGAACTCTCAGTCACCGCGACTGTTAAAGAAAAAGTTTAAATAGTAAACGAATTTATTTAAAAAGATTCTAAGCCTAATACAGATAAGTTTAGTTGAATGTGAATCATTAATTGGTAAGGATGAATTCCTTGCTTTTTTCACAAAAAACTAATTGCTATTTCTTTCTATATTTCAGGAAAAGATGGTAAGAGCAACATCTGAACTCATCTTTGGAGCGTTAGACCGTTAATCTCTGATGAGAGATGATCTCCTATCACTGGGTATGTTACATATTACTGAATCACTTCAAGACGAGGCATCGCCCTTGGAACGAGATCCTTATTTTTTTCGCTCGATAGAGTAAGAACCAATACTTTTTTAGGGTGAATATAATTGCTTGTGTAAAAGTAATGTACAAAGATTTATTCCATGCCTATTGGCATATTTCAATGACTACTCTATATAAATGCAACTACATTCCTGGAAAACTATCAGTAGCAAAACTCAGGCGTATAATCATGTTTTCACGAAATGAAAGTGTATCGGATTGAAAAACTAGAAAAGGTTGATTTTTTTAATACCCTCCAAAGCAGCCAGTTGGAATGCGTAAATAAATGTGAAATAACATAAATTCGATTCGCACGAAAAGGCTCATGGTTGTAACTCAGTCGTGATTGACGTCTGGTCGAGCATATCCTCCAGTAACCTTAAATCTTTCAATGCTTCAACTATCACGGCATAAAGCCTTTCGTGGATAAGCATCTGCAAATGGTTAACGCAACATAGACATTACGAAATACATCGGATGAAGGTCACAATGTCGCATGTTATAGAATATCGATTCTCCGCAGTCAAGAGCGAAAGCATAAAAACATCCAGTGCGTGCACATTGAGCTGAGCAGTGCGGTACTGCTATTTTTTTGGTCGAGATTTGATTTCGCTGAAAGCTAAGGCTGGAAACGGTCGTGCCACGGGTAATTGATTTTTGGCTCGTGTCTCACACATTTTGGCCTCATGGCCGGAACGACAAGTGAGATTCCTCCTTTTTTCCAGTCGGTGGCGTTGGAATTGGCGAATGGAGCCCCCCCCCCCCAATTCCTCCTCGCTATATCACTTTAATTAAAAGCAACTAGGGGGCATTGCACTCATTCCTATTTCCTCGGTAACAATTCAGCTAGCGAGACGGGTCAGCAACCGTGGATGCTTACGCGGATTCTGCGCTCGGCCCATTAGGGACTCAGCACTGCGAAACAGAGTCTAAATTCCTTCCACGAGCATTTTCCCATGGGGATGAAATTGAAGGACCATTAAACGATGGTATTTACTGCTATCATTTTAAAGTGAGGCACTTCTCTATCACATCGCAGGCAGCCCTTTTTGGGCATTCAAAGAGAAAAATATCAAAGACGGTCGCATTAAGTCCTGGTGGTCTGACGTCGTTTCGTGATTATTTTTTACCAAAGTAAAATCATTTGTTAGCATGGAAAAAATTGAATATGACCAATCTCAATCTCAAGTTTTTTCTGAAACCTAAGAAAGAATGAAAAGAAACAAAAAATCAGATAAAAATGCCTTTTGCCCTTTGCGTCAAACCTTTTATGGCAAATGGAGGGTATTATTTACTAATTTGAAATCGCAATTGGACTAATTTATTTTCCTACGAAAGTGAATCGCAAAACATCTGGGTCCCGTATTTGGGAAATTTTTCCTGAAAAGCTATTCAAGGTGTATATGATAGATAGTTAATGTAGTAAAACATAAGCTAAGGTATGCACCAAATTTGCAGGCTTTTGCTGTCTCAATGTTTGTGAAAATTGTTTAGTGATATCAATTTTTCATGTAAAACTGAAGCAAAATTTGAGGAATAAGCAACCGTTGTGGCAATTTTACCAGGAATCAAGCAATATTTCTTCCATCTTCCTAGTTCACATTTATAGTCAGAAGATGATGAAAGTCAACGCTATCGAACATTTTTCCTAAACTAAAAGTTACCTCGCTAGATTTTTTACGGTACTCGCTGCTTTGAAGGGCAAAAATTTCCCAAATTCTTAGTATGGAGAACGGAAACGAATATTTACTGAGTGTAATGGACAAAAATTTTGAGTTTACACAAACTGACGTTGATTTTACGAATAACTCTAAAAGATTCTTGAGTTTAATTTAGCGAGTCAATCAATTCCACATTCGCAATTTGAATGACTCAATCGTAACGTTAGATACTCTTCTGTATGTCTATTGCAGGAATAGTCACTGCTGGTAATCGTTCGTAATGAAGACGATTATAGTCATATTCCGCCCCTCACCGACTTAGGCTCCAGAAACCGGTCATGCTTATGATACTGATGTGGCAACATTGGTCGCCATATCGTTTGGTGCCAACTGATCGATTTCTACCCTGTACCCGAAGAATACAAATTTTGACGCTCCCAATCTTTCTAATCGCCGCAGAGATCTCAATGAGATTAGAACCGCGTCCGAACAAACAGTCAGGAGCTTCCAAGTAAGCCGGGAAGTGGGGTATGTCGCAACGACTGTGTGGGACCACGGTGACGACGCGCGTTGAAGTCTCCGCGACTCGAGTCGATCGCTCCAGCAAGCACGCGGCCAGAGTGCAATGGAGTGATGTGGTGCGGAACCCACGGCGAAGAGGCGATTGGTATTATGGTCGCAATCGTGTTTCAGAAGGGAAGGGTGATGGGGAAAGGGCGATGCTGAAACCACAAATGCACGTCTCGTTGACTCAAGCTACTCGTCTCCTTCCAAGCCATTCTCCCACACTCGTGCAATACATTCACCAAAAAGAAAACGGCCGATCAAAGTGTTCTCCAGACATCTGTCGTGACATGTGACAATCCGGCATAACTATGAGCATGTGTCAAGTACAAAGGAAATCAGGTTCACCCAATGAGGCGAAAATTACAGAACATGGATGTCGCAAATAGTTCGCCCAATCACCACGAGTTGAACCAGGAACGTGCAGAATTGAAACTTTCATTTAAAACGTAGTGGGATTTCTCTAAAATTTATGAAAGATACAATTTTGTAATCTCAACAAAGAACTGCATTCAAGCAGATTTTCCAGCGTGTTGAGGATACAATTGTTACATTGAAAGCGGAAGATGCGAATAAAAGTGGAAAATTACAAAGTTAGCTTCTTATCAACATAGAAGTATACTTTTTACTACTAGGCCACATATATTTACGTATCTACAAGCATAAAAATGTTGTGAAAATCAAAAAATTTCTGAGAAACGTTAGATATTTACGATAAAGGATCTGTATTTCAACTTACGACACTGTTTCTTCGCCAGAAGGATGTTCGTGGATTTGGCCACATGTCCAAACGTGGCAATTAGTTGTTTGACAGCAATCGTAGTATCCACCTCCTCTGAGGTCCATATTGCCTGAGGTAGAAGCGCCCCAAGTCGGGCGCGTGACCTTGAGTTGAGATCGGGCAGTGGGTCACTGGGGATAACCATAGGGAGTTGTTGGAAGCCAAAGCTGTATTCCCTCCGAAGTCGGCGCTACTCGGGCGGGAGGGCCGCCAAAAGGGAGTCTGAATTTTCTTTACTTGTGCACTCCTGTTTTCCTTTCGTCACTGGCACTTCTTTCTTCTCCCTTCTCCTCTAATTGTCTCTTCCATGTCCTCAACTTTTAGCCTTTCTCTTCCCTTTGCCCGTCCTTCGGAGCATCCCTCGCCCTCCACCTATCACGACTCGAGAAGGTTAACGAAAGGTCAACGCTATCGGACGTCGAAGGAGAAGATAACCGTGGGAAATTTTCAGAGGATGAAGTGAAACCCGGATCTCTAACAGCGATCTTGGAGGGTGTACATCATTCCTTCTTGGGCTCTGCTAAAACTAATGGAACAATGGAGCAAATTAGCGTTGGATCCAATTCTAAGAGTTAAAAAGTATATTTTTACATTTAGATCAGTCCTTTAAACTGGGTACTAGGAATCTTACTTATCCCTTAATTTAAACTTAAATAACGAAGAGTCAGAAATATAATTAGCGTTAAACACAATCCGACAAAAATATTCTCATGGCCAAGCTATGCAGCGTTTTAGGCACTGATAACTAATCCTATCCACTTTAAATTTAGCTAAGCCAAAGACAGTTACCTATACTACATTATCGAATGCTTAATTATCGAACGCGAAATCGTTAGCACATAAATTTCACAAATGAATATTTAATGGTGAATAAAACATTAGTTGGCCATTACGGCTAAATTCAATAGGCGTTTTTTATTTTCCCTACTTCAGAAACAATGTAACCAAAATACATAATGAATAAGCGTCACCAAGTATGAGCAAATATAAAATTTTCTGTTTTAGATTCACAAAAAATCTAAATTATTACTACATGAAAGAGACATCAAAAATAAAAATAATTCAGAGCACTTCTATTGGCCATAGATGCTTTTTGATGAAAAATATCTTTCTCCTTCTTAAATCTATAGAGAAAAGAAACTGTGGAAAATCTCAAAAAGAGTCATCTAGAGTCCACTATTTAATGTCTAATGCACTCCTGCTATGACTCAATACAAACTAAGTCATTACAATTAAAAGGTTCTTATCTTCGTCTCACCTTATACAAAAATGTATTAATTCCAGCAGCGCTAAAGTTGCTAAAGAGCTACAACCTTGATAATTCAAAAACAGTTTCACATCCAATTTTAACCAAATATTTTAAGACTTCGGACGTGAAAACAGTAACTCGACATTAATAACATTTCATAAATTTGAGAGAATGAAAACAATTTTCACAGCAAAAACATCCTCCCTCCTCAAGTCTCTTACTCTAATCAATGACCGCTCCCTTATCCCATCGCAATCTGCTGGGTTTCTTGGGCTTCACATTTGACTGGTCCCTACAAATAAAATCTACTATGACAAAAATAGCACCTGTTACTTTCCTCATTATAAAATTAGACTCAAATGTGGCCACAGACACCCTGAAGCTAATTTTCAGTTCAAAAATTCAGACTCACCTCTCATATGGTATGATATTCTGAAATCATTATATTCTTGCACAAAATGCCTTTTCACTTCAAAAACAGACTGTTAAAACTATATTACGCCTCCCTCTCCGTAGCCCAGATCCCTTTAAAATAAAAATATATTATATCAATAAAGACCCCTTTTTCGAAAGTTGGCCATACTCACACTTCCTTCACTACACATACTAAACTGCTCAGTCCTTGTAAAACAAAACCACCATCTTTTCCCCACCAACCATGAAATTCACTCCCACAATACTCGTGACAGTAAAATCATTCACGTAAATCAGTATTTCCTAGCCATTGGACAGAAAGGCTTGGACATCACACAGCCTCCATAATATATAGCAAATTACCAGCCAACTTGAAACTACTCACATCTCTCTCAGCTTTCAAAAAACACCTAAAACAGTTCCTGCTAACCAGAGCATATTACGGCATCAATAAATTTCTAGGAATTAGCTGCAATTGCTGTATATCTGTTAATACCTGATATTCTGCCACGTGTATCCTCATATGTTTATGTTATGTATATCATGTTCTATTTAAGTTAAGATTTCTATGGTAATTTTTAAACGACAGACTACGCCTATATTCGCCTACATAAAAATTATTATTACTATTATTGCAATTAGTTACCTACTTCATGCACTATATTTCCACAATATCAGTCTTTTTGCGATTTTACATTCACGTGACGATTTCTAACATAAGTGATAACGTTATTGCTATTGTTAATCGTTAAACGTGATAACGTTATTGTTAATTGATCAACTGAACGCGCAGTGACCTTAAATTTGTTTTTGTTTATAAAAACATTTCACCCAAACGATCACCCAAATCGGTCACTAATATGGCATTCGAGTAACGTAATAGATTTTCTGTAATATGGTCCAAGCAAACCACCCAATTCTTTTGATTTTTCGTAACGTCTTAAATAATCCACATGAAATTTTTATGCGTGAGATAAGGGATAACCCCAAACAGACTAACAAACTATTTTTTATAAAAATTCGCGGTGAAGCGAAAGGGGAACTGTTTTTAATTTTTACATAATTTTCCCTTCGTAATTTCCTCATGTTCCAGCATTTCAGGCTCAGGTATACAAAGTCGAGGTTTAAAAAAAGATTTTTTTTTTCTTTTTAACGATGTTTTGATGAGAAAGGTGTGAGAAACGGCCATTGTGATATATTCAAGATGTTTGACTTTATTGACGTTACATTTGTTTGTAGTGTCGCTTGGAGGCTGAGTTAAAAATAAAGATAAGATTAAACAAGACGTGTACTGTGTAAAAGTATTTATAGAAAATTAAGAGACCCAGAGTGAGATATCAAAGTTTCTGAAAACTGGGTGTAACATTTTCTTTGAGCACTAAATGAGCCTTAAACTGTTTTATACAGGTAGCTTTGTCTTTACAGTACACCTGAGGATACATTTTCATAAAATTTTTATTTTCTGACGATTCAACCAGGCCAGTTGAAATTACCTTTGCACTAGCGACAACATCACATTGACGAATATTTTTTACTCTAACTATTTTTCTCCAGGTGACGTCAATTGAGGATATAAAATGGAAAAGAGAAAGGTATAAAAAGGCTTTTATTACGGTATATATTCAACAGAATTTCCTCTCTCTTTTGTACTCCCTTTAACAGCCACTCTAATGAACCTAATCTGCGACATAAGATTCGCGGCGACATAAGCGGCTTTCCCGACAAATGCTTAGAATATAGAGCTCTCGGGTTTCCAACCGGGTGATGTTGGTTAGTGGCACCGACGTTTCGAAGACATATTCTACCATGAATTCACCCTGAGGACGATCCACTTACCAACATCACCCGGTTAGAAAACCTAGATCTCTATATTCTCATCTGCAACCTTTTCCTTTCATATGCAATAAAATCTTTCCGATCGCAGCCACATTTGTGCTATTTATAAGGTATTTTGGCGGAAAGAAAGACGGTTCAAATGCTTTTCTTAGAAAATCCTCTGCTCTAGTTTTGAACTTTAATCCCATATTTGCCATTTAAGTTGCATCACATCAATAACCTCATGAAATTTTTATTAGGGCTTCAGAAGGGCACTTTCATTTATGACAGGGCAATAGGCTGCCTGTTTCACAATAAATACCCCCGAAAAAAATATAGTCTCAAAAGTTATTTCGGAATATTCAATGGAAATGGGTGTTATATCACGCGGTACTCTTTTGTTTACTTTCCGATCACATTTTCATTGCCCTCCTGGGTAATCGAGCACTGAGACATAATTCACTATTAGTCAGCATTAAAATTGAAAGTTGCAAGGGCAATTTTGGTATTGTAATGGATCACTGCGTGAATATCTGCACAGTAATGGAAGAGGAATGTAAAGGGTCAGCGGGTTGAACCATATGAGCCTGTATTCAGCAACAAATAACCAAATTTTATTATATATATTACGTTGAAATGGATAAAACGACACTAGTTGTCTTTATAGTATTAGGAATTGCCTCCGAGCATCTAATTCGAAGAGATTACAAATATTTGGCAAGCTAACTTCAGAAGAAGCATTATATAAGTCCGAAGAAAATAAATTGATTCCATTTATATCGAGGTGGATCAATTTCATTTTAATAATTCATGAATATATGCACCACACAAAAGGTGGCATACATTTTTAATTGTTAACCTCCGCTATTCTTGCGAAAATTAGGTACAATCATTTTCCATGCAGGAAATTAATTCAGCTCCCCGTGAAACTGGTACTGGAAGATTATGGTTGGACATTTCAGGTCCTGAGAAATGATTGCCAACGTGATTCCCAATCCATTCCATACGTGCTACTGTACATCATCTAAGAACGTCCAAATTTATGCGGGTCAATTATACTGAAATATTCAAAACTCAGTATGTAATGCAAGGCCGGCATTAATTCGAGCTTGCATATTACTATAATAAGCTGGCCTTCTTAAAATATTTTAAAAATTATATAACTATCTTGGTGAAAAAATATGGTAATGTTTTAACGAAAACTATAGCTCTATGTAGAGGGGTATTATATTTGGATGCTGCATTGATTTTTTGGAGCGTGCTCAAGAATCCGAAATACAGGTGCATTTCCGATGAAATCTCACTCATTGTTTTTTGTAATAAAAACGAAAATCACGATCCTAGTCCAGCATAAAGGCTTTTTAACTATTCCAAAATGGTAGGCGCTGAGTTATTTTGAATTCTCAAGCGGATTTACAATGGACTGGCAAGCGAAGCGTCTAAAATTTCTTTAAAAATACGAAGTTACATTCCACGGCAACTCTCTCGAAAGATCGCAAAGGAATTTGAGTGGAATCGCGTAGCCTTGGGAGGAACCGGAGGAACTCCGGAGGAGCCGTCCTTGTCCATCGCGAAGGGAGCTGTCAGGGTGTCCGAGAGGGCCCCCACGTTATTTCAGAATCGCTGAACTGAGTTCCTCGAAAAACCTTTCGCGCGAGCCCAAGGGGAGGCTCCTCGCCTCCGTCTTCCCTCAAGCAATCCGTGGCGTCTCGTAAACCTCTTTTAAGTGCGCACGACGTCCGGCGTTAGCACCGCCCTTCCCCGCCGGACACCCCAAGCGCGGAGGCGTCGACGAGTGGGAGGAATGCAAAGACGGAGGACCTCACCACTCTCTCGGACTTTCCAAGGTCCACCCTCACTCCCTTTTGACTCAACAGCTCCCACTCGGTGGACCAGGGGAGGAGGGTGGCATTTGAAATCGCGCGACGTCGGCTGAGTCACCGGCAAAGAAAACCCGACAGCGGTGAATTAATTTTTCGGCGATTTCGTCCGGAATGAGAATGAAGCCTTTTTGGTTTCCAACGATCATTATATTTTTCTGCGTATCACTTCATTTTAAACACTTGCTCATGCTGGGATTTAAGAAGAAATCTCTCATCACCACCTCTTTTATTTGTTTTATCGAACGTAAGAGCACCTTCTGTGGCACTTGTTTTATCGTTAATTTCGACCTCCAACTACAAAGAACAAGTGGCATTGACTTTGGTTCCAACAGCATCCTGTGGCCACTCATTTAGTTCAATAAGTAATCGCGATGTACCAATGGTTTGTTTTCCAAATGGTCTATATGGTTTGTTTTCCAAATGGTGGATTTCAAAAATGTGTGCTACTATAGTCTCAATATTGTCTTGCGCTGTATTGATGTATTTAGTATATACATTCCTTTAAACTCAATACACGATTCTCTGTAAGTATAAGTCTAAAATACAATTCCCAGAAAAGTTAAAAAAAAATCTCAGCTTTGGTATTTCTTCTGGATATAATATCCGTGAGATTCTAATGACTGAAGTAGCATATTTCAGTCATTATAATAGAGTCATTAGAATAGAGTATTATAGCATATTTCAAAGAGAACTTTAAGGTATTTCAGAAAAATGTCCAAAAAACAGTACAATGAACACCAAAAGGGGTAAAAACCTCAAATCTCATCAGACATCGGAATTAAGAACGTTGCCAAAGTCTATCCGTATCTGCAACATATTTCTCCACAGCATAGTAGCATGAAAGTGATAATAATGAGAGTAAGATTTAATCTTTTTTCTCCTTAGTTCAACTTTATCTGATACTTATCACTGTAAAAGTAATTTCATGAGGTAAAAATAAAGAACAATGCTTCGCGATCCGTAAAAAATCCTGAGAAATTTTTAGCTTTCACACGATCCCTGATTGTGGAATTCTATTTCTCAATGTTATTTCCAAGACTAGGAATGGTATCATCCAAAATTCGTTTTTAAGTCGTGGGAATCATATAAACCACACTAAATAAGTAGGCTTTTCTAAATGGGAAGATAAAAAGGTTTCCAAGCCTATTGGCCTATGGAATACATTTCCCAGGCATGACTCAAGGCCACTCGAGCAGGAAAATATGATAAAATGCAGCATTCGCGGGAAGGATTTCACAACTTCAGGGTATTAGTATATATATTCGAAATGTTTCCTGTCACTCATAATTGTTCCATTGTTCCTTCATAATACCATAATACCTTTCCATTTTTACTACTATTTTCTCCTTATAGGACGTGCCTATATAGTCTCAATATGTCGGTAATATATTCAGGATTCAAATATAGATTTTAATAGAATTAAATTATTACCGATACCTACTCCGACGGTTTCATTTTTGTGAAAAAATTATGAATTTCGCACTAGGCGATCATTAATATTAATCCAGGAGGAAAATTAATATTAAATCCCGGTGAAAAATAATTAATCCTCGACGATTTATTTTGGTTACTCTTTCCGGTAAATTTTAACGTCTGTTTTGCTTTGCATACCGATGTGGTTTATTTTTCAAGATAAAATGCGAGGTATAATTTTAATAAAACGTGATGACTATACAGACGGAAGAATTGTATTTCTGCAATTCTCAGCAGACCGATGCAAAAGACATATGTCGTTGAGAAACACGGTTTTTATCGTAAATTGCAGAAGGAAGTGGGATTATGATAAATTAAAAAATACTGGCCAAAACAAGTTAAAACTTCTCCATCCGAAGTTATTTCCCTCGCTCTGCTTTCAGCCCTTTTGCGTGATGAAACCATTTCTCTTCATTCGCCTAGCGTGCTATTCGAGTATTGAATGGGACACAACAAAATAGGGCAATATAAATGAAATTCAGAACAAGACGGACATTCTATTAACAGTTCGCCATTCTTCTTCACGTGAGGAAATATGCAGCGCCGAGCGTGGAAGATCACTTGGTCACGCACTAGCCATTTCCTCGACGCATCATCTTCTCTGAGCTTTGGCAGGCATTCCATTCCAATTTCAAAGTAATTTTTCTCACCGAACCAGAAGCTATTCCGTATGAACGTATGAAAAACCTATTAGTCTAGAAATCATCAAGAAAATGCCCATGCGAACTCTGTTTAATGTGTATCTATGTTTATAAGGTAACTTCGGAACCTGTGATCTTTTTTCTTCGTTCACGACAACAATCTCAAGTTAATCTACCAAAGGCATCATTATTTTTTATTCCAGGGGGCTCTAGAACAAATGAAAGGGTATTTTTTTGTTAAACGGTGGATAACTGAGGCATTGCATCACCTCATTTTAAATGTCGTGCGCCAGAGAAAATGCGTAATACCGATCAGTGAAAAAGAGAGACTGGCCTACCACATTCGAAAGCTTAAAGTTACGACTACTTTCAGGCATAAATTTTGCTGACGAGAGCTTAACTGAGCCCCAAAACTGGAAGCGGCCCCTTCTTAACTCTACGGTGATATTCTCCTCCTATAATTTCTTCTCCCCATAAAATGGCTATCAAAACATATGGAACATTTTATTTTTTTTCAAACGTTTCAACATGTTGATGATCCTGATCTCATGTTCTAAAAATTTTCGTATCCCATAAGTAAGTATCATGCCATTTAAATTGGAATAGTAAGAATTTTCCTTCGGTTCTCATCTTCAGAGTTGGTCATTTTTGTCTGGAAAATGACACCTTTTTATGGAGACTGCATGCATATTCCATACAACCTAAACTTTCATCCGCCTTCTCTCCTTGCGGCAGACAGGTTGATAACGCGCCGGTCTGGCTACCAAAAGGTGCTCAAAAGATCGCCTTTTTAAATGAGCGAAGTGCTGTTTTTACCACCAGGATTGGTGACTCGGGCGAGTGACGAATGAAGTTTTAACACAATTTCCACCACAGTATTTTAAATTGTAATCGACCATTTGCTCGCCCTCGCCTTCTGGTTCTCTGCATTTTATTTCTTGGCGGAAGCCTCAAAGAACATACATGGCTACGTGAATACCGAATTGCTATGACCAGATATGCCAACATTGGCAATCACGGTTAACGTTGACAAAATGGTTATAAGTTTGGTCAATTCACTGGTTTTATAATAATAATGACCATTTGTGGCACCACCACATACCTACTTCACCATGCTGGTGGCTCTTACGTTCTAGTCACATACGTGAATGTATGTATTGAAGGCCATGGGCAAAAAAGAAGATAACAAATAAAAAAACAAGTAAGCCAGAGTATTGACTTTGGCCGTAAAGGTTCATCAGTGGTGCGCGTTGAAGCATATAAACAATGCCTCGAATAAGTGAAAGATGCTTAAAACTTTGACGATTAGTATAATGTATTTCCTCTGAGTTAATGACCGATTCCACAGGCACAGCCACACTGCTGGGTTGCTGATTCACTATCCATTTTCGTGTACAGAAATTGACAAGCGTAATCTAAAATTCAAAGACCGTTATCAACCAGCGAATCTGATAGAAATTAGATTGCAGTTTGCCTCATACTTATTTATATTTATATACCCTACTTTTAAGTACGAAACTAGGACTAGAAATTAAGATGAAAAACGTTGGAATGCATCTTTACCGATCTTTGAAGAATTATATAATACTAGCAGAAATACCCGTTGGTTCTCAACGGTAGGAATAAAAGTAAGAAATTATGCAGTATTTTTGTTTATACAGAAAGGAACATAAGTTTTCAATTCTTATATTAGTATCCTTTCACTTAACGGAAATTACCCGTTAGTAGCTTAAGAAAATCGATACTAAGATGTGCCAACCAAAAACGTTGAGATCTAATTATTTTTCACTCGTCTTTTGTCGATACGTTTCCGAAATCTCCCATAACATAAGAGGGCAATGTCAAAGGATGGCTGTGGAATGAGGGATCTGGTCACCTGATGAAGGAAGAAAAATATGATTTACTCTTCTCAGATGAAAGTCTACACATTTGATAGCATTATTGTGGAAGCCACGGCGAAACCACCCCAATTATTTCTTTCTCTTACATTACTATTATGGAATAGCGTCACCCGTCGCGGCTTCGCCCGCTCTTATAAATAAAGAACTTCGAGGATTTGAACTAATAACTGATGTATTATATTTTAGTTATCAATCTTTTGTATTGTAGAAAAGTATTGCAAGAGAAAAAAATAAAGTTATATGACTTCTGAATAAGCTACATTTTGAGTTTTGTTTTCCATTGTTATCAAAATGTTTCGATTGTTAGAGTTCCAATTTTGGAAAACCCAACTTACAATTGGCCATAGGAGAAATATTCCGTACTAAGATCTACTACAACGTATTTGTATTTCGGCCTTGCGATTTGTTAATTGTAATTGCAAATGAAACTCAAAATGGAAACTGTAAACGTTTGCGATACTGTAGGCGAGTAAATGAGCTGTATGTAAAGCGTGAACTTGCCAACTCTCTCGTAGAATGCCGCTTGCCATCTAGTGGGTGATTTTCATACTGCGACGGGGATTCCCTTATCGTTCACGGGGATTCACGTATTACTTTTCACTTGTTTTATAACATTTTAAGGAAAATCGGCAGATCTCATTATTGCTAAACCTTGAGTTCTATGTAAAGCCTGAACTCGCCAACTCTCTTGTCGAATGACACTCGCTAACCAGTCGGTGATTCTCAAACTACACTGCGACGAGGATTCACGTATCATTTAACACATTTTTAATAACATTTTAATGAAAAATCGGTAGGTTTTATTATTGCTAAACCTCCCGGGGACCATGAAGATGATCTAGTTTAAATTTCGTAAAGATTGGTTCAGTAGTTTTCGTGGTTAGTGGGTCTAATCGAAAAACGAGCTGTCCTTTTATATAATAGTATGATTTCACAAGTACCATGATAAAAAATTACATCACTGAGAGTTTAATCCAAACATTTAACTTCACAAGGTGTATTATTCCGAATGTTACCATTTGAATCCCTGTCATCCTTCTCTCTATGGAACACAGACACAAGCTACTAAATTACATTAAGTTCTCTGGGCCCTGCTCAGTCAATGCATCATACTTCATCCCAAACTTCTATTGCAAACCATTACCGGAGACTGTGAAATTCAATACCTAAAATTTTAACAAATGCGAGCACATCCTAAACTTTGAATTGCATATTCAAATCAAGCATCATGACGCACACTCAGAATATAGACGCTCAGGAATTTAATTTCCCAGGCTTGGCTTGGTTCCCATTGGGCTTTAACTTTTTCTTCTGAAGTCATTTGTTATGCTAAAAACATATTTATCGCAAATCTGGCCTTGGAATGTGCCGGACGCAATTCGGCTTAAACTTTATTGGCAAGCGTTCATGCAAACGTTTCTCTTTAGGAGAAAGCATTCAGCAGGCACATTTATACCTTAAGTCGAAATGTGCTGAGGAATATGGTGGAGAGAAATGAAAAATCCGGTGGAAATACAGACTTCTCTTTAACTGCATCAAAACGCTGGAGGTGGGGAACAATTTGGTGTTGTGACTAGATTACTGGCTTCCAATCCCGAGGGCCTTCCTTCATATCCCGGCAGTAGTGGAGATTTTTTTACCGAAAAATTCCAGTCCCTACTTGGTTGCTATGTAGATAACACTTCAGGTACAATCCTCTCTCCGTCGGATGGAATGTTACACTATGGACTCCTTGGCACCTTTCGTTGATAGTTGTTTCATGCTACGCCGGGTTTCTTTCGACATTTCTTCAGTCAGTCGAGAGTAGTAGTCCTACCTATACCAACTTACCCGCATGTCCTCAATGGCGCAGATGACCTCAGCTATCAATAGCCTCCATAAACAACGAAACAGCCAACAATCGTTTTTTCAAAGTAAAGGATGAAGGGTATTACCATTGAGTAAAGAATGAATTCTTTACTCTGTGGAAATAATCTTCATCCATGCCAAAAGGGACCTGCCTACCCGTCCTTTTAAATGCGGTTAGCCTGCTCTACTAACTACTTCTCAGCTGGAAGCCTCATAACGTGTAAGTTATACGATTCAATACCTCCGACGTATTTATTTTGATCAGCATTCGGCCATCACTCAGTTATTCAGACATCGATATACGAGATTTTCAGTTACGAAACTTAATGGCCATGGGACCTGCAAAAACCATCGTCAGAAAGACTTCAGTTCCCTGAAATGTATTGAACCAGAGGAGAGAAATAGGGGGGCCTCCCCCACGACAGTCAGAGGCTGTGGAAAGTGAGCTTCAGGAGAAGAAAGGGATGGCTAAGGGAAGCCGTACACGTAAATGGGACTCCTGGGAGGGAAATAAGAGGGGGAGGAGAGGGAGAGAAGGGGGAGAAAGAGTTGAAGAAGGCAAAGGGGTGTGGGGGAGAGAGATAGGGAAAGGAGTGAAGGCGAGGGTGGGGATGATGGAATGAATCAAATAAAAAAAACTACGCGGGCGCTCTCTCGTGATCCCAACAAAACCACATCGGACCCTTCACACAAAAAACCAATCGCCCGGCCAGTCGTCCCCCGTAGACGTCCTTCGCGGTTTCGTTTTGGGTTTTTATGCTAGGCCCCCTCCCCTTCCCTCCGCCCCATGGGATGAGGGGAGAAGATGCCGTAAATGAATAAAATATAGGTTGGTACAAGGGAGGACGAGGCACGTCGAACTCGTGACGGAATCGGAAGTCGGGATAAAAAGAAATATATAATAAGATCGAGCGCGGGAAGGAGTATTGTGGCCTTTGAGCGAGAAAGAGAAGGAAGACGCGTAGTTATACGAAAGAGGAGTATATGTGTAGGATTGGCGGGAGGGATGAGATTATCGAAGCGGGGGGAGGTAAAGATTATATGCCGTGGAAGGAGACGAATGGGAATCACGCTTTGAGAGGGAAGGGAGGATTACGTTGTGTCGGCGTGGGAGAGTGGGATGGGGGAGGGAAAAGTGAAGAGGGGGGGAGGGGCGTATGGATGTATCCCACGGGCCGCCCTCTTTCCAGGTCATTCGCTCCGGTGCCGGAGAAGAGTGTGTGCAGAGGCGGCGGGAAAGGAGCCTCCCCTCTCCCGTTCCAATCTCTCCCCACCCGCAGCATCCCACATACGTGGTCCATCCCATTCCCCGGGGAGAAATTTCGTCTGCGGCCAGGAATGGATTCACAACTCAAATACATAGGCTCGGTTTTGTAATGCCTGGGTAACGTTTACCGCAAGATGACGTTGCCTTTTCGTTAACTTGATGTTAACCCTTTTGCTTCGAAGTTCGTATTTATCCGAATGAATATTTTCATCCGCTGACTGCTGAATTCGACTTAACCCCACAAGTTCAAAAAATATTTTCCCTCCACTACGGATATCTGGTGTGTATCGCCAGAGGTATTATCTAACTATTAAATTAGCTAGTAATATCTAGTAAATTACCTAGTAACAACGGTTTAAAAGTGCATTTGAAATTTGTGCGAATAGTAATGCAAATTGCAGTTATTTTATATGAAAAATCGGTACAATCTTTTGTAGAAATTGATATATGCTATGAGCAAACCTTTAATCATTTAACGCCGAGAAAGGATTGATTGAGAGTTCAGGTTTTGCATATTACATTATACTGTCGGTATTTTACGTGAGCGTTATCAACGAGAGAACGTATGAACGTCGGATTACATACTGAGAAAAACTTATAGTTCACGATAATGTTTTCTGGTAAACTTACATCGTCTCTGAAGGAATGAAATAAAACAATCTCCTAACAATGACACAGTAAAATGGTATCACTATGATAGCTGCGTATCGTCCCAATCATAAATAATATTTATAGCTGAAAAGTAACATAGATTTCACGTTTCCTGCGAGTGAGTGTTGGTCATTATTCGAGTTTCTTAATCTTCAGCAAAGCTCTTTCCGAAAATATTTCGCTCTAGTTTTTTCGCGCCTTTGAGTCATGAGATGGGGGCAAGTCCCTTAAATGAATTGTTGTAATGATAAATATGACAAGCCAATCACGCCCTCCTTATGGCGTTTCATGAATACCGAGGTCACACTTGCATGCATTCTTCCAAGCATAATTCAAATACATGATGCTTATGATGCACCATTTCTTGCGAACGTGAAGCTTTCGATCCTGGAAAAACTTGAAATGATGTCTTCCGAGATTATATGATCTATTCATCTCTAAAGGAGGATGTAGGAAGTTCAAAAGATGCTATCTAAACGGTGAAGCACTTTATCATTACTGCACCAAATGAAGCGTTTTTAAGAACATATAATATTTTTTTTTTAGTTTCAACAAAGATTAATGCCACTTTTTGCACTGCAGCATCTCATTTTTTTCAAGCGAACATATAAGTGGAATGTAAGCATCCGCTTAAGGGATAGACCGTAAACCTTTTGTCTCGTTTATACTATCCCGCAACAATGACATGATGCTTTTGAAACATGAAAAACCTTTTGAAACTCTGAATGAGAGTCTTTCATCCTTTCTCGCCGAGAGAAAATAACACTCTGATCTGCACTGATTCCAGCCGTGATAACCCAGGCATCTGCCGCCTTGTTGGTACATTAATAATTCAGCCGTCGGTGAGCGGAGCATCTGCTCAGACTCCAGCCCGCCTCACGCCCGTGGCTCCCAACTCTCCTCCTCTCCCGCGTCGATTGCACGGCTCACTCACGCACTCTCCCGCTGCCGCCGCTCATGATGTTATCCCAGCCGTCCCTCCACACTCCCGAGCAAGGCCCCCCCGGGGCCCTCCGTGGCCCACATACCGGCCGCAGTGGGTGCATCCCCCGCGCAAAGGTCCGGTCGACGCAATTGGCTAATCGAGCGTGGCACCGTGCCACCGAGAGCGATTCAACTTCCCCAGAGGCGGTCAAGCCTTCGATTCGCGTCCGCCACTCGGGCCTTAATCGACGCACACGGATCTCCCTGTTAAAACACGCGAAAGCCCACCACTATTTCATATAAGGAATACACATATATTTTTTTCTTGCGGTTATGTTTATATTTATTGCCCCGGTGAAAGCGGAAATGCTCTTTTCACGGTGTCTAATTACAGGAACGTTTGGCTTTCCCCCTTCATATCCTATGTCATGCGCCTCGGAAGAAGTTTTCAGTTCCGCAAAGTCGTACAAGTGTGCTGCTCTCTTTCTGTGTCCTACGCGCGGGAAGATTACGATTAGAAACGTAAGGATGATCGGAGAGTTAAACAGAGGAAATCGATTCCGAAATCGGCAACGTGGAGTGTGTCGGTGCGACGAATTTGCGACTGGCTTGAGTTATGGCGATAGTATATTTCAAATGGCATTTTGATCTCTGAAGTTTGACTTCACGCACCTGTAAGACCTGGAGAATGGTAGCGGTAGAGGCAACTTAGAACCGATGAAAACGCGGTTCAGGTCAGAAGTGATGGAAGCGCAAGGGGTAAACGGAGATCCCTCGAAGCGCGGGCAATAATAGAAATCTACATCAAGAAGATGACACCGTGAAAGCATTCTGAGGAACCAGAGTTAATAGAAAATTGTAATAAAAGAAGCAACCAAAATATATGTATCAAAAGGCAGACAAACAGACAAGTATGAAATACTAGAAACGAGGGATGAAAGATGGCTGCGAAAGTAACTGTAAAAGAATGAAATTAATACCAAGTCAGATGACTACTTCGAAGACTCCAAAAATCAATCTCCAAAGGGATAATCTATGACGATTCCAATTCTGAATCTAAAGTCATTTTGACATCACAGAACATAGAAATAAATCTACCGTATGGGTTGAATGTTAAACTTTGTAGGCCGTAGAGGTTTCAAGATTAAAAAGCTAACGCTGTAGTCGAGAGTTTTTTTTAGCAAGTCGCCCGTTGTTGTTTGTTGAAGACAAAAAATCTTAAAGTACCGGTTCCACAAATTGGCATTTGTATTAAGCCATTCCGTGTCCCCCATGCCAATAATGGGACCAGCTCTCACAAGGTTGAGTAAGATGAAGAATAGCACGCCTCATGTGTTCCGGGATTCCAAAAAGAATTCCCCCACTTTTTATCATCCGCCTACCTCTCGGGAATAAAATCGCCTCAGAATTTCTTACATTCAATTAAAAACACATGTATTTTTAAATAATAACAACTTAATGCATGAGGCACAATACATAGGGGAAATAATGGCATGAAACTAAAAAGTAAAATTTCGCGTCACTGAGGTTGTCATCCACCTCTAAAAGCACTGAAATATACGATCCCTTACAATAGATTGAGGTATACTAAAAGCAGAAAAAGTCTGCTTTAAACATTTAATGTAATTTGTTCAGCTTCGCTTACCATGCTGCTGCGCTAAGAATATGCAGGTAGAAAAAATTGTTCATGAAACGCACCTGCATGCAATAAAATTCGTCCCATACTTTTCAAAAGTTGTGACATTTAAAACAGTTGCATCATACTCCACCAAATATGTAACAGGACTGAGTAGCTCAGGGCCTGATGAGCAGCCTGAGTTAATAACGAAAATTGGGGCTGATCTTTTAAATTGTAATTACAAAAATTAAGCTTTCTCTTCCGCAGTAAATTTATAAATTATGTGCTTGCTATTTCGAGAAAAAACTGATTTCTAAATTAACCACGTTATTCATAGTGAATGAATGCAGCTCGATTTTAATCTCAGAAGGTTCTTTTGTTTCGGAGAAGCATAACTCGACTATATTCAATCTTTTTATTCCCTTCTTCACATAAAGTCGACTATACAAACTTCATATAAGCATCACCGTTTCGCATGGCAATGGAATTAGAAGAGTACCTACGTAAAAAAATTAATCAAGGGCACATATTGATTTCTTGATTTTTTCTAAATAATCTCAACCGAATAGCGCTGTTTTTTAACCCCTAATCACAAAAAATGTACCCAAATGGCAATGTTTTCATCAACTACCGAAATAATACATCAGTTAATAAGCTAGCATTATATGCTAATTAAATCGATACCCTCCGGTTAAATTCGTAAAACTTTCAATAATGATATTTGAAATAGTTGTTATCCATTTTTAATTTTTTTTACGCTAAAAAGCCACATCGACAGTTGAAATAAAGACCACTATCTTTTGTCTCGCTCCCGAGCAAGCTCCATTCTCATAAATGTTGGGGTGTACCACTAGATACTGGTGGTTCTTGGGTAGTTCCAGCTAGTTCTCTTTACTCGACTTCTATTGCCGACCACATTGGCCATGACACCAAGGCATCAATAACGCCTTTCACCACAATGAATGCCAATTTTACAGACGCATTCGTGGAGTCCGAGTAAACAAAGGAAATAACATAATGACAGAAATTCTTTTGAGTGAAAGAAAGGAATAGTTTTTGCTGCTGTTTCGATTACCTCTCCGAAGACAAAGTTTACTACTTTCACCGTAAATGGTAAGTTGAGAGCGGCAGTAAAATTTACCAGCAGATGGTTTGATGGGTCAATGTGCTTGCACAAACATTTCTGCGAACGTTCATCAAACTACTCGCGTTCGTTGATAGACTAATTTCAAAACCAATGAAATGCAACATGTCGAAAAAATCGTAGTAATAATTATTTAAGATTTTCAAAACAGTATTGATTTTTTTTAATAATCGAAGGAAACAGACTCGCAAATTAAATATATTTTTGCTCACACATTGATCAACTTTGATATCTCTGCGTTCTGAGAAAAACTTGCCTCCGTAACACTTCATAATAGCATATAAATAAATTAAAAACAGTACCTTTCCCTATTCTTTTCCTTACAGAGTGACTTTATTGGCTGAATTTCTGTCAGCACACTCGTGAATCAAATAAGATACCGCTAGTATAGACTTGGATGACCACAAAATGTGTGCGTCTACATTTACTTGAGAATTGAACAAAATATGCTCTCTTGTACAATTTACCTTAAACAAAAGACAGTTATTAGGGATTGCTTTAACCATGCAACGGGTAGACTTACAAATTTCTCTACTTCCTTGGAGAATGTTGGAGAAAATTCAGCATAAAAAACGAGCGGTAATGAAAAATAAAAAATACGACAAAAAAGTTGCCTCAGTCGTTGGCTGATCTGGAATGTTTTACCTCCTTTCCCGAAACCGAGCAGGGAAAAACCAGAAAATCAAGGTAGCATCCGATTATTAATTCCGCACGTCGCGCCTTTCGATGGCGACCTAGATCGAGTCATTGGTCGTAAAATAACGAATTGCGACATTCACCAAAACGTCTCCCCTCAAATAACTGCCCCCAAGAAATAGTCTACAATGAGATTGGCAAAAAGTATAGCAAGCGAGGCTCTAGACGGCCTTGGAACTTACACGATTGGTTTATGGAGTGTTTCATTCACTTACTATCAAGAAACTTGCCTTCACCAAGTTCGTGTAAGAGGGGAAAGCATTGTTTACGTGCACTCTTTCCACTTTCTTAACATTGCCTCACTAGGGATATGTATAGATACATTTAGTACATAGATAAGTATAAATACATGGCTCTTAGTAGAATATCTCACCTTAAATAGATTAGATATGCGCAAGAAAAAACGGCCAACAATGCCGCTTATTCATTAGCTATGTCACATTTGCGACATTTTAACACAATCTCCTAATCTTCTAATTACTTTAAGTTGCACTGGGTGTAAATTGATAAAAAAACTGATGATACGAGAATTATCAAATAAAGCACTCGTGTACATCGTTTGTAAACCTCTTTCACAAACTTAATTTTAATAATATTTTTTTTAGCTTCTCAGAGAGCATCGCTGACTTTTCTTGTAGTGACTGTATCTACGCAACATGCTAACACGCCGAACTGGGATTTTTGGGAAAATGGCTGGGTTGCTTCGACTAAAATTAACGCCTCTTTCAATGAGTTCACACCCCTAGTTTTATTTTTGAAGCCTTCCATTTATAAATTTCCGAAAAGGGGAACATGACGTGATCCCTCCTGTCAGCAAAGAAAAAGCTTCCGATGATGGATGAAAACGGCGAATAAGAGGCGAGAACCATTAGAAGTTTTTTTTACGATACCGATACTTTTGTTGAAAGCCATGAAATGGTTTTTACTTGGCTCATTGTCCACGCTAGTTGTGCTTTGTCACCTCTTTTATTTCAATCGAGTTCGCGATGGACAACTGCACACAAAGAACTGATTAGTTTTCCACGTTCGCCCTCCCGCGTGAATCAGTCCGATTTTAGCGGACAGTATTCAGGAACACTTTAGGGTCCTATAGACAAAATTGTGCACGCCGTTTCTATTTTAGTCACAAAAGAATGGCTGACCCGAAAAAGAATAGAAAGCTTTTATGTTTCAAATAGTTCCTCAAATTGGTTTTTCTTTTGATGTATTCTAAACGAATAGGGTAACATGGATTCGAAATCACTCCCCATGCTGACACCTTCTCCATACTGCCACGCCTCGCGCACTAAGAAACCAGCCACGTCACATTTGAGCATTACTCTTAATAGAAATAGCCATAGAAGACTTGTTTTCGATCCTACGTCTGCTGACCCGAGGATGGATTCGAACTCGTGACCTTTGGGTTACTAGGCTGGCGCTTTACTGCTACGTTTACCACGGCCACCATTTTGATTTGGTTATGCTTCCGGATTTGAAAACTCACAACTTAGGGTAACTTGAGCATGATATCACTTCACATAAAATTCGATGAATTTAGCCTTACAGCCATAGAATAGATTTCATCATTCTAAAGAAAACAAATTACCAGCCACTTACCACTTTGCTCTTCAAGATATTCGCAAAACAAATAACAGCCATCCTTCCTTTTTTCTTTCCAGATATACCTTTTTTACTGAGGAATTGCCAACGCATAGATCTCGTCAGAAATTTTAGTCTGTAGTTCGTATGCTTTCTCATTCAAACTATTTTTTTAATAAATCAATTACTCACCGCAGTAGTTTCTATCGAATCACAGAAAAATCTTCGGTTGTGAAGGCGTTTTCAGCGTAAGGTGTGAAGAAAATGAACCAAATTAAAGCCTTATGAATGCATTTTTAGTAAATTTCTGAGTATCTCAGCAATTAAAAACAAAGTTTTTGCGTCATTAATGATACAATATTTACTTCATTATTCTTAGTTGCTTAAATTGACAAATAATATTTGAATATGATCTCTATTATGACGAGGGAATAATCTTGCCCAAACTACCTTTAATAGGTACTATTGATAGATTCCATTGACTCCAAATTCGATTACCAAGCCCGACTGCTGAGATACTTTAAGATAGATAAGAGCGAGACTTTTCTCTAGTCATATCCCTAGCGAGCCATTTCTTTGGGAAGTGACTCCATGTGAAGTAACTTGCGTTTACTTTGGTATTTCACTTTCTCGTCGCTGGCGACCAATTTTCACCAGATTCCTCTGGATCGCACTCTCAACACTACTGCCACACCTGTAGCAATACACTTTGTAGTCATTAAATGGTAATCCAGATGACTGATGGTCATCCCCCATGGAATCTTCTGATTCGTTAACTTAATAAATCACTCTTCTTTGTAACTTGCCAACTTAAAAGTATAAAGTGGCGAAATAGACGAGATCCATCTTCTGCGTAATGTTTTCAAGGTGCGCAGCGAACGCTCATAATCCAGTTCACATGCTTCGACGTCGTAAGTTAAGATAGTTTCAGCGAAAGTTTTTCTACTCATCATAGAGATCATATTCGAATTTAATTATTTATGCAGTGATAAGAAGTATGAAGTAAGTACAGTAATACTGATGGCGCAAGAACTTTGTTTTTATAACTGAACTTCTTAATAATAAAGTAAATATGCCTACATATTCGAGGCCAAAACTTGACTTATTTGTTCCCCGCCGTGCGCTGGTAACATACAAACTACACGCCGTAAAACATACAAACTACACACGATTACATATTTCACTTAATTTTTGCGTCCGAAAGGCCTATTTCTTTTTAAATTATGCCTCACTGAAATTCACAGCTGTATCATGTCCCTTGTAAGATGGCTTCAAATTTTTTTCGCAAATATCTCGAAAAGTAGTGCAATACGCGGCTAACATTACCATCATTAGAAAGATGAGATTTATTTCTTTACAATCAGGTCATTCAAGTTTATTTTATGCATGGCTATATCTCGCTAAAAACTATCGTAACACCGGGCCGGAGTTGACCTTGGAGCATTATAGAATCTTCTCTCCGGAGCCCTGACAGCCATTATCCCGGGGTATCACAAGGACCGCACACAAGGGAAGCCCTCACTTCCGAGATGTCCGTCCGGTCGTCACAGAATGTGAGCAATGGAGATGAATCTTCTCGACGCGTGAGACTACCCACGTTCCCTTCTAGAGGACAAATATTTTCGCGGTCCTCGCTGACCTGGTGCCCCAACTGCCCCCCACCCTCTCAACACCACCAACCCCCCTCACTTCACTGCCCCCTCGCGCGACCCCCTTTCATTCCCCCCTCCCGGAGTCTCTTCCTTATAGTATACCCGTCCCTCTGTCGGTGGGGGAGTGGGGAAGCCCCGCACCTGTCCTCCCGGACACTACGGCGTTCTCATAACGGGCCGCCCTCTTCGTCGCCTTCCTCCTCCTCTCCCCTCCTTCCCTTCCACGACACTTCTCCTCCTCCCCCCCCCCCTGCCGACCTCGACGTCACAATCTCCACAAACCTTCCCTTTCCTCCATCGACAACCTATATCGCCCCATTTCTCCAAAATATGAATGAAAAAACCAGCGAAGTTCACCATGTTTTCCCACACTCTCGGAGATGGCTGATCCCTCATGGCTGATCCCTCATGGATCCCGTGAGGAAATCTGGTTGAAGAGTAGCCATATTTTAACATAATAAACTCGTTACATAGAAAATACTTTTAACGGGTACACTATTCTGGGATGAAAACTTTTAATATTTACCATATTTTTCATAGATATATGAGTTTCTACGTGCAGCGAAACTCATGGGAAGTTCATGATGATGCTATGAGTTTTCTGTACTAGACAGACTGATCATGTATGCAGTTACCTCGATGGTGACGGGGCAAAAATTCATCACCTATTATCGCGTTCGGATTTCATGGGTTCGAGTCTCGACTGGATATGCTTTTCACTTTTGCAGTTTTGGTGGTCATTATTTTTTTTCGGTCTTAAAATTATGAATAATGTGATTATTAATAGCAGTGTCCCACCTGAGCACAAAAAAGCAGGTGTTGAATATCTTTTTGGTCAGAAGCTGGAACTGCCCAAGGAATCTTCATTTTTTTCTGTACAACTCCAATTTTTTTTCTGCACAACTCTGTACCTTCAATCCTGGTTAAATAATGTCTGGTTAAAAATTTTCTACAATCAATATCCGACGTGGAAAAGCTCTACCAATTACGATCCTCAAGTCAACTGACCAACAGTCAGATGAATGAATACAACAAGTTGGACTGCCCACTGTATCAATTTATTTACGACACATTTCAACGCCTCAGCTTCATCTTCAGGTACAATCTTTGTACCTGAAGATGACGCTGAGGCGTTGAAATGTGTCGTAAATAAATTGATACAGTGGGCAGTACAACTTGTCTTTATTCATAAGACGTGTTCCACCACGTCTCGCCGAATACAGTTGAGTGTCTAAGATCCCAACTCCACAATAACCAAATTCGCATTGATATCACATAAACACAAATTCTATACCATATGAAGGCTAAAGTAAACCAGAGATAAAACCGAGCTTAAGTACAAGGACAGATGTACCTCTCCGAAACGGAAAAATTTCTGGAGACATTATTTCGTTATGTTTTCCCACTCTTACGTTCGTACTGTCGACGCAAATGGTCCAGAGGAAGTGCAGGGATTTATCCACGAACACAATTCTATGAATTGAGACGGTGCCAAACAACCGCAGCTAAGGGAGCAAGGAAAATCCAATTCTACCGTTGATTAAAAAGTGGAGATGTTTATGGCTCAAGCGCCATGCAACATTTCCGCACGAAGATACGTAATCGTTCACGCTTCCGTGGCAGTCGAACATTTCGGTGGGTTAATGAGAGTAGAATACCCCCTCGCACTGAGTTATACGCCAAATTCCTCATTTGAATACCTAAATTCTCAGAAAGGCCGCTGACTAATCGAGCGAAAACCGGACCTGAGTAAGGTAGGGCCCGCAATCGCAGGTGGAGAAAATCCTACCGCCTACTTCCCCATCCCACGAATCAGTCCGTCGATGTGACTCAACCAAAATACGTCGTTGTAGAAGACAGTAATTTGCGAGATGTGAAAGTTGCCGCGGGACTGAATGAAAAAAACCATTAGCGAGTTTGATCGTGGCCCGAGGTCCTAGTATTAAATATCCATATTGTTAGTCACTAGGTAACTCACGTAACTCTCCCTGAGTGGCTCATCTTCCGGGAAGAACGAAAGTCTTGGTATTCGCATTTCGAAATAAATGCCAAGGGGTTCACCTGGTCACGCCTCTTGCCCCATTTACAAAGAGCTGCAGGAAGACATAACACCACGTACGAATTTTACAGCAGCATTAGTTCTGACTCCTCGGACATTTCGAACAGCCATTGAGGTGAAAACACAACAAAGTTGAAGAAATTATGGAATGAACAAGGTACTTCTAATGATTATCTGCTTTTTCTAACTTTTTCTTTCGCAAATGGAAGTGTATCATCTTAAATAAGACAAAACTAATTATATTCAAGTAACTGTGGATATCTTCATTTAGATAAAACTTATTACTCGTTTTTTAATTTGTGTATTTGGTAAAAAAACACAAATGAATTATTCCTATCATCTTTAAAGCATTAAGCCTATATTGAAGCCCATATATAAGATATTCTCACAGATAAAACTTCCACTTAACTTTCAGAAACATAATAACTTATAACTATTCCCACTAATTAATATTTTGGTCAGCCTTTTGAGATCCGACGAGGAAAATACACTGGTTGGGAGAGGGAAAGGCAAACTCTTCAGCTAAGCTGAGGTTTTTAGATTATAATTACTTATTCAGGCATTTAATAACCTAATTAAGCGGTAGGTGATTTTCCGATAGAAAGAGGAGAAAGTTTCATCGCAACAATTCATCCTTAATATGGAAAAAAATATGTTGAAAGTGTACGCTTTGTGATGGGGCTTTATTGATACCAACTGCTATTTGCAAAGTATTTGTAGCCAATTTCCTTTCACATTTTACAGAACCTCTGCTCATTTCGAAACAGTCTATCTTGCAAAGTACACGAACAAAGGCATTATTACGATGCGACTACTCTATCTAACTACTTCTTTAATACTCTCTCGAGTCAGAGAATTGTCATGGAACACTTTCATAGATCGTCATCAACCAATCAACAATGACACATCAATTTTCACCACTACTCTAAAATATCGACGTGACTGTACACTGAGTATAATTTCTCCAATTATTTGGTATAAAAATACAAATAACCTAGGTTTTGAGCCAACAGAACGCTGCATGGGCTTCAAAACACGTACAAATATGAGTATAACGAGAGAGTTCTGCATATATTAATAGTTTTACCAGTCAACTGCGTCAGCGTCAAAATTAAATATTCAACCGAGGTATCCATCATTTACGTCAGACCAGAGTTTCTTAGTACAACTTTCCTACAGTTAAATTTTCAATAATAAAAATACAATGACTCATAGTCCGGATGTACCCACTTACATGTATTTTACTTACATAGCTTTGAAAATATTTGCCATCTTCGTGCACCACTCGGAGGTAGGATATGAATATCAAATTTATTTAGCACTTTCTGAGATCGGACATACGTGAGGATAAAAGTGATTACTACTTGCCAGAGGGAGATAGGTTTCATTAAAATATATTCTTATGGTCTATACAGGTGAAATAGCAATGGACTCGTCGAAATACCTTAGTTATATATCCACTTTTTCCACACTTACTAACTTATTTTTTCTCATAATCGAGCTCTTAGATAGAATATGTGAACTTATTAGCGGCTTCACTTAATAACCCCCGTGGGATGAGATGAGGCGATTATGCGAATTACCTCCCTAAAGAATTTGGCACGCATGACTCCTCTATCCCCTTAAAACCAGCACTTTCTAGGTAAAAAATACTTATGAATCACCACCAGATCAAGCGATTAAGTGACATACCTTTGCTTGCTTAGGCATCCACCATTAGATATTTCGCCTCAGGGTAGTCGACCTACTTTAACCAACTCTCGATTATCTCCCCCAAAAATTTCACGGATATCTTTCTCGTAGCAAAAAGGAAATCATATGGGGGAGGAGGACACACAACAATGGCCGAATCGTCAATGGACCAGGGAGGTCACGACGCGTGGGCAGAGACTGCCATAATCACCTTGCTGTGTACGTGGATAAACAATTGACTCGTGAGGACCGCTGGCAAAAACCAGCCGGACCAACAGCCTTCAGGTCCCATGAGAGAGATCCTTATTCGGGCGAAATAGGGGAGGGGGGAGAGTGTGGCGATCAGTCGATAGCCATCCGTTCGAGACGATCGGAAAGCGACTCGACCGGCGGGTCGGCTTGGAGATTATGATAAACGAAGCCGTCTTCGGCGAGAAGAACAAGTTAATGCGGCTGCGCGTGCTCTTTTTAGAGGACCGTTAGGGAAAGCGGGGAGGGAGAGGGGGCAAGCTGGAGGAGAGAAAGGGGAAGACAGTCGAGATGTACACCCGTCTCTGTCTCAACTGCGGAGACAGGGATTTCTCGAAGTAATGCCCCGGTCACACCACCAAAGCTCCGACCATCGTTAAGAGCAAAACACCGTGCGAATGTGCTCTCGTACCATCGTACTTTTTAGTTTCATACACTTCCATCGCACCGTGGTTAGCGCTAGCGTTGCGTAAGGACGACGGGAAAGTTGAAGAACGATATATGAAAAAGGAAAAAAATGGAGAAGAGTGTACTGTTACGTAGGTGAATAAGCAAAGAGGAGTGTCATTTGCTTTTAAAAACCATTTGCAATACTGCGAAACGTCATAGTAATTCGGGAATTCTAATCATCACCATCAGTCGTCAGTCCGCAGATTGCTTTGCTGTAGCTATCCACTCCACTCTCCTCTCGTCTAAGCATTTTATTTCTACACAAGTTTTCATGTTTTTATAAAAGTTGCAGTTTGAATTTTACTCGTTCACCGTAAATCCTGGAGAGGGAAGCAATGAGTTACGACGGTAACTCATTGCTTCCCTCAGTGTGTGTAGTAATACTGTGAATGCTGATCATTTTTTACGTTGGTACATACGTACGATGGCAGTGTAAACCGGGCATCAGTCTCAAGAGTGGGGTTAGGGAGATCAAGTGGGGGGAAAAAAGAGTTCCCGTGAAGGGACACTTGGGGGAAGGAGGAGGCCATAAAGATCCTTCTAGACATCTTCAACACTTGAGACGGAAGAAAGAATAAAAAAGAAAGAGGAGTAGGTACTCCATTCTCGAACACTTTACCACACCACCTTCCCCCTCCCCATATCGACCACTTCTTCCTCCCTCAGTCCCGACCCTCCTTCCTTCAGGCCTCCTTCCCACGTCTTAAAGACGTTCCGCTCAACTTGGCCAGCTTATCAGAGTGCGAGTATATACATCGGCAGGCATGTGGGAAGTAGAGAAGTAAGTTCCAGTTTGGAAAGATTGTAATTATTTGACACCCATGTCGGTGATTCCGATAGAGTACCCCTGTGTATGATGGCGGCCTTTCTGAGAAAAGAGCAGAACCGGTTTTGCTCTTCTCTTGCACTCTCAGTTATCGCGACATCGTTCGCTCATGCGATTGCACCATGGAGACCTGATTCGGTAACACAGTACGGTCCACGCTTTCCAGCGGAGAAAACTGACATTTTTTGTAATTTCGGTCACATTAATTATATAAGTTCACTTTTTAGTAGCGACGAGCTCATTTCATTGATAGCAACTATAACAGCTATTGCTTACTTATTTGATCCATAGAATTTGTAACAGCCACAATTTCACCGCTTACACTCCAGTTATGAATTTTAACGCTAAATACTCGATAATTTGTATTCATTTTATACAAAATTTATGTGGTTAAAACAATTTAACATCAATAATTTCACCAAAAATTCGTCTTTAATGCCCCTGAATACACAGCTGAAAACTGAAATCACAAAGTGGTTAAATAAATACCGAATAATCGGATAAAACCTTTATACTAGGATGTTCGATGATGCCCTACACCTCTAAAGTACAAAGTTTGTATCTCACTCATCAGATCATTATGCAAAACATCCAATGGTCTTTACGATTCTACACGCCACCTGAGAAACGAAATACACCAGATTATCAACCAAATATGGTTTGGTGACAATGATGCCACCAATTATGCTACTTTCTTCGTTATATTGTGGTTAGGGCACTTTTTTCAGACATAATATGACATAAATACTACAGGCTCGAAATTACAAAGAGGGTTTTTTCTAAAATAATTCATAGCAATCTTTTCCAAATAGACCCTTCATCATTGGCTCCTAGCTCTGAATCATCCCTTTCGCCGATCCCATTCTTGACCTAACCCTTTCTTAAAAAGTTCCATGTCTCCCATTTCCCTTTTCTCACGATTCATGTCAATTTCGACCCCCGAGACGAGAAAGCACCTAGCACTCTTCTTATCATACTTTTGGTCAGACAAAGCCATTTGTCGGTGTCTTCCTCTCTTCAAAACTAAATGTTTCTTACTCTCGTTCCCCTCGTATCAGTGTTTCGCCACGCGTGATAGACACGCTTGTTAAAGCCTCCCTAGGTACCACACTCACGCGTTGAAGTCTCCCATCCCTCACACCCCCCTACCACCACTCTCCCGCGCTTCCTCCCCCTCTCCGTCATTCCGAGCACCTTCCCCTTGCCTTGGTCCACTCCCACGGTCCCCCATTCCCCCACCACCCCTTCGCCCCCCTCCCACCTTCGGTGGAATTCTTCCCGCCGAGCGGAGACCCACTTACCACTTCCGCCTCCCCTCTTTGACGCACCTGACGCTCCCCCGACCGACTCTCTTTCGACCGCCCCGCCATCCATCCACTTCGCCGCCGGTGGCCCACCTCTCTCTCTCGACCGGCTCCTCTCTTTGAAGAAGGAGAAGCGGCGAAATCTCCTCCGTGAAACCCGAAAACGAAATCCACCGCCCACGGGTTGTGGTGACGGCCGAAGGTACGCAAATAATTCGGAACGCGTACGGCGGCGGAGGGACGCAACCTCTATAGCCTCGCAAGGATGACTGGAACACCGGTGGGAACGTGGGTTACGCGGCTTGGGGCATAAAGCGTGAGGTGCATGTCGCACAGGGAAGAGACCGCATTTCAAGACGATCTGAAATGAACTATAATAATAGCAGAAGCATCTGCAGTGAGGGATGAGTTAGGGATATCCAATCCTTTCTTACATTTAACTCTTCACGCTGACGCCCAAACCCGGGGTGGGAAAAATCCACACATGCCGGACTCGAAATCACGACTCCAGGATTAGCAGACGAATATTTTACCAAGCCGTCAATGAAGGCGGCACAGTGTGGAGTACTGAGAAGAAGTAGAGTTTTATATACGCCAGCGTACACGTTATTTTACACCGTCCAAGCAATCACACTAAACTTAAGACGGGCAAAAAAAGCCTGAGGCAGGATTCGAATCCACGACCTTTGAGTTGCCACGTACCGACACGTAACCAATACGGCAACTTCGGTCTGCATGAGATACGGATAGCCCGGTAAAAGAGCTCGAGTGTAACAAAACCAGCAAATTGTATGGTAGTCAGGGATAGGGATCGTTATTCATTAGTAATTCCGAACGTTTAAACATTTCTATAGTATTTGGAACTTATCGGAGAAAGAATATCTTATAGAATTTTATACAGGTCAAAAAAGATCCACCACATTCATTGTTTAAATTTTATGAGAAAAAAACAAAGTGAAACTGGGTCATTGGATATACTAGGATGGGAATTCCTCCAAAGCAAAAGAAAGTAAGCAAGACTTGTTCACAGGGGACCCGAGTTTAACTCTCGTATAGACGACATTATAAGACGCCCACTCTACGTAAAATTAGGAATACAAACTCGAGGACTTAGAGGTTGAAATATTTCTTTTCACTTATCACAACCGCGATCAAAATTGAAGGACAGCAAGTTAAACCAATATCAAATATAAAACAAGTATTTTCTTCGTGCAATAAAGAGTAAATATGACAGTTTTCCATACACTTCTTGCCACACCCCCTCACGAGGTAGGTACAATACAATGTGAATTTATGACCAACCGCCATGAGTTCTCGCAGGGAAGATGAATTATCAGTGGCACAAGAGTATTTACGAGGCAAAAGACGAAGGAGATGTTGGGTCCATCCCGTAAGCCAAGAAAATTAAAATCACATTACAGCATTTATCCAATAATTTTCGTACTCTCTGACCCACCCAGTAATGAAAGTTCTCCATATGCTACTCAAACTTGATATTGAAAGCGATATACATTCAAAAATGTGAAAAACACCACGAGGAAAGAGCCTCGTGTGACTAGCGCTGAAATTAATGCGCTTCAGAAATATGTCCCTGTCTACTCAATATGCGATCAGATCATGCTATCTGCGCGATTCTTAGTTATACGTCAACGCAGCTCCAGTGCCACGGAAAATTTACATCGCATTCATTCAGTTAAATTCCAACCACTAATTCATTCACAGAACACCTTCACTTGCAAACCTCCTAAGGGTTAATTAATAATATAAATCCACAGATGGAATGGAGAGTCAATTTAGTCTTCTAGGAGGACTTGGCGGTGCTCATATGTGGGTCCTTCCGCTTTGATCTTCTTATTTCCTATTTTTCACTCTCCATCCCAGCCCGCATCACTCGCAATATGAGTCTGTTACACACACACCCAAATTCCGTCTCTCCATTTCCCAACGATCACCATTCTACCGCCTACCTTCATCATTCAATGCCCTAACTATAGTCACCCAACCTTGACCTTTTCTCCTCACGCAACGTCTTTTTCTCCCAACTAAAACGTAATGCGTAACATTCATGTCATCTTCGCCTCATTCTTGCCTTGTTTATATTTTGAATATTTCTGTTTTTTCTACTACTATTGTTGTTTTTTTAAATTTATTCTGTTTATTGAACCCAATTTAAAGGCCTTAGTTGCTGTTTTTGGAGTTTCTGATAAATAAATAAACAGGCGTCGGCTTCTTCCATTTGTAGACCTCTTCTATTTAATGGAAGTTCGCGCCGAAGACGTAAGCAGATTCGACTAACTGTGAACGCTTCAAGTCTTGTATCCCGCCAAAAAGTTGTCTTTAAAAGCTTCATAGTCATTGCCAAATATCCAGCAATTATCATCGTAATAATAAAGGGAGTATTCGGTGATCAGCTGTCATACTGAGAGTCTATGAATCGCGTTTCATTCTGCATTCCTATTTCTAGACCACGTCTACTTGAGCCAGTTAATGAGAGAATCCACCAAAACCATTCGTCACTCTTCACGTCTTATAAATTGAATATCTCCTGACTCTTGACTGCGGGAACGTTATGTATATCCTGTTCTAAAATTGGGACTTTTTTGCATGAGAAAATAAAATACCTTTAGTGTATCGCCTTGGCTGAAAGCTATTGAATCGCACCGAAATATTTACATGAAAATGAAACTTAAATGAAACATTACTACGACTGAAAAATTCAAGGAAACGGTCAATACTTTTTTTACAACATAATCAACTTACGCCGACGATCTCTCACAAAATTCAACGATGCTCTTTCGCGCTGAAATAGATTCGCCGGTCAGGGTTAAAAATGATTCGGGTTAAAATATGATATATAAGGTTTATCAGCCTTCATTGTTTCAAAGATAGGTTTGCTGCAGCTCTCCATTCCCTTGTCAGCAAACCGTTTCATTCCTACTTAGTTCCTTATTTTGACAGCCTTCATAATTTTCCTAATGCATTTCAACCTTGGCCTTCCTTTGTTATTATACTAACTCGCAGTTTCTGCCATTATTGGCTTCAGGACGCTGTAGAGAATAATATTACAGAAAGTATTCACGATGACTAAGCAATTCTTTATTTCCCTTCTCCTCCTCTGATAGAGCAAAATATGAAATGTTTCATTAACTACACCCGACGACAGTGTACTTGCGAAGGTTACAAACTCTACTATATGGCAAAGAAAGGAATACCAGCCGTTAAATTCATCCCCAACAGCAGCAAACTAAACGTCTATTGTCACAAGTATCGCCTTCAAAATTGATAGTCCTTTCCGCACGAAATGCCGCGGATTAATGACAATCGAGAATTTTCAAGATCAGGACGTGAGCGCGTAGCAAAAATCTCATGAATGGGAATACAGACCTCACGTGAAAAAAAGTCGCGACTAATTTTCGAGAGGATTTGGGTCACACGGTAGGGACGAGGTGCCTGAGCTGAAACTCGGGGAGGTGGGCGAACTAGTGTCTCCCTCTGCAAGGCGAAAGGTCACTCGAAAATAGACCCTAAAACTTTCTCGCCGCAAGAAATAATAATTTTAGAATAGCTGGCCGCAGGCACTCGAAAGGAATAGCGGCGGTCGAATCATAAACTTAGAAACTCGAGGCAATGACGACGCCAGCTCCTCATTTCCATCCTTTTCACGACCTCTGTCCTAGTCTCACGCTCACACGCCGGTTTTATTTCATCCCAAATTCTTTCACACATTCTGCGTCGTCCTATCTTTCAACTATTTTTTTCTTTCGTGAATAACCGAGGCCATTCCCAACGGGTGTAGTTCTCGGATGCATCAAAAAATCATTTTATTTGGTTGCAGCGATTTTTCCTATCATGAAAGTGCATATGAATTCTTATTAATAATATCCATAGATAGCAGTGAAAAAATACATTTTACCCATTTGATTTTCGGCCACTAAACGCATTTTTAAGATGTAGCCTTATGGCACATGGAATATATTTCGTAATAATGCGATTACCTATGTAAATATTTTCTTCTAAAAGCACAATAATACACTTTACAATATTATAACGGTTGCTAACAGAATCTAGGTGTCAGCTGGATTCAAAGATTTGAAAAAACGTATTTAAATATTATGTTCGCCTACCGCGCTGAAAACTTAAGCCATTTAATGCACCAGTGTGCGGCAAATAGGGCAACAAGGCACACAAATTGCAACCTACGAACGAATATCACAAGATTTCGTGATTGGTTGCTTTACTTCCCAATTGTTATTATTAACCCTTTGATTGCCATGGAACGATATATTGTTGTCTGTCGCCTTTTCTCTGAGTGCCAACGACGATATATCGTCCAGACCGGTTATCAACAAGGATTTTACTTTTTAGGGAAAAAATAGCTGAAAATCGCAACTTTTGTTACTTTAATTTTAATATGATTTTCTTTGGACCAAAAAAATTAAAATAATAAAAAATTAATAAAATTTGATTTTTTTTAGAGAGATATAAAAATACCCAAAAACCTCTTGGCACTTCAGGGTATAAACATAAAAATTTCCGTGGCATTAAGAGGGCTAAGTACTAAGAGTTACGATGATCAGAGAACACCTGGTATGAACAGCAATCGGTTTTATGGCTCTTTACTTCACTTAAATACATATATATTGAGGTTGCGGGAACACGTACCTAAGAGTACCATAGTAATATTTGCATATACCAACCAATATGTAATACACGGTATTCCAATATGTAAAGGTACTTAAAACTTTCAAACCTTTAGCAACTTCCTTAGTATTCTGGGGTAACAAAACCTTTTCGTTAACATAATATAGATAATCACGACTGCTATCAAACACACTCCCTCTTCGACGGGATAATAGAACATGGAAATAGGGGATAAAGTCAATAAAACTAAACGAAAGATCCCTAAGTTTCTTAGATCATTTCTCAGTCTATTGTTCCCAACCAGAAGTCGTAAACGTTGAATTAATGAATAAACATTCATGAAAGGCAGTACCTAAAACAGTACAGTAGTTTCTGTACGTTTACTAAACTTTTTAACAGGCAATAAGAAATGAATGAGCAATTGATAGTTTGCCTTCGCTTGGGCTAGGATAGTCAGGTTAATTAAAATAGTTATCATCAACGCCAACTATAATTGCAATGCCCGAGATGATAGCCAAATGCTTCAGCTAATTCAGGTAAAAATCATACATTTTTCCGAATAAAACAGTACCTAGTAAACAGTCCAAAGCACGACAGTTGAAGTTTACTTCTTAAGCACCGATTTTCAGATAGATCGTATCATATCGCCCATCAATAAATGAATCAATTTATTTCAGAGATACTTTTTCCTGCAGAATATTTCGTCCACTAAAGCAGAAAGGCAATCGATATTTAAGCATCGCATGAAGTGCAATTTCTCTTATATTAGTTTCATAAGGCAATTTTAACGATATCCCAACTACTTAGGAATGTACTCGCCTTAATTTCATTATGCGTAACTGATATTCATCTGTTAAACCATTATTAACTGAATAATTTCTCCTTTTCTTCCTTAGGTTGCTCAGATGGTGCTTTCGTGTGTGCCGATAAGTCAAAATGTATAGATTCTTCACTCGTTCAAGATGGTGTAGCAGATTGTAAAGACGGCTCCGATGAAGGTGAGTTACAATAAATTTAGTACCAAAGAGTTAATAATAATCCTTTACTCTGCTCTAATAAGAGCTGTGAAATCTACCAAGCACGAACTACTAAAATACCTATGCGCAAAAGACAACTGCATATGTTTTATTAAACATTTCCATAGTATGTACCAACCCAAATATCCTGTTACCTCAGTGAAACATACATTGCTATATTATAATAACACTAGCAGAGGGACCCGGCTTCGCACGGGAAGCTACAAATTAATTAAACTGACTATGCAGCAAGGAACCATGCTAATTTTGAGTGTTTTACATTTTCTCGGCTGAAAAAAAGCTTATACGTGACATAAAATTGAAGACTTAATATCGAGAATATTTTAAATGGCATATTCCATAGATATTTCAGAAGCATAAAAAAAACAAATGGCACAAATAAACACCTATTTGGTCAGATTATTGCAATATGGGTCCAGAAATAATACTAAATAATATTAATAAGGGCAAGATGCCCTTTGAATGTTAGCGGGAGAAGTAATTTACCTTTATGATTATAAGAATCAATGCAACATTCTAAATGCAGCTACTATCTATCAGCCAATAACCGCACGTGGGGACTTCGGAATGAAAAATACCCCTTAATGTATTCTCTCGGAAATTCGCTTATATGTATTGATAATCTTGTAATAATGTACAATTTATGCATGTATGTAGACTTTTGCCTGAATAAAACTCAAAAACTTTATGAAGTACGACTTTCCTACTTTAGGGATTATAAAATGTCTTCCATGCTTTGGTAACTGGCTACTTTTCATGTAGTTATTGATCTCCGGTTCGACCCCTTTTCGTTCGTTTTTCTCGGCAAAATAAATGTTCCTACGGAATATGATTTTAACTTCAGATTCCCAGATTGTTTTTAAAGATATATTCAATAGACATTCCAGAAGCAGAAAAATACCAATTAAATACCAAAGTCCTTACTTGGTAATGTATTTACATACTACGGCCACAAATAATGCTAATAAGGGCAATGTGAGGGTGCCCGTTAAAATTCAGCGCGAGAGAGAAAACATGAAAGCCGATGTATGTGATTAAAATAATCAACGTGACGTACCAAATGCATATCCTGAAAAAAAACCGTTAAACGCACAAAGAGAGTTAGAGAAAAAATATCCCAACTGAAATCTCACTGAAATTTTATTTAAATATTTATTTAATATAATTTAAACCATAAAAGGCCCGGGCGAAATTCCGTTCATAGCCATTAATCAGGTTGCCAAGGAAATTGCCATTGTTTAAATAAGAGAAAAATTAATTTTGGAATTGAAAGCCTAATTTTGTAGCAAAAACGAAACGTAAAACACAATCTAATGCAAGAATTAAATACTTCGTTCTTTCAGCCATCCCAATGCGAAAATTTCAATCCATTATCATGAGTACAAGTAATTTAAAGGAGCAAAAAAAACAACCTCTGCACTGATTCCAATGCTTTCCTTATGGGAGTAGAATTTAGGGGCCTGTTCAGAGGCCCTGCGGAATTTTATCTGTGTTCATTTGGAATTATCGGAATTTACCTGTGTTCATTCCAGTGCACTCAATTACCCACATTCAAAATTTCAAAGTAATTGGTTCAGCCGTTTTGCGTGATTGAGTAACAAACACACATAAACCACCACATTTTTATATAGGTATAGGTAAGTATGATGATGGATGAGGACTAGTAAAGGCAAATATTTATTCTAACACCTAAATATGGTCATCACTTGAGCATAGAGTTTTTGGGGTCACTTTCAACCAAATTAAAATCATACCTTTTATCATTCGAGGGTCAAATCATAAGTCTTGTTCCGTAGTATGATTAATTCAGTCAACAAATAAGGAAATATTTCAAATGGCGTGAGGCTAAAGAAAAGCATGCATTGAATTGATGCATAAAATTTGTGCGACTAATTTCATTGCCTCCACTCGCACCTTCGTTCATATGAAATATTACGGTTTTTCGAGAATTTGTCAAAGATTAATATTTTGTAGAATGAGGTGAGATTCATTAAAATTGAATAAATGACTCTGTAGCAATGTTGTAAAACTATGGATAAATATATAAAAGCATTCCTATGTTTACAAATAGCCGAAGTAAATACCTACTATTTCAAATTCCGGGGAAATCTAAATATTTTCAAGCAATAGTAATATGAGTCGGCCCATTAGAATTTTTGACATAAAAATGCTGAAAACGGTTACTCATTCCTTAATTCAAACTTTCTCTCCGCAGCCTGTCAACCCTTACAGTTCAGGTGCCCCTGTATCATGGGCACGGACGGAAAGCGAGGTCCAAAGTGCCTCGAGCCGGAAATGGTGCGGGACGGGGTGGAGGACTGCGCAGATGGAGCTGACGAAAGTAAGTAATTTACCAAATTCGTGAGAGGAGAGGACCAAAAATAAGGGAACATAAGCCCAATACCAGCCATGCATAGGCATATAGCCTAAGGCCATCACGACAGCCACACATACAGTTTCCATAGATAGACGGGATCCCGAGAACTCTAGATAATCGGAAATGAATGCACCCCTCGATCTACTGCGACAAAAACGTCATAGAGTCAAATTATCACACCAGCCAAGATTTGGCTGGGAAATGAGTAATTGGGCCATTTGTCACAATAATCCTTAAAGACATTCACTGGTATAAAGGTATAAGAAATTTTACGTCTGTCGTGCAAATGGAAGCAGCATGATTTTTATAAGCACTGCGTAGACAAATAATCAAAAAGCAATGTAGCTGATGCTTTCCTGGCGAAAACTAATGGTAAACTCTTTTCCGGCTCTCCTAAGTGACAAACTCTTCATCGCCGCCGACGTTTCGATAATCGACTTGTCCAGTGATTACCGAGGGAGCTGAATGCTGAAATGCCGATTTGGCCGGTACGTATCTCCTCTCCTCAGGTGCCTTCTGACAGAATCATTGGTACCAGGATTAGATTCCGATACGGAGGTACCAGACGTCCATTTCAAATACAACAGTATTGGTAAATTTCCACACAGTATATTTAAAAATCACAGTTAAAACACACCACCGACCAAGGTTTCGGCACGTAATGCCATTATCAAGGTACAACTTTCTCAGAAACTCCACCATATATACCCCGGGATGATGGCGAGGGGGTGGAGGTGGGGTAATAGGGGGGGGCCGCCTCCATCCCGGGGTATATATGGTGGAGTTTCTGAGAAAGTTGTACATTGATAATGGCATTACGTGCCGAAACCTAGGTCGGTGGTGTGTTTTAACTGTGATTTTTAAATATACTGCGTAGAAATTTACCAATAATGTTTTATTTGAAATAGACAAAGTATTTCCACAAATTTAAGCCTGATACGCTTTTATACGGAGGCACCAGACCCCTGGGAGAGGGAATACTTACCAGCTAAACAAATATCACGGCATTCATCCCCGAAGACGATGGACGAGTTGACCGTCGAAATGTCGGCAGCGATGAAGAGTTTAACCCGGCGGAGAGTTCGAGAAGATTACACCGTTAAGAATCAATAACTTAGGTCAGCTAATTACGAATCATATCATTATGCTAGAGAAACTAGTATGTTTCGTCTGCTTAAAACAGTAAATAAAATAACTTTAACTGAAATTAATAATTTTAATTTATTTAATTAACAAAATTCTTCTTGCACCACTCCAGATGAGTCCTGTAATGAATGCGTGATGAGCAATTTCGATTAAATTTACGGATTAACAGTTGTTAATTAATAACGATTGACTAACCAGTCGACGAGTTTAAAATCGCTAAATAGATTGATGCAAATGAGATGACCAGAAAAGGGACGTTTGCGTTCACGTTACGTTTTGTCTTTCACTGAACGAACAGGAACGCAAGCTTCCGTTGAAATGAGAAACAAATGTCGTTGAGCAAACAGGATTGATCTTGTTATGCATATGGGAGCTAGTGATGTCTTTACTGATTCACGTCAAGCAGGCTTCATTTTGGCAGACCGGTAGCTTCACTTAGTAGGATATAATATAGACGGATATATACTTGAAAATAAAACCAGAAAGGTCTCTATAGTTCTAAGTACTGTTCAAGGTAACGAATTAAGAAACACGATACCTGCATATGTTTACATCTTCCTGTTTTAAAAACTATCAGACTCAGATAAAAATTTCGAACCAGCAGAACTCTTACGGCCAAAGAAGACCAAACGATCGTATATCAGTCATCGGGTTTGAAAGGCTTTGCACTAAGTTTAATAAGTCGGGGTTGTCCCTTCAACATTGTTTCAGGTCGCATCACACAGCTCCCAAACAAACAAACCCAGCTCTTTGGCGACAGTGGTCTTATGATGAAACCATACCATTATTTTAAAATAGTATCTTCAAATATATTTTTGCAGTGAAATTTGTAACTTTAGGCACCCAAATGTATTACATTATATATAAAATGCAAGGAATATTCTTTAGAAACGTCCTTAATAAAAAATAAATGCATTTCATTCTTAAATTTAGTGCTAGAATCTGCGCCCTCACCTGATCACCAGTGCCCGAACGACAAAACGTCTTCGCCCGCGGCCAACCAAGTCGTCCGATCGAAGAGAAGGGCCTCCGGTAAGTGATCTCTTTCATTTTTCACCCTACCCCATGTCTGTTTGTACATAGCCCACCATAAATGTTATAGTAGACGCACTTGACTATCAATGGCACCGCCTTCTGTCTGCTGTCAGTCTATTAATCTGTGGATACTGAATTCTAGAATACATTTTACTCCCGGTGTAAATAATTTCCATTCCTAGACAAAAATGTTATGCAATCAAAGTTGAAATCACAAGACAGAGGAACAAAAATACCTACTCAGTTTAACTGGTATATTAATGAATCCAAAAACTAATTGTGAACATTTTGAATATTATTGCACAAACTGTTTCAAGGTAACCAAGGAAAAACTTAGCACAAGATTAAGGCATTTACGGTGTTAAAATGGATAATTCATGAAGTTTGCTTTTTTCGGGCGTTAATCAATGGAAATACTTTTATTTAATCCTATAAATGTACCCACAAGTACCAATGATCTCTAATTTTCTAAGGTGCATTGGCTTTCTAATCGAAGTACCTACATGCGTATGTGAACATTTTAATTAAGGAAAAACATTTTAAAAGACTTTGAGAAATACAGTAGAAATTTTGCTTAAGATTTGAAAATCGGCCATTACGTCATAGTCATATATTTAAAATCAATGGAAATAAAAATATTGACATTAAAAAAGTCAAAAGACACTATTATTGACTTTTAGTGTATTTTTAAAGGAATGAGATTGACTGGACTAGTGCACAGTTAGGTTAACTTTTATGCACTGCCAGTCACGACCCATAGATTTCGAGCCTTTGAATTAAAAAAATAAACCAACAAAACTCGAGTTTCTCACGAAACAATATTTTGTGATCGTATGACATCTTCGTCAACTTTGACGAGCGAGACATTATGCTGTTTCGCCTTGTGCTGATTTTTTCCGGTTGATGCCCCACAAAAAATTTCCTCTAGTAGGGGAGATTTCTACACATGCTCCTTGTCGATCTATCTTTCATTTCAAATGGTGCTTAAGTTCGTATTTGTGTGTGTGAGCGTGTATGTGTCTCCAGCAGTCGGAGACGGTTCTTCCACTCTTCATCTATCCTGTCTCTTTCTTTACTTTTCCTCCGCTCTTTCACTGTCACACTCTCGACTCCTTCACTACCCTACCCCACGACACCACCCCCCTTTCTTTCCACCTCGCAGAAGTCAGCACCCGAATCGACGGACCCGTCACCACTTCCATGTACGTGCATGAGGGTGGTGATCGACGTCTGCGGCCCACGGGTATCCTGACCTCCACGGCTGGAACCTTCGTCCTCGACGGGACCACCACCGAGTTTGCCACGAAGGTGTACGGGACTCACCTGGAGGGAGGCGTCTACGCCAAGATCGTCAGCACGTCCTCGCGGGTCTTCTTCGCCGTCCCATCTGCAGGCTCCATGGCACGGATCCGCCCCACCGGCCTCCTCTCGAGCGCCACCTCTACCCGCGTGGACGGCACGGCGACCACTCTCTACACCACGGAGTTCAGCGGGACTTACATCGACGGGACGTACGCACAGCTTGTCTCCAGCACGTCCAGGGTGGTGCAGGAAACGGCATCGCAGATCAAGCCCACGGCGACCATCTCTCCCTCGGAGACATACCAAACGGCGACCCCGGCCATCCCGGCGGCCGAGACGCAACATGGCGTAAAGGATGACATGTCTGACGATGACCAAGTTGTGACGGTGACCGGAACGCGCGGGGCTCTCGTTGACGGTGGGGAAACGAAATACGACGTCTTCACGGGGACGCATGTGAAGGGCGACAAGACTTACTTATTCTTCTTCGGGAACACTGCACTGTCTCCTAGCGCGACGACGTCAGCAGTTGAGGGAGGTTCGATGGCGACCGCTTTGCCTTCCAAAGCGAGCGAACTCGTGGTCCGCACGGGGGCTGACGACAGAATCGTGGTCAACGTCGACAACAGACAACTCAACCTCGTGCTTCCGAAGTCTGCACGGGCATCGGCTGCGGAGAGCGGCTCGGGGATGAAGGATTCGGCCGGAACCAGCGGAGGGATGCGCGGCGTGTTCATCGAAGGCTCGGAGCTCCTCGGAGGGTTCAGCATTCAAGGGGCTGAGGAGTCCGCCGTTTCCAAATCCGACGGCCACGCGCCCACAGAGATGCTGACCGTGACGGTCGGGAGAGGCGTCGCCCAGACCAGGATAGTTAGAGGAAGGTACGATGGCCTGGGGGAGAAAGAATTGGAAACTGAGATCAGAGGAAATCTTTCGCCGTCGCGAGCGTCGATGGAATCGGGCGCATCAGAACGAACGGTTTACAGATTCCCACCGAGAATTCCAGCACTCAGGCCTCCCAGGCCGACCTTGGGAGATCTGGCAAAGCATAAGCAGCACGCGAAAGAAAACGCGGCGACGGAAGACGAGGAGTCGGAAAATCTGCTGAAAGCGAGAAAATTGGACTCGAAAGAAGATGGGTCTCATTTGATCCGCCCTTCCAAAGTCCACCGAATTAATCTTCCGACCTTCACGGTGGGACAAGAAGGGCTGAAGGTTGAAGAAGAGGCTAAGGTGGTTGTCAGGGTTGATCACAATATAGAAGCCCGAGTTGGTCCAAGGAAAGAATACCGCACGCTGAGCTCAAGGCAGAGGCTGGGGAAAGCACTACCGTTCAGAGGTTTTCAGGTGATACACGAAAAAGAGGATCTAGTCAATGCAGAATCGGGGGGATCCATCGCCGTCCCTACGATCACCTATGTTGGATTTGCTGAGTTCACTACGACTGCGCACGGAACTGTTATAATCTTTATGCCCCGGTCACCAGAAGTGTCACCCTCCACTGCGAGCGTCACTCCTAAGATCACGGCTGTATCAGCGTACAATCGGCCGTCCAGCAAGGTCAGTTCCCTGACAGATGGGCCGGCTTACAATCCAAACTCCCTCTCCGGTTCCGGGAAACAGGGTGTAGCGACGGGCGTAAAAACTTTCTACTCTCACACTCCGGGAATGGTGACTCGCACGGTAACTGGACACAGTTTGAGTATGCAGACAACTATTCCCACCGTTTTGGTGGAACCCGTGTTCGGCATATCAGCTGGAGGAAGGGAGAAAAACGGTCGCAGCGAAGATGATCTCACGGATGCTCAGATAGTTTACCCAACATCCGATGCTCCGGAAGAAATTCAAACCACGGAAGGGAAAGAAAGAGAAGAAATAGACGCCGATTTCCTGCAACCATCTGTCTTACAGTCAATGGCCGACGTAGTAACTTCAACCTCCACCTTCTTTGAAAATGCTCATGCAAGGCCGGCTTCGATAGATATTGATGGTTCAGCACTTGCTATGGAATCTTCCATGGCTGGGGAAAATGACGAGAGTGGTATTAGAAGCACGAAGCCATTAGATCATTCTTCAACCGCATTGCATGGCACGGAGACTTTGCCCACTGGATTGATACGGTCAATTGGAGGAACTAGAGCTTTTGATGGGACCACTACTTTATTCACATCTCTGATTTATGGAACGTACATAAACGGACAGTATTCCCAAATCATTCAGACTACGACCAGTATACTAAATGAAGTGAATCCCACTGATATACCTTCAGCGCCGAATGCTGAAATCACAACACACCCACCTCCCGAAAAAGAAGATAGTTCCACTTCTTCTCCTATTACAACACTAGAAGATGATTCTGAGACGACTTTCGTGACGAAAGATATTGTGGACGATTCTACTCCTCCGACTATCACCACTACTTTCAATGAGTATGATGAAATATTGACCACAATTCCTGGTGGTTCAAGTACAACGGAAGAAAATGAGATAGCTAATGAGGTAGAAACAGGCCGGAGGGTAAACACTCGCCCGGAAGAACAAGTGTTTCTGGTGGAAGATGGTGACTCAAAGAATGCTATACCAACCGTAGGAAAAGGGGCAGCATCCGAAAGTAGTGACAAGGATTCAGGGGACGAAAAACCTACTTTATTGTACACGATCATACCAACCACTATTTATCAGACCTACACGTACTTCACAACATTTTTCATCCCAGATGGTGAAACTACATCCACATCTATTCGATCAAGAGAAGTGACATCCTCCGAGTTTGCATTACTCACTCGAAGCTTTACTGCTACTCCCACTCGAGCTGTGACCCTGTCCACAGCCTCAGCAACAACAGATACCACAAGAGAAGATGAAACTCCTACCACTCCGATGCTTCCATTGACTGAAGAAACCCCAGAACTGCCCCAAGATAGGATAACAACATTGAGTGATGAAACTGTCACCATCGAGCCAGAAGTGGCCACACATAAAGAAAGCACAAAAGACACTCCATCTGTAGATGAAGGTGGTTCATTGGAAAGTGAAGAGGAGGACAGCGAGGAGATAGAATTAATATTCAAGACACTATACACCACCTACACATACTTGACTACATTCTTCCATGATACTTCCACCAGTGTATCTAGTCGAGAAGTTGTTGTAACAAACATACTTACATCAACTTTGAATAATGTTAATCTTGCCACCGAGCCAGCTTTGGCAGGTCTTGTGAGGGATCACGAACTTTCAACAGCCTTGCCATCACCATCATACAACAATGATGAAGAAGAGGATATTCCAACCAGTGTTGGAGTAGGTAGACCAACCACAATGTTTTTCTCAGATTCTGATCCTAGCAGCAGTACCCCAACTGCACCATTACTTTCCACTCCAAGCATAAATTTAGAAACAACAAGAGATTCTGCAGATCAAACTGTCGCTAAATCACAGCTGAGGACTTTTTATACAACATACACATACTTCACTACCATTTTTGTAGATGGAGAAACTGAGATCTCCAGTAGAACTGAAGTTTATACAAATATAATAACCCCTAGTGGACTAATTCAGCCAAAGGCTACAGAAAAACCCAAACCTATACTATTCACCACACCTGGGGACTCATCTCATTCAATTCAAAATGCAGAAAAAGATCTGAAGACATATTTGCGCCCTTCAGTGCCTATCAGTAATCCAGGCAGATATAGCAGCACAATTATGCGCCGAGGAGGGAGCAAAACCACAGAAACTACACCAATAGAAGAAACTAAAGAGAGTCTAGAACCAAGGATCAATGCTGAAATAGATAGTGTCTCCAACCCATCAGAAAAACATGAAGAGAAACAGGATGCTGGAATTGTCGAAGTCCAAAATGATGACTCTAATGTCAGGGTTGAAACAACTACTTCATCAACTACCATATTGGCAGAAAAATCAGAGGAAAATTCAATAGTAACAACAGAAAAATACTTTGGCGTAACAAAATTCGAAGAGGCTGGTGAACCAGAAAAACTTGTCAGTGAAGCAGATGACCAGGAAAGCTCAGAAAGCAACACAGAAGTTGTGCTTCCTGTCCCATTGCCCAGTCCCACACCCAATCAAGTCACTGAGACATCACTTCTGCTTCAAACAACATTTACCACATTCACATATTTTACCACCCTTTACCGTGGAGGAACATCAGATGTGATTAGTAGACTGGAAACAGTCACAAACATAATGGCCATAACTGTAGAGCCAACAACAAAAACTCCAGATGTTGTCCTTCCAACAGAATCGATCAGCATCAAACCTTCATCAACAGTGCCCGAAGTTAAATCAACTGAGCTACCCCAGTCGCTCTATCCCATAACATACTTCACTACATTCACATATTGGACAACAGCCTACAAAGATAGCAGCACATTGGTAAATAGCAGGGAGGAGACGGTGTCTAACATAGTGACTCCTACAGGAAAGCCAGCAATAACTAGAGAAATAGAAATTCAAAAAAACCAATTCTTGCCAGAAACAGCAATTAAGCCCTCCATAGTAGAGGCAGTACCAACTACCACAACCAAACAAGAACCAGCTGAGAGTGAGTTGCCATCTTTGGAACCATCATCATCAATTGATACAGCTAACACTCTTATTCCTCAGCTGACAACATTCTACACCACTTACACTTATTTTACTACATCTTATGTAGGAAAGAGCACAATTGTAAATAGTAGACTGGAAACTGTCACTAATGTTGAAGCAGGTGACACTCAAACTCCCCGAGCAATTGGGACATCACCTCCTGTACAACAGCAGATTATAACACCAACAAAGACAACAGATATGCCCACGGGGCTCCTGAAGACAGTGAGAAGAAGTTCTGTTGGTGAAGATGCCAGAACTACTGTGTTCTCTACTGATGTGTATGGTACATATATAGATGGACGATATGCCCAAGTATTAGAGAGCTCTACTCAAGTCTTGGTTGAACCATCTGTCACTAGTACACCAGCTTTGGCAAAACCAAATATGCAGCCTACTGGAGTAGTCTCACTAAATGCTGGCAGTATTGTGGATGCTGAGGGACTTGCAACCACATACTTTTCAACAATGGCTATTGGAACTTATATTGGAGACTTATATGCTCAGGTAGTGGAGAGCACATCCTCGGTGGTGATTGACACAGCTAAAACTTCTGCAACAGCAAACACAGCTGCTCCAAAGACAGGTCTTGTAAGATTGATTCAGGGATCTATTGTTAAAGGAGAAACAACCACTTTCTATGAATCCCGAGTGATTGGCACAGTGACAAATGGGAGATATGCCCAAATCATTGAAAGTACCTCTAGTTTTAAGGCTGCTGATGCCACCAAGATAGCTGATAGTGGTGGCATAATACCTTCTCCAACATCAACTGCAGTGTTAACAGCGACGACTGCACCCACACTAGAAAGTTCATTAGGAGATGTAGGTAGTTCAGCTTCGCCTGATAAGGATGAGGGGGATCATGAAGAAGGTGATACCAGTGAAGAAGGTGAAGAGGAAGAAGATGTCGATGATGAAGAAGGAAATAATCAAGGTAGGGGGAGAGTTACATCACGACTAACATTCTCCTCTCGTAGAAAAACATTCACTCCTGTCATCAGGCCATTTGCATCTCGCGCTAGACCAACATTCCACCCAAGAAGACGGCCCACAAGTGCCACTACTATCACTAGAGTAACTCAAACTCCAACTGTCACAGCTACACCTGCTCACACAGGAGACTTTGCAGCAACATCACTTCGTGGCAGGTTCAACAGTCGCAGAGGGGGAGCATCATCAGTAGATGTCCGACTTTCACCTGCATCAAACAGCAGAAGATTCTCTAGGACTAGGTCATCCTCACCAGGAGCAGCCTTTGGATCCTCATCTTTCTATGGAGGTAGCAGGGTTCGTGGAAGTTCCTCTCGCATAATACCAACAGCAGCCTCAACGCTACCATTTGGAGCCAGCAGGTCCAGGCCTGGAAGCTATAGATCCTCATTTGCAGGTGGAGGCAGGAGTAGTTCTGAATATCCATTTGGTAGAACATCATCTTCAGCAGCGCTATTTGCTGCAAATTCACGCTTCCGCATAAGGCCTTCATCCACATCAGCATTCTTAAGGCCAACTCAGACACCTTCACCCCCGACCTTTGATCGTAACACTGTGGAGGATGAAGATGATGAATCTGCAGAGAATGAAGAAGATGAGGATGTAGGCACAGACAGGGAAGAGACAGCTAGGGTGACAGAACCTACAGAGAGCACTCCTCTTGAGACAGCACTGACCCCTACCACTGAGGGGACAACCTCACCATTCAGAAGACCACTACTACGTCTCCGTCGACCACTACCCTATCAGCCACAGGTGACTCCAAAGACAACTCCTCCACCAATACAACGTACAACAGCATCTCGCAGACTAGGCTTTCTGAGAAGGCCAAGTAGTGAAGAAAATTTACCAACTGAAGACAGGAAACCCAATAGAGGGAGGTATAAGGCATCCTCAGCCATAACAACTAAGTCACCAGCTAAAGCTCCAACTACTCCAAAACCAAGACCATCTCAGTCCCCCCGCCTGCAGGTACTCGGTAGAACAAGGCCAACCAGTACCCTATTCCCTAGGAGAGGATTGTTTCGTCGCCCTGGGGAGGAGCAGGAAAAACAACAGGCAGAAGAAGAGGCAAACAAGGAGGAAGAGTCAAATGAGGAGGAGAAGGATGAAATAGTAGAGGAAGCAGAATCCAATGCAAATGAGGGTTTTGATGATGACAATGGAGAAGATTCAGATGCCTCTGATGATGCAATTGCAGATAATGACTATGAGGCATCAGAAGATGTTAAGAGCAAAAATGAACCACCAAAAGTTGTCATTAGGCCTTTCTCACCTAGAAGGATTCGAAGCAGAAGACAGGTTGAATATGGTACCAGGGGTGGGAGCAGCAGTGGAGCACTAAGAGGATATTCAAGCAGATTTCGTCGGCCTGGATCTTCAAGGAAGAGTGCTCCTGTACAGGAGGCTGAAGCAAGAGTAGGAACTGATGAGGATGAAGTTTATGTAGATGAAGAGTACAGCTTGCAGAGTCAAAGTGAGGTGGCACGTCAACCACCTTCAAGGTCCAGAAGTAGTGGACAGCAACAACCTCGTGTTCGTCCCTCTGCACCATCTGCTCCCTCACGTACACAGTTTACCATAACTGGAAACAGAAATAAAAATGCCAATACAAATTTAAATACCAACCCTAATAACAACAACAATTATAGGGAAACGACACAAAGGACAAATTTTCGGAGACCATCTTCATCAAATCCTTCATCCCGGAGAAGAACGAAAGGTGAAACAACATTAGCTAGTCAACAACAGCCACGTCCAAAGCCTCCAAGACTAAGGAGCCAGTCGGATACTCAATTGACATCCACAGCACCAGCAAAATCAAGGTCGCGGGGACGTGGATATACAAACAGAGGTCGTTCACAGTCGACATCAACAAGAGGACGTACAGGATATAGAACAACTGACTTGGAAACTAATGATTATTCTGGAAGGCGTCAATATCAGTCCACTAGGGATGGAAAAATCACTGTAACTCATCAAGTTCCCACTGAAGCAACAATTCCAGTTGTGAATGGGAAGAACACCGAGTACAGAAAAGTTATAACGGCTTCTTTCTCAACTCAAATTTTGACCCCTGGCCAATATGATGCAACCGAGATAGCCGGTTCACCAGGATTGCTCTTGATTGGAAGTGATGTCACAGCAACACCAACTCCAGGAATCATACATGTCACACAATATGTTGCTCGAGAAACTCCTACTTCAAGCATTGAGTTCACTCCCACAGTCATTCGTGGAAGGAAGACATCCTTTTCACATGTTGTGCCTTCAACAGCTTATGGAGTAGAAGAAGTTGTCAGCACACTACCTGGAGAGAGTGGACTATTGCCCAGTGCACCCCTGGCCAATATTCTACTCTCGCAGTTGCTTCTAGGTCAATTTGGACTCCAAGGGAATGTGAACCCTCTCCTGGGTCTCCAGCAGCCCAATGCTGCAGCTGCATTGACACCTCCCACTCCAACAACTGAATTCAAAACGAGGTCCACAACATATGTCACTACATTGACAGAGAAGACTTCCACTGTCATCCCAATAACATTGCGAGGGAAAGCCATCATGACCACTATTGTTGACTCATCTGTCCAAGTTGTGACTGCAACTGAGTTCATCACAGATACAATTGTGGTGACTCCTACCGCTGCCCAACAGCAACAACTCAACTCTCTTCTCCTCCCTGCACTTCTACAGGCACAACTCCTAAACCAGCAACAGCCACAAACAATACCTAGCAATCTTCCTGGACAGCTGTCCCCACTTCAGGCTGCTCAATTGCTTCAACAACAGCAACCCACTGTGCCTCTAGCCCGTCCAGAGATTCCTTCCAAGGAAGTTACTCAGGAAGAGGAGGAAATAGATTCAGTGAGCCCATCAACTGAAAGACGCAAGCAATCATCCTCAAGGAGAAGAAACCGACCCCACAAGAGAGTAGAAGCAGTGGAAGATGATCGTGAAGATGAGGAGGGTCCAAGGCCGATAAGAGCTGAGGAAAATCCTCGCCCAAAAACTCGCAAAAAGCAACCTTCATCCAGCCGAAAGCAGAGTCCACAACCAGCACCAAAACAATATGAGACAAGTGTGATAACCCTCTATGTATCTGGGAGAAGGCCAGGTGATTTCAGCACAGTATTGTCAACAATAAGCATTGAAGCAGGGAGCTCACTTGTTAAAAGAGAAGCTATATCACCAGAGAGAATACCTACAGAACAATACGTAACAGATTTGCCAGCACTCCCACTCCCTAACAATTACCCAGTTGAGAATGATCCAGAAAAATTTTCAAATTCTTTACCATACAAGGATCCAAATGTGTACCTATCACCTTCAACAGTAAATTACATTCCTATTGCTTTCCCACCTCAGAAACAAGGAGATCTTAATGTAGCCAAGTTCACTCCTTATGAAACTGAGAGCTTGGAAAGCATAGTGGGAGATGTGAGCAGGCATGTAGACCAGCACAGTCATACCACAACTATTACATCACCATCTCAAAATGTGCAACCAGTATCTGCCACCAATGAGAAAATCCTTGTAGAAGAGAGTGATGCCCATGCCCAGACCGGTTATTTTTTAGCCAATGGACCCGCTGAGTTAGCCCCGCTCAAGCGAAAGGTCCTTAGCATCGATGAAGGGGTTGAGGATGAAGAAGATGATTCTGATGATTTTACAGATTTAAATATACATTTACCAGCATACAGACAAAAGAGGGAAACCCAATACAATACAGGAGTTGATGGAAATCCTGACCAAGGCCAAGAAAATAAGCGTAGACGAGTTAGAGTGCGTGTACCTGTACGTAGAATTAATGAAGAATCCAATGATGGAACACCTGCAAGAGTTTGGAGAGGACCTAAAAGATTTGAACTTGAAAAAGATGTGCTTTTAACATCAGAGGCCAAGCAAAGAGATGCTGTAAATGACAATCACTCTAGAGGAAGGCAAACTGATTTCTCAGATGCAACCAGGAGTATTGAAAACATAAAAAACAAGGATGGAACAAGCATTGAAGAAGTAGGTGACCTCTTGAAGGCTAATTTTCCATCACAAAGAATACGAGTATTGAGAATCAGGCCAAAAGGGAATGACGAAGACACAAATGATGACACCGTAAATAGAGGCAACAGGAAGAGGGTGAAAGTTTTAAGGCGAAAAAAACCATCATCAGCAGAAAATGAAGAACCTAATGACTTATCCAACCTAGGCCATCAAAAAACTAAAGAAGAGAATAGCTTGACCAGCAATGTCAGATCCTCAGAAAAAGATCAGAATAATTCTGAAAAGAGCAATCAAGGCACTCCTGGACGAAGAAGAGTAGTTGTGACAAGAAAGAGAATCTTGAGTACCACAGCATCACAAGGAACAGCAAGTGTCTTGCCATCAACCACAAAAAGGCACCGCATCACGGTGACAAGAAGACGTCCTATTCATAGACAGAGTGCTCACGTGGTCGATATCACTCCAGTAGAGCATACCACTCCTGTTGAGCATACCTCTCCTGTAACACTCAATGAGGACACAAAGGAAGCTGAACCCACACATGATGTAACACCAACAATAACACATAGTCAAATTTTAGAGGATAAAGCCAAAGCAACATACTTAGCTACACCCACTGGGAGAAGGGTGCCGTCTGGAGGATTAAATGTCGAAGATTTTGGCAGCAGAAAGAACTCAATTACTAATGTGCAGGGCAAAGCTGCTGATGATGCTCAAAAAGTTCCACCTGTGGAGGAAGAAGAAGAAATAAAGCCCACAGCAGAGACAGAGAAACATGAGGAGGAAGAGAAAAAGGTTGCTGAAGAGGTCAAACCAACTGGAGAGTGGGTGGCATCACTTGGTAGGGAACAATACAGTGCCACACCCCCAAAAACCATTGAGCCATCATTTTGGAGTGGAGATGAGATCTTCACGGGAGAGACGGAACTTCTCCGCCGGGAACCTAAGACATCGATAGCAAATGCTTCGCCAGAGGAGACGGGTGCTACACCAGAAGGTCCTCGTTTTGTAAGACCCACCCGCTTCAGTGTCACCCGGCGACCAAGTGGTGACTTCCTCCAGAAGGTACAAGGATTAAGGACCAAAGCACCCATTGTGTTCCCAAGCAGGAGAAGGCCCTCTGCATCCTCAAGACAGCCAGCCTACAGATCCCGGCTAACCAGATTACGAGGTCGGCCATCGTCAACATCTTCTATTCCGATTGTGGAAACAACCACATCTGATGTCATCATTGCAACAGAAACAGAACCAACCATTGAACCCACAATTTCAGTAACCATTGATCCTTCCTCAACTACTCCACCAGCACCTGTGTACATCACAGAAACTTTGACAGAAACATTACTCAAGACATACACCTACGTGGTATCTCGAGTTGAGAGTAGCGTGGAGGTAGGTGTGGACCAGGCTGCAGCTGCACCTCCATCTTTAGCTGCAGTTTCCTCTACCACAGAGGTGAAACAGGTAGTGAAGACCAGGACTGTGACTCGATTGTTGGAACCCACAGCAACTGTTTCATCAGGTAAGTGAGAAATCAAACCAGAGTAATCCATACATAAATTATGGTGAAAAGCATTTTGCTTGTAACTTTCTTTTCCCTGAGTTTCATATCTGATCAAAGTTTTCAGAAACCTGGTAAAAATTGAGCAAACTTTGAACTAAATTTATCTGATGTATGAATTTTATTCAATATCCTGAAAGTTGAGCATGAGAATATTTGGAATGCAAACTCCTTTTCACTTTAAGTACGTACTTAATTTATTTTCCTTTCATTGACACATAATCTGGACTTGAATGGTGAAATGGCACAACTATAATAAAATAATACATGCATGAATATTTTATTCTGACCAATCATTTTTTGTGCAATAGGCAATTGAAAAATTTAGGATTATCTATTCACTCCCCCTTGCAACAGTGCTTGTTTGGCAAATTAATGCATTTTAAATTGCATAAGTATTTACAGAATGATTAGATTACTTTTGAAATTTGTGTCATCATGAGAATTTATAACAATGACATTTGATTAAACTTTTAATAGGCTGATTCAACATATAACCTAATCATTTTCCCAAAGAAAATTCTAATGGCTAAGGGAATAAATGCCAAAATATCCAATTCATTCTTATACACTGAAAGTATACACAATAAATATTAGAAATGTACATTTAAAACAAAAATTCATCTCATACACTGTACTGCAATTACTTATTGTGATGTTTAAAGAACACCCACTAGAAATGAGAGTTATTGAAGTTCAATGGAACATTAGAATTTGCTGCTACATATTAACTAGCTTCATAGATTTTATAAAGCATAGTTATCCTCAGCAGCCTGAATTTAACTTTCCTGAGGATATAAAAGATGGTTGAAGCGTTTACTTTGTGGAATCCAGAGGATAGCCTGGCAGAAATGTATCAATTCTTCATTCTAAGTTTATCCAGGGCAAATATTTGTTTCCAAGAAAACCAGTAATGATTAACTACACAATGTATTTATAAATAAGAGGGCATAAAACAAAGATACCTACTTAGCAAAGTGAACGGCATATAAAAGATGTTGCATCTGAAAATACTATTAATTTGTTCATTAATCAAAATACATAGAGTAAAATTGTTCAATAAAAATGTTTTGAAATTGACTCTTCATCCAAATAATGTTTGGCTTATTATACAAGCTTAACTGCATATGCATACAATTATTTCGAACATTTTCAAATAAAATTTATCTTAATATTTTCTATATTAAAAATATTGTTCCATGCACATAAGACTTGTCTATTTTTAATATAAATTCCTCAATAATATAATTATGTTGTTAATTTATATTTTTATTAGTTTTCCTGGCAACGTGTCTATAGATATTTACAACATTTAAAAAGAGATACCAAATAAAAATGCCTAACTCAGTTCAATTTTTATTATAAAATGATAATAACCTCGCATAATTAAAATATCAGTTCTATGTTTTTCCTCCAGGATAGCAGAACCAGCCACAGAACATATAATATAATGTAGTACCTACACACTTTGCATGGTAGATGAAAATGTGAAGGTTTAAAAACTCTTTTAAACTGTATCCTACTGTAAATATATTTCTTCCACATACTAATTAGATGAAACCAAAATTGGATTGTTTATAACTAATAACATTTACCTATTCATTTTATACTTAATTTAAAATAATACTTGTAACATTTATCAATACATGCATGTTTGCATCATTCCTGAACCTACTTATCTATAAGATTTCCATAGATACATCATGGCAGCATCTCCCAAAATGCACCCATTACCTCAATCATTTTCTTCTAAATTCTGCTGTTTTTAGCTTTGTGAACTTTTGTATAAAGTTTATACATACATATATTGACTAAAATCTTTCAAATTATATAAAGAAACTTGAAAATCATATCATACCATATCTCTTGTCTCATACATAAATCTGCTTTGCAGCAGTGCCTGAAGCCTCAATCGCAAAATTCAATGACATAAATGTTGAAGGTAAGAACTTGTTCATTTCCAGTTGGTATAGTGCATTTATCAATTAAAATACTAAAAATTTTAAGTAACGTTCATTTTTAGTATTTTTCCACTCATTGAATCAAGGAATGCAATTAAAAAGAAATACATAAATTCATTCAAAGTAGATAGGTGCCTAACTTCTTGCACAAAAAACATATTAGAATATAAATTTGTACAAGCATGTAAAGTTAAATGCCTAGATTAAAAGTCAATGAATTTAAATTGCAATAACATTTTCAATACCTAACTATATCAGCTTGTTCACAATATTTAATCTAATTTTTGAGCAGGAGCAGCTATTGGGGCTCAAGGACGCATGAATGTGGAAGCGGCACGATTCAACTTGGCCACTCGAATCATGAGCAATGGAGTAGAAGTCATTGTTGCCGGTTAGTAAAACTAAAAGATTGCTTACAAAGCTTTAAGTTTGTTCATGATGGAAACTGATAAAAAGTTATGACCCTTATGGTAGCAGAGCTAATTTCATTTATTTTCTTTAAAAAAGATTTCTTGTCACAGAAATTTCATTCTGATCTAAATACATACCTATAATGTATTATCTATTCTAAAGGATGGGTGTCAACAAAAGCTCACTTTACTTATTCAGGAGGAAATTTTCAACGCAATGCCATATTACCATAAGAATTAAGTATTTCATTGGGAATTTATTTCAGGAGATAAGACAACACTACCAGGAGGTCCAGATGTACTCCGAATTTTGTCAACTGCATCAAGACCCATCACCCTTGCCCCAAGCACACTTACTGACCAAATGCATTTAACACTGCCAACAGCAATAGCTGGAGGAGGAAAGCCACAGGTATAATAAATTGCAACTGCAATAATTTTAAACCAATAAAAATATTTTACTGACCACTTCAAATTGTCTCGCATGGCCCCATACCATGACGTTTCAGGAATCTGATGTTGGTTTCAATGTGCAATGAGAAAAATTTTTAAATGTCTGAATATAGCAACCATGAATGGAATTCTGCAAACATTTTCAAATTAGCTATAATTTGGACAAGCAGTTAATTAAACACTTTTTTGTTGAGATAAAAGACCATATTTCAAACCTAGAATATTTCATTCACCAGATGGACCGAGTTTAAATTCAGATATATGTATTAGGAAAAAGTCTATTGATTGGAACAGTACTTCCTAGAAAATGTTTTGCTGTAGCTAAAATTTTAATTTATTAATGTTTTTTATTGGAAACTTTTTCGACTCTTCCTCAGGGAGATCAAGAGAGTCTTCTCCTATCTTTGCAATCACAAGCAGCAAATTTTGTGACCAAGACTTATGCAACAACATATACATACCTGACAACCTTTCTTCAAGGAAGTAGCACAGTCGTCTCAAGTCGAGAAGATGTAATCACCAATGTAGTAACTGAGGAGGTCAGGCCAACAAAAACTATTCAACAAAACCCTGTTCGTTTGACCACGTTTAATGAGGCTCTCACATCTAAGGTGGATGGTCCTCCAAAATTCGTCACCAGCACCTATCGGACAACTTTTACGTACCTCAACACAATCATTGATGGAGAAATACCAGTAGTTCTCACAACACGCCAAACAGTAGCAAACACAGTGACATCTCCAGCTAATCCATCATCCTTGGCTGGATCTTCACCAGACGAATCAGATTCCGGATATTTACAGCCCTCAGAACCTACAATGTATGATACCAATACATACTTTAATACGTTTACCTTAACAAAAACTCTGTCAGATTCTGCCTCTGGTGTGAAAGTGATAAGCACAGAAGATGTTTTAACACAAGTTGTAATCACAGAAGCATCAACACCAGCTCCCTCAATCACAGCCACTAAAATCAACCCAACTTCCACAACTGATATCATTAAGACATACTTTGTCACTTACACATATTATAATACATTCTTGGAGAAAGGTAGTACAGTTGTAAAAACCAATGTGGCAACGTCATCCGATATTGTGACTGAGAAATTCTACCTAGCACCTTCTAAAAGTACACCAGGGTACCAAACTCAAAGTCTAACAAATTTGCCAGCTACAAACTTAAAGGATCAAAACCCAGTGAAAATGGCTGATGAGGTGGCTACAGCATTACCACCACTTAGTGTTTTTGCAACCAAAACTTACCTCACAACTTTCACATACTTCACAACACTTCTAGAAAATGGTCAAACTGTTACACGTTCCAACACCAGAGTTTCAACCAATTTGGCTACTGAGGCAATCACCGCTGGATTAGATTCAGTTTATCTTGATTCTCTGCGCAGTTCCTTCTCAATGCAGTCATCACATTCTCCAATTGTAGCAACGGTGATGCTCTCAGGGACTCCAATGGAGATTACAGCATTCCAGGGATCAGCAATAGAATTATCAAACACTGGTTCTAAAACATCACAAAAGATAAGTGCCACTCATACACATAAAAATGACGACTCAAATACCCAAGCTATTTCACCATCCAAAACAACATCGGGTAACGTTGTCATAGGATCTACGATTATCTTTTTTGATGACATCAAGCCCCAAGAATATGAAAGTGATAATGTTGATGAACCAACAGCAGCTGCCTCATCAAATAGTGAAGTAACTGCAGACGACGATGATGAAGATGAAACATTACACACGTCAAGCACCTCGAACAATGTTGCTCACACAGACACTCCAGAGTTCCTCTTGAACAGTTTGACAATCAGTGAAGACGACTCTCATTTGGCTGAGAATAACCATGCTTCCAGACCCTCCATATCATATGTAACAAGCACAATCACTGCATCAACAGTTGTAGCAAATGGGAATGGTTTGGCAACCACTCTTGTGCCGGGAGATGCAGTCATTGTCTCCATGCAACCAGATGGGAATGTCTCATTAATTCCCGTGTCAGACCCTTCAAATAAGAACCCAGAAGGAGCACTCATTGGTGCTGGCTCTGGAGCTATTCAGTCGGTAGGGGGGACTGGAGGTCTCCTTGCCGCTGCTACAGGAGGTCCAAACCTTGGAGTTGGCGATCTTATTAATTTGGGATCTCTGTCACTAAATGGACTCAATGCCCTGGGCCCTGTTTTCAATGCAATGGCTGGACTAATCCAAAATAACTTGAAGTCGTCACCTCCACGTCATAATTATACAACTACACCTCGCCCTCTCCCAACAACTCCACGCACTCCTCCTCCAATAGATTTACCACGTCCACCAGCTCCTCAGTCTGCACCTCTTATCCGAGACCCAGTATACATACCTGTAGGGGGTCTTGCTTCATTGCCATCCAAAAATCAAGATGCAGTTGCTTCAGAATCCAACCATGGTGCATCCATTGAAGCATTTTATGGGCAGAACTTCCCAATTCATGGTTTCCCTGATACTCAAGAGCGTCGACCACCATCCTCACCTGTGAAAACATCAATGCCAACCACCTTGACACTTGACAATCCTTTACTTCAGAATGGCATTCCAATCCAACCTGGTCAGGTGATTACAACCAACAGTGATGTCATTGTTGGGAAGCCATCTGTTTTAGGCCCAAGACCATCTACTAATGGTGGAGTTCCACAAATGCTTCCTTATAACTATGCTCCTCCCCCTCGGCCTCCTGTGCACAGCCCACAAGCACCTGTTTTAGTCCCCTCTAATCAACCACCACCTCACTATGCACAAAAACCTTTGATAATGGCACCCCAACGACCAAGACCAGGAAATGATGTGCCTCCAGAAATGAAGCCACCCCCTCCCCCTCGTTATCCTTCTTACTCAGGAGTTAATCCAACACGGGTATCTGTAGTTTCAGGAGTTGAAACAGTTTTCATAGGCAAGCCCCTAGCTCCGCATATGTTCCCAGAGCATAATCCTCCTCCTCCTCCATCACCTCAACTCATACAACATCATCCATCCATCCCCACAGGACCACTAAGAGGAGACCTGGGAAATTATCAGCCACAAATTCATGGAGCACCCCCCATCATAACTGGTTCACCACTGGAAAATCCAAACCCTCAGCCAGTATTGCAATATAATCATAACACAATTGACCGTTCCACAGGATACAAAATACAGCCCTCTCAGTCATTTAATATACCAATTGATGCAGTCACCCTGTCAGTTGGATCTGAGACTAATGCCAATGGGCATGAACCATCAGATTCATTCCTTGATGTCAGAGTACCATTGCCAGGTACTCGGCCTGGGAGTGTTTTCAATGCAGGTGAACCACATTCAGGGCCTCATTCAGGTCCACATTCAGGCCCACTTTCAGGAGCACATTCAGGACCACATTCAGGATCATACTCAGGAGCAAATTCAGGAGCACATTCAGGAACATATTCAGGACCAATATCAGATCCACATTCATCACCCCATCTCACACTTGGACAGGCACAGGTTCATAAAGTACCATTAGGCACAGGTGGAGAAGTGGTGGTTGAAATTGGTCGACCACCTGTGACAGACATCTTGAAAACAGATGCATATCCAGAGGAAACACGTATTATCACCAATGATGAATCATCAGATGAAAACCAAGGAGTGGTCCATGAAGATGAAGAAAATCTTCTCCATGGGCAACCCATAATTGGAGTACATGGGCAATCAGATCAAATTCTACACCCAGGAAATATCATAGTAGGCCACGGAAGACCACAGGGTCACAAACCATCTCAACTGCCTCCGCCAAATTATTATGGACAATCACGACCTGGCCTTCAAACAGGAAGCAATCCTCCTCAACTGAACCATGTACAACGACCCCATGCTTCCATTGGTGCAATACACAGACCACCACCTCTTTCTGCTGTGTACACAACTGGTTTGAACACTCTAGCAAGTCCCTCTGATCACCTGATGCCACCTCCACTTCCCCGGCCAGGGACCAGTACGCATTCGCAGGCTAATGAGAGGCCTATATTGAACAACAACGAGGGGCCCATTATCATTCCACTCAATCATCACACAGAAAGTGCACCACATGGCAATGATCACAGGGATGCATCAAAACCATTCCCCAATGGTAACATTCAACATCAATGGTTTGATGGAACTGATGAAGAACTTGAAGATCCCGAGGAAGTAGAGGGAGCACAAGACGGAGAGGTCCTTCAGGAATCAAATAATCGCCCAGTCAGGCCTGGACAATCCTCGATACAGCATTCACAAGAAAATAACAGGCCAAACACCCTTCCTGAAACCTATGTTATCAAAGAGAAACCATTTTTACCTCAACCTCCCAATTCAAATACAGACAACCACTTCCAAAAGCCCTCCCAGGATTCTGATGACAACATCCCTATTCACATTGGAGAAATAAACAAACTAATCAGTGCTAATTCTTCAAAGGGTATTAATGATAACAAGCAACCATCCACACAGCATCAGCAGCATTTCACTTTACCAGAGGCTCCACCATATCGCTTTGAAGTACCAGATATGCAGCCTCCACAGCCACCACCAAAGCCCACCCACCAGTCACCTAACTCCCAGAGACCTCCTCCAGGAGCTGTAAACCGGCCAGCCATCAGACCTCAAGACTACAATCCAGACTTCCTTGATAAGCCCATCAGAATAGCACCACGCCCTTTGCCGCCAACAAGGAAGCCAACAGTTGATGCAGCTACAATACAGGAGAATACTGTGAGACCAGAAATTTCAAGACCTCCAGTTAGGGTTGTAGTCAGGCCAGTTAATCCTCATCGACCACGGCCGAATTATCACAACCATCACGTCACCCAAAGTAGGCCTTCTCAAGTCTGGCACAGACCCCTGCGTCCCTTGAAACCTCAAGGTCCAGCACAAGTCTTACGAGTATCCTCATCGTCATCTCGTCAAACTCCTTGGCAGCCATCATTCTCAAGTACATCACAGCAAAAGGATGCAGGTCATACATCAATACCTCAGAGAGACATTTTAATCCAGCCAACTCGATCCAGTAGTTCAGGTGGCTTCACCATTAGGGACAGCAGTATCAACTATAGACCAATCAAGCCAATCAATCCCTCATTCTCAGTGGAAAGGGAGCCTCAAGTCATTACATCATCGCCATCATCCCCAGACATTCAGGTGGAAAGTAGTGGAGGTCCCATTGTATGGGATGGCAATCACTTCACTGCAATGCCAACAGCTGAACTTCCTTCAGCCAACTTAGGTTCAAGGATAACCGATGCTGCTGGTCCCACAATTTTGCTCTCTGGAGCCTCAACCATATATGGAGGTTTATATTCACGTTCCACATCAACAACTAACCCAGCCGCTGAGTCAACAGCTCATGGAGATTTATTCTTATCGCCATCATCTCATGGAGTGATAACTGGAGGCAATGGTCGACCAGCTGGTGGACATGGAAATTCATCACCACATCACTATGAAGAGGACGAAGACTTAGAGCATGAATTTGAAGAAGAAGGAGGATTAGGAGCAGCTGGATCAAATGATGCTGAAACAAGTATTGTGGTTGTCTCAGTCACAGGAACCCCAACAACACGCTACATAACAAGAACACAAACAGAAACGCGCACAGTCACACAAACAGTGGTAGAGAGTCATCCAGGTAGCCCTCCACAGACCAGGACTGTTATTGTGACCCAGACAATCGCACCAGAGAAGGCAAGACCTGTTACTATAGTCTCAACAATTGTGGGCACAGTTACAGAGGTACATACCACTGTGGAAGCAAGTACTACAACTGCAGTAACCACTGTCACCATAACTGCACCAACTCATTGGATATTGCACACAGTAGGATATGATCAGGGTCCCAAACCACAAGATACATTCAATAATGCAGAGAACTCTCAAGGGAATTTGAGCAGTACATCAAAGCCAGGAGAAGTGATTGATAACCAGCCAACTAGTGCATTCTTTGATGTATCATTTCCTTTGAGACCAACCACCTCAATTGTTAGTAACAAGGAAAATGATATGCATCCAGATATGGGAGACAAAGAGAGTAAACCAATGTCAAATGAAAAGGAAGAGTCAATTTCATATGGCACTGAAGGCATAGAAAATGAAGATATTAGGGAGGGTTATGCGACCAGCATCATTACCAATGAGGCTCCAAGAGGAGATGATAATTATCCATCATGTAACCCAGAGTGTGATGCAGCCAGGAATGAGATTTGTGTGGTGGATGAGGAAGATGGAATTGTAGTGGATGGACCACGCTGTGACTGCAGACCGGGATTCGCAAGACTCTTCCCAGATAGACCATGCATGCGTGAGTATAATATTCACTCTAATATTATCATAATTCTATTTATTATTTTAAATCATTTTTATTTCTAGAAAGGAAAACACAATTTCAAAGACATATTGCTAACCTCTTATTATATTCCTGTTGAAAACTTGCACAAAATATTGGGCACAATTTGTCATTTTTAAATGTGCCATTCATTGATGTAATTAATGATTATATAATACCATTACTACATGACAATGTTGCTAAAGGCTGAAAAAAAATCATACAGCACCAATTTCAAAATACAGTTAACACACCCTGCATTTGCGCCTCCTCAGGAAGGGACTTTATTTTCCCTTCCCCTCCTGCTGCCTCTTTTGTCAGGAAGGTGATGTAGGCGGCGGCGGGGTGCAGGCCCACTAATTGATGAGAGGTGGGGGTGGTAGCGGTCAATCTCAGGGATAGAGGGGGAGAGGGGGAAGACAAGGAATGATTCTCACCCGTGATCTTGGTAAAATTAAGTTTTATTACAATTACGAGATAAACAAAATATTGGAAGCTCTCGTATTCAATTAAAAAATTATTAAATTGAATTAGATTTTTCCTTGTGGTCCCGTCAACGGGATGGTCTAATGCTCCGCGTGAGAATAGGCAGTAGGAAGAGCACTGGGGAGGGGCAGCTAGGGGTCCTCTCCGAACAGCATCCGGATGGATTGAGGGTCCCTTCCCCGAAAACAGCGGACGGCATCCTCCAGCGGGTAATGGGAGGAAGGTGGGTCCACGGGACGTAGGGAGAGAAGTGGGCTCTCTCCACTGCCAGGGCTGGGAGACAGACGATCGCCTTGGGGGGTGGTTGGCCGCTCTGGCATCCTCACTGGGCTTCGGGCTCAGTGGCTTCCCACGGTGCCGAGTGGACCGCCGCATTGAGGGTGGGTGGGTGACTTCTCCGCTCCACCTCTGCAGCACCCTCTGCCATCAGAACGGTCGCCGTCGGTGGCACGTCGGGGGCAAACTCACACTTTTCATAGATGTAACCCCCCCGGCGGAGTTTCACCGTGCATTAAGGAGCGTCTACTGGGCTCCGTCCTCTCCCTCCGCCATCTTCCTTTCTTTTCATAGCATCGCTTTTTTATCCCGGTTGACCCTGGGGCGTGGGTGGGGGTCAGGGATTTTCTGCCCAATCATGGCCCAGATTCCCCTTAGTCCTCCTTCCCTTCATGCTCTCCTTCTTTCCCTCAAGTTTTGAGCATTGCCTTTTCATTTTAAAGAAATGCTCTGGAATTTTAAGGAACAATACAGCCCTTGGGTTTTGGCCACGCGCAGGGTCGCAGGAAAAAGAGAGTGGGGGGGTCAATGATGGCAATATATCCTCCTGAGGAACACGTAGGGCTGAGCTGCCCTCTTCGGTTATGGGATGGGAAGGGAGAAGAGAAGGAGGGCACGGGACGATGAGTTTGTGGAGGCGTGAGGAGAAGAGGGATGGGTAGGAAGGGGTGTCGGCGAAGAATATGGTCCCTCAGCATTAAACAGGGGGGGAGAAGGAGAGGGTTCCCTTAACCTTCATTCATTGACACCCTAATTACCCTGCTTGCCCTTCTCGCCCTCCGTGTCCAGCCAGACTGGCAGGTAGTGGGAGGGGTGGTGTATGGTGTGAAGGTTGGGGGGAAGGGTTGTCAATGGCTCGTGGCAAGGGTGTAAAGTTAGGGAGAGGTGACGAAGATTTTTCCACCACAGAGGAGCTCCTTGAGAAGGGACACTGTCGGACACAGTGGGTGGTCAGTGGGGGTGGAAACACGTGACCGCCAGGAGGAAAGTGGGAGGGTCTGTTTTGACTAGCAACGATCTAGGAGGGAGAAAAGGAGAGGGTGAGGCAGAAGAAAATGGTATTTTTCCAATCGCGCACTTTTCGGCATTTAAAACCAAATGGCACATATCACAGTCATGTAAATTCTATATTTTTATATGTCACTATTTCAGAGTTTTGCTCACTCAAAAACTTAATCCTAGAGTTTTGGACTTTTCACGTTCACATTTACATGTAGGATGAGGAAGAATCACACCAGTGATTCATGGGTTCATTCATCTCTAGGGTTTATGATTTGGGACAATTTTCAAGGGTCCTTGCTTAAACTTGAAATATGTATGTACATTGTCACACTTAGACAAGGAACAAGAATATTAATTCCACAATCAAACTAATGAAGTTTCATCAAATATTTATAATACACCATTATTTCTTCTTTCCAGCAACTTACACTTACCAGCTGAGGCTACTCCTTGATCGAATTGGCAAGCACAGACTTTTCTACACTAATGAGCTAGAAAACCCACAAACTGAAGAGTTCCAACAGCTTCACGAGACAGCTCAAGATGCCTTGGAGCGAGTAGCCATGCAATCTGAGCTTAGAGATCTTTTCCATGGTATTTCAATAGCAGCATTTGAGTCACCCTCTGAAAAAATGGAAGTGGCAGAAGACAATTCACCATCAGTAAATGCAAACGAAGGTGATGCCAATGAAGAGAAATTAGTGGCGAGCAAGGAAAATGAAAACTATCCCCATGCAACTGAGCCAGAAGATGGTGTTATAGTCAATTTCTATGTTAAGGTATGGAATGGACCCATAATCATAGAATTTAATGCACTATAAATTTATGCAAATATTTATACAAAATCAGACTGAGTAAGTAATGGTGTTTAAGAAATGCATGAGGCAGGCTGCTATATTTAATATTTTTGAACAATTGGGAAGGAATTCCATGCCTCAGTGCAAATTAGAATCCCAAACAACAACACCTTGAGACTATTTTTAATTTAAGATAGTTTTCACATTTTATTGCATAAGAATATGATAAATACATGAGTATATAAAAGTATAAGAGAAAAATAAAGACATGGATTTAAATGAAGTTTGCAGGACTTACCCAATATTACTCTCAGAATTATTCACTTTCATTCTCATGAATACCTTATTAAGAGCATTTGAAAAGTACCTATACTATGGAAAAAAGTGAAATTAATCAATAACGTTCACTTTCAAACTTGACCAACTTATATTGACTATATGAACTTCTTCAGCAAGTAAGGCACATTATTTTCACAAGTTATGCCTTATTTTTGCAGCTATCAGATAACATCGATCCAGACAAATTAAAGGAGATGTTTGAAAAAACACTGAAGCAGGGTAATTACAGTGTGGGAGGAACAGAATTATTTGCTAGAAGAAAGGAGGGGCTTCTCGAAATTTATGGTAAGTCTAATTCATGTGATGTTCTGATGATTTTCACCACAAGTAAAGCTGAAAATTACTTATAAATAAAATGGGGGCAACATGCTCTTCTAATTCAAATAATAATGTTTTTGGCTTATTTTAATAAAGGACCATCTTAAACAGAAATAAGCAAGTATGTTTGTAACCCCTGGGAAGTTTTAAAAATAGTCATTTCACATTTTTGCAGATTTTGATGAATGCAGTGACCCATATTTTAATGACTGTTCAGAACAAGCTGAATGCTTGAATCTACGAGGAACATACACCTGCAGCTGTAAGGAAGGTTATGCTGATTTATCTGAGAATTTGGAATTCCCAGGACGAGTGTGCTCTGGTACTAATGATTGATGCACCTAATTGCATACTATATAAATGTATTTGTGTAGATCCTTAAAAATTAGAACATAAATTATCTGTAATGGTTTGCATGCAAAAAAAAATCCATCTTAATCAATCCATATATCTTAACCAATCATAATGGGTAATATTTGTATTTTCAGCTGAATTTTTAGGTTGTGAAATATGTAAATATCACGGTCAGTGCTACACTAACACCAATGGGGAAATTGGATGCAAATGCTTCCAATGGTATTCAGGAGATAAATGCCAAATAAACCTCAAAGGTATGTCATTCACACTGCAGTAGTATTAGACATTTAGAAAAAGTTGCTCATTTCATATTCATAATAACCATAATTCTTCTTTTTCTTGGTAGTATTGCTGATAGCTCTTGTAACAGTTGGAGCCATACTTCTAATACTGGTCTGTGTATGCATTATGTTTGCATGTATGAAGAGAAAGAAAACAGACAGAAGACATACAGGTTAGTTAAATTTGACCTTTCATGATATCCATCTCAGGGTGTTATCACATTATTTCTTTTTCTGCAATCTTTCTCCAATTCTATCTTCAATAACTCCTTTGACATGGGTTAACCAAGTCAGGAAATGCTATTTATGGTTGGGAAGTGAAATAAGTATCACCACTGCTCACTTAGAAAAAATATATTTCTTCAGCCAAAATATGTAGTCACTTTAATGGTTGTTGGATAAGGATTTCATCTTTAAAATTTCACTTTTGATAAAAACAGTCAAGAATTGATATGAAATTCTCTGCTATCTTGATAATACAAAACATATAACAAACAATTAAATCACATGATGAAATCTTCTGATTAGATTAGTGATTATCTTAATGTGGTTAAAGAAAATACATAATATCTGCTCAAGATTTTCAGCATTTCATTTGATCTTGTGGATGAAATCATAGTGATTGGGTTGTAAAACATCCCAACAGAAAGCATATGTCGTCAATCACTCCTTATTTAGATGCTTTAAAGTGCTGACTGAACTAAGTAGACCTAGAGGTGTCGATACCTTCACTCCTTTCATGCAACCATATCCTTACTTAGATGCTTAAAAGTGCTGACTGAACTAAGTAGACCTAGAGGTGTCGATACCTTCACTCCTTTCATGCAGCCATATGAGCAAAGAAATGAAAGCTATAAGAAACACTACTTTGCCTATCATTACTACCCACATATAGATTAACAGCATGGGCACCAGCAGGAGGATGCAAAGGGGTGCACTTGCACCCCCAGACATCTTGGGAAATAGGAAAATATAGGGAAAAATTTTAGGGGAAACAAGTATTTCCACTCAATTATCGATTGCTTGTGCATGGCATTCAACACATTGTTTGTGAATTTTGTTGGGAGTAAACCAGTTTGTGAAATAACCTTTAAGTTGTTTTGCCACCACTGAATGCACCCCTCCATTAATTTGTCTCCCATCGCCATTGATTAAGAGAATAAACTTTCAGAGCCTTCTTTGGGCATCTATACCATACTAATACAGTATTAAGCTTATTGGTGAAAAATTTACAGAAAAAGAGGAAACAATCTTTTGATTTTCTTTGTATTAAGAACTTAAATTATTGCCAAATGATGGTTAAGTTACTCATAACATATTTTAAATTCTTCCAAAGCTCCTGGATTCATGAGATATATTGGACCTCCTGGAATAATTAAGGGTGGGGGAACTCTGGACAAGGCAGCCATGATACCAGACACCAGTAGTGAAAGTAGCTTTGATGGAGCCTTACCACCTCCGCCCCTGGCATACCTGCCAGTTGTCCACCAAAGGCCAGTAAGTAATCCCATAAGCAATAACCCCACACTGTCGAAAGGTTTACAGTTCAAGCAAAACTTCAATCACACATTATAAAAAGTTTCAAGTCTTCCATTTATGTCAACAGTTAATTCTGGAAGGTAACACTCAATGAGATATTTCAAGCATTATTTGAGGAATAAATTTAGTGTCACCTCAATTAACTTTGATTGTGCAAATGACCACAGTTGTTAGTCATCTCCTAAAATAACCATCCAATAGCTTATGATGCCTAAACTGAAAGGCAGAGGTAATTTCAGCTGCCTTTTAAATTTAGAGTTATAGCTTTATTTTCTACGTCTTTTCCAGTCAACAAACACACATGCCTCTAAAACTAAAGGAGAGGGCCAACCACCAGAGAGGAGGATGAATGATGCAAAACCTGTTCCACTGATGGGAACTTCAACTATGAATACAGGATTCACCGAGCAGGATAGATCTTTAACGGTTATGATACCTCGAGCCAAGTATAGACCTGCTCCACCATTAATAGCAACAGCTGCGTCACAATCACCAATGACCTCATTTGGCGTGGTGGTGTTAGAGGGGGAAAGTCGAGAGAGAAGAATCTCTGCTGCCAATGATCAGAAATTACTAGCTTTCCTAGATGGATCAGACGTAAGCATCCAACTCATCAGAATTTGTGAAATGATACTGAAATACTAGCTTACAAGTAAATTATTTGCACTTCAATTCAATGCTCACCGACAAATTAGTTAATCCTATAATTCAGTTGTTTATTAATTAGTGAATAAAAGTCTCACAATAATAATACCATGTCAAACTTTTTTCCACTATTTTTCCAGGGAAGGCAAAGCTCACCAAATAAAAAGCCAATTGGGCCAACAATTGGCACTAATGAAACCTCAGGGAATCACAAAAAAGTATCCTCAAGTAGAAAACCATCGACAGGTATGAAACTACATTAAGTCAAAAGAATGCACATATGAAATTCAAAAGTGGAAAGCAATAATAAAAGATATCCCTTAACATAAATGATGCCATTTGAAAAAAATTAAGTTTTCAAGAAACAGTTTTATATGAGCCATTTTCTTGATTGAAAATTTTCTAAAATTATTATTTCATTGTTGATCTTCATTTCAACTACATTTTTAATGAGTACCAAGAAAATAAAACCTAAAATTTTAATATTTTTCTGGTAATGAAGCATATATCCATTGTTATAATAAGTATAGGAAAATGTATGCATGAACATTTATTAATGGGCTACTATCTTTTGACAACCACATGACAAAGGAGCCCTTGTCTCAGCTGGTTTTGAAGTATCTGCCACAGTTGTGAAGGACAAATGGCCCCAAGAGGGTGGTGGAAATAATCAATTAGAAGATGATGCCGATAACTCCTCAGGAACTGGAAGAGGGGTAGACGGTCATCTACATCATACATTAGCCAGTAATGGATCCCACTTCACAACCCTAAGAACTGGAGATAGGTAATTGTTGTACTCTTTTTGATCAACGGCTTTCCATAAACAGAATTGCATTAAATGATGAATCTGCACTTCGTTGAAAATAATATTGTTCGAGAGCTGATACAATAATTAAAAAACAGCCATTATGCAAGAATATACGCCATATTAGCAATAAGTCATACTCTGAGAAAAAGGACACTTGTCAAAGATCAAACATGTCATCAATTATGATGTATCTTTGGTGTAAATTGAAAAATCAAAATTAACAAATTAGTTTTGACTTTTTTACTACAAATAGTGTTAGCAAGAATGATTTAAAAAGTAATATCAATTAATTGATTTGCAGGACGGTGTCTGAAGCAAGATCTTACGATGAAACTATAGTGCATCCTCCGAAGAAGAGCCTGTTGCATACTCCTCCAAGTGGTTGTGGATCAAAGCCATCTTCACAACATGGCCTCCACCACAGCAATGACGTATGTATACTTTTCAAAGTTTTAAAGAAAAGAGACTGCTGAGAGTATGAATGAAAAATATTGTTCAGGCTGAGCACTACGTGACATCTAACATTATCACAGTCTACCTGTCTTTAAGCCACATTTGAGCCATACCATCCAACACTGATAGGCAGCCAGCTTGCTCAGGCACTGAAAAGCAAGACCTTTCTGGCCTTAGTCATTGCAGTAGGCATGAAAGCCAATCACTGACTGGCTGGAGTCCAGTCTCATCAATTTATAAATGAGGAGGGATTGTTTGATTAGCAGTCTGTCAAGCAAACTTATCAAAATTGTGAATTAGGCAAAGATAAAAACTACAACATACAAAGGAAACGAAGCCTCTGACTCTTTCCCGCATCGATTTCCATAAAAAGTAACATCATAACTCAAAGAATGTAGATTAATATTTACTAACCCACACTTCACTTAACTTTGCAGAAACTTTTAGCATTGAGCCAAACTTTGGCATTTGATACAAATGAGGAGTGAAAAATCATTTTCACTAGACTGCTAAAAAAAACCTGTTTTTACTTGAATTAGAGCTTTAGTCCACTAAAATTTTTAAACAAAAGAGGTTTTTCAGTTTGTTAGTTTCTGCTTAATGAAAAGATGATTGATGAAGTTAACTATTATTTCATTATGCTGATCATGTGCAATGTGTTAAGCCTGTTTTATCCCAACTTCAGGACAGGAATAGCATGAATCAAAATTTGAAGTATGATGCTCAGAAACATTTGCAATAAAATACTTAAATTTTGAATTTTCTTACAAAATGATGATTAACTTTCTAGGAGGCACACACGATGGCAGAGAGGGATGTTGGATCCACATTTCTGATGCCACAAATACAATTATATAAGCCCTCTCGGGTAAGTTAAATACCTCAAAAAACTTCAAATATACACAAGGGATATTTCAAACATGGATTAATCAACATTTTTCAGCTTCAGTTTAGAATTCAAATGGCAATATAAGAATTTCTAATCACATATAATAGCACTAAATACATGCATCATGAAAATGAGAATGCTAATCATCTTTGCTGCAGAATAAATAAACTCTGTTTCAAACAGAGTGGAACCATTATGGTAGAAATATGACATATTATGGAAGCCATAATATTTTTCACTTGGAATTTTCAAGAATGATAACAGAATAATAATAATAATATAGGGTATTTAGTATATATGGTAATGTAGGGTGAGTTCAAACACATGTGATGAGTTTGAATATTTGCAACCACAGGCTCTAAATGACCTATGACCTTTAAGAGCTATCAACTTTCCTGGGAACTACATTAAAATTGCCGAAGCTTGTGGAATTAATCACGGAAAAAGAGCATTCAAGATATGAATATAAAATATGTGTATGACATAGATAATATATGTACATTTGTATTATTTTTTAAATCCTAAAATGCTCACTGTAATGCTGCGTTAGTCAGGGAAGGTTTTTCTTGCTATTGACCAGTGAGAAAAATTAACACTTCCCACCAGAACATTGCAATCAAGGGTAAAGGAGGTACAAAAGGAGAGAGATGCTAAAAAATTCACATGAAAGTCTCATTTAAGTTCAAGTGCTTTCCTGGCAATTCTTATAGATTCCTACCTTTCAGGAAGCAAACAGGGTCAGGTTCTCTATCTATAAAGCTGTTTTACTTAGTTACTTGCTCTTTGCCATCAGATCTGATGACAAAGAGAGAGTTGCCCAACAAAAGGTCAGTGGAGGCAGAGAACCTGACCCGGATGGCAACCCAAGAAGATTATATCTATAATTTTCAAACAGCTCTCTCCCTCAAACAATGAGCATCACGGTGGATATCAATCACTTCCTAATCTCTCACTATTGTTTTTAATCACGCAACCCTTTCTAAAGACTGATCCCATTAGTTTTCATTGTGTACATCTTTTTAGAAGAATAGGAATGGTATGGGGGCAATTACTCTATTTATAGTCTGAAGTCTAATAGGTAGGGGGTATATTAATGTAAAGCATCTAAGTTTCAATAAAATATTTAATTCTCAACTTTTGTAATTCATGGGTCTTTTAAACGGTACATCCCAAATTATTACTACTAAGTACTGCTAATATTATTACACTATCACTGCACCACCATATTATGCAACCAAATTTATATTTTCATTAGTCAACAATAAATTTTGTATGAGCATTTCAATGCTGTATCAGAGACCAACAAGAAAGTCCTGAGCCAACATTATTTCCTAAATTACTGCAATATCTCAATCAAGGAAAAAAGATAATATTATTTGTACTCTTTCATTTCACCCATCACCTAAAAAATGGTCAAATCAGCTCATGCCAATAAATGTAAAGTAGATTTACAGTACTTTTCTTCCTCTTCAGGGCTTCCATTAAAACACTTCACATATATTTTTAAAGAAAATATCAAGGATAATACTGTAAATTCCAAAGTACCTACATAACTTAAATATGCCACGTGTTCATAAAGTCTACGAACATACACATAACGCACCAAAGGTCTGTCAGAGATGAATTAAGGATAACTTGAATTTGGAAGCCTAAATCTCCTTGACCACAGATTCTATTAATCACCAATTGAATGGATTTCATGATTTTTTAAAAGATTTTCTAATTAATAATGCTTAGTTTTCTCTTTCCTTCCACCAAAACAGGGAGTCATTCATTAGTAAGTAAAGTTCATTTCATAGACTGATGCTGGCTGCAACTGTTGCACAATTTCTGATCAAAATTTCTATTTTTTCCAGGGAAGTGACAATTCTAACTTCGATTCACTATGATTTTGTGCCATGGACAATTATTGAGCAGAAAAGATTTTGCCAAAGTTTTTGAAGTTAATTGGTAGTGTGTGTCTTGTGTTGGACTGAGTCAAATATCGTTTAACATGAATTCCGTACAAAGACACGGTATGATTCAATGCAACATTTAGCTCATCATGTTCATGTTAAAGAGCAATATATGTATGTGTTTATGATGACACTATCATTATGACAATGTCTCTGCTCTATTTCTGCAAGACTTTAAAAATTTAGAAGAGAAAAGTGGAGACTTAACTGTGATGAATGATAAAGTTTTTATATTTCCCCTGATGAACTACAAATGTAATCGTATCCATCAATTAGGAATGGAATATTTGATTTTGTAAATGTAATCAAGAAAATATTTAAAATCGTTCTAATCACTAAATAACATTATGAAAGACATGAGGACATTTACATATGTACATTAAAACTCAAACGTTGTTTATATAAAAATATATTCTGTGCGCATTTTAATAATTTATGATATAAATAATACTGAATTTTTATATCTGATCAAGTTGTTTGATGTGTTGGTATGTTTCTGAATGTGTGCATATTACATTTTAATTTTTATGTAAATAAATGTATAATTTATGAAAAATAGAACTTATGATAGCCTGTATAAATTTGAACCATTTATGACTCCTGTGTGCCAAAAATGTGGTCTGAAACTTTGAAAATTATCAGTTGTCACCATCTAGCATGGTAAGAGTACAACGTGTATCATATTACAAGACAATAAATAACTGGGAGTTTCATGAAAATAATCCTTCATTACATTGACTTCACTTAAGGCCACGTCCAACAATGCAAGTTTCTCTGCAACAAGTCTACAACAATATATGTATGGTATTTTCTTCAGAATTCTGTAAGGAATTTGTAGCTATCTTTAGAATGAAATATGCTGACAACCAATTGTATTCACCATGTAGTTGCTTCCTTGTTCCAAATACTATATTTGATGGCATATTAGATCCACCCCCATTTCAGAGAGACCTATCCAGGAAAAAAACATTTTCATAAAGTCGACACCTAAGCCTGGCATTCCCAGGGGTAAAATTTTGTAAGCTACCATCACCATTAAGCAAGAAGACCCTTGCTATTTTGTTGTCCTCATGAACTTTGGGGTCAAGCAAGTTTGAAATTGACCTCCTTCAATATTGCATAAACAAAAATATATATGATGGCCCCCGTACCAGTCATGATAATAATACCAGTTTTTTATTTTTTTTTTATTTTCAATAACCACCGAAAACAGCACTCGTTGGCCTTTACATCGGGGTATTAACAATGGACGAGCACAAACAACCATGCCCTGGGAAGTAAAAAATCCTCCCCAGGCGGGATTCGAACCCGCGACCTTTGGGTTAGCATGCGAGGACGTTACCCCGCCACCACCGAGGCCGGTTAAGTTATAATAATGAGAAGAACATTTACATAAATAATGATATTTTGGAGTTTGAATGAGTGGTACTGACCATCTGTGGTAAAATTTGCCAATGAGTAGAGAGCGTCAGGGATTACTTTAACCTAAGGACTTTCGCTTTTGTTTATAAGACTCAGGAGTGATTTTTGAGACTTTATATTAGAAAAAAAGCATCTGATAAGTTGTCAAATATGATAATTAAAGAATAAGCTTCTATAGATGGAACCACAAAATATTGCTGTTGAATGCATACAAAAGGAGCTTAACCCCTCAAGAGCTGAGTCACAAGGAATATTTATGAAATGGATGAAGGCAGCAGCTGACATAAGCTGCTAACAAAATAAATATGATATGATTAATTAGTTATGATTCCTTCCCACTAGCAGTGCTGAGTCTCCTAGTTTATTTTTGAATAGAATTTGCACAAAAACTCTTACAAGAAAAGAGCATATCCTAATATCAACTTCAAACTATTGAAATTGAGATACATATGTGCAATTTTTAAGCCATACCATTAAATATGTACACAGTATATGTTATTGTGTAAGAGATACCCTCAGAGAAGATTTCTGAGTGGGTTTTACCTTTTGTGATCCACCTGAATGCTAGTTAAAGAGGATCGCATACAAAGCCCAAGAGCATGTGAAAATTCAAGCATTTAAAATGAGGGCCTGTTCCTATCTTTTGACCACTTGCACTCTCCTGCAAAGTTCTCTTCAATACAAAAATCCATCAATATTCCAGAATTATGCATTTTTTGTTGAGACAAGAAAATTATTGAACAGAATTTAGAAATTGAAAAAGACACAAATAAATAATATACCTTAAAAACACTTAATAATAACTGGTTTTATTTCAAAATGCACTATTTTCTACTTTTTAATCTTCACACTTTTATTAATTTAACAATCATTGAAATTTTCTTTAGCTTTTTTAAATGCCGTTACTACTGTCTTAGTGATCGTAATCTTTGTTTCTCAATGTTTTGCAATGCGTCCAATGTTTTACAATTCAATGCGAAATGCTTTATTAATGTTTGCTCTATGTACTTAAATCCAAAATATTTGATTAAATTAAATCTTACAACGTGAAAAATTCTAAAAAATTTACCAAGATTCTGTCATCAAAATTAAACATTTGTGCAAAATTTGGGAAAGATTGAACAACGGGAAGGGGTTCAAAAATTGGGTAATAGACATGCGATTAAACTCACGAAGCAAGTTGAAAATTCGTCTTCATATTAATTGTGCAACGGTTTTTTGGAATTTAAATTATTTGCATTTCTTCTCAATATAAATACTAAAATGATGGTTGCAATGAATTGCAACAGCGCTAACTGTGAGTAGACAATGTAATGCGGGTTGTGTAATGTTAGGATAAAGAAATATAAAATTGAAACCATTTAATCTTAGTAGATTAACTTGGTAATTAGTGAATATAATGGTTGATTCATTTACTGTCATCGAGATTAAACATGTATGCAAAATTTGGGAAAGATTGAAAAATGGGAAGGGGTTCAAAATTTGGTAATAGATATGCGATTAAACTCACGACGCAAGTTAATTTAAGACCAGTAATTAGTAGATTAACTTGGTAATTAGTGAATACAATGATTGATTCATGTACTGTCATTGAGATTAAACATGTATGCAAAATTTGGGAAAGATTGAACGACGGGAAGGGGTTCAAAATTCGGTAATAGATATGCGATTAAACTCACGAAGCAAGTTAATATAAGACCAGTAAAAAGGGATGGTAAAAAGACTTCTATAAAAGGAATGAGTAGAAAACTCACAGGAAATTACAAAAATGAAAGTTCGAAAAAATAGCTCCATAAGCGTGCATGAGTGCTCTTAGTGCGAGGGGCTAATATATCGCCTTTTGAATCTCAGGCGAAAAGTGCGGCAGGTCGATATATCAGCTCACATATAAAATTTTGTTTTACTTTATAACACTGAGATAATTACATTTATTTTTCAGATGATGTAAATTTATAGTATCATTATTAACTAATTCAATTTATATAAAATTTAAAAAAACCACACAAGGATAGCTGAGACAATGACTTCATAACGTTTTTTCCCTAAGGTGATATATTTTATTAAATTACCCTTCGCATTTATCGCTAGTACCACTGGCAGAAGGCAGCACTAAAAGGGTTAAATAATCCATAAACCCATACAAGTGCAAACTTATTTTTTTATGGCTAATCAAATCAATCAACCCTAAGTTTCCAGGTTGACTACCTATAAGAAAATATTAGTACTGTCTATTTTTTGTGGAAATGAAGATAGAAAACCATACCTGAAAACCTAAAACAGGTAGAAATCAAAGCATAAATGTGACATTTTGAAAATACATGTTGTCAATAATTGCAGACATTGCTGAAATATATATATATTTTTTTAATTTATTCTACTGAGATATATCAATCCATTCATGTGTCTGACGGTAACTAATTCCATATCTGCCCTTCCACCCGCCTATTCCAGCCCCATCACCCACATAAAGATATGAATTCAACAAATGAAGAAAAAAACCTGAGCTCCAGTTTAAACTGGAAGTAAGCATTCAGGTAAGGTTAATTAATACATTCACAATAAATACAAACAGTAAAAATGTATTTAAAACTTAGGGGGACAAATGATGGGAATGTAAAGATATTTTACTCACCCTAGAGATTCCTTTTTTTCTTCTTCTCTGATTTGAAACAAAGATTGATTTTCCACCATCTACAGGGATTGTTTTCAATAATAATTTTCCAGTTAATCCTGAGGGTACCAATAGGAAAACTAGGCACAACTTTAACTCTTCTTTAGTTATAAAATCTAAATAAGGTGTGATAACATTAAATTTTATTTATCTGAAAAACATACAATACTCCTCATGAGAAAACTTCAACAAGTAAAAACAAGTTAGTAAAAAATATGCACCAGCAAAGAGCACATCCTACATAAATTCACTCAGTCAAATATGAAAGAAATGAAGGATACATAAAAGGAAATAAATAAAAGGAAGGGTTATTTCCATCATGGAAGATACTCTGGTGAATAACTGTGCAGTGTAAAAAATTTCAGCCAAAAATTTCACAGTTGTGAGCAGAATATTTTCGAGCAAAGCTCCAGCACACACTAAATTCCATTATTAGTCATTTTCCACAGTAAAAAATGTGTATAAAAATCTCTCAGCACACTAATAGTTCTCAACAATAATGAGTGTAACAAGTCTCACAAAAATACCAGTCCAGCATTAAGTCTGACCAAAGTAAGATTGATACACCATCCCTAAGGAAGATGTTACAAACATGGCAAAACAACACCACCAAAGACCAAATCCAAGAAGACCTCGATAAACCTCAGCAGAAAAAACCTGCATATAAAAAGAATAACATTCATTAGCAAGGGGATCTATTCATTGACTTAAGTAGTATTCACTGTGGGTCTACTAATACACTGTGGGTGGGACTACTACATATAATATCTGATTAAGCAGTGTTAACGGGCCTGTTATATTTACAGGCGCAAAAGAGATGCTTTGGCTTTTCAGGACCCAAAAAGCAGGGTCATTGGACAGATCTGCCCCAAGTGGCCAAGAATTCATAATTTTAACAGGATATTAATTATAACTTTGATTTATTTACCTGCTTCAGTATGTTGAGGGCCAAAGTGAAACGTCGAGCAGATAATTCTATGCTTTCATCTTCCTCCCCATTTTGCTGGTCAAATGAACTTTCCTCTGCAGAGCATTCTTCTTCCACTAAAGGATGGCCCAACCAGCTATAGCCACCTTAGAATCACAGCATGAAAGTATATAAGGAAAATATTAGTACAATGCATCCTGCGACAAAACTGCAGTTGGCTAGAAATGCTCAAGTAATAAAGATTTCTAGAATAAAATAAATTGACTCAATCATTCACTACTTCAGAACCAGAGGTAATGGCCTAAAACATACTGAAAATGCATACATTCAAGGAATGGAATGAATAAAAGTTAAATCAACTCCAAAGAATATCCCAAACATAAACCCAAATCAAAGAGGAAGTGCAATTTTTGAACTTTTTATGCAAATTTAATGTTTATTAATAATCCAGCATTTCCTAATAAGGTTTTACCATAAAAACTTCACCAATAAAATAATATTTAATACTTAAATACATAATGCTCATTTTCCAAAGCCTTTGACTAGACTGATCATAAAAAAATGGCCAGGATGGACTTAGAAAAAATTGAGTACTAGATAAAATTCATTTGTTAAAGATGGAGAAGTTTGTCAGCTCACTACAATGTAGTCAACACACTACAATGAAGCATTCCAGGAGAGGCAATGGCACTTCTTAAGAGGTAATAATAATGCTGCCAAAAGTGTACATAAATAATCACATCAGATTGCTAACTCATTATGTACTTCTTTACTTTTGAGACAGTTGAGAATGGATCCACAGGGAATAATCACAAAATAATTTTATATATCTAGAGCTGGTTCCATAAAGTCTGGTTTACACTATCCACTATGTGGCATAACATATGTATTAATGCGAAATTTATTTAGAGTTTGGGTTTTGCAGATAACATCAGACTGTTGGTTAATTGAGGTACATACTCATTATCGATGGGAGAGTTTGTCCACATCAGTTATCTCACTGAAAAAATGTTTCACAGGAGATTATGAAACCTAACCTTTAAAAAAACAAAAGAACTAGTAATGTACATTGAATTGAACTACATATTGAATTGAACATATTGAATTTTGTGAGGTTCAACATATTTTTATGGTAAAAAATTATTGAAAATACATGTCCTAGGGAATTACTTAAAATATTAATAAAAATATGTAAATATACATTAACACATCAAAAATAAAAATTTGCATAGAGTTTGCAACACATCTACTCATCACAATTACTTGCGTAAAATACAAAAAAACAGTGGTGTTGCTACTTATGCCCATAACCGATAAAATAATTCAAATAATGAAATAAATGTTATTAGTGTTCCAATGGCTGAAGAGAAAGTGTTCGAGAGCGTAGCTTGTGTATATAAGCCCGTAGAAGGTGAATTTGTGTTCATCTCTCTCTACCGTTCACCAACGAGTGATTTAGATCTATTTGCTAAAAAACTGGATGAACTTTTTCATTCATTGTATAAACGAGAGAGAACTCTGGTACTAATGGGCGACCTTAATTGTGATTTCTCCAGTTTGCACCAGGCTACCGAGCTGATTAACGTGTGTGAATCATATGGTTTAAAGTGTTTGATCAGCAGTCCGACTCGTGTCACGCTGACATTCAGTACACAACTAGACAATGTAATAACTAATTATGACTACACAAAATGTAAATCTTCAGTGATTGATAATGGATTATCAGATCACTCTATGTTTGTGACAATGTTTATTCTTGACACAACCAATTCAAATGTTTACTATGATAGGAAATATTTTCCCGAAGCAATGTTGACCATCTGAATTATTTGCTTTCATTGGAAAACTGGGAAGATATTTTTTTTGCTGAGACTGATCCCATTGATTCCAGCTTGGACAATTTTTAATCGAAATTTTGCTATCTATTGGAATGAAAGATCCCAACGATGAGAGTGAAGAAACCTAACAAGAGTTTACGAAAGAAACCTTGGTTGACTCCACAAATAATTGAACTTTATAATGTAATCAAAGAGAAAGCATTGCAAGCCAAATTAAACAAGTCACCGGCAATTTATGCCGATTTTCTTCAGACTAAGAAAAATTACAGTTTAGTCATAAAGCAATCAAAAAAATCATATAATGACAAAAAATTAAACTCTGCTTTGAATAAAACAAAAGAAAGGTGGATGATAATAAACAATATGCTAGGGAAAACCTCAGACAGGCATTTACCAGACTTCTGTGACGAGAACGGCACTTGCATAAATGAAACCAAAATAATCTCAAATAAAATAAATAAATAATTACTTGATCTTTCAGAACTTTATGAAAACAAAAAAGTGCAACAGCAACTATAAAATTATGGAATTAATTCAAATGCCTTAAATTCCTTATACTTATACCCCACCAACGAAAAGTAAGTATATTCCTGTCTACACAAATTAAGTAGAAAGCAAACCCCTGGATTGATAATATACCTCCTAACTTGCTGTTGCAGTGTAAAGATTTTATTATACAACCATTAGTATATTTAATTAATAAGTCCCTTGAAAATGGTGTTTTTCCTAGAGTATTAAAAGAAAGCAAAGTAATTCCTATCTACAAAAATAAAGGTAATACTAAAGATGTTGCTAATTGCAGACCAATTTTGTTACTATCCTCATTTTCTAAATTATTTGAACTTATTTATTACAATACCTAGACTGAATAAGTTCTTGAATGAATCAAATGCATTATCTGATAGTCAATGGGGATTTAGGAAAGGAAGATCAACAGAATCAGCTCTGCTCAATGCAATGAATTTCGTGACCAGTTCTCTTGACAACAACAAAAAGGTTCTAGCCTTATTTCTGGATTTCTCCAGAGCATTTGATATGGTGGACCACAAGATCCTCCTATGTAAGTGCCATAGATTAGGCATCAGAGGTATAGCACTGGATTGGCTAGCATCATACCTGTCAGGTAGAACTCAAAAAGTTGAAATAACCTCAGGGAATGAGAAATATTTGTCAGACCCTTGTAAGATCACAACGGGTGTTCCACAGGTATCAATCCTGGGCCCCATTCTTTTTTTACTTTATGCAAATGACTTACCAACACTAATTAAGAAAAGCAGTGTAAAACCAGTTTTATTCGCTGATGATGCGAGTTTTATAGTCTCAGACAACAATATCAAAGGGCTCTTTAATCTGGCCCAAGAATTATTGGATAATACAGGGTCTGTCACAAAAGAATCGAGAAAAAAATTCCTGACTGCGCTAGAAGGGGTAGCGGGATGCGCCGAGTGGTGGGGATGGTAGAGGGGAATTGCTGCCACCAAACGCGCCGCTGCTCAGTCCTCTCTGAGCAACGGTAGAGCTAGCACAGTGAACCATGCAAAGTGTGTTTTGTCGTCGCGTCGGAAATCAAGATGCAATGTTTGCTGGAACAGTGGGCAGCCATCAAATTCTGCGTTCGGCTGAAAAAAACCAGTATCGAGACCCTGGCCATGATTCGGGAAGCCTTCGGTGTTGAAGCAATGTCACAGGCAAGAGTTTATGAGTGGCACAAACAATTCCAAAACAGCCGGGAATCAATTGAAGACGATGGGCGCATGGACGACCGTCAACTTCCAAAACTGATGACAACGTCACAAAAGTGAGGGAAGTGTTACAGTCTGATCGTCGTCTCAGTGTCCACTTAATAGTGGAGAAGTGCAACATGACAAAAGACACAGTTCATCGCATTGTGAAGGGCGATTTGCAAATGCGGAAGATTTGTGCCAAAATGGTACCAAAAGTGTTAACAGATGAACAAAGGGAAACTTGGGTTTGGATTTCTCAGGACGTCCTGGAATGCAGTGAAAGTGAACCTCGTTTTTTTGAGAGAGTAGTGACGGGCGATGAAACGTGGATCTTTGAGTACGATCCCGACTCGAAGAGAAAAAGCTTGGAATGGCACACAAAGAACTCGCCGTGGCCGAAAAAAGCTCGAATGAGCAGGTCGAAAATCAAGGCAATGCTAATCGTTTTTTTTTATTGAAAAGGTGTACATAATTCGTTCCTGAAGGACACACAGTCAATAAAGAATTTTATGTGTCCGTCCTTAAACGGTTGCACGAAAGAATTTGCCGCGTTCAAAAGGAGATCGCCAACACCAGGATTTTGCATCACAACAATGCCCCCTCACACTCAGCTCTCGTTGTCCAGGAGTTCCTCGCTAACGAAGGCGTGGCAACACTGCCGCAACTGCCGTACAGTCCCGACTTAGCACCACTAGACTTCTTTTTGTTCCCCCGCATCAAGCAAAGCCTAATGGGATGCCATTTGGAGATGTTAAATGGGGTGAAAACCACTTTGACGCAGTGCCTTAAGGGGGTTCCGTCTTCTGCCTTCCAGGGTGCCTTCCAAAAATGGAAGAAACGCTACCAAAAGTGTATTGATGCTCAAGGGGCGTATTTTGAAGAATATTAAGTGTTTGTACGTTTATTGACAATAAATTGACCGAAAAAAAAAATTTTCTCGATACTTTTGCGACAGACCCTGTTTATTGATCTGGTGTCTCAATAATAAATTGAAACTAAATTGCAATAAAACTCAGGTTCTGTTGTTCAACCAATTTAGTAACAGTCATAGTCCAAATCTGGCATTAAATAATATACCCATTTCAGTAGCAAATCATGTAAAATTTCTGGGATTGCATGAGCAAAATACAGGCAGCTGGGCCATCCATGTTTCTTAATTGTGTTCCATACTCAACTCTGTCGTATGTCAGGTTTGTTTTCTTAATAACACAGTATCGTTAAAGTATTAAAATCCATATACTATTCCAATTTCTACACAAGGGCTTCTTTTGGAATAGTTCACTGGGGATCCTCATCTAGTTTACTCAAAAAAATCTTCCTGGTGCAGAAAAAAATAGTTAGATGTATGCTGGGTATTCCTCAAAAGAATTCGTGCAAACCACTGATGAAGCAGTTGAACCTATTAACGATTCCAGCAATCTACATTTACTGTGTAGCTGTTCTGGTTAAAAATAATATTCAGCAATATAATTTCAACAGAGAGATTCATTCTCATGCCACTAGAAATGTAAACCTTATTCATGCAACTAAAAAACGTATTTCATCAAATAACCCAATGGTTATGGGTGCAAAAATATTTATTTTGTTACCGGACAATGTGAGGAATGCTAGGTCAGTGGAAGTATTTTAAAAAATGTTGAAAAAGTTTCTCTTGATCAGGTGTTATTACACTGCTCAGGAATTTTTAAGTGACAATTTATAAGTTTGGAAACAGTATATTTCAGGAAAGGGAACTTTGTATGTTAAAAAAATGTATTCAGCATTATGTGTATTTTTTTATGTGTAAACACTATGTTTGTGTTTTTTCTCTGTAAACTGACGAATCCTATACCAACAAATATTTGTATGGTCCTTGGAAAATGAAATAAATAATAAATAATAAAATCACTTAGAATGTTATATCATTGAAGAAATTAAATTCTATCAAGAGAACACTCCAAAAAAGTTCATCGGGAAAAAATAATTCCCTCACTAAACATTTATAAGACATCCTAGAATATAGGACTAAGGTTTAGGACCCATTAATCCACATATAGACCAATGAAACAGCAAAAAAAAGTCGTAAGGTTTGTGTTGTGAAACTTTAAAAGGAATACTAGAGTGGATGAAGAGAAGAAATAATTGAACAAGGAATCTCTACAAGAAAGGAAGAAAACTGAAACATTAAAAGCAATGTTCAATGCTAGGTCAGAGAAATTATCTGGGAAGCATAGGAGAGAAGCTTAAGAAATGCTTGAGCCTCTCCCACAAAATATAGTATATTGGGAAACATGGAAAAAACAGCCAGGAAGCATGTTTTTTTTCTATCACTTTACTCTATGGACAATGATTCATGATATTGAAATTAAGCAATACAGTGGCTTTACGATGGGTTCACTTAACGATGGATTCACTTTACAACCTGCATGCTAGGAATTTTAAAGGGAGCTGATTTTGCACATGCCCTCTCAAATTTCCCGTTTTGAAAATCTTTTGCACCCACAATTTACTATTCATTCGGCAGTCTAAGCCTTATTTGTAACGAACTGCATTTTTTATCACAGTGACATTCACATATTTAATGATATGTGTAATTAATTATGAGCTGCTTGCACGATTATAGAAAATTTGAGCAAATGTTGCAGTGATTAGCGCAGCCACTAATCAGCGCCAACGAGATAACACAACATTCCTTAAATAGTCAGGATCAGGGCAGCTATGATAATTCAGATGAGGGCTTTCATAAGCCATTATAGAGACAATATTTTGTTTACCAACTTGTAAAAATGTGAGAACTTCCGCTGAAGAGTAACTTATAGTTAAAGCACATTACCTTCCAACAAAGTGATAATAATTGCATACATGCAATTCCTTAATGGATACAGTTGGCGTGAGATAATAAACCATATCAATGAAATGAGTTGAATTATATCGTAACATTTATCGGTGAACGATAGGGACATACTGCAATGGCTTATCTAAATTTGCATCAAAATTCATGCCCCTTATGACTTCGCACCGAGATCCTGAAAAAATCTGCGTTGCATTGCCATCTAGGTCGCTGATGCGCTATACTGTTATATGAATATCAGTCATCGAGTGCCTTCCATGCAAAGTGGTATTGTAAACAAAGGGCATATTTCGTACTCTGAACTGTCTCTTTTCCAACCGCATTAACCAGTTGATAACAAAACTTGCCAGAAGTAGGTGGTTTACAGTTGGAAGTTTCTATAGTTAACATCCCCCCTAAAGTGCAGCTCAAGCTGAAAATAACAATTAAAACCACGCAGGAGATAGTGAAGACACACAATGAGGATGCTCGAGTTAGCACTTTACGTCCTCAGTGTCCTTTTTAAGTGTTTCTCGTTCTCATACTCCTAAGAAGGTTTTGAGTCCCTTAGTAAACAACCTACCCCCAATAACTCTCCCAGCCCCGAAGAGTCAGGTCAGCTGTTCCGAGAAAAGGGCTTTGAGTGAAGGATCTCCCCTCTGCTGCTATCTCTATTGTTATTTGGCCATTCAATATCCAAAGGATGCCCTTGACTGGGAGAACAATATTAATGCTACTGATTCAGTATAAGAATGAAGACCTTCGGAAGTGAAAGACAGGCGTGTGACGACAGTGATGCGCATGTAAATTAATATTCCTGGAAAGGCATGGGTAGGCAACGGTAAAGGCAGGAGATGGTCCTGTCCTGTGCTGCTATCCATTGGCACCGACTACGAACCATTTAGGCTTAGCTGATGCTATCAGTCATGGGCGTCCAACTGGAATTCAAAATTATTTCTACTTGCTTAATACCACCGCCAAACCACACCAAATAGGTGGGGCGCGACCCGAAACTTTATTAAGTAATACTTTCAAACAATAATGTTTTTAGTTTCTTGATTGAATTATTTAAATCCATTTTGTGAACATTAAGGAATTAAATTTTTGTTTTAAAATTATTATTCCAAACCATCTATGCCTGCCATGGCCCATCTGTCTCGCCACCTCCAACCTCGCCAAATCATACGTTGCACGCGGGCTTGGAATGAAATTGGCTGACTTGCAATACTACCCTTTACTTCTCCCAGATGTGCAGTTCAGTTCGACCGATGGTTAATTATAACCATCGCAGGAATAGTACTACCGACCAATCGTCTCGTAACCTAAGTCAGACATATTGAAAAACTACAAATACCCCTCTGAAAGAGTATCTACTACAAGAGAACGGTGGATTAGTGGTAACATGCAGGAATCAAGATCGCAGGGTCTGAGATTCGATTCCCTGCCGTGGAAAATATTTTTTTATATTTTTTAATTAGTTTTTTCATTTACATCATTAGAAATTGTGTTTCCATCATCGTTTATGCCATTTAAAATATTTTCACGATACTCCCATTGTAAATATTTTAACATTTTAGTAAACAACTTTCATCAAAAGTTCTTTACTCAGTATTTGTCAGTACTCGTTTCAACAATAGTTTTCAGTGTTCCTATGTAGTCTGATTTTGATGTTTAAGGAAAAATTAAAATTTTACAGTGATAACTTACTTTGTATTGTGGTATTCACCACATTTACCATTCTAGTACCTAAGGAAATTTGTAACGAAAAATCGAATTGCGCGCCGCGACTGGGGCTGCCACCTAAATGTGAGACATGAAACATTATTGACGTCACATGCTTTTGCAATAAAAAATAACATTGAGTGCTAACACCCATGCTATCAGTTAACAATTTTCGGCGTATTGGAAACAGAGAATTATTGCATTTCGGTTGAATCCTTGTGGTTTTTGTGAATTGAATACGGAAGTTTTAGGTGGATACTGTAACCGGTCCCATTTGGACCGAGTTACGAGGTTGTGGGTATCCTGAGTGAAAAGGATGGTTCTATAGTTTTTTTATTTCATTGTTAAATTTGTTTGTGGCGTGTAATTCTGAGTGAGTGAATGTGAGTGTTCCCCCCCCCTTTTCCTCAGTTTTTTCACCTTCCCCCTCCCCTTCAACAACCGGCGAGCGACCTCGGAGTTTAGAGACGGCCGGATGCTAAGTGCTTTTGTCCCCCCCTTCCCTTTTTTGCCCCGAAGTCATCGGCGTGAGCTGCGTCGCCACCGGAGTCAAGTGCGCCCTGGGTGATTTTTGTTTTGGGCGAAGCTACGTCCCCTCACCTCCCTTATTTCCCCCCCCCCTCTTCACCCCAGCCAAGGTATATAAGTCGTGAGCCACGCGCTATAGAGAGGAGAAATTCTGACGACTGATTTGGGAGAGGACTGGTTGGAGGAAGGTGGCGAAAGTTATACGGCGTGGAGGAAAGAGCAATCGGCGTAAACCCTTGGCAGATAGACGGAAGCGAGCGAGGAGAGAAAGGCTGGAGCGGTTTGATCGACGGAAGGGAAGGGTGTAGCGACGAAGGAGAATTAGAAGGAAAGAAGTCGCCGCCCGAATATTGAAGAGGTTCCGCATCCCGCAGCCTGGCCATACAGAAGTGGTCGCATTCGCAAGGTGTCTGCCCAGTAGCCGTGCTTCCTCCTGCCAACGATAAGTACTGTCCAAAATCTCGCCGCCCATGCGACCACCAAACCCAGTTGTCCCAATCCTCCCCTTCAAGAAGAAAGTGCACAGTTAATTACTCGTATCATTTTGTCTCACCCCTCCCTTTTCCCCGTGTGCATGTTCAAGTGCTTCAGCGAACCTACATGAAAGAAGTACAGACCATAGGAGCTGAATATTGTTTTTTTTTTAGGGTAAATTTTGTGAGAAGACTAGTGTATGACTAGATCACATTAATAAGACGCACTGCCGTGCTTAAAAATAATATTAGAGTGCCCATTACTATGTCTTGAGCTGTTGGGATCATCCTATGTTGATTAAGTGTCTTTTGATTTGTTTTTTTTTAATAATACGTGAGCTCACGGATGATTAGTTTAATTGTTTTTTTTTCATCACAAGGCTATTTTTTTTTATGTGCTCGTTCTCTCGTATTTTGCCTGAAGTAAATAAATTGTATATTGTTAATCTTATTTTCGAGAGAGTTTCTTTTCTTGTCAGTCGTGCCATCCTTTCCTCACGTCGTCCCGTCCAAAGTCAAAAGAAAGGAGACCGTGGAAACGCGTCGTGTTTTTGATCGTTAATGCCTCACACCTACCAAGAACCCGCCCCACATCAAGTGCTCCGACGAGCTCAGCAGTTATCCCTTCCCCCCCCCATTTCCCCGTCCCTGAACATCCCCCCCCCAATTTTCCACCCATCATTACCCCCTCCCTTTCTTAGTTTCACCTCCGAGCCTACCAAGTGACGAAGCTGACAAATTGGCTTACCAACTCGTAGGTGACAATACGTACTTCGTGTACTCAACAGAAGTTAGCTTCGAATTCGTGTTGTATTATCCAGCATATTCTTCGTTTTCAGGTATGATTGTATTATGTCAATGAGCTACAACCATTGCTGTTAAGTTAACACTTCTGCGGTAATATCTTTGATACCTCTGATTTTTCGTTCCAACAGACAATGGGCAAAACCATTAGAAAATGCTGCGTTTCCCACTGTGGGAACACGGAAAGGGATCCTGAAGTGAAAATGCATTATTTCCTCCGAAGTGTCAAGACGTAAGTGACGATTATTATAAAGATTTGAATTTACACGAATATCCGTTTATTCTCAAATGAAAATGGTATTAGTAAGCACCCCAATGTTGCGTTATATACAAACAAAATTAATTTCATAGTCACCAAGATCAAATGATGCTTCAGCTACTAACGTGAAGTCTCACCTTTACATTTATTTCTTCAGTTTTTGTAACGATATTTTTAACCAACTCTCAATAACTTGTCATGGTTCTGGCGCAATCTAGATGTGAATTTAACTACTTCTTTCTTATGATGTAGTTGAGATTGATTTTGTCATATTTTCTTCATCAGGTGTGAGATTTGGATCAAAGCAGCGAATAATCCCAAGCTGTTCACAGTGCCAATTGAGAAATTGTGTAGAAGTGCCTATAGGATGTGTTCTAAGCATTTCAGCATATGCCAGTTTAGTCCATCAGGAATTAAACTTAGGAATGAAGCTATCCCTGACATTCTTCTGTCTAATACTCCTGCTGATCATTACTCTGAACTAATATGTAATAACATTCCATCTTCTCCATCCAAAATTACTTCATCTCCTTCTGTGGTTGACAATGTGATTATGCCTTCAACTTCAACCCCAAATCGATTGGTGGAGAATGAAAATATTTTCAGTAATTCACCATTGCCTACTCCGGCTTCTTTGACCTCTTTATCATGTCAGTCATATGAATCATCAGCAAATAAGACCATGGACACGCCACACACCACTGTTTCTTTAGATGAGGCACAGCCCTCTAAGACTAAAAGAAAAGTCAACAGATCTCTTTTTGCCAGTGTGAATATTAAACCCTCTGACTTGACCCCTCGTAAAAAGAAGCTGGTTAGCATTGCAAAATCCTACCGCAGGAAATTCCAGCGTTCCAAGAACAGCTGTAAAAATTGGAGGGGGTTATTGAAAAACAGAAAAAAACATTTAATGGACTTTGTTTCATGTGAATTGTTGCCAATGGCATCCTTGTTTTTCATGGCCCAAATCAAACATTTCTCTACACTTCCTAGGAATAGGAGGTGGACATTTGAGGAGAAAACATCTGCCCTGTCCCTCTTTAAGAGGAGCCCACGGGCTTACAGTTCATTAAGGACATTTTGTTCTCTTCCATCAAAAGAACCCTAACCAGTCTTCTGAATTCAGTTAGTTTTCCTGCTGGGCTTAACTCCCCAATCGTCTCTAGCCTAGCATCATACATTGCTGAAATGAGCGACAAGGCCTTACCATGTATTTTAACATTTGATGAGATGGTCATCAAACCCAGTCTCATGTATAATCACAAGTGTGATAGGATTGAAGGCTTTGAAGATGATGGCAAAACCAGAACTCATCATGTAGGAAAGCAAGTCCTGGTGCTGGCAGTGCAGGGCCTTTTGGAGACGTGGAAGCAACCAATAGCCTACTATCTCAGTGCAAAAGGCATGTCTGCTGTGAAGTTGGTCACCATCATCAAGGCAGCACTACAAACCCTCAAGGGAATGGGTTTAAAAATAATGGCCACTGTGTGCGACATGGTCTCAAATATCGTTAAGGCCATTAAATTGCTGGGTTCCACCTGTGCCAAGGGGAATTCCTATTTGAGTGTGAAAAAATTGTAACTTTATTTGACCCCCCTCACTTACTCAAGTGTTTTAGGAATTTATTCCTGAACTATGATGTGCAAATGAGCAGTGAAGGGGACCAGGGGGTGGTATCTGTGTTGGCAAAACGGGAGCACATTTTAAAAGTAAAGGAACTTGATGAAACCATCCCATTGAGGCCATTGCTTTCGCTCAGCGTGAAGCACACAAATCCTCAGGTGAAAGAGAAAATGAAGGTTAAATATCCAGCCGAAATCTTCAGCAGTACAATGGCTTCCGCTTTGAGTACTCATGTAACATTTGGTAGGTTTTCATTCCAATTTTCCATTTTGTATTTTGTCTCGAGCAGTGTGACATTGAGAGTTACATTTCGCTTTCCATGGAATATTTCAGGTGGATTGCCCCCTGAAGCTAATGTCACAGCTTCACTGGTGGGCCTAATGGGCGACCTCTTTGATAGCTGCAATGCTTCCCGAAAAATGGGTAAGGGGAACAAGCCTCTAAGGCAAGTTGTCAAGTTGACAAGGAAGGCAGTCCGCATGCAGCATTTTGGCAAGAGACCCAGAAAAAAATTGAAGCCCTAACTTTCTTAGATAAAGGGAAAAAAGTCATTACCCCTTCCAAATGAGGTTGGCTTTTCACCCTAGGGGTATTGAAGATTTTGTGGAACCAGCTTCGAGGTACCATCCCCTTTTTGGAAACTCGCCACCTTAATCAGGATCCCCTGGAAATTTCTTTGAGCAGATTCGTTTTAACTGTGGGTCGAATAGACACCCAACCCTAACACAGTTTCTTGGGAGTTTCAAAACTGTAATTATTAATCGAGTGCCCACAAACACAAAGGGGAGGAACTGCAAGCCTGATTCGCTCAGCTTGCTTGCTGATTTCAGCTGGATTGTGGATGGTGCCGGTCCCAGTGAAAGTCGTGTGACAGTGGAGAGTTTACTTCCTCCAGAAGAGGAAGTAAACTGGAATGACATGGGCATACAGTATGCTGCGCATCTGAGTGCTAAAATTATTCGTAATTTGATGGAAAAAGTAAAATGTACATTGTGTAATGTCTGTTTAACCTCGCCTGTCCCTTTGCCATCCTGTAAGTTTTATGTTTCTAAGGGAAATCTTAGTGATACCTTTATGTTCCCATCGAAGGCGGCTGTAAATAGTGTGAGTCAGTCTCTGCTGATTTTTAAACAGCTCATTCGGCAGGTGCAGTGCCAAGAAAACATTCTGTGTATTGATTCAGCTGCTATATTGGCCTCAGTGAAGTTCGACTGGCTCCAGTGCTCTGAGCATCAGTTGGTGATCAGTAATTCGATTGCCAATGATATTGGCTCGAATTGTATTTTGTGCCATTGCAAGACTAGCCAGAAAATTTCTAAATAAATCGTTGCCAGTACGTATGCGTTTCACTTAAGGACGATTGGTTCCCTATTACCCTTCATAGTAATTTGAATCTGCCGCGGTAGTACCCTACTGGGGTGCTGACGTCACATAGTACGTAGTTGGCAACACCTGCGGCACCACCGTCACTCAAAGGCTGACGGAAATGAACGGTCGTTGCCCGTGCATGTGGAAAGGGTACCGACTGATTCATCTGTCATCTATGTATTACTATAAGCTACTTCTCACTCATACTTAGCCTATTTCTATCATAACTCAACACCTCATTTTACATGCATAATTTTAAAAAGCTTGCAACACCACTTTCTACATACATATGCGTTTCTTCAAGTATCGTTGGGGTAATTGTTGCATAGAGATGATGGTGTGAGACCAAAAGAAAGATGCCTAATTGCTGACTCCAAGTAGTAAGCAGAGGTATAATGAGTTGAATTATTTCTATTCCACATTCTCTTCCCAATACTTGAAAATGCGGTTAAATATTAAGTCGCCGAGGTTGGCTCGCAGTTAGACGGCAAGTACAGGGGCGAGGTGCATCTTGCATATTCATGCTACAAAATTCGATGTGTTGACAATATACTATACCTCTTATTTAAGTTTAAATTTGTTAAAAAAATTTCAGATCATTTGATTCCAGCATATTTTATACCTATACTCTATTGTGTACCACCGAATGCAGTGGCGTTGATGTAGTTAAACTGATCCCTCATCCGGTAATATACTGGTTCACTTTACGGCAGAATTCACATTACAAACAGTCCTGTGGAATGGATTACCATCGTAAAGTGGGGTCTACTATATTATAATGAGAATAATGCAAAGAAACTGATGTTGACCCATTTTTCAGTTATATAACTGAATAAATAATTTTTACCAATGTTTTTTCTGTAAATATCTTTTATCAAGTCATGAAGGACTTTGCTAAAGACAAAAAGTGCTTCTTTCTTTTTTGCTTTTTATAAATTTTTATACTTTCTTTATTTTATTATTTCTTTTACTCTCTTTATGACTTGGAAAACAGAATGAACAGGCTTTGTCGTAAAAACATGAATTGAGGACCTTAGATTCAAAGGGCTTAGGTAGCAACTTGATTTTAATGGAGTGAGATGCTAAGGAAGTTTAGCAGAAGTTCTCATATTTTCAAATAGTGTTGACATAAATGCAGTATAAAAGAGTATAGACCATGATGTGCCAGTAAAAATATGACCAATACTACACAAAAATGCTTTGTACTCTCAACTGGAGAAAGTAAACAAAAATACACCAGTATCCCCTTGCTTTTGAGATATTCCACTGCCCAAGAATAACAATATGTACTGCACTAATGTTGTGACAACTTTAACATGAATCAGCCCATGTCTATTACTGGCACTGATTTCCTTAATGTCAGTTTCAGAAAATACAAATGTGATCAAATGATTGACTATGAGGTTGAAAAGACTAACCAGAGTCAAAAATATAATTCAAAATGGAAAACTCACCCATAGTTTTGTACATCAATGTGAAAAAGAAGCACATTAGAAGAGGAGCTACATACTGTAGAGTCACCACACACAGGTAATAGAAAACAGCTGCAATCTAGAAACAAAATAAACATTCAATTTAGCATGGTAAAGCACTTGGTACAAACACCTTTACATTAGATAAAAAAATATTTCCTCATTTCAAAATCTCTATATGAACAGAAAACTTTGATATTCTAAAAACAATTCAAAAGGTAGGAAGAAAAATAAGTAGAAAATTGCATGTAAGCAGCTGAGAAAATCAAAAAGAGAGCATAACTTACACACTGCAAATATTATCTATGATTTTTGTAGCCAAAGAAATAATATTTTCAATGTATATATCAGGGACATAAAATCCTGAATTTTATGACAGTTGTATTATTAAAATGACAGAAAAAATAATAATTATGTAATTGATGCATTTTCAACTGAGCTCTATGAATTCAAAATCATTAATATTACTTCATTCTAATAAAATTATATGTAGTACATGCTATTGGGATGCTGTTAATAGAAACAGAGACAACGATGAGGGTGGGAGGCTTATAATTGTTACATGATTATTTGCTTACACAGATAATAAATTCTCCAATGGCCGTAAAATATTTGTACCACTCGTCAAAACTAAAATCAAACACTTACTGTGTTGGTTTGCGGGAATGGGGACTCCCCAACAGGGACCAACCAAAGCCTCTCCACCAGAATACCCTCCTGTGGTAGTTTACGGGAAAGTTATTTCCTCGCCAGGGACTACCACAAGACAAACACACACAACCCAAATGGAATCCTTTGCAAGGCTAATAGGACCCCACTAAGGAAACCTGGGTTATAACATGGGATCCTTCGCAGAGCTGAAGTGACCCTACTAAGGATGCCAAGTTATTACCACAGCCACATACGCAAGCACACAAAACACTCACACACACAGTAGGGCCCCAATTTCTGGGAGAACAGCTCAAGAAGAGCATGGTCAAATAGAACGGAACAACAAACAGGAAATGAGGGTGGACTTCAGATACGCGTATTTCGACCACAAATTGGTCCTCTCTTCAGCGAGCTGAAGGGAAAAAAACGAACTGCATCATGATTATTTGACCATAGTTTTGATCGCATATCCAATTAACATACCATCAGCAGGTAGAATACAGCTCCTGTAGCTCTTATATTACAATAGCAAGGGAAGACAAACTAAAACCAATCATAATTAAGGTTTGAGGTTAACTTGGGGTCATTTTGAAACCTAACTTAATTTCCATCTAATATCATAATAAAAGGTGAAAAATTATAGATCAGAATGAGTGCATAATGTATAAATTAGTGAAGTGGTCAGGACTCAAGGATTTGATCGAACCTTATGGAAACCATGGATTCGCGATTCGATTGAATCCTCCCAAAAAATATTTGAACCTTGGTTGTGCGGGTGGCATATGTGCTACAGCGTGGTAACCTTTAAATCACAGTAAAATCTAGCCTCAGGTATCCGCGTATTGATGTCCTTTTAATGCAAAAGTATTGATAATTTGCAAGAAAATTCAAAACATCATAAATATGTACGTTAGCGGAGATTTTAAGATACTTAAAATTCGGTGCACGGTGCATGCACACGCTGCCCTCATAACCTCCTCATGCATCATTTACACAGCTGACGTGCGTGCCACAGACCATTACACTTACCATTTTTATTATATGTTCGACAGAGAGGCCGACTATTTTTCTTTTTGTCTTTGAAAAATGAACTTTGAGTAGCAGAAAAAATTCACCTCACCTAAAACACCTTGTCAAAAATCACTTTTTTCATGCTGCAAAAGTTACAAAATTTTCAAAAAACCATATTTGTTGCTCAGACGAGCCGTGGTTTTGTGCCACAAACATAAGGCCATGCATTTTAAGCAGAGCCCTACCTCATGACTGTTCAGTGAAATTAAGCCTGGGGAGGGGGGGGGGTTGAACCATTCAAGATAATTCTGATCAAGTAACTAAGGAGTCACAGGGTACAATCACAAACCATTCAAGAATTTGATATACATATTTAAACCATTCGTAACAATCTCACACAGCCTTTCCCTTAGGATTTTTCACCGAGATATTGTTGATGGAGTCAAATATCTAGATTAGAGTCACAATAATCAACATGTCAGACACTTAAGTTACCCAAACAAATGTTTCAAAAACACCAAAATTGCGAAGATTTCGTTATTTTGCCTCGTGACTCCTTAGTTACGTGTTCTTAATTATCTCATGTGGTTCAAACACAACACCTCTGGTCCTTTCTAAACATTAATAAAGTACATAGTAATTTGATTCAAAATATGGATTAATAAAATATAGCAAAATTAAAATGCACCAAAAGACAGGAATGAACGTTTATGTGACCAAATTTTATCAAAAAAAGGGAGGTGGTTGTCTCCTGATCAGGTCATTACATTCATAATCCAGCCTTTACATCAAATTGGAGTCACATTTTTTAACTGTGTCGTGCCATTTTGCACTAACTTTAGATGTGTATTCAAATCATCCTATTATTAACTTCTATGAGAAATGCTGTTGATAAAGTCGTGATTATTGTGTCTTGCAGTGACATTATATTTCCCACGATGGCATATCTAAAACCACTAATGCACTATGGAAACTAATTTTAACTATCAATCCCAGCCTGTGAAACACCAAAAGCCTGGCATTTGAACTAAAAGCAATCATGGAAACGTTTTGAAATGCCTTCTTAGAAAATACATTTGGACTCATCTAGCATCAGTATTTTTAAAGAGAGCATTCTGTACTCCAGGCAATTTGGATAAATAAAGAAATAGATTAGATCCTGACAGAGTAAGAATGCTCCATTTCAATAGCAAAAATAAACAAGTTACATATTTGTGTTCACTTAGCTTTCTTGGCATTCTTAATTTTAGAATTAATAAATGCCACTTTGAAAAAAATTGCTGCTACATTTTATTTCTCCATTGAAGTTAAACTATTAGATTTGTGCTTGATGGAAAACATTGAGCTAATTATGGGTATATAAATACAAGACATACAAGAAAATTAAAAATGGATTAGGATTTGTTTTTTACATATACATACATATTGGTCATGAAAAGGAACTGGGATTCATAATTTGGTGAAAGCCGGTTTTGCATTTGGTATTTGAGATTCGATTTAAAAAAATGAGATTCGGATTCGATAAATTTTGGACTCAACCCATCACTAGTATAAAGAATACAGAAATGTAACATTATATACACAGAGGCAAAGAAAATTTATTTCATTACCGTTTATCAATCTTGAATTTTGCTCTCTTGCAGATGACTAACAGTGCACAGTTCAGTCAAAGCCTCCTAATGCAATCCAAAATTCAGAATTTGATACCATGTAAAAGCATACTCAAAATTGCAAGCATATTTAAGCATGTTGAAAATTGTATAATTTTAAGTGATAAATATGTATGTATTATAATAAAAAACCAAAACAAATATGTTCACACAAAATTAAATGTTCTTCACCTTCTTTTGTAGATCTATATTCTTAATTCTTCCAGCCTCCTTTTTTTGCTCCTCAATGCGATGATGTGCCATATTCAGATAAGACTGGAATAAATAAATGAAATAGTGATAGCATTTCATTACAAATTGTGTAAACTTACAATAAAGTAGTTGCACATTGTTTAATATGAGACATATCCAACATGTTTAAAATCACACAGCTTGACTTTAGATGGACATGCCTATAGAGACTCCTTCAGATTTGAACACACCAATAAATATGCAATGGGACCTAAACATATGGGTATGCAGCTACATATATAATAAACTACCAAGTCATGTTACCAAGTCGCTTAGCATTAGTCTATTGAAGCGTAATGTCAAGGCTTTTCTTCTATCTAAATTATATTATTCTATTAATGATTTCTTAGCTGATAAGTTTTAGTTAAATTGTGATTTAATGACTTGATAGATCTATATTGGGTATTAGCGACTTTTATTTTATACTGCTGTCATGTATTTTCCTTTGTATTCTCTTTAACGTGCCTTATATCTATTACAATTTTTTACTATGATCTTTGGGCAAATAAACGTATCATTATTATTATCACTAGGCCTCTACTTAGAATCCATTTTGAATAAAAATTTTGTACTTTTCCAAACTTTATTTTTAAAACTGCAGCAATTTTGAAAATAAAGTGAGGAAAAGTACAAAGTTTTTAATCCAAAATGGATATCTATCACTTCCATGAAGTTGAGCCTGAAACAATCAAATTTACTCTACTTAGAAGCCCGATGTTCAACTTAGTAGGCTGCATCATCATCTCTTTACAACAAGAGCTAACATCGCCCATAAATGTAAAGTGTACAATGAAGAGCTATAAAATTTTACAGAATTCATAGCATTCCACCTTGGAAGCTAGTTTTATTTACGTAAGGTGCTTTTAAATTTCAATAGCATCCATTAGTATGAGTCAGTACTTTTTGCACATGGGGTTTTGCCTTTGGTTTAATTAATGAAAATTTTCACTTATAACAAACTCAGACAATGAATGATAATTTGTATCAGCAGACTATTTTTTCAGTTAACTCCTCTGGCAAGTCAAGTGAGCACACTCAGTTTTATTGCACCTAGAATACCTCACCTAGAATGGGAAAAAGACGAGCAGGCAGTTTTAACAATGTGTCCTATTTGTAATTGTGATAAATTATCTGGCACTGTTGGAGGCAAGCTTATTTATTTTTTATGATTTCGAATGCATGATTTTTTATTTCTCATAAATTCATTGAAATTTCCCTAAAAGAAACTTTCTTGTGCATATTTAGGGAAAACTAACTCTCAATCCATTGAATACAAAAATGTTTTTGCCTGCATGGATAATGCATTAAAAATACTCCACTTTCAAATTGCATAATTTTCTTTCCTTCTCTTCATTTCATTGGTCTAAAACAACCATAATTTTTAAACAAGACAATATCCATAAGTAATGCAAATGGATGAAATTTTCATGCAAAAGTCCAAAATATGTACATACTGAAATTGTGCATTGAAACTTTGATGCGTATGAATCTTTGTTTTATAATCAAAAATAAATAATCCACAGTTACAGTAGGAATGTGGTAGAGATTGGAAAGACAGGTGGCAAGTATTTAAGCTTTTAATTTTTCATAACAGATATTTTTAGTATGTAGTATGGAAAAGTGAAAATGTCAATAATTTAAAATTCTGAACAATAGTTTCTCGAGTTATAACTTTTTTTGTCAAATCACTGCAAATCATGTGATGTCATCTGTGTTTCCCAAACACCTCCAACAAAAGTAAGTAATTTACCTGCAAGTATATAGGCATCAATGACAGTCTCATAATCACCAAAGCAATAACAGCAACCAAACGCAAGGTCTCAAAGGTCCCCTCTGTCATTCTGAAAATTGAGTCATCAGAGAAGTTAAATATGTATTAAAAAGGGCAGCTAAGACAAAAGGAAAATATAGTACCATAATTCACTTCCATGGGCCTATTGAGATAATTTTAAACTAAAATCTTATCACATGAAATTTTTCTGGTTAAGTATACTATGTATAACCTAGGCATGTATTTTAAATATAGACTGTTTGGTAATTTGAAGGGCCACCAACCACTGAAATCATTTTTTTCATTAGGATAGGGGGAAGGTTTGTGAGGGAAGGATTTAACATGGAATGGAGGAAGAATGGAAATTAACCCCATATTAGTGATAGTCAGATCTTTGAGAGAGTTGACCAAGGATCCATAGTTTTACATTCCAACTGACAGATGTAGTATGTACTGTACTTGAAGTGCTCTCCACATGGCAAACAAGTAGGGATTGAGTTTCCACAGAAAAATTTCCACCACTGCTAAGGCTAAAACCTAGGCTCTAGGGATGGGAAGCAAGTACTCTAGCCACCATACTCACCCAATCCCCTACAAGTACGTATACCCAAGAAGCAAAAGAATGTTGAAAAATGATTTAAAATTATTTGAAATAATTTTAAAATAATGTATGATATTAAAGTTCTGTATCCTGTCATCTCAAATTGTTAATAACATATACATGCATATGTAGGAAGTGCTGAGACATTTATTTGCATGAAGTCTTTTTTTAACATTTCATGTTTAAATAATATCAGAATATTATTTTAAAATCATTTCAAAATAATTTCAAAATTTTTTAAAAATATTTTTAAAATGATTTTAGAATATTCTTAAAATGATTTTAAAATTATTTTAAACAAATTAAAAATTATTTTGAAATAATTTTAAAATTATAGCTTAAAAATTGATAGCTTTTTGTAATTAATTTCCGCTGTACACTAAATTATTGTCATGCTTTTATTGCTACATTCATCAGTTTTCTCATTTCCACATTCGTAATATTGATTATACATGCATATTCACGTTTGTAACATTTCTGCAAGTAAGTTACGCCTTCATTGAAATGTAAAAAACGTGTGGCAATTGGAAAAAATATTGTTTATTCTCATTAATATTGACTTTATATTCATGTTATGTGGTAACATAGGTTTCAACTATTTAATACCTGAAAACTGTTATCGTGATTGGATGGTACGTTTCTCGTCGTCAAACTATCACGGCATTGACATTTAAAAGTTAGTTCTCGCAAACACATTTACGCACGGGAATGGCTGTATATATACAACTTTCTTGGAGTGCATCTTACAGTTGCGAGTAGGATATGACGTAGGTAGTTGCGAGATAGATATACCGTAGGTAGATGTGATGTTGAAGTTGAGTCTATACGGTCCGGAGAGAGGTAATATAATGTTGTCCATGGGTTTACCCTTTTTTTGCAGTTTAAAGCGATCGTGACATGCTTGAGCAGCGCTCCTGACACCTTGCCGCTCATCCGATATTTAAAAAATGGAAGTTTAGGAGTGCTAGACGCGCTGCAGCAGCGCTACTGCACAGTGCATCAGATAGGCATCTGCAGCATTTTGTGTTTACTGGGTAGCTTCTTAAAGAGTTAAACATATTTAAAACATATGTTAAAATCATTTTCAAATTATGAAAAAAAAATTTTAAAAGCCTAAAAAGAGAGAGCTAATATGTGTTCAAAATACAGTAGAACCCCTCTAATTCGGGCTAATTGTGTCCGGCTAATGCCCGAATTAACTAAAAACCCAAATTAAACATTTAAACGACTGCTGGAACGACCCTAAAACATTTTTGAAGGTTATTCATGGTTCTCAAGCATAAACTTACGTGGTGACTTACGCTCGTTTCACTGGGTCTCAAGATGCTTGAGTGCTTGCTTAGCGGGCGGAGGGTACGGGGAGGGAGGGTGCAGCCGGCCGGCTGGCCTACCTCGGTCGAGCGAGGTAACGAGCGCTCTTCAGTCAGTTGTGAGCCTGTGGCATTCTACAGCTTATTACGCACGGCGCGGCGCAGCGGTCGAGAATTTGTACTTCATTATTGAAAATTTTTTTACTTTTTTTTTGGCCCGCCCCGATTTATCCAGAAACCCGAATTACCGGGGCCCGAATTAGCGGGGCTCTACTGTAATTTTAAAATGATTTTAAAAACTTTTTGCAATATATTTTAAAATAATTTTTTCATATGATATTGCTACTTGGGTATATACTACTTATTACAAAAAAAATTTACTCCACATTAAACAATAATGATAATTTGAGTAAAAATTAATGTGAGTTGGAGATTGATACATGACATTCTAGAAATGGCTCCACAATAGTAGATAATGAAAATAATTATCACTTACATAGGTCCGCTCAATCCAGAGAAAGTCCAGTTTGTTAAATAGTCTCGACTAACAGGTTTGATCCATAAAATGGCCAGTAGAAGAGGTGATGCAAAGCTGAGATTCAATAAAACCTTCAACAACTTCCTCTCAGTACAATACCTAGAGCAGTAAAAAAAATACAGTAAACACCAAGAAAAGAGAAATCAACATTCAACAACAAGAGAAATCTATCAATTAGAACATAAGAGAAGTATAGTACCTACCATCATCGGCACAGTTCTGAGATAAGATAGTATTTTCTCAGAAAAAATAACATGCTACAGTTCAATAATCAGTATTTAACCTATATGTAGCTGCAACTCATTCAAACAGACAACAACTTCAAATCCTCACCTTGTACAATCCCAATGCATTTTGGCCATTCTAAGACCAGGGAAGGTGAATAGAGCTCCAACTAAACCACACCATAAGGCAATACAAAATTTCAATACTATTTTGGAGGCTGGACCTCTGTAAAATAAAATATGAGTAACAACTTATCAAACTGTTCAGATGGCAACAGATGCAAGACATAAGACTGACTTCTAGCATTAAGAGAGATTACAGGAGTTCAGATATGAAAAACTTTTGAACTAAATTTTTATGCCATTTAAAAATATGGACAGTGTCAGGCTTCAATCATTAAACAGTGCAGAGATTTTTATAGGATATGAAAAACACAATATTTATAGCAGTTCTTGGAAATTAAATACATACTGTAAATAATGCTCTCAAAACTCAATTTACTGTGACTACAACAAAGAAAGAGGGGAGGCAATACTCAGACCAATTCATACATGTATCCTTTTCATGATGGAATGATAAAGTTTTATAGAAATAATAAGGTAGGTACCTATGTGAAAGAAAGTTCTGAGGTCCGACCAGAGATAATGCTGCAGAAGAAGACCTATTCAGGGTTGCATAGGCTGTGTCTAAGCCTAGCTCCAGAGTATTTTCATCTGCTACCAAAACAGCCATTGACAAGACTAAATGAGCCAATGCTGAAACAACAACAGTAGCACGCTCACCGGCAGACTCTTCACCACCACGGAAATACTGTGCAGCCAAAGCTCCTAGAACTTTTCTAATACTTTTTTAAGGAATACACCAATTTTTAGCCACATGATTGTGAAGATAGTTTGATTGTACAATTATGTATTTTCTTCATGAACTATAGCTATTTTATGGTGCCATTGTTGAATTGTAAATGTAGAATATATCTGAACTTCATCGTAAGACCAGAGAATAATTACTAACATAAAATGCATTATTAGTTTAGGTTTAGTTAGCTGGGGTGACTGACAGCAAAAGTCATTGGTGACAATAAGGATAAAAGGGTTGGATGATAAGGGACAGATTACATGGTTAATGGAGGAATGGTAGACAGAAATCTAGCAGCAGCAGTAGCCGGCTCTGAACAAATTAATACTAAGGGGTCCACAGTTTAAAGCACCACAATTACGGTGCTCTCACATAACACCTAAGAAGGGATCAGGATTCCACTGAAAAATCTTTTTTGCCACCAAAATACAAACCTGGGTTTCTGAGATAGGAATCAAGCATTAGAGCCAACTCACCAACCCACTCCCCAAGTTATTAGCGGAGACTTTCAAGTTAATGAAGTGACAGCATTATAAGTTTAGCTAAAAGTTTCCTATGGGATAGTAACATCGTTTCCCCAAGAGCAATTCAGAAATTCTTTTAACTGTATTCCATCAAACAGGATAATTGATTATTACAGTTCAAGCTAAAATATAATTAACCAATGCTTTAAAAAAATCACTTATATCTATTTATGTATTTCTATTGTTAATACAATACACTGAGACAAGAGATTACAGTATTTAACACCCTTCACGAGGAGCAACAATGAATTCTCATTGGGCTTCTTTTCTGAGCCTGAATTAATAATAATTGTTTATTTACCCCAAGATTAGTTGAAACATGAATAATAAAAGTGACTATTCTCTCAAAATAGGAGAGAGACAAGGATACAAGAAAAAATATATTTATCATGAGTGCATCTTACCATATTTGCCCAAACATAGCCCCCCTCTGAATATAAGCTTCCCTTCCCAACTTTTAATCTCCATTTTTTTTAAACTCAATGAGCTACCCTTTTCAGAACACACTTCAAATTAAATATAGAAAACACTAATGCATTTACCTGACCATTTCACCTGAATTTTTAAATGATTGGAATATATAAGTATACACTATCTTTTACTACACCATCTATAATATGGCCCACCAAAGAATCTAGCTCCAACATTGATGGAATTTATAAATGTAAATTATTGAATCATGAAGATGAAAAACTGTTCCTCAGACAGATTGATTTCAACAAAAAATCACTTCTCATACCTCTCTTACAACCTGTATGTATTGCTATCAAATGCACATACTAATCACACCTGAATGGAATGAATGATATAAATAATGCTGTCAATGATTCACATTTCCAATGACATCACTACATATTTCCTTTTGAAAATTAAAATATATATCTTTTCTCTTTATTTTCCAATGAGTACTGAGGAACGAAAATTTATGACAAATATGAATCACAGATTGCATACTTCAATAAAATTAAGTTTATTGATATTGGTTACAATAACACATTTTTATCTATTTTTCTCTTCTAATTTGGGCCAGTAATCATGGAATATTTACCTAGTTTTATTTTTTCAAGTTCAAAAACAGCCCCCTTTTCCCTCACTGATATGCCACAAAAAATGTGGAGCTAATACTCAGACGTGTACAGAAATAAAGAATGGATAAGTATCTGCAAAAATGAACCTTGCTAATACTGTGATGGCCCATTGTTAATGTATCATCCTTTCGGTTTCATCTCCCCATTTATTCAATATTTTTAAAATCCAAAATAAAATGGAAAGCAATGAGTAACACTCCACACGAAAGTCATTGCCGATCACTATTTTTTTCTAAATAAGGTTTGCTTGCTGTGCTTGTGTAGTATGTGCGTATATTTATTATGCCTTAATATTTGAAAAGAGAAAACGTCTTTATTTGTCAAAAAGTACTACCATCACAATCCCAAGAAGAGCCAATGATTTCCATGGGGTGTAATAAAACCACAGCTTGTTCCATAGGTTCTAAAACTATGTGCCTCAAATTATATGTCCTAAGAATTTTCAGCATATTTATAAAGCTGGTCAATACTTGTGTCATTAAATAGACAACAGAGTAAGTTCCTTCTAGCAAAATGTTTTAATAGTATGGAGAAGTTCTTTGTATCATTAACTAACCACCGCCATGCATAGTATAGTATTCTGTAAGTTATGTACTTAGAAATTCCTATGCATGCATATAATCATAACGTAAAATCTCTGAAACAATAAATAGTATTATTACTATTAAGGAAGGATACATTGAGCATCCTAAAACCAAAAGTGCCCACAGCATGCTCAAATTGACTTCATCCTTGACTGGTAGCAATGCATAATAAACCTGAAACAAGTATAACTCAAGTCATATACATTCACAAAGACCAAAATAGTCTACCAGGTAGAAGCACTACACGACAGAATGGCAATTTATTGCCAAAACTGGGCTTAGGTGGTGCCAATGAACACCAGGGAAGGCAATGATTTTTATATAAGTAGGAAGAGATTTTCTCATGCTAATTAATGACCACTGCATTATAGAGCTGAAATGAATTAATTTGCAAAATGAACTAATGGATAGACTATATTCTTACCCAGCCTTTTATCCAACATGCCATTTTGTCTTGTATAAGAGAATTGAGTGGTTGTTCACACAAGAAATTGCACCTTTAAACTGACAAAAAGAAACTAAGTCTCCCTGATAGATGAATCAGCCAAAGTAGTCCATGATAACCCACTCTATAGGTTTCCATTGAATTGCAAGGTACTTATTTATAAAAACCAGGAGGATAAAACAATTAGGAATTTCCAGCCAAATTGTATGACTCATCAATTCAAATATCATCTTCTAAGTTATTTTTCACTGAAATTGTTATTTCATTCAAAGTAAAAACTCAAATTTTACCCTTAGTGAAAGAAAATGTAGCGGTTGAAAAAATAATGAGCATTAAACATACACTAAAAAACACTTTTTATTCAGTTTTGAAGCTTGAAAAATAGCATATTAATGCATGCATTACTTTAAAATGAAATATGTACTTCTTTTTTCCATACATAAAAGATGCTGAACATTTTATAATAAGTTAGCCATGCTTATAGTTCTATCTAAACAGTATTATATCCACAGATATCACATAATTAACTTATTGTCACTGCATTTTTCACATTGATGATTCGCTATTATGTATTGCAATTTTTCAATGGTTTGTGATATCTCCACTTTCCTCGTGAATCATATCTATGGGTACCAAAACTATTACTTTGGCACTTTCTATAAAGAAAAGTAATGCAACAAAGTAATTCATGAATATGCTAATCTTAAAATAAAATAAAATACTATAGGCTAAATTGATCAAACATAATTACCTCAGTTAATACGTACACAACAATAGAATATACTGAAAAATCAACAAGCCACTGATACTCTGGATAAAATTTCAAGTGCACCACATCCAAACTTGTCACAGTGGCAGTTTCTAACTGAAAATATACAATACATAATGGTATTATTCAAAAAGGTATTTTGCAAAAATATCAATGCTGATTGGTCAGAAAGTTATTCATGCAAGGGGATATACTTTGGAAGACAGTTGGTTAGTAAATTCCAAGAATGCTCAAAAACTAAACAGACACTGCTGGTTCTAATGAAATGCTGAAAATGGGCATTGAGCCAAGCTTCTTCACTACACTCCACAGCCTATTGTGAGATTACCAATTGAGATTAGAGAAACTCCATCCATTAGGGCACCATAACCAGTAATTATCAAGAGGTTAATTTTGGCAGTTTTCTATAGCATTGAACCCTATGCCTAAATCAGCATGCATCTTTCTGCGGATTTTCTATTTTTGTGCAACCCCTAATTGTAGTTATAACTATAGTGACTCAATGATTGACATACTTCACAAATTATGACCTCTATAATTTTTTCCAAATAATTAGAATGTTCCGATCAATTACTGCAGTTTCAGGCGAAAATACCCATATATTTTCCAAGGATCGTGAGGGAGAAGTATATAAGCAACAAGCAACCGGGCTTAAGGCCCGGGCAACTTCCCAGGGTGCCCCAAAGGAAGGGTGATGAGATGGTGAAAAAATATTTTTTACTACAACATTTAACTGGAGAATGGGTTTGATAAGCGGGGAGGGGGGGTGCCGGAATACTCTCTCGCCCGGGTGAAAATTTTGTCTTAAGCCAGCCCTGGATACAAGCAACAAAAATTGTACCTGTATGCTCTAAGGGCATAAGATGCAGGGTCATTTGACAGAGCCCATATATATTTTATGGTACAGGGTACAATGTGCTAAACCTTCAGCTACATCAGCCTCAATATTTTGCTCCCACTGATTGAGGGAGAAAAGTAAGAGTATCTCTCCTTTCTAGTACAGGCAAGGGAGTAGTGGGATGTGGACCCTTATGATTCAGTTTTACCTTTTTCTGCTGGCAAGGAGAAGGGGCCATCGTCAAGCACTAGTGGAGATGTGATTGCTAAGGATTGATTTATTTTAAATGAAACTTTTACTAATTATGCACTCCACTTTCACTTTCATATCTATTGCCTGATTCATTGTCTGTAATGCACTAAGATTCCTCCATTTTAGTCATCATAACCATTGATTTACACCAGTAAGTTAGTACTTAGTACATATGTACCAGTAAGTTAGCAACACAGTCTTACACCTTGTCTCCAGAGCACATACCCTTTCCTAATTAGCATAAAATCAAGGACCCTACTCCAGAATAATAAGAAAGTGAGGCCCATTTGAACCTCTCTTTTCTATTAGAAAGGTCAGGATATAAAATTTTGGGAAGGATTGGAAGAGGTGATAATCAAACTCACCAGAAAATTTTCCCCATAAGTGACCCTAGCAAACATAGAAATACCTAAGTTTCCCACAGCTAAAGTGTTAACTACTAGGCTAGTGTACTATCGGCACCAACCGTGCACACACACGAAAATATACTGTTTTACATGGGATAGATTACGGCTGTGCGCTCCAGAGCTAGAATATTGAAAAAAATAAGGAATTTAGATTTCGTCAAAAAACTAACGGTGTGTAATTTGTATGTTTTTTCAAATATTTATAAAAAAATAATCAACTACTCACCGCAGTAATATTTACAGAATCGCAAAAAACCTGTTTCGAAGGCTTTTTAGCCGTACGGCGGCGTGGATTAATAAATCAAGTTGGAGATTTATATTGATATATTTATTTAATTACTGAGAATTTTTAGCATATATATGTATATAAAGATAATCTGTGCCAATAGTATTACAATACTTAATTCATACTTTTTACAGACGATGGAATTAAAACAAAAAATTCGAATATGGCCTCCATTCTGACTGTGGAAAATATCTCGCTCAAATACCTTAAACTAGCTGGGTGTCTTCTGTGTTAGTAGGCTATTCTGGACGATTTAACTAGATCATGTAACATTTTATATTATGTAATACATTAAACTTAGTTCAGAGAGTAGTATTTTATAAAAATTCTAGGTGGTTCATTTTCCTCTAAGTACCTGATAACATACTTTGTTTGACATCCCAAGGAGATATAGGGAGGTAGGTGAATTGTAGGATAAGAAAGTTACCCCAAAAGTACTGTTTGGTAGTGGCTAAAACAACACGAGAACCTTCCAACAGTCATCACATACTCTAGATTATTTATGTTTCAGTGAAAACAGCGAAGGCATTATTGTAGATCAATATAAATGTATCCCATGGAACAGCTGCCCAGTAGGTTTCAATAACCAGCCAAATGTAGAGGGTAACTCAACTGATAGCTACATAAATGGAAACATTAAATTCAATGGGAACTTTATGATTAGAGCTACGAGTTGTTGTATAAAATACCTAGGTCGGCAACTCTTGTGTTTAGTCAGGTTGGCTACACTGGATGACACCCAGGAGATACCCCAGAACTTGTCATGGTTGTATATATTGTATGATCTGGTGCTTTCCCGGCGTAGTTGATGAATTAATTCTTCTTGGGTTTCCAACCGGGTTAGAATCTCCATTATGGCCGACGTTTTGATGCCCGACTCGTGCATCGTCATCAGGGCTGTAGATTGTCCATACGCCCAGTGTCTACCGTGTCCCATGTGAGTGCAGCGGAGTTTACGTCGGTGAGACGGGATGCACAGTGGAAACGAGGCTGAAGGAGCATAAACAGCACCTGACACTGGGGCAATAAAGTAAGTCAGCTATTGCCCAACACTGCCTTTCCAATACCACTCCATCCACTTCGAAGATGTCAGGATAGTGGCCCACTCACATGGCTATTGGGATCGCCTGGTTAACGAAGCTATTGAAATCCAGCTGGAAGACAGAAACTTTAACAGGGACTCAGGTTTCCAACTGAGTAACGCCTGGAAACAGTACTGAGGAACATCAAGGAAAAAAGGAGGGAAAGAGACAATCAGATTCCTGCCTTCAGAGGAACTTGAACCCGGTGAGAAGAGTATATAAGGATGACGAGAACGACAATCTACAGGCCTGATAACGATGCACAAGTAGGTCATCGAAACGTCGGCCATAATGGAGATTCTAACCCGGTTGGAAACACAAGAAGAATTCATTGTATACATTGTGTTGATAAACGAATACCTATCGTTAAACATCAAGAGACATGTGCCTTTTTATTAAAATCTCTAAGGCTACTGACATAAATATAACACAAGTCTTAGAGACATTTCTTAGCCTGCCCCAATGTTTGAATGACCAATTAGCTGTTATTAATGAACTAACATGAGTAGAACATCTAGGGATGCATAAAACTGATTTTTGCCTCTCTAGAAAGTTTCTGCATGGAGGTATCATTAGCACATACAAAATTATAATTATAATGATATTGTTTATTACATGGACATTACAGATTATTTATGAAAATTGATTAATATAACTTGGATTTGCTACTAATGTTACAGAATGAGATTCCACATTCCCAAGCTAGTCTGTAACCTAACAGGGGTAAGAAAAAGTAGAAATACAAAAAATATTGGAATCATTGAAACCCTAGTGAAGGCTTCCATGATGTTACGAGTTTTAAGATAGAAGATGGAAGTCTTCTGGATTGTCCTCCGTGTTGGTCCAATATGCTGGGATGACAGGCTTTGCAGTCAGCTTCTTCAGGTCAGTGGAGTTCAATGATGCGAACACCAGTGTAATGGACAAACACTGACCACAATTAGAACCATTGATTTGTAAATACTCCCCTAATTGTAACCTTAGTTAGAACATATTACCATCCCTCTCCCTCATTCTGTAATTCATAAGAGCATATATCCGGATAAAAGAACATTTTTCTCCAATCTCGACACCATTTCAGCTCTCCAGTAAAATGTGCATGGCAGGCAAATAATATAGGTAGGTAAATGCTTGTTAAGGGATACACTGAACCATGGTACACTGAACATTTTGTCATCCAAAGCAATAATCATAGGGTATTCATCAATCCTATTTTCCCTAAATATCCCCATCAATTCTACATATGTTGATCGACAAGTACTTGAGGATGAACACATTGTTTTGCGTAGAAGGGTCAATAGTTATGGCTTAAAATTTCACATCTTTGATCTTATGATGCAATAAGTAAAACCACAGCCCCAACACTGCTAATAAGTGACCAATTAATGGCCACTTTCACCATGGTGTAAATTGTCATTAATTGGTCACTGATTACCACTGAATGCTTGACTGCACAGAACAATTCCTCCTAGTGGTATCGGTATTCAATTGGGTCATTTCGACTTGGTGGCTACTATGGGCATGGCCACTGCACCTGCAGGGCCATCCAAAGGTTCAGTGGCCAAGGCCATCTCTCATTGCCATACGCTTTCGTGAAATTGTTTGGCCACAGAAGACCATAATAGACCCTCAATAATCATTTTAAATTGGAATGAATGGCCGCTTTCACAATGCGGTAATCAGCCAAACTTCCCAGCTACATACAGACCAAAACAGGTTAAATTTTACTCATATAATAGCTAAATTTTGAAAGTTATCGAATGGTACTTATTACTGGGTAAGTATATTATTCAAAGGCTTTTTAGCTTCCTAATTATCTTCATTAAGTAAGATGCAAATAAAAAATTAAATCATTCAACTTCAATGAATTGTTCATTTAGGATTCCAAATCTGTGAGAGTTAACAAATGAAGAAGCTTTGACTTCAACTTGGGCAAACCAGCTGTGAAGGGTTTTTTACCAGTTAAAATATACCTGTATGTCTAAATTCCTGGCCACGTGAAATGTATCAAAATTTCTGCCATTCTCTTCCTTAGATTTTTTGCCTTTTCCTTTAATTTTAGGGATTCCAGCTAATGTCTTAAGCTCTTCATTGGTAGGATAGAGGTATCGCGTCAACCTAAAATAGTATGATTTTTTAAATTACTAGCTCACCATAATATATTTCAATAACCACTAATGAGAAATTATATCCTCGTCTTCACCACTGAGTTCCCAAGAAGTAGGTATCACAAAATATTTTTGAATCACAGTAATTTAACAGGACTGCCACTACTTGTTTCGCAATATTCGCGTCAAATATTGGCACAAATACTGAATTAAACATGCATTAATTACAATTAATATATAAATTAAACCTACCCAGTTGAACAAAGAAGCCACCGAGCCAAAGAATAATGCGGACCTAACTTCTGAATGATACTTGCCATCACCATTGTGATAACGAGTTGCACACCTAGTAAAGCCTGAAAAAAGTCAATGCATGCGGCATCAAAAAGTTACCGGCTTCGTAAGATAAAGATAAAACTCATTATAAGTAATACATTCGCGATAATACTGCACAGGTAATCATCGCACATTCTAAATGAGAGGCATTAATGTGTTAAGGAGGAGTGTATTTTATTTCATGCGTACCATTGTACAGAGGCAACTGAGATCAAAACTGTATGAAAGACCCCGGGAGACGGGTAAGTGGCTAGAATAGTATTAGCTGGAAAATAATTAGCTCATTCCATGGCCATGATGGAAATAGAAATCGAACTGCGGTAACCAAAGGCACAGTGAGGTAAAAATGTGGATCTCACGCTCGGCGATTGGTCTTTTTTTTACAAGCGCCACATTCAACTTGTCCTTATGAACGGTCATAAAATATTTCATCCTTTATTTAAAAGCACCTCCTTATCGAGGATTATAAATTTAAAATTTTACTAAAATATTTATTATATTAAAAAAATAAAATGTTTAAGTATCTACCATGGATACTAAAATAATTATATACCTCTTCTATAATTTCATAAACACGCTCGTCATTACATTTGACTGATAATCGTAAATTGATCGTAACAAATCAATCTTTGATAGTAAATAACAACATAACATTAATAAAAATTTAATTTGTTAAATAACATGTGCATTAATATATCAATGAACACTTGCAATACATAATTCAGTTAAAGGAGGAATTATGAGGGCTATTCGTTAACATGGCGGAGGTCGTCACATAACGCCTCCCTGATTCTGAGACCCGCGCTTCAAGGTGAAATGCTGTAAACCGCGCATAAAAAAGCGCTTCAAGGCGGCATCAATAGTCCCCTAATAACGCATACCTCTGAAGGCTCTACTGGGGCGGAATTCTGTACATGCGACCGACACCTATCGGTGTCGCTAACTCGCCCGACCGACACATGTCGGTCAAGAGCTATTCCGGTGGCACCTTCGACCGATACTCGTCGATAACTTGACCGACGATCGTCGGTCAGCCGGGGTGATCCCACCGACGATTTTGAAGCCCACGGTAGGCCGACCGACACGTATTTCGTCGATTCGCGATTCCTTAAGTGTATCATCTTTAGTGTGAGAAATTTCCTGCACCGAAAGTGCAATAGTTGGGTGCAAGGAGATTGTAATTAGTTGATAAATATTAACTTTCAATCACCTTAAATGAGTGTCGGCGTTTTAACACAACCTTCGTCCCATCATCACAAAAAGGAATAAATCTGCATCTAGATTTTATACATTCTGGAAATAAAATTGAACAAGGGTTATATCCTACATCTGAATACATTTTATTTACTTTTTTCTGCACAGATTTAGCAATTAACGGTGACCCACACTCAATCCTGTCACTTCTAAGGTCATTTACCATAACTACGCTCAGACAAATATGACATCTTGGTATATATAACTTCAGACATAAATTGATTTGATATTTATTGACACAATTACTATCCTCGAGCCAGTCCCTGGCATTAACGCGCTAACCAACACAACACACTATTAAACACAATGTTCGTCCCATCACGTCGAATACAAATACTTATGTAGCTCACTTTTAGAAGACCATTTACCGCTTGGCAAGGGCTTTATTGTAGCATACATGAATACCTACCGTGAGATATATTTCTCCAGACACACACAGCGACACTCAAATAGAGGAACAATCCATGGTATTGACATCAAGTCGAGTAAATGAAAACACAACTTTTGAGGTGGTAAAATTTACTGAATGAAGGATAGTGAAACAACATAAATTGTATAAGTAGACAACAAATAATCACCCTCTCACTTGGACGTAAACAACCAACCACACTCACAATTTATGGTATTCTACAATAACACAATAATATCTGCCAATGACAAATCCTAATGCCTATTGCTAATTAGTCATTATCTTCCTAAAATATAGACGGATTAATTACTTTTTCAACAAAATCATATTGGACACAACAATGCAAAGAAATTAATTGATGAAACATGGGGTGGCAAAATTCACTGAATGAAGAATAATGATACATATCACTGTTTATCCATTCACTGGGACGTAGACACTCAATTAAAAGACAAGAACAATTCACCTAGTCACCGTGACTTCAATTCAAATAGATTCCACATCTTAATTTAGTCAAAGGTAGAGACAACGAACTGATTGCTGTTACGTCTTCTCCAACACTCACTACGTATTTGTTACACTTTTAATACTATTCATGTCATAACACATTATTTAAAGAGATCAAATCAACAAATTTACGCATAAATATCACCACTTTGACACACAATCCATCGTAGCACATAAATAACGCTTGTAATCACTGGCATGCCAAAATGTAACACTCACAGCCAAAACACACGCAAAACCTTCGTTTATATATTATCACAAAAAATGACGCTGTTGTTTCTTGCACATTGAAACCTAATGATGCTAACTTTATTTAAAACTTGAAATTAAATGCTCCAATGGGATAATCGCCACAGCTTAAAACCGAAAAAGACGTGCGATAGAAACTATCTTCCAAAATTACGTTGCACAGCATTCAAGACCACTATTCACATTTGAAGTCCAAGAATAGTATGTTTTAAATTATTTGTATTTAAAAAAATATATCACCCTGCGATACTTCTTCAAATATCATGAAAATTAAAAACTAAAACAACCTGTGCAAATAATCGTCGCTCGAACGTAAACAAACAGCAATTCGCCGGAAAGCGCCGTGTTCTTACGCCGTGTCCATAGTAATCATCCGCACCTTAGACAAAACAAAATAGTCCCTTTTAGGAGTTCGATTAAAATACTTTTATAGAGGATGTAATGCACATCGGTCGACTTAAATAGCATGCTCATCTTTTTGAGAACTTATAAATAAATAATAATCTCTGTTCTTTTGCAAAACTTCAATACGAAATATTTAGCCTCTCGCGCAGATGCCAGTTTCCGACCGACAACTACATGACGTCAGCAAATCGTCGCTTGCATCGACAGGTGTCGGTATGTCTCTTGTAGAGAATTGCTCGGCTGTCGGTGCAAGCGACAACCGTCGGTCGCGACCGACACCGACAGTCGTCGGTCGACATGTACAGAATTCCGCCCCTGGGCTCTACGACGAATGACGACCCTTGTTCTTGGGTAAACATTTAGATCCCGGATCGACGTCGTCATTTGTTTCACAGAAGAAAGTTGACGAATCTTACTAAATGGCGCGCCGTTTAAGGAATTTTGTTTGGTTTAATGTTTCACAGGAAGCATACTTACAATTAGAGGAAAGAAGTTCGCTTCGCATTGAAAGAAGGGTAATTAGAAATGCGCAAAATCCTTTTCATTCAAGAGATAAGGATTTTGTTCGATTCTTTAGGGTCTCAAGAGAAATTGCCAGGTACCTGTACGATTCCTTGCGACCAAGGGTGAGAATTAAGGGAACAATCATCCGGATTGAAAGGTTTTCATAATAAGTTAGGTGAATTTGGTTCCGATATCTCTGTTAAAAGTGGGTGAAATTCGCGAAAACGCTGGTGGGACGAAAGCTCACCAAACCATGCTCTATTTCAAGGATGTTAATTTTTCGAAAGTACATAGGTATAAGTACCGTTTAACTCGTTATGAGCTTAACCGCTCATTTTTCCATGCCTTTCTGTCACAGATAACTTTAATTTTTACAAGCCTTAGTCGTTGATGGATGCTGAAAGTGAGAATAATTAATATAGGTCCTCGTTACACATTGCGATCCCTGGCAGAGGGAAGTTACAAACGAGGTGTTGGCCAAGACGTCTTGTCTGTCAGCCAACCATCAGTGAGCATAAGCGTTTCCAATGTCACCAAAAGTATTATAATAACAGTGTTTCAGGAAGTTACAAATTTGTAACTGCCTGAAACACTGGATTGAATTTCCTCAAACTAATCCAGAGATGGCTTCAGTTGAAGAGAGATAAAAAGTATATCTTAATATATCATATCAGTTTTGTGATAATTTTATATTAAAATAATATTATCATTATAATATATTTCCAATTTTCCAGATTTAGGCACACAGTTGGATTTCCAGGGGTGACAGGTGCGATTGATTGCACCCACATATCCATTGTGACCCCAACTGTGAACCCAGAGGGCTATCGCAATAGGAAGGGATTCTTTTCACTTAACACCTATATGGTAATGTTAATGATAACATATATGTGAGGTCCTTATCTGCATTTAAATTTCTTTATAATTTAGTTTAGCACACTTTATATCATACATAATTGTGTCATTATTGGGTCTCCCTTAGAAATGGTACAAGGAATTGTAATTCCCTTCATGCTTTGCTCATTTTCCAGATACATATGTGATGATCGCATATGATGATCACAAATGTAACAATATATCCAGGCTCTGTACATGACCAATTCATTTGGAATTTCAGCCAGCCAAAAGAGGTCATGAGGGGTACTCAGGGTACCTACCTCCCAGTGGGTAATAAGTGGTCACTGTTTTTTTTGCACCAGAAATTATAATTAAAAGTAGATAATGAACTTTTTCTCATTGTAAATGTAACAAATACAAATAACCTTTCATTGCATGCAGGTATATATATATGCATTAGAACCCTGGTTGAGGACTCCAATACCTGATGCTATGGAGGGCACCCCTGAATTTAGATATAGGTACTTTGGCCTATTGCAAGGCCAGAATTCCACGATACTTAAGTATCGTGGAATTCTGGCCTTGAGTTTTGAGCAATAAGCTAGAGTTTTTACACCAGGTTGTTTATTCACTCTGCAAAACCTATGGTACAAAGCGAAAAGTCACTGCTCTAGACAAAAAGTAGAGTATTATTAAGTAAAGTGTAAATCAGAGTAAATATTTATTTTTATTTAAACATTGGATGAAAGAAATAAAGCCCTAAGTTAGCAAAGGTAATTTTATAACGAGTTTTCATATGTATATGACAGAAAAAGATATTGGGGATAAGTGGGAGTTGACGTGTCATTTTATGCCCCATTATCCCAAGTGGTCGTTTTCGACCTCACCAGAAAAAATAAATTTACAGTTAAAATTTAAAATGTTCAGAGTTTATGTGTCACTTGTACAACATTCTCTGAATTCAAGCATCTCCCCCCCCTGCCCACCCATCACCCTCCCCCCGGCTATCGAACAAGGCAATTTTTGGCATACCGCTAGGAATTAGGAGCAATCTCCACGGCGGGAGTCAAAATGGAGCATCAATGCGAATGAATTCAACAACTGTATTTTTCCGCTGGACTGGTTTTTCCGACGTTGAGAACGGAGGACATTGCGTGCACGCAAACATGACCCTTGTAATATCGATGCCATGAAGTGAAATGAACTGGCGGTCTACTTTCGAGTCATCTGGTATTACAATGTTGGTTGCAGCTCGCATGTCTCACTTGGCTTTGTAACTCTGTGATCCGCGCCCTGGGGGTTCATGTTGGAAACGCTCGTAAATAAACTAACGTAACTAAGGAGTCAAGAGGTAAAATAACAAACTGGTCTAGATATTGGTGTGGTTGACCCACTCTTTAGGTAGATTAAGCGATAAATTAATTCACCTAGACTCAATAAATTGACGTAATTTAAAGATATCACTCCTATCTTTTAAATGATATAAAATATGCTCAATAAAAAATGATTTAAAAAAGTGCCTTCTCCGAATTCAAGTAGCAGGGGAACCGTCTTTCTTCCCCCCTTTTCCCCCATACCACCCTCCCCTCGGGCTGGGTGCATTATGCACTCCAAGTTACTAATAATTACATTTTTATTATTTTTGATGAAAATATTCAGACTTTCGCAGCGTTGTAGTTTCCGAATTCCATGGTTTCCCAACGCAGCGAAACCCTGAAAACACGGAACTGCATACCCTTCCAACACCTTTTTAGGAGCACATTTGCATTTTAAAAAAACATAATTTTTTCAATTTGACAAACTTTTTCACAGCGTGATTTGTCAAACAGCATGTACAGGCTTTTCAGTGGGAATCTGCGTATCCTATGAATATAATCAAGGAGGTCAGTTGAAGCAATTTCGTCCAATGAGCAACACCATGGTTTCCGAGTTATTGGTAATGCAAATATTTTGTCTGAAGCATTTCGCAGTTACCTCGAAAACACTTTCGACCATACAAAAACATCCAGTCAAGTTTTAATGGTTGATTATTTTTTCCATTAATTAAAAAATAAATACGTAAGCTTAGATCGATGAAGTCAATTTTCTTTTTCGGTGAATGAAATTGCTTGTGGAATTTCGCATGTGGGTAAAAGAGTGCACTGGTGTGGTCATAGGTAGTATTAAAAAAGCCACAGGGCCCAAGGGGCTCCATAACAGTCCCCTGTTATTTATTTCCATAAGAAAAGCATTGAAATCAGTGGAGAAGTTTTTTTTTTGCTTCTATTGAATTAGGTACTTATTATCAAGATATAGGTTTGCAATTTTCACTATCGGATGGCTGAAAGAACCAAGTATTCTTGCAATCTACTTTGTTTACACGTTTCAATTTAGCTTAAAAATTGCCTTTTCCATTCCAAGACTCAATTTTTCTCTGATTTCAACAATGACATACTTCCTTGGCTACCTGAACAATGGCCGTGAACAGAAAATTTTGGCCTGACGTTTTATAACTTGCATTAAATTAAGTGATAAATATTGTAAAATGTCAGTGAGATTTCAACCGGGGGTATTTTTACCCCAACCTAACAGTGTGCACCTCACGGCTTTTATATAGTATCTGCATTTAGCACGTCACATTGATTCTTATTATTAATGCCCATCAGTATGCGTTGGGCCCTAATTATGACCTTATTTAACCTCCATACTCTCTCCTAGAGCCCAAAGGGATGGCTGGAGTTCCTGGCACTAACGATAGGTACTCAAATTCCTGCTTTCCACTTAGCCTTGGAATGGAAGTAGTAATGAGCCGTTTGTCTTGAAATATTTCGCCCAAGTACACACGTAGGTAGGTAAATACTTAAGCCGTTTTGAAATATCCGAAGTCTACAAGGTTCAAAACAGGGAGGGGGGCTCCAAAATTGCTGACAAAATAAATTTCAAAATACAATTCATTAATTTAATATATACTTATTATTTACCACCATTAGAAAAAGCTTTGGAATCAGTGTATATATTGGCGGTTAATTGGAACACTAGACCCCATAAATATTTTGATCGCCAAATAAAACTAATAAGCGTTAAAATCTCAAGTTCGTCGCGTAGTTTATTTAACAATATCCAATGAATTGCGTATCTAATCCCTTTATCATATGATATATATGGTATTTCTTGATGTATGAAAAGCTAAACATATGCATCCGTTTTTATAAATTCCTTAAACATATGGCAATGCATATCACATTTTGTACTTATATATATTAGTTTTTGTAGTTTCATGGAATGAAATAATTTAATTTAAGTTAGGTGGGAGGACTTCTTATTATTTTATCTCGCCCAAAAAATGATGTCTTAAAACACCTGCCACTCCACAGGCCCACAGGGGTAAATGATCTATATAACACAATTTAGCATAGGCTCTTTGTGAAGAACACGATCTTTCATTTTATTTGGCTGATTTGATAAATTGAATATTCTCCCTTTTCATTATTAAATTGGTTTTTTATTTAGTCTTACATCAACGAAATTGACAAAGTTGTCCTGATGTTTTACGAAAGCAGCAAGTGGGAGACCCATGTATGTAGACTTTAGGTACACGAGAAGTAGCTCCAAATCTTTTTCCAAGAAATTTGATTTCGAAGTCTTACGGCTGGCCTGCAATAACATTCACTTCCTCGTAATTAAGGAACACATGCAAGAAGTATATACCTACCAACTTACCTAGTTATAATAGAATTCCATATCAATGCCAGTCATTTCTCCTGAAGCAGTCCCTTTGTGATTACAGGATGACCTCGTCTGAAATTTTACTTACCTCTTTCATCTGATTTCTTAGTCTTTTTTCCCATAACCTTTTGAAAATTACCTTTTCCAGAGGTTCTATGCTTCAAAGTGAAGGAAGTTGTGTAAAAATATTGACATTTATTGTTTAAAATTCTCTAAATTTCATGTCCCTATAGGGAACGGTATACCACAGTACCTAATATGGATGCACCTAATATAATCTCAGTAGAATAACTCCCATGTATTTGTTTAGAAATACTGTTTTCAGCTTACTTTACGTGGAAATTGGTTTTAATTTACTATTATTCAGCTCTCACATTCAAGTCCCAAACTTGATTATAATATCTTAAAGTTTTTAACAAAGGAAGCTAATGCTCTCCTTTGTGTCTCAATAATGTTATGTTTCGTGACGAATTAAAAATTAGCAAAGCCTAATATGTGGCTGTTCACTATTTGAAGCTTTGATTATTAAGCAATTAGGGGACATGCAATACATTGTTAATATAATTCTAATTTCCATGGTGTCTTTTTTATGTTTGCCATTTCGCTACCTTCTCGCCTTTCCACGTAAATTCCAGAATAGTGTACCTACTATACCTAGTTTCCTTCACAATTACTGATCCAAAAACTCAAACGAAAAGATAATGGAAGAAGACATTCCTGTAATTCCCATTTACATAGATTAAGTTTATTATTCTGTAATTTGCAATAGCAATCTACTTCTCTCCATTTCACAATATCTCCGACACTGCTTGCTAAGGTGATTGAAATAATTTTATAACTAAACACAGAACTAAATGTTTTTTAATCCTTCCATTCCTTTTCGAAGCAACAACCCAAGGTGACTAAGATTACAATGGTTGGAAGAGTCTCCTCCTTCCCGAGGATAGAGAGATATAACTTTTACTATTAAAATTTAAACAACTACCTCAATGTAAATGAAAATCACCTGATTGCGTACCAAACGCAGGTTTCACGCTCTGAAGTTAGCATCTTGTAGTTCCTTTAATACCAAACCCGAAATTTGAGAAATTTTGTTCTTTCATCACAGCTCACAGCCAGTTGCAATAAAATTCTACCATATTTTTAGTGAAACCACTAATAGTCCATTTCGGCAGAGTTAAAATCAAAAAGCCACATGATGGACAGCAAATTTTTAAGTAACTGATAATCAACTGTATGAGTGGCTAGTCATATGCAATTGAATGACATTGCTAAATGTTACACCGCTATCGCATTGGGCTCAACAACCTCTCTGTATTTATATGCCCAAACAGTTGAGGGAAATGACCAAAACCAGAATTTCCATAAGAGGTAAGCTTGGGGACAGCATTTGCTGAAGAATAGGAATAGAATAAGATGACAAAAAATTGAAAATAATAGGTTTATTGACTAAGGCAGTCTTTTTGAAGCGTACAGTTTTCATGACATGACAAAACACTGGTTCAATTATGCAAAATATTTTATTGCAGACTAAAGTATAAAAGTTTGGGCCAAAAGGATAAATGATACTTCCAAAATGTTACACTTTTTGTTCAAACGCTTATTTACATGTTGATTAGTTGTGCTTAAGAAGTCATCAAGCCCCACCACATCACACAAATAACAATCTCTATCAAAAATTACATAAATAATTCAACACATTCAATGCGGATTGATATACTTTCTTGGACTATTAAACATTTTCAATTTTCAGCAAGCTGCTTTCAGATTTTAAAAAAGTGCTATGTGGTTCGTAGCTTTTCAACAAGCAACGGCAAAGAACTAGAAACAGTTCGTTAATCGATATTGAGCACATATACCAACAACACTTTTTTACATTCACAACTGCACAAGAGTAAGGACGGCTCTTAATTTTATTTTAATTAGCTAGTTCTTATGATCCTTCGATCCCTTGCCAGAGAGAAAAATCACTATATTGGTCCCTCAATGTCGTAAACTATGTACATACTCCAGAGCTTTAATGGAAGACAAAATAGAGGGAAAGGTGCCTCGAAGAGGTAAAAACAAGGTAAGGATGAGGAAACTGCTAAGGAATGAAGGAAACAATGAACGGCAATGGAAGGGAAGCATACTGAATGCAATGGTTGGGGGGGATGAGGGAAGAGTACCAAAGCATAGGGATAAATCGAAGCATAACCAGATAAAAATAAGGAAAAGGAACAAAATTGAACAATTGAAGTTTACGTAGGGATGACGAGACAAATAAACCACTTCAGTTTAACAAATTTCAGCAAGAACAAGCATTATGAATGACAAGTGAGTTCCTGAAGAAGTAGAGTTGATCGCAGCCGGTCGATCACTGGGCGACGTATAGAAGTCTTGTTCTGCAATCGGCGATGGGAACTAAGAGAATGGCACACTGCAAGGACGGTGATGAACTGAATCAAGGCGCGGGTGCTCCACGAGTCCAGAAGACGTAGCATCAAAGAAACTGCACCAAGAGTCTCCAACTCTTTCCAAAAAAAAAAAACTGTGTACCACGGGGGGGCAAAGGCCAAGACCACTCCACCAAAGTAAAAGACAGAAAAAGAATAGCATTAGTACTTAGTAATAGGAATTAATACAGTACATAAAGTACACAGAAACAAGCACAGTGAAAGAGATAAAGGAAAAAACTGAAAAAAATGTTAAATCCTGAAACGAGAGAAAATATTATATGGGAGCTTATAATGTAGGGTCTTGTACCACCAAATCCTAAAAATGGGCCTTTATATAATGACCAGAGTGAGGGAAATTTCACTGAACACCAGTGAAATTTCCTATAAACCACTTCGTACATTATACATTCAAGCATACATTTGACAATATACACAATGATTAGTGAGTCCTGAAAGAATAATAATAAATTATAAATGCAACAAATATGAATACAGGTAGATCATACTTCTGTCAGAATACATGCTTATAATTATATTGAATACATCCTACCTAAAATTGTTACATATTCAACATATGAAAGACCATACATGTGATCTGCAACGTGCAGTTGCAGTAAGGGCATATTCAAAATTAAGTGTGCACGTATATGATTCATTACAAAATTAATTTTTTTATAACCATTAATTTAACAAGAACATTCTACCATTTAAGGGCTACATGCTTGACCATACACATGAGCTGAATGCCTACGTTATAATTGCCATTCAGCTCACGTTAAGCTCAAGCCACTAAATTTAAGTGCTATTTATTCGTCATTTAAAAATCCCACAACTTTAAATGTCCTGCCTACATTGTCAGCTAAGTCACTTTAATTTTCACCCCCCACATCTCTAAATGAGCTATGCCCCATATTGATAGTCCCCTCCCAGGCATCCCCCACTTATAATAAGAAGAGGCCCCTTTACCTAACCTGAACCTAACTGCCGAAATGACAAAGGGCCTAAACTATAAAAGCTGGGTAACGCCTGAGAGAGGATAATCAATAAGGGAGATAAAACTTAAATACATGAGGGCCGTACATCAATGTACACTTAAGTGTAAATTTAAGTTTTGGTCAATAGGTGATATTACTCATCTATTGGAATAAGCATATGAAGCCTAGTTTTTTGGGAAAAATATAGAAACTCAAGGAAAATTCTAATTGTGATACTAAACCAGAAAAAGAATCCTAATCTAATCCGTAACTTGAACTATTTGATGACTTTTTATTCCAACTTATCTGATTAAGTTTCCCCTCAAGGGAGTTTATTTTAAGTTAGTTTCCTTTAAAGTGAGTTTTCTTTAAAGCCCGTGGAGGGCCCTACGATGAGTTCCTGACGGGAACCTCGTGACATACTAAATAGAATCGCAGCGTACACCTAGATGGCATGCAAGGAGAGGAGACGACTCCCTACCACAGTACTGCAAGGTCCAACGTCGGGCGATACTCTGCTTTCCATCGACGATCCATCGATGCACACGTAATTAGCACAAAAACAATGCAACATCACTGACCACAACACAATAATGACCATGCATAATACACTAGCACACAAAACTTTCCATCGACGATCCCTCGATGAAAACTCGTGTCGCACAAAAAAGTCAAAACCACTGACCACAACACCACATTGACCATGCACAAGACACTAGCACTACACTTTCACAATCATCAGGAAACTGAAGGTAGAGAGGAAGCATGTAGAGCTCCAACACCCACAAACTTCATTGCTGCAACGGTGACCAGCCTGATGGTAACCCCATCCCAATGTGTATTTATGTGTGTAAAAATTTGAATTCCCCTACACAAATGACTGATGGATAGTCAATAAATAATAATGCATTCAAGCTCAATAAAAACTAATTTTGAACATATTCCGATAGAATATTTACGAAAAAACGTGTGCACTGTAAACCGCCTATTTGACTCCAACATAGCGTTAACATAGAAGAATTTATAACGCAAAGACTATACGCAAAGGATTTCCGGATGAAACTAGAATCTATGGGTTTGACGGCCGCACCAACAATATCCCATAAACACAAGAAAATTATTGAAGGTGTTCGTTTCCATTGTTGGCTAGGTGGAATCAACTAGAATATGTGGAGACTATGATGTTTCAAGTTTCTTAACTAGTAACTCATTTTGTATTACACTTAAATATCTAGGACTATACTACGAAAAACATATCTTTGAAGAGACTGATGTTATCGGAAAAGAATGTTTAAGGACAGAATGAGAATATCAATGCCATAATCGATGACATTGCCTAAAAGAAGATACGCAAGAGATTTTCGGATTAAAGTAATATGTATCGGTTTGACTGTCGTACGAGCAGTTTGTCAAATACGCTAGGAGATGAATGAAGGTGTTCGATTCCATTGTTGGCAAGGTGGAACCAACTAGAATATGTGGAGGCTATGATGTTACAAGTTTTTTAACTAGTAACTCATTTCATATTACACTTACACATCTAGGATTATTCTATGAAAAATATCTCTTTCAAGAGACTGATGTTATCGGATAAGAATCTTTATGGAAATAATGATAGGATAAATGCCATAATCGATGACATTGCCTCAAGGAAGATACGCATGAGATTTCGGTTGAAAATAATATATCGGTTTAACGTCGTACGAGCAATATGTCATATGCGCTAGGAGATGATTGAAGGTGTTGGATTCCATTGTTGGCTAGGTGGAACCATATAGAATATGTGGAGGCTTTGATGTTACAAGTTTTTTAACTAGTAACTCATTTCGTATTACACTTACACATCTAGGATTATTCTATGAAAAATATCTCTTTCAAGAGACTGATGTTATCGGATAAGAATCTTTATGGAAATAATGAGAGGAAAAATGACAATCAATGACATTGCCTCAAAGAAGATACGCAAGAGATTTCGGTTGAAAATAATATATCGGTTTAACGTCGTACGAGCAATATGTCATATGCGCTAGGAGATGATTGAAGGTGATGGATTCCATTGTTGGCTAGGTGGAACCAAATAGAATATGTGGAGGCTATGATGTTACAAGTTTTTTAACTAGTAACTCAAATCGTATAACACTTACACATCTAGGATTATTCTATGAAAAATATCTCTTTTAAGAGACTGATGTTATCGGATAAGAATGTTTATAGAATTAATGAGAGGATAAATGCCATAATCGATGACATTGCATCAAAGAAGATACGCAAGAGATTTTCAGATGAAAATACTATATATATATCGGTTTGACAGTCGTACTAGAAATATGTAATTTCCACAGGGAGATGATTGAAGGTGTTCGATTCCATTGTTGGCCAGATGGAACCAACTAGAATATGTGGAGGCTATGATGTTACAAGTTTTTTAACTAGTAACTCATTTCCTATTACACTTACACATCTAGGATTATTCTATGAAAAATATCTCTTTCAAGAGACTGATGTTATCGGATAAGAATGTTTATGGAAATGATGAGAGGATAAATTCCATAATCGATGACATTGCATCAAAGAAGATACGCAAGAGATTTTCAGTTGAAAATAATATATCGGTTTGACGGTCGTACGAGCAATATTTCATATGCGCTAGGAGATGATTGAAGGTGTTGGATTCCATTGTTGGCTAGGTGGAACCAAATAGAATATGTGGAGGCTATGATGTTACAAGTTTTTTAACTAGTAACTCATTTCGTATTACACTTACACATCTAGGATTATTCTATGAAAAATATCTCTTTCAAGAGACTGATGTTATCGGATAAGAATGTTTATGGAAATAATGAGAGGATAAATTCCATAATCGATGACATTGCATCAAAGAAGATACGCAAGAGATTTTCAGTTAAAAATAATATATCGGTTTGACGGTCGTACGAGCAATATTTCATATGCGCTAGGAGATGATTGAAGGTGTTGGATTCCAATGTTGGCTAGGTGGAACCAAATAGAATATGTGGAGGCTATGATGTTACAAGTTTTTTAACTAGTAACTCATATCGTATTACACTTACACATCTAGGATTATTCTATGAAAAATATCTCTTTCAAGAGACTGATGTTATCGGATAAGAATGTTTATGGAAATAATGAGAGGATAAATTCCATAATCGATGACATTGCATCAAAGAAGATACGCAAGAGATTTTCAGTTGAAAATAATATATCGGTTTGACGGTCGTACGAGCAATATTTCATATGCGCTAGGAGATGATTGAAGGTGTTGGATTCCATTGTTGGCTAGGTGGAACCAAATAGAATATGTGGAGGCTATGATGTTACAAGTTTTTTAACTAGTAACTCATTTCGTATTACACTTACACATCTAGGATTATTCTATGAAAAATATCTCTTTCAAGAGACTGATGTTATCGCATAAGAATGTTTATGGAAATAATGAGAGGATAAATTCCATAATCGATGACATTGCATCAAAGAAGATACGCAAGAGATTTTCGGTTGAAAATAATATATCGCTTTGACGGTCGTACGAGCAATATTTCATATGCGCTAGGAGATGATTGAAGGTGTTGGATTCCATTGTTGGCTAGGTGGAACCAAATAGAATATGTGGAGGCTATGATGTTACAAGTTTTTTAACTAGTAACTCATTTCGTATTACACTTACACATCTAGGATTATTCTATGAAAAATATCTCTTTCAAGAGACTGATGTTATCGGATAAGAATCTTTATGGAAATAATGAGAGAAAAAATGACAATCAATGACATTGCCTCAAAGAAGATACGCAAGAGATTTTCGGTTGAAAATAATATATCGGTTTGATGGTAGTACTAGCAATATGTCATATGCAATAGGAGATGATTGAAGGTGATGGATTCCATTGTTGGCTAGGTGGAACCAAATAGAATATGTGGAGGCTATGATGTTACAAGGTTTTTAACTAGTAACGTATTTCGTATTAAACTTACACATCTAGGATTATTCTATGAAAAATATCCCTTTCAAGAGACTGATGTTATCGGATAAGAATGTTTATGGAAATAATAAGAGGATAAATGCCATAATCAATGACATTGCCTCAAAGAAGATATGCAAAAGATTTTTGGTTGAAAATAATATATCGGTTTGACGGTCGTACGAGCAATATGTCATATGCGCTAGGAGATGATTGAAGGTGTTGGATTCCATTGTTGACTAGGTGGAACCAAATAGAATGTGTGGAGGCTATGATGTTACAAGTTTTTTAACTAGTAACTCATTTCGTATTACACTTACACATCTAGGATTATTCTATGAAAAATATCTCTTTCTAGAGACTGATTTTATCGGATAAGAATCTTTATGGAAATAATGAGAGGATAAATGCCATAATCGATGACATTGCCTCAAGGAAGATACGCATGAGATTTCGGTTGAAAATAATATATCGGTTTGACGGTCGTACGAGCAATATGTCATATGCGCTAGGAGATGATTGAAGGTGTTGGATTCCATTGTTGGCTAGGTGGAACCATATAGAATATGTGGAGGCTTTGATGTTACAAGTTTTTTAACTAGTAACTCATTTCGTATTACACTGAAATATCTAGGATTATTCTAGGAAAAATATCTCTATCAAGAGACTGATGTTATCGGATAAGAATGTTTATGGAATTAATGAGAGGATAAATGCCATAATCAATGACATTGCCTCAAAGAAGATATGCAAAAGATTTTTGGTTGAAAATAATATATCGGTTTGACGGTCGTACGAGCAATATGTCATATGCGCTAGGAGATGATTGAAGGTGTTGGATTCCATTGTTGACTAGGTGGAACCAAATAGAATGTGTGGAGGCTATGATGTTACAAGTTTTTTAACTAGTAACTCATTTCGTATTACACTTACACATCTAGGATTATTCTATGAAAAATATCTCTTTCAAGAGACTGATTTTATCGGATAAGAATCTTTATGGAAATAATGAGAGGATAAATGCCATAATCGATGACATTGCCTCAAGGAAGATACGCATGAGATTTCGGTTGAAAATAATATATCGGTTTGACGGTCGTACGAGCAATATGTCATATGCGCTAGGAGATGATTGAAGGTGTTGGATTCCATTGTTGGCTAGGTGGAACCATATAGAATATGTGGAGGCTTTGATGTTACAAGTTTTTTAACTAGTAACTCATTTCGTATTACACTGAAATATCTAGGATTATTCTAGGAAAAATATCTCTATCAAGAGACTGATGTTATCGGATAAGAATGTTTATGGAATTAATGAGAGGATAAATGCCATAATCGATGACATTGCCTCAAGGAAGATACGCATGAGATTTCGGTTGAAAATAATATATCTTTGACGGTCGTACGAGCAATATGTCATATGCGCTAGGAGATGATTGAAGGTGTTGGATTCCATTGTTGGCTAGGTGGAACCATATAGAATATGTGGAGGCTATGATGTTACAAGTTTTTTAACTAGTAACTCATTTCGTATTACACTTACACATCTAGGATTATTCTATGAAAAATATCTCTTTCAAGAGACTGATGTTATCGGATAAGAATCTTTATGGAAATAATGAGAGAAAAAATGACAATCAATGACATTGCCTCAAAGAAGATACGCAAGAGATTTTCGGTTGAAAATAATATATCGGTTTGATGGTAGTACTAGCAATATGTCATATGCAATAGGAGATGATTGAAGGTGATGGATTCCATTGTTGGCTAGGTGGAACCAAATAGAATATGTGGAGGCTATGATGTTACAAGTTTTTTAACTAGTAACTCATTTCGTATAACACTTACACATCTAGGATTATTCTATGAAAAATATCTCTTTCAAGAGACTGATGTTATCGGATAAGAATGTTTATGGAATTAATGAGAGGATAAATGCCATAATCGATGACATTGCATCAAAGAAGATACGCAAGAGATTTTCGGTTGAAAATAATATATCCGTTTGACGGTCGTACGAGCAATATATCATATGCGCTAGGAGATGATTGAAGGTGTTGGATTCCATTGTTGGCTAGGTGGAACCAAATAGAATATGTGGAGGCTATGATGTTACAAGTTTTTTAACTAGTAACTCAATTCGTATTACACTTACACATCTAGGATTATTCTATGAAAAATATCTCTTTCAAGAGACTGATGTTATCGGATAAGAATGTTTATGGAAATAATGAGAGGATAAATTCCATAATCGATGACATTGCATCAAAGAAGATACGCAAGAGATTTTCGGTAAAATAATATATCGGTTTGACGGTCGTACGAGCAATATTTCATATGCGCTAGGAGAGGATTGAAGGTGTTGGATTCCATTGTTGGCTAGGTGGAACCAAATAGAATATGTGGAGGCTATGATGTTACAAGGTTTTTAACTAGTAACGTATTTCGTATTAAACTTACACATCTAGGATTATTCTATGAAAAATATCCCTTTCAAGAGACTGATGTTATCGGATAAGAATGTTTATGGAAATAATAAGAGGATAAATGCCATAATCAATGACATTGCCTCAAAGAAGATATGCAAAAGATTTTTGGTTGAAAATAATATATCGGTTTGACGGTCGTACGAGCAATATGTCATATGCGCTAGGAGATGATTGAAGGTGTTGGATTCCATTGTTGACTAGGTGGAACCAAATAGAATGTGTGGAGGCTATGATGTTACAAGTTTTTTAACTAGTAACTCATTTCGTATTACACTTACACATCTAGGATTATTCTATGAAAAATATCTCTTTCAAGAGACTGATTTTATCGGATAAGAATCTTTATGGAAATAATGAGAGGATAAATGCCATAATCGATGACATTGCCTCAAGGAAGATACGCATGAGATTTCGGTTGAAAATAATATATCGGTTTGACGGTCGTACGAGCAATATGTCATATGCGCTAGGAGATGATTGAAGGTGTTGGATTCCATTGTTGGCTAGGTGGAACCATATAGAATATGTGGAGGCTTTGATGTTACAAGTTTTTTAACTAGTAACTCATTTCGTATTACACTGAAATATCTAGGATTATTCTAGGAAAAATATCTCTATCAAGAGACTGATGTTATCGGATAAGAATGTTTATGGAATAAATGAGAGGATAAATGCCATAATCGATGACATTGCCTCAAGGAAGATACGCATGAGATTTCGGTTGAAAATAATATATCTTTGACGGTCGTACGAGCAATATGTCATATGCGCTAGGAGATGATTGAAGGTGTTGGATTCCATTGTTGGCTAGGTGGAACCATATAGAATATGTGGAGGCTTTGATGTTACAAGTTTTTTAACTAGTATCTCATTTCGTATTACACTTACACATCTAGGATTATTCTATGAAAAATGTCTCTTTCAAGAGACTGATGTTATCGGATAAGAATGTTTATGGAATTAATGAGTGGATAAATGCCATAATCGATGACATTGCATCAAAGAAGATACGCAAGAGATTTTCTGATGAAAATACTATATATATATCGGTTTGACAGTCGTACTAGAAATATGTAATTTCCGCAGGGAGATGATTAAAGGTGTTCGATTCCATTGTTGGCCAGATGGAACGACCTAGAATATGTGGAGGCTATGATGTTACAAGTATTTTAACTAGTAACTCATTTCGTACTACACTTACACATCTAGGATTATTCTATGAAAAATATCTCTTTCAAGAGACTGATGTTATCGGATAAGAATGTTTATGGAAATAATAAGGGGATAAATGCCATAATCGATGACATTGCCTCAAAGAAGATACGCAAGAGATTTTCGGTTGAAAATAATATATCGGTTTGACAGTCGTACGAGCAATATTTCATATGCGCTAGGAGATGATTGAAGGTGTTGGATTCCATTGTTGGCTAGGTGGAACCAAATAGAATATGTGGAGGCTATGATGTTACAAGTTTTTTAACTAGTAACTCATTTCATATTACACTTACACATCTAGGATTATTCTATGAAAAATATCTCTTTCAAGAGACTGATGTTATCGGATAAGAATGTTTATGGAAATAATAAGAGGATAAATGCCATAATCAATGACATTGCCTCAAAGAAGATACGCAAGAGATTTTCGGTTGAAAATAATATATCGGTTTGACGGTCGTACGAGCAATATGTCATATGCAATAGGAGATGATTGAAGATGATGGATTCCATTGCTGGCTAGGTGGAACCAAATAGAATATGTGGAGGCTATGATGTTACAAGTATTTTAACTAGTAACTCATTTCGTATAACACTTACACATCTAGGATTATTCTATGAAAAATATCTCTTTCAAGAAACTGATGTTATCGGATAAGAATGTTTATGGAATTAATGAGAGGATAAATGCCATAATCGATGACATTACATCAAAGAAGATACGCAAGAGATTTTCTGATGAAAATACTATATATATATCAGTTTGACAGTCTTACTAGAAATATGTAATTTCCGCAGGGAGATGATTGAAGGTGTTCGATTCCATTGTTGGCCAGATGGAACCAACTAGAATATGTGGAGGCTATGATGTTACAAGTGTTTTAACTAGTAACTCATTTCGTATAACACACATCTAGGATTATTCTATGAAAATTATCTCTTTCAAGAGGCTGATGTTATCGGATAAGAATGTTTATGGAATTAATGAGAGGATAAATGCCATAATCGATGACATTGCATCAAAGAAGATACGCAAGAGATTTTCGGATGAAAATACTATATATATATCGGTTTGACAGTCTTAGCACAAATATGTAATTTCCGCAGGGAGATGATTGAAGGTGTTCGATTCCATTGTTGGCCAGATGGAACCAACTAGAATATGTGGAGGCTATGATGTTACAAGTTTTTTAACTAGTAACTCATTTCGTATTACACTCACACATCTAGGATTATTCTATGAAAAATATCTCTTTCAAGAGACTGATGTTATCGGATAAGAATGTTTATGGAAATAATGAGAGGAAAAATGCCATAATCGATGACATTGCATCAAAGAAGATACGCAAGAGATTTTCGGTTGTAAACAATATATCGGTTTGACTGTCGTACGAGTAATATTTCATATGCGCTAGGAGATGATTGAAGGTGTTGGATTCCATTGTAGGCTAGGTTGAACCAAATAGAATATGTGGAGGCTTTGATGTTACAAGTTTTTTAACTAGTAACTCATTATTATTACACTTACACATCTAGGATTATTCTATGAAAAATATCTCTTTCAAGAGACTGATGTTATCGGATAAGAATGTTTATGGAAGTAATGAGAGGAAAAATGCCATAATCGATGACATTGCATCAAAGAAGATACGCAAGAGATTTTCAGTTGAATATAATATATCGATTTGACGGTCGTACGAGCAATATATCATATGCGCTAGGAGATGATTGAAGGTGTTGGATTCCATTGTAGGCTAGGTGGAACCAAATAGAATATGTGGAGGCTATGATGTTACAAGTTTTTTAACTAGTAACTCATTTTGTATTACACTTACACATCTAGGATTATTCTATAAAAAATATCTCTTTTAAGAGACTGATGTTATCGGATAAGAATGTTTATGGAAATAATAAGAGGATAAATGCCATAATCGATGACATTGCATCAAAGAAGATACGCAAGAGATTTTCAGTTGAATATAATATATCGATTTGACGGTCGTACGAGCAATATATCATATGCGCTAGGAGATGATTGAAGGTGTTGGATTCCATTGTTGGCTAGGTGGAACCAAATAGAATATGTGAAGGCTATGATGTTACAAGTTTTTTAACTAGTAACTCATTTCGTATTACACTTACACATCTAGGATTAATCTATGAAAAGTATCTCTTTCAAGAGACTGATGTTATCGGATAAGAATGTTTATGGAAATAATGAGAGGATAAATGCCATAATCGATGACATTGCCTCAAGGAATATACGCGTGAGATTTCGGTTGAAAATAATATATCGGTTTGACGGTGTCGAGCAATATGTCATATGCGCTAGGAGATGATTGAAGGTGTTGGATTCCATTGTTGGCTAGGTGGAACCATATAGAATATGTGGAGGCTTTGATGTTACAAGTTTTTTAACTAGTAACTCATTTCGTATTACACTTACACATCTAGGATTAATCTATGAAAAATATCTCTTTCAAGAGACTGATGTTATCGGATAAGAATGTTTATGGAATTAATGAGAGGATAAATTCCATAATCGATGACATTGCATCAAAGAAGATACGCAAGAGATATTCAGATGAAAATACTATATATATATCGGTTTGACAGTCTTACTAGAAACATGTAATTTCCGCAGGGAGATGATTGAGGTGTTCGATTCCATTGTTGGCCAGATGTTGAAAATAATATATCGGTTTGACAGTCGTACGAGCAATATGTCATATGCGCTAGGAAATGATTGAAGGTGTTGGATTCCATTGCTGGCTAGGTGGAACCAAATAGAATATGTGGAGGCTATGATGTTACAAGTTTTTTAACTAGTAACTCATTTCGTATTACACTTACACATCTAGGATTATTCTATGAAAAGTATCTCTTTCAAGAGACTGATGTTATCGGATAAGAATGTTTATGGAAATAATGAGAGGATAAATGCCATAATCGATGACATTGCCTCAAGGAAGATACGCATGAGATTTCGGTTGAAAATAATATATCGGTTTGACGGTGTCGAGCAATATGTCATATGCGCTAGGAGATGATTGAAGGTGTTGGATTCCATTGTTGGCTAGGTGGAACCATATAGAATATGTGGAGGCTTTGATGTTACAAGTTTTTTAACTAGTAACTCATTTCGTATTACACTTACACATCTAGGATTATTCTATGAAAAATATCTCTTTCAAGAAACTGATGTTATCGGATAAGAATGTTTATGGAATTAATGAGTGGATAAATGCCATAATCGATGACATTGCATCAAAGAAGATACGCAAGTGATTTTCTGATGAAAATACTATATATATATCGGTTTGACAGTCGTACTAGAAATATGTAATTTCCGCAAGGAGATGATTAAAGGTGTTCGATTCCATTGTTGGACAGATGGAACGACCTAGAATATGTGGAGGCTATGATGTTACAAGTATTTTAACTAGTAACTCATTTCGTATTACACTTACACATCTAGGATTATTCTATGAAAAATATCTCTTTCAAGAGACTGATGTTATCGGATAATAATGTTTATGGAAATAATAAGGGGATAAATGCCATAATCAATGACATTGCCTCAAAGAAGATACGCAAGAGATTTTCGGTTGAAAATAATATATCGGTTTGACGGTCGTACGAGCAATATTTCATATGCGCTAGGAGATGATTGAAGGTGTTGGATTCCATTGTTGGCTAGGTGGAACCAAATAGAATATGTGGAGGCTATGATGTTACAAGTTTTTTAACTAGTAACTCATTTCATATTACACTTACACATCTAGGATTATTCTATGAAAAATATCTCTTTCAAGAGACTGATGTTATCGGATAAGAATGTTTATGGAAATAATAAGAGGATAAATGCCATAATCAATGATATTGCCTCAAAGAAGATACGCAAGAGATTTTCGGTTGAAAATAATATATCGGTTTGACGGTCGTACGAGCAATATGTCATATGCAATAGGAGATGATTGAAGATGATGGATTCCATTGTTGGCTAGGTGGAACCAAATAGAATATGTGGAGGCTATGATGTTACAAGTTTTTTAACTAGTAACTCATTTCGTATAACACTTACACATCTAGGATTATTCTATGAAAAATATCTCTTTCAAGAAACTGATGTTATCGGATAAGAATGTTTATGGAATTAATGAGAGGATAAATGCCATAATCGATGACATTACATCAAAGAAGATACGCAAGAGATTTTCTGATGAAAATACTATATATATATCAGTATGACAGTCTTACTAGAAATATGTAATTTCCGCAGGGAGATGATTGAAGGTGTTCGATTCCATTGTTGGCAAGATGGAACCAACTAGAATATGTGGAGGCTATGATGTTACAAGTGTTTTAACTAGTAACTCATTTCGTATAACACACATCTAGGATTATTCTATGAAAAATATCTCTTTCAAGAGGCTGATGTTATCGGATAAGAATGTTTATGGAATTAATGAGAGGATAAATGCCATAATCGATGACATTGCATCAAAGATGATACGCAAGAGATTTTCGGATGAAAATACTATATATATATCGGTTTGACAGTCTTAGTAGAAATATGTAATTTCCGCAGGGAGATGATTGAAGGTGTTCGATTCCATTGTTGGCCAGATGGAACCAACTAGAATATATGGAGGCTATGATGTTACAAGTTTTTTAACTAGTAACTCATTTCGTATTACACTCACACATCTAGGATTATTCTATGAAAAATATCTCTTTCAAGAGACTGTTGTTATCGGATAAGAATGTTTATGGAAATAATGAGAGGATAAATTCCATAATCGATGACATTGCCTCAAAGAAGATGCGCAAGAGATTTTCGGTTGTAAATAATATATCGGTTTGACTGTCGTACGAGTAATATTTCATATGCGCTAGGAGATGATTGAAGGTGTTGGATTCCATTGTTGGCTAGGTTGAACCAAATAGAATATGTGGAGGCTTTGATGTTACAAGTTTTTTAACTAGTAACTCATTTCGTATTACACTTACACATCTAGGATTATTCTATGAAAAATATCTCTTTCAAGAGACTGATGTTATCGGATAAGAATGTTTATGGAAGTAATGAGAGGAAAAATGACATAATCAATGACATTGCCTCAAAGAAGATACGCAAGAGATTTTCGGTTGAAAATAATATATCGGTTTGACGGTAGTACGAGCAATATGTCATATGCAATAGGAGATGATTGAAGGTGATGGATTCCATTGTTGTCTAGGTGGAACCAACTAGAATATGTGGAGGCTATGACGTTACAAGTTATTTAACTAGTAACTCATTTCGTATAACACTTACACATCTAGGATTATTCTATGAAAAATATCTCTTTCAAGAGACTGATTTTATCGGATAAGTATGTTTATGGAATTAATGAGTGGATAAATGCCATAATCGATGACATTGCATCAAAGAAGATACGCAAGAGATTTTCTGATGAAAATACTATATATATATCGGTTTGGCAGTCGTACTAGAAATATGTAATTTCCGCAGGGAGATGATTTAAGGTGTTCGATTCCATTGTTGGCCAGATGGAACGACCTAGAATATGTGGAGGCTATGATGTTACAAGTATTTTAACTAGTAACTCATTTCGTATTACACTTACACATCTAGGATTATTCTATGAAAAATATCTCTTTCAAGAGACTGATGTTATCGGATAAGAATGTTTATGGAAATAATAAGAGGATAAATGCCATAATCAATGACATTGCCTCAAAGAAGATACGCAAGAGATTTTCGGTTGAAAATAATATATCGGTTTGACGGTCGTACGAGCAATATGTCATATGCAATAGGAGATGATTGAAGATGATGGATTCCATTGTTGGCTAGGTGGAACCAAATAGAATATGTGGAGGCTATGATGTTACAAGTTTTTTAACTAGTAACTCATTTCGTATAACACTTACACATCTAGGATTATTCTATGAAAAATATCTCTTTCAAGAAACTGATGTTATCGGATAAGAATGTTTATGGAATTAATGAGAGGATAAATGCCATAATCGATGACATTACATCAAAGAAGATACGCAAGAGATTTTCTGATGAAAATACTATATATATATCAGTTTGACAGTCTTACTAGAAATATGTAATTTCCGCAGGGAGATGATTGAAGGTGTTCGATTCCATTGTTGGCCAGATGGAACCAACTAGAATATGTGGAGGCTATGATGTTACAAGTGTTTTAACTAGTAACTCATTTCGTATAACACACATCTAGGATTATTCTATGAAAAATATCTCTTTCAAGAGGCTGATGTTATCGGATAAGAATGTTTATGGAATTAATGAGAGGATAAATGCCATAATCGATGACATTGCATCAAAGAAGATACGCAAGAGATTTTCGGATGAAAATACTATATATATATCGGTTTGACAGTCTTAGTACAAATATGTAATTTCCGCAGGGAGATGATTGAAGGTGTTCGATTCCATTGTTGGCCAGATGGAACCAACTAGAATATGTGGAGGCTATGATGTTACAAGTGTTTTAACTAGTAACTCATTTCGTATTACACTCACACATCTAGGATTATTCTAAGAAAAATATCTCTTTCAAGAGACTGATGTTATCAGATAAGAATGTTTATGGAAATAATGAGAGGATAAATTCCATAATCGATGACATTGCCTCAAAGAAGATGCGCAAGAGATTTTCGGTTGTAAATAATATATCGGTTTGACTGTCGTACGAGTAATATTTCATATGCGCTAGGAGATGATTGAAGGTGTTGGATTCCATTGTTGGCTAGGTTGAACCAAATAGAATATGTGGAGGCTTTGATGTTACAAGTTTTTTAACTAGTAACTCATTTCGTATTACACTTACACATCTAGGATTATTCTATGAAAAATATCTCTTTCAAGAGACTGATGTTATCGGATAAGAATGTTTATGGAAGTAATGAGAGGAAAAATGACATAATCAATGACATTGCCTCAAAGAAGATACGCAAGAGATTTTCGGTTGAAAATAATATATCGGTTTGATGGTAGTACGAGCAATATGTCATATGCAATAGGAGATGATTGAAGGTGATGGATTCCATTGTTGTCTAGGTGGAACCAAATAGAATATGTGGAGGCTATGATGTTACAAGTTATTTAACTAGTAACTCATTTCGTATAACACATACACATCTAGGATTATTCTATGAAAAATATCTCTTTCAAGAGACTGATGTTATCGGATAAGAATGTTTATGGAATTAATGAGAGGAGAAATGCCATAATCGATGACATTGCATCAAAGAAGATACGCAAGAGATTTTCGGATGAAAATACTATTTATATATCGGTTTGACAGTCGTACTAGAAATATGTAATTTCCGCAGGGAGATGATTGAGGTGTTCGATTCCATTGTTGGCCAGATGTTCAAAATAATATATCGGTGTAACAGTCGTACGAGCAATATGTCATATGCGCTAGGAGATGACTGAAGGTGTTGGATTCCATTGCTGGCTAGGTGGAACCAAATAGAATATGTGGAGGCTATGATGTTACAAGTTTTTTAACTAGTAACTCTTTTCGTATTACACTTACACATCTAGGATTATTCTATGAAAAATATCTCTTTCAAGAGACTGATGTTATCGGATAAGAATCTTTATGGAAATAATGAGAGGATAAATGCCATAATCGATGACATTGCATCAAAGAAGATACGCAAGAGATTTTCGGATGATAATACTATATATATATCGGTTTGACAGTCTTACTAGAATATATGTAATTTCCCCAGGGAGGTGATTGAAGGTGTTCGATTCCATTGTTGGCCAGATGTTGAAAATAATATTTCGGTTTGACAGTCGTACGAGCAATAAGTCATATGCGCTAGGAGATGATTGAAGGTGTTGGATTCCATTGCTGGCTAGGTGGAACCAAATAGAATATGTGGAGGCTATGATGTTACAAGTTTTTTAACTAGTTACTCATTTCGTATTACACTTACACATCTAGGATTATTCTATGAAAAATATCTCTTTAAAGAGACTGATGTTATCGGATAAGAATCTTTATGGAAATAATAAGAGGATAAATGCCATAATCGATGACATTGCCTCAAGGAATATACGCATGAGATTTCGGTTGAAAATAATATATCGGTTCGACGGTCGTACGAGCAATATGTCATATGCGCTAGGAGATGATTGAAGGTGTTGGATTCCATTGTTGGCTAGGTGGAACCATATAGAATATGTGGAGGCTTTGATGTTACAAGTTTTTTAACTAGTAACTCATTTCGTATTACACTTACACATCTAGGATTATTCTATGAAAAATATCTCTTTCAAGAGACTGATGTTATCGGATAAGAATCTTTATGGAAATAATGAGAGAAAAATGACATAATCAATGACATTGCCTCAAAGAAGATACGTAAGAGATTTTCGGTTGAAAATAATATATCGAATTGACAGTAGTACGAGCAATATGTCATATGCAATAGGAGATGATAGAAGGTGATGGATTCCATTGTTGTCTAGGTGGAACCAAATAGAATATGTGGAGCTTATGATGTTACAAGTTTTTTAACTAGTAACTCATTTCGTATTATCCTCACACATCTGTGATTATTCTATGAAAAATATCTCTTTCAAGAGACTGATATTATCGGATAAGAATGTTTATGGAATTAATGAGGATAAATGCCATAATCGATGACATTGCATCAAAGAAGATCCGCAAGAGATATTCGGATGAAAATACTATATATATATCGGTTTGACAGTCGTACTAGAAATATGTAATTTCCGCAGGGAGATGATTGAGGTGTTCGATTCCATTGTTGGCCAGATGTTGAAAATAATATTTCGGTTTGACAGTCGTACGTGCAATAAGTCAAATGCGCTAGGAGATGATTGAAGGTGTTGGATTCCATTGCTGGCTAGGTGGAACCAAATAGAATATGTGGAGGCTATGATGTTACAAGTTTTTTAACTAGTTACTCATTTCGTATTACACTTACACATCTAGGATTATTCTATGACAAATATCTCTTTCAAGAGACTGATGTTATCGGATAAGAATCTTTATGGAAATAATGAGAGGAAAAATGACATAATCGATGACATTGCATCTAAGAAGATACGCAAGAGATTTTCGGTTGAAAATAATATATCGGTTTGACGGTAGTACGAGCAATATGTCATATGCAATAGGAGATGATTGAAGGTGATGGATTCCATTGTTGGCTAGGTGGAACCATATAGAATATGTGGAGGCTTTGATGTTACAAGTTTTTTAACTAGTAACTCATTTCGTATTACACTTACACATCTAGGATTATTCTATGAAAAATATCTCTTTCAAGAGACTGATGTTATCGGATAAGAATCTTAATGGAAATAATGAGAGGAAAAATGACATAATCGATGACATTGCATCAAAGAAGATACGCAAGAGATTTTCGGTTGAAAATAATATATCGGTTTGACGGTAGTACGAGCAATATGTCATATGCAATAGGAGATGATTGAAGGTGATGGATTCCATTGTTGTCTAGGTGGAACCAAATAGAATATGTGGAGGCTATGATGTTACAAGTTTTTTAACTAGCAACTCATTTCGTATTACACTTACACATCTAGGATTAAACTATGAAAAATATCTCTTTCAAGAGACTGATGTTATCAGATAAGAATGTTTATGGAATTAATGAGAGGATAAATGCCATAATCGATGACATTGCATCAAAGAAGATACGCAAGAGATTTTCGGATGAAAATACTATATATATATCGGTTTGACAGTCGTACTAGAAATATGTTATTTCCGCAGGGAGATGATTGAGGTGTTCGATTCCATTGTTGGCCAGATGGAACCAACTAGAATATGTGGAGGCTATGATGTTACAAGTTTTTTAACTAGTAACTCATTTCGTATTACACTTACACATCTATGATTATTCTATGAAAAATATCTCTTTCTAGAGACCTAAGTTATCGGATAAGAATGTTTATGGAAATAATGAGAGGATAAATTCCATAATCTATGACCTTGCCTCAAAGAAGATGCGCAAGAGATTTTCGGTTGTAAATAATATATTGGTTTGACGGTCGTACGAACAATATGTCATATGCGCTAGGAGATGATTGAAGGTGTTGGATTCCATTGTTGGGTAGGTGGAACCAAATAGAATATGTGGAGGCTATGATGTTACAAGTTTTTTAACTAGTAACCCATTTCGTATTATACTCACACATCTAGGATTTTTCTATGAAAAATATCTCTTTCTAGAGACTGAAGTTATCGGATAAGAATGTTTATGGAAATAATGAGAGGATAAATTCCATAATCGATGACCTTGCCTCAAAGAAGATGCGCAAGAGATTTTCGGTTGTAAATAATATATTGGTTTGACGGTCGTACGAGCAATATGTCATATGCGATAGGAGATGATTGAAGGTGTTGGATTCCATTGTTGGTTAGGTGGAACCAAATAGAATATGTGGAGACTATGATGTTACAAGTTTTTTAACTAGTAACTCATTTCGTATTATACTCACACATCTGTGATTATTCTATGAAAAATACCTCTTTCAAGAGACTGATGTTATCGGATAAGAATGTTTATGGAATTAATGAGAGGATAAATGCCATAATCGATGACATTGCCTCAAAAATGATACGCAAGAGATTTTCAGATGAATAAAATATATATATCGGTTTGACAGTCGTACTAGCAATATGTAATTTCCGCAGGGAGATGATTGAAGGTGTTCGATTCCATTGTTGGCCAGATGGAACCAACTAGAATATGTGGAGGCTATGATGTTACAAGTTTTTTAACTAGTAACTCATTTCGTATTACACTAAAACCTCTAGGATTTTTCTAGGAAAATATCTCTGTTAAGAGACTGATGTTATCGGATAAGAATGTTTAAGGAAAGAATGAGAGGATAAATGCCATTATCTATGACATTGCCATAAAGAAGATACGCAAGAGATTTTCGGTTGAATGTAATATGTATCGGTTTGACTGTCGTACGAGCAATCTGTCAGATATGCTAGGAGATGATTGAAGGTGTTCGATTTCATTGATGGCTAGGTGGAACTAACTAGAATATGTGGAGGCAATGATGTTACAAGTTTTTTAACTAGTAACTCATTTCGTATTAAATTTAAAAAAATTATTTCAAAACGTTTTTGAGGTTTTTATTTTTAATATTTGTCTATCAATCTTATATTTTCATTTTATTAGTTCGGAATTGTAATTATGGTTTCAAGGTATGTTCCGCCCCATGTCCTGAAAACAAAAGGAGACAAAAATAGATATATATCATAGTACAATTTATCATCAACCTTTTTCAGGAATGCCTGAAGTAGATTATAAGCGTTAAATCAAGATGTTTCAATCAGCGGCACAGAAATTTGACTAATTATTTTAAATAATTCAAATAAGATGCCGGTAACGTCATAAATTTGAACCGGTTATCAAAGGTGTCTCTTCCAAATACCAAGGGGCAGCACAAGTTTCCAATAGTCAATTATGCTAATAAAATCACAACCATTTTATGATCCATGTTAGACTGATGAACGCCCAGACTAAATTTGTCTTTTTATATTCTGGCCCTTGTTTGCCACCTACTAAGGCTCTTACCATTGGAAAATTTATATAACGCTTAAATGTTCATAGATGGAGTGCTGGTTACACGAGCAAAATGATTTTATGTATTCAGCGTAATTCAGTGATTAACACCCGCCTGCATATAAGAGTTTCGTTTGCCTAAACTACGAGTCAAAATTTCCAAGATCGACATTTCTCAAGTTATACCAATTAGTTCAAAAGAAATTCTCAATTCGTCCCATGACCTCAGTGGCCATCACAAAAAGCTAAAGGGCTTTGCCCGAGATAGTGATTTCAGCTACTCAAGATGCAGAACTGTACTGCACTTTTCGGTATGAGTTCATTTCATTTCGCTGCTATTAAGTAAAAAAAGGGATATCAAATTTCTATCAAGGTCGCGTTCTGGTTGAGATCTTCCCTGACTTCAAAAAATCTCCCCAGAATACTATTTCTGTTCCGAAACAAACCTATGTGAATTATAACTATATCAAATTGATTGCTGGAACGATTAAAATAGGATAATTGCCTTAAAATAACAATTATCTTCAGAGGAAAAATACACCGACAATGCACTGTTACTCAAATAGGTACTCACTTCTACGTTGAACCCCGGCCGTCCATTCCAGTGCTCCGAAAGCGGTCTTTCTGCTGAACGGACGCCTTGCAACTGCATTGCATGGAAGATAGAGAACTGGAAATTCATGCGGCAACTGAAAACAACGAGACAAGATTTAAGAGTTAATAAGATATAACTACACAACAGAGCAAACAAATATTTTCCATCTAAATAATAGAACAATTCCAGGAAGAATACCCAAAAAACATTCATTACTAAAACATTCTTATTTCACGACGGCTTTACACTATGGTGGATTAATTCATGCTTTTTGAATTTCCAAACGCCTCAGGGCGGAAAAGTTTCATATTGGACACAGTCAATTATACCAAATTGCATCAACGTTAATATATGCCCTCCCTTTGCCTTAGTTCTACTGAACTGAAATTTTCTCGATTATCATGCTGATTCCGGAAATATCCTACAATATAATTGGTAAATAGTAGTGTTAAAATATATCCTTAGGTAGGAAATTTAATTCTAGCCTTGCAATCCGACATCTGAAAATAATAATTTGCTGCGCTAAAATGCCTGCCACCACTAAGTATCAGAAATTCTAACATATTCTACAATTAGGCAACTCGCGTGACTATACGACGCTGCAATTGGAGATTGCATATAATTTCATTCAAGTTTCATTATTTTTAAGACAAAATATGCCGTTTGATTACATTTTCCCTAAAAGAGGTAAGTGTGAGAGAGTCTTCGCGAGGATAAGAACTTTATATTTCTTTAAAAAAATAATTTGTTGCCAAAATTTGCACTTATAATAATAGGGAGAAAAGTGAAAAATAATAGGAATTCATAATCACGTTGATTTCGTCAAAAAACTGTGTTTAGTTTGTGTGTATTCTCAACTATTTATAAATACATATAATATTCACCGCAGTAATTACATTTCATACATACATTTTTCTTATAAATATAATAACAATTCACCTTATAGCAGAACCGAAAAAAAACATCTGTTAGGAAGGAGTTTTCACTTGGCACCGTATTTAATTCATACTTATTACTGAAGTTAAAAATTTAAAAAGCCGCTCAAATTAAAAATATAAAATTTGAGTATTTTTATCTTTACGAATAATTAATTATCTCGCTAAACTACCCAAAGGTAACTCGAAAAAGCTGAGATCACGCCAGTATTTATTAGGAGCAATAACGTCCCTCCTAATGATTACTTGTGTGTCCCAACACCCTCTGCCACTATTCCCTTCTGAGGCTTCCTGGGTAGTAGGTGTATCTAGATTAACGCAACCGAAACACTTCTGCAATCACACATTTTCCTAACTTCTTTTTTAATTGGCGTACAAAAGCCCCCTGCCATTCGCCATAGCAGCGGCTTAGGCGGCAAGAGAATAGGCCGACTTCAGAATTCTCGCAGTAGTTCCTGGCGCAGACCTGCGCTGGTATGGGGAGAGGGGGGAGTGAAGGGGGAGAGGGGAGAGTGAAGGGGGAGAAGGGAACTGAGGTAGCGGGTAGTCCACGAGAGGGGGGGAGGTAGGGGTACCCTGTACCATACTGCTTCGCGAAAACGCTAGAAATTTCGTAATCACTGCTATCCGACAAGGCAAATTCACACACAAGTCCATGGAAGTACCGGCACCCTCTTCATTAGTATATGTACCATGCGTAAGGACGTTGAAAGATTCTGTGTCTGAAAACTACGTGGAAAGCTGAGGGCGGCGACAGAAAACTGACGGGGGGAGAGCGGGGGGGGGGGAATAGGAACCTTATTAACGCATGGACACAGAACGGCGTCAAACTATTGTAAACATGGTGGGTGTGCACATTATCATTTAGAGGCAATAACTAAAGAAAACATTTTGAATCGATTGCATTAAAATAAATTAAATATTTTCAAGAAAAAAGATCTTCCCCTCTAAAGTTTGATCAAAAGAGGTCTTTGGTATATCCTAATAATGAAAGCAATGAATCAACTAATACAGGAAAATACTTAGTACGGATCTTACAACTAATTCGAGGCATTAATTGCAAGCTCTCTTATTGAAACAAAAGTTGGGATCTGTAAAATATGCCAATTATAATTGCATTCAATCATATACGTAGAGATGTGCTATCCTGAAAAATATTTCCGTAATGAGTATTGTATTGTTTAGTTATCATAAGTTTCCAGTAAATTTGGTGATTCGCATAGCGTTTTTGAAAATTTAAAGATTTGAGTAAAAATTTTATAATGTCATGGCATCATACATTGGAATAAACTTCGAACAATGCTTTTTTTACGCTGGTGTGCATTGCTCGACGGAATCAAAGTTAGATGATGAGATATCAATAAATAATCTAGGTCATTTATGAATCAAAATTATTATAAATTACATTCTTAAAAGTGAATCTAACATGGAAAGAGTTGGGATATAGTAGACTTCTTAAGTGTCGAGATTTTGAATTGCCTACCCGCATTGTACCGCAACCACGGCGGATGTAGCAGTTCTATTTTGTCTTGCGTCACATTCCGCTCACGGAAGACTTGGGTAAAAAAAAATTCTTTTCGACTGATCCGCCGACCGAAGCTATGCCCCTTCAGTTTCCCGCCAACCTGCGATTGGCTTTCCGCTTTTCAGTCTTCCACTTCCCACGTCGTCTTCCGTCCATGTGAATCCAGCTTATCTGCAAGCTATTAAAATCACCAATCGCCATGACTATGCCAGAAACCCTATCATGTGGTCTCATAGTGAGACCAGTCGAAAGTGGACAGCAGGTAGCGATAAAGTAAGACGCTTCTGTGGGCGGGAAAGGGTATCAAGACCGACCCTCCACGCTGAACCTTTCTTCCCCTCCTTCCCCCACTTTGTCTCCTGAGATATGTTTTAGTCCCGTAAACCATATCCCAAAATCTCCCACAGCGCAGTGCCAGTAACTTTTGCGAGAGCTATAGATCAGCACTCTAAACCTCCATTGGCTTACGCCTATTCCCATACGAAGGAGGAAGAGGCCACTTGGGATAAAATTAACACGAAATGAAACAATTCGCAGATTTTCCTAAGTTAATAATGACAATTACGACTGCGACATCTCCCGATTAAGGCAAAAAATGGCCACAGCTCTTACAAATAATTACTTATCTACTAAATTACTAAATTAATTACAAATAATAATAACTAAATTATCACATCTACCCATGCACCATCAGCGCTATGCGATTTTTCGAAAGATTAATTTATGTTCTATGACATAGAGATTGAAAATTACCACCGATATGTTGTATCTGCATGCATTTCAATAAACTATTGCTTAAAGAACCATTTCACTCGCCAATTCACTCTTAACAATTCGATATTGCATCAGGCAAGAGCGAACAAAACCAATGCGAACGATATCTTATTTCACCACTTTCTGTTGGTCATCCATGATTAAACTTTAATTTAAGTTTTTCATTCTTATACGCAGAAAATTACTTCTCGAAACCGTATGCTGTCAATTTTTTAAAAATAGATCCATGTAACATTAACTAACAGTTCCCCTAATTCAAGTACTTAAGGCAAAACTATAACAAATGCGGTACGTCCCTGACCCAGAGTAACTAACTTCATTTCATTACCATTTCCGGCACACGACAGTGAATGGCGAATTCTCTAGTCAAACGAGTATCACAAGATATTTTTCAGTAGAGTTACCTACTCTTATGTTATAACCATAACCCAAATGTGTTTATTGATTAACGCAAATAAGGCCCCTTTCATGAAATAATGGTTTCTGCGTATTGCAAAAACAAAGGCTAGATCCACGATTAACACGAAATCAGGTTAAAACTCAAAAGCGTCCAAAAATAACTATTAAACAGCTGATGGCATCAAGAATCTTGTTCTTAAAATGTTAGACGAAGATTCAGGGATAAAACCATTACGATTGTTAGCTAATTTGAGGCATTTTGCACTGAGAAGACAATACCCAAATATGCATCTGAAATTTGAATAATCTTAAATTACCGCGAAAACAAATTTCACCACAAAATAGTGTCAGGATTCGAGCGGTAGGTACTTATTGGAACTAACTTGACTTAAACGCCAGCATCACCAATCTACGATATCCTTTAGGACTTTGCTCGAAACTTCTTAAGTTAAGCACGTACGCCAGTCTCGGGTCCAATACACTTATTTGCACTTCGACATTAACAGCTCGAGAAACCTTTGAATAGATTCAACTTTGATATTTCTCAGATTCATTACTGATACTAGTCATTCCGCGTTTAATAATTCCGTTATTTAACATTTTTTTTCAGTTTTCTCAAATAAAATCTTTTGTTTCCAGCGTCACTTCAAGGAACTGGTACACTTCATTAAATGAGTTTTAACCTTGCACATTTCTCACTTTTATATTTTCGACCATGTTTCCGGCATTCCCTGCTATCAAATGTAATTCTGACAATTGTCGACCATGGTCGAAAATCAAACAAGTGCGCAGAGTGAAAGGTAGAAGGAAAATAATTTGGTGAAGTTCCCTTATATACCCTGTGATTACATAAGTTTCATTACCAAGCTAAGATATATGCAACACATTAGTTCTGCCCTCTTTTTTATCCCAATAGTATTTCAAACTAACGTAGTGCCGATTTCATAACTTGACTTAGTGATTATGACAAGTAAAATACGCCGCAACACAAGATCCTAGCAACCGCGTCAATTCTACCATCGGTAATCGTCATGAGAAACAAGAAATGTTATTGTTAAAATAATCAGTCGGTTTAACTAGCTACGATTGCTTTGAATTATTACACGTCCCACAGCTAAGAACAATTTGCATCATGAGAATAAACCCCGCAGAGACATTTCACGTCAAACAGCATGGGATACATGGAAAATCGCCAAAATGAAGGTACTCACCACTTTCACGCACTCCAGAGTCCCTCCGTGCAATGACCTTCCTTCCTGTGGGACGCGCCGCATATTAGACTCGACCGTAGCCCATCGAAACGCTGACAGCGAGCATGTTGAAGATCAATGCACCCATTCTTCACCAGCATATCATTGAAGATAAAAGGTCGGCAGCCCTCTCGACTCTCCCCCCCAGGTTATAACTGAAAATGCGACGATATTCTAATTAAGTTTTCATTCACAATTAGGTAGCAGAAAAACTAACTTCAGTAATGCGATAAATGGAATAATACACTTTCACTCTGATGGATTTCGTGAGATTTACAAAAAAACATAATAATTCAACACACCGGAATGATTACTCACGAATCCACGATGCTCTTTCACCACGCCCGTGCATGCCTGCCCCTCATGAGCATGCTGCTGTCCCGTGAACAGAAATCTCGGCACTGGAGTCCAAGAATTCTACCGCCAATAGTGAACATATCACGCCAAACGCAAACGTTCAACGTCGAGCTCTCGGTAGTTGACGCGTGGTAGTAAGACGAACTATCTTGACCCATTCAGCGCTTCCAACCTGCATCCCATAGAAGAACAAGTACAACGACTGAAAAAAATGGGAACAAATCTAAGTTTAATGCAGGAGAACGACACCAGCGAATACAAAAGGGGCCACATGCGGCACAGAAGTGAAAAAGAATATAACATAGATTTCTTTAGTATAATATTAAAAATTCATCAAATAATAGTATTTACCCATAGATAGGAGGGCGTAGTTAGACCATGCTGTCGTCCAAGGAGTGGATGCTTTGCGTTAAATAAGTATGCTCTCCGAAAATCGTCACTCGATCAAATTTTAAGCGAAATAGTAATGCGAATCTGGAGCACACTGAGCTAAAAATCTCCGCAGCAAGAGTAGGTCTTCGAACAGCATTGCAGGAAAAAAGAATCTTCAAATGTTGCTTGACAATCCACGACGACGTTGGCTTCTTGCTAGGACCTCTTGAAATCGAAATGAGAAAAGCTGGAAGGGCGCACGTCTTTTATACCATTAGCTTCGAGGGTAGGGGAGGGTTTTAGGGGGTGGCAGCAGGTTCCATGTGGTGGGGAAGGGAGGGGAAGGAAAGGGAAAGAGGTGTAGGTTAAAAAAAAGAGAGGTGGCCGGGTTGCGCAAGAGTTGGGGTTGGGGAGTTAGGGATGGGGAGCTGGGATTGTGAGAAGCTGTGTCGCCTGACCTGGGTCGGTTTTTTCTCCCTCCGGATTGTGAGAAGGCAGGTCGTATGCGAGTATACTCGCGAGAGTCGAATGGGACTATCGCCGTGGCATTGAAACAAGTGAGTGGCCAAACTAACACGTTCGACAACACCCTGCTGTTTGCCCTGCTTCCAGCGAGTGGGGAAGGACTTTGGAATTAACAAATTCTCCCTCTGATGCGCAGAGCCGTAATCTATCCAATGTAAAACACAATTATTTTTAATCAAGATGCTCGAAAAGTAGTTCGTCAAGAGATTAATATTTTGATATTCTATAAAAGATAGGAAAATTTTATTTCTAATAACATTAAAACTCATTAAATTTGAGGTGAATTGATTAATTGCTAAAACTAGGTACATTAGTTATGGTTAAAACATACCAAAATCTACACCCTTTCATTATTTTTTTCGTGACTCCTTAGTTACATTAATTTAGTTGCGAGCGATTCAAACGCAACTCCCCAAATGACGTAACACTGAGAAACGAAACCGAGAGAAACCTGCGCGCTGCTTCCAAAATTGTATTACCAGGTGGCTAGAAAATAGACCACCAGTTTATTTAGCCTTATGGTATCGATAATGCACACGGTAAAGTATGCATGAACAAATGCCCTGCGTTCTCAAGGAAGGAAAAATCAGCCGAGCGGGAGAAAAAAACCCGTTAAAATCACTCCCGTTGAAGCGCCATGTAGACTCCCGCCAAAAGAGATCCCTATTGATGAACAAGAATTAACTTCGTTCGACAGTGGGAAAGGGGGGGGGGAATGGTTGGATGGTTGGGGCAGGGTGGAATGGGGTGTACTTCTCTGCTGTTTGAATTCCAAGAAAGCTCATGCTACAAGATATGCTATGGCTAGGATTTCATTAGCCACTCCATCAAGTCTAACATTTCCCCCCCTCCACCGTCTCTCCTTCTCCTCCACCCCCTCTCCCCCTTTCCCCTCACTCCATCACTCTTTCCCATCCCACTATCTTTTTTCCCCCTTCCCTACCCTTTCAAATATCACTTATTTTGCGCGGGAACTCAGCTAATCATACTGTTGACGTAATTTGAATTTGTTTTTTTTTTTTAATTTTGATGTCCGAATGAAGTAAGAAGTAAATATTATAATACAAATAGCGCTAAATTAGATATATTTTATAAAAATTCCCTGTGCTTACACAAATATATCTGCATAAGTAACTATGTTGGATCCTTTTATCCCACAGCACTGCGAAAACTTCTCCACTAGAGGTGTTTTGCGATTATGAAAAATAACTGCGTTGTGTTGTTGATTATTTATCGTCAAAGTTTGGGGACACATTAAAACTACACACCGTTAGTCTTTTGACGAAGTCTAGGCGCCAGATATTACTTCTTTTATTCAATATTCTCCCTCTGATGCGCTGAGCCGTAATCTATCTAATGTAAAAGATAATTATTTTTAATCAAATTGCTCGAAAAGTAGTTCGGTAATGGATTAATATTTTGATATATGTAATTAGAAAGATTGGAATATTTTATTTCCAATTACGTTGAACTCATTAAATTTTAGGTGAATTGATTCATTGCAAAATGTATGTACATTAGTTCTGGTTATAACTAGAGCGAGGAAAAAAAGTCCTCAATTTTGCGAAAAAAGTCGCCTAAAATGTCGCAAATATTTTTGAAAAAGTCTTTCAAAAGTCCGAGGTATTTTCGTGAGAATGTTGCTAAGTTTAACTTAATTATTGGAAGTAAAAGCAAAGAGTTGCGGGTTCATGGGTTATGAGTTTTTATATAGACTTTAAGAAAGGAAAAACCACAATTTACGAATCATTTTTTTTAATTCTGAATAACAAGTCGTTTGACGACCAGCAATTGAGGAATAAGAATGTTGATCCCTATTATTTTTATAGCTGATAAATATCTAGCTTTATTTTGGGAAGGGAAAATTAAAGTTAAAATATAAGTGTTAGATAACAGATTTTATTTTTTATTGCATGATATAAAAATAGGATAAATACTTACCTACTTTCATTCACTTTCAGTTTCATTGCTTCGACGACGCGTCATAAAGTAGTTGCAGAAATGATATTTTTCCAAGTTTTCCATAGTGAAAGTTGTGCGACGGTCGCTCCAAATATGTTTGTACATCGAAAATGATCGCTTAACTTCACAGTTTGTCATAGGGGCATGCCTCAGCGTAGCCACTTCACTTACAGAGAGTTTTTGGAAAAGTTAGATGTCTGCCTCTTGAACTCTCAATTGAGAATCTGACCAGCATCACTCATCAACTCCTTCGTCTTTACTCAAAACATTACACAATTCCGTATAATAACTTACGGCTTGTTCACCCTTTGTATATGCAAGTTTCTCCTTCACATCCGTAATTGACGACACTAAATTACTTAGGCTCAGGATGGAAGATTCAAGTTGTTTGATTTTTTCATCCAAAAACCAAAAAGGATGCTGGTCTGCATATCTGGTCAGTGGAAATGTGCTATCTTCTAGGAGTTCTCGAGCCTTTTCTACACATTCTGCTTCATCTTCAGAGTCAATAGGGTCTATTCTGTATAACCTGAAGTAAAATATTAAAATAAAGTTTTCCTCTTAAATTTTGAACGTGCAGTTGTAGCTATAGTTAAGTGAGCAAAACTGGCAGGAATTCTATCACATATAATGGAATTAATTCATCAGTCACAAATAGTACTACTAATAGTTATTTAATAGTAACTACAAAAAGTTATTTACACTCCGATTTTTTTCGAAGTGCTGGGCATTGAACACACAAGCTTCCAGCCATTTTCCAAATCTCGCGAGGACTGGGTCCGAAGGCAATGACAGATCATAGCAAAATGTTTCATATATTTCCACGTGCGATGGTGCTTTCAAAAATTCTTGCGAAAATATAAAATATGAGTTCTGCAGTAATAATTCAGCAATTAAATATTATTTTTAGTTTTATTCAGATTAAGGGTAAGTACCTTTTTGATGGTAGACGCCCACTTATTTGCAGTGGGAAATCTTTTGCGAATTTCTTCAAATACCCTGTGAAGAGCGTGCACTTTGCAAGTGATGTGGATCATTTTAGGGTAGAAAACCAACAAAGCCTTGGTGGCTTTAACCATGTATGCCGCTCCATCGGTTAGGAGAAGAAGTAAATTCTCTCTAGCACTATTATCTAAAAAAAGAGGCTGTAAAAAAATGGTGAGGAAGTTACGATAAATACGATAAAGATGCGGCATAGAACTCATCAGCATAAGTTAAACCGTTAATTAAATTCAGTTCTACTTTGAATATGCTCGCTTTTTCAGCAACAATTTCACTATACCAATTTAGGTATAAATACTTACTTAAGGATTCGTCAATACAGCGCGCGATGGTTTCATTATTGACTCTTTTAAGTTGCTTGGATCCCACGAGGTATGCCTTATTGGGCTCATCTGGTGTCAATTTTCCAACCTGTATGTTGCACATATATCGTCCCTTAACATCAGTTGTCTCATCAGCAATGGCATATAATTTGCTTTCTTTCAGGTCATACTAGATACTTTTCGTGTTTTAAAATACAAGGGTGTTTTTAAAAAATAATAAGGAAAGCAAACTCTTAGAAGAGTAGTAAAAACTTGACATGGGAAAATAATTACTTTCTTCGTGCGAGTGAATACTTTTTCGTTGTTAGTCTTATTCCAATCGGCATACCACCAGGAAATAGTGAAAAGTATTCCCATATATAATATTACTTTTGACGCAAACTCTGCATGTTGAATTGTATGTATTCAAGGTATAATTTATATTTTAAAATGACAACGACTGCTTTTGAAGTGACCCTTAATATAAATTTTCAAAAATATATATGGCATAAAGGATTAGAAAATAGATACCTCTGGATCTAATAAAGAGTGAATAAGTGGGTTTCCCGTAGGACCGCACTCTTTCCCAGGCCCCATACTCTAGGAGCCTCGAAGGAGCCCTCAAACAAAATATTTTTCTGGGAGGGAGGGTAGAATGTTGCCCCAGATCCCCCAAATGCCTCAGGGCTGCCCTTGCCTCACGACTTAAAAAATCTTCACAAACTTATCCTATTTCTAATACCGAATGCAAGGGGTAGTTATAGCGTGGATACGAAGGTCGTCCTATGGATCCAGTATTAATTCCCTTTCAAAACTTAAAACAACTTATGGGAAATTCGCGCCAGGTGAAATATTGGAATGATGAAGTCGTTGAAATTCATTTCTAAATATTAAAAATCAAAGATATCAAGAATTTGAGGCTATGCCCAGGAAAATAAAATATTATGGATCTATTTCGAAGGGTTGATATACATTTACATATTTAATCAGTTACTCTGTTAATTGCGACGAGCGGACGACGGTCTTACGACGCTTTGAAATCTCAGCGAATGACTGAGAATTTACGTGGCTTACTCGAATATAAAAGAGAATAGTGTTTATACGATGTGCATACATTCACCGGTCCTTGTTAAACCTTCATTATTCCTCTTTTCTCGAGTGCTAAGGGCGCATTGCTTGCCGCGCTACATTGCTGGCTCTCAGTTAATCATCACCTGCGCACACTGCGACGAGTGAACTTCGTCGGAAATTCTAGATGGTCTTTCATATAATTGTGTCATTTTTCCTCTAATCTCATAAACAAAAGCGGAGTGTTAGCATACAGTGTAGAGTTGCCAGCGTTCAGAAGACCGCCAGGGCTCAAATAAGCTCGTTCATAATTAGATCATTGTATTCTTTCTGTATTGTATCTTTGGAGACCCCAAGTAAAAAAGCTCGAAGTGCGAGGTGGTCCAGGGGAAGGAACTGCCCCCCCTACCCTGAATATGTGAAATTATCACGCCCTTGCCTTAGTCGGGGGTGAACTCTATCCTCTCCAATCCAAACCAACCTTTGGGTTGAAGCACTGAGTGAGTGTGATTCTTTCATTAACGATGGAGCAATCGAAGGAATTCGTTGCACTTTCTGGAACTATTAATAATATTTCGCATTAAAAATTGTCAGGAGCTTACACTTTTGCAGCACATCTCTGCTCCGTGGAGAACCGCATGAAAAACACATATGTCCACTACCTAGTTGAACAAAATTGATCACAACAGCCAAATATTAACTTAGGCATGTGGTTTAAATAAATAGGCCCAGAAAAGTCTGTTTTAACAGAAAAAGTCCCAAATAGTCTCTAAACAAGTCATTCAAAAATGTTTTATTTAATGGGATTGGTGAAGATTTGTATTTAAAACCACAAAAGTCCCACTTTAACAAAAGGCCAAAAGACTTTTTTTCCGCGCTCTGGTTATAGCATACCAAAATCTACACCCTTTCCTGATTTTACTTCGTCACACCTTACTTACATTAATTTAGTTGCGAGCGATTGAAACACAACCCTCCAAAGGACGGAACACAGAGAACGAAACCGAGTGAAACCTGCAGGCTACTACCAAAATTGTATTACCAGGTGGCTCGAAAATAGACCACCAGTTTATTTTGCTTTATGGTGTCGATAATACACAAGGTAATGTATGCATGCACAAATACCTCCGTTCTCAAACTCGAATAAATCAGCCGAGCGGGAAAATAAAGCCGTGGAAATCACTCGCATTGAAGCGCCATGCAGACGCCCGCCAAAAGGGATCCCTATTGATGAACATAAATTAACTTCGTCTGACAGTGGGAAAGGGGTGGGGGATAATAGGATGGTTTGGGCAGGGGGGAAGGGGTGAACTTCCCTTCTGTTTGAATTCTAAGGAAGCTCATTTTAACAGATATGATATGGCTAGGATTTCATTCATCACTCCATCATGTTGCACATTTCCCCACCCACCGTCTCTCCTTCTCCTCCACCCCCTCTCCCCCTTTCCCGACGCTCCTTCACTTTTTCCCATCCCACTATCTTCTTTCTCCCTTCCCTCACCCTTTCAAATATCACTTATTTTGCGCGGGAAATCTGCTAATCACACTTAAGACGTATTTTGAATTCATTTTTTTAATTTTAACGTCCCTATGAGGTATGAAGTAAATAATATAGTGCAAATAGTGCGATAATAGATCTATATAATAATAATTTTCAGTGTTTGTTCTAATGTATCTGAATAAGTCTCTAGGTTGACTAATTTTTTTGTCTCAGTACTCAAACGAAAGCGAAAACCTCCACGAGAGGTGTATTGCAATTATGAAAAATAACTGCGTTGTGTAATGTATTAGCTATCGTAAATATTTGGGGACACATTAAAACTACACACCGTTAGTGTTGTGACGAAGTCTAGGCGCCAGATGCTACTTCTTTTTTTCAATATTCTCCCTTTGATATGCAGAGCCGTAATCTATCCAATGTAAAAAACAATTATTTTTGATCAAAATGCTCGAAAAGTAGTTCGTAAAGGCATTAATATTTTGATATAGTATAAAAGATAGGAATATTTAATTTTCAATAACATCAAAACTCATTAAATTTGAGGTTAATGGATTCATCGCTAGAAATAGGTACATTAATTATGGTTAAAACGTACTATAATCTAGAACTTTTCATTATTATTCTTCGTGATTCCTTAGTTGCATTAATTTAGCTGCGAGCGAATCAAAAAAACCCTCGAAATGACAGAATACTGAGAAACGAATCCCAGTGCAACCTCCGCGCTGTTTCCAAATTGTAGGCGCCTTAAATTACTTCTTTTTTTTCAATATTCTCCCTGTGATGCGCTGAGCCGTAATCTATCCAATGTTAAACTCAATTATTTTTAATCTAATTGCACGAAAAGTAGTTCCGCAAGGGATTAATATTTTGATATAGGTAATTAAAAAGATGGGAATATGTTATTTTCAATTACGTCAAAACTCATTAAATTTGAGGTGAATTGATTCATCGCTAATACTTGACACATGAGTTATGGTTAAAACGACCCAAAATCTAGCCCCTTTAAATTTTTTTATTTCGTGACTCCTTAGTTACATTAATTTAGTTGCGAGCGATTCAAATAAAACCCTCCAAAGGACAAAACACAGAGAAACGAATCTAAGTGATACCTCCGCGCTGCTTCCAAAATTGTATTACCAGGTGGTTCGAAAATAGACGTCCAGTTTATTTAGCTTTTTTGTGTCGATGATACGCAAGGTAATGTATGCATGCACAAATGCCGTCCGTTCTATAAGTCGAAAAATTTAGGCGAGCAGGAAAATAAAGCCGTTGAAATCACTGGCGTTGAAGAGCCATGTAGACTCCTGCCATAGGAGTTCCCTATATAAGAACAAAAAATAACTTCGTCCGACAGGGAAATGGGGGGGGGGGATTGATAGGATGGTTTGGGCAGGGCGGGAAGGGGTGTACCATCCTACAGTTGGAATTCCAAGAAAGCTCCAGTTACCAGATATGCTTTGGCTAGGATTTGATTCGACACTCCATCAAGTCTAACATTTCCCCCCCACACCGTCTCTCCTTCTCCACCGCCCCCTCTCCCCCTTTTCCCTAGCTCGTTCGCTCTTTCCCATCCCACTATCTTCTTTCCCCCTTCCCTCTCCCTTTCAAGCGACTCTTCATTTGAGCGGGAACTCTGCTAATCATACTAAAGACGTAATTTGAATTTGATTTTTTTTTAAATTTTAACGTTTCTTTGATTTATGTACTAAATATAATAGTGCAAATTTCGCTAAATTATGTATGTATGTTATAACAATTCTCAGTGTTTACTCAAATGTGTCTGAATAAGTCTCTAGGTTGACGCATTTTTTCTCACAGTACTGCGAAACACCTCCACGAGAGGTGTATTGCGATAGTGAAAAATAACTGCCTTGTGTAATTGATTATTTATCTTAAATATTTGAGGACACAGTAAAACTACACACCGTTAGTCTTTTGACGAAGTCTATGCGGCTTAAATTACTTCTTTTTTTCAATATTCTCCCTCTGATGCACAGAGCCGTAATCTATCCAATATAAAACACAATTATTCTAAATCAAGATGCTCGAAAAGAAGTTTGTCAAGGTATTTATATTTTGATATAACATATAAGATAGGAATATTTTATTTCTAATAACATTAAAACTCATTACATTTGAGGTGTATTGATTGATATAATATAATAAAAAAGATAGGAATATTTTATTTCCAATTACGTTAAAACTAATTAAATTTTAGGTGAATAGACTCATCGCTAAATCTAAGTACATTATTTTTTGTTATTACATACCAAAATCTACACCCTTTCCTTATTTTACTTCGTCACACCTTACTTACATTAATTTAGTTGCGAGTGATTGAAACACAACCCTCCAAAGGACGGAACACAGAGAAACGAAACCGAGTGAAACCTGCAGGCTACTACCAAAATTGTATTACCAGGTGGCTCGAAAATAGACCACCAGTTTATTTTGCTTTATGGTGTCGATAATACACAAGGTAATGAATGCATGTACAAATACCCTCCGTTCTCAAAGTCGAAAAAATCAGCCGAGCGAGAAAATAAAGCCGTTGAAATGACTGGCGTTGAAGCGCCATGTAGACTCCCGCCAAAAGGAATCAGAATTATTGTACATAAGTAACTTAGTCCGACAGAGGGAAAGGGGGGGGGGGTGGAATGGAAAAATGGTTTGGGAAGGGGGGGAAGGGGTGTACCTCCCTTCTGTTGGAGTTACATTAAAGCTCATGTTACCAGATATGCTATGGCTAGAATTTCATTCGCCACTCCATCAAATCTCACATTTCGACACCCACCGTCTCTCATTGTCCTCCACCCCCTCTCCACCATATCCTTGCTCCACCACTCTTTCCCATCCCACTATCTTCTTTCCCCTCTACGTAATCCTTGCCAGCCTCACTTAATTTGAGCAGGAACTCTGTTAATCGTACTATAGACGTAATTTGAATTTGTTTTTTTTCTATTTTACGAGCGTATGAAGAACGAAGTAATTATTATAATACAAATAGCGCCAAATTAGATATATTTTATAAATTTTCACAATGCTTATACAAATGTATCTGCATAAGTCTCTATGTTAAATCCTTTTTTCCCACAGTACTGCGAAAACTCCTCCCCTAAAGGTGTTTTGCGACTATGAAAAATAACTGCTAAGTGTAATTGATTATTTATCATAAATATTTTTAGCACATTAAAACTACACACCGTTAGTCTTTTGACGAAGTATAGGCGCCATAAGTTACTTCTTTTATTCAATATTCTCCCTCTAATGCGCAGAGCCGTAATCTATCCAATTTAAAAACAATTATTTTTAATCTAATTGCTCGAAAAGTAGTTCGGCGAGGGATAAATATTTTGATATAATAAGTTACATTAATTTAATTGCGAGCGATTCAAACAAAACACTCCAAAGGACGGAACACAGAGAAACAAAACCGAGTGATACCTGTGTTCTTCTACTAAAATTGTATTACCAGGTGGCTCGAAAATAAACCACTAGTTAATTTTTCTTTATGGTGTCGATAATACACACGGTAATGTATGCATGCACAAATGATTTGATTTTAACTTCCGTTTGAGGTATGAAGTATATTTTATAGTGCAAATATCGCGAAAATAGATGTATGTTATAACAATTCTCAGTGCCTATTCCAATGTGTCCGAATAAGTCTCTAGGTTAACGATTTTTTTTTCACAGTACTGCGAAAACACCTCCACGAGAGGTGCATTGCGATTATGAAAAATAAATGCCTTGTGTAATTGATTATTTATCGTAAATATTTAGGGACGCATTACAACTACACACCGTTAGTCTTATGACGAAGTCTAGGCGTCATAAGTTACTTAATTTTTTCAATATTCTCCCTCTGATGCCCAGAGCAGTAATCTATCTAATTTAAACACAAATATTTTTATTCTAATTGCTTGAAAAGTAGTTCAGCGATGGATGAATATTTTGATATAATTAAAAAGATAGGAATGTATTATTCCCAATAACATTAAACCTCATTAAATTTGAGGTGAATTGATTCATCACTACGACTAGGTACATTAATTATGGTTAAAAAATACCAAAATCTGGAAACTTTCATTATTGTACTTCGTTACTCCTTAGTTACATTAATTTAGTTGCGAACGATTCAAACAAAACCCTCCAAAGAACGGAACACAGAGAAACGAATCTAAGTGATACCTCCGCGCTGCTTCCAAATTTGTATTACCAGGTTTCTCGAAAATAGACCTCCAGTTTATTTAGCTTTATTGTGTCGATAATACGAAAGGTAATGTATGCATGCACAAATGCCGTCCGTTCTATAAGTCGAAAAAATCAGCCGAGTGGGAAAATATAGTCGTAGAAATCACTCGTGTTGAAGAGCCACGGAGACTCCTGCCATGGGAGTTCCCTATAGATGAACAAAAAATAACTTCGTCCGACAGGGAAACGGGGGGGGGGGGATTGATAGGATGGTTTGGGCAGGGCGGGAAGGGGGTAATATTCTACAGTTGGAATTCCAAGAAAGCTCCTGTTACCAGATATGCTTTGGCTAGGATTTGATTCGACACTCCATCAAGTCTAACATTTCCCCCCCACACCGTCTCTCCTTCTCCTCCACCCCTCTCCCCCTTTTCACTCGCTCGATCGCTCTTTCCCATCCCACTATCTTCTTTCCCCCTTCCCTCTCCCTTTCAAGCGTCTCTTCGTTTGAGCGGGAACTCTGCTAATCATACTAAAGACGTAATTTGAATTTGATTTTTTTTAAATTTTAACGTTTCTTTGATTTATGTACCAAATATAATAGTGCAAATTTCGCTAAATTATATATGTATGTTATAACAATTCTCATTGTTTACTCAAATGTGTCTGAATAAGTCTCTGGGTTGACGCATTTTTTCTCACAGTACTGCGAAACACCTCCACGAGAGGTGTATTGCGATAATGAAAAATAACTGCCTTGTGTAATTGATTATTCATCTTAAATATTTGAGGACACAGTAAAATTACACACCGTTAGTCTTTTGACGAAGTCTATGCGGCTTAAATTACTTCTTTTTTTCAATATTCTCCCTCTGATGCACAGAGCCGTAATCTATCCAATGTAAAACACAATTATTCTTAATCAAGATGCTCGAAAAGAAGTTAGTCAAGGGATTAATATTTTTATATAACATATAAGATAGGAATATTTTATTTCTTATAACATTAAAACTCATTACATTTGAGGTGAATTGATTGACATAATATAATTAAAAAGATAGGAATATTTTATTTCTAATTACGTTAAAACTAATTATATTTTAGGGGAATTGACTCATCGCTAAATCTAAGTACATTAGTTTTGGTTATTACATACCAAAATCTACACCCTTTCCTTATTTTACATCGTCACACCTTACTTAATTTAATTTAGTTGCGAGCGATAAAACACAACCCTCCAAAGGACGGAACACAGAGAAACGAAACCGAGTGAAACCTGCAGGCTACTACCAAAATTGTATTACCAGGTGGCTCGAAAATAGACCACCAGTTTATTTTGCTTTATGGTGTCGATAATACACAAGGTAATGAATGCATGCACAAATACCCTCCGTTCTAAAATTCGAAAAAATCAGCCGAGCAAGAAAATAAAGCCGTTGAAATGACTGGCGTTGAAGCGCCATGCAGACTCCCGCCAAAAGGAATCATAATTATTGAACATAAATAACTTAGTCTGACAGATGGAAAGGGGGGGGGGGTGGAATGGGAAGATGGTTTGGGCAGGGGGGGAAGGGGTGTACTTCCCTTCTGTTGGAATTACAGAAAAGGTCATGTTACCAGATATTTTATGGCTAGAATTTCATTCGCCACTCCATCAAATCTCACATTTCGACACCCACCGTCTCTCATTGTCCTCCACCCCCTCTCCACCATATCCTTGCTCCACCACTCTTTCCCATCCCACTATCTTCTTTCCCCTTTCCGTAAACGTTGCCAGCCTCACTTAATTTGAGCGGGAACTCTGCTAATCGTATTATAGACGTAATTTAGTTTATTTTTTTTTATTTTACGAGCGTATGAAGAACGAAGTAAATATTATAATACAAATAGCGCCAAATTAGATATATTTTATAAATTTTCACAATGCTTATACAAATGCATCTGCATAAGTCTATGTTAAATCCTTTTTTCTCACATTACTGCGAAAACTCCTCCACTAAAGGTGTTTTTCGACTATGAAAAATAACTGCTAAGTGTAATTGATTATTTATCATAAATATTTTTAGCACATTAAAACTACACACTGTTAGTATTTTGACGAAGTATAGGCGGCATAAGTTACTTCTTTTATTCAATATTCTCCCTCTAATGCGCAGAGCCATAATCTATCCAATTTAAACACAATTATTTTAAATCTAATTGCTCGAAAAGTAGTACGGCGAGGGATATATATTTTGATATAATAAGTTACATTAATTTAATTGGGAGCGATTCAAACAAAACCCTCCAAAGGACGGAACACAGAGAAACAAAACCCAGTGAAACCTGTGTCCTTATACTAAAATTGTATTACCAGGTGGCTCGAAAATAGACCACTAGTTAATTTTTCTTTATGGTGTCGATAATACACACGGTAATGTATGCATGCACAAATGATTTGATTTTAACGTTCGTTTGAGGTATGAAGTATATTTAATAGTGCAAATATCGCGAAAATAGATGTATGTTATAACAATTCTCATTGCCTATTCCAATGTGTCCGAATAAGTCTCTACGTTGACGATTTTGTTTTTCTCTGTACTGCGAAAACATCTCCACGAGAGGTGCATTGCGATTATGAAAAATAAATGCCTTGTGTAATTGATTATTTATCGTAAATATTTGGGGACGCATTAAAACTACACACCGTTAGTCTTATGACGAAGTTTAGGCGCCATAAGTTACTTAATTTTTTCAATATTCTCCCTCTGATGCGCAGAGCCGTAATCTATCCAATTTAAACACAAATGTTTTTATTCTAATTGCTTGAAAAGTAGTTCAGCGAGGGATGTATATTTTTATATAATTAAAAAGATAGGAATATTTTATTCCCAATAACATTAAAACTCATTAAATTTGAGGTGAATTGATTCATCGCTAGGACTAGGTATATTAATTATGGATAAAACATACCAAAATCTAGAACCTTTCATTATTGTACTTCGTGACTCCTTAGTTACATTAATTTAGTTGCGAGCGATTCAAACAAAACCCTCCAAAGGACGGAACACAGAGAAACCAATCTAAGTGATACCTCCGCGCTGCTTCCAAATTTGTATTACTAGGTAGCTCGAAAATAGACCTCCAGTTTATTCAGCTTTATTGTGTCGATAATACGAAAGGTAATGTATGCATGGACAAATGCCGTCCGTTCTATAAGTCGAAAAAATCAGCCGAGTGGGAAAATAAAGTCGTTGAAATCACTCGCGTTGAAGAGCCACGTAGACTCCTGCCATGGGAGTTCCCTATAAATGAACAAAAAATAACTTCGTCTGACATGGAAATGGGGGGGGGGGATTGATAGGATGGTTTTGGCAGGGCGGGAAGGGCGTATCATCCTACAGTTGTAATTCCAAGAAAGCTCCTGTTACCAGATATGCTTTGGTTAGTATTTGATTCGACACTCCATCAACTCTAACATTTCCCCCCCACACCGTCTCTCCTTCTCCTCCACCCCCTCTCCCCCTTTTCACTCGCTCGATCGCTCTTTCCCATCCCACTATCTTCTTTCCCCCTTCCCTCTCCCTTTCAAGCGTCTCTTCATTTGAGCGGGAACTCTGCTAATCATACGAAAGACGTAATTTGAATTTGATTTTTTTTTTTAATTTTAACGTTTCTTTGATTTATGTACTCAATATAATAGTGCAAATTTCTCTAAATTATATATGTATGTTATACCAATTCTCATTGTTTACTCAAATGTGTCTGAATAAGTCTCTAGGTTGACGCATTTTTTCTCACAGTACTGCGAAACACCTCCACGAGAGGTGTATTGCGATAATGAAAAAAAAACTGCCTTGTGTAATTGATTATTCATCTTAACTATTTGAGGACACAGTAAAATTACACACCGTTAGTCTTTTGACGAAGTCTATGCGGCTTAAATTACTTCTTTTTTTCAATATTCTCCTTCTGATGCACAGAGCCGTAATCTATCCAATGTAAAACATAATTATTCTTAATCAAGATGCTCGAAAAGTAGTTAGTCAAGGGATTAATATTTTGATATAACATATAATATAGGAATATTTTATTTCTAATAACATTAAAACTCATTACATTTGAGGTGAATTGATTGATATAATATAATTAAAAAAATAGGAATATATTATTTCCAATTACGTTAAAACTAATAATATTTTAGGTGAATTGACTCATCGCTAAATCTAAGTACATTAGTTTTGGTTATTACATACCGAAATCTACACCCTTTCCTTATTTTACTTCGTCACACCTTACTTACATTAATATAGTTGCGAGCGACTAAAACACAACCCTCCAAAGGACGGAACACAGAGAAACGAAACCGAGTGAAACATGCAGGCTACTACCAACATTGTATTACCAGGTGGCTCGAAAAAAGACCACCAGTTTATTTTGCTTTATGTTGTCGATAATACACAAGGTAATGAATGCATGCACAAATACCCTCCGTTCTCAAATTCGAAAAAATCAGCCGAGCGAGAAAATAAAGCCGTTGAAATGACTGGCGTTGAAGCGCCATGTAGACTCCCGCCAAAAGGAATCCTAATTATTGTGCATAAATAACTTAGTCCGACAGATGGAAAGGGGGGGGGGGTGGAATGGGAAGATGGTTTGGGCAGGGGGGGAAGGGGTGTACTTCCCTTCTGTTGGAATTACAGAAAAGGTCATGTTACCAGATATTTTATGGCTAGAATTTCATTGGCCACTCCATCAAATCTCACATTTCGACACCCACCGTCTCTCATTGTCCTCCACCCCCTCTCCACCATATATCCATGCTCCACCACTCTTTCCCATCCCACTATCTTCTTTCCCCTTTCCGTAATCCTTGCTAGCCTCACTTAATTTGAGCGGGAACTCTGCTAATCGTATTATAGACGTAATTTAGTTTATTTTTTTTTTCTTTTACGAGCGTATGAAGAACAAAGTAAATATTATAATACAAATAGCGCCAAATTAGATATATTTTATAAATTTTCACAATGCTTATACAAATGCATCTGCATAGGTCTATGTTAAATCCTTTTTTCCCACAGTACTGCGAAAACTCCTCCACTAAAAGTGTTTTGCGAATATGAAAAATAACTGCTTAGTGTAATTGATTATTTATCATAAATATTTTTAGCACATTAAAACTACACACCGTTAGTCTTTTGACGAAGTATAGGCGCCATAAGTTACTTCTTTTATTCAATATTCTCCCTCTAATGCGCAGAGCCGTAATCTATCCAATTTAAACACAATTATTTTTAATCTAATTGCTCGGAAAGTAGTTCGGCGAGGGATAAATATTTTGATATAATAAGTTACATTAATGTAATTGCGAGCGATTCAAACAAAACCCTCCAAAGGACGGAACACAGAGAAACAAAACCCAGTGAAACCTGTGTCCTTCTACTAAAATTGTATTACCAGGTGGCTCGAAAATAGACCACTAGTTAATTTTTCTTTATGGTGTCGATAATACACACGGTAATGTATGCATGCACAAATGATTTGATTTTAAGGTCCGTTTGAGGTATGAAGTATATTTAATAGTGCAAATATCGCGAAAATAGATGTATGTTATAACAATTCTCAGTGCCTATTCCAATGTGTCTGAATAAGTCTCTAAGTTGACGATTTTGTTTTTCACTGTACTGCGAAAACACCTCCACGAGAGGTGCATTGCGATTATGAAAAATAAATGCCTTGTGTAATTGATTATTTATCGTAAATATCTGGGGACGCATTAAAACTACACAACGTTAGTCTTTTGACGAAGTTTAGGCGCCATAAGTTACTTAATTTTTTCAATATTCTCCCTCTGATGCGCAGAGCCGTAATCTATCCAATTTATACACAAATGTTTTTATTCTAATTGCTTGAAAAGTAGTTCAGCGAGGGATGAATATTTTGATATAATTAAAAAGATAGGAATATTTTATTCCCAATAACGTTAAACCTCATTAAATTTGAGGTGAATTGATTCATCGCTAGGACTAGGTACATTAATTATGGTTAAAACATACCAAAATCTAGAACCTTTCATTATTGTACTTCGTTACTCCTTAGTTACATTAATTTAGTTGCGAGCGATTCAAACAAAACCCTCCAAAGGACAGAAAACAGAGAAACCAATATAAGTGATACCTCCGCGCTGCTTCCAAATTTGTATTACCAGGTGGCTCGAAAATAGACCTCCAGTTTATTTAGCTTTATGTCGATAATACGAAAGGTAATGTATGAATGGACAAATGCCGTCCGTTCTATAAGTCGAAAAAATCAGCCGAGTGGGAAAATAAAGTCGTTGAAATCACTCGCGTTGAAGAGCCACGTAGACTCCTGCCATGGGAGTTCCCTATAGATGAACAAAAAATAACTTCGTCTGACAGGGAAAAGGGGGGGGGGGATTGATAGGATGGTTTTGGCAGGGCGGGAAGGGCGTACCATCCTACAGTTGTAATTCCAAGAAAGCTCCTGTTACCAGATATGCTTTGGTTAGTATTTGATTCGACACTCCATCAACTCTAACATTTCCCCCCCACACCGTCTCTCCTTCTCCTCCACCCCCTCTCCCCCTTTTCACTCGCTCGATCGCTCTTTCCCATCCCACTATCTTCTTTCCCCCTTCCCTCTCCCTTTCAAGCGTCTCTTCATTTGAGCGGGAACTCTGCTAATCATACTAAAGACGTAATTTGAATTTGATTTTTTTTTAAATTTTAACGTTTCTATGATTTATGTACTAAATATAATAGTGCAAATTTCGTTAAATTTTATATGCATGTTATAACAATTCTCAGTGCTTATTCAAATGTGTCTGAATAAGTCTCTAGGTTGACGCATTTTTTCTCACAGTACTGCGAAACACCTCCACAAGAGGTGTATTGCGATAATGAAAAATAACTGCCTTGTGTAATTGATTATTCATCTTAAATATTTGAGGACACAGTAAAATTACACACCGTTAGTCTTTTGACGAAGTCTATGCGGCTTAAATTACTTCTTTTTTTCAATATTCTCCCTCTGATGCACAGAGCCGTAATCTATCCAATGTAAAACATAATTATTCTTAATCAAGATGCTCGAAAAGTAGTTAGTCAAGGGATTAATATTTTGATATAACATATAAGATAGGAATATTTTAATTCTAATAACATTAAAACTCATTACATTTTAGGTGAATTGATTGATATAATATAATTAAAAAGATAGGAATATTCCATTTCCAATTACGTTAAAACTCATTAAATTTTAGGTGAATTGACTCATCGCTAAATCTAAGTACATTATTTTTGGTTATTACATACCAAAATCTACACACTTTCCTTATTTTACTTCGTCGCACCTTACTTACATTTATTTCGTTGCGAGCGATTGAAACACAACCCTCCAAAGGACGGAACACAGTGAAACGAAACCGAGTGAAACCTGCAGGCTACTACCAAAATTGTATTACCAGGTGGCTCGAAAATAGACCACCAGTTTATTTTGCTTTATGGTGTCGATAATACACAAGGTAATGAATGCATGCACAAATACCCTCCGTTCTCAAAGTCGAAAAAATCAGCCGAGCGAGAAAATAAAGCCGTTGAAATGACTGGCGTTGAAGCGCCATGTAGACTCCCGCCAAAAGGAATCCTAATTATGTACATAAATTAACTTAGTCCGACAGGGGGAAAGGGGGGGGGATGGAAGGGAAGATGGTTTGGGCAGGGGGGAAGAGGTGTACCTCCCTTCTGTTGGTGTTACATTAAAGCTCATGTTACCAGATAGGCTAAGGCTTGGATTTCATTCGCCACTCCATCAAATCTCACATTTCGACACCCACCGTCTCTCCTTGTCCTCCACCCCCTCTCCAACATATCTTTGCTCCACCTCTCTTTCCCATCCCACTATCTTCTTTCCCCTTTCCGTAATCCTTGCCAGCATCACTTAATTTGAGCGGGAACTCTGCTAATCGTATTATAGACGTAATTTAGTTTATTTTTTTTTATTTTACGAGCGTATGAAGAACAAAGTAAATATTATAATACAAATAGCGCCAAATTAGATATATTTTATAAATTTTCACAATGCTTATACAAATGCATCTGCATAGGTCTATGTTAAATCCTTTTTTCCCACAGTACTGCGAAAACTCCTCCACTAAAAGTGTTTTGCGAATATGAAAAATAACTGCTTAGTGTAATTGATTATTTATCATAAATATTTTTAGCACATTAAAACTACACACCGTTAGTCTTTTGACGAAGTATAGGCGGCATAAGTTACTTCTTTTATTCCATATTCTCCCTCTAATGCGCAGAGCCATAATCTATCCAATTTAAACACAATTATTTTTAATCTAATTGCTCGGAAAGTAGTTCGGCGAGGGATAAATATTTTGATATAATAAGTTACATTAATTTAATTGCGAGCGATTCAAACAAAACCCTCCAAAGGACGGAACACAGAGAAACAAAACCCAGTGAAACCTGTGTCCTTATACTAAAATTGTATTACCAGGTGGCTCGAAAATAGACCACTAGTTAATTTTTCTTTATGGTGTCGATAATACACACGGTAATGTATGCATGCACAAATGATTTGATTTTAACGTTCGTTTGAGGTATGAAGTATATTTAATAGTGCAAATATCGCGAAAATAGATGTATGTTATAACAATTCTCATTGCCTATTCCAATGTGTCCGAATAAGTCTCTACGTTGACGATTTTGTTTTTCACTGTACTGCGAAAATATCTCCACGAGAGGTGCATTGCGATTATGAAAAATAAATGCCTTGTGTAATTGATTATTTATCGTAAATATTTGGGGACGCATTAAAACTACACACCGTTAGTCTTATGACGAAGTTTAGGCGCCATAAGTTACTTAATTTTTTCAATATTCTCCCTCTGATGCGCAGAGCCGTAATCTATCCAATTTAAACACAAATGTTTTTATTCTAATTGCTTGAAAAGTAGTTCAGCGAGGGATGTATATTTTTATATAATTAAAAAGATAGGAATATTTTATTCCCAATAACATTAAAACTCATTAAATTTGAGGTGAATTGATTCATCGCTAGGACTAGGTATATTAATTATGGTTAAAACATACCAAAATCTAGAACCTTTCATTATTGTACTTCGTGACTCCTTAGTTACATTAATTTAGTTGCGAGCGATTCAAACAAAACCCTCCAAAGGACGGAACACAGAGAAACCAATCTAAGTGATACCTCCGCGCTGCTTCCAAATTTGTATTACTAGGTAGCTCGAAAATAGACCTCCAGTTTATTCAGCTTTATTGTGTCGATAATACGAAAGGTAATGTATGCATGGACAAATGCCGTCCGTTCTATAAGTCGAAAAAATCAGCCGAGTGGGAAAATAAAGTCGTTGAAATCACTCGCGTTGAAGAGCCACGTAGACTCCTGCCATGGGAGTTCCCTATAGATGAACAAAAAATAACTTCGTCTGACATGGAAATGGGGGGGGGGATTGATAGGATGGTTTTGGCAGGGCGGGAAGGGCGTACCATCCTACAGTTGTAATTCCAAGAAAGCTCCTGTTACCAGATATGCTTAGGCTAGTATTTGATTCGACACTCCATCAAGTCTAACATTTCCCCCCCACACCGTCTCTCCTTCTCCTCCAACCCCTCTCCCCCTTTTCACTCGCTCGATCGCTCTTTCCCATCCCACTATCTTCTTTCCCCCTTCCCTCTCCCTTTCAAGCGTCTCTTCATTTGAGCGGGAACTCTGCTAATCATACTAAAGACGTAATTTGAATTTGATTTTTTTTTAAATTTTAACGTTTCTATGATTTATGTACTAAATATAATAGTGCAAATTTCGTCAAATTTTATATGCATGTTATAACAATTCTCAGTGCTTATTCAAATGTGTCTGAATAAGTCTCTAGGTTGACGCATTTTTTCTCACAGTACTGCGAAACACCTCCACGAGAGGTGTATTGCGATAATGAAAAATAACTGCCTTGTGTAATTGATTATTCATCTTAAATATTTGAGGACACAGTAAAATTACACACCGTTAGTCTTTTGACGAAGTCTATGCGGCTTAAATTACTTCTTTTTTTCAATATTCTCCCTCTGATGCACAGAGCCGTAATCTATCCAATGTAAAACATAATTATTCTTAATCAAGATGCTCGAAAAGAAGTTAGTCAAGGGATTAATATTTTTATATAACATATAAGATAGGAATATTTTATTTCTTATAACATTAAAACTCATTACATTTGAGGTGAATTGATTGACATAATATAATTAAAAAGATAGGAATATTTTATTTCTAATTACGTTAAAACTAATTATATTTTAGGGGAATTGACTCATCGCTAAATCTAAGTACATTAGTTTTGGTTATTACATACCAAAATCTACACCCTTTCCTTATTTTACATCGTCACACCTTACTTAATTTAATTTAGTTGCGAACGATTCAAACAAAACCCTCCAAAGAACGGAACACAGAGAAACGAATCTAAGTGATACCTCCGCGCTGCTTCCAAATTTGTATTACCAGGTTTCTCGAAAATAGACCTCCAGTTTATTTAGCTTTATTGTGTCGATAATACGAAAGGTAATGTATGCATGCACAAATGCCGTCCGTTCTATAAGTCGAAAAAATCAGCCGAGTGGGAAAATAAAGTCGTAGAAATCACTCGCGTTGAAGAGCCACGTAGACTCCTGCCATGGGAGTTCCCTATAGATGAACAAAAAATAACTTCGTCCGACAGGGAAACGGGGGGGGGGGGATTGATGGGATGGTTTGGGCAGGGCGGGAAGGGGGTAATATTCTACAGTTGGAATTCCAAGAAAGCTCCTGTTACCAGATATGCTTTGGCTAGGATTTGATTCGACACTCCATCAAGTCTAACATTTCCCCCCCACACCGTCTCTCCTTCTCCTCCACCCCTCTCCCCCTTTTCACTCGCTCGATCGCTCTTTCCCATCCCACTATCTTCTTTCCCCCTTCCCTCTCCCTTTCAAGCGTCTCTTCATTTGAGCGGGAACTCTGCTAATCATACTAAAGACGTAATTTGAATTTGATTTTTTTTTTAATTTTAACGTTTCTTTGATTTATGTACCAAATATAATAGTGCAAATTTCGCTAAATTATATATGTATGTTATAACAATTCTCATTGTTTACTCAAATGTGTCTGAATAAGTCTCTGGGTTGACGCATTTTTTCTCACAGTACTGCGAAACACCTCCACGAGAGGTGTATTGCGATAATGAAAAATAACTGCCTTGTGTAATTGATTATTCATCTTAAATATTTGAGGACACAGTAAAATTACACACCGTTAGTCTTTTGACGAAGTCTATGCGGCTTAAATTACTTCTTTTTTTCAATATTCTCCCTCTGATGCACAGAGCCGTAATCTATCCAATGTAAAACACAATTATTCTTAATCAAGATGCTCGAAAAGTAGTTAGTCAAGGGATTAATATTTTTATATAACATATAAGATAGGAATATTTTATTTCTTATAACATTAAAACTCATTACATTTGAGGTGAATTGATTGACATAATATAATTAAAAAGATAGGAATATTTTATTTCTAATTACGTTAAAACTAATTATATTTTAGGGGAATTGACTCATCGCTAAATCTAAGTACATTAGTTTTGGTTATTACATACCAAAATCTACACCCTTTCCTTATTTTACATCGTCACACCTTACTTAATTTAATTTAGTTCCGAGTGATTGAAACACAACCCTCCAAAGGACGGAACACAGAGAAACGAAACCGAGTGAAACCTGCAGGCTATTACCAAAATTGTATTACCAGGTGGCTCGAAAATAGACCACCAGTTTATTTTGCTTTATGGTGTCGATAATACACAAGGTAATGAATGCATGCACAAATACCCTCCGTTCTAAAATTCGAAAAAATCAGCCGAGCAAGAAAATAAAGCCGTTGAAATGACTGGCGTTGAAGCGCCATGTAGACTCCCGCCAAAAGGAATCCTAATTATTGTACATAAATAACTTAGTCCGACAGAAGGAAAGGGGGGGGGTGGAATGGGAAGATGGTTTGGGCAGGGGGGTAAGGGGTGTACTTACCTTCTGTTGGAATTACAGAAAAGGTCATGTTACCAGATATTTTATGGCTAGAATTTCATTCGCCACTCCATCAAATCTCACATTTCGACACCCACCGTCTCTCATTGTCCTCCACCCCTCTCCACCATATCCATGTTCCATCACTCTTTCCCATCCCACTATCTTCTTTCCCCTTTCCGTAATCCTTGCCAGCCTCACTTAATTTGAGCGGGAACTCTGCTAATCGTATTATAGACGTAATTTAGTTTATTTTTTTTTATTTTACGAGCGTATGAAGAACGAAGTAAATATTATAATACAAATAGCGCCAAATTAGATATATTTTATAAATTTTCACAATGCTTATACTAATGCATCTGCATAAGTCTATGTTAAATCCTTTTTTCCCACAGTACTGCGAAAACTCCTCCACTAAAAGTGTTTTGCGACTATGAAAAATAACTGCTTAGTGTAATTGATTATTTGTCATAAATATTTTTAGCACATTAAAACTACACACTGTTAGTATTTTGACGAAGTATAGGCGGCATACGTTACTTCTTTTATTCCATATTCTCCCTCTAATGCGCAGAGCCATAATCTATCCAATTTAAACACAATTATTTTTAATCTAATTTCTCGAAAAGTAGTACTGCGAGGGATATATGTTTTGATATAATAAGTTACATTAATTTAATTGCGAGCGATTCAAACAAAACCCTCCAAAGGACGGAACACAGAGAAACAAAACCGAGTGAAACCTGTGTTCTTCTACTAAAATTGTATTACCAGGTGGCTCGAAAATAAACCACTAGTTAATTTTTCTTTATGGTGCCGATAATACACACGGTAATGTATGCATGCACAAATGATTTGATTTTAACTTCCGTTTGAGGTATGAAGTATATTTTATAGTGCAAATATCGCGAAAATAGATGTATGTTATAACAATTCTCAGTGCCTATTCCAATGTGTCTGAATAAGTCTCTAGGTTGACGATTTTTTTTTCACAGTACTGCGAAAACACCTCCACGAGAGGTGCATTGCGATTATGAAAAATAATTGCCTTGTGTAATTGATTATTTATCGTAAATATTTGGGGACGCATTAAAACTACACACCGTTAGTCTTATGACGAAGTTTAGGCGCCATAAGTTACTTAATTTTTTCAATATTCTCCCTCTGATGCGCAGAGCCGTAATCTATCTAATTTAAACAGAAATATTTTTATTCTAATTGCTTGAAAAGTAGTTCAGCGAGGGATAAATATTTTGATATAATTAAAAAGATAGGAATATTTTATTCCCAATAACATTAAAACTCATTAAATTTGAGGTGAATTGATTCATCGCTAGGACTAGGTACATTAATTATGGTTAAAATATACCAAAATCTAGAACCTTCATTATTGTACTTCGTTACTCCTTAGTTATATTAATTTAGTTGCGAGCGAATCAAACAAAACCCTCCAAAGGACAGAACACAGAGAAACGAATCTAAGTGATACCTCCGCGCTGCTTCCAAATTTGTATTACCAGGTGGCTCGAAAATAGACCTCCAGTTTATTTAGCTTTATTGTGTCGATAATACGAAAGGTAATGTATGCATGGACAAATGCCGTCCGTTCTATAAGTCGAAAAAATAAGCCGAGTGGGAAAATAAAGTCGTTGAAATCACTGGCGTTGAAGAGCCACGTAGACTCCTGCCATGTGAGTTCCCTATAGATGAACAAAAAATAACTTCGTCCGACAGGGAAATGGGGGGGGGGATTGATAGGATGGTTTGGGCAGGGCGGGAAGGGGGTACCATCCTACAGTTGTAATTCCAAGAAAGCTCCTGTTACCAGATATGCTTTGGCTAGGATTTGATTCGACACTCCATCAAGTCTTACATTTCCCCCCCACACCGTCTCTCCTTCTCCTCCACCCCCTCTCCCCCTTTTCACTCTCTCGATTGCTCTTTCCCATCCCACTATCTTCTTTCCCCCTTCCCTTTCCCTTTCAAGCGTCTCTTCATTTGAGCGGGAACTGCTAATCATACTAAAGACGTAATTTGAATTTGATTTTTTTTTAATTTTAACGTTTCTTTGATTTATGTACTAAATATAAATGTGCAAATTTCGCTAAATTATATATGTATGTTATAAAAATTCTTATTGTTTACTCAAATGTGTCTGAATAAGTCTCTAGGTTGACGCATTTTTTCTCACAGTACTGCGAAACACCTCCACGAGAGGTGTATTGCGATAATGAAAAATAACTGCCTTGTTTAATTGATTATTCATCTTAAATATTTGAGGACACAGTAAAATTACACACCGTTAGTCTTTTGACGAAGTCTATGCGGCTTAAATTACTTCTTTTTTTCAATATTCTCCCTCTGATGCACAGAGCCGTAATCTATCCAATGTAAAACACAATTATTCTTAACCAAGATGCTCGAAAGGTAGTTAGTCAAGGGATTAATATTTTGATATAACTAATAAGATAGGAATATTTTATTTCTAATAACATTAAAACTCATTACATTTGAGGTGAATTGATTGATATAATATAATTAAAAAGATAGGAATATTTTATTTCCAATTACGTTAAAACTAATTATATTTTAGGTGAATTGACTCATCGCTAAATCTAAGTACATTATTTTTGGTTATTACATACCAAAATCTACACCCTTTCCTTATTTTACTTCGTCACACCTTACTTACATTAATTTAGTTGCGAGCGATAGAAACACAACCCTCCAAAGGACGGAACACAGAGAAACGAAACCGAGTGAAACCTGCAGGCTACTATCAAAATTGTATTACCAGGTGGCTCGAAAATAGACCACCAGTTTATTTTGCTTTATGGTGTCGATAATACACAAGGTAATGAATGCATGCACAAATACCCTCCGTTCTCAAATTCGAAAAAATCAGCCGAGCGAGAAAATAAAGTTGTTGAAATGACTGGCGTTGAAGCGCCATGTAGACTCCCGCCAAAAGGATCCTAATTATTGTACATAAATAACTTAGTCCGACAGAAGGAAAGGGGGGGGGTGGAATGGGAAGATGGTTTGGGCAGGGGGGGAAGAGGTGTACCTCCCTTCTGTTGGAGTTCCATTAAAGCTCATGTTACCAGATATGCTAAGGCTTGGATTTCATTCGCCACTCCATCAAATCTCACATTTCGACTCACACCGTCTCTCCTTGTCCTCCACCCCCTCTCCAACATATCTTTGCTCCACCTCTCTTTCCCATCCCACTATCTTCTTCACCTTTTCCGTCATCCTTGCCAGCCTCATTAAATTTGAGCGGGAACTCTGCTAATCGTACTATACACGTTATTTGAATTTGTTTTTTTTTATTTTTACGTGCGTATGAAGAACGAAGTAAATATTATAATACAAATAGCGCCAAATTAGATATATTTTATAAATTTTCACAATGCTTATACAAATGTATCTGCATAAGTCTCTATGTTGGATCCTTTTTTCCCACAGTACTGCGAAAACTCCTCCACTAAAGGTGTTTTGCGACTATGAAAAATAACTGCTTAGTGTAATTGATTATTTATCATAAATATTTTTAGCACATTAAAACTACACACCGTTAGTCTTTTGACGAAGTATAGGCGCCATAAGTTACTTCTTTTATTCAATATTCTCCCTCTAATGCGCAGAGCCGTAATCTATCCAATTTAAACACAATTATTTTTAATCTAATTGCTCGAAAAGTAGTTCGGCTAAGGGATTAATATATTGATATTGGTAATTAAAAAGATGTGAATATGTTATTTTCAATTACGTTAAAACTCATTAAATTTTAGGTGAATTGACTCATCGCTAAATCTAAGTACGTTATTTTTGGTTATTACATACCAAATTCTACACCCTTTCCATATTTTACTTCGTCACACCTTAGTTACATTAATTTAATTGCGAGCGATTCAAAAAAATCCCTCCGAAGGACGGAACACAGAGTAACAAAACCGAGTGAAACCTGTGTTCTTCTACTAAAATTGTATTATTAGGTGGCTCGAAAATAGACCACTAGTTAATTTTTCTTTATGGTGTCGATAATACACACGGTAATGTATGCATGCACAAATGATTTGATTTTAACGTCCGTTTGAGGTATGAAGTATATTTTATAGTGCAAATATCGCGAAAATAGATGTATGATATAATCTCTTTGCCTAATCCAATATATCCGAATAAGTCTCTAGGGTTACGATTTTGTTTTCACAGTACTGCGAAAACACCTCCACGAGAGGTGCATTGCGATTAAGAAAAATAAATGCCTTGTGTAATTGATTATTTATCGTATAAATTTGGGGACGCATTAAAACTACACACCGTTAGTCTTATGACGAAGTCTAGGCGCCATAATTTACTTCATTTTTTCAATATTCTCCCTCTGATTCGCAGAGCCGTAATCTATCCAATTTATACACAAATATTTTTATTCTAATTGCTTGAAAAGTAGTTCAGCGAGGGATGAATATTTTGATATAATTAAAAAGATAGGAATATTTTATTCCCAATTACATTAAAACTCATTAATTTTGAGGTGAATTTATTCATCGCTAGAACAAGGTATGTTAATTATGGTTAAAACATACCAAAATCTAGAACCTTTCATTATTGTACTACGTGACTCCTTAGTTACATTAATTTAGTTGCGATTGCGATAGTAATGGGGAACATGCACACTTTTTTATAAGCACTTATATCCGAAGGACACTATCTAAAAGGGATGTAGCGAAAATTTCACAGATGGCAAGCGGTTTTTTACTGAGATATCAGTCTTTAAAAATAATTCTTTCTCGCCAGCTTGAAAACACTACGTTATCGGGGAATGGACGCGTGACGTCACGGAACGGTATCGCTAGAGATTGTTGTTTACCTTCTGACGAGAAAGTAGGCGGATGTTATTGATGGAGCGAGCATTTGGCGTAAATGATTGCATTTATTTCATATTTACTGATATTCACTAATCTTACTTGATCATTTCATTTGAGCGGAATGTATCTAAACGAGAAAAAACCGGGAAAGGTATATAAATCCTGCATCGTGCCTTGTTGCTCAAATACCTCAACTTCCACGCCGGAAAAGGTTTTTATTTACGTCCCGAAAGACTCGAAGAAGAGGAGAAAATGGTTGATAGCCTGCAGAAGAGACGGAAATTCTCTCTCTAAATTTTCGACGGCTTATTGCTGCGAGGTTCATTTCAACGTAAGTGCCGGTCCCACGTATTGCAAACCTGATTTTTGTGAGGTAAAAATGTTATAATTGAGCCAAATTATGTTATTGCCACGTATTATAAATTAGAAAGTGAAAAACTATCACATCAAAGGCAAAATATTATTTATGAACGGAAAGTTATGACGTGATTTCAACAAAAGTATTATTATTATAGTATTCTACCGCCTAAGGTACGTTTACATGGACCTTGCATACTTCCCTTTTTCAATTCATCCATATATATCCATAAATATAATGAAAGGGAATAAACCTTATATGAATTGAAAAGGGAAGTATGTAAGCTGAATGTAAGCCTACCTTAATATATTTAATACAACTTACGTCTCTAAAGTCACAGGGAAAGTAAATTTCCAAGCTTTGAACGTTATTTATATGCGAGCAGTAACATTTATGGCTTTGAAAATCGTTAGATAACTCATGAAATACCTATTATATCTCACTATTAGTTCATGATTTGTCTGTTACACGTTTTTACCATTAGTTTGCGAACTATAATTGATAGAGAGTAAGGGTAGGCGTGAGGTTGTAGGCCTCGATGAGATCTATAAAACGCCGTCAACAGATTGGAGGTGAGAATGTTAGTTTAGAAGGTTTCGCCGAGAAACCGGGTCTTCAGAGTTGGGCATTCGCTGTCATTAATGAAAATTTAGGGAGTAAAATAAAGCAAAAAAAGTTTTAAAAGGTATTGCAATGATGAACCTAAAATTTCCAAAGATCTTAGCGAAACTTGCTATGAAAAAAAGAAGAAAAATTATTTCCCAGTAATGGAATCGAACTCCCTTACATTCCACTCCATAACCCACAACCTTACCCCTAATCCACCAGCTAATTGGGAAATAGTGTGGAAAATTTGCTTTAATGGCTACATAATGAAGTAGTCGAAAAAGGACAGATACTAACCGTTTAGGAGTAATTGACGACTAACCGCAGGCTTGCGCGTCCCAGCGGACGAAAAATCCGAACTTGGGGGATTGCGAGGTAACTCTTCGGGGTAGCAAAACGAAAAAGACATCAAAATTTATGCCCTTTCAATAGCTACTAGAGGAATTCGTAGCATTGGAAATACGCTTCATACTTTAATAACTACAGACTGAAGCCGAAATCTACAATACAGCAAATATACTGCTTTGCCATGGACTTCCCTAATATAGTCTTCAAATAAAATGTAGGTAATATGATTAAAGATTTATATCTATAGAGTCACGTGACTTTCGTCGATTTTTGCTAACTTTTAATTAGCATTTTACTGAATTTTTAATTGACGGAGACAGCTTTGACTTACATATTCGGATTCGTGAGAAAATTCTCTATAATGTGGGCTACAGTAGCGGGAGAAACAAATTCCATGCATGTTCCCCATTGATTATTTATCTTAAATATTTGAGGACACATTAAAACTACACACCGTTAGTCTTTTGACGAAGTCTAGGCGCCTTAAATTACTTCTTTTTTTCAATATTCTCCATCTGATGCGCAGAGCCGTAATCTATCCAATGTAAAACACAATTATTTTTAATTAAGATGCTCGATTAGTAGTTCGTCGAGGGATTAATATTCTGATATAATATAAAAGATAGGAATATTTTATTTCTAATAACATGAAAACTCATTAAATTTGAGGTGAATTGATTAATAGCTAAAACTAGGTACATTAGTTATGGTTAAAACATACCAAAATCTACACCCTTTTTTATTTTTTTTTCGTGACTCCTTAGTTACATTAATTTAGTTGCGAGCGATTCAAACGCAACTCCCCAAATGATGGAACACAGACAAACGATTCCAAGTGAAACCTGCGCGCTGCTTCCAAAATTGTATCACCAGGTGGCTCGAAAATAGACCACCAGTTTATTTAGCCTTATGGTATTGATAATGCACACGGTAAAGTATGCATGCACAAATGCCGTCCGTTCTATTAGTAGAAAGAATCAGCCGAGCGGGAGAAAAAAACCCGTTAAAATCACTCGCGTTGAAGCGCCATGTAGACTCCCGCCAAAAGAGATCCCAATTGATGAACAAAAATTAACTTCGTTCGAAAGTGGGAAAGGGGGGAGGGAAATGGTAGGATGGTTTGGGCAAGGTGGAATGGGGTGTACTTCCCTGCTGTTTGAATTCCAAGAAAGCTCATGCTACAAGATATGCTATGGCTAGGATTTCATTAGCCACTCCATCAAGTCTAACATTTCCCCCCCTCCACCGTCTCTCCTTCTCCTCCACCCCCTCTTCCCCTTTCTCCACGCTCCTTCACTCTTTCCCATCCCACTATCTTCTTTCCCTCTTCCCTCACCCTTTCAAATATCTCTTATTTTGCGCGGGAACTCAGCTAATCATACTGTAGACGTAAATTGAATTTGTTTTTCTTTTAATTTTGATGTCCGAATGAAGTAAGAAGTAAATATTATAATACAAATAGCGCTAAATTAGATATATTTTATAAAAATTCCCAGTGCTTACACAAATATATCTGCATAAGTAACTATGTTGGATCCTTTTATCCCACAGCACTGCGAAAACCTCTCCACTAGAGGTGTTTTGCGATTATGAAAAATAACTGCGTTGTGTTGTTGATTATTTATCGTCAAAGTTTGGGGACACATTAAAACTACACACCGTTAGTCTTATGACGAAGTCTAGGCGCCAGATATTACTTCTTTTATTCAATATTCTCCCTCTGATGCGCTGAGCCGTAATCTCTCTAATGTAAAACATAATTATTTTTAATCAAATTGCTCGAAAAGTAGTTAGTCAAGGGATTAATATTTTGATATATGTAATTAGAAAGACTGGAATATTTTATTTCCAATTACGTTGAAACTCATTAAATTTTAGGTGAATTGATTCATCGCAAAATGTATGTACATTAGTTCTGGTTATAACTAGAGCGAGGAAAAAAAGTCCTCAATTTTGCGAAAAAAGTCTCCTAAAATGTCGCAAATATTTTTGAAAAAGTCTTTCAAAAGTCTGAGGTATTTTCGTGAGAATGTTGCTAAGTTTAGCTTAATTATTGGAAGAAAAAGCAAAGAGTTGCGGGTTCATGGGTTTTTGAGTTTTTATATAGACTTTAAGAAAGGAAAAACCACAATTTAAGAATCATTTTTTTAAATTCTGAATAACAAGTCGTTTGACGACCAGCAATTGTGGAATAAGAATGTTGATCCCTATTATTTTTATAGCTGATAAATATCTAGCTTTATTTTGGGAAGGGAAAATTAAAGTTAAAATATAAGTGTTAGATAACAGATTTTATTTTTTATTGCATTATATAAAAATAGGATAAATACTTTCCTACTTTCATTCACTTTCAGTTTCATTGCTTCGACGACGCGTCATAAAGTAGTTGCAGAAAAGATATTTTTCCAAGTTTTCCATAGTGAAAGTTGTGCGACGGTCGCTCCAAATATGTTTGTACATCGAAAATGATCGCTTAACTTCACAGTTTGTCATAGGGGCATGCCTCAGCGTAGCCACTTCACTTGCAGAGAGTTTTTGGAAAAGTTAGATGTCTGCCTCTTGAACTCTCAATTGAGAATCTGACCAGCATCACTCATCAACTCGCAGCCTTCGTCTTTACTCAAAACATTACACAATTTCGTATAATAACTTACGGCTTGTTCACCCTTTGTATATGCAAGTTTCTCCTTCTCATCCGTAATTGACGACACTAAATTACTTAGGCTCAGGATGGAAGATTCAAGTTGTTTGATTTTTTCATCCAAAAACCAAAAAGGATGCTGGTCTGCATATCTGGTCAGTGGAAATGTGCTATCTTCTAGGAGTTCTCGAGCCTTTTCTACACATTCTGCTACATCTTCAGAGTCAATAGGGTCTATTCTGTATAACCTGAAGTAAAATATTAAAATAAAGTTTTCCTCTTAAATTTTGAACGTGCAGTTGTAGTTATCGTTAAGTGAGCAAAACTGGCAGGAATTCTATCACATATAATGGAATTAATTCATCAGTCACAAATAGTACTACTAATAGTTATTTAATAGTAACTACAAATAGTTATTTACACTCCGATTTTTTTCGAAGTGCTGGGCATTGAACACACAAGCTTCCAGCCATTTTCCAAATCTCGCGAGGACTGGGTCCGAAGGCAATGACAGATCATAGCAAAATGTTTCATATATTTCCACGTGCGATGGTGCTTTCAAAAATTCTTGCGAAAATATAAAATATGAGTTCTGCAGTAATAATTCAGCAATTAAATATTATTTTTAGTTTTATTCAGATTAAGGGTAAGTACCTTTTTGATGGTAGACGCCCACTTATTTGCAGTGGGAAATCTTTTGCGAATTTCTTCAAATACCCTGTGAAGAGCGTGCACTTTGCAAGTGATGTGGATCATTTTAGGGTAGAAAACCAACAAAGCCTTGGTGGCTTTAACCATGTATGCCGCTCCATCGGTTAGGAGAAGAAGTAAATTCTCTCTAGCACTATTATCTAAAAAAAGAGGCTGTAAAAAAATGGTGAGGAAGTTACGATAAATACGATAAAGATGCGGCATAGAACTCATCAGCATAAGTTAAACCGTTAATTAAATTCAGTTCTACTTTGAATATGCTCGCTTTTTCAGCAACAATTTCACTATACCAATTTAGGTATAAATACTTACTTAAGGATTTGTCAATACAGCGCGCGATGGTTTCATTATTAACTCTCTTAAGTTGCTTGGATCCCACGAGGTATGCCTTATTGGGCTCATCTGGTGTCAATTTTCCAACCTGTATGTTGCACACATATCGTCCCTTAACATCAGTTGTCTCATCAGCAATGGCATATAATTTGCTTTCTTTCAGGTCATACTAGATACTTTTCGTGTTTTAAAACACAAGGGTGTTTTTAAAAAATAATAAGGAAAGCAAACTCTTAGAAGAGTAGTAAAAACTTGACATGGGAAAATAATTACTTTCTTCGTGCGAGTGAATACTTTTTCGTTGTTAGTCTTATTCCAATCGGCATACCACCAGGATAAAGTGAAAAGTATTCCCATAGATAATATTACTTCTGACGCAAACTCTGCATGTTGAATTGTATGTATTCAAGGTATAATTTATATTTTAAAATGACAACAACTGCTTTTGAAGTGACCCTTAATATAAATTTTCAAAAATATATATGGCATAAAGGATTAGAAAATTGATACCTCTGGATTTAATAAAGAGTGAATAAGTGGGTTTCCCGTAGGACCGCACTCTTTCCCAGGCCCCATACTCTAGGAGCCTCGAAGGAGCCCTCAAACAAAATATTTTTTGTGGGAGGGAGGGTAGAATGTTGCCCCAGATCCCCCAAATTCCTCAGGGCTGCCCTTGCCTCACGACTTAAAAAATCTGCACAAACTTATCCTATTTCTAATACCGAATGCAAGGGGTAGTTATAGCGTGGATACGAAGGTCGTCCTATGGATCCAGTATTAATTCCCTTTAAAAACTTAAAACAACTTATGGGAAATTCGCGCCAGGTGAAATATTGGAATGATGAAGTCGTTGAAATTTATTTCTAAATATTAAAAATCAAAGATATCAAGAATTTGAGGCTATGCCCAGGAAAATAAAATATTATGGATCTATTTCGAAGGGTTGATATACATTTACATATTTAATCAGTTACTCTGTTAATTGCGACGAGCGGACGACGGTCTTACGACACTTTGAAACCTCAGCGAATGGCTGAGAATTTACGTGGCTTACTCGAATATAAAAGAGAATAGTGTTTATACGATGTGCATACATTCACCGGTCCTTGTTAAACCTTCATTATTCCTATTCGCCCGAGTGCTAAGGGCGCATTGCTTGCCGCGCTACATTGCTGGCTCTCAGTTAATCATCACCTGCGCACACTGCGACGAGTGAACCTCGTCGGAAATTCTAGATGGTCTTTCATATAATTGTGTCATTTTTCCTCTAATCTCATTAACAGAAGCGGAGTGTTAGCATACAGTGTAGAGTTGCCAGCGTGTCAGAAGACCGCCAGGGCTCAAATAAGCTCGTTCATAATTAGATCATTGTATTCCTTCAGATCAATGTATCTTTGGACACCCCAAGTAAAAAAGCTGTCGGGGTTCACCCTCTATCCTCTCCAATCCAAACCAATCTTTGGGTTGAAGCACTGAGTGAGTGTGATTCTTTCATTAACGATGGAGCAATCGAAGGAATTCGTTGCACTTTCTGGAACTATTAATAATATTTCGCATTAAAAATTGTCAGGAGCTTACACTTTTGCAGCACATCTCTGCTCCGTGGAGAACCGCATGAAAAACACATATGTCCACTACCTAGTTGAACAAAATTGATCACAACAGCCAAATATTAACTTAGGCATGTGGTTTAAATAAATAGGCCCAGAAAAGTCTGTTTTAACAGAAAAAGTCCCAAATAGTCTCTAAACAAGTCATTCAAAAATGTTTTATTTAATGGGATTGGTGAAGATTTGTATTTAAAACCACAAAAGTCCCACTTTAACAAAAGGCCAAAAGACTTTTTTTCCGCGCTCTGGTTATAGCATACCAAAATCTACACCCTTTCCTGATTTTACTTCGTCACACCTTACTTACATTAATTTAGTTGCGAGCGATTGAAACACAACCCTCCAAAGGACGGAACACAGAGAACGAAACCGAGTGAAACCTGCAGGCTACTACCAAAATTGTATTACCAGGTGGCTCGAAAATAGACCACCAGTTAATTTTGCTTTATGGTGTCGATAATAAACAAGGTAATGTATGCATGCACAAATGATTTGGTTTTAACGTCCGTTTGAGGTATGAAGTATATTTTATAGTGCAAATATCGCGAAAATAGATGTATGTTATAACAATTCTCAGTGCCTATTCCAATGTGTCCCAATAAGTCTCTAGGTTGACGTATGACGTAAATTGGATAGATTACGCCTCTGCGCATCAGAGGGAGAATATTGAAAAAATGAAGTAACTTATGGCGCCTAGACTTCGTCATAAGACTAACGGTGTGTAGTTTTAATGCGTCCCCAAACATTTACGATAAATAATCAATTACACAAGGCATTTATTTTTCATAATCGCAATGCACCTCTCGTGGAGGTGTCGCAGTACTGTGAAAAAAAAATCGTCAACCTATCTTCCACCCCCTTTCCCCCTTTACCATCGCTCTTTCCCATCCCACTATCTTCTTCCCCCCTTCCCTCTCCTTTTCAAGCGTCTCTTCATTTGAGCGGGGTCTCTGCTAATCATACTAAAGACGTAATTTGAATTTGATTTTTGTTTTAATTTTAACGCCTCTTGGAGTTCTGTACTAAATATAATAGTGCAAATTTCGCTAAATTATATATGTTTGTTATAACAATTCTCAGTGCTTATTCAAATGTGTCTGAATAATTCTCTAGGTTGACGCATTTTTTCTCACAGTACTGCGAAACACCTCTACGAGAGGTGTATTGCGATAGTGAAAAATAACTGCGTTGTGTAATTGATTATTTATCTTAAGTATTTGAGGACACCGTAAATCTACACACCGTTAGTCTTTTGACGAAGTCTATGCGGCTTAAAGTACTTCTTTTTTTCAATATTCTCCCTCTGATGCACAGAGCCGTAATCTATCCAATGTAAAACACAATTATTTTTAATCAAGATGCTCGAAAAGTAGTTTGTCAAGGGATTAATATTTTGATATAACATATAAGATAGGAATATTTTATTTCCAATTACGTTAAAACTCATTAAATTTTAGGTGAATTGAATCATCGCTAAATCTAAGTATATTATTTTTGGTTATTACATACCAAAATCTACACCCTTTCCTTATTTTACTTCGTCACACCTTTGTTACATCAATTTAGTTGCGAGCGACTCAAACAAAACCCTCCGAAGGACGGAACACAGAGAAACGAAACCGAGTGAAACCTGCAGGCTACTACCAAAATTGTATTTCCAGGTGGCTCGAAAATAGACCACCAGTTTTTTGTGCTTCATGGTGTCGATAATACACAAGGTAATGAATGCATGCACAAATACCCTCCGTTCTCAAAGTCGAAAAAATAAGCCGAGCGAGAAAATAAAGCCGTTGAAATGACTGGCGTTGTAGCGCCATGTAGACTCCCGCCAAAAGGAATCCTAATTATTGTACATAAAATGACTTAGTCCGACAGTGGGAGAGGGGGGGGGGAATGGGAAGATGGTTTGGGCAGGGGGGGAAGGGGTGTACTTCCCTTCTGTTGGAATTCTATACAAGCTAATGTTACCAGATATGCTATGGCTAGGATTTCATTCGCCACTCCATCAAATCTCACTTTTCGAAACCCACCGTCTCTCCGTGTCCTCCACCCACTCTCCACCATATCCTTGCTCCAACACTCTTTCCCATCCCACTATCTTCTTTCCCCTTTCCGTCATCCTTGCCAGCCTCTCTGAATTTGAGCGGTAACTCTGCTAATCGTACTATAGACGTAATTTGAATTTGTTTTTTTTTTACTTTTACGTGCCTATGAAGAACGAAGTAAATATTATAATACAAATAGCGGCAAATTAGATATATTTTATAAATTTTCCCAGTGGTTATACAAATGTATCTGGATAAGTATCTATGTTGGATCCTTTTTTCCCTCAGTACTGCGAAAACTCCTCCACTAAAGGTGTTTTGTGACTATGAAAAATAACTGCGTAGTGTAATTGATTATTTATCATAAATATTTTTAGCACATTAAAACTACACACCGTTAGTCTTTTGACGAAGTATAGGCGGCATAAGTTACTTCCTTTATTCAATATTCTCCCTCTAACGCGCAGAGCCGTAATCTATCCAATTTAAACACAAATATTTTTAATCTAATTGCTCGAAAAGTAGTTCGGCGAGGGATAAATATTTTGATATAATTAGTTACATTAATTTAGTTGCGAGCGATTCAAACAAAACCCTCCAAAGGACGGAACACAGACAAACGAATCCAAGTGAAACCTGCGCGCTGCTTCCAAAATTGTATTACCAGGTGGCTCGAAAATAGACCACAAGTTTATTTAGCCTTATGGTATCGATAATACACACGGTAAAGTATGCATGCACAAATGCCCTGCGTTCTCAAGGAAGGTAAAATCAGCCGAGCTGGAGAAAACAGCCTTAAAAAAACTTGCGTTGAAGCGCCATGTAGACTCCCGCCAAAAGAGATCCCTATTGATGAACAAAAATTAACTTCGTTCGACAGTTTGAAAGGGGAAGGGGAAGGGTAGGATGGTTTGGGCAGGGTGGAAGAGGGCGTACTTCCCTGCTGTTTGAATTCCAAGAGAGCTCATGATTCCAGATATGCTATGGCTAGGATTTCATTCGCCACTCCATCATGTTGCACATTTCCCCACCCATCGTCTCTTCTTCTCCTTCAACCCCTCTCCCCCTTACCAACCCTCCTTCACTCTTTCCCATCCCACTATCTTCTTTCCCCCTTCCCTCACCCTTTCAAATATCACTTATTTTGCGCGGGAACTCTGCTAATCACACTTAAGACGTAATTTGAATTCATTTTTTTAACTTTAACGTCCCTATGAGGTATGAAGTAAATAATATAGTTCAAATAGCGCGAAAATAGATCTATATAATAATAGTTTTCAGTGCTTGTTCAAATGTGTCTGAGTGAGTATCTAGGTTGACTCATTTTTTCTCACAGTGCTGCGAAAACACTTCCACGAGAGGTGTATTGCAATCTTGAAAAATAACTGCGTTGTGTAATGTATTAGTTATCGTAAATATTTGGGGACACATTAAAACTACACACCGTTAGTCTTATGACTAAGTCTAGGCGCCAGATGCTACTTCTTTTTTTCAATATTCTCCCTTTGATAAGCAGAGCCGTAATCTATCCAATGTAAAAAACAATTATTTTTGATCAAAATGCTCGAAAAGCAGTTCGTAAAGGCATTAATATTTTGATATAGTATAAAAGATAGGAATATTTTATTTTCAATAACATTAAAACTCATTAAATTTGAGATGAATTGATTTATCGCTAGGACTAGGTACATTAATTATGATTAAAACATACCAAAAACTAGAACCTTTCATTATTTTACTTCGTGACTCCTTAGTTACATTCATTTTGTTGCGACCGATTCAAACACAACCCTCCAAAGGACGGAATACAGAGAAACGAAACCGAGTGAAACGTGCGCGCTGCTACCATAATTGTATTACCAGGTGGCTCGAAAATAGACCACCAGTTTATTAAGCTTTATGGTGTCTATTCTACACACGGTATGATTGCATGCACAATTGCCCTCTGTTCTCGAAAAGTCGAAAAAATCACCCGAGCCGGAAAATAAAGCCGTTGAAAACACTAGCGTTGAAGCGCCAAGTAGACTCCCGCTGAAAGAGATCCCTATTGTTGGGAAAAAAATAACTTCGTCCGACAATGTGAAAAGGGAGCGGGTGAAATTCAAGGAAGGTTTGGGAAGGGGGGGAAGGGGTGTACCGTCCTCTTGTTGGAATTTCAAGAAAGCTCCTGTCACCAGATATACTATGTCTAGGATTACATTAGCCACTCCTCCAAGTCTAACATTACTTAACCCACCGTCTCTCCTTGTCCTCCACCCCCTCTCCCACTGCTCCTTCACTCTTTCCCATCACAATATATTCTTTCCCCCTTCCCTCACCATTTCAAACATCACTTATTTCGCATGGGAACTCTGCTAATCACACTTAAGACGAAATTTGAATTTATTCTTTTAATTTTAACGTCCGTATGAGGTATAAAGTAAATAATATAGTGCAAATAGCGCGAAAATAGATATATATATATATATATATATATATATATATATATATATATATATAATAATAGTTTTCACTTCTTGTTCAATTGTGTCTGAATAAGTCTCTTGGTTGACGAATTTTTTCTCACAGTACTGCGAAAACACCTCCACGAGAGGTGTTTTGCGATTATGAAAAACAACTGCGGTGTATTGTTGATTATTTATCGTCTATTTTTGGGGATACATTAAAACTACACACCGTTAGTCTTTTGGCGAAGTCTAGGCGACTTAAGTTACTTCTTTTTTTGTATATTCTTCCTCTGATGCGCAGAGCCGTAATCTAACCAATTTAAACACAAATATTTTTATTCTAATTGCTCGATAAGTAGTTCAGCGAGGGATGAATATTTTAATATAATTAAAAAGATAGGAATATATTTTATTCCCAATAACAATAAAAGGCATTAATTTTGAGATGAATTAATTCATCTCTAGAACAAGGTACATTAGTTATGGTTAAAACATACCAAAATCTAGAACCTTTCATTATTGTACTTCGTGACTCCTTAGTTACATTAATTTAGTTGCGAGCGATTCAAACAAAACCTTCCAAAGGACGGAACACAGAGAAACGAATCTAAGTGACACCTCCGCGCTGCTTCCAAATTGGTATTACCAGGCAGCTCGAAAATAGACCTCCAGTTTATTTAGCTTTATTGTGTCGATGATACGAAAGGTAATGTATGCATGCACAAATCCCGTCCGTTCTATAAGTCGAAAAATCAGCCGAGCGGGAAAATAAAGCCGTTGAAATCACTCGCGTTGAAGAGCCAGGTAGACTCCTGCCATAGGAGTTCCCTATTGAGGAACAAAAAATTACTTTGTCCGACAGGGAAATGGGGGGGGGGGATTGATAGGATGGTTTAGGCAAGGCGGGAAAGGGTGTACCATCCTACAGTTGGAATTCCAAGTAAGCTCCTGTTACCAGATATGCTTTGGCTACGATTTCATTCGACACTCCACCAAATCTAACATTTCCCCCCCACACCGTCTCTCCTTCTCCTCCAACCCCTCTCCCCCTTTTCACTCGCTCGATCGCTCTTTCCCATCCCACTATCTTCTTTCCCCCTTCCCTCTCCCTTTCAAGCGTCTCTTAATTAGAGCGGGAACTCTGCTAATCATACTAAAGACGTAATTTGAATTTGTTTTTTTTTTTCATTTTAACGTCTCTTTGAGTTATGTACTAAATATAATAGTGCAAATTTCCCTAAATTATATTTGTATGTTATAACAATTCTCAGTGCTTATTCAAATGTGTCTGAATAAGTCTCTAGGTTGACGCATTTTTTCTCACAGTACTGCGAAACACCTCCACGAGAGGTGTATTGCGATTATGAAAAATATCTGCGTTGTGTAATTGATTATTTATCTTAAATATTTGAGGACACAGTAAAACTACACGCCGTTAGTCTTTTGACGAAGTCTATGAGACTTAAATTACTTCTTTTATTCAATATTCTCCCTCTGATACGCATAGCCGTAATCTATCCAATGTAAAACACAATTATTTTTAATCAAGATGCTCGAAAAATAGTTAGTCAAGGGATTAATATTTTGATATAACATATAAGATAGGAATATTTTATTTCTAATAACATTACTTCCTTTATTCAATATTCTCCCTCTAACGCGCAGAGCCGTAATCTATCCAATTTAAACACAAATATTTTTAATCTAATTGCTCGAAAAGTAGTTCGGCGAGGGATAAATATTTTGATATAATTAGTTACATTAATTTAGTTGCGAGCGATTCAAACAAAACCCTCCAAAGGACGGAATACAGACAAACGAATCCAAGTGAAACCTGCGCGCTACTTCCAAAATTGTATTATCAGGTGGCTCGAAAATAGACCACTAGTTTATTTAGCCTTATGGTATCGATAATGCACACGGAAAAGTATGCATGCACAAATGCCCTGCGTTCTCAAGGAAGGAAAAATCAGCCGAGCGGGAGAAAAAAACCCGTTAAAATCACTCGCGTTGAAGCGCCATGTAGACTCCCGCCAAAAGAGATCCCTATTGATGAACAAAAATTAACTTCGTTCGAAAGTGGGAAAGGGGGGGGGGGAATGGTAGGATGGTTTGGGAAGGGTGGAATGGGGTGTACTTCTCTGCTGTTTGAATTCCAAGAAAGCTCATGATACCAGATATGTAATGGCTAGGATTTCATTCGCCACTCCATCAAATTGCACATTTCCCCACCCAGCGTCTCTACTTCTCCTCCACCGCCTCTCCCCCTTTCCCCTAGCTTCTTCACTCTTTCCCATCCCACTATCTTCTTTCCCCCTTCCCTCACCCTTGCAATCGTCACTTAATTTGAGCGGGAACTCAGCTAATCATACTGTTGACGTAATTTGAATTTGTTTTTTTTTCATTTCAACGTCCGAATGAAGTATGGAGTAAATATTGTAATACAAATAGCGCTAAATTAGGTATATTTTATAGAAATTCCCAGTGCTTACAAAAATATATCTGCATAAGTAACTATGTTGGATCCTTTTATCCCACAGCACTGCGAAAACTTCTCCACTAGAGGGGTTTTGCGATTATGAAAAATAACTGCGTTGTGTAATTGATTATTTATCGTCAAAGTTTAGGGACACATTAAAACTACACACCGTTAGTCTTATGACGAAGTCTAGGCGCCAGATATTACTTCTTTTATTCAATATTCTCCCTCTGATGCGCTGAGCCGTAATCTATCTAATGTAAAACATAATTATTTTTAATCAAATTGCTCGAAAAGTAGTTCCGCAAGGGATTAATATTTTGATATAGGTAATTAAAAAGATGGGAATATTTTATTTCCAATTACGTTAAAACTCATTATATTTTATGTGAATTGACTCATCGCTAAATCTAAGTACATTTGTTATGGTTATAACATTCCAAAATCTACAAACTTCCGAAATTTTACTTCGTCACACCTTAGTTACATTAATTTAGTTGCGAGCGATTCAAACACAATTCTCCAAAGGACGGAACACAGAGAAACGAAACCGAGAGAAACCTGCGGGCTGCTACCAACATTTTATTACAAGGTGGCTCCAAAATAGACCACCAGTTTATTTAGCTTTGTGGTGTCTATAATACACAAGGTAATGTATGCATGCACAAATACCCTCCGTTTTCAAAGTCGAAGAAATCAGCCGAGCAGGAAAATAAAGCCGTTGAAATCACTCCCGTTAAAGGGCCATTTAGACTCCCGCCAAAAGGGATCCCTATTGATGAACATAAATTAACTTCGTCCGACAGTGGGAAAAGGGGGGGGAGGAATGGTATGATGTTTGGGCAGGGGGGTATGGGGTGTACTTCTTTTCTGTTTGAATTCAAAGAAACCTCATGTTACAAGATATGCTATGGCTAGGTTTTCATTCGCCACCCACGGTCTCTCCTTCTCCTCCCCCCTCTCCCTTAGCTCCTTCACACTTTCCCATCCCACTATCTTCTTTCCCCCTTCCGTCATCCTTGCCAGCCTCACTTCATTTGTGCGGGAACTCTGCTAATCGTACTATAGACGTAATTTGAATTTATTTTTTTTTTATTTTTACGTGCCTATGAAGAACGAAGTAAATATTATAATAAAAATAGCGATAAATTAGATATATTTTATAAATTTTCCCAGTGCTTATACAAATGTGTCTGAATAAGTCTCTAAGTTGACGCATTTTTTCTCACAGTACTGCGAAACAACTCCACGAGAGGTGTATTGCGATTATGAAAAATAACTGCGTTGTGTAATTGATTATTTATCTTAAATATTTGAGGATACATTAAAACTACACACCGTTAGTCTATTGACGAAGTCTTGGCGCCTTAAATTACTTCTTTTTTTCAATATTCTCCCTCTGATGCACAGAGCCGTAATCTATCCAATGTAAAACACAATTATTTTTAACCAAGATGCTCGAAAAGTAGTTCGTCAAGGGATTAATATTTTGATATAATATTAAAGATAGGAATATTTTATTTGTAATAACATTAAAACTCATTAAAGTTGAGGTGAATTGATGCATCGCTAAAATTAGGTACATTAGTTATGGTTAAACATACCAAAATCTACACCCTTTCATTATTTTATTTCGTCACACCTTAGTCACATTAATTTAGTTGCGAGCGATTCAAACGCAACTCCCCAAATGACGTAACACAGAGAAACGAAACCGAGAGAAACCTGGGCGCTGCTTCCAAAATTGTATTACCAGGTGGCTCGAAAATAGACCACCTGTTAATTAATCTTTATGGGGTCGATAATACACAAGGTAATGTATGCATGCACAGATACCCACCGTTCTCAAAGTCGAAAAAATCACCCGAGTGGGAAAATAAAGCCGTTGAAATCACTCCCGTTGAAGCGCCATGTAGACTCCCGCCATAGGAGATCCCTATTGATGAACAAAGAATAACTTCGTCCGACAGTGTGAAAGGGGAGGGGAGGAAATGGTAGGATGGTGTGGGCAGGGGGCAGTGGCGATGGGTGTGGTCATCTATGGATGCGCCGATGACTACGCCAGGATTTAAAAATTAACTTCAAAATTTTAAAGAAGAACAGAAAACAAAAAGAGCAGTAGAAAAGCAGAGTAGTAGTGCTCTGGTAAAAAAAAATTTAGTATACACTAGTACTTGTATCATAATTTTTCGAAGAAGGAACGTAAAAACACCAGCTTCGAGCAATAGATTCTCTCTGCTCAGAGAATCCGATCCGGCGGCAGTACCGCTTCCCGCACCCATCCCCTCCTCTGGCGACGGCTATCGTGTTAAGCACGGAAAGTCATCTCTAGCTCTGTCGCATCCGTTGTTGTTCGGCTACCATCGGTTGCGCTCGGCAACTCTCGCCAGAATCGCGCTGAGGGAATGGAGCCAATGCATGCTCCGGAGGCGCATCTTCCCTAGCCCCAAGGCATCCGTGGTAAAGGCATCCGTAATTTAAGTGGGCTCACTAAATCAGCTAAAAGTCATGAAAAATCAGAAAGTCATCTCCAAAGTGTTATGGATCTCTATAATTTCGGAAAACAAAGAGTTGACGAAGGTTTGAGCAACACTCTAAAAATTAGTAACACTTTGCACAATCAAAAAGTAAAGAAGAATCGGGAGATTTTGAAACGTTTAATTGATGTCACGTGCTTTTTATCGAAACAAGACCTTCCGTTTCGTGGTCATAGCGAAAAGAGTGAATCTTTGAACAAAGGAATATACATAGAAACCTTAAATCTATTAAATAGGTGGGATCCAGTGTTAAATGAGCATTTAGAATCGGCTACAGTATTTAAAGGAACGTCCAGTGATATACAAAATGAACTAATTAATGTAATCAGTAATATTGTTAGTGAAACAACTGTTAGGGAAACGGAAAAATCTGATTTTGTTTCTATCATGTTGGATGAGACTTCTGATGTAAGGAGCAGGTCACAGCTGTCAACTGTATTGAGGTATGTTGATGATGAAGAGACTGTAAAAGAGAGGTTTATAGGGTTTTCAGACGTTAGTGCTGATAGAACAGCAGACGGTTTATTTAAGCATTTAAAAATGTTGTAAAAATGCATGAAATGGAAACAAAATTTATGGCTCAGACTTATGATGGAGCAGCAGTAATGTCGGGACATTTGTCAGGGTTACAAACAAAGGTACAGGAGGAGTATCCAATGGCTTTGTTTACGCACTGCTATGCACACGTCCTAAATTTAGCCTTGTCTCAGGGAATGGTTGAAATCTCTGAATGTAATCAATTTTTTTCAACTCTAAATGGAATTTCGACTTTTTCGTCCCACTCTAGCAAGAGAACATTTTCTATTTGCTCCCACTAGTTGGTACTTTACATCTCGGCTTGTTAACCCCGTAGAAAAATATCGGGAACCAACTATTCAATTTTTTTCAAATTTTCATGAAAATACTGGTACGTGGAAAGTAGCTGGCAGGTGTGCAGCTTACGGCTTCATGAAGTATTTGGAAATGTTCCAAAATGTATTTCTCCTGAACACTTTTTCCCCCTTGTTTGTGCAAACTGATATTATTTACAACATATTGCAAAGTGAACACGTTGACATTATGACTTGTTTGAATGTTATTCGGGACTTTGAAAACCAGCTGAAAATTAACAGAAAAGGTTTCGTTCATTGTGCTGATTGAAAGTTAGCCACAAAAAAAACACTGAAGATGACAATTGTAGCAAGTGTGAGATTAATGGTTTTAAGCCAGTTTGGGAAAAAACCGTTTCTATGGTAGGACCCCCCGCTTATTCTAGAGAACGAACTATTGATGAAATTGGCAAAGATCTGACTCCTGAAGAAAGATACAGAAAGCTTTTCTTTTTAATTATTGATAACCTTTTGGGTCACTTGAACGAGCGATTCTCATCTTTGGAAAAATTGCAGTTTTTTGGACTTTTAAATCCGAGAAAATTTAAAGCTTTTTCTGAAGCGAAAACGTTTCCTGAAAAACTGTAATGTGACCTCGAAAAAATTTATCCGAACTTTCTTGACCAACAAGGACTTAAAAATCAACTGACTGTGCTCTACAGGACTGCCACATTCCAAGACAAGAGCCCACGAATGTTAATACAATTTTTGAAAAATGAGCATTTAGAAAACGCTTTTAATGAAGTGTTCCGCTTGGCTAAGCTTATCTGCACGCTACCGGCCACAACTGCCTCAGTGTAGAGGAGTTTTTCTGCTCTTAAAAGAATACATACTTTCAAGAGATCTACCCAAGGAGAAGAGCGGATGAGTAGCTTGGCTTTGCTGTCAATTGAGAAAGAACTCTTGGCGACCATCAGAGGTAGAGAAGGCTTCTACGGATCAGTTTTAGAAATATACACTACAAAAACGCGAAGAGTCGAGTTCATGTATAAATAAGGTAGGCATTTTTTAAATATAAACTAGCATATTTTATTCATAGTTATGTATTTTATACAGAAAATTTGACAGATTGACTGCCAAGGGCTATTTAAAAAAAATTCTCCTTCAGCCAAACTGATATTCAATTGTGAGTATTCTGGCTAATAGTGATGAACATTAGCAGATTTGAAAACTAATTTTTTATCCTAATAATGATTTCAATTTTACGCCAGATTATTGTAGTGCTTTAATGTATAACCTCGACGCATAATCAATTACTAATTTTTCACTGAATGTACTAAATGTCTGTCACATTGTTAACGCGAGTCCCACTTTTTACTAGCCGCAGCGCTATTCTGTGTACGAAAGAAAACTCTTCTATTCGACCAAAGTAAAGCAGTGTATGTAACTTCATATCATCATTTAAACTCATTATATCCATTTCTGATTTTTAATAGCGGACCTCCAAATGAGGTTAAAGGTGCCAAAGTACGAAAACAGCGGTCAATCGGCGCACGGATGCGAAATTTTGTCCACGAACACTGGTGCCTGCCGTGGCATTCAACCTGGATTACATTTAAATATTAGTTTGTATTTAATTGTCACTTTAAAAAAATTATTTTCGAGAGTATCACTAGGCGAAATACTAAGCCTTTAATTTGAAGGCTAAAAATAGCCCTTGATATGTGTTATTCGGAGAGGGATAGTCTTAGCCTGGCGTCGGCCGGCCCACCCTACGTATGCGATGACTAGGCTAAAAGATCACGCATCGGCACTGGCAGGAGGGGAAGGAGTGTACCATCCTGCTGTTAGAATTTCAAGAAAGCTCATGTTACCAGATATGCTATGGCTAGGATTTCATTCGCCACCCCATCAAATTGCACATTTCCCCACCCACCGTCTCTCCTTCTCCTCCACCCCCTCTCCCCCTTTCCCCTCGCTCATTCACTCTTTCCCATCCCACTATCTTCTTTCACCCTTCCCTCACCCTTTCAAGCGTCACTTCATTTTAGCAGGAAATCTGCTAATCATACTTAAGACGTAATTTGAATTTGTTTTTTTTATTTTTAACGTCCGTTTGAGGTATGAAGTAAATATTATAGTGCAAATATCGCGAAAATAGATATATGTTACAACAATTCTCAGTGCTTATACAAATGTGTCTGAATAAGTCTCTAGGTTGAGCATTTTTTCTCACAGTACTGCGAAAACACCTCCACGAGAGGTGTATTGCGATTATGAAAAATAATTGCCTTGTGTAATTGATTATTTATCGTAAATATTTGGGGACATATTGAAACTACACACCGTTAGTCTTTTGACGATGTCTAGGCGCCATAAGTTACTTCTTTTTTTCAATATTCTCCCTCTGATACGCAGAGCCAGTGGCGGATACATATTGGGGGGCGGGGGGCGCGCGCGACCCCCTTGCGGGGCCGCCCGCATTGCCGCCCTCGCCGCCCCCGCCAGTCAGCCCGCACGCTATTCGTTCGTGTCTTTTGTTAGTCGACTCTGAGTCGAGTTATCGAGTAGTTGTACATTCTTATTTAGCACGCGCACGCGTCCGCGTCATCGTATTTTATACGTTTCTGTCTGGCACATAGATAGCTAACCTACGAGAAAAGTCATTCTAGTGATCTCGATACGTTATTCTGTCTGGCATTTGTTCGAGAAAAGTCGCGAATATTCTACTGTTTGTATTTACCCACAATACTTAAAAGTCTGGAAGCGAGCTATGGCACCGAATGTTCTCGAACCAACCAAGCTACATGTACATATAAGGGAAACAGAGTCGCTGCCAGGCAGTCAGTTTGAAAGCTACAATCGTCGCGATAACTTGCGCCCCCCCCCCCCTTGAGTTTTTTCTGTATCCGCCACTGCGCAGAGTCGTAATCTATCCAATGTAAAAAACAAATATTTTTAATCAAATTGAGTTCGGCAAGGGATTAATATTTCGTTTTAATTAAAAAGATAGGAATATTTTATTTTTAATTACGTTAAAACTCATTAAAATCGAGGTGAATTGATTCATCGCTAAAACTAAGTGTATTAGTTATGGTTGAAACATACCAAAATCTACACCCTTTCCTTATTTTACTTCGTCACACCTTAGTTAAATTAATTAAGTTTGCGAGCGATTCAAACACAACCCTCCAAAGGACGGAACACAGAGAAACGAAACCGAGAGAAACGTGCGCGCTGCTTCCAAAATTGTATTACCAGGTATCTCGAAAATAGACCACCAGTTTATTTAGCTTTATGGTGTCGATAATACACACGGTAATGTATGCATGCACAAATGCCCTTCTGTTCTCACTGTCGGAAAAATCAGCCGAGCCGGAAAAAAGGCGTTGAAATCACTCGCGTTTAAGCGCCATGTAGACTCCCGCCATAGGAGATCCCTATTGATGGATAAAAAAAAACTTCGTCCGACAGTGGGAAAGGGGGGCTGGGGAATTGATAGGAATGTTTTGGCAGGGGAGGAAGTGGTAGGATTGTTTTGGCAGGGGGGAAGGGGTGTGCCATTTTGCTGTTAGAATTTCAAGGAAGCTCATGTTACATAAATCAGTTAAAGGAGGAATTAATGAGGGCTATTCGTTAACATGGCGGAGGTCGTCACGTAACGCCTCCCTGATTCTGTGACCCACGCTTCAAGGTGAAATGCTGTAAACCGCGCATCAAAAAGGTCTTCAAGGCGGCATCAATAGTCCCCTAATAACGCATACCTCTGGTAAGGTTCTTCGACGAATGACGACCCTTGGGCCCTTGGGTAAACATTTAGATCCCGGATCGACGTCGTCATTTGTTTAACAGAAGAAAGTTGACGAATCTTACTAAACGGCGCGCCGTTAGGAATTTTGTTTGGTTTAATGTTGCACAGGAAGCATACTTACAATTAGAGGAAAGAAGTTCGCTTCGCATTGATAGAAGGGTAATTAGACATGCGCAAAATCCTTTTCATTCAAGAGATAAGGATTTTGTTCGATTCTTTCGGGTCTCAAGAGAAATTGCCAGGTACCTGTGCGATTCCTTACGACCAAGGGTGAGAAGGGAACAATCATCCGGATTGAAAGGTTTCCATAATAAGTGTGGTGAATTTGGTTCCGATATCTCTGTTAAAAGTGGGTGAAATTCGCGAAAACGCGGGCGGGACGAAAGCTCACCAAACCATACTCTATTTCAAGGATGTTAATTTTTCGTAAGTACATATAAGTACCGTTTAACTCGTTATGAGCTAAACCGCTCGCTTTTCCATGCCTTTCTGTCCCAGATAACTTTAATTTTTGCAAGCCTTAGTCGTTGGTGGATGCTGAAAGTGAGAATAATTAATAAAGGTCCTCGTTACACATTGCGATTTCTGGCAGAGGGAAGTTACCAAGGAGGTGTTGGTCAAGACGTCTTGTCTGTCAGCCAACCATCAGTGAGCATAAGCGTTTCCAATGTCACCAAATGTATTATAATATCAGTGTTTCAGGAAGTTACAAATTTGTAACTGCCTGAAACACTGGATTCAATTTCCTCAAACTAATCCAGAGATGGCTTCAGTTGAAGAGAGGTAAAAAGTATATCTTCATATATCATATCAGTTTTGTGATAATTTTATATAAAAATAATATTATCATTATAATATAATATATATAGTGATATATATTTCAAATTTTCTTTATTTTCCAGATTTAGGCACACAGTTGGATTTCCAGGGGTGACAGGTGCGATTGATTACACCCACATATCCATTGTGACCCCATAACTGTGAACCCAGAGGGCTATCGCAATAGGAAGGGATTCTTTTCACTTAACACCTATATGGTAATGTTAATGATAACATATATGTGAGGTCCTTATCTGCATTTAAATTTCTTTATAATTTAGTTTAGCACACTTTATATCATACATAATTGTGTCATTATTGGGTCTCCCTTAGAAATGGTACAAGGAATTATAATTTCCTTCATGCTTTGCTCATTTTCCAGATACATATGTGATGATCGCATATGATGATCACAAATGTAACAATATATCCAGGCTCTGTACATGACCAATTCATTTGGAATTTCAGCCAGCCAAAAGAGGTCATCAGGGTACCTACCTCCCAGTGGTTAATAAGTGGTCACTGTTTTTTTTGCACCAGAAATTATAATTAAAAGTAGATAATGAACTTTTTCTCATTGTAAATGTAACAAATACAAATAACCTTTCATTGCATGCAGGTATATATATGCATTAGAACCCTGGTTGAGGACTCCAATACCTGATGCTATGGAGGGCACCCCTGAATTTAGATATAGGTACTTTGGCCTATTGCAAGGCCAGAATTCCACGATACTTAAGTATCGTGGAATTCTGCCCTTGAGTTTTGAGCAATAAGCTAGAGTTTTTACACCAGGTTGTTTATTCACTCTGCAAAACCTATGGTACAAAGCGAAAAGTCACTGCTCTAGACAAAAAGTAGAGTATTATTAAGTAAAGTGTAAATCAGAGTAAATATTTATTTTTATTTAAACATTGGATGAAAGAAATAAAGCCCTAAGTTAGCAAAGGTAATTTTATAAGGAGTTTTCATATGTATATGACAGAAAAAGATATTGGGGAAAAGTGGGAGTTGACGTGTCATTTTATGCCCCATTATCCCAAGTGGTCGTTTTCGACCTCACCAGAAAAAATAAATTTACAGTTAAAATTTAAAATTTTCAGAGTTTATGTGTCACTTGTACAACATTCTCTGAATTCAAGCATCTCACCCCCCCTGCCCACCCATCACCCTCCCCCCGGCTATCGAACAAGGCAATTTTAGGCATACCGCTAGGAATTAGGAGCAATCTCCACGGCGGGAGTCAAAATGGAGCATCAATGCGAGTGAATTCAACAGCTGTATTTTTCCGCTGGACTGGTTTTTCCGACGTTGAGAACGGAGGGCATTTCGTGCACGCAAACATGACCCTTGTAATATCGATGCCATAAAGTGAAATAAACTGGCGGTCTACTCTCGAGTCATCTGGTATTACAATGTTTGTTGCAGCTCGCATGTCTCACTTGACTTCATAACTCGGTGATCCGCGCAATGGGGGTTCATGTTGGAAACGCTCGTAAATAAACTAATGTAACTAAGGAGTCAAGAGGTAAAATAACAAACGGGTCTAGATATTGGTGTGGTTGACCCACTCTTTAGGTAGATTAAGCGATAAATTAATTCACCTAGACTCAATAAATTGACGTAATTTAAAGATATCACTCCTATCTTTTAAATGATATAAAATATGCTCAATAAAAAATGGTTTAAAAAAGTGCCTTCTCCAAATTCAAGTAGCAGGGAAACCGTCTTTCTTTCCCCCCTTTCCCCCATACCACCCTCCCCTCGGGCTGTCAGAAGAGGCAATTTTTGGCCCAACGCCAGTGCTTAGGAACCATCTCCTACGCTTCCGAGTTTGATTGAATTGATATAATAGCACATGTCTTCACTGCATTAGACTAAAGAATATCTAGAATCTCCAGGGGAGTTTTTTCCTAATACTATTCCATAATTTTTTTCAATTATTCCATTTGAACAAGTATTTTCTCAGTTGTTAGGACTATTATTTTGATTTTAACGATGGAGCCTCAAATACATGCTATCCTAATGGGGTACCTTTAGCCCCATGTCCTATTAATTATGTATATTTTATGCACTCCAAGTTACTAATAATCACATTTTTATTATTTTTGATGAAAATATTCAGACTTTCGCAGCGTTGTAGTTTCCGAATTCCATGGTTTCCCAACGCAGCGAAACCCTGAAAACACGGAACTGCATACCCTTCCAACACCTTTTTAGGAGCAAATGTGCATTTAAAAAAAAAAACATGATTTTTTTCAATTTGACAAACTTTTTCACAGCGTGATTTGTCAAACAGCATGTACAGGCTGTTTCAGGGGGAATCTTCGTATCCTATGAATATAATCAAGGAGGTCAGATGAAGCAATTTCGTCCAATGAGCAAGGGGTTGCAACACCATGGTTTCCGAGTTAATGGTAACGCAAATATTTTGTCAGAAGCATTTCGCAGTTACCTCGAAAACACTTTCGACCATACAAAAACATCCAGTCAAGTTTTAATGGTTGATTATTTTTTCCATTAATTAAAAAATAAATACGTAAGCTTAGATCGATGAAGTCAATTTTCTTTTTCGGTAAATGAAATTGCTTGTGGAATTTCGCATGTGGGTAAAAGAGTGCACTGGTGCGGTCATAGGTAGTATTAAAAAAGCCACAGGGCCCAAGGGGCTCCAAAACGGTCCCCTGTTATTTATTTCCATAAGAAAAGCATTGAAATCAGTGGAGAAGTTTTTTTTTTTGCTTCTATTGAATTAGGTACTTATTATCAAGATATAGGTTTGCAATTTTCACTATCGGATGGCTGAAAGAACCAAGTATTCTTGCAATCTACTTTGTTTACACGCTTCAATTTAGCTTAAAAATTGCCATTTCCATTCCAAGACTCAATTTTTCTCTGATTTCAACAATGACATACTTCCTTGGCTACCTGAACAATGTCCGTGAACAGAAAATTTTGGCCTGACGTTTTATAACTTGCATTAAATTAAGTGATAAATATTGTAAAATGTCAGTGAGATTTCAACCGGGGGTATTTTTACCCCAACCTAACAGTGTGCGCCTCACGGCTTTTATATAGTATCTGCATTTAGCACGTCACATTGATTCTTATTATTAATGCCCATCGGTATGCGTTGGGCCCTGATTATAACCTTATTTAACCTCCATATTCTCTCCTAGAGCCCAAAGGGATGGTTGGAGTTCCTGGCACTAACGATAGGTACTCAATTTACTGCTTTCCACTTAGCCTTGGAATGGAAGTAGTAATGAGCCGTTTGTCTTGAAATTTTTCGCCCAAGTACACACGTAGGTAGGTAAATACTTAAGCCATTTTGAAAAATCCTATGTCGACAAGGTTCAAAACAGGGAGGGGGGCTCCAAAATTGCTGAGAAAATAAATTTCAAAATACAATTCATAAATTTAACATATACTTCTTATTATTTACCACCATTAGAAAAAGCTTTGGAATCAGTATATTTATTGGCAGTTAATTGGAACACTAGACCCCATAAATATTTTGATTGCCAAATAAAATTAATAAGCGTTAAAACTCAAGTTCGTCGCGTAGTTTACTTAACAATATCCAATGAATTGCGTATCTAATCCCTTTATCATATGGTATTTCTTGATGTATGAAAAGCTAAACATATGCGTCCATTTTTATAAATTCCTTAAACATATGGCAATGCATATCACATTTTGTACTTTTATTAGTTTTTGTAGTTGCATGGATTGAAATAATTTGAGTTAGGTGGAAGGGAGGACTTCTTAGTATTTCATCTCGCCCAAAAAATGATGTCTTAGAACACCTGCCACTCCACAGGCCCACAGGGGTAAATGATCTATATAACACAATTTAGCATAGGCTCCTTGTGAATAACACGATCTTTCATTTTATTTGGCTGATTTGATAAATTGAATTTTCTCCCTTTTCATTATTAAATTGATTTTTTATTTAGTCTTACATCAACAAAATTGACAAAGTTGTCCTGATGTTTTACGAAAGCAGCAAGTGGGAGACCCATGTAAGTAGACTTTAGGTACACGAGAAGTAGCTCCAAATCTTTTTCCAAGAAATATGATTTCGAAGTCTTAGGGCTGGCCTGCAATAACATTGACTTCCTCGTAATTAAGGAACACATGCAAGAAGTATATACCTACCAACTTACCTATTTATAATAGAATTCCATATCAATGCCAGTCATTTCTCCTGAAGCAGTCCCTTTGTGATTACAGGATGACCTCGTCTGAAATTTTACTTACCTCTTTCACCTGATTTCTTAGTCTTTTTTCCCATAATCTTTTGAAAATTACCTTTTCCAGAGGTTCTATGCTGCAAAGTGAAGGAAGTTGTGTAAAAATATTGACATTTATTGTTTAAAATTCTCTAAATTTCATGTCCCTATAGGGAACGGTATACCACAATACCTAATATGGATGCACCTAATATAATCTCAGTAGAATAACTCCCATGTATTTGTTTAGAAATACTGTTTTCAGCTTACTTTACGTGGAAATTGGTTTTAATTTACTATTATTCAGCTCTCACATTCAAGTCCCAAACTTGATTATAATATCTTAAAGTTTTTAACAAAGGAAGCTAATGCTCTCCTTTGTGTCTCAATAATGTTATGTTTCGTGACGAATTAAAAATTAGCAAAGCCTAATATGTGGCTGTTCACTATTTGAAGCTTTGATTATTAAGTAATTAGGGGACATGCAATACATTGTTAATATAATTCTAATTTCCATGGTGTCTTTTTTATGTTTGCCATTTCGCTACCTTCTCGCCTTTCCACGTCAATTCCAGAATAGTGTACCTACTATACCTAGTTTCCTTCACAATTACTGATCGAAAAACTCAAACGAAAAGATAATGGAAGAAGACATTCCTGTAATTCCCATTTACATAGATTAAGTTTATTATTGTGTAATTTGCAATAGCAATCTACTTCTCTCCATTTCACAATATCTCCGACACTGCTTGCTAAGGTTGATTGAAATAATTTTATAACTAAACACAGAACTAAATGTTTTTTAATCCTTCCATTCCTTTTCGAAGCAACAACCCAAGGTGACAAAGATAACAATGGTTGGACGAGTCTCCTCCTTCCCGAGGATAGAGATATAACTTTTACTATTAAAATTTAAACAACTACCTCAATGTAAATGAAAATCACCTGATTGCGTACCAAACGCAGGTTTCACGCTCGGAAGTTAGCATCTTGTAGTTCCTTTAATACTAAACCCGAAATTTGAGAAATTTTGTTCTTTCATCACAGCTCACAGCCAGTTGCAATAAAATTCTACCATATTTTTAGTGAAACCACTAATAGTCCATTTCGGCAGAGTTAAAATCAAAAAGCCACATGATGGACAGCAAATATTTAAGTAACTGATAATCAACTGTATGAGTGGCTAGTCATATGCAATTGAATGACATTGCTAAATGTTACACCGCTATCGCATAGGGCTTAACAACCTCTGTATTTATATGCCCCAACAGTTGAGGGAAATGACCAAAACCAGAATTTCCATAAGAGGTAAGCTTGGGGACAGCATTTGCTGAAGAATAGGAATAGAATAAGATGACAAAAAATTGAAAATAATAGGTTTATTGACTAAGGCAGTCTTTTTGAAGCGTACAATTTTCATGACATGACAAAACACTGGTTCAATTATGCAAAATATTTTATTGCAGACTAAAGTATAAAAGTTTGGGCCAAAAGGATAAATGATACTTCCAAAATGTTACACTTTTTGTTCAAACGCTTATTTACATGTTGATTAGTTGTGCTTAAGAAGTCATCAAGCCCCACCACATCACACAAATAACACAATCTCTATCAAAAATTACATAAATAATTCAACACATTCAATGCGGATTGATATACTTTCTTGGACTATTAAACATTTTCAATTTTCAGCAAGCTGCTTTCAGATTTTAAAAAAGTGCTATGTGGTTCGTAGCTTTTCAACAAGCAACGGCAAAGAACTAGAAACAGTTCGTTAATCGATATTGAGCACATATACCAACAACACTTTTTTACATTCACAACTGCACAAGAGTAAGGACGGCTCTTAATTTTATTTTAATTAGCTAGTTCTTATGATCCTTCGATCCCTTGCCAGAGAGAAAAATCACTATATTGGTCCCTCAATGTCGTAAACTATGTACATACTCCAGAGCTTTAATGGAAGACAAAATAGAGGGAAAGGTGCCTCGAAGAGGTAAAAACAAGGTAAGGATGAGGAAACTGCTAAGGAATGAAGGAAACAATGAACGGCAATGGAAGGGAAGCATACTGAATGCAATGGTTGGGGGGGATGAGGGAAGAGTACCAAAGCATAGGGATAAATCGAAGCATAACCAGATAAAAATAAGGAAAAGGAACAAAATTGAACAATTGAAGTTTACGTAGGGATGACGAGACAAATAAACCACTTCAGTTTAACAAATTTCAGCAAGAACAAGCATTATGAATGACAAGTGAGTTCCTGAAGAAGTAGAGTTGATCGCAGCCGGTCGATCACTGGGCGACGTATAGAAGTCTTGTTCTGCAATCGGCGATGGGAACTAAGAGAATGGCACACTGCAAGGACGGTGATGAACTGAATCAAGGCGCGGGTGCTCCACGAGTCCAGAAGACGTAGCATCAAAGAAACTGCACCAAGAGTCTCCAACTCTTTCCAAAAAAAAAACTGTGTACCACGGGGGAGGCAAAGGCCAAGACCACTCCACCAAAGTAAAAGACAGAAAAAGAATAGCATTAGTACTTAGTAATAGGATTTAATACAGTACATAAAGTACACAAAAACAAGCACAGTGAAAGAGATAAAGGAAAAAACTGAAAAAAATGTTAAATCCTGAAACGAGAGAAAATATTATATGGGAGCTTATAATGTAGGGTCTTGTACCACCAAATCCTAAAAATGGGCCTTTATATAATGACCAGAGTGAGGTAAATTTCACTGAACACCAGTGAAATTTCCTATAAACCACTTCGTACATTATACATTCAAGCATACATTTGACAATATACATAATGATTAGTGAGTCCTGAAAGAATAATAATAAATTATAAATGCAACAAATATGAATACAGGTAGATCATACTTCCGTCAGAATACATGCTTATAATTATATTGAATACATCCTACCTAAAATTGTTACATATTCAACATATGAAAGACCATACATGTGATCTGCAACGTGCAGTTGCAGTAAGGGCATATTCAAAATTAAGTGTGCACGTATATGATTCATTACCAAAATTAATTTTTTTATAACCATTAATTTAACAAGAACATTCTACCATTTAAGGGCTACATGCTTGACCATACACATGAGCTGAATGCCTACGTTATAATTGCCATTCAGCTCACGTTAAGCTCAAGCCACTAAATTTAAGTGCTATTTGTTCGTCATTTAAAAATCCCACAACTTTAAATGTCCTGCCTACATTGTCAGCTAAGTCACTTTAATTTTCACCCCCCACATCTCTAAATGAGCTATGCCCCATATTGATAGTCCCCTCCCAGGCATCCCCCACTTATAATAAGAAGAGGCCCCTTTACCTAACCTGAACCTAACTGCCGAAATGACAAAGGGCCTAAACTATCAAAGCTGGGTAACGCCTGAGAGAGGATAATCAATAAGGGAGATAAAACTTAAATACATGAGGGCCGTACATCAATGTACACTTAAGTGTAAATTTAAGTTTTGGTCAATAGGTGATATTACTCATCTATTGGAATAAGCATTTGAAGCCTAGTTTTTTGGGAAAAATATAGAAACTCAAGGAAAATTCTAATTGTGATACTAAACCAGAAAAAGAATCCTAATCTAATCCGTAACTTAAACTATTTGATGACTTTTTATTCCAACTTATCTGATTAAGTTTCCCCTCAAGGGAGTTTATTTTAAGTTAGTTTCCTTTAAAGTGAGTTTTCTTTAAAGCCCGTGGAGGGCCCTACGATGAGTTCCTGAAGGGAACCTCGTGACATACTAAATAGAATCGCAGCGTACACCTAGATGGCATGCAAGGAGAGGAGACGACTCCCTACCACAGTACTGCAAGGTCCAACGTCGGGCGATACTCTGCTTTCCATCGACGATCCATCGATGCACACGTAATTAGCACAAAAACAATGCAACATCACTGACCACCACACAATAATGACCATGCATAATACACTAGCACACAAAACTTTCCATCGACGATCCCTCGATGAAAACTCATGTCGCACAAAAAAGTCAAAACCACTGACCACAACACCACATTGACCATGCACAAGACACTAGCACTACACTTTCACAATCATCGGAAACTGAAGGTAGAGAGGAAGCATGTAGAGGTCCAACACCCACAAACTTCATTGCTGCAACGGTGACCAGCCTGATGGTAACCCCATCCCAATGTGTATTTATGTGTGTAAAAATTTGAATTCCCCTACACAAATGACAGAGGGATAGTCAATAAATAATAATGCATTCAAGCTCAATAAAAACTAATTTTGAACATATTCCGATAGAATATTTACGAAAACACGTGTGCACTGTAAACAGCATATTTGACTCCAACATAGCGTTAACATAGAAGAATTTATAACGCAAAGACTATACGCAAAGGATTTCCGGATGAAACTAGAATCTATGGGTTTGACGGCCGCACCAACAATATCTCATAAACACAAGAAAATTATTGAAGGTGTTCGTTTCCATTGTTGGCTAGGTGGAATCAACTAGAATATGTGGAGACTATGATGTTTCAAGTTTCTTAACTAGTAACTCATTTTGTATTACACTTAAATATCTAGGACTATACTACGAAAAACATATCTTTAAAGAGACTGATGTTATCGGATAAGAATGTTTAAGGACAGAATGAGAATATCAATGCCATAATCGATGACATTGCCTAAAAGAAGATACGCCTCAGACTTTCGGATGAAAGTAATAAGTATCGGTTTTACTGTCGTACGAGCAGTTTGTCATATACGCTAGGAGATGAATGAAGGTGGTCGATTCCATTGATGGCTAGGTGGAACCAACTAGAATATGTGGAGGCTATGATGTTACTAATTAAACTAGCATCTCATTTCCTATTACACTTAAATATCTAGGATTATTCTTGGAAAAATATCTCTTTGAAGAGACGGATATTATCGGATAAGAATTTTTATGGAAAGAATGAGAGAATCGATGCCATAATTGATGACATTGCCCAAAAGAAGATACGCAAGAGATTTTCGGATTAAAGTAATATGTATCGGTTTGACTGTCGTACGAGCAGTTTGTCAAATACGCTAGGAGATGAATGAAGGTGTTCGATTCCATTGTTGGCAAGGTGGAACTAACTAGAATATGTGGAGGCTATGATGTTACAAGTTTTTTAACTAGTAACTCATTTTGTATTACACTGAAATATCTAGGATTATTCTAGGAAAAATATCTCTTTCAAGAGACTGATGTTATCGGATAAGAATGTTTATGAAAATAATAAGAGGATAAACGCCATAATCGATGATATTGCCTCAAAGAATATACGCAAGAGATTTTCGGTTAAAAATAATATATATCGGTTTGACGGTCGTACGAGCAATATGTCATATGCACTAGGAGATGATTGAAGGTGTTGGATTCCATTGTTGGCTAGGTGGAACCAAATAGAATATGTGGAGGCTATGATGTTACAAGGTTTTTAAGTAGTAACTCATTTCGTATTACACTTACACGTCTAGGATTATTCTATGAAAAATCTCTTTCAAGAGACTGATGTTATCGGATAAGAATGTTTATGGAAATAATATAGGGATAAATGCCATAAACGATGACATTGCCTCAAAGAAGATACGCAAGAGATTTTCGGTTGAAAATAATACATCGGTTTGACGGTCTTACGAGCAATATGTCATATGCGCTAGGAGATGATTGAAGGTGTTTGATACCATTGTTGGCAAGGTGGAACTAACTAGAATATGTGGAGGCTATGATGTTACAAGTTATTTAACTAGTAACTCATTTTGTATTACACTGAAATATCTAGGATTATTCTAGGAAAAATATCTCTTTCAAGAGACTGATGTTATCGGATAAGAATGTTTATGGAAATAATAAGAGGATAAATGCCATAATCAATGACAATGCCTCAAAGAAGATACGCAAGAGATTTTCGGTTGAAAATAATATATTGGTTTGACGGTAGTACGAGCAATATGTCATATGCAATAGGAGATGATTGAAGGTGATGGATTCCATTGTTGTCTAGGTTGAACCAAATAGAATATGTGGAGGCTATGATGTTACAAGTTTTTTAACTTTTAACTCATTTCGTATAACACTTACACATCTAGGAGTATTCTATGAAAAATATCTCATTCAAGAGACTGATGTTATCGGATAAGAATGTTTATGGAATTAATGAGAGGATAAATGCCATAATCGATGTCATTGCATCAAAGAAGATACGCAAGAGATTTTCGGATGAAAATACTATATATATATCGGTTTGACAGTCTTACTAGAAATATGTAATTTCCGCAGGGAGATGATCGAAGGGTTTCGATTCCATTGTTGGCCAGATGCAACCAACTAGAATATGTGGAGGCTATGATGTTACAAGTTTTTTAACTAGTAACTCATTTCGTATTACACTTACACATCTAGGATTATTCTATGAAAAATATCTCTTTCAAGAGACTGAAGTTATCGGATAAGAATGTTTATGGAATTAACTAGAGGATAAATCCATAATCGACTACATTGCATCAAAGAAGATACGCAAGAGATATTCAGATGAAAATACTATATATATATCGGTTTGACAGTCGTACTAGAAATATGTAATTTCCGCAGGGAGATGATTGAGGTGTTTGATTCCATTGTTGTCTAGATATTGAAAATAATATATCGGTTTTACAGTCGTACGAGCAATATGTCATATGCACTAGGAGATGATTGAAGGTGTTGGATTCCATTGTTGGCTAGGTGGAACCAAATAGAATATGTGGAGGCTTTGATGTTACAAGTTTTTTAACTAGTAACTCATTTCGTATTACACTTACACATCTAGGATTATTCTATGAAAAATATCTCTTTCAAGAGAATGATGTTATCGGATAAGAATGTTTATGGAAATAATGAGAGGAAAAATGACATAATCAATAACATTGCCTCAAAGAAGATACGCAAGAGATTTTAGGTTGAAAATAATATATCGGTTTGACGGTAGTACGAGCAATATGTCATATGCAATAGGAGACGTTTGAAGGTGATGGATTCCATTGTTGTCTACGTGGAACCAAATAGAATATGTGGAGGCTATGATCTTACAAGTTTTTTAACTAGTAACTCATTTCGTATTATACTTACACATCTGTGATTATTCTATGAAAAATATCTCTTTCAAGAGACTGATGTTATCGGATAAGAATGTTTATGGAATTAATGAGAGGATAAATGCCATAATCGATGACATTGCATCAAAGAAGATACGCAAGAGATATTCGGATGAAAATACTATATATATATCTGTTTGACAGTCGTACTAGAAATATGTAATTTCCGCTGGGAGATGATTGAGGTGTTCGATTCCATTGTTGGCCAGATGTTGAAAATAATATATCGGTTTGACAGTCGTACGATCAATATATCATATGCACTAGGAGATGATTGAAGGTGTTGGATTCCATTGTTGGCTAGGTGGAACCAAATAGAATATGTGGAGGCTATGATGTTACAAGTTTTTTTACTAGTAACTCATTTCGTATTACACTTACACATCTAGGATTATTCTATGAAAAATATCTCTTTCAAGAGACTGATGTTATCGGATAAGAATCTTTATGGAAATAATGAGAGGATAAATGCCATAATCGATGACATTGCCTCAAGGAAGATACGCATGAGATTTCGGTTGAAAATAATATATCGGTTTGACGGTCGTACGAGCAATATGTCATATGCGCTAGGATATGATTGAAGGTGTTGGAGTCCATTGTTGGCTAGGTGGAACCATATAGAATATGTGGAGGCTTTGATGTTACAAGTTTTTTAACTAGTAACTCATTTCGTATTACACTTACACATCTAGGATTATTCTATGAAAAATATCTCATTCAAGAGACGGATGTTATCGGATAAGAATGTTTATGGAATTAATGAGAGGATAAATGCCATAATCGATGACATTGCATCAAAGAAGATACGCAAGAGATTTTCGGATGAAAATACTATATATATATCGGTTTGACAGTCTTACTAGAAATATGTAATTTCTGCAGGGAGATGATCGAAGGGTTTCGATTCCATTGTTGGCCAGATGCAACCAACTAGAATATGTGGAGGCTATGATGTTACAAGTTTTTTAACTAGTAACTCATTTCGTATTACACTTACACATCTAGGATTATTCTATGAAAAATATCTCTTTCAAGAGACTGAAGTTATCGGATAAGAATGTTTATGGAATTAATGAGAGGATAAATCCATAATAGACTACATTGCATCAAAGAAGATACGCAAGAGATATTCGGATGAAAATACTATATATATATCGGTTTGACAGACGTACTAGAAATATGTAATTTCCGCAGGGAGTTGATTGAGGTGTTCGATTCCATTGTTGGCCAGATGTTGAAAATAATATATCGGTTTGACAGTCGTACGATCAATATGTCATATGCACTAGGAGATGATTGAAGGTGTTGGATTCCATTGTTGGCTAGGTGGAACCAAATAGAATATGTGGAGGCTATGATGTTACAAGTTTTTTTACTAGTAACTCATTTCGTATTACACTTACACATCTAGGATTATTCTATGAAAAATATCTCTTTCAAGAGACTGAAGTTATCGGATAAGAATGTTTATGGAAATAATGAGGATAAATTCCATAATCGATGACATTGCCTCAAAGAAGATGCGCAAGAGATTTTCGGTTGTAAATAATATATCGGTTTGACGGTCGTACGAGCAATATGTCATATGCGCTAGGAGATGATTGAAGGTGTTGGATTCCATTGCTGGCTAGGTGGAACCAAATAGAATATGTGGAGGCTATGATGTTACAAGTTTTTTAACTAGTAACTCATTTCGTATTACACTTACACATCTAGGATTATTCTATGAAAAATATCTCTTTCAAGAGACTGATGTTTTCGGATAAGAATCTTTATGGAAATAATGAGAGGATAAATGCCATAATCGATGACAATGCCTCAAGGAAGATACACATGAGATTTCGGTTGAAAATAATATATCGGTTTGACGGTCGTACGAGCAATATGTCATATGTGCTAGCAGATGATTGAAGGTGATGGATTCCATTGTTGGCTAGGTGGAACCAAATAGAATATGTGGAGGCTATGATGTTACAAGTTTTTTAACTAGTAACTCATTTCGTACAACACTTACACATCTAGAATTATTCTATGAAAAATATCTCTTTCAAGAGACTGATGTTATCGGATAAGAATGTTTATGGAATTAATGAGAGGATAAATGCCATAATCGATGACATTACATCAAAGATGATACGCAAGAGATTTTCGGATGAAAATACTATATATATTTTGGTTTGACAGTCGTACTAGAAATATGTAATTTCCGCAGGGAGATGATTGAAGGTGTTCGATTCCATTGTTGGCCAGATGGAACCAACTAGAATATGTGGAGGCTATGATGTTACAAGTTTTTTAACTAGTAAATCATTTCGTATCACACTTACACATCTAGGATTATTCTATGAAAAATATCTCTTTCAAGAGACTGATGTTATCAGATAAGAATGTTTATGGAAATAGTGAGAGGATAAATGACATATTCGATGACATTGCCTCAAGGAAGATACGCATGAGATATCGGTTGAAAATAATGTATCGGTTTGACGGTCGTACGAGCAATATGTCATATGCGCTAGGAGAAGATTGAAGGTGTTGGATTCCATTGTTGGCTAGGTGGAACCATATAGAATATGTGGAGGCTTTGATGTTACAAGTTTTTTAACTAGTAACTCATTTCGTATTACACTTACACATCTAAGATTATTCTATGAAAAATATCTCTTTCAAGAGACTGAAGTCATCAGATAAGAATGTTTATGGAAATAATGAGAGGATAAATGCCATAATCGATGACATTGCATCAAAGAAGATTCGCAAGAGATTTTCGGATGAAAATACTATATATATATATCGGTTTGACAGTCGTACTAGAAATATGTAATTTCCGCAGGGAGATGATTGAAGGTGTTCGATTCCATTGTTGGCCAGATGGAACCAACTAGAATATGTGGAGGCTATGATGTTACAAGTTTTTTAACTAGTAACTCATTTCGTATTATACTTACACATGTAGGATTATTGTATGAAAAATATCTCTTTCAAGAGACTGAAGTTATCGGATAAGAATGTTTATGGAAATAATGAGGATAAATTCCATAATCGATGACATTGCCTCAAAGAAGATGCGCAAGAGATTTTCGGTTGTAAATAATATATCGGTTTGACGGTCGTACGAGCAATATGTCATATGCGCTAGGAGATGATTGAAGGTGTTGGATTCCATTGTTGGCTAGGTGGAACCAAATAGAATATGTGGAGGCTATGATGTTACAAGTTTTTTTACTAGTAACTCATTTCGTATTACACTTACACATCTAGGATTATTCTATGAAAAATATCTCTTTCAAGAGACTGATGTTATCGGATAAGAATCTTTATGGAAATAATGAGAGGATAAATGCCATAATCGATGACATTGCCTCAAGGAAGATACACATGAGATTTCGGTTGAAAATATTATATCGGTTTGACGGTCGTACGAGCAATATGTCATATGCGCTAGGCGATGATTGAAGGTGATGGATTCCATTGTTGGCTAGGTGGAACCAAATAGAATATGTGGAGGCTATGATGTTACAAGTTTTTTAACTAGTAACTCATTTCGTATAACACTTACACATCTAGGATTATTCTATGAAAAATATCTCTTTCAAGAGACTGATGTTATCGATTAAGAATCTTTATGGAAATAATGAGAGGATAAATGCCATAATCGATGTCATTGCATCAAAGAAGATACGCAAGAGATTTTCGGATGAAAATACTATATATATATCGGTTTGACAGTCTTACTAGAAATATGTAATTTCCGCAGGGAGATGATCGAAGGGTTTCGATTCCATTGTTGGCCAGATGCAACCAACTAGAATATGTGGAGGCTATGATGTTACAAGTTTTTTAACTAGTAACTCATTTCGTATTACACTTACACATCTAGGATTATTCTATGAAAAATATCTCTTTCAAGAGACTGAAGTTTTTGGATAAGAATGTTTATGGAATTAACTAGAGGATAAATCCATAATCGACTACATTGCATCAAAGAAGATACGCAAGAGATATTCGGATGAAAATACTATATATATATCGGTTTGACAGTCGTACAAGAAATATGTAATTTCCGCAGGGAGATGATTGAGGTGTTTGATTCCATTGGTGTCTAGATATTGAAAATAATATATCGGTTTTACAGTCGTACGAGCAATATGTCATATGCACTAGGAGATGATTGAAGGTGTTGGATTCCATTGTTGGCTAGGTGGAACCAAATAGAATATGTGGAGGCTTTGATGTTACAAGTTTTTTAACTAGTAACTCATTTCGTATTACACTTACACATCTAGGATTATTCTATGAAAAATATCTCTTTCAAGAGAATGATGTTATCGGATAAGAATGTTTATGGAAATAATGAGAGGAAAAATGACATAATCAATAACATTGCCTCAAAGAAGATACGCAAGAGATTTTAGGTTGAAAATAATATATCGGTTTGACGGTAGTACGAGCAATATGTCATATGCAATAGGAGACGTTTGAAGGTGATGGATTCCATTGTTGTCTACGTGGAACCAAATAGAATATGTGGAGGCTATGATCTTACAAGTTTTTTAACTAGTAACTCATTTCGTATTATACTTACACATCTGTGATTATTCTATGAAAAATATCTCTTTCAAGAGACTGATGTTATCGGATAAGAATGTTTATGGAATTAATGAGAGGATAAATGCCATAATCGATGACATTGCATCAAAGAAGATACGCAAGAGATATTCGGATGAAAATACTATATATATATCTGTTTGACAGTCGTACTAGAAATATGTAATTTCCGCTGGGAGATGATTGAGGTGTTCGATTCCATTGTTGGCCAGATGTTGAATATAATATATCGGTTTGACAGTCGTACGATCAATATATCATATGCACTAGGAGATGATTGAAGGTGTTGGATTCCATTGTTGGCTAGGTGGAACCAAATAGAATATGTGTAGGCTATGATGTTACAAGTTTTTTTACTAGTAACTCATTTCGTATTACACTTACACATCTAGGATTATTCTATGAAAAATATCTCTTTCAAGAGACTGATGTTATCGGATAAGACTCTTTATGGAAATAATGAGAGGATAAATGCCATAATCGATGACATTGCCTCAAGGAAGATACGCATGAGATTTCGGTTGAAAATAATATATCGGTTTGACGGTCGTACGAGCAATATGTCATATGCGCTAGGATATGATTGAAGGTGTTGGATTCCATTGTTGGCTAGGTGGAACCATATAGAATATGTGGAGGCTTTGATGTTACAAGTTTTTTAACTAGTAACTCATTTCGTATTACACTTACACATCTAGGATTATTCTATGAAAAATATCTCTTTCAAGAGACTGAAGTTATCAGATAAGAATGTTTATGGAAATAATGAGAGGATAAATGCCATAATCGATGACATTGCATCAAAGAAGATACGCAAGAGATTTTCGGATGAAAATACTATATATATATCGGTTTGACAGTCGTACTAGAAATATGTAATTTCCGCAGGGAGATGATTGAAGGTGTTCGATTCCATTGTTGGCCAGATGGAACCAACTAGAATATGTGGAGGCTATGATGTTACAAGTTTTTTAACTAGTAACTCATTTCGTATTATACTTACACATCTAGGATTTTTCTATGAAAAATATCTCTTTCAAGAGACTGAAGTTATCGGATAAGAATGTTTATGGAAATAATGAGGATAAATTCCATAATCGATGACATTGCCTCAAAGAAGATGCGCAAGAGATTTTCGGTTGTAAATAATATATCGGTTTGACGGTCGTACGAGCAATATGTCATATGCGCTAGGAGATGATTGAAGGTGATGGATTCCATTGTTGGCTAGGTGGAACCAAATAGAATATGTGGAGGCTATGATGTTACAAGTTTTTTAACTAGTAACTCATTTCGTATTATACTTACACATCTAGGATTTTTCTATGAAAAATATCTCTTTCAAGAGACTGAAGTTATCGGATAAGAATGTTTATGGAAATAATGAGGATAAATTCCATAATCGATGACATTGCCTCAAAGAAGATGCGCAAGAGATTTTCGGTTGTAAATAATATATCGGTTTGACGGTCGTACGAGCAATATGTCATATGCGCTAGGAGATGATTGAAGGTGTTGGATTCCATTGCTGGCTAGGTGGAACCAAATAGAATATGTGGAGGCTATGATGTTACAAGTTTTTTAACTAGTAACTCATTTCGTATTACACTTACACATCTAGGATTATTCTATGAAAAATATCTCTTTCAAGAGCCTGATGTTTTCGGATAAGAATCTTTATGGAAATAATGAGAGGATAAATGCCATAATCGATGACATTGCCTCAAGGAAGATACACATGAGATTTCGGTTGAAAATAATATATCGGTTTGACGGTCGTACGAGCAATATGTCATATGCGCTAGGAGATGATTGAAGGTGATGGATTCCATTGTTGGCTAGGTGGAACCAAATAGAATATGTGGAGGCTATGATGTTACAAGTTTTTTAACTAGTAACTCATTTCGTACAACACTTACACATCTAGGATTATTCTATGAAAAATATCTCTTTCAAGAGACTGATGTTATCGGATAAGAATGTTTATGGAATTAATGAGAGGATAAATGCCATAATCGATGACATTACATCAAAGAACATACGCAAGAGATTTTCAGATGAAAATACTATATATATTTTGGTTTGACAGTCGTATTAGAAATATGTAATTTCCGCAGGGAGATGATTGAAGGTGTTCGATTCCATTGTTGGCCAGATGGAACCAACTAGAATATGTGGAGGCTATGATGTTACAAGTTTTTTAACTAGTAACTCATTTCGTATTACACTTACACATCTAGGATTATTCTATGAAAAATATCTCTTTCAAGAGACTGATGTTATCGGATAAGAATGTTTATGGAAATAGTGAGAGGATAAATTCCATTATCGATGACATTGCCACATAGAAGATGCGCAAGAGATTTTCGGTTGTAAATAATATATCGGTTTGACGGTCGTACGAGCAATATGTCATATGCGCTAGGAGATGATTGAAGGTGTTGGATTCCATTGCTGGCTAGGTGGAACCAAATAGAATATGTGGAGGCTATGATGTTACAAGTTTTTTAACTAGTAACTCATTTCGTATTACACTTACACATCTAGGATTATTCTATGAAAAATATCTCTTTCAAGAGACTGATGTTTTCGGATAAGAATCTTTATGGAAATAATGAGAGGATAAATGCCATAATCAATGACATTGCCTCTAAGAACATACGCAAGAGATTTTCGGATGAAAATACTACATATATATCGGTTTGACAGTCGTACTAGAAATATGTAATTTCCACAGGGAGATGATCGAAGGTGTTCGATTCCATTGTTGGCCAGATGGAACCAAATAGAATATGTGGAGGCTATGATGTTACAAGTTTTTTAACTAGTAACTCATTTCGTATTACACTTACACATCTAGGATTATTCTATGAAAAATATCTCTTTCAAGAGACTGATGTTATCGGATAAGAATCTTTATGGAAATAATGAGAGCATAAATGCCATAATCGATGACATTGCCTCAAGGAAGATACGCATGAGATTTTGGTTGAAAATAATATATCGGTTTGACGGTCGTACGAGCAATATGTCATATGCGCTAGGATATGATTGAAGGTGTTGGATTCCATTGTTGGCTAGGTGGAACCATATAGAATATGTGGAGGCTTTGATGTTACAAGTTTTTTAACTAGTAACTCATTTCGTATTACACTTACACATCTAGGATTATTCTATGAAAAATATCTCTTTCAAGAGACTGAAGTTATCAGATAAGAATGTTTATGGAAATAATGAGAGGATAAATGCCATAATCGATGACATTGCATCAAAGAAGATACGCAAGAGATTTTCGGATGAAAATACTATATATATATATCGGTTTGACAGTCGTACTAGAAATATGTAATTTCCGCAGGGAGATGATTGAAGGTGTTCGATTCCATTGTTGGCCAGATGGAACCAACTAGAATATGTGGAGGCTATGATGTTACAAGTTTTTTAACTAGTAACTCATTTCGTATTATACTTACACATCTAGGATTATTCTATGAAAAATATCTCTTTCAAGAGACTGAAGTTATCGGATAAGAATGTTTATGGAAATAATGAGGATAAATTCCATAATCGATGACATTGCCTCAAAGAAGATGCGCAAGAGATTTTCGGTTGTAAATAATATATCGGTTTGACGGTCGTACGAGCAATATGTCATATGCGCTAGGAGATGATTGAAGGTGTTGGATTCCATTGCTGGCTAGGTGGAACCAAATAGAATATGTGGAGGCTATGATGTTACAAGTTTTTTAACTAGTAACTCATTTCGTATTACACTTACACATCTAGGATTATTCTATGAAAAATATCTCTTTCAAGAGACTGATGTTTTCGGATAAGAATGTTTATGGAATTATTGAGAGGATAAATGCCATAATCGATGACATTACATCAAAGAAGATACGCAAGAGATTTTCGGATGAAAATACTATATATATTTTGGTTTAACAGTCGTACTAGAAATATGTAATTTCCGCAGGGAGATGATTGAAGGTGTTCGATTCCATTGTTGGCCATATGGAACCAACTAGAATATGTGGAGGCTATGATGTTACAAGTTTTTTTACTAGTAACTCATTTCGTATTACACTTACACATCTAGGATTATTCTATGAAAAATATCTCTTTCAAGAGACTGATGTTATCGGATAAGAATCTTTATGGAAATAATGAGAGGATAAATGCCATAATCGATGACATTGCCTCAAAGAAGATGCGCAAGAGATTTTCGGTTGTAAATAATATATCGGTTTGACGGTCGTACGAGCAATATGTCATATGCGCTGGGAGATGATTGAAGGTGATGGATTCCATTGTTGGCTAGGTGGAACCAAATAGAATATGTGGAGGCTATGATGTTACAAGTTTTTTAACTAGTAACTCATTTCGTATAACACTTACACATCTAGGATTATTCTATGAAAAATATCTCTTTCAAGAGACTGATGTTATCGGATAAGAATGTTTATGGAATTAATGAGAGGATAAATGCCATAATCGATGACATTACATCAAAGAAGATACGCAAGAGATTTTCGGATGAAAATACTATATATATATAGGTTTGACAGTCTTACTAGAAATATGTAATTTCCGCAGGGAGATGATTGAAGGTGTTCGATTCCATTGTTGGCCAGATGGAACCAACTAGAATATGTGGAGGCAGGGATGTTACAAGTTTTTTAACTAGTAACTCATTTCGTATTACACTTACACATCTAGGATTATTCTATGAAAAATATCTCTTTCAAGAGACTGATGTTATCGGATAAGAATGTTTATGGAAATAATGAGAGGATAAATTCCATAATCGATGACATTGCCTCAAAGAAGATGCGCAAGAGATTTTCGGTTGTAAATAATATATCGGTTTGACGGTCGTACGAGCAATATGTCATATGCGCTGGGAGATGATTGAAGGTGTTGGATTCCATTGTTGACTAGGTGGAACCAAATAGAATATGTGGAGGCTATGACGTTACAAGTTTTTTAACTAGTAACTCATTTCGTATTACACTTACACATCTAGGATTAATCTATGAAAAATATCTCTTTCAAGAGACTGATGTTATCGGATAAGAATGTTTATGGAAATAATAAGAGGATAAATGCCATAATCAATGACATTGCCTCAAATAAGATATGCAAGTGATTTTCGGTTGAAAATAAAATATCGGTTTGACTGTCGTACGAGCAATATGTCATATGCGCTAGGAGATGATTAAAGGTGTTGGATTCCATTGTTGGCTAGGTGGAACCAAATAGAATATGTGGAGGCTTTGATGTTACAAGTTTTTTAACTAGTAACTCATTTCGTATTAAACTCACACATCTGTGATTATTCTATGAAAAATATCTCTTTCAAGAGACTGATGTTATCGGATAGGAATGTTTATGGAAAAAATGAGAGGAAAAATGACATAATCAATGACATTGCCTCAAAGAAGATACGCAAGAGATTTTCGGTTGAAAATAATATATCGGTTTGACGGTCGTACGAGCAATATGTCATATGCGCTAGGAGATGATTGAAGGTGTTGGATTCCATTGCTGGCTAGGTGGAACCATATAGAATATGTGGAGGCTTTGATGTTACAAGTTTTTTAACTAGTAACTCATTTCGTATAACACTTACACATCTAGGATTATTCTATGAAAAATATCTCTTTCAAGAGACTCATTATCGGATAAGAATGTTTATGGAATTAATGAGAGGATAAATGCCATAATCGATGACATTGCCTCAAGGAAGATACGCATGAGAGTTTTCGGTTGAAAATAATATATCGGTTGACGGTCGTACGAGCAATATGTCATATGCGCTAGGAGATGATTGAAGGTGTTGGATTCCATTGTTGGCTAGGTGGAACCATATAGAATATGTGGAGGCTTTGATGTTACAAGTTTTTTAACTAGTAACTCATTTCGTACTACACTTACACATCTAGGATTATTCTATGAAAAATATCTCTTTCAAGAGACTGATGTTATCGGATAAGAATCTTTATGGAAAAAATGAGAGGAAAAATGACATAATCAATGACATTGCCTCAAAGAAGATACGCAAGATATTTTCGGTTGAAAATAATATATCGGTTTGACTGTCGTACGAGCAATATGTCATATGCGCTAGGAGATGATTGAAGGTGTTGGATTCCATTGCTGGCTAGGTGGAACCATATAGAATATGTGGAGGCTTTGATGTTACAAGTTTTTTAACTAGTAACTCATTTCGTATTATACTCACACATCTGTGATTATTCTATGAAAAATATATCTTTCAAGAGACTGATGTTATCGGATAAGAATGTTTATGGAATTAATGAGAGGATAAATGCCATAATCGATGACATTGCATCAAAGAAGACACGCAAGAGATATTCGGATGAAAATACTATATATATATCGGTTTGACAGTCTTACTAGAAATATGTAATTTCCGCAGGGAGATGATTGAGGTGTTCGATTCCTATGTTGGCCAGATGTTGAAAATAATATATCGGTTTGACAGTCGTACGAGCAATATGTCATATGCGCTAGGAGATGATTGAAGGTGTTGGATTCCATTGCTGGTTAGGTGGAACCAAATAGAATATGTGGAGGCTATGATGTTACAAGTTTTTTAACTAGTAACTCATTTCGTATTACACTTACACATCTAGGATTATTCTATGAAAAATATCTCTTTCAAGAGACTGATGTTATCGGATAAGAATCTTTATGGAAAAAATGAGAGGAAAAATGACATAATCAATAACATTGCCTCAAAGAAGATACGCAAGAGATTTTAGGTTGAAAATAATATATCGGTTTGACGGTAGTACGAGCAATATGTCATATGCAATAGGAGACGTTTGAAGGTGATGGATTCCATTGTTGTCTACGTGGAACCAAATAGAATATGTGGAGGCTATGATCTTACAAGTTTTTTAACTAGTAACTCATTTTGTATAATACTTACACATCTGTGATTATTCTATGAAAAATATCTCTTTCAAGAGACTGATGTTATCGGATAAGAATGTTTATGGAATTAATGAGAGGATAAATGCCATAATCGATGACATTGCATCAAAGAAGATACGCAAGAGATTTTCGGATGAAAATAATATATATATATATATATATCGGTTTGACAGTCTTACTAGAAATATGTAATTTTCGCAGGGAGATGATTGAAGGTGTTGGATTCCATTGTTGGCCAGGTGGAACCAAATAAAATATGTGGAGGCTATGATGTTACAAGTTTTTTAACTAGTAACTCATTTCGTATTACACTTACACATCTAGGATAATTCTATTAAAAATATCTCTTTCAAGAGACTGATGTTATGGGATAAGAATGTTTATGGAAATAATGAGAGGATAAATTCCATTATCGATGACATTGCCACATAGAAGATACGCAAGAGATTTTCGGTTGAAAATAATATATCGGTTTGACGGTCGTACGAGCAATATGTCATTTGCGCTAGGAGATGATTGAAGGTGTTGGATTCCATTGTTGGCTAGGTGGATCCAAATAGAATATGTGGAGGCTATGATGTTACAAGTTTTTTAACTAGTAACTCATTTCGTATTACACTAAAACCTCTAGGAATTTTCTAGGAAAATATCTCTTTTAAGAGACTGATGTTATCGGATAAGAATGTTTATGGAGATAATGAGAGAATAAATGCCATAAAAGATGACATTGCGTCATAGAAGATACGCAAGATATGTTTTCGGTTGAATTTAATTATCGGTTTGATGGTCGTACGAGCAATATGTCATATGCGCTAGGAGATGATTGAAGGTGTTGCATTCCATTATTGGCTAGGTGGAACCAATTAGAATATGTAGAGGCTATGATGTTACTAGTTTAATAACCACTAACTCATTTCGTGTTACACTTAAATATCTAGGATTATTCTAGGAAAAATATCTCTTTGAAGAGACTGATGTTATCGGATAAGAATGTTTCAGGAAAGAATGAGAGGATAAATGCCATAATCTATGACATTGCCTTAAAGAAGATATGCAAGAGATTTTCGGTTGAATGTAATATGTATCGGTTTGACTGTCCTACGAGCAATCTGTCATATATGCTAGGAGATGATTGAAGGTGTTCGATTTCATTGATGGCTAGGTGGAACTAACTAGAATATGTGGAGGCAATGATGTTACAAGTTTTTTAACTAGTAACTCATTTCGTATTAAATTTAAAAAAATTATTTCAAAACGTTTATGAGGTTTTTATTTTTAATATTTGTCTATCAATCTTATATTTTCATTTTATTAGTTCGGAATTGTAATTATGGTTTCAAGGTATGTTCCGCCCCATGTCCTGAAAACAAAAGGAGACAAAAATAGATATATATCATCCTACAATTTATTATCAACCTTTTTCAGGAATGCCTGAAGTAGATTATAAGCGTTAAATCAAGATGTTTCAATCAGCGGCACAGAAATTTGACTAATTATTGTACAGTATTTTAAATAATTCAAATAAGATGCCGGTAACGTCATAAATTTGAACCGGTTATCAAAGGTGTCTCTTCCAAATACCAAGGGGCAGCACGAGTTTCCAATAGTCAATTATGCTAATAAAATCACAACCATTTTATGATCCATGTTAGGCTGATGAACGCCAAGACTAAATTTGACTTTTCATATTCTGGCCCTTGTTTGCCACCTACTAAGTCTCTTACCGTTGGAAAATTTATATAACGCTTAAATGTTCATAGATGGAGTGCTGGTTACACGAGCAAAATGATTTTATGTATTCAGCGTAATTCAGTGATTAACACCCGCCTGCATATAGAGTTTCGTTTGCCTAAACTACGAGTCAAAATTTCCAAGATCGACATTTCTCAAGTTATACCAATTAGTTCAAAAGTAATTCTCAATTCGTCCCATGACCTCAGTGGCCATCACAAAAAGCTAAAGGGCTTTGCCCGAGATAGTGATTTCAGCTACTCAAGATGCAGAACTGTACTGCACTTTTCGGTATGAGTTCATTTCATTTCGCTGCTATTAAGTAAAAAAAGGGATATCAAATTTCTATCAAGGTCGCGTTCTAGTTGAGATCTTCCCTGACTTCAAAAAATCTCCCCAGAATACTATTTCTGTTCCGAAACAAACCTATGTGAATTATAACTATATCAAATTGATTGCTGGAATGATTAAAATAGGATAATTGCCTTAAAATAACAATTATCTTCAGAGGAAAAATACACCGACAATGCACTGTTACTCAAATAGGTACTCACTTCTACGTTGAACCCCGGCCGTCCATTCACGTGCTCCGAAAGCGGTCTTTCTGCTGAACGGACGCCTTGCAACTGCATTGCATGGAAGATAGAGAACTGGAAATTCATGCGGCAACTGAAAACAACGAGACAAGATTTATGAGTTAATAAGATATAACTACACAACAGAGCAAACAAATATTTTCCATCTAAATAATAGAACAATTCCAGGAAGAATACCCAAAAAACATTCATTACTACAACATTCTTATTTCACGACGGCTTTACACTATGGTGGATTAATTCATGCTTTTTGAATTTCCAAACGCCTCAGGGCGGAAAAGTTTCATATTGGACACAGTCAATTATACCAAATTGACTCAACGTTAATATATGCCCTCCCTTTGCCTTAGTTCTACTGAACTGAAATTTTCTCGATTATCATGCTGATTCCGGAAATATCCTACAATATAATTGGTAAATAGTAGTGTTAAAATATATCCTTAGGTAGGAAATTTAATTCTAGCCTTGCAATCCGACATCTGAAAATAATAATTTGCTGAGCTAAAATGCCTGCCACCACTAAGTATCAGAAATTCTAACATATTCTACAATTAGGCACCTCGCGTGACTATACGATGCGCAATTGGAGATTGCATAAAATTTCATTCAAGTTTCATTATTTTTAAGACAAAATATGCCGTTTGATTACATTTTCCCTAAAAGAGGTAAGTGTGAGAGCGTCTTCGCGAGGATAAGAACTTTATATTTCTTTAAAAAAAATAATTTGTTGCCAAAATTTGCACTTATAATAATAGGGAGAATAGTGAAAAATAATAGGAATTCATAATCACGTTGATTTCGTCAAAAAACTGTTTAGTTTGTGTGTATTCTCAACTATTTATAAATACATATAATATTCACCGCAGTAATTATATTTCATACATACATTTTTCTTATAAATATAATAACAATTCACCTTATAGCAGAACCGAAAAAAAACATCTGTTAGGAAGGAGTTTTCACTTGGCACCGTATTTAATTCATACTTATTACTGAAGTTAAAAATGTAAAAAGCCGCTCAAATTAAAAATATAAAATTTGAGTATTTTTATCTTTACGAATAATTAATTATCTCGCTAAAATACCCAAAGGTCACTCGAAAAAGCTGAGATCACGCCAGTTTTAATTGGGCGCAATAACGTCCCTCCTAATGATCACTTGTGTGTCCCAACACCCTCTGCCACTATTCCCTTCTGAGGCTTCCTGGGTAGTAGGTGTATCTAGATTAACGCAACCGAAACACTTCGGCAATCACACATTTTCCTAACTTCTTTTTTAATTGGCGTACAAAAGCCCCCTGCCATTCGCCATAGCAGCGGCTTAGGCGGCAAGAGAATAAGCCGACTTCAGAATTCTCGCAGTAGTTCCTGGCGCAGACCTGCGCTGGTATGGGGAGAGGGGGGAGTGAAGGGGGAGAGGGGAGAGTGAAGGGGGAGAAGGGAACTGAGTTAGCGGGTAGTCCACGAGAGGGGGGGAGGTAGGGGTACCTTGTACCATACTGCTTCGCGAAAACGCTAGAAATTTCGTAATCACTGCTACCCGACAAGGCAAATTCACACACAAATCCATGGAAGTACCGGCACCCTCTTCATTAATATATACTAATGAAGAGGGTGCCATGTACATGTACATATGTACCATGCGTAAGGACGATGAAAAGCTGAGGGCGGCGACAGAAAACTGACGGGGAGAGGGGGGGGAGAGGAACTTGATTAACGCATGGACACAGAACGGCGTCAAACTTGTGTAAACATGGTGGGTGTGCACATTATCATTTAGATGCAATAACTAAAGAACACATTTTGAATCGATTGCTTTAAAATAAATTAAATATTTTCAAGAAAAAAGATCTTCCCCTCTAAAGTTTGATCAAAAGAGGTCTTTGGTATATCCTAATAATGAAAGCAATGAATCAACTAATACAGGAAAATACTTAGTACGGATCTTACAACTAATTCGAGGCATTAATTGCAAGCTCTCTTCTTGAAACAAAAGTTGGGATCTGTAAAATATGCCAATATTAATTACCATCAATCATATACGTAGAGATGTGCTATCCTGAAAAATATTTCCGTAATGAGTATTGTATTGTTTAATTATTATAAGTTTCCAGTAAAATTGGTGATTCGCGTAGCGTTATTGAAAATTTAAAGATTAGAGTTATAATGTTATAATGCCATGGCATCATACATTGGAATAAACTTCGAACAATGCTTTTTTTACGCTGGTGTGCATTGCTCGACGGAATCAAAGTTAGATGATGAGATATCAATAAATAATCTAGGTCATTTATGAATCAAAATTATTATAAATTACATTCTTAAAAGTGAATCTAACATGGAAAGAGTTGGGATATAGTAGACTTCTTAAGTGTCGAGATTTTGAATTGCCTACCCGCATTGTACCGCAACCACGGCGGATGTAGCAGTTCTATTTTTTCTTGCGTCACATTCCGCTCACGGAAGACTTGGGTGAAAAAAAATTCTTTTCGACTGATCCGCCAACCGAAGCTATGCCCCTTCAGTTTCCCGCCAACCTGCGATTGGCTTTCCGCTTTTCAGTCTTCCACTTCCCACGTCGTCTTCCGTCCATGTGAATCCAGCTTATCTGCAAGCTATTAAAATCACCAATCGCCATGACTATGCCAGAAACCCTATCATGTGGTCTCATAGTGAGACCAGTCGAAAGTGGACAGCAGGTAGCGATAAAGTAAGACGCTTCTGTGGGCGGGAAAGGGTATCAAGACCGACCCTCCACGCTGAACCTTTCTTCCCCTCCTTCCCCCACTTTGTCTCCTGAGATATGTTTTAGTCCCGTAAACCATATCCCAAAATCTCCCACAGCGCAGTGCCAGTAACTTTTGCGAGAGCTATAGATCAGCACTCTAAACCTCCATTGGCTTACGCCTATTCCCATACGAAGGAGGAAGAGGCCACTTGGGATAAAATTAACACGAAATGAAACAATTCGCAGATTTTCCTAAGTTAATAATGACAATTACGACTGCGACATCTCCCGATGAAGGCAAAAAATGGCCACAGCTCTTACAAATAATTCGTCCGGTCAGTTAACTAACAATCCCGTTTGGCGATAGCACTTACCAACAGGGGCACCTATCTATTCTCAAAAGCTTGTGGTGCAAACTATAACGCAATTAACATCTCGTTTTGCTCTCCCCGGCATACAAAAGCAAATTCATTACACAAATTCGAACATTATATACACCCATGATATTGGGTTGAATATTTTTGTTCAGCCTTCCACCATCCTCGCAGCATTAAACAACTCTGCACTTAAACTTCCTTGAAGTTCACACTGCAAAATACCGCGCACGTGAAATACCTACACTATACGATAGAATTTCATTAACTTACCGGGAATTTAGACTAAATTATCACATCTACCCATGCACCATCAGCGCTATGCGATTTTTCGAAAGATTAATTTATGTTCCATGACATAGAGATTGAAAATTACCACCGATATGTTGTATCTGCATGCATTTCAATAAACTATTGCTTAAAGAACCATTTCACTCGCCAATTCACTCTTAACAATTCGATATTGCATCAGGCAAGAGCGAACAAAACCAATGCGAACGATATCTTATTTCACCACTTTCTGTTGGTCATCCATGATTAAACTTTGATTTAAGTTTTTCATTCTTATACGCAGAAAATTACTTCTCGAAAGCGTATGCTGTCAATTTTTAAAAAATAGATCCATGTAACATTAACTAACAGTTCCCCTAATTCAAGTACTTAAGGCAAAACTATAACAAATGCGGTACGTCCCTGACCCAGAGTAACTAACTTCATTTCATTACCATTTCCGGCACACGACAGTGAATGGCGAATTCTCTAGTCAAACGAGTATCACAAGACATTCTTCAGTAGAGTTACCTACTCTTATGTTATAACCATAACCCAAATGTGTTTATTGATTAACGCAAATAAGGCCCCTTTCATGAAATAATGGTTTCTGCGTATTCGAAAAACAAAGGCTAGATCCACGATTAACACGAAATCACGTTAAAACTCAAAAGCGTCCTAAATAACTATTAAACAGCTGATGGCATCGAGAATCTTGTTCTTAAAATGTTAGACGAAGATTCAGGGATAAAACCATTACGATTGTTAGCTAATTTGAGGCATTTTGCACTGAGAAGACAATACCCAAATATGCATCTGAAATTTGAATAATCTTAAATTACCGCGAAAACAAATTTCACCACAAAATAGTGTCAGGATTCGAGCGGTAGCTACTTATTGGAACTAACTTGACTTAAACGCCAGCATCACCAATCTACGATATCCTTTAGGACTTTGCTCGAAACTTCTTAATTTAAGCACGTACGCCAGTCTCGGGTCCAATAAACTTATTTGCACTTCGACATTAACAGCTCGAGAAACCTTTGAATAGATTCAACTTTGATATTTCTCAGATTCATTACTGATACGAGAGTCATTCCGCGTTTAATAATTCCGTCATTTAACATTTGTTTTACAGTTTTCTCAAATAAAATCTTTTGTTTCCAGCGTCACTTTAAGGAATTGGTACACTTCATTAAATGAGTTTTAACCTTGCACATTTCTCACTTTTATATTTTCGATCATGTTTCCGGCATTCCCTGCTATCAAATGTAATTCTGACAATTGTCGACCATGGTCGCAAATCAAACAAGTGCGCAGAGTGAAAGGTAGAAGGAAAATAATTTGGTGAAGTTCCCTTATATACCCTGTGATTACATAAGTTTCATTACCAAGCTAAGATATATGCATCACATTAGTTCTGCCCTCTTTTTTATCCCAATAGTATTTCAAACTAACGTAGTGTCGATTTCATAACTTGACTTAGTGATTATGACAAGTAAAATACGCCGCAACACAAGATCCTAGTAACCGCGTCAATTCTACCATCGGTAACCGTCATGAGAAACAAGAAATTTTATTGTTAAAATAATCAGTCGGTTTAACTAGCTACGATTGCTTTGAATTATTACACGTCCCACAGCTAAGAACAATTTGCATCATGAGAATAAACCCCGCAGAGACATTTGACGTAAAAAAGCATGGGATACATGGAAAATCGCCAAAATGAAGGTACTCACCACTTTCACGCACTCCAGAGTCCCTCCGTGCAATGACCTTCCTTCCTGTGGGACGCGCCGCATATTAGACTCGACCGTAGCCCATCGAAACGCTGACAGCGAGCATGTTGAAGATCAATGCACCCATTCTTCACCAGCATATCATTGAAGATAAAAGGTCGGCAGCCCTCTCGACTCTCCCCCCAGGTTATAACTGAAAATGCGACGATATTCTAATTGAGTTTTCATTCACAATTAGGTAGCAGAAAAACTAACTTCAGTAATGCGATAAATGGAATAATACACTTTCACTCTGATGGATTTCGTTAGATTTACAAAAAAAACATAATAATTCAACACACCGGAATGATTACTTAAGACTCCACGATGCTCTTTCACCACGCCCGTGCATGCCTGCCCCTCATGAGCATGCTGCTGTCCCGTGAACAGAAATCTCGGCACTGGAGTCCAAGAATTCTACCGCCAATAGTGAACATATCACGTCAAACGCAAACGTTCAACGTCGAGCTCTCGGTAGTTGACGCGTGGTAGTAAGACGAACTATCTTGACCCATTCAGCGCTTCCAACCTGCATCCCATAGAAGAAAGAAGAAAAAAATGGGAACAAATCTAAGTTTAATGCAGGAGAACGACACCAGCGAATACAAAAGGGGCCACATGCGGCACAAAAGTGAAAAAGAATATAACATAGATTTCTTAAGTATAATATTAAAAATTCATCAAATAATAGTATTTACCCATAGATAGGAGGGCGTAGTTAGACCATGCTGTCGTCCAAGGAGTGGATGCTTTGCGTTAAATAAGTATGCTCTCCGAAAATCATCACTCGATCAAATTTTAAGCGAAATAGTAATGCGAATCTGGAGCACACTGAGCTAAAAATCTCCGCAGCAAGAGTAGGTCTTCGAACAGCATTGCAGGAAAAAAGAATCTTCAAATGTTGCTTGACAATCCACGACGACGTTGGCTTCTCGCTAGGACCGCTTGAAATCGAAATGAGAAAATCTGGAAGGGCGCACGTCTTTTATACCATTAGCTTCGAGGGTAGGGGAGGGTTTTAGGGGGTGGCAGCAGGTTCCATGTGATGGGGAAGGGAGGGGAAGGGAAGGAAAGGGAAAGAGGTGTAGGTTAAAAAAAAGAGAGGTGGCCGGGTTGCGCAAGAGTTGGGGTTGGGGAGTTAGGGATGGGGAGCTGGGATTGTGAGAAGCTGTGTCGCCTGACCTGGGTCGGTTTTTTCTCCCTCCGGATTGTGAGAAGGCAGGTCGTATGCGAGTATACTCGCGAGAGTCGAATGGGACTATCGCCGTGGCATTGAAACAAGTGAGTGGCCAAACTAACACGTTCGACAACACCCTGCTGTTTGCCCTGCTTCCAGCGAGTGGGGAAGGACTTTGGAATTAACAAATTCTCCCTCTGATGCGCAGAGCCGTAATCTATCCAATGTAAAACACAATTATTTTTAATCAAGATGCTCGAAAAGTAGTTCGTCAAGAGATTAATATTTTGATATTCTATAAAAGATAGGAATATTTTATATCTAATAACATTAAAACTCATTAAATTTGAGGTGAATTGATTAATTGCTAAAACTAGGTACATTAGTTATGGTTAAAACATACCAAAATCTACACCCTTTCATTATTTTTTTTCGTGACTCCTTAGTTACATTAATTTAGTTGCGAGCGATTCAAACGCAACTCCCCAAATGACGTAACACTGAGAAACGAAACCGAGAGAAACCTGCGCGCTGCTTCCAAAATTGTATTACCAGGTGGCTAGAAAATAGACCACCAGTTTATTTAGCCTTATGGTATCGATAATGCACACGGTAAAGTATGCATGAACAAATGCCCTGCGTTCTCAAGGAAGGAAAAATCAACCGAGCGGGAGAAAAAAACCCGTTAAAATCACTCCCGTTGAAGCGCCATGTAGACTCCCGCCAAAAGAGATCCCTATTGATGAACAAGAATTAACTTCGTTCGACAGTGGGAAAGGGGGGGGGAATGGTTGGATGGTTTGGGCAGGGTGGAATGGGGTGTACTTCTCTGCTGTTTGAATTCCAAGAAAGCTCATGCTACAAGATATGCTATGGCTAGGATTTCATTAGCCACTCCATCAAGTCTAACATTTCCCCCCCTCCACCGTCTCTCCTTCTCCTCCACCCCCTCTCCCCCTTTCCCCTCACTCCATCACTCTTTCCCATCCCACTATCTTTTTTCCCCCTTCCCTACCCTTTCAAATATCACTTATTTTGCGCGGGAACTCAGCTAATCATACTGTTGACGTAATTTGAATTTGTTTTTTTTTTAATTTTGATGTCCGAATGAAGTAAGAAGTAAATATTATAATACAAATAGCGCTAAATTAGATATATTTTATAAAAATTCCCAGTGCTTACACAAATATATCTGCATAAGTAACTATGTTGGATCTTTTTATCCCACAGCACTGCGAAAACTTCTCCACTAGAGGTGTTTTGCGATTATGAAAAATAACTGCGTTGTGTTGTTGATTATTTATCGTCAAAGTTTGGGACACATTAAAACTACACACCGTTAGTCTTATGACGAAGTCTAGGCGCCAGATATTACTTCTTTTATTCAATATTCTCCCTCTGATGCGCTGAGCCGTAATCTATCTAATGTAAAACATAATTATTTTTAATCAAATTGCTCGAAAAGTAGTTCGGTAATGGATTAATATTTTGATATATGTAATTAGAAAGATTGGAATATTTTATTTCCAATTACGTTGAAACTAATTAAATTTTAGGTGAATTGATTCATCGCAAAATGTATGTACATTAGTTCTGGTTATAACTAGAGCGAGGAAAAAAAGTCCTCAATTTTGCGAAAAAAGTCGCCTAAAATGTCGCAAATATTTTTGAAAAAGTCTTTCAAAAGTCCGAGGTTTTTTCGTGAGAATGTTGCTAAGTTTAACTTAATTATTGGAAGTAAAAGCAAAGAGTTGCGGGTTCATGGGTTATGAGTTTTTATATAGACTTTAAGAAAGGAAAAACCACAATTTACAAATCATTTTTTTAAATTCTGAATAACAAGTCGTTTGACGACCAGCAATTGTGGAATAAGAATGTTGATCCCTATTATTTTTATAGCTGATAAATATCTAGCTTTATTTTGGGAAGGGAAAATTAAAGTTAAAATATAAGTGTTAGATAACAGATTTTATTTTTTATTGCATTATATAAAAATAGGATAAATACTTTCCTACTTTCATTCACTTTCAGTTTCATTGCTTCGACGACGCGTCATAAAGTAGTTGCAGAAAAGATATTTTTCCAAGTTTTCCATAGTGAAAGTTGTGCGACGGTCGCTCCAAATATGTTTGTACATCGAAAATGATCGCTTAACTTCACAGTTTGTCATAGGGGCATGCCTCAGCGTAGCCACTTCACTTACAGAGAGTTTTTGGAAAAGTTAGATGTCTGCCTCTTGAACTCTCAATTGAGAATCTGACCAGCATCACTCATCAACTCCTTCGTCTTTACTCAAAACATTACACAATTTCGTATAATAACTTACGGCTTGTTCACCCTTTGTATATGCAAGTTTCTCCTTCACATCCGTAATTGACGACATTAAATTACTTAGGCTCAGGATGGAAGATTCAAGTTGTTTGATTTTTTCATCCAAAAACCAAAAAGGATGCTGGTCTGCATATCTGGTCAGTGGAAATGTGCTATCTTCTAGGAGTTCTCGAGCCTTTTCTACACATTCTGCTTCATCTTCAGAGTCAATAGGGTCTATTCTGTATAACCTGAAGTAAAATATTAAAATAAAGTTTTCCTCTTAAATTTTGAACGTGCAGTTGTAGCTATAGTTAAGTGAGCAAAACTGGCAGGAATTCTATCACATATAATGGAATTAATTCATCAGTCACAAATAGTACTACTAATAGTTATTTAATATTAACTACAAATAGTTATTTACACTCCGATTTTTTTCGAAGTGCTGGGCATTGAACACACAAGCTTCCAGCCATTTTCCAAATCTCGCGAGGACTGGGTCCGAAGGCAATGACAGATCATAGCAAAATGTTTCATATATTTCCACGTGCAATGGTGCTTTCAAAAATTCTTGCGAAAATATAAAATATGAGTTCTGCAGTAATAATTCAGCAATTAAATATTATTTTTAGTTTTATTCAGATTAAGGGTAAGTACCTTTTTGATGGTAGACGCCCACTTATTTGCAGTGGGAAATCTTTTGCGAATTTCTTCAAATACCCTGTGAAGAGCGTGCACTTTGCAAGTGATGTGGATCATTTTAGGGTAGAAAACCAACAAAGCCTTGGTGGCTTTAACCATGTATGCCGCTCCATCGGTTAGGAGAAGAAGTAAATTCTCTCTAGCACTATTATCTAAAAAAAGAGGCTGTAAAAAATGGTGAGGAAGTTACGATAAATACGATAAAGATGCGGCATAGAACTCATCAGCATAAGTAAAACCGTTAATTAAATTCAGTTCTACTTTGAATATGCTCGCTTTTTCAGCAACAATTTCACTATACCAATTTAGGTATAAATACTTACTTAAGGATTTGTCAATACAGCGCGCGATGGTTTCATTATTGACTCTCTTAAGTTGCTTGGATCCCACGAGGTATGCCTTATTGGGCTCATCTGGTGTCAATTTTCCAACCTGTATGTTGCACACATATCGTCCCTTAACATCAGTTGTCTCATCAGCAATGGCATACAATTTGCTTTCTTTCAGGTCATACTAGATACTTTTCGTGTTTTAAAACACAAGGGTGTTTTTAAAAAATAATAAGGAAAGCAAACTCTTAGAAGAGTAGTAAAAACTTGACATGGGAAAATAATTACTTTCTTCGTGCGAGTGAATACTTTTTCGTTGTTAGTCTTATTCCAATCGGCATACCACCAGGAAATAGTGAAAAGTATTCCCATATATAATATTACTTTTGACGCAAACTCTGCATGTTGAATTGTATGTATTCAAGGTATAATTTATATTTTAAAATGACAACGACTGCTTTTGAAGTGACCCTTAATATAAATTTTCAAAAATATATATGGCATAAAGGATTAGAAAATAGATACCTCTGGATCTAATAAAGAGTGAATAAGTGGGTTTCCCGTAGGACCGCACTCTTTCCCAGGCCCCATACTCTAGGAGCCTCGAAGGAGCCCTCAAACAAAATATTTTTCTGGGAGGGAGGGTAGAATGTTGCCCCAGATCCCCCAAATGCCTCAGGGCTGCCCTTGCCTCACGACTTAAAAAATCTTCACAAACTTATCCTATTTCTAATACCGAATGCAAGGGGTAGTTATAGCGTGGATACGAAGGTCGTCCTATGGATCCAGTATTAATTCCCTTTCAAAACTTAAAACAACTTATGGGAAATTCGCGCCAGGTGAAATATTGGAATGATGAAGTCGTTGAAATTCATTTCTAAATATTAAAAATCAAAGATATCAAGAATTTGAGGCTATGCCCAGGAAAATAAAATATTATGGATCTATTTCGAAGGGTTGATATACATTTACATATTTAATCAGTTACTCTGTTAATTGCGACGAGCGGACGACGGTCTTACGACGCTTTGAAATCTCAGCGAATGACTGAGAATTTACGTGGCTTACTCGAATATAAAAGAGAATAGTGTTTATACGATGTGCATACATTCACCGGTCCTTGTTAAACCTTCATTATTCCTCTTTTCTCGAGTGCTAAGGGCGCATTGCTTGCCGCGCTACATTGCTGGCTCTCAGTTAATCATCACCTGCGCACACTGCGACGAGTGAACTTCGTCGGAAATTCTAGATGGTCTTTCATATAATTGTGTCATTTTTCCTCTAATCTCATAAACAAAAGCGGAGTGTTAGCATACAGTGTAGAGTTGCCAGCGTTCAGAAGACCGCCAGGGCTCAAATAAGCTCGTTCATAATTAGATCATTGTATTCTTTCTGTATTGTATCTTTGGAGACCCCAAGTAAAAAAGCTCGAAGTGCGAGGTGGTCCAGGGGAAGGAACTGCCCCCCCTACCCTGAATATGTGAAATTATCACGCCCTTGCCTTAGTCGGGGGTGAACTCTATCCTCTCCAATCCAAACCAACCTTTGGGTTGAAGCACTGAGTGAGTGTGATTCTTTCATTAACGATGGAGCAATCGAAGGAATTCGTTGCACTTTCTGGAACTATTAATAATATTTCGCATTAACAATTGTCAGGAGCTTACACTTTTGCAGCACATCTCTGCTCCGTGGAGAACCGCATGAAAAACACATATGTCCACTACCTAGTTGAACAAAATTGATCACAACAGCCAAATATTAACTTAGGCATGTGGTTTAAATAAATAGGCCCAGAAAAGTCTGTTTTAACAGAAAAAGTCCCAAATAGTCTCTAAACAAGTCATTCAAAAATGTTTTATTTAATGGGATTGGTGAAGATTTGTATTTAAAACCACAAAAGTCCCACTTTAACAAAAGGCCAAAAGACTTTTTTTCCGCGCTCTGGTTATAGCATACCAAAATCTACACCCTTTCCTGATTTTACTTCGTCACACCTTACTTACATTAATTTAGTTGCGAGCGATTGAAACACAACCCTCCAAAGGACGGAACACAGAGAACGAAACCGAGTGAAACCTGCAGGCTACTACCAAAATTGTATTACCAGGTGGCTCGAAAATAGACCACCAGTTTATTTTGCTTTATGGTGTCGATAATACACAAGGTAATGTATGCATGCACAAATACCTCCGTTCTCAAACTCGAATAAATCAGCCGAGCGGGAAAATAAAGCCGTGGAAATCACTCGCATTGAAGCGCCATGCAGACGCCCGCCAAAAGGGATCCCTATTGATGAACATAAATTAACTTCGTCTGACAGTGGGAAAGGGGTGGGGGATAATAGGATGGTTTGGGCAGGGGGGAAGGGGTGAACTTCCCTTCTGTTTGAATTCTAAGGAAGCTCATTTTAACAGATATGATATGGCTAGGATTTCATTCATCACTCCATCATGTTGCACATTTCCCCACCCACCGTCTCTCCTTCTCCTCCACCCCCTCTCCCCCTTTCCCGACGCTCCTTCACTTTTTCCCATCCCACTATCTTCTTTCTCCCTTCCCTCACCCTTTCAAATATCACTTATTTTGCGCGGGAAATCTGCTAATCACACTTAAGACGTATTTTGAATTCATTTTTTTAATTTTAACGTCCCTATGAGGTATGAAGTAAATAATATAGTGCAAATAGTGCGATAATAGATCTATATAATAATAATTTTCAGTGTTTGTTCTAATGTATCTGAATAAGTCTCTAGGTTGACTAATTTTTTTGTCTCAGTACTCAAACGAAAGCGAAAACCTCCACGAGAGGTGTATTGCAATTATGAAAAATAACTGCGTTGTGTAATGTATTAGCTATCGTAAATATTTGGGGACACATTAAAACTACACACCGTTAGTGTTGTGACGAAGTCTAGGCGCCAGATGCTACTTCTTTTTTTCAATATTCTCCCTTTGATATGCAGAGCCGTAATCTATCCAATGTAAAAAACAATTATTTTTGATCAAAATGCTCGAAAAGTAGTTCGTAAAGGCATTAATATTTTGATATAGTATAAAAGATAGGAATATTTAATTTTCAATAACATCAAAACTCATTAAATTTGAGGTTAATGGATTCATCGCTAGAACTAGGTACATTAATTATGGTTAAAACGTACTATAATCTAGAACTTTTCATTATTATTCTTCGTGATTCCTTAGTTGCATTAATTTAGCTGCGAGCGAATCAAAAAAACCCTCGAAATGACAGAATACTGAGAAACGAATCCCAGTGCAACCTCCGCGCTGTTTCCAAATTGTAGGCGCCTTAAATTACTTCTTTTTTTTCAATATTCTCCCTGTGATGCGCTGAGCCGTAATCTATCCAATGTTAAACTCAATTATTTTTAATCTAATTGCACGAAAAGTAGTTCCGCAAGGGATTAATATTTTGATATAGGTAATTAAAAAGATGGGAATATGTTATTTTCAATTACGTCAAAACTCATTAAATTTGAGGTGAATTGATTCATCGCTAATACTTGACACATGAGTTATGGTTAAAACGACCCAAAATCTAGCCCCTTTAAATTTTTTTATTTCGTGACTCCTTAGTTACATTAATTTAGTTGCGAGCGATTCAAATAAAACCCTCCAAAGGACAAAACACAGAGAAACGAATCTAAGTGATACCTCCGCGCTGCTTCCAAAATTGTATTACCAGGTGGTTCGAAAATAGACGTCCAGTTTATTTAGCTTTTTTGTGTCGATGGTACGCAAGGTAATGTATGCATGTACAAATGCCGTCCGTTCTATAAGTCGAAAAATTTAGGCGAGCAGGAAAATAAAGCCGTTGAAATCACTGGCGTTGAAGAGCCATGTAGACTCCTGCCATAGGAGTTCCCTATATAAGAACAAAAAATAACTTCGTCCGACAGGGAAATGGGGGGGGGGGATTGATAGGATGGTTTGGGCAGGGCGGGAAGGGGTGTACCATCCTACAGTTGGAATTCCAAGAAAGCTCCAGTTACCACATATGCTTTGGCTAGGATTTGATTCGACACTCCATCAAGTCTAACATTTCCCCCCCACACCGTCTCTCCTTCTCCACCGCCCCCTCTCCCCCTTTTCCCTAGCTCGTTCGCTCTTTCCCATCCCACTATCTTCTTTCCCCCTTCCCTCTCCCTTTCAAGCGACTCTTCATTTGAGCGGGAACTCTGCTAATCATACTAAAGACGTAATTTAAATTTGATTTTTTTTTAAATTTTAACGTTTCTTTGATTTATGTACTAAATATAATAGTGCAAATTTCGCTAAATTATGTATGTATGTTATAACAATTCTCAGTGTTTACTCAAATGTGTCTGAATAAGTCTCTAGGTTGACGCATTTTCTCTCACAGTACTGCGAAACACCTCCACGAGAGGTGTATTGCGATAGTGAAAAATAACTGCCTTGTGTAATTGATTATTTATCTTAAATATTTGAGGACACAGTAAAACTACACACCGTTAGTCTTTTGACGAAGTCTATGCGGCTTAAATTACTTCTTTTTTTCAATATTCTCCCTCTGATGCACAGAGCCGTAATCTATCCAATATAAAACACAATTATTCTAAATCAAGATGCTCGAAAAGAAGTTTGTCAAGGTATTTATATTTTGATATAACATATAAGATAGGAATATTTTATTTCTAATAACATTAAAACTCATTACATTTGAGGTGTATTGATTGATATAATATAATAAAAAAGATAGGAATATTTTATTTCCAATTACGTTAAAACTAATTAAATTTTAGGTGAATAGACTCATCGCTAAATCTAAGTACATTATTTTTTGTTATTACATACCAAAATCTACACCCTTTCCTTATTTTACTTCGTCACACCTTACTTACATTAATTTAGTTGCGAGTGATTGAAACACAACCCTCCAAAGGACGGAACACAGAGAAACGAAACCGAGTGAAACCTGCAGGCTACTACCAAAATTGTATTACCAGGTGGCTCGAAAATAGACCACCAGTTTATTTTGCTTTATGGTGTCGATAATACACAAGGTAATGAATGCATGTACAAATACCCTCCGTTCTCAAAGTCGAAAAAATCAGCCGAGCGAGAAAATAAAGCCGTTGAAATGACTGGCGTTGAAGCGCCATGTAGACTCCCGCCAAAAGGAATCAGAATTATTGTACATAAGTAACTTAGTCCGACAGAGGGAAAGGGGGGGGGGGGTGGAATGGAAAAATGGTTTGGAAAGGGGGGGAAGGGGTGTACCTCCCTTCTGTTGGAGTTACATTAAAGCTCATGTTACCAGATATGCTATGGCTAGAATTTCATTCGCCACTCCATCAAATCTCACATTTCGACACCCACCGTCTCTCATTGTCCTCCACCCCCTCTCCACCATATCCTTGCTCCACCACTCTTTCCCATCCCACTATCTTCTTTCCCCTCTCCGTAATCCTTGCCAGCCTCACTTAATTTGAGCAGGAACTCTGTTAATCGTACTATAGACGTAATTTGAATTTGTTTTTTTTCTATTTTACGAGCGTATGAAGAACGAAGTAATTATTATAATACAAATAGCGCCAAATTAGATATATTTTATAAATTTTCACAATGCTTATACAAATGTATCTGCATAAGTCTCTATGTTAAATCCTTTTTTCCCACAGTACTGCGAAAACTCCTCCCCTAAAGGTGTTTTGCGACTATGAAAAATAACTGCTAAGTGTAATTGATTATTTATCATAAATATTTTTAGCACATTAAAACTACACACCGTTAGTCTTTTGACGAAGTATAGGCGCCATAAGTTACTTCTTTTATTCAATATTCTCCCTCTAATGCGCAGAGCCGTAATCTATCCAATTTAAACACAAATGTTTTTATTCTAATTGCTTGAAAAGTAGTTCAGCGAGGGATGAATATTTTGATATAGTTAAAAAGATAGGAATATTTTATTCCCAATAACGTTAAACCTCATTAAATTTGAGGTGAATTGATTCATCGCTAGGACTAGGTACATTAATTATGGTTAAAACATACCAAAATCTAGAACCTTTCATTATTGTACTTCGTTACTCCTTAGTTACATTAATTTAGTTGCGAGCGATTCAAACAAAACCCTCCAAAGGACAGAAAACAGAGAAACCAATCTAAGTGATACCTCCGCGCTGCTTCCAAATTTGTATTACTAGGTAGCTCGAAAATAGACCTCCAGTTTATTCAGCTTTATTGTGTCGATAATACGAAAGGTAATGTATGCATGGACAAATGCCGTCCGTTCTATAAGTCGAAAAAATCAGCCGAGTGGGAAAATAAAGTCGTTGAAATCACTCGCGTTGAAGAGCCACGTAGACTCCTGCCATGGGAGTTCCCTATAGATGAACAAAAAATAACTTCGTCTGACAGGGAAAAGGGGGGGGGGGGGGATTGATAGGATGGTTTTGGCAGGGCGGGAAGGGCGTACCATCCTACAGTTGTAATTCCAAGAAAGCTCCTGTTACCAGATATGCTTTGGTTAGTATTTGATTCGACACTCCATCAACTCTAACATTTCCCCCCACACCGTCTCTCCTTCTCCTCCACCCCCTCTCCCCCTTTTCACTCGCTCGATCGCTCTTTCCCATCCCACTATCTTCTTTCCCCCTTCCCTCTCCCTTTCAAGCGTCTCTTCATTTGAGCGGGAACTCTGCTAATCATACTATAGACGTAATTTGAATTTGATTTTTTTTTAATTTTAACGTCTCTTTGAGTTCTGTACTAAATATAATAGTGCAAATTTCTCTAAATTATATATGTATGTTATAACAATTCTCATTGTTTACTCAAATGTGTCTGAATAAGTCTCTAGGTTGACGCATTTTTTCTCACAGTACTGCGAAACACCTCCACGAGAGGTGTATTGCGATAATGAAAAAAAAACTGCCTTGTGTAATTGATTATTCATCTTAAATATTTGAGGACACAGTAAAATTACACACCGTTAGTCTTTTGACGAAGTCTATGCGGCTTAAATTACTTCTTTTTTTCAATATTCTCCCTCTGATGCGAAGAGCCGTAATCTATCCAATGTAAAACATAATTATTTTTAATCAAGATGCTCGAAAAGTAGTTAGTCAAGGGATTAATATTTTGATATAACATATAAGATAGGAATATTTTAATTCTAATAACATTAAAACTCATTACATGTTAGGTGAATTGATTGATATAATATAATTAAAAAGATAGGAATATTCCATTTCCAATTACGTTAAAACTCATTAAATTTTAGGTGAATTGACTCATCGCTAAATCTAAGTACATTATTTTTGGTTATTACATACCAAAATCTACACACTTTCCTTATTTTACTTCGTCACACCTTACTTACATTTATTTCGTTGCGAGCGATTGAAACACAACCCTCCAAAGGACGGAACACAGTGAAACGAAACCGAGTGAAACCTGCAGGCTACTACCAAAATTGTATTACCAGGTGGCTCGAAAATAGACCACCAGTTTATTTTGCTTTATGGTGTCGATAATACACAAGGTAATGAATGCATGCACAAATACCCTCCGTTCTCAAAGTCGAAAAAATCAGCCGAGCGAGAAAATAAAGCCGTTGAAATGACTGGCGTTGAAGCGCCATGTAGACTCCCGCCAAAAGGAATCCTAATTATGTACATAAATTAACTTAGTCCGACAGTGGGAAAGGGGGGGGGATGGAAGGGAAGATGGTTTGGGCAGGGGGGAAGAGGTGTACCTCCCTTCTGTTGGAGTTACATTAAAGCTCATGTTACCAGATAGGCTAAGGCTTGGATTTCATTCGCCACTCCATCAAATCTCACATTTCGACACCCACCGTCTCTCCTTGTCCTCCACCCCCTCTCCAACATATCTTTGCTCCACCTCTCTTTCCCATCCCACTATCTTCTTTCCCCTTTCCGTAATCCTTGCCAGCATCACTTAATTTGAGCGGGAACTCTGCTAATCGTATTATAGACGTAATTTAGTTTATTTTTTTTTATTTAAGAGCGTATGAAGAACAAAGTAAATATTATAATACAAATAGCGCCAAATTAGATATATTTTATAAATTTTCACAATGCTTATACAAATGCATCTGCATAGGTCTATGTTAAATCCTTTTTTCCCACAGTACTGCGAAAACTCCTCCACTAAAAGTGTTTTGCGAATATGAAAAATAACTGCTTAGTGTAATTGATTATTTATCATAAATATTTTTAGCACATTAAAACTACACACCGTTAGTCTTTTGACGAAGTATAGGCGCCATAAGTTACTTCTTTTATTCCATATTCTCCCTCTAATGCGCAGAGCCGTAATCTATCCAATTTAAACACAATTATTTTTAATCTAATTGCTCGAAAAGTAGTTCGGCGAGGGATAAATATTTTGATATAATAAGTTACATTAATTTAATTGCGAGCGATTCAAACAAAACCCTCCAAAGGACGGAACACAGAGAAACAAAACCCAGTGAAACCTGTGTCCTTCTACTAAAATTGTATTACCAGGTGGCTCGAAAATAGACCACTAGTTAATTTTTCTTTATGGTGTCGATAATACACACGGTAATGTATGCATGCACAAATGATTTGATTTTAACGTTCGTTTGAGGTATGAAGTATATTTAATAGTGCAAATATCGCGAAAATAGATGTATGTTATAACAATTCTCATTGCCTATTCCAATGTGTCCGAATAAGTCTCTACGTTGACGATTTTGTTTTTCACTGTACTGCGAAAACATCTCCACGAGAGGTGCATTGCGATTATGAAAAATAAATGCCTTGTGTAATTGATTATTTATCGTAAATATTTGGGGACGCATTAAAACTACACACCGTTAGTCTTATGACGAAGTTTAGGCGCCATAAGTTACTTAATTTTTTCAATATTCTCCCTCTGATGCGCAGAGCCGTAATCTATCCAATTTAAACACAAATGTTTTTATTCTAATTGCTTGAAAAGTAGTTCAGCGAGGGATGTATATTTTTATATAATTAAAAAGATAGGAATATTTTATTCCCAATAACATTAAAACTCATTAAATTTGAGGTGAATTGATTCATCGCTAGGACTAGGTATATTAATTATGGTTAAAACATACCAAAATCTAGAACCTTTCATTATTGTACTTCGTGACTCCTTAGTTACATTAATTTAGTTGCGAGCGATTCAAACAAAACCCTCCAAAGGACGGAACACAGAGAAACCAATCTAAGTGATACCTCCGCGCTGCTTCCAAATTTGTATTACTAGGTAGCTCGAAAATAGACCTCCAGTTTATTCAGCTTTATTGTGTCGATAATACGAAAGGTAATGTATGCATGGACAAATGCCGTCCGTTCTATAAGTCGAAAAAATCAGCCGAGTGGGATAATAAAGTCGTTGAAATCACTCGCGTTGAAGAGCCACGTAGACTCCTGCCATGGGAGTTCCCTATAGATGAACAAAAAATAACTTCGTCTGACATGGAAATGGGGGGGGGGATTGATAGGATGGTTTTGGCAGGGCGGGAAGGGCGTACCATCCTACAGTTGTAATTCCAAGAAAGCTCCTGTTACCAGATATGCTTAGGCTAGTATTTGATTCGACACTCCATCAAGTCTAACATTTCCCCCCCACACCGTCTCTCCTTCTCCTCCAACCCCTCTCCCCCTTTTCACTCGCTCGATCGCTCTTTCCCATCCCACTATCTTCTTTCCCCCTTCCCTCTCCCTTTCAAGCGTCTCTTCATTTGAGCGGGAACTCTGCTAATCATACTAAAGACGTAATTTGAATTTGATTTTTTTTTAAATTTTAACGTTTCTATGATTTATGTACTAAATATAATAGTGCAAATTTCGTTAAATTTTATATGCATGTTATAACAATTCTCAGTGCTTATTCAAATGTGTCTGAATAAGTCTCTAGGTTGACGCATTTTTTCTCACAGTACTGCGAAACACCTCCACGAGTGGTGTATTGCGATAATGAAAAATAACTGCCTTGTGTAATTGATTATTCATCTTAAATATTTGAGGACACAGTAAAATTACACACCGTTAGTCTTTTGACGAAGTCTATGCGGCTTAAATTACTTCTTTTTTTCAATATTCTCCCTCTGATGCACAGAGCCGTAATCTATCCAATGTAAAACATAATTATTCTTAATCAAGATGCTCGAAAAGTAGTAAGTCAAGGGATTAATATTTTGATATAACATATAAGATAGGAATATTTTAATTCTAATAACATTAAAACTCATTACATTTTAGGTGAATTGATTGATATAATATAATTAAAAAGATAGGAATATTCCATTTCCAATTACGTTAAAACTCATTAAATTTTAGGTGAATTGACTCATCGCTAAATCTAAGTACATTATTTTTGGTTATTACATACCAAAATCTACACACTTTCCTTATTTTACTTCGTCACACCTTACTTACATTTATTTCGTTGCGAGCGATTGAAACACAACCCTCCAAAGGACGGAACACAGTGAAACGAAACCGAGTGAAACCTGCAGGCTACTACCAAAATTGTATTACCAGGTGGCTCGAAAATAGACCACCAGTTTATTTTGCTTTATGGTGTCGATAATACACAAGGTAATGAATGCATGCACAAATACCCTCCGTTCTCAAAGTCGAAAAAATCAGCCGAGCGAGAAAATAAAGACGTTGAAATGACTGGCGTTGAAGCGCCATGTAGACTCCCGCCAAAAGGAATCCTAATTATGTACATAAATTAACTTAGTCCGACAGTGGGAAAGGGGGGGGGATGGAAGGGAAGATGGTTTGGGCAGGGGGGAAGAGGTGTACCTCCCTTCTGTTGGAGTTACATTAAAGCTCATGTTACCAGATAGGCTAAGGCTTGGATTTCATTCGCCACTCCATCAAATCTCACATTTCAACACCCACCGTCTCTCCTTGTCCTCCACCCCCTCTCCAACATATCTTTGCTCCACCTCTCTTTCCCATCCCACTATCTTCTTTCCCCTTTCCGTAATCCTTGCCAGCATCACTTAATTTGAGCGGGAACTCTGCTAATCGTATTATAGACGTAATTTAGTTTATTTTTTTTTATTTTACGAGCGTATGAAGAACAAAGTAAATATTATAATACAAATAGCGCCAAATTAGATATATTTTATAAATTTTCACAATGCTTATACAAATGCATCTGCATAGGTCTATGTTAAATCCTTTTTTCCCACAGTACTGCGAAAACTCCTCCACTAAAAGTGTTTTGCGAATATGAAAAATAACTGCTTAGTGTAATTGATTATTTATCATAAATATTTTTAGCACATTAAAACTACACACCATTAGTCTTTTGACGAAGTATAGGCGGCATAAGTTACTTCTTTTATTCAATATTCTCCCTCTAATGCGCAGAGCCGTAATCTATCCAATTTAAACACAATTATTTTTAATCTAATTGCTCGAAAAGTAGTTCGGCGAGGGATAAATATTTTGATATAATAAGTTACATTAATTTAATGGCGAGCGATTCAAACAAAACCCTCCAAAGGACGGAACACAGAGAAACAAAACCCAGTGAAACCTGTGTCCTTCTACTAAAATTGTATTACCAGGTGGCTCGAAAATAGACCACCAGTTTATTTTGCTTTATGGTGTCGATAATACACAAGGTAATGAATGCATGCACAAATACCCTCCGTTCTCAAAGTCGAAAAAATCAGCCGAGCGAGAAAATAAAGCCGTTGAAATGACTGGCGTTGAAGCGCCATGTAGACTCCCGCCAAAAGGAATCCTAATTATGTACATAAATTAACTTAGTCCGACAGTGGGAAAGGGGGGGGATGGAAGGGAAGATGGTTTGTGCAGGGGGGAAGAGGTGTACCTCCCTTCTGTTGGAGTTACATTAAAGCTCATGTTACCAGATAGGCTAAGGGTTGGATTTCATTCGCCACTCCATCAAATCTCACATTTCGACACCCACCGTCTCTCCTTGTCCTCCACCCCCTCTCCAACATATCTTTGCTCCACCTCTCTTTCCCATCCCACTATCTTCTTTCCCCTTTCCGTAATCCTTGCCAGCATCACTTAATTTGAGCGGGAACTCTGCTAATCGTATTATAGACGTAATTTAGTTTATTTTTTTTTATTTTACGAGCGTATGAAGAACAAAGTAAATATTATAATACAAATAGCGCCAAATTAGATATATTTTATAAATTTTCACAATGCTTATACAAATGCATCTGCATAGGTCTATGTTAAATCCTTTTTTCCCACAGTACTGCGAAAACTCCTCCACTAAAAGTGTTTTGCGAATATGAAAAATAACTGCTTAGTGTAATTAATTATTTATCATAAATATTTTTAGCACATTAAAACTACACACCGTTAGTCTTTTGACGAAGTATAGGCGCCATAAGTTACTTCTTTTATTCAATATTCTCCCTCTAATGCGCAGAGCCGTAATCTATCCAATTTAAACACAATTATTTTTAATCTAATTGCTCGAAAAGTAGTTCGGCGAGGGATAAATATTTTGATATAATAAGTTACATTAATTTAATGGCGAGCGATTTAAACAAAACCCTCCAAAGGACGGAACACAGAGAAACAAAACCCAGTGAAACCTGTGTCCTTCTACTAAAATTGTATTACCAGGTGGCTCGAAAATAGACCACTAGTTAATTTTTCTTTATGGTGTCGATAATACACACGGTAATGTATGCATGCACAAATGATTTGATTTTAACGTTCGTTTGAGGTATGAAGTATATTTAATAGTGCAAATATCGCGAAAATAGATGTATGTTATAACAATTCTCATTGCCTATTCCAATGTGTCCGAATAAGTCTCTACGTTGACGATTTTGTTTTTCACTGTACTGCGAAAACATCTCCACGAGAGGTGCATTGCGATTATGAAAAATAAATGCCTTGTGTAATTGATTATTTATCGTAAATATTTGGGGACGCATTAAAACTACACACCGTTAGTCTTATGACGAAGTTTAGGCGCCATAAGTTACTTAATTTTTTCAATATTCTCCCTCTGATGCGCAGAGCCGTAATCTATCCAATTTAAACACAAATGTTTTTATTCTAATTGCTTGAAATTAGTTCAGCGAGGGATGTATATTTTTATATAATTAAAAAGATAGGAATATTTTATTCCCAATAACATTAAAACTCATTAAATTTGAGGTGAATTGATTCATCGCTAGGACTAGGTATATTAATTATGGTTAAAACATACCAAAATCTAGAACCTTTCATTATTGTACTTCGTGACTCCTTAGTTACATTAATTTAGTTGCGAGCGATTCAAACAAAACCCTCCAAAGGACGGAACACAGAGAAACCAATCTAAGTGATACCTCCGCGCTGCTTCCAAATTTGTATTACTAGGTAGCTCGAAAATAGACCTCCAGTTTATTCAGCTTTATTGTGTCGATAATACGAAAGGTAATGTATGCATGGACAAATGCCGTCCGTTCTATAAGTCGAAAAAATCAGCCGAGTGGGATAATAAAGTCGTTGAAATCACTCGCGTTGAAGAGCCACGTAGACTCCTGCCATGGGAGTTCCCTATAGATGAACAAAAAATAACTTCGTCTGACATGGAAATGGGGGGGGGGATTGATAGGATGGTTTTGGCAGGGCGGGAAGGGCGTACCATCCTACAGTTGTAATTCCAAGAAAGCTCCTGTTACCAGATATGCTTAGGCTAGTATTTGATTCGACACTCCATCAAGTCTAACATTTCCCCCCCACACCGTCTCTCCTTCTCCTCCAACCCCTCTCCCCCTTTTCACTCGCTCGATCGCTCTTTCCCATCCCACTATCTTCTTTCCCCCTTCCCTCTCCCTTTCAAGCGTCTCTTCATTTGAGCGGGAACTCTGCTAATCATACTAAAGACGTAATTTGAATTTGATTTTTTTTTAAATTTTAACGTTTCTATGATTTATGTACTAAATATAATAGTGCAAATTTCGTCAAATTTTATATGCATGTTATAACAATTCTCAGTGCTTATTCAAATGTGTCTGAATAAGTCTCTAGGTTGACGCATTTTTTCTCACAGTACTGCGAAACACCTCCACGAGAGGTGTATTGCGATAATGAAAAATAACTGCCTTGTGTAATTGACTATTCATCTTAAATATTTGAGGACACAGTAAAATTACACACCGTTAGTCTTTTGACGAAGTCTATGCGGCTTAAATTACTTCTTTTTTTCAATTTTCTCCCTCTGATGCACAGAGCCGTAATCTATCCAATGTAAAACATAATTATTCTTAATCAAGATGCTCGAAAAGTAGTAAGTCAAGGGATTAATATTTTGATATAACATATAAGATAGGAATATTTTATTTCTAATAACATTAAAACTCATTACATTTGAGGTGAATTGATTGATATAATATAATTAAAAAGATAGGAATATTTTATTTCCAATTACGTTAAAACTAATTATATTTTAGGTGAATTGACTCATCGCTTAATCTAAGTACACTAGTTTTGGTTATTACATACCAAAATCTACACCCTTTCCTTATTTTACTTCGTCACACCTTACTTACATTAATTTAGTTGCGAGCGATAGAAACACAACCCTCCAAAGGACGGAACACAGAGAAACGAAACCGAGTGAAACCTGCAGGCTACTACCAAAATTGTATTACCAGGTGGCTCGAAAATAGACCACCAGTTTATTTTGCTTTATGGTGTCGATAATACACAAGGTAATGAATGCATGCAAAAATACCCTCCGTTCTCAAATTCGAAAAAATCAGCCGAGCGAGAAAATTAAGCCGTTGAAATGACTGGCGTTGATGCGCCATGCAGACTCCCGCCAAAAGGAATCCTAATTATTGTACATAATAAACTTAGTCCGACAGATGGAAAGGGGGGGTGGAATGGGAAGATGGTTTGGGCAGGGGGGGAAGGGGTGTACTTCCCTTCTGTTGGAATTACAGAAAAGGTCATGTTACCAGATATTTTATGTATAGAATTTCATTGGCCACTCCATCAAATCTCACATTTCGACACCCACCATTTCTCATTGTCCTCCACCCCCTCTCCACCATATATCCATACTCCACCACTCTTTCCCATCCCACTATCTTCTTTCCCCTTTCCGTAATCCTTGCCAGCCTCACTTACTTTGAGCGGGAACTCTGCTAATCGTATTATAGACGTAATTTAGTTTATTTTTTTTTTATTTTACGAGCGTATGAAGAACGAAGTAAATATTATAATACAAATAGCGCCAAATTAGATATATTTAATAAACTGTCACAATGCTTATACAAATGCATCTGCAAAAGTCTATGTTAAATCATTTTTTCCCACAGTACTGCGAAAACTCCTCCACTAAAAGTGTTTTGCGAATATGAAAAATAACTGCTTATTGTAATTGATTATTTATCATAAATATTTTTAGCACATTAAAACTACACACTGTTAGTATTTTGACGAAGTATAGGCGGCATAAGTTACTTCTTTTATTCAATATTCTCCCTCTAATGCGCAGAGCCATAATCTATCCAATTTAAACACAATTATTTTTAATCTACTTTCTCGAAAAGTAGTACGGCGAGGGATATATATTTTGATATAATAAGTTACATTAATTTAATTGCGAGCGATTCAAACAAAACACTCCAAAGGACGGAACACAGAGAAACAAAACCGAGTGAAACCTGTGTTCTTGTACTAAAATTGTATTACCAGGTGGCTCGAAAATAGACCACTAGTTAATTTTTCTTTATGGTGCCGATAATACACACGGTAATGTATGCATGCACAAATGATTTGATTTTAACGTCCGTTTGAGGTATGAAGTATATTTAATAGTGCAAATATCGCGAAAATAGATGTATGTTATAACAATTCTCAGTGCCTATTCCAATGTGTCTGAATAAGTCTCTAGGTTGACGATTTTTTTTTTCACAGTACTGCGAAAACACCTCCACGAGAGGTACATTGCGATTATGAAAATAATTGCCTTGTGTAATTGATTATTTATCGTAAATATTTGGGGACACGTTAAAACTACACAACGTTAGTCTTTTGACGAAGTCTAGGCGCCATAAGTTACTTAATTTTTTCAATATTCTCCCTCTTATGCGCAGAGCCGTAATCTATCTAATTTAAACAGAAATATTTTTATTCTAATTGCTTGAAAAGTAGTTCAGCGAGGGATGAATATTTTGATATAATTAAAAAGATAGGAATATTTTATTCCCAATAACATTAAAACTCATTAAATTTGAGGTGAATTGATTCATCGCTAGGACTAGGTACGTTAATTATGGTTAAAATATACCAAAATCTAGAACCTTTCATTATTGTACTTCGTTACTCCTTAGTTACATTAATTTAGTTGCGAGCGATTCAAACAAAACCCTCCAAAGGACAGAACACAGAGAAACGAATCTAAGTGATACCTCCGCGCTGCTTCCAAATTTGTATTACCAGGTGGCTCGAAAATAGACCTCCAGTTTATTTAGCTTTATTGTGTCGATAATACGAAACGTAATTTATGCATGGACAAATGCCGTCCGTTCTATAAGTCGAAAAAATCAGCCGAGTGGGAAAATAAAGTCGTTGAAATCACTCGCGTTGAAGAGGCACGTAGACTCCTGCCATGGGAGTTCCCTATAGATGAACAAAAAATAACTTGGTCCGACAGGGAAATGGGGGGGGGGATTGATAGGATGGTTTGGGCAGGGCGGGAAGGGGGTACCATCCTACAGTTGTAATTCCAAGAAAGCTCCTGTTACCAGATATGCTTTGGCTAGGATTTGATTCGACACTCCATCAAGTCTAACATTTCCCCCCCACACCGTCTCTCCTTCTCCTCCACCCCCTCTCCTCCTTTTCACTCGCTCGATCGCTCTTTCCCATCCCACTATCTTCTTTCCCCCTTCCCTTTCCCTTTCAAGCGTCTCTTCATATGAGCGGGAACTGCTAATCATACTAAAGACGTAATTTGAATTTGATGTTTTTTTTAATTTTAACGTTTCTTTGATTTATGTACTAAATATAATAGTGCAAATTTCGTTAAATTTTATATGCATGTTATAACAATTCTCAGTGCTTATTCAAATGTGTCTGAATAAGTCTCTAGGTTGACGCATTTTTTCTCACAGTACTGCGAAACACCTCCACGAGTGGTGTATTGCGATAATGAAAAATAACTGCCTTGTGTAATTGATTATTCATCTTAAATATTTGAGGAAACAGTAAAATTACACACCGTTAGTCTTTTGACGAAGTCTATGCGGCTTAAATTACTTCTTTTTTTCAATATTCTCCCTCTGATGCACAGAGCCGTAATCTATCCAATGTAAAACATAATTATTCTTAATCAAGATGCTCGAAAAGTAGTTAGTCAAGGGATTAATATTTTGATATAACATATAAGATAGGAATATTTTATTTCTAATAACATTAAAACTCATTACATTTGAGGTGAATTGATTGATATAATATAATTAAAAAGATAGGAATATTTTATTTCCAATTACGTTAAAACTAATTATATTTTAGGTGAATTGACTCATCGCTAAATCTAAGTACATTAGTTTTGGTTATTACATACCAAAATCTACACCCTTTCCTTATTTTACTTCGTCACACCTTACTTACATTAATTTAGTTCCGAGTGATTGAAACACAACCCTCCAAAGGACGGAACACAGAGAAACGAAACCGAGTGAAACCTGCAGGCTATTACCAAAATTGTATTACCAGGTGGCTCGAAAATAGACCACCAGTTTATTTTGCTTTATGGTGTCGATAATACACAAGGTAATGAATGCATGCACAAATACCCTCCGTTCTAAAATTCGAAAAAATCAACCGAGCAAGAAAATAAAGCCGTTGAAATGACTGGCGTTGAAGCGCCATGTAGACTCCCGCCAAAAGGAATCCTAATTATTGTACATAAATAACTTAGTCCGACAGATGGAAAGGGGGGGGGTGGAATGGGAAGATGGTTAGGGCAGGGGGGAAGGGGTGTACTTACCTTCTGTTGGAATTACAGAAAAGGTCATGTTACCAGATATTTTATGGCTAGAATTTCATTCGCCACTCCATCAAATCTCACATTTCGACACCCACCGTCTCTCATTGTCCTCCACCCCCTCTCCACCATATCCATGTTCCACCACTCTTTCCCATCCCACTATCTTCTTTCCCCTTTCCGTAATCCTTGCCAGCCTCACTTAATTTGAGCGGGAACTCTGCTAATCGTATTATAGACGTAATTTAGTTTATTTTTTTTTATTTTACGAGCGTATGAAGAAAGAAGTAAATATTATAATACAAATAGCGCCAAATTAGATATATTTTATAAATTTTCACAATGCTTATACTAATGCATCTGCATAAGTCTATGTTAAATCCTTTTTTCCCACAGTACTGCGAAAACTCCTCCACTAAAAGTGTTTTGCGACTATGAAAAATAACTGCTTAGTGTAATTGATTATTTGTCATAAATATTTTTAGCACATTAAAACTACACACTGTTAGTATTTTGACGAAGTATAGGCGGCATAAGTTACTTCTTTTATTCCATATTCTCCCTCTAATGCGCAGAGCCATAATCTATCCAATTTAAACACAATTATTTTTAATCTAATTTCTCGAAAAGTAGTACTGCGAGGGATATATATTTTGATATAATAAGTTACATTAATTGAATTGCGAGCGATTCAAACAAAACCCTCCAAAGGACGGAACACAGAGAAACAAAACCGAGTGAAACCTGTGTTCTTGTACTAAAATTTTATTACCAGGTGGCTCGAAAATAGACCACTAGTTAATTTTTCTTTATGGTGCCGATAATACACACGGTAATGTATGCATGCACAAATGATTTGATTTTAACGTCCGTTTGAGGTATGAAGTATATTTAATAGTGCAAATATCGCGAAAATAGATGTATGTTATAACAATTCTCAGTGCCTATTCCAATGTGTCTGAATAAGGCTCTAGGTTGACGATTTTTTTTCACAGTACTGCGAAAACACCTCCACGAGAGGTGCATTGCGATTATGAAAAATAATTGCCTTGTGTAATTGATTATTTATCGTAAATATTTGGGGACGCATTAAAACTACACAACGTTAGTCTTTTGACGAAGTCTAGGCGCCATAAGTTACTTAATTTTTTCAATATTCTCCCTCTGATGCGCAGAGCCGTAATCTATCTAATTTAAACAGAAATATTTTTATTCTAATTGCTTGAAAAGTAGTTCAGCGAGGGATGAATATTTTGATATAATTAAAAAGATAGGAATATTTTATTCCCAATAACATTAAAACTCATTAAATTTGAGGTGAATTGATTCATCGCTAGGACTAGGTATATTAATTATGGTTAAAACATACCAAAATCTAGAACCTTTCATTATTGTACTTCGTTACTCCTTAGTTACATTAATTTAGTTGCGAGCGTTTCAAACAAAACCCTCCAAAGGACAGAACACAGAGAAACGAATCTAAGTGATACCTCCGCGCTGCTTCCAAATTTGTATTACCAGGTGGCTCGAAAATAGACCTTCAGTTTATTTAGCTTTATTGTGTCGATAATACGAAACGTAATTTATGCATGGACAAATGCCGTCCGTTCTATAAGTCGAAAAAATCAGCCGAGTGGGAAAATAAAGTCGTTGAAATCACTCGCGTTGAAGAGGCACGTAGACTCCTGCCATGGGAGTTCCCTATAGATGAACAAAAAATAACTTGGTCCGACAGGGAAATGGGGGGGGGGATTGATAGGATGGTTTGGGCAGGGCGGGAAGGGGGTACCATCCTACAGTTGTAATTCCAAGAAAGCTCCTGTTACCAGATATGCTTTGGCTAGGATTTGATTCGACACTCCATCAAGTCTAACATTTCCCCCCCACACCGTCTCTCCTTCTCCTCCACCCCCGCCCCCATTTTCCCTCGATCATTCGCTCTTTCCCATCCCACTATCTTCTTTCCCCCTTCACTTTCCCTTTCAAGCGTCTCTTCATTTGAGCGGGAACTCTGCTAATCATACTAAGGACGTTATTTGAATTTGATTTTTTTTTTAATTTTAACGTCTCTTTGAGTTCTGTACTAAATATAATATTGCAAATTTCGTTAAATTTTATATGCATGTTATAACAATTCTCAGTGCTTATTCAAATGTGTCTGAATAAGTCTCTAGGTTAACGCATTTTTTCTCACAGTACAGCGAAACACCTCCACGACAGGTGTATTGCGATTATGAAAAATAATTGCTTTTTTGTAATTGATTATTTATCTTAAATATTTGAGGACACAGTAAAACTACACACCGTTAGTCTTTTGACGAAGTCTATGCGGCTTAAATTACTTCTTTTTTTCAATATTCTCCCTCTGATGCACAGAGCCGTAATCTATCCAATGTAAAACACAATTATTCTTAAGCAAGATGCTCGAAAAGTAGTTAGTCAAGGGATTAATATTTTGATATAACATATAAGATAGGAATATTTTATTTCTAATAACATTAAAACTCATTACATTTGAGGTGAATTGATTGATATAATATAATTAAAAAGATAGGAATATTTTATTTCCAATTACGTTAAAACTAATTATATTTTAGGTGAATTGACTCATCGCTAAATCTAAGTACATTAGTTTTGGTTATTACATACCAAAATCTACAGCCTTTCCTTATTTTACTTCGTCACACCTTACTTACATTAATTTAGTTGCGAGCGATAGAAACACAACCCTCCAAAGGACGGAATACAGAGAAACGAAACCGAGTGAAACCTGCAGGCTACTACCAAAATTGTATTACCAGGTGGCTCGAAAATAGACCACCAGTTTATTTTGCTTTATGGTGTCGATAATACACAAGGTAATGAATGCATGCACAAATACCCTCCGTTCTCAAATTCGAAAAAATCAGCCGAGCGAGAAAATTAAGCCGTTGAAATGTCTGGCGTTGAAGCGCCATGCAGACTCCCGCCAAAAGGAATCCTAATTATTGTACATAAATAACTTAGTCCGACAGATGGAAAGGGGGGGTGGAATGGGAAGATGGTTTGGGCAGGGGGGGAAGGGGTGTACTTCCCTTCTGTTGGAATTACAGAAAAGGTCATGTTACCAGATATTTTATGTCTAGAAATTCATTCGCCACTCCATCAAATCTCACATTTCGACACCCACCATTTCTCATTGTCCTCCACCCCCTCTCCACCATATCCATGCTCCACCACTCTTTCCCATCCCACTATCTTCTTTCCCCTTTCCGTAATCCTTGCCAGCCTCACTTAATTTGAGCGGGAACTCTGCTAATCGTATTATAGACGTAATTTAGTTTATTTTTTTTTTATTTTACGAGCGTATGAAGAACGAAGTAAATATTATAATACAAATAGCACCAAATTAGATATATTTTATAAAATTTCACAATGCTTATACAAATGCATCTGCAAAAGTCTATGTTAAATCCTTTTTTCCCACAGTACTGCGAAAACTCCTCCACTAAAAGTGTTTTGCGAATATGAAAAATAACTGCTTAGTGTAATTGATTATTTATCATAAATATTTTTAGCACATTAAAACTACACATTGTTAGTATTTTGACGAAGTATAGGCGGCATAAGTTACTTCTTTTATTCAATATTCTCCCTCTAATGCGCAGAGCCATAATCTATCCAATTTAAACACATTTATTTTTAATCTAATTTCTCGAAAAGTAGTACGGCGAGGGATATATATTTTGATATAATAAGTTACATTAATTTAATTGCGAGCGATTCAAACAAAACACTCCAAAGGACGGAACACAGAGAAACAAAACCGTGTGAAACCTGTGTTCTTCTACTAAAATTGTATTACCAGGTGGCTCGAAAATAGACCACTAGTTAATTTTTCTTTATGGTGCCGATAATACACACGGTAATGTATGCATGCACAAATGATTTGATTTTAACGTCCGTTTGAGGTATGAAGTATATTTAATAGTGCAAATATCGCGAAAATAGATGTATGTTATAACAATTCTCAGTGCCTATTCCAATGTGTCTGAATAAGTCTCTAGGTTGACGATTTTTTTTTCACAGTACTGCGAAAACACCTCCACGAGAGGTACAATGCGATTATGAAAAATAATTGCCTTGTGTAATTGATTATTTATCGTAAATATTTGGGGACGCGTTAAAACTACACAACGTTAGTCTTTTGACGAAGTCTAGGCGCCATAAGTTACTTAATTTTTTCAATATTCTCCCTCTGATGCGCAGAGCCGTAATCTATCCAATTTAAACACAAATGTTTTTATTCTAATTGCTTGAAAAGTAGTTCAGCGAGGGATGAATATTTTGATATAATTAAAAAGATAGGAAAATTTTATTCCCAATAACATTAAACCTCATTAAATTTGAGGTGAATTGATTTATCGGTAGGACTAGGTACATTAATTATGGTTAAAATATACCAAAATCTAGAACCTTTCATTATTGTACTTCGTTACTCCTTAGTTACATTAATTTAGTTGCGAGCGATTCAAACAAAACCCTCCAAAGGTCAGAACACAGAGAAACGAATCTAAGTGATACCTCCGCGCTGCTTCCAAATTTGTATTACCAGGTGGCTCGAAAATAGACCTCCAGTTTATTTAGCTTTATTGTGTCGATAATACGAAAGGTAATTTATGCATGGACAAATGCCGTCCGTTCTATAAGTCGAAAAAATCAGCCGAGTGGGAAAATAAAGTCGTTGAAATCACTCGCGTTGTAGAGGCACGTAGACTCCTGCCATGGGAGTTCCCTATAGATGAACAAAAAATAACTTGGTCCGACAGGGAAATGGGGGGGGGGATTGATAGGATGGTTTGGGCAGGGCGGGAAGGGGGTACCATCCTACAGTTGTAATTCCAAGAAAGCTCCTGTTACCAGATATGCTTTGGCTAGGATTTGATTCGACACTCCATCAAGTCTAACATTTCCCCCCCACACCGTCTCTCCTTCTCCTCCACCCCCTCTCCTCCTTTTCACTCGCTCGATCGCTCTTTCCCATCCCACTATCTTCTTTCCCCCTTCCCTTTCTCTTTCAAGCGTCTCTTCATTTGAGCGGGAACTGCTAATCATACTAAAGACGTAATTTGAATTTGATTTTTTTTTTAATTTTAACGTTTCTTTGATTTATGTACTAAATATAAATGTGCAAATTTCGCTAAATTATATATGTATGTTATAATAATTCTCATTGTTTACTCAAATGTGTCTGAATAAGTCTCTAGGTTGACGCATTTTTTCTCACAGTACTGCGAAACACCTCCACTAGAGGTGTATTGCGATAATGAAAAATAACTGCCTTGTGTAATTGATTATTCATCTTAAATATTTGAGGACACAGTAAAATTACACACCGTTAGTCTTTTGACGAAGTCTATGCGGCTTAAATTACTTCTTTTTTTCAATATTCTCCCTCTGATGCACAGAGCCGTAATCTATCCAATGTAAAACATAATTATTCTTAATCAAGATGCTCGAAAAGTAGTTAGTCAAGGGATTAATATTTTGATATAACATATAAGATAGGAATATTTTATTTCTAATAACATTAAAACTCATTACATTTGAGGTGAATTGATTGATATAATATAATTAAAAAGATAGGAATATTTTATTTCCAATTACGTTAAAACTAATTATATTTTAGGTGAATTGACTCATCGCTAAATCTAAGTACATTAGTTTTGGTTATTACATACCAAAATCTACACCCTTTCCTTATTTTACTTCGTCACACCTTACTTACATTAATTTAGTTCCGAGTGATTGAAACACAACCCTCCAAAGGACGGAACACAGAGAAACGAAACCGAGTGAAACCTGCAGGCTATTACCAAAATTGTATTACCAGGTGGCTCGAAAATAGACCACCAGTTTATTTTGCTTTATGGTGTCGATAATACACAAGGTAATGAATGCATGCACAAATACCCTCCGTTCTAAAATTCGAAAAAATCAGCCGAGCAAGAAAATAAAGCCGTTGAAATGACTGGCGTTGAAGCGCCATGTAGACTCCCGCCAAAAGGAATCCTAATTATTGTACATAAATAACTTAGTCCGACAGATGGAAAGGGGGGGGGTGGAATGGGAAGATGGTTTGGGCAGGGGGGGAAGGGGTGTACTTACCTTCTGTTGGAATTACAGAAAAGGTCATGTTACCAGATATTTTATGGCTAGAATTTCATTCGCCACTCCATCAAATCTCACATTTCGACACCCACCGTCTCTCATTGTCCTCCACCCCCTCTCCACCATATCCATGTTCCACCACTCTTTCCCATCCCACTATCTTCTTTCCCGTTTCCGTAATCCTTGCCAGCCTCACTTAATTTGAAGGGAACTCTGCTAATCGAATTATAGACGTAATTTGAATTTATTTTTTTTTATTTTACGAGTGTATGAAGAACGAAGTAAATATTATAATACAAATAGCGCCAAATTAGATATATTTTATAAATTTTCACAATGCTTATACAAATGCATCTGCAAAAGTCTATGTTAAATCCTTTTTTCCCACAGTACTGCGAAAACTCCTCCACTAAAGGTGTTTTGTGACTATGAAAAATAACTGCTTAGTGTAATTGATTATTTATCATAAATATTTTTAGCACATTAAAACTACACACCGTTAGTCTTTTGACGAAGTATAGACGGCATAAGTTACTTCTTTTATTCAATATTCTCCCTCTAACGCGCAGAGCCATAATCTATCCAATTTAAACACAATTATTTTTAATCTAATTGCTCGAAAAGTAGTACGGCGAGGGATATATATTTTGATATAATAAGTTACATTAATTGAATTGCGAGCGATTCAAACAAAACCCTCCAAAGGACGGAACACAGAGAAACAAAACCGAGTGAAACCCGTGTTCTTCTACTAAAATTGTATTACCAGGTGGCTCGAAAATAGACCACTAGTTAATTTTTCTTTGTGGTGCCGATAATACACACGGTAATGTATGCATGCACAAATGATTTGATTTTAACGTCCGTTTGAGGTATGAAGTATTATGAATAGCGCAAATATCGCGAAAATAGATGTATGTTATAACAATTCTCAGTGCCTATTCCAATGTGTCTGAATAAGTCTCTAGGTTGACGATTTTCTTTTCACAGTACTGCGAAAACACCTCCACGAGAGGTGCATTGCGATTATGAAAAATAAATGCCTTGTGTAATTGATTATTTATCGTAAATATTTGGGGACGCATTAAAACTACACAACGTTAGTCTTTTGACGAAGTCTAGGCGCCATAAGTTACTTATTTTTTTCAATATTCTCCCTCTGATGCGCAGAGCCGTAATCTATCTAATTTAAACAGAAATATTTTTATTCTAATTGCTTGAAAAGTAGTTCAGCGAGGGATGAATATTTTGATATAATTAAAAAGATAGGAATATTTTATTCCCAATAACATTAAACCTCATTAAATTTTAGGTGAATTGATTCATCGCTAGGATTGGGTACATTAATTATGGTTAAAATATACCAAAATCTAGAACCTTTCATTATTGTACTTCGTTACTCCTTAGTTACATTAATTTAGTGTCGAGCGATTCAAACAAAACCCTCCAAAGGACAGAACACAGAGAAACGAATCTAAGTGATACCTCCGCGCTGCTTCCAAATTTGTATTACCAGGTGGCTCGAAAATAGACCTCCAGTTTATTTAGCTTTATGTCGATAATACGAAAGGTAATGTATGCATGGACAAATGCCGTCCGTTCTATAATTCGAAAAAATCAGCCGAGCAGGAAAATAAAGCCGTTGAAATCACTCGCGTTGAAGAGCCACGTAGACTCCTGCCATAGGAGTTCCCTATAGATGAACAAAAAATAAGTTAGTACGACAGGGGAAAGGGGGGGAGATTCATAGGATGTTTTAGGAAGGGCGGGAAGGGGTGTACCATCCTACAGTTGGAATTCCAAGAAAGCTCCTGTTACCAGATATGCTTTGGCTAGGATTCATTCGATACTCCATCAACTCTAACATTTCCCCCCTACACCGTCTCTCCATCTCCTCCACCCCCCCCCCCCCATTTTCCCTCGCTCGTTCGCTCTTTCCCATCCCACTATCTTCTTTCCCCCTTCACTTTCCCTTTCAAGCGTCTCTTCATTTGAGCGGGAACTCTGCTAATCATACTAAAGACGTTATTTGAATTGATTTTTTTTTTAATTTTAACGTCTCTTTGAGTTCTGTACTAAATATAATAGTGCAAATTTCGTTAAATTTTATATGCATGTTATAACAATTCTCAGTGCTTATTCAAATGTGTCTGAATAAGTCTCTAGGTTGACGCATTTTTTCTCACAGTACTGCGAAACACCTCCACGACAGGTGTATTGCGATTATGAAAAATAACTGCGTTTTGTAATTGATTATTTATCTTAAATATTTGAGGACACAGTAAAACTACACACCGTTAGTCTTTTGACGATGTCTATGCGGCTTAAATTACTTCTTTTTTTCAATATTCTCCCTCTGATGCACAGAGCCGTAATCTATCCAATGTAAAACACAATTATTTTTAATCAAGATGCTCGAAAAGTAGTTAGTCAAGGGATTAATATTTTGATATAACATATAAGATAGGAATATTTTAATTCTAATAACATTAAAACTCATTACATTTGAGGTGAATTGATTGATATAATATAATTAAAAAGATAGGAATATTTCATTTCCAATTACGTTAAAACTCATTAAATTTTAGGTGAATTGACTCATCGCTAAATCTAAGTACATTATTTTTGGTTATTACATACCAAAATCTACACACTTTCCTTATTTTACTTCGTCACACCTTACTTACATTAATTTCGTTGCGAGCGATTGAAACACAACCCTCCAAAGGACGGAACACAGAGAAACGAAACCGAGTGAAACCTGCAGGCTACTACCAAAATTGTATTACCAGGTGGCTCGAAAATAGACCACCAGTTTATTGTGCTTTATGGTGTCGATAATACACAAGGTAATGAATGCATGCACAAATACCCTCCGTTCTCAAAGTCGAAAAAATCTGCCGAGCGAGAAAATAAAGTTGTTGAAATGACTGGAGTTGAAGCGCCATGTAGACTCCCGCCAAAAGGAATCCTAATTATGTACATAAATTAACTTAGTCCGACAGTGGGAAAGGGGGGGGGGTGGAATGGGAAGATGGTTTGGGCAGGGGGGGAAGAGGTGTACCTCCCTTCTGTTGGAGTTCCATTAAAGCTCATGTTACCAGATATGCTAAGGCTTGGATTTCATTCGCCACTCCATCAAATCTCACATTTCGACTCACACCGTCTCTCCTTTTCCTCCACCCCCTCTCCAACATATCTTTGCTCCACCTCTCTTTCCCATCCCACTATCTTCTTCACCTTTTCCGTCATCCTTGCCAGCCTCATTAAATTTGAGCGGGAACTCTGCTAATCGTACTATACACGTTATTTGAATTTGTTTTTTTTTATTTATACGTGCGTATGAAGAACGAAGTAAATATTATAATACAAATAGCGCCAAATTAGATATATTTTATAAATTTTCACAATGCTTATACAAATGTATCTGCATAAGTCTCTATGTTGGATCCTTTTTTCCCACAGTACTGCGAAAACTACTCCACTAAAGGTGTTTTGCGACTATGAAAAATAACTGCTTAGTGTAATTGATTATTTATCATAAATATTTTTAGCACATTAAAACTACACACCGTTAGTCTTTTGACGAAGTATAGGCGCCATAAGTTACTTCTTTTATTCAATATTCTCCCTCTAATGCGCAGAGCCGTAATCTATCCAATTTAAACACAATTATTTTTAATCTAATTGCTCGAAAAGTAGTTCGGCTAAGGAATTAATATATTGACATTGGTAATTAAAAAGATGTGAATATGTTATTTTCAAATACGTTAAAACTCATTAAATTTTAGGTGAATTGACTCATCGCTAAATCTAAGTACGTTATTTTTGGTTATTACATACCAAATTCTACACCCTTTCCATATTTTACTTCGTCACACCTTAGTTACATTAATTTAATTGCGAGCGATTCAAAAAAATCTCTCCGAAGGACGGAACACAGAGTAACAAAACCGAGTGAAACCTGTGTTCTTCTACTAAAATTGTATTACCAGGTGGCTCGAAAATAGACCACTAGTTAATTTTTCTTTATGGTGTCGATAATACACACGGTAATGTAGGCATGCACAAATGATTTGATTTTAACGTCCGTTTGAGGTATGAAGTATATTTTATAGTGCAAATATCGCGAAAATAGATGTATGATATAACAATTCTCAGTGCCTATTCCAATATATCCGAATAAGTCTCTAGGGTTACGATTTTGTTTTCACAGTACTGCGAAAACACCTCCACGAGAGGTGCATTGCGATTAAGAAAAATAAATGCCTTGTGTAATTGATTATTTATCGTATAAATTTGGAGACGCATTAAAACTACACACCGTTAGTCTTATGACGAAGTCTATGCGCCATAATTTACTTCATTTTTTCAATATTCTCCCTCTGATGCGCAGAGCCGTAATCTATCCAATTTATACACAAATATTTTTATTCTAATTGCTTGAAAAGTAGTTCAGCGAGGGATGAATATTTTGATATAATTAAAAAGATAGGAATACTTTATTCCCAATTACATTAAAACTAATTAAGCCTACCTTAATATATTTAATACAACTTACGTCTCTAAAGTCACAGGGAAAGTAAATTTCCAAGCTTTGAACGTTATTTATATGCGAGCAGTAACATTTATGGCTTTGAAAATCGTTAGATAACTCATGAAATACCTATTATATCTCACTATTAGTTCATGATTTGTCTGTTACACGTTTTTACCATTAGTTTGCGAACTATAATTGATAGAGAGTAAGGGTAGGCGTGAGGTTGTAGGCCTCGATGAGATCTATAAAACGCCGTCAACAGATTGGAGGTGAGAATGTTAGTTTAGAAGGTTTCGCCGAGAAACCGGGTCTTCAGAGTTGGGCATTCGCTGTCATTAATGAAAATTTAGGGAGTAAAATAAAGCAAAAAAAGTTTTAAAAGGTATTGCAATGATGAACCTAAAATTTCCAAAGATCTTAGCGAAACTTGCTATGAAAAAAAGAAGAAAAATTATTTCCCAGTAATGGAATCGAACTCCCTTACATTCCACTCCATAACCCACAACCTTACCCCTAAGCCACCAGCTAACTGGGAAATAGTGTGGAAAATTTGCTTTAATGGCTACACAATGAAGTAGTCGAAAAAGGACAGATACTAACCGTTTAGGAGTAATTGACGACTAACCGCAGGCTTGCGCGTCCCAGCGGACGAAAAATCCGAACTTGGGGGATTGCGAGGTAACTCTTCGGGGTAGCAAAACGAAAAAGACATCAAAATTTATGCCCTTTCAATAGCTACTAGAGGAATTCGTAGCATTGGAAATACGCTTCATACTTTAATAACTACAGACTGAAGCCGAAATCTACAATACAGCAAATATACTGCTTTGCCATGGACTTCCCTAATATAGTCTTCAAATAAAATGTAGGTAATATGAATAAAGATTTATATCTATTCAATAGAGAGGGAAACATTACGACTGCATGGGTTAAGTTTCGGTAATAAGGAAATTTGAAAATCAATAGATTCAGAATATGAGACACATTGAGTTTGCTACATATTAATGCAAAACTTAACATGCCGACTCGTATTTTTGGCGACTGAAGCCGTTGCGATAATTTAGAATTATTTAGATATTAATCATACTTGAAAGCTGTTTGTACATCAGTTTATTTTTTCCATAGTTGTATTTTAACAGCAAAGCAGCTGATATAAGAGAACCGCATAATGTGTTGCATGAAAGGTTAGGTATTAATAAAATTATGGGCAGATGATAATTTACCGCAGTCACGCATCTCGGCAGCGACGAAACAATCGCTGTTTTTAGGAAGGCTGCCACCATAAGTGAGTCAATCATCGGTAAATTATCCGACTGTGCCTTCTTTAATCCCACTTCAGTAATTTCTTATATCGAGAAATTACCAGAATAATTTTAATATTGAATTTGCTCCGATAACTTCAACAAGGCGCCTATCTCTGCAGCTGCGAGGACTTCAGTTCCGTTCGGTGACGTCAACCCAATGAGAAAGCGTTTCGAGTCACGTGACTTTCGTCGATTTTTGCTAACTTTTAATTAGCATTTTACTGAATTTTTAATTGACGGAGACAGCTTTGACTTACATATTCGGATTCGTGAGAAATTCTCTATAATGTGGGCTACAGTAGCGGGAGAAACAAATTCCATGCATGTTCCCCATTGATTATTTATCTTAAATATTTGAGGACACATTAAAACTACACACCGTTAGTCTTTTGACGAAGTCTAGGCGCCTTAAATTACTTCTTTTTTTCAATATTCTCCCTCTGATGCGCAGAGCCGTAATCTATCCAATGTAAAACACAATTATTTTTAATTAAGATGCTCGATTAGTAGTTCGTCGAGGGATTAATATTTTGATATATTATAAAAGATAGGAATATTTTTTTTCTAATAACATTAAAACTCATTAAATTTGAGGTGAGCTGATAATCGCTAAAACTAGGTACATTAGTTATGGTTAAAACGTACCAAAATCTACACCCTTTCATTTTTTTTTTGTTACTCCTTAGTTACATTAATTTAGTTCGAGCGATTCAAACGCAACTCCCCAAATGATGGAACACAGACAAACGAATCCAAGTGAAACCTGCGCGCTGCTTCTAAAATTGTATCACCAAGTGGCTAGAAAATAGACCACCACTTTATTTAGCCTTATGGTATCGATAATGCACACGGTAAAGTATGCATGCACAAATGCCCTGCGTTCTCAAGGAAGGAAAAATCAGCCGAGCGGGAGAAAAAAATCCGTTGAAATAACTCGCGTTGAAGCGCCATGTAGACTCCCGCCAGAAGAGATCCCTATTGATGAACAAAAATTAACTTCGTTCGAAAGTGGGAAAAGGGGGGGGGGGAAATGGTAGGATGGTTTGGGAAGAGTGGAATGGGGTGTACTTTCCTGCTGTTTGAATTCCAAGAAAGCTCATGATACCAGATATCCTATGGCTAGGATTTCATTCGCCACTCCATCAAGTCTAACATTTCCCCACCCACCGTCTCTCCTTCTCCTCCACCCCCTCTCCCCCTTTCCCCTAGCTTCTTCACTCTTTCCCATCCCACTATCTTCTTTCCCTCTTCCCTCACCCTTTCAAATATCACTTATTTTGCGCGGGAACTCAGCTAATCATACTGTTGACGTAATTTGAATTTGTTTTTTTTCATTTCAACGTCCGAATGAAGTATGGAGTAAATATTATAATACAAATAGCGCTAAATTAGGTATATTTTATAAAAATTCCCAGTGCTTACAAAAATATATCTGCATAAGTAACTATGATGGATCCTTTTATCCCACAGCACTGCGAAAACTTCTCCACTAGAGGTGTTTTGCGATTATGAAAAATAACTGCGTTGTGTAATTGATTATTTATCGTCAAAGTTTAGGGACACATTAAAACTACACACCGTTAGTCTTATGACGAAGTCTAGGCGCCAGATATTACTTCTTTTATTCAATATTCTCCCTCTGATGCGCTGAGCCGTAATCTATCTAATGTAAAACATAATTATTTTTAATCAAATTGCTCGAAAAGTAGTTCCGCAAGGGATTAATATTTTGATATAGGTAATTAAAAAGATGGGAATATTTTATTTCCAATTACGTTAAAACTCATTATATTTTAGGTGAATTGACTCATCGCTAAATCTAAGTACATTAGTTATGGTTATAACATACCAAAATCTACAAACTTCCGAAATTTCACTTCGTCACACCTTAGTTACATAAATTTAGTTGCGAGCGATTCAAACACAACTCTCCAAAGGACGGAACACAGAGAAACGAAACCGAGAGAAACCTGCGGGCTGCTACCAAAATTTTATTACAAGGTGGCTCAAAAATAGACCACCAGTTTATTTAGCTTTGTGGTGTCATAATACACAAGGTAATGTATGCATGCACAAATACCCTTCGTTTTCAAAGTCGAATAAATCAGCCGTGCAGGAAAATGAAGCCGTTGAAATCACGCCCGTTGAAGGGCCATGTAGACTCCCGCCAAAAGGGATCCCTATTGATGAACATAAATTAACTTCGTCCGACAGTGGGAAAAGGGGGGGAGGAATGGTATGATGTTTGGGCAGGGGGGTATGGGGTGTACTTCTTTTCTGTTTGAATTCAAAGAAACCTCATGTTACAAGATATGCTATGGCTAGGTTTTCATTCGCCACCCACGGTCTCTCCTTCTCCTCCCCCCTCTCCCTTAGCTCCTTCACACTTTCCCATCCCACTATCTTCTTTCCCCCTTCCGTCATCCTTGCCAGCCTCACTTCATTTGAGCGGGAACTCTGCTAATCATACTAAAGACGTAATTTGAAATTGTTTTTTTTTTTAATTTTAGCGTCTCTTTGAGGTATGAACTAAATATAATAGTCCAAATTTCGCGAAATTATGTGTGTATGTTATAACAATTCTCAGTGCCTATTCAAATGTGTCTCAATAAGTCTCTAAGTTGACGCATTTTTTCTCACAGTACTGCGAAACAACTCCACGAGATGTGTATTGCGATTATGAAAAATAACTGCGTTGTGTAATTGATTATTTATCTTAAATATTTGAGGATACATTAAAACTACACACCGTTAGTCTTTTGACGAAGTCTATGCGGCTTAAATTACTTCATTTTTTCAATATTCTCCCTCTGATGCGCAGAGCCGTAATCTATCCAATGTAAAACACAATTATTTTTAACCAAGATGCTCGAAAAGTAGTTCGTCAAGGGATTAATATTTTGATATAATATAAAAGATAGGAATATTTTATTTCTAATAACATTAAAACTCATTAAAGTTGAGGTGAATTGATGCATCGCTAAAACTAGGTACATTAGTTATGGTTAAAACATACCAAAATCTACACCCTTTCATTATTTTATTTCGTGACACCTTAGTTACATTAATTTAGTTGCGAGCGATTCAAACGCAACTCCCCAAATGACGTAACACAGAGAAACGAAACCGAGAGATACCTGCGCGCTGCTTCCAAAATTGTATTACCAGGTGGCTCGAAAATAGACCACCTGTTAATTTATCTTTATGGGGTCGATAATACACAAGGTAATGTATGCATGCACAGATACCCACCGTTCTCAAAGTCGAAAAAATCACCCGAGCGGGAAAATAAAGCCGTTGAAATCACTCCCGTTGAAGCGCCATGTAGACTCCCGCCATAGGAGATCCCTATTGATGAACAAAGAATAACTTCGTCCGACAGTGTGAAAGGGGAGGGGAGGAAATGGTAGGATGGGTTGGGCTGGGGGCAGTGGCGAGTGGTGTGGTCATCTATGAATGCGCCGATGACTACGCCAGGATTTAAAAATTAACTTCAAAGTTTTAAAGAAGAACAGAAAACAAAAAGAGCAGTAGAAAAGCAGAGTAGTAGTGATCTGGTAGAAAAAAATTTAGTATACTCTGGTACTTGTATCATAATTTGTCGACAAAGGAACGTAAAAACACCAGCTTCGAGCAATAGATTCTCTCTGCTCAGAGAATCCGATCCGGCGGCAGTACCGCTTCCCGCACCCATCCCCTCCTCCGGCGACGGCTATCGTGTTAAGCACGGCAAGTCATCTCTAGCTGTCGCATCGGTTGTTGTTCGGCTACCATCGGTTGCGCTCGGCAACTCTCGCCAGAATCGCGCTGAGGGAATGGAGCCAATGCATGCTCCGGAGGCGCATCTTCCCTAGCCCCAAGGCATCCGTGGTAAAGGCATCCGTAATTTAAGTGGGCTCACTAAATCAGCTAAAAGTCATGAAAAATCAGAAAGTCATCTCCAAAGTGTTATGGATCTCTATAATTTCGGAAAACAAAGAGTTGACGAAGGTTTGAGCAACACTCTAAAAATTAGTAACACTTTGCACAATCAAAAAGTAAAGAAGAATCGGGAGATTTTGAAACGTTTAATTGATGTCACGTGCTTTTTATCGAAACAAGACCTTCCGTTTCGTGGTCATAGCGAAAAGAGTGAATCTTTGAACAAAGGAATATACATAGAAACCTTAAATCTATTAAATAGGTGGGATCCAGTGTTAAATGAGCATTTAGAATCGGCTACAGTATTTAAAGGAACGTCCAGTGATATACAAAATGAACTAATTAATGTAATCAGTAATATTGTTAGTGAAACAACTGTTAAGGAAACGGAAAAATCTGATTTTGTTTCTATCATGTTGGATGAGACTTCTGATGTAAGGAGCAGGTCACAGCTGTCAACTGTATTGAGGTATGTTGATGATGAAGAGACTGTAAAAGAGAGGTTTATAGGGTTTTCAGACGTTAGTGCTGATAGAACAGCAGACGGTTTATTTAAGCATTTAAAAATGTTGTAAAAATGCATGAAATGGAAACAAAATGTATGGCTCAGACTTATGATGGAGCAGCAGTAATGTCGGGACATTTGTCAGGGTTACAAACAAACGTACAGGAGGAGTATCCAATGGCTTTGTTCACGCACTGCTATGCACACGTCCTAAACTTAGCCTTGTCTCAGGGAATGGTTGAAATCTCTGAATGTAATCAATTTTTTTCAACTCTAAATGGAATTTCGACTTTTTCGTCCCACTCTAGCAAGAGAACATTTTCTATTTGCTCCCACTAGTTGGTACTTTACATCTCGGCTTGTTAACCCAAAATATCGGGAACCAATTATTCAATTTTTTTCAAATTTTCATGAAAATACTGGTACGTGGAAAGTAGCTGACAGGTGTGCAGCTTACGGCTTCATGAAGTTTTTGGAAATGTTCCAAAATGTATTTCTCCTGAACACTTTTTCCCCCTTGTTTGTGCAAACTGATATTATTTACAACATATTGCAAAGTGAACACGTTGACATTATGACTTGTTTGAATGTTATGCGGGACTTTGAAAACCAGCTGAAAATTAACAGAAAAGGTTTCGTTCATTGTACTGATTGCAAGTTAGCCACAAAAAAAACACTGAAAATGACAATTGTAGCAAGTGTGAGATAAATGGTTTTAAGCCAGTTTGGGAAAAAACCGTTTCTATGGTAGGACTTATTCTAGAAAACGAACTATTAATGAAATTGGCAAAGATCTGACTCCTGAAGAAAGATACAGAAAGCTTTTCTTTTTAATTATTGATAACCTTTTGGGTCACTTGAACGAGCGATTCTCATCTTTGGAAAAATTGCAGTTTTTTGAACTTTTAAATCCGAGAAAATTTAAAGCTTTTTCTGAAGCGAAAACTTTTCCTGAAAAACTGTAATGTGACCTCGACAAAATTTATCCGAACTTTCTTGACCAACAAGGACTTAAAAATCAACTGACTGTGCTCTACAGGACTGCCACATCCCAAGACAAGAGCCCACGAATGTTAATACAATTTTTGAAAAATGAGCATTTAGAAAACGCTTTTAATGAAGTGTTCCGCTTGGCTAAGCTTATCTGCACGATACCGGCTACAACTGCCTCAGTATAGAGGAGTTTTTCTGCTCTTAAAAGAATACATACTTTCACGAGATCTACCCAAGGAGAAGAGCGGATGAGTAGCTTGGCTTTTCTGTCAATTGCGAAAGAACTCTTGGCGACCATCAGAGGTAGAGAAGGCTTCTACGGATCAGTTTTAGAAATATACACTACAAAAACGCAAAGAGTCGAGTTCATGTATAAATAAGGTAGGCATTTTTAAAATATAAACTAGCATATTTTATTCATAGTTATGTATTTTATACAGAAAATTTGACAGATTGACTGCCAAGGGCTATTTAAAAAAAATTCTCCTTCAGCCAAACTGATATTCAATTGTGAGTATTCTGGCTAATAGTGATGAACATTAGCAGATTTGAAAACTAATTTTTATCCTAATAATGATTTCAATTTTACGCCAGTTTATTGTAGTGCTTTAATGTATAACCTCGACGCACAATCAATTACTAATTTTTCACTGAATGTACTAAATGTCTGTCACATTGTTAACGCGAGTCCCACTTTTTACTAGCCGCAGCGCTATTCTGTGTACGAAAGAAAACTCTTCTATTCGACCAAAGTAAAGCAGTGTATGTAACTTCATATCATCATTTAAACTCATTATATCCATTTCTTATTTTTAATAGCGGACCTCCAAATGAGGTTAAAGGTGCCAAAGTACGAAAACAGCGGTCAATCGGCGCACGGATGCGAAATTTTGTCCACGAACACTGGTGCCTGCCGTGGCATTCAACCTGGATTACATTTAAATATTAGTTTGTATTTAATTGTAACTTTAAAAAAATTATTTTCGAGAGTATCACTAGGCGAAATACTAAGCCTTTAATTTGAAGGCTAAAAATAGCCCTTGATATGTGTTTTTCGGAGAGGGATAGACTTTGCCTGGCGTCGGCCGGCCCACCCTACGTCTGCGATGACTAGGCTAAAAGATCACGCATCGGCACTGGCAGGGGGGGAAGGAGTGTACCATCCTGCTGTTAGAATTTCAAGAAAGCTCATGTTACCAGATATGCTATGGCTAGGATTTCATTCGCCACTCCATCAAATTGCACATTTCCCCACCCACCGTCTCTCCTTCTCCTCCACCCCCTCTCCCCCTTTCCCCTCGCTCCTTCACTCTTTCCCATCCCACTATCTTCTTTCACCCTTCCCTCACCCTTTCAAGCGTCACTTCATTTTAGCAGGAAATCTGCTAATCATACTTAAGACGTAATTTGAATTTGTTTTTTTTATTTTTAACGTCCGTTTGAGGTATGAAGTAAATATTATAGTGCAAATATCACGAAAATAGATATATGTTACAACAATTCTCAGTGCTTATACAAATGTGTCTGAATAAGTCTCTAGGTTGAGCATTTTTTCTCACAGTACTGCGAAAACACCTCCACGAGAGGTGTATTGCGATTATGAAAAATAATTGCGTTGTGTAATTGATTATTTATCGTAAATATTTGGGGACATATTGAAACTACACACCGTTAGTCTTTTGACGATGTCTAGGCGCCATAAGTTACTTCTTTTTTTCAATATTCTCCCTCTGATACGCAGAGCCAGTGGCGGATACATATTGGGGGGCGGGGGGCGCGCGCGACCCCCTTGCGGGGCCGCCCGCATTGCCGCCCTCGCCGCCCCCGCCAGTCAGCCCGCACGCTATTCGTTCGTGTCTTTTGTTAGTCGACTCTGAGTCGAGTTATCGAGTAGTTGTACATTCTTATTTAGCACGCGCACGCGTCCGCGTCATCGTATTTTATACGTTTCTGTCTGGCACATAGATAGCTAACCTACGAGAAAAGTCATTCTAGTGATCTCGATACGTTATTCTGTCTGGCATTTGTTCGAGAAAAGTCGCGAATATTCTACTGTTTGTATTTACCCACAATACTTAAAAGTCTGGAAGCGAGCTATGGCACCGAATGTTCTCGAACCAACCAAGCTACATGTACATATAAGGGAAACAGAGTCGCTGCCAGGCAGTCAGTTTGAAAGCTACAATCGTCGCGATAACTTGCGCCCCCCCCCCTTGAGTTTTTTCTGTATCCGCCACTGCGCAGAGTCGTAATCTATCCAATGTAAAAAACAAATATTTTTAATCAAATTGAGTTCGGCAAGGGATTAATATTTCGTTTTAATTAAAAAGATAGGAATATTTTATTTTTAATTACGTTAAAACTCATTAAAATCGAGGTGAATTGATTCATCGCTAAAACTAAGTGTATTAGTTATGGTTGAAACATACCAAAATCTACACCCTTTCCTTATTTTACTTCGTCACACCTTAGTTAAATTAATTAAGTTTGCGAGCGATTCAAACACAACCCTCCAAAGGACGGAACACAGAGAAACGAAACCGAGAGAAACGTGCGCGCTGCTTCCAAAATTGTATTACCAGGTATCTCGAAAATAGACCACCAGTTTATTTAGCTTTATGGTGTCGATAATACACACGGTAATGAATGCATGCACAAATGCCCTTCTGTTCTCACTGTCGGAAAAATCAGCCGAGCCGGAAAAAAGGCGTTGAAATCACTCGCGTTTAAGCGCCATGTAGACTCCCGCCATAGGAGATCCCTATTGATGGATAAAAAAAAACTTCGTCCGACAGTGGGAAAGGGGGGCTGGGGAATTGATAGGAATGTTTTGGCAGGGGAGGAAGTGGTAGGATTGTTTTGGCAGGGGGGAAGGGGTGTACCATTTTGCTGTTAGAATTTCAAGGAAGCTCATGTTACATAAATCAGTTAAAGGAGGAATTAATGAGGGCTATTCGTTAACATGGCGGAGGTCGTCACGTAACGCCTCCCTGATTCTGTGACCCGCGCTTCAAGGTGAAATGCTGTAAACCGCGCATCAAAAAGGTCTTCAAGGCGGCATCAATAGTCCCCTAATAACGCATACCTCTGGTAAGGTTCTTCGACGAATGACGACCCTTGGGCCCTTGGGTAAACATTTAGATCCCGGATCGACGTCGTCATTTGTTTAACAGAAGAAAGTTGACGAACCTTACTAAACGGCGCGCCGTTTAAGGAATTTTGTTTGGTTTAATGTTGCACAGGAAGCATACTTACAATTAGAGGAAAGAAGTTCGCTTCGCATTGATAGAAGGGTAATTAGACATGCGCAAAATCCTTTTCATTCAAGAGATAAGGATTTTGTTCGATTCTTTCGGGTCTCAAGAGAAATTGCCAGGTACCTGTGCGATTCCTTACGACCAAGGGTGAGAAGAAAACAATCATCCGGATTGAAAGGTTTCCATAATAAGTGTGGTGAATTTGGTTCCGATATCTCTGTTAGAAGTGGGTGAAATTCGCGAAAACGCTGGCGGGACGAAAGCTCACCAAACCATGCTCTATTTCAAGGATGTTAATTTTTCGTAAGTACATATAAGTACCGTTTAACTCGTTATGAGCTAAACCGCTCGCTTTTCCATGCCTTTCTGTCCCAGATAACTTTAATTTTTGCAAGCCTTAGTCGTTGATGGATGCTGAAAGTGAGAATAATTAATAAAGGTCCTCGTTACACATTGCGATTTCTGGCAGAGGGAAGTTACCAAGGAGGTGTTGGTCAAGACGTCTTGTCTGTCAGCCAACCATCAGTGAGCATAAGCGTTTCCAATGTCACCAAATGTATTATAATATCAGTGTTTCAGGAAGTTACAAATTTGTAACTGCCTGAAACACTGGATTCAATTTCCTCAAACTAATCCAGAGATGGCTTCAGTTGAAGAGAGGTAAAAAGTATATCTTCATATATCATATCAGTTTTGTGATAATTTTATATAAAAATAATATTATCATTATAATATAATATATATAGTGATATATATTTCAAATTTTCTTTATTTTCCAGATTTAGGCACACAGTTGGATTTCCAGGGGTGACAGGTGCGATTGATTACACCCACATATCCATTGTGACCCCATAACTGTGAACCCAGAGGGCTATCGCAATAGGAAGGGATTCTTTTCACTTAACACCTATATGGTAATGTTAATGATAACATATATGTGAGGTCCTTATATGCATTTAAATTTCTTTATAATTTAGTTTAGCACACTTTATATCATACATAATTGTGTCATTATTGGGTCTCCCTTAGAAATGGTACAAGGAATTATAATTTCCTTCATGCTTTGCTCATTTTCCAGATACATATGTGATGATCGCATATGATGATCACAAATGCAACAATATATCCAGGCTCTGTACATGACCAATTCATTTGGAATTTCAGCCAGCCAAAAGAGGTCATGAGGGGTACTCAGGGTACCTACCTCCCAGTGGGTAATGAGTGGTCACTTTTTTTTGCACCAGAAGTTATAATTAAAAGTAGATAATGAACTTTTTCTCATTGTTAATGTAACAAATACAAATAACCTTTCATTGCATGCAGGTATATATATGCATTAGAACCCTGGTTGAGGACTCCAATACCTGATGCTATTGAGGGCACCCCTGAATTTAGATATAGGTACTTTGGCCTATTGCAAGGCCAGAATTCCACGATACTTAAGTATCGTGGAATTCTGGCCTTGAGTTTTGAGCAATAAGCTAGAGTTTTTACACCAGGTTGTTTATTCACTCTGCAAAACCTATGGTACAAAGCGAAAAGTCACTGCTCTAGACAAAAAGTAGAGTATTATTAAGTAAAGTGTAAATCAGAGTAAATATTTATTTTTATTTAAACATTGGATGAAAGAAATAAAGCCCTAAGTTAGCAAAGGTAATTTTATAACGAGTTTTCATATGTATATGACAGAAAAAGATATTGGGGAAAAGTGGGAGTTGACGTGTCATTTTATGCCCCATTATCCCAAGTGGTCGTTTTCGACCTCACCAGGAAAAATAAATTTACAGTTAAAATTTAAAATTTTCAGAGTTTATGTGTCACTTGTACAACATTCTCTGAATTCAAGCATCTCACCCCCCCCTGCCCACCCATCACCCTCCCCCCGGCTATCGAACAAGGCAATTTTTGGCATACCGCTAGGAATTAGGAGCAATCTCCACGGCGGGAGTCAAAATGGAGCATCAATGCGAGTGAATTCAACAGCTGTATTTTTCCGCTGGACTGGTTTTTCCGACGTTGAGAACGGAGGGCATTTCGTGCACGCAAACATGACCCTTGTAATATCGATGCCATAAAGTGAAATAAACTGGCGGTCTACCCTCGAGTCATCTGGTATTACAATGTTGGTTGCAGCTCGCATGTCTCACTTGACTTCATAACTCGGTGATCCGTGCAATGGGGGTTCATGTTGGAAACGCTCGTAAATAAACTAATGTAACTAAGGATTCAAGAGGTAAAATAACAAACTGGTCTAGATATTGGTGTGGTTGACCCACTCTTTAGGTAGATTAAGCGATAAATTAATTCACCTAGACTCAATAAATTGACGTAATTTAAAGATATCACTCCTATCTTTTAAATGATATAAAATATGCTCAATAAAAAATGGTTTAAAAAAGTGCCTTCACCGAATTCAAGTAACAGGGAAACAGTCTTTCTTTCCCCCCTTTCCCCCATACCACCCTCCCCTCGGGCTGTCAGAAGAGGCAATTTTTGGCCCAACGCCAGTGCTTAGGAACCATCTCCTACGCTTCCGAGTTTGATTGAATTGATATAATAGTACATGTCTTCACTGCATTAAACTAAAGAATATCTAGAATCTCCAGGGGAGTTTTTTCCTAATACTATTCCATAATTTTTTTCAATTATTCCATTTGAACAAGTATTTTCTCAGTTGTTAGGACTATTATTTTGATTTTAACGATGGAGCCTCAAATACATGCTATCCTAATGGGGTACCTTTAGCCCCATGTCCTATTAATTATGTATATTTTATGCACTCCAAGTTACTAATAATCACATTTTTATTATTTTTGATGAAAATATTCAGACTTTCGCAGCGTTGTAGTTTCCGAATTCCATGGTTTCCCAACGCAGCGAAACCCTGAAAACACGGAACTGCATACCCTTCCAACACCTTTTTAGGAGCAAATGTGCATTTAAAAAAAAAACATGATTTTTTTCAATTTGACAAACTTTTTCACAGCGTGATTTGTCAAACAGCATGTACAGGCTGTTTCAGGGGGAATCTTCGTATCCTATGAATATAATCAAGGAGGTCAGTTGAAGCAATTTCGTCCAATGAGCAAGGGGTTGCAACACCATGGTTTCCGAGTTAATGGTAACGCAAATATTTTGTCAGAAGCATTTCGCAGTTACCTCGAAAACACTTTCGACCATACAAAAACATCCAGTCAAGTTTTAATGGTTGATTATTTTTTCCATTAATTAAAAAATAAATACGTAAGCTTAGATAGATGAAGTCAATTTTCTTTTTCGGTAAATGAAATTGCTTGTGGAATTTCGCATGTGGGTAAAAGAGTGCACTGGTGCGGTCATAGGTAGTATTAAAAAAGTCACAGGGCCCAAGGGGCTCCAAAACGGTCGCCTGTTATTTATTTCCATAAGAAAAGCATTGAAATCAGTGGAGAAGTTTTTTTTTTGCTTCTATTGAATTAGGTACTTATTATCAAGATATAGCTTTGCAATTTTCACTATCGGATGGCTGAAAGAACCAAGTATTCTTGCAATCTACTTGTTTACACGCTTCAATTTAGCTTAAAAATTGCCTTTTCCATTCCAAGACTCAATTTTTCTCTGATTTCAACAATGACATACTTCCTTGGCTACCTGAACAATGGCCGTGAACAGAAAATTTTGGCCTGACGTTTTATAACTTGCATTAAATTAAGTGATAAATATTGTAAAATGTCAGTGAGATTTCAACCGGGGTATTTTTACACCAACCTAACAGTGTGCGCCTCACGGCTTTTATATAGTATCTGCATTTAGCACGTCACATTGATTCTTATTATTAATGCCCATCGGTATGCGTTGGGCCCTAATTATAACCTTTTTTAACCTCCATACTCTCTCCTAGAGCCCAAAGGGATGGTTGGAGTTCCTGGCACTAACGATAGGTACTCAATTTACTGCTTTCCACTTAGCCTTGGAATGGAAGTAGTAATGAGCCGTTTGTCTTGAAATTTTTCGCCCAAGTACACACGTAGGTAGGTAAATACTTAAGCCATTTTGAAAAATCCTATGTCGACAAGGTTCAAAACAGGGAGGGGGGCTCCAAAATTGCTGAGAAAATAAATTTCAAAATACAATTCATAAATTTAACATATGCTTCTTATTATTTACCACCATTAGAAAAAGCTTTGGAATCAGTGTATATATTGGCGGTTAATTGGAACACTAGACCCCATAAATATTTTGATTGCCAAATAAAACTAATAAGCGTTAAAATCTCAAGTTCGTCGCGTAGTTTATTTAACAATATCCAATGAATTGCGTATCTAATCCCTTTATCATATGGTATTTCTTGATGTATGAAAAGCTAAACATATAAGTCCATTTTTATAAATTCCTTAAACATATGGCAATGCATATCACATTTTGTACTTTTATTAGTTTTTGTAGTTGCATGGAATGAAATAATTTAATTTGAGTTAGGTGGGAGGGAGGACTTCTTAGTATTTCATTTCGCCCAAAAAATGATGTCTTAGAACACCTGCCACTCCACAGGCCCACAGGGGATAAATGATCTATATAACACAATTTAGCATAGGCTCCTTGTGAATAACACGATCTTTCATTTTATTTGGCTGATTTGATAAATTGAATTTTCTCCCTTTTCATTATTAAATTGATTTTTTATTTAGTCTTACATCAACGAAATTGACAAAGTTGTCCTGATGTTTTACGAAAGCAGCAAGTGGGAGACCCATGTAAGTAGACTTTAGGTACACGAGAAGTAGCTCCAAATCTTTTTCCAAGAAATATGATTTCTAAGTCTTAGGGCTGGCCTGCAATAACATTGACTTCCTCGTAATTAAGGAACGCATGCATGAAGTATATACCTACCAACTTACCTATTTATAATAGAATTCCATATCAATGCCAGTCATTTCTCCTGAAGCAGTCCCTTTGTGATTACAGGATGACCTCGTCTGAAATTTTACTTACCTCTTTCACCTGATTTCTTAGTCTTTTTTCCCATAACCTTTTCAAAATTACCTTTTCCAGAGGTTCTATGCTGCAAAGTGAAGGAAGTTGTGTAAAAATATTGACATTTATTGTTTAAAATTCTCTAAATTTCATGTCCCTATAAGGAACGGTATACCACAATACCTAATATGGATGCACCTAATATAATCTCAGTAGAATACCTCCCATGTATTTGTTTAGAAATACTGTTTTCAGCTTACTTTACGTGGAAATTGGTTTTAATTTACTATTATTCAGCTCTCACATTCAAGTCCCAAACTTGATTATAATATCTTAACGTTTTTAACAAAGGAAGCTAATGCTCTCCTTTGTGTCTCAATAATGTTATGTTTCGTGACGAATTAAAAATTAGCAAAGCCTAATATGTGGCTGTTCACTATTTGAAGCTTTGATTATTAAGTAATTAGGGGACATGCAATACATTGTTAATATAATTCTAATTTCCATGGTGTCTTTTTTATGTTTGCCATTTCGCTACCTTCTCGCCTTTCCACGTAAATTCCAGAATAGTGTACCTACTATACCTAGTTTCCTTCACAATTACTGATCCAAAAACTCAAACGAAAAGATAATGGAAGAAGACATTCCTGTAATTCCCATTTACATAGATTAAGTTTATTATTGTGTAATTTGCAATAGCAATCTACTTCTCTCCATTTCACAATATCTCCGACACTGCTTGCTAAGGTGATTGAAATAATTTTATAACTAAACACAGAACTAAATGTTTTTTAATCCTTCCATTCCTTTTCGAAGCAACAACCCAAGGTGACAAAGATAACAATGGTTGGAAGAGTCTCCTCCTTCCCGAGGATAGAGAGTTATAACTTTTGCTATTAAAATTTAAACAACTACCTCAATGTAAATGAAAATCACCTGATTGCGTACCAAACGCAGGTTTCACGCTCGGAAGTTAGCATCTTGTAGTTCCTTTAATACTAAACCCGAAATTTGAGAAATTTTGTTCTTTCATCACAGCTCACAGCCAGTTGCAATAAAATTCTACCATATTTTTAGTGAAACCACTAATAGTCCATTTCGGCAGAGTTAAAATCAAAAAGCCACATGATGGACAGCAAATATTTAAGTAACTGATAATCAACTGTATGAGTGGCTAGTCATATGCAATTGAATGACATTGCTAAATGTTACACCGCTATCGCATAGGGCTTAACATCCTCTGTATTTATATGCCCCAACAGTTGAGGGAAATGACCAAAACCAGAATTTCCATAAGAGGTAAGCTTGGGGACAGCATTTGCTGAAGAATAGGAATAGAATAAGATGACAAAAAATTGAAAATAATAGGTTTATTGACTAAGGCAGTCTTTTTGAAGCATACAATTTTCATGACATGACAAAACACTGGTTCAATTATGCAAAATATTTTATTGCAGACTAAAGTATAAAAGTTTGGGCCAAAAGGATAAATGATACTTCCAAAACGTTACACTTTTTGTTCAAACGCTTATTTACATGTTGATTAGTTGTGCTTAAGAAGTCATCAAGCCCCACCACATCACACAAATAACACAATCTCTATCAAAAATCACATAAATAATTCAACACATTCAATGCGGATTGATATACTTTCTTGGACTATTAAACATTTTCAATTTTCAGCAAGCTGCTTTCAGATTTTAAAAAAGTGCTATGTGGTTCGTAGCTTTTCAACAAGCAACTGCAAACTAGAAACAGTTCGTTAATCGATATTGAGCACATATACCAACAATACTTTTTTACATTCACAACTGCACAAGAGTAAGGATGGCTCTTAATTTTATTTTAATTAGCTAGTTCTTATGATCCTTCGATCCCTTGCCAGAGAGAAAAATCACTATATTGGTCCCTCAATGTCGTTAACTATGTACATACTCCAGAGCTTTAATGGAAGACAAAATAGAGGGAAAGGTGCCTCGAAGAGGTAAAAACAAGGTAAGGATGAGGAAACTGCTAAGGAATGAAGGAAACAATGAACGGCAATGGAAGGGAAGCATACTGAATGCAATGGTTGGGGGGGATGAGGGAAGAGTACCAAAGCATAGGGATAAATCGAAGCATAACCAGATAAAAATAAGGAAAAGGAACAAAATTGAACAATTGAAGTTTACGTAGGGATGACGAGACAAATAAACCACTTCAGTTTAACAAATTTCAGCAAGAACAAGCATTATGAATGACAAGTGAGTTCCTGAAGAAGTAGAGTTGATCGCAGCCGGTCGATCACTGGGCGACGTATAGAAGTCTTGTTCTGCAATCGGCGATGGGAACTAAGAGAATGGCACACTGCAAGGACGGTGATGAACTGAATCAAGGCGCGGGTGCTCCACGAGTCCAGAAGACGTAGCATCAAAGAAACTGCACCAAGAGTCTCCAACTCTTTCCAAAAAAAAAACTGTGTACCACGGGGGAGGCCAAGGCCACTCCACCAAAGTAAAAGACAGAAAAAGAATAGCATTAGTACTTAGTAATAGGATTTAATACAGTACATAAAGTACACAAAAACAAGCACAGTGAAAGAGATAAAGGAAAAAACTGAAAAAAATGTTAAATCCTGAAACGAGAGAAAATATTATATGGGAGCTTATAATGTAGGGTCTTGTACCACCAAATCCTAAAAATGGGCCTTTATATAATGACCAGAGTGAGGGAAATTTCACTGAACACCAGTGAAATTTCCTATAAACCACTTCGTACATTATACATTCAAGCATACATTTGACAATATACATAATGATTAGTGAGTCCTGAAAGAATAATAATAAATTATAAATGCAACAAATATGAATACAGGTAGATCACACTTCCGTCAGAATACATGCTTATAATTATATTGAATACATCCTACCTAAAATTGTTACATATTCAACATATGAAAGACCATACATGTGATCTGCAACGTGCAGTTGCAGTAAGGGCATATTCAAAATTAAGTGTGTACACATATGATTCATTACCAAAATTAATTTTTTTATAACCATTAATTTAACAAGAAAATTCTACCATTTAAGGGCTACATGCTTGACCATATACTTGAGCTGAATGCCTACGTTATAATTGCCATTCAGCTCACGTTATGCTCAAGCCACTACATTTAAGTGCTATTTGTTCGTCATTTCAAAATCCCACAACTTTAAATGTCCTGCCTACATTGTCAGCTAAGTCACTTTAATTTTCACCCCCCACATCTCTAAATGAGCTATGCCCCATATTGATAGTCCCCTCCCAGGCATCCCCCACTTATAATAAGAAGAGGCCCCTTTACCTAACCTGAACCTAACTGCCGAAATGACAAAGGGCCTAAACTATAAAAGCTGGGTAACGCCTGAGAGAGGATAATCAATAAGGGAGATAAAACTTAAATACATGAGGGCCGTACATCAATGTACACTTAAGTGTAAATTTAAGTTTTGGTCAATAGGTGATATTACTCATCTATTGGAATAAGCATTTGAAGCCTAGTTTTTTGGGAAAAATATAGAAACTCAAGGAAAATTCTAATTGTGATACTAAACCAGAAAAAGAATCCTAATCTCATCCGTAACTTAAACTATTTGATGACTTTTTATTCCAACTTATCTGATTAAGTTTCCCCTCAAGGGAGTTTATTTTAAGTTTCCTTTAAAGTGAGTTTTCTTTAAAGCCCGTGGAGGGCCCTACGATGAGTTCCTGAAGGGAACCTCGTGACATACTAAATAGACTCGCAGCGTACACGTAGATGGCATGCAAGGAGAGGAGATGACTCCCTACCACAGTACTGCAAGGTCCAACGTCGGGCGATACTCTGCTTTCCATCGACGATCCATCGATGCACACTTAATTAGCACAAAAACAATGCAACATCACTGACCACCACACAATAATGACCATTCATAATACACTAGCACACAACACTTTCCATCGACGATCCCTCGATGAAAACTCATGTCGCACAAAAAAGTCAAAACCACTGACAACACCACATTGACCATGCACAAGACACTAGCACTACACTTTCACAATCATCAGGAAACTGAAGGTAGAGAGGAAGCATGTAGAGCTCCACACCCACAAACTTCATTGCTGCAACGGTGACCAGCCTGATGGTAACCCCATCCCAATGTGTATTTGTGTGTGTAAAAATTTTAAGTCCCCTACAAAAATGACAGATGGATAGTCAAAAAACCACTATGCATTCAAGTTCAATGAAAACTAATTTTGAACATATTCCGATAGAATATTTACGAAAACACGTGTGCACTGTAAACCGCGTATTTTACTCCAACATAGCGTTAACATAGAAGAATTTATAACGCAAGGACTATACGCAAACGATTTCCGGATGAAACTAGAATCTATGGGTTTGACGGCCGCACCAACAATATCTCATAAACACAAGAAAATTATTGAAGGTGTTCGTTTCCATTGTTTGCTAGGTGGAATCAACTAGAATATGTGGTAACTATGAAGTTACAAGTTTTTTAACTAGTAAATCATTTTGTATTACACTTACAAATCTAGGATTATTCTATGAAAAATATCTCTTTCAAGAGACTGATGTTCTCGGATAAGAATTTTTAAGGAAAGAATGAGAGAATCGATGCCATAACCGATAACATTGCCTAAAAGAAGATACGCAAGAGATTTTCCGATTAAAGTAATATGTATCGGTTTGACTGTCGTACGAGCAGTTTGTCATATACGCTGGAAGATGAATGAAGGTGTTCGATTCCATTGTTGGCCAGGTGGAACCAACTAGAATATGTGGAGGCTATGATGTTACAAGTTTTTTAACTAGTAACTCATTTCGTATTACACTCAAATATCTAGGATTATTCTAGGAAAAATATCTCTTTCAAGAGACTGATGTTATCGGATAAGAATGTTTATGGAAATAATGAGAGGATAAATGCCATAATCGATGACATTGCCTCAAAGAAGATACGCAAGAGATTTTCGGTAGAAAATTATATATCGGTTTGACGGTCGTACGAGCAATATGTCATATGCGCTAGGAGATGATTGAAAGTGTTGGATTCCATTGTTGGCTAGGTGGAACCAAATAGAATATGTGGAGGCTATGATGTTACAAGTTTTTTAACTAGTAACTCATTTCGTATTACACTTACACATCTAGGATTATTCTATGAAAAATATCTCTTTCAAGAGACTGATGTTATCGGATAAGAATGTTTATGGAAATAATGAGAGGATAAATGACATTATCGATGACAATGCCACAAAGAAGATACGCAAGAGATTTTCGGTTGAAAATAATATATCGGTTTGACGGTCGTAGGAGCAATATGTCATATGAGCTAGGAGATGATGGAAGGTTTTGGATTCCATTGTTGGCTAGGTGGAACCAAATAGAATATGTGGAGGCTATGATGTTACAAGTTTTTTAACTAGTAACTCATTTCGTATTACACTTACACATCTAGGATTTTTCTATGAAAAATATCTCATTCAAGAGAATGATGTTATCGGATAAGAATGTTTATGGAAATAATGAGAGGATAAATGCCATAATCGATGAAATTGCCTCAAAGAAGATACGCAAGAGATTTTCGGTTGAAAATAATATATCGGTTTGACGGTCGTACGAGCAATATGTCATATGCGCTAGGAGATGATTGAAGGTGTTGGATTCCATTGTTGGCTAGGTGGAACCAAATAGAATATGTGGAGGCTATGATGTTACAAGTTTTTTAACTAGTACTTATTTCGTATTACACTTACACATCTAGGATAATTCTATGAAAAATATCTCTTTCAAGAGACTGATGTTATCGGATAAGAATGTTTATGGAAATAATGAGAGGATAAATGCCATAATCGATGACATTGCCACAAAGAAGATACGCAAGAGATTTTCGGTTGAAAATAATATATCGGTTTGACGGTCGTACGAGTAATATGTCATATGCGCTAGGAGATGATTGAAGGTGTTGGATTCCATTGTTGGCTAGGTGGAACCAAATAGAATATATGGAGGCTTTCATGTTACTAGTTTTTTAACTAGTAACTCCTTTCGTATTACACTTACACATCTAGGATTATTCTATGAAAAATATCTCTTTCAAGAGACTGATGTTATCGGATAAGAATGTTTATGGAAATAATGAGAGGATAAATGCCATAATCGATGACATTGCCTCATAGAAGATACGCAAGAGATTTTCGGTTGAAAATAATATATCGGTTTGACGGTCGTACGAGCAATATGTCATATGCGCTAGGAGATGATTGAAGGTGTTGGATTCCATTGTTAGCTAGGTGGAACCAAATAGAATATCTGGAGGCTATGATGTTACAAGTTTTTTAACTAGTAACTCCTTTCGTATTACATTTACACATCTAGGATTTTTCTATGAAAAATATCTCTTTCAAGAGACTGATGTTATCGGATAAGAATGTTTATGGAAATAATGAGAGGATAAATGCCATACACGATGACATTGCCTCATAGAAGACACGCAAGAGATTTTCGGTTGAAAATAATATATCGGTTTGACGGTCGTACGAGCAATATGTCATATGCGCTAGGAGATGATTGAAGGTGTTGGATTTCATTGTTGGCTAGGTGGAGCCAAACTGAATATGTGGAGGCTATGACGTTACAAGTTTTTTAACTAGTAACTCATTTCGTATTACACTTACTCATCTAGGATCATACTATGAAAAATATCTCTTTCAAGAGACTGATGTTATCGGATAAGAATGTTTATGGAAATAATGAGAGGATAAATGCCATTATCGATGACATTGCCTCATAGAAGATACGAAAGAGATTTTCGGTTGAAAATAATATATCGGTTTGACGGTCGTACGAGCAATATGTCATATGCGCTAGGAGATGATTGAAGGTGTTGTATTCCATTGTTGGCTAGGTGGAACCAAATAGAATATGTGGAGGCTATGATGTTACAAGTTTTTTAACTAGTAACTCATTTCGTATTACACTTACACATCTAGGATTATTCTATGAATAATATCTCTTTCAAGAGACTGATGTTATCGGATAAGAATGTTTATGGAAATAATGAGAGGATAAATGCCATTATCGATGACATTGCCACAAAGAAGATACGCAAGAGATTTTCGGTTGAAAATAATATATCGGTTTGACGGTCGTACGAGCAATATGTCATATGCGCTAGGAGATGATTGAAGGTGTTGGATTCCATTGTTGGCTAGGTGGAACCAAATAGAATATGTGGAGGCTATGATGTTACAAGTTTTTTAACAAGTAACTCATTTCGTATTACACTTATACATCTAGGATAATTCTAAGAAAAATATCTCTTTCAAGAGACTGATGTTATCGGATAAGAATGTTTATGGAAATAATGAGAGGATAAATGCCATAATCGATGACATTGCCACAAAGAAGATACGCAAGAGATTTTCGGTTGAAAATAATATATCGGTTTGACGGTCGTACGAGTAATATGTCATATGCGCTAGGAGATGATTGAAGGTGTTGGATTCCATTGTTGGCTAGGTGGAACCAAAAAGAATATATGGAGGCTTTGATGTTACAAGTTTTTTAACTAGTAACTCCTTTCGTATTACACTTACACATCTAGGATTATTCTATGAAAAATATCTCTTTCAAGAGACTGATGTTATCGGATAAGAATGTTTATGGAAATAATGAGAGGATAAATGCCATAATCGATGACATTGCCTCATAGAAGATACGCAAGAGATTTTCGGTTGAAAATAATATATCGGTTTGACGGTCGTAGGAGCAATATGTCATAAGCGCTAGGAGATGATTGAAGGTGTTGGATTTCATTGTTGGCTAGGTGGAACCAAATAGAATATGTGGAGGCTATGTTGTTACAAGTTTTTTAACTAGTATCTCCTTTCGTATTACACTTACACATCTAGGATTATTCTATGAAAAATATCTCTTTCAAGAGACTGATGTTATCGGATAAGAATGTTTATGGAAATAATGAGAGGATAAATGCCATAATCGATGACATTGCCACAAAGAAGATACGCAAGAGAATTTCGGTAGAAAATAATATATCGGTTTGACGGTCGTACGAGCAATATGTCATATGCGCTAGGAGATGATTGAAGGTGTTGGATTCCATTGTTAGCTAGGTGGAACCAAATAGAATATGTGGAGGCTATGATGTTACAAGTTTTTTAACTAGTAACTCATTTCGTATTACACTTACACATCTAGGATTATTCTATGAAAAATATCTCTTTCAAGAGACTGATGTTATCGGATAAGAATGTTTATTGAAATAATGAGAGGATAAATGCCATAATCGATGACATTGCCACAAAGAAGATACGCAAGAGATTTTCGGTTGAAAATAATATATCGGTTTGACGGTCGTAGGAGCAATATGTCATATGAGCTAGGAGATGATGGAAGGTTTTGGATTCCATTGTTGGCTAGGTGAAACCAAATAGAATATGTGGAGGCTATGATGTTACAAGTTTTTTAACTAGTAACTCATTTCGTATTACACTTACACATCTAGGATTATTCTATGAAAAATATCTCTTTGAAGAGACTGATGTTATCGGATAAGAATGTTTATGGAAATAATAAGAGGATAAATGCCATAATCGATGACATTGCCTCATAGAAGATACGCAAGAGAATTTCGGTAGAAAATAATATATCGGTTTGACGGTCGTACGAGCAATATGTCATATGCGCTAGGAGATGATTGAAGGTGTTGGATTCCATTGTTGGCTAGGTGGAACCAAATAGAATATGTGGAGGCTATGATGTTACAAGTTTTTTAACTAGTAACTCCTTTCGTATTACACTTACACATCTAGGATTATACTATGAAAAATATCTCTTTCAAGAGACTGATGTTATCGGATAAGAATGTTTATGGAAATAATGAGAGGATAAATGCCATAATCGATGACATTGCCTCATAGAAGATACGCAAGAGAATTTCGGTAGAAAATAATATATCGGTTTGACGGTCGTACGAGCAATATGTCATATGCGCTTGGAGATGATTGAAGGTGTTGGATTCCATTGTTGGCTAGGTGGAACCAAATAGAATATGTGGAGGCTATGATGTTACAAGTTTTTTAACTAGTAACTCCTTTCGTATTACACTTACACATCTAGGATTATTCTATGAAAAATATCTCTTTCAAGAGACTGATGTTATCGGATAAGAATGTTTATGGAAATAATGAGAGGATAAATGCCATAATCGATGACATTGCCTCATAGAGGATACGCAAGAGATTTTCGGTTGAAAATAATATATCGGTTGGACGGTCGTACGAGCAATATGTCATATGCGCTAGGAGATGATTGAAGGTGTTGGATTTCATTGTTGGCTAGGTGGAGCCAAATAGAATATGTGGAGGCTATGACGTTACAAGTTTTTTAACTAGTAACTCATTTCGTATTACACTTACATATCTAGGATTATTCTATGAAAAATATCTCTTTCAAGAGACTGATGTCATCGGATAAGAATGTTTATGGAAATAATGAGAGGATAAATGCCATATTCGATGACATTGCCACAAAGAAGATACGCAAGAGATTTTCGGTTGAAAATAATATATCGGTTTGACGGTCGTACGAGTAATATGTCATATGCGCTAGGAGATGATTGAAGGTGTTGGATTCCATTGTTGGCTAGGTGGAACCAAATAGAATATGTGGAGGCTTTGATGTTACAAGTTTTTTAACTAGTAACTCCTTTCGTATTACACTTACACATCTAGGATTATTCTATGAAAAATATCTCTTTCAAGAGACTGATGTTATCGGATAAGAATGTTTATGGAAATAATGAGAGGATAAATGCCATAATCGATGACATTGCCTCATAGAAGATACGCAAGAGATTTTCGGTTGAAAATAATATATCGGTTTGACGGTCGTACGAGCAATATGTCGTATGCGCTAGAAGATGATTGAAGGTGTTGGATTTCATTGTTGGCTAGGTGGAACCAAATAGAATATGTGGAGGCTATGACGTTACAAGTTTTTTAACTAGTAACTTATTTCGTATTACACTTACTCATCTTGGATTATACTATGAAAAATATCTCTATCAAGAAACTGATGTTATCGGATAAGAATGTTTATGGAAATAATGAGAGGATAAATGCCATAATCGATGACATTGCCTCATAGAAGATACGCAAGAGATTTTCGGTTGAAAATAATATATCGGTTGGACGGTCGTACGAGCAATATGTCATATGCGCTAGGAGATGATTGAAGGTGTTGGATTTCATTATTGGCTAGGTGGAGCCAAAAAGAATATGTGGAGGCTATGACGTTACAAGTTTTTTAACTAGTAACTCATTTCGTATTACTCTTACACGTCTAGGATTATTCTATGAAAAATATCTCTTTCAAGAGACTGATGTTATCGGATAAGAATGTTTATGGAAATAATGAGAGGATAAATGCCATAATCGATGACATTGCCTCATAGAAGATACGCAAGAGATTTTCGGTTGAAAATAATATATCGGTTTGACGGTCGTACGAGCAATATGTCATATGCGCTAGGAGATGATTGAAGGTGTTGGATTTCATTGTTGGCTAGGTGGAACCAAATAGAATATGTGGAGGCTATGACGTTATAAGTTTTTTAACTAGTAACTCATTTCGTATTACACTTACTCATCGTGGATTATACTATGAAAAATATCTCTTTCAAGAGACTGATGTTATCGGATAATAATGTTTATGGAAATAATGAGAGGATAAATGCCATAATCGATGACATTGCCTCATAGAAGATACGCAAGAGATTTTCGGTTGAAAATAATATATCGGTTGGACGGTCGTACGAGCAATATGTCATATGCGCTAGGAGATGATTGAAGGTGTTTGATTCCATTGTTGGCTAAGTGGAACCAAATAGAATATGTGGATGCTATGATGTTACAAGTTTTTTAACTAGTAACTCATTTCGTATTACTCTTACACATCTAGGATTATTCTATGAAAAATATCTCTTTCAAGAGACTGATGTTATCGGATAAGAATGTTTATGGAAATAATGAGAGGATAAATGCCATTATCGATGACATTGCCTCAAAGAAGATACGCAAGAGATTTTCGGTTAAAAATAATATTTCGGTTTGACGGTCGTACGACCAATATGTCATATGCGCTAGGAGATAATTTAAGGTGTTTGATTCCATTGTTGGCTAGGTGGAACCAAATAGAATATGTTGAGGCTATGATGTTACAAGTTTTTTAACTAGTAACTCATTTCGTATTACACTTACACATCTATGATTATTCTATGAAAAATATCTCTTTCAAGAGACTGATGTTATCGGATAAGAATGTTTATGGAAATAATGAGAGGATAAATGCCATTATCGATGACATTGCCACAAAGAAGATATGCAAGAGATTTTCGGTTGAAAATAATATATCGGTTTGACGGTCGTACGAGCAATATGTCATATGCGCTAGGAGATGATTGAAGGTGTTGGATTCCATTGTTAGCTAGGTGGAACCAAATAGAATATGTGGAGGCTATGATGTTACAAGTTTTTTAACTAGTAACTCATTTCGTATTACACTTACACATCTAGGATTATTCTATGAAAAATATCTCTTTCAAGAGACTGATGTTATCGGATAAGAATGTTTATTGAAATAATGAGAGGATAAATGCCATAATCGATGACATTGCCACAAAGAAGATACGCAAGAGATTTTCGGTTGAAAATAATATATCGGTTTGACGGTCGTAGGAGCAATATGTCATATGAGCTAGGAGATGATGGAAGGTTTTGGATTCCATTGTTGGCTAGGTGAAACCAAATAGAATATGTGGAGGCTATGATGTTACAAGTTTTTTAACTAGTAACTCATTTCGTATTACACTTACACATCTAGGATTATTCTATGAAAAATATCTCTTTGAAGAGACTGATGTTATCGGATAAGAATGTTTATGGAAATAATAAGAGGATAAATGCCATAATCGATGACATTGCCTCATAGAAGATACGCAAGAGAATTTCGGTAGAAAATAATATATCGGTTTGACGGTCGTACGAGCAATATGTCATATGCGCTAGGAGATGATTGAAGGTGTTGGATTCCATTGTTGGCTAGGTGGAACCAAATAGAATATGTGGAGGCTATGATGTTACAAGTTTTTTAACTAGTAACTCCTTTCGTATTACACTTACACATCTAGGATTATTCTATGAAAAATATCTCTTCAAGAGACTGATGTTATCGGATAAGAATGTTTATGGAAATAATGAGAGGATAAATGCCATAATCGATGACATTGCCTCATAGAAGATACGCAAGAGATTTTCGGTTGAAAATAATATATCGAATGGACGGTCGTACGAGCAATATGTCATATGCGCTAGGATATGATTGAAGGTGTTGGATTTCATTGTTGGCTAGGTGGAGCCAAATAGAATATGTGGAGGCTATGACGTTACAAGTTTTTTAACTAGTAACTCATTTCGTATTACACTTACATATCTAGGATTATTCTATGAAAAATATCTCTTTCAAGAGACTGATGTCATCGGATAAGAATGTTTATGGAAATAATGAGAGGATAAATGCCATATTCGATGACATTGCCACAAAGAAGATACGCAAGAGATTTTCGGTTGAAAATAATATATCGGTTTGACGGTCGTACGAGTAATATGTCATATGCGCTAGGAGATGATTGAAGGTGTTGGATTCCATTGTTGGCTAGGTGGAACCAAATAGAATATGTGGAGGCTTTGATGTTACAAGTTTTTTAACTAGTAACTCCTTTCGTATTACACTTACACATCTAGGATTATTCTATGAAAAATATCTCTTTCAAGAGACTGATGTTATCGGATAAGAATGTTTATGGAAATAATGAGAGGATAAATGCCATAATCGATGACATTGCCTCATAGAAGATACGCAAGAGATTTTCGGTTGAAAATAATATATCGGTTTGACGGTCGTACGAGCAATATGTCGTATGCGCTAGAAGATGATTGAAGGTGTTGGATTTCATTGTTGGCTAGGTGGAACCAAATAGAATATGTGGAGGCTATGACGTTACAAGTTTTTTAACTAGTAACTTATTTCGTATTACACTTACTCATCTTGGATTATACTATGAAAAATATCTCTATCAAGAAACTGATGTTATCGGATAAGAATGTTTATGGAAATAATGAGAGGATAAATGCCATAATCGATGACATTGCCTCATAGAAGATACGCAAGAGATTTTCGGTTGAAAATAATATATCGGTTGGACGGTCGTACGAGCAATATGTCATATGCGCTAGGAGATGATTGAAGGTGTTTGATTCCATTGTTGGCTAAGTGGAACCAAATAGAATATGTGGAGGCTATGATGTTACAAGTTTTTTAACTAGTAACTCATTTCGTATTACTCTTACACATCTAGGATTATTCTATGAAAAATATCTCTTTCAAGAGACTGATGTTATCGGATAAGAATGTTTATGGAAATAATGAGAGGATAAATGCCATTATCGATGACATTGCCTCAAAGAAGATACGCAAGAGATTTTCGGTTAAAAATAATATTTCGGTTTGACGGTCGTACGACCAATATGTCATATGCGCTAGGAGATAATTTAAGGTGTTTGATTCCATTGTTGGCTAGGTGGAACCAAATAGAATATGTTGAGGCTATGATGTTACAAGTTTTTTAACTAGTAACTCATTTCGTATTACACTTACACATCTATGATTATTCTATGAAAAATATCTCTTTCAAGAGACTGATGTTATCGGATAAGAATGTTTATGGAAATAATGAGAGGATAAATGCCATAATCGATGACATTGCCTCAAAGAAGATGCGCAAGAGATTTTCGGTTGTAAATAATATATCGGTTGGACGGTCGTACGAGCAATATGTCATATGCGCTAGGATATGATTGAAGGTGTTGGATTTCATCGTTGGCTAGGTGGAGCCAAATAGAATATGTGGAGGCTATGACGTTACAAGTTTTTTAACTAGTAACTCATTTCGTATTACACTTACTCATCTAGGATCATTCTATGAAAAATATCTCTTACAAGAGACTGATGTTATCGGATAAGAATGTTTATGGAAATAATGAGAGGATAAATGCCATAATCGATGACATTGCCTCATAGAAGATACGCAAGAGAATTTCGGTAGAAAATAATATATCGGTTTGACGGTCGTACGAGCAATATGTCATATGCGCTTGGAGATGATTGAAGGTGTTGGATTCCATTGTTGGCTAGGTGGAACCAAATAGAATATGTGGAGGCTATGATGTTACAAGTTTTTTAACTAGTAACTCCTTTCGTATTACACTTACACATCTAGGATTTTTCTATTAAAAATATCTCTTTCAAAAGACTGATGTTATCGGATAAGAATGTTTATGGAAATAATGAGAGGACAAATGCCATAAACGATGACATTGCCTCATAGAAGATACGCAAGAGATTTTCGGTTGAAAATAATATATCGGTTTGACGGTCGTACGAGCAATATGTCATATGCGCTAGGAGATGATTGAAGGTGTTGGATTTCATTGTTGGCTAGGTGGAGCCAAACTGAATATGTGGAGGCTATGACGTTACAAGTTTTTTAACTAGTAACTCATTTCGTATTACACTTACTCATCTAGGATTATACTATGAAAAATATCTCTTTCAAGAAACTGATGTTATCGGATAAGAATATTTATGGAAATAATGAGAGGATAAATGCCATAATCGATGACATTGCGTCATAGAAGATACGCAAGAGATTTTCAGTTGAAAATAATATATCGGTTTGACGGTCGTACGAGCAATATGTCATATGCGCTAGGAGATGATTGAAGGTGTTGGATTTCATTGTTAGCTAGGTGGAACCAAATAGAATATGTGGAGGCTATGATGTTACAAGTTTTTTAACTAGTAACTCCTTTCGTATTACACTTACACATCTAGGATTATTCTATGAAAAATATCTCTTTCAAGAGACTGATGTTATCGGATAAGAATGTTTATGGAAATAATGAGAGGATAAATGCCATAATCGATGACATTGCCTCATAGAGGATACGCAAGAGATTTTCGGTTGAAAATAATATATCGGTTGGACGGTCGTACGAGCAATATGTCATATGCGCTAGGAGATGATTGAAGGTGTTGGATTTCATTGTTGGCTAGGTGGAGCCAAATAGAATATGTGGAGGCTATGACGTTACAAGTTTTTTAACTAGTAACTCATTTCGTATTACACTTACTCATCTAGGATTATACTATGAAAAATATCTCTTTCAAGAGACTGATGTTATCGGATAAGAATGTTTATGGAAATAATGAGAGGATAAATGCCATAATCGATGACATTGCCACAAAGAAGATACGCAAGAGAATTTCGTTAGAAAATAATATATCGGTTTGACGGTCGTACGAGCAATATGTCATATGCGCTAGGAGATGATTGAAGGTATTGGATTCCATTGTTGGCTAGGTGGAACCAAATAGAATATGTGGAGGCTATGATGTTACAAGTTTTTTAACTAGTAACTCATTTCGTATTACACTTACATATCTAGGATTATTCTATGAAAAATATCTCTTTCAAGAGACTGATGTCATCGGATAAGAATGTTTATGGAAATAATGAGAGGATAAATGCCATATTCGATGACATTGCCACAAAGAAGATACGCAAGAGATTTTCGGTTGAAAATAATATATCGGTTTGACGGTCGTACGAGTAATATGTCATATGCGCTAGGAGATGATTGAAGGTGTTGGATTCCATTGTTGGCTAGGTGGAACCAAATAGAATATGTGGAGGCTTTGATGTTACAAGTTTTTTAACTAGTAACTCCTTTCGTATTACACTTACACATCTAGGATTATTCTATGAAAAATATCTCTTTCAAGAGACTGATGTTATCGGATAAGAATGTTTATGGAAATAATGAGAGGATAAATGCCATAATCGATGACATTGCCTCATAGAAGATACGCAAGAGATTTTCGGTTGAAAATAATATATCGGTTTGACGGTCGTACGAGCAATATGTCATATGCGCTAGGAGATGATTGAAGGTGTTGGATTCCATTGTTGGCTAGGTGGAACCAAATAGAATATGTGGAGGCTATGATGTTACAAGTTTTTTAACTAGTAACTCCTTTCGTATTACACTTACACATCTAGGATTATTCTATGAAAAATATCTCTTTCAAGAGACTGATGTTATCGCATAAGAATGTTTATGGAAATAATGAGAGGATAAATGCCATAATCGATGACATTGCCTCATAGAAGATACGCAAGAGATTTTCGGTTGAAAATAATATATCGGTTGGACGGTCGTACGAGCAATATGTCATATGCGCTAGGAGATGATTGAAGGTGTTGGATTTCATTGTTGGCTAGGTGGAGCCAAATAGAATATGTGGAGGCTATGACGTTACAAGTTTTTTAACTAGTAACTCATTTCGTATTACACTTACTCATCTAAGATTATACTATGAAAAATATCTCTTTCAAGAGACTGATGTTATCGGATAAGAATGTTTATGGAAATGATGAGAGGATAAATGCCATAATCGATGACATTGCCACAAAGAAGATACGCAAGAGAATTTTGTTAGAAAATAATATATCAGTTTGACGGTCGTACGAGCAATATGTCATATGCGCTAGGAGATGATTGAAGGTGTTGGATTCCATTGTTGGCTAGGTGGAACCAAATAGAATATTGGAGGCTATGATGTTACATGTTTTTTAACTAGTAACTCCTTTCGTATTACACTTACACATCTAGGATTATTCTATGAAAAATATCTCTTTCAAGAGACTGATGTTATCGGATAAGAATGTTTATGGAAATAATGAGAGGATAAATGCCATAATCGATGACATTGCCTCATAGAAGATACGCAAGAGAATTTCGGTAGAAAATAATATATCGGTTTGACGGTCGTACGAGCAATATGTCATATGCGCTAGGAGATGATTGAAGGTGTTGGATTCCATTGTTGGCTAGGTGGAACCAAATAGAATATGTGGAGGCTATGATGTTACAAGTTTTTTAACTAGTAACTCCTTTCGTATTCCACTTGCACATCTAGGATCATTCTATGAAAAATATCTCTTTCAAGAGACTGATGTTATCGGATAAGAATGTTTATGGAAATAATGAGAGGATAAATGCCATAATCGATGACATTGCCTCATAGAAGATACGCAAGAGATTTTCGGTTGAAAATAATATATCGGTTTGACGGTCGTACGAGCAATATGTCATATGCGCTATGAGATGATTCAAGGTGTTGGATTCCATTGTTGGCTAGGTGGAACCAAATAGAATATGTGGAGGCTATGATGTTACAAGTTTTTTAACTAGTAACTCCTTTCGTATTACACTTACACATCTAGGATTATTCTATGAAAAATATCTCTTTCAAGAGACTGATGTTATCGGATAATAATGTTTATGGAAATAATGAGAGGATAAATGCCATAATCGATGACATTGCCTCATAGAAGATACGCAAGAGATTTTCGGTTGAAAATAATATATCGGTTGGACGGTCGTACGAGCAATATGTCATATGCGCTAGGAGATGATTGAAGGTGTTTGATTCCATTGTTGGCTAGGTGGAACCAAATAGAATATGTGGAGGCTATGATGTTACAAGTTTTTTAACTAGTAACTCATTTCGTATTACACTTACACATCTATGATTATTCTATGAAAAATATCTCTTTCAAGAGACTGATGTTATCGGATAAGAATGTTTATGGAAATAATGAGAGGATAAATGCCATAATCGATGACATTGCCTCAAAGAAGATGCGCAAGAGATTTTCGGTTGTAAATAATATATCGGTTTGACGGTCGTACGAGCAATATGTCATATTCACTAGAAGATGATTGAAGGTGTTGGATTCCATTGTTGGCTAGGTGGAACCAAATAGAATATGTGGAGGCTATGATGTTACAAGTTTTTTAACTAGTAACTCATTTCGTAGTACACTTACACATCTATGATTATCCTATGAAAAATATCTCTTTCAAGAGACCTATGTTATCGGATAAGAATGTTTATGGAAATAATGAGAGGATAAATGCCATAATCGATGACATTGCCTCAAAGAAGATGCGCAAGAGATTTTCGGTTGTAAATAATATATCGGTTTGACGGTCGTACGAGCAATATGTCATATGCGCTAGAAGATGATTGAAGGGGTTGGATTCCATTGTTGGCCATGTGGAGCCAAATAGAATATGTGGAGGCTATGATGTTACAAGTTTTTTAACTAGTAACTCATTTCGTATTACACTTACACATCTAGGATTATTCTAAGAAAAATATCTCTTTCAAGAGACTGATGTTATCGGATAAGAATGTTTATGGAAATAATGAGAGGATAAATGCCATAATCGATGACATTACCACAATGAAGATACGCAAGAGATTTTCGGTTAAAAATAATATATCGGTTTGACGGTCGTACGAGCAATATGTCGTATGCGCTAGGAGATGATTGAAGGTGTTTGATTCCATTGTTGGCTAAGTGGAACCAAATAGAATATGTGGAGGCTATGATGTTACAAGTTTTTTAACTAGTAACTCATTTCGTATTACTCTTACACATCTAGGATTATTCTATGAAAAATATCTCTTTCAAGAGACTGATGTTATCGGATAAGAATGTTTATGGAAATAATGAGAGGATAAATGCCATTATCGATGACATTGCCTCAAAGAAGATACGCAAGAGATTTTCGGTTAAAAATAATATTTCGGTTTGACGGTCGTACGACCAATATGTCATATGCGCTAGGAGATGATTGAAGTTGTTATATTCCATTGTTGAATAGGAGGAACCAAATAGAATATGTGGAGGCTATGATGTTACAAGTATTTTAACTAGTAACTCATTTCGTATTACACTTACTCATCTAGGATTATACTATGAAAAATATCTCTTTCAAGAGACTGATGTTATCGGATAAGAATGTTTATGGAATTAATGAGAGGATAAATGCCATAATCGATGACATTGCCTCATAGAAGATACGCAAGAGAATTTCGGTAGAAAATAATATATCGGTTTGACGGTCGTACGAGCAATATGTCATATGCGCTAGGAGATGATTGAAGGTGTTGGATTCCATTGTTGGCTAGGTGGAACCAAATAGAATATTAGGAGGCTATGATGTTACAAGTTTTTTAACTAGTAACTTATTTCGTATTACACTTACACATCTAGGATTATTCTATGAAAAATATCTCTTTCAAGAGACTGATGTTATCGGATAAGAATGTTTATGGAAATAATGAGAGGATAAATGCCATTATCGATGACATTCCCTCAAAGAAGATATGCAAGAGATTTTCGGTTAAAATAATATATCGGTTTGACGGTCGTACGAGCAATATGTCATATGCGCTAGGAGATGATTGATGGGTTTGGATTCCATTGTTCGCTAGGTAGAACCAAATAGAATATGTGGAGGCTATGATGTTACAAGTTTTTTAACTAGTAACTCATTTCGTATTACACTTACACATCTAGGATTATTCTATGAAAAATATCTCTTTCAGGAGACATGTTATCGGATAAAAATGTTTATGGAAATAATGAGAGGATAAATGCCATAATCGATGACATTGCCTTAAGGATGTTCAACGCCTTGCCAGAAATGCCGCTGTAGACTCTTTTTAATTTAAATGCCATGCTCGTATTATAATAGATACGTCCATTTTGTTTTCTCTAGATTGTGCACAAAGGTTTAGTGCTTGTAACTTGCACATGAATTTCTTCTGTAATGCTTGCAAACGAAGAAATGGCATGTTAAGCTTCACTGTTATAGGCGTTTTTGAGCGCCTATTGCAGCGGTGCATGAACGTAAATGGAAAATTCCTGTGAGATACACTATCTATAATCCTTCATATAAAAGAAGAGACTAATCCCATGCGTTCATCTTACGACCCAAGCCTACGGTATCTAAAATGCGAGACGATGCATCGAGTTCTCCAAAATGAACGGAAGCTGAGGCTTTCTTTTCGAATTTTTTCCCGCGCAGCCTGCCCGTCCTCTTCCCATTCCACCTCAAGATCTCGCCTCCGAGAGGGTCGAGGTGGAGGGGGGAAGGCTTCCTTATCTCCAGCGATCAAGTTTCATCCTCGCTCGCTCGCTCACTCGTGTGGAAGGTTGACGGAGGGTCTGCGAGCGTGATCTAGGAGAGATTCCATCCTGTGTATGGGCGTCGAGTAAAGAATCCACCTATTTCTGCCAAAACCACCAGAAACTAATTTTTGTTATTTTTCCATACCAATACGAATCCTGGGATTCCGGCATTGACGTACACATTTTTGTTAAATGTGTACGTCACAGTACAGTGACCCTAGTAAGTAAGTTTTCTTGGGCATGAAATGTAACATGCTACACGTCTGATTTAAATGACAAATTTAAATAAATCATTTGTTATACAAAATAAAAACGGAGATTAGCTTACGGACTAAACTTCAGAATTTATTTCTAACTTTCGATGAATGGACTTCGCCACGCAATAGAAGCTATATTGATATTAACGTTCACTCCTCTGAAAGAGAATCAAAGATCTGGAATTTGAAGCTTATCTATATAATTGGAATATGCCCTCTGAAGTTTGTATTGGATTTATAAAAAAGAAATTCAGATAATTTGAAATTTCTTCAGGAAAAGACATTTTCGCAATCACCACGGATGGTGCAAGTGTAATGGCAAAGGTTGGTAGGTTAATACCAACGAATTATCACCTTTGTTTTGCTCGTGGTATCCCTCTTGGACTACAACCTTGTCGTGGTTGAAGGGCTTGCGTGCTCCGATGACCCCTAGAGCTGCACTGGCGGGAGCATTGCTCCTGGTAGGGTCACCCATGCCAGATTGGTCGAAGGTTAGGAGACAGACGAATGGTAGTCCGCGCAGCGTCTGTACCTCAGTGAGGCGGCTGCAAAAGGCGTCTGACCCCAGTGGGGCGGCCTCTGAAGTGATGGTGTCACGTAAAAAACACTATTGAGTAAGGCCAAGGAATACTACCTCAATTAAAACAAAAACCTTGAAATAATGGACAGTTCTCAATTGATAATGAATCCTGGCAACTACGGGACTCGGCCAAGAGGGCCGGGTGTCGTGCCCGGCAGCGGTGGGAGCAAGGCCCCTGCGGTCGTCATCACACGAAATCCTTGCTCAGACGACGCAGCAGCAGAGGAAAAGAAGATAAAGAAGAGGAACGAAACCATTAGAATAGGCACGTGGAATGTTAGGACTATGCTGAGGGCAGGGAAACTAGAGAATATAAAGCAAGAAATGGAGAGGGTGGGTGTAGACATCATGGGTCTGGGTGAAGTTAGATGGAAGGATGACGGGGATTACTGGAGCGGCGACTATAGAGTAATTTATAGTGGAGGGAATGAAAGTCAGCGCGGGGTTGCATTCGTAATGAATAGGAAACTTGGTAGAAAAGTAGTGTATGCAGAACAGGTGAGTGATAGAATAATAGTCGTGGAACTAAAAGCAGAACCAACGAATTTAGTTATAATCCAGGTTTATATGCCTACCTCTAATCATAAAGAGGAGGAGGTAGATGGGGTGTACGATCAGCTAGAGGAAATAATTGGTAGGATACCAGGAAGTAAGCACCTGGTAGTAATGGGGGATTGGAACGCGGTGGTGGGTGAAGGAAGAGATGGGCGGGAGGTGGGCGATTACGGGCTAGGAAGAAGAAATGACCGGGGCGAGAAAGCTGTGGAGTTTTGCCGCAGAAATAACCTAGTAATTACGAATACATGGTTCAGACATCATCCTCGACGTAGGTACACTTGGAAGAAGCCGGGAGACACAGACAGGTTCCAGATAGATTATATAATGGTACGTCACAGATACAGGAATAGTGCTAAAAACTCGCATACTTATCCAGGAGCTGATGCAGACACAGACCACAACTTATTAGTCATGAAATGTCGGGTAAAACTGAAAAAGATAAGAATGGGAAGGAGGGTACGTAAGTGGAATACGGAGGCATTAACTGGGGCAATGAAGAAGAAGTATCGGGAGAAGGTGGATGAGATAATGGGTGAGGATCATGGAGTTAGATCAGTGGAAGATGAATGGGGAAGTTTGAAAAATGGAATTATAGAAGCGGCGAAAGCAACGGTAGGCGTAGTGAGTGCAACTAAAATTAGAAAACCGTGGATCACGAAGGAGATGATCAGGGAGATGGAGGAGAGAAGGAAATGGAAGAGTGTAAACTCAGAGCTAGGTAAGAGAAAATACCGAGAATTTAATAACAGGCTTAGAAGAGAAACAAAGAAAGCAAGAGAGGCGTGGTGGAGACAACAGATCGACGCGTTAGAGAAATACCAAAAAGAGGGAAGAGCAGATGCATTATATCGGAAAGTAAAGGAACTGACGGGTGGTAATAAGGGAAGGGGAATTACAACGATAACAGACAAGACGGGAAAGGTAATCGTTGAACCGAGAGAGATCCAGAAGAGGTGGAAGGAGTATGTTGAAGAGCTGTATGGTAAAGAAATAAGGCCCAATAGGTTAGATATAGAAAGGGAAGACGATATCGACAGATATGGCATCGGACCAAGTATCCTAGATAGCGAAATCGAAAGAGCTCTACGAGACATGAAAAGGAATAAGGCGGTGGGAATAGATGACATACCTGCAGAGTTTTTAAAGAGCATGGGGAAGAACGGAAGAGGAAAACTTTTTGCGCTAATTCGTAAGATTTATGAGGATGGAGTGTGGCCGGAAGACTTCGCGAAGACTGTACTAATTCCTATACCGAAGAAGAGTAAGGCAAAAACTTGCGAAGACTATAGGACAATAAGCTTAATATCCCACGCGGCCAAAGTAGTTCTGAGGATTCTAAACAGAAGGCTAGAGAAGAAGGCAAATGAATACCTGGGTGACGACCAGTTCGGGTTTAGGAGAGGGACGGGAACGCGAGACGCTATAGCGGTGATGAGGACGCTAGTAGAAAGAAACCTAGAGTATGGACAGGATGTTTTTGCATTCTTCGTAGATTTCGAGAAGGCATTTGATCGGGTGGAATGGACGAAATTAATGGGAGTGTTGAAGAAATTAGGGGTCGATTGGAGGGACAGGCGTCTGATTCGAAATTTGTATATGAATCAGACTGCGCAGGTTAGGGTAGCCAATGGAGAATCGGGATGGGCCACGATAGGACGGGGAGTGAGGCAAGGGTGCCCACTATCGCCGTTGCTTTTTAACGTGTATTCAGAAGAAATGGTAAGGGAGGCTTGGGGGGAGGAGGTAGGAATAAAGGTAGGAGGGGAGCTGATAAAATCAGTGAGATTTGCAGATGATCAAGCATTGGTTAGTCAGTCGGCCAAGGGGTTACAGTCAATGGTGAATGCATTAGAGGTGCAGTGCGAAAAGTATGGGATGAAGATCAATCACAAGAAAACGAAAGAAATGAGATTTTCTAGAAGTAAGAAGGCGGGGCTGAATATAAGGGTGGGAGGGCAGAAGATAGAGCAGGTCGAGCAGTTTACGTATCTGGGTAGTATTTTGGAGGCGAATGGGTTTAGTGGTAAGGACATCAGATGCAGAATTTCGCTAGCTAAAGAAGCATTTTCGAAGAGAAGGGAATTGATGAGGGGGGGTCTGAGAAGAGACGTAAAGAAGAGGCTGTTGAAAACTTTAATATGGAGCGTGGCGCTATATGGGTCGGAAACTTGGTCATTGCGAAGGGAGGATGTGCGTAGGCTTGAGGCGTTTGAGATGTGGGTTTGGAGAAGGATGGAGAAGGTTAGCTGGATGGCGAGAAAGACGAACGAGGAGGTATTGGATATGGTCGGAGAGGAGAGGAAGCTTGTGGAAGAGGTTCGGAGAAGGCAGAAGAGATGGATGGAGGAGGTTTTGAGAGGAGAGGGCATGTTGAAGAGAGTGATAGAGGGGAGAACACTGGGGAAGCGTGGGAGAGGAAGGAAGAGGATAGGAATTCTGGACGAAATAAGAGGAGGTAGAAGATATGAAGAATTGAAGAGGGATCTAATAACGGGCCATCCTTAGGAGGGAATGCGAGACAATTTCTATTAGGTTGGGATACAAAATGGGGACTGTCCAAGAACCTACCAATCAGCTGGTAGAATACTTGAATGAAATGAATCCACCTTGCAGTCATTAATGGTACGTAAAAATCTGAGGGTAGAGTAAATGTGAAAAAGATTTAATTTGAAGTAGAAGAAGAAGTCGAATTTGAAGAAATTGAATTCAGCGAAGACTTTCCGTTGAGTGATGAAACAGACGGGGATTGTCCATTTGAAGATGGAGATGCGTGTAAGAATAAGAACAAAAAATTAAGATTTTGGTCCAAAAAATAAGGAAAATAGTTCCTCTATTTAGAAAATCATTCTCAAAAAACGACAGATTCCTTCAAAAATATGTGATTGAAAAATTTGGTGAGGAAAGAGCTCTTGTTATTGAAGTAAAAACTCGATCGAACACGTGAATGAAAAGGACTGGCAATTTTCCACAAGAATATATTTTAAATCGACCGGTTTCGGTGTACAACACCATCATCAGGTCCGAACACAGAAACCGTCGTTTTAAAATATATTCTTGTGGAAAATTGCCAGTCCTTTTCATTCATGATGTCATTCCACAAAATCAAGCCTGAAGCAACAACTTTTATTCGATCGAACACTTTAGTTGACATGATAGCACGTTTTCCAATGCTAAAACCTTGCGTGGCGAGGGCCTTAATTGATTTTAATTCCGAAATATCATTCCATGAATGTGAATATGAACTTGTTTCTTCTATTTTTACAACACTTCAGCTAGTGAAAATTATAGAGGAGGCGCTTTGCCGAAGAGATCAGAATGTTTTGAAGTGTGACGCTGCGTTAGAATTCTTAATGCGAAAACTAACATATGTGAATACATAGTTGGGGAATAATATGAAAACTGCCTTTCAGAATCAAATACTGAAGAGACTAATCTACTAGGGGTTTTGCGGTATTGTCACTGCGGTTCGCGGGCAAGAGGTCATGATTAGGGGAATTTATATTCTGTGCTAACACTAGCAAACCTAAAAAGAGTTTTCAAAGAATACTTGCTTGGATTTCGTAATCAAATGCCACTAAAACATTTAAATCAGCAAGCGAGGAAGAAGAACAAACTTCTTTAGAAACAAAACGTCGATATATTGATGGCTTGCATAGAGCAAGAGAGAGTCAGCTGCTAAATATTCAGAAAGTGGTTCACTATGTTCGGATGAGCTAATGAAGGAACTTGATTCGGTCATTACCCAATGTTTGATTCCTTCCAAACCACATCCTCCTACCTGCAGTTCAAAGGACCGAGGATCAATAGTTCAAAAGCTAGAGAATTTCCGTGAAAGTGGACGGACATGATAAAATATGCAAATTATTTACGAGCACTTACTAGCTATTCCTCCCATTAGTGTTGAATCAGAAAGGGCTTTTTTATCAGCGGGTTTGCTTTGCAATAAATATAGGTCAAGAATGAGCGACGAGACATTACACACTGTGTTTTTTAAGTGCATATTTGAAAAAATTGTGAGTAACTTTTCAGTCAGGATAACCAAACTCTCGAGTTTGTTCGAATTTTTTAAAAGACTACAATTTCTTTCAATTTATGAGCAATTGATACTGCTATTGTGCATTATTTTTTATCCCGCAAGAAAAACTGTATTATTTTACGTTTTAGTAAAACAGATTCTTTAGTAACTTTGTGGGGTTTTTCCAATTTTAGTACCAAAGATAAAACAATTAAAAAACAAAGTAAAACAAACGCAAGACCCGGATTTCAATACTTCAGCAACGTCATCATCACTGAAGATACTCCTCTGTTTCTAAACTTTGTGTGGTGTTGTTTTATAATAATATTAACTTAATTAATAATCGATGTTGCTTACAATTTGCGTCATTTTAATATGGGTTCCATATGTGCATGTGATATTTTAGTTCTTTTTTTATTTTAATTCCATATATGCACGTGATACTATAGATAAATCCTGGGATCTCTGGATTGAGGAAATCACAATCCCGTAATCTCGGGATTGAAAAATCTCTCCGGGATTTCAATTCTTAGTGCCCAAGTGTGTTATAACGGCCAACACTGAATTATCATGCCAATTCACTTCGAGGGTTTAATTATTTTCATCGTTTTGGCAATAGTAAGTTCCTTTCTTTCTCTCACTTACGTTGCGATTGATTGTCAGAGATACTGAAATATAATATTAGTTTCTTGAACCTTGACATGCTTTCTCGAATGATTTTTCACTCTTTGTCAGGATATTAGGTCCAATACATTTTGTTTATGGTTGACAATGGTACCCCGTCGAAAAATAGATGTGTCAAAAACTTTTCCAAGATTATCATGGCTTATTTGGTGACTGATTTCATATTTATCGCGAATATATTTTCACTCAAAATGAAAATATAGCCTACATCAATATAAAAAGTTAAGGCTGCAAGCAGCTGCAAGGCCAATGAGTTCGGTAAGGGTATGGAAGGAAACGACTTTCCACAAACCATCTAAGCCCTGTAGATGCTCAGATCATTCAGCTAACGGTTGTAAACCTCCGGGACCCTTCAAACGAACTTTCCATTTTATGGTTTTCGCAAGAAATTCTCGAAAATTCGCTACTTCGCGATGGGTGGATTTTTGTTAGTCTTGAGAAACGAGCTCTTGAGGAAGGGTGCGTGTGCCTGTGTTCTCCAGCGTCTAGAAGGGAAGGCGTTATGGAAGAGTCCACGAAGCCTTATAGAAAAGCGCGGTATCGTAAAGCATACTACAAAAAGAAGAGAAGAGCATACAATGTTCAGAGTTTGAATCGCTGGAAAAAAAACAGATAAAGGTATTTATTTCGCAATATTATATTTACGAGATAATTAAATGGCCTCTTCGTACGCAGGTTAAACTATTTTCTCGAAGTCATAACTGATATTGTATTCATGCCTTCTTTACAGAACAATGTGAGATGGAAACTAAACCATCTGAAACTATAATATTCTCCGGGGAGGAAAATACTGAAAAGGAAAGGTAAATAGAACTAAAAATATCCACGGTCGGATTCCGATTACATTACGCAAGAAAATAGGAGACAATTTAATGCGTTAAAGAACTGCTGTAATTTCGGCTATAGGCTACAGAAAAAATACAGAATCACCAGATTCAATTAGAGACCTTGAGAAGGACTTGAAGAATGGCCCAAGCCATGTTTTTGGTGATCATGCCAGTTGTGCAGACTACTTCTGTAAGGGGCCAAAGGAAGGGGAAGTGAATCTGGTTCCACAGCTGAAGAAAAGCGGCATTTGGGAAGACATTTTGACTTCAAATGCTCTCCTCGTTCGTCACTCCCCCAGCTCGATATTGAATGTCACAAACAATCATGCCGAAGTATATAATGCATACGTGGCAAAGTATATTGGAGGAAAGAGAGTGAACTTTGCTCCGAGGGGCGCGTATCAAATGCGGTGTGAGATTACGGCAACTGCATGCAACGTTGGACCCCAATTGCATGGCTTGATACACAAGCAAATCACGGAAAAGAGCCCAGGGTTCTACATAAAAAAGTATACTACCTCCACGCAAAGGAAGGCAGACTTAAGGTGTAAACGACGCCTAGAGATGCCTTCTTCATCGAAGCGAAAAAGATTGCGGGTCGCTGGTCCGGACCAACACTATGGCCTTGTGGGTCAAAGTGAAGCAGTCACTAAAGAGACTCTAGAGATCGACAACGAACGGAGAGAAGAGTTCCTCATGTCTCTAAGACTCAGCGACCGTGGCAGAAAGAGACTGGAAGAAAACACAAGGGATCAGGGCCGCTGCGAGATGTGGATATCGGAAAGATTGAAGAGGCTAACTGCTTCCTCTTTCGGGCGCATTTGTAAATTACGACGCACAACTCCCCGCGCAAATATAGTCAAGGGTTTGCTTTACCATTCGTTTGCAGGAAGTAAATCCACGCAATAAGGGGAAGTAAGCGAACCCAAGGCAATTTCTGAGTACGAAAGGCACAGCGGGGACAAAGTTTTTCCAGCTGGTCTCTTTGTGGACAAAAAACTGCCTTTTCTGGCCGCCTCGCCAGATGGAATATTTGCCAATGGAAAGGGGTTACTACAGGTGAAATGCCCCTATAAATGCAGGGATATTTCTCCTATAGAGGGTATAAATAGGAAAATGATCTCTTACTGTGAGATTAAAGAAGGAGAAGTAAGGTTAAAGAAAAATAGTGATTACTACTACCAGGTGCAGGGTCAGCTGCACATTAAAGAAAAAGAATACTGCGTATTTTTTGTTTGAAGCCCGTTTGGAATGATAGTTCAGAGGATTGAAAGAGATGACGAATTTTGGAACGAGAAGATGGAGGTAAATTTAAAAGAATTTTATATGGATCACCTACTTCCCGAAATCGTGGATCCTCGTTATCCAAAAGGCATGAAGATCCGTTAAAAATCTATGTATTAATGGTACAGATATTCAGTGGCCTTTACAATTTGCTGTTGCACTATTTCTTAGAGTTATGTTAATATATACGATTTTATGTGCTCAATAAATGTTTTATTTTATTACAGCTTTATATAACCATTTTGCTTTCCTGTGCTAATGGTAGTTAGTTATTTCTATCCGAATTTTTACTGCAGGCTGTTATTTTCTTTATTTAAGTTTCTAGGACATACTGCTCAACTTTTAATTTTGTGTAAAAATGCACAGAACGGAAGAAATAGATAATTTACGAATAGATAAGATAATTTTCAGGGGGATCATACTGGACTTGTCTCCTAATAATTATAATTACTAATTGTAATTAACAAGTGAATGGTAGCCCAGTAGGTAGAGCGTTCGGTAACACACCAAAGGATAATGGATTGAATCCTGGGCGAAGCATCTTGGCATGATCTCGCGGTACGATTTTCGGTGTCAGAGTTTTGTTGAAAGTTGGAAAACAGGCCTCTGTACCCTGAATGTGTGAATTTCACTCGCCTTTCGCCTTAGTACGGCAGAGCGCAACTCTGTCCAACCAGTCACTGGGTTCATCAGTGCGCGAATGTTTTTAAATATGATGAATTACCTGCGAAGAAAAAAGTTTTTGAACAAATAATGAAAATATAAAATGACGTGTTGATATATTTGGAGCATTAATGCCGTTTTCTCTCTTGTTATAGAAAACATTCAATTTAACTGTTAAATCATAGCTAAACGAAAAACGTAAATGCACAACGTTCATAAACGAAATTTTTTGTTGCCTAGACCACGGATCTTCAAGAAAGAAGTACTCTTGTAAGAATTAGAGGAAAATCCGAGAGCGCTTTGGCCCTGTAAATGGTAGGAAACTTTAGAGATGTAACATTAAACTTTTACGTCAATGAAATACAATGGTCGAAAGTAGACACATGTGAAAGAGAGAGAGAGAGACAATATTTTAAATAGCCTCTTTAAAAATGCTCACCAATTACTTAACGAAGCCCCAAGTGAATTTCGCTAAAATAAGTAATCAAATGGACGATATTATTAGAAATCTTGGAGGACAAATTCAATAACTTCAGTCCATAAAATTTAACAACCACTAAAAACTCAACAATACTCCCAAGGCAACGCCGACAATCCCAAAACCCTTTAGGTGTTTTCAGTTTTAGGTAATTTCTGACCTTTCTTACTTAAAACCCAAATGAGGACGAGGAAAACATTTCACACTCGGCATCGAAAGGAAAGCTTCTCGACTTTATTTATGTTCTGTGTAACCTGATCGCCGATGATTACGCAAGCTCTTCAGCCGCCGTCGCCCTCCCCCCCCCCCGGAAAATCCGAGCTGATAGATAAAGGGTCCCTCCCATCTGCTCCCCATTCCACTTCCTACGGTGGCGACGCTGATGGCAACTCCCAAGAACTACTAGAGCAGTGAGATCGTGCTGAGATGAGAGACCGTTAAATCGGGTATTCAAATACTCGTTGAACCACCTTAAAGAAGATACGCAAGAGATTTTCGGTTGAAAATAATATATCGGTTTGACGGTCGTACGAGCAATATTTCATATGCTCTAGGAGATGATTGAAGGTGTTGGATTCCATTGTTGGCTAGGTGGAACCAAATAGAATATGTGGAGGCTATGATGTTACAAGTTTTTTAACTAGTAACTCATTTCGTATTACACTTACACATCTAGGATTATTCTATGAAAAATATCTCTTTCAAGAGACATGTTATCGGATAAAAATGTTTATGGAAATAATGAGAGGATAAATGCCATTATCGATGACATTGCCTCATAGAAGATACGCAAGAGATTTTCGGTTGAAAATAATATATCGGTTGGACGGTCGTACGAGCAATATGTCATATGCGCTAGGAGATGATTGAAGGTGTTTGATTCCATTGTTGGCTAAGTGGAACCAAATAGAATATGTGGAGGCTATGATGTTACAAGTTTTTTAACTACCCAGACAGCACATAAAATTTTGTATCCGTATACGACGGTGGACAAACAGGATACGAGAATTGCCATATGAAATGTTCGCCAGAGAATTTTATGAATATGCAAGCACTAGTTCTCGAGAGAATGAGCATACATTTTAAGTTTACCCTTGCACATAACATGCAGAATTAAAACAACGTAATTAATGCGCATACTTCTTTGCAAGAAGCTTAAATATCTTCAAGAGATATTAGTATCCGCTCGTACATAATTGGTACAAGATACTAGTATCTTGTCCTGACAGGTCTTGTACACGGTGCGATGGAACTATTTGCAGGCGCGGAGGCTCACTTTGGAGCCGTCACCGACTCGTTCGCCGTTTGTTTACATGTGAGAGTTTGTGACTGTGCTTCCCAATACACTAGTCGGAAATCAGAAGTATTTACTTATAAATCATTTTAAAACAGTTGCGTGAAGTACCCTACATTCGTATTTCTGGTAATTGTAGTGAAAAATAGGTTTATTTTTACTCAGGTGGCATTATTTTTCATGCATCGTTATTTTATGTGCAGTTCTTTGTGTCGAAAGTCATCATCCAAGACATGTCATCATCCATCATAATCATACGCAAAGTTTTCCTGGAGGATTTCCACTCATTTAGATAGCCAGATTAATTACCAACTAAGTGTTTTCGGTGATAGATACGGATTTCATTACTCATATCGAAGTCATTATTTGGCTAGAAGACTGTGATAGGGTTTTTTAAAAGGAGCAATGCCCACTTGTCGGCGGTTTTCAAGATTGTGGTGTTCTAAAAAAGAGAATCCTGGCAAAGAAAGGAATCTCATTGTGAAAGAAAGGTGAGTGGATTTAATTATGTTGAATATCAATTTCAATATCTATTTTGGAGGCTTGATGCAAGCATTTTAATGTTGGAGACATTAATGTGTTGTCTTTCAATTCGTGGATGTGCTGGAACACGTTATTAAGTTGATAATGAGAGAAACTAATAATTTCATATCTTTGTAGCATGAGAAAATGTGATAATGATAAATGATCCAGTGATTTGTTTCAAATCGCTCTTAATTTGGCCAATGTTATTGCAATTCCAATTACTGTTGTCAGACACTACGTTTACCAATCGATCTCAGATCGATCTGACTGGCTCAGCTCGGTATGGTAAACGGAGCGCGCTGGCCAGATCGATCTGAGAAGCGAGCCGAGTCAGCCCGCTTTCCCTAACCGGTCTGAGATCTCAGATCGATCCGAAGAGGCCGGAGCGTGGCGCTCATCGTTCTTCTTTTGGTTACCGATGGTAAACAAAATAAAATCGATATCATTTACGGCGTGACTTGTTGCAAGAGGGGAAAGGAGAGAAGTGTGCGGCTGAAATATGCAAGAAATCTCAAATAATTCAAACTACTGAAATCGATAGTTCAATATCGATATTTTCAGACCGTGTTGGTAAACCAGGCGATCTGAGTTAGCTCCCTGCTGAACTTTCAGATCGGTCTGAACTCAGACCGATCTGAGATCGATTGGTAAACGTAGTGAATGTTAACTTTAATATTATTTTCATTTAGGCGTCGTGTTTCAAAGTTATTCTCCCCCCGACGATGTGTAGTTCTCTCATTTAAAGATCTTTTATGTTCTTCTTATACCTATATTAATGTTTTTCGTTGGAAGAAGTTAATTTAACGCAATCCTCTCAGAATTCATAATACAATTGCTAGACTAGATTTTTGCTGACTCAATTCGAATTAAGGATTAATTGACACGATTAATTAATTAATTAATAATGATCCTTACTGGCTTTTCTTAACGCATAGGTACGCATTAAAGATACATTGTCTGTGTAATTTCGAATGCAGTGTTGTTAGCATTTTTAATATGCATACAAAACGTTCTTTGATGCGGAAGGAAGACATGGTGAATGTAGGAAGTGTATTGTCGTGTATTTCAGAAAAATGTGCACATGCGATGGTGTAGAAACCCATTCCCAAGCAGTGATATAAGTTTTTAATGGGCTATATATATTTCAATTACAGGTGGATGTGCTTACTTGAAATGACTGCATTCATAGTTGTTTTAAACTTTATAAGGAAGGAGATACGTACGAAACAAGAAATGTTGATTTTAGCTTGGACACATTCTGACATTTGCATCAAAGACTACTATGTATTTTTGCTTTAAATAAAAATGAAGGTATATAAATATATACGTATATCAATTATTTATTTCCTATCCTACACTTATTATTATTGCCTTCTTCCGATGTTTGTGGGGTAATTAGGAATATTTTACCTGACTATGGAAGCCTATGGTGTCCAGCAGATTGTAGGATTGTGTGCTTTTTCGGCAATTAAACGAGTAATTAGTCATTTGTGCATCTGAAATTCATTGGAAAAATATTAATATTTAAAAGCTAGTGGAAAAATGTGGATGACATCGGCTATTTGGTATTCCTGCGCGCCTAGCAGTTGTATCCTTTCGTACACGGTTCGTAGCTGACATTTGACTAATAATTATCGCGTTCGTACACGGTTTGGTATTGGATCGTATCTAGATACGAAAGGATACAACGGGTACTAGTATCCAGTTCGTCACTGGATGGTATCTGCATACGAATTAGATACGACGGAATCTGTGCTATCTGGGTAGTAACTCATTTCGTATTACTCTTACACATCTAGGATTATTCTATGAAAAATATCTCTTTCAAGAGACTGATGTTATCGGATAAGAATGTTTATGGAAATAATGAGAGGATAAATGCCATTATCGATGACATTGCCTCAAAGAAGATACGCAAGAGATTTTCGGTTGAAAATAATATATCGGTTTGACGGTCGTACGAGCAATATGTCATATGCGCTAGGAGATGATTGAAGGTGTTGGATTCCATTGTTGGCTAGGTGGAACCAAATAGAATATGTGGAGGCTATGATGTTACAAGTTTTTTAACTAGTAACTCATTTCGTATTACACTTACACATCTAGGATTATTCTATGAAAAATATCTCTTTCAAGAGACTGATGTTATCGGATAATAATGTTTATGGAAATAATGAGAGGATAAATGCCATAATCGATGACATATGCCTCAAAGAAGATACGCAAGAGATTTTTGGATGAAAATAATGTATATCGCTTCGACGGTCATACGAGCAATATGTCAGATACGCTAGGAGTTGATTAATGCTCGATTATCTTGTTGTTCTTATTTTATTGTTGGCTAGGTGGATCCAAGTAGGATATGTTTTGGCTATGATGTTACTGGTTTTTTAACTAGTAACTCATTTCGTATTAAATTAAAAAAACTTATTTCACAACGTTTTTGAGGTTTTAATTTTTAATATTTGTCTATCAATCTTATATTTTCATTTTATTAGTTCTGAATTGTAATTATGGTTTCAAGGTATGTTCTGCCCCATGTCCTGAAAACAAAAGGAGACAAAAATAGATATCATCGTACAATTTATCATCATCCCTTGCGTTAAATCAAGATGGTTTCAATCAGCAGCACAGAGAAATTGGACTGACTAATAATTGTACAGTATTTTAAATAATTCAAATAAGACTCAGGTATCGTCATAAATTTGAACCGGTTATCAAAGGTTGCCCTTTCCAAATACCAAGAGGCAGCTCGAGTTTCCAGTTGTCAATTATGCTAATAAAATCACATCCATTGATTAATCCACGTTAGAATGATGAATGCCCAGACTAAATTTGTCTTTTTATATTCTGGCCCTTGTTTGCCACCTACTAAGTCTCTTACCATTGGAAAATATTTGGCTGACACTTTTAGGCAATAACTGAGCACATTTCTTTCAGTCAATTGTCAAAATACCAAAGCAAATTTATATCTCTATCCTGGTAAAAAAAATGTAACGCTTAAATGTTCACAGACGGAGTGCTGGTTACACGATCAAAATGATTTAATGAATTTGGCGTAATTCAGTGTTTAACACCCGACTGCTTATTAAGTTTCGTTTGCCTAAACCAAGAGTCAAAATTTCCAAGATCTACATTTCTCAAGTAATACCAATTAGTTCAAAAGAAATTCTCAATACATCCCATGACCTCAGTGGCCATCACATAAAAAGCTGAAGGGCTTTGCCCGAGATAGTGATTTCAGCAACTCAAGATGCAGAACTGTACTGCACTTTTCAGTATGAGTTCATTTCATTTCGCTGCTATTAAATAAAAAAAGGGATATCAAATTTCTATCAAGGTCGCGTTCTATTTAAGATCTTCCCCGACTTCCAAAAATCTCCCTTGAATACTATTTCTGTTCCGAAACCAACCTATGTGAATTATAACTATATCTAATTGATTGCTGGAACGATTAAAATAGGATAATTGCCTTAAAATAACAATTATCTTCAGAGGAAAAATACACCGACAATGCACTGTTACTCAAATAGGTACTCACTTCTACGTTGAATCCCGGCCGTCCATTCCCGTGCTCCGAAAGCGGTCTTTCTGCTGACCTGACGCCTTGCAACTGCATTGCATGGAAGATAGAGAACTGGAAATTCATGCGGCAACTGAAAACAACGAGACAAGATTTATGAGTTAATAAGATATAACTACACAACAGAGCAAACAAATATTTTCCATCTAAATAATAGAACAATTCCAGGAAGAATACCCAAAAAACATTCATTACTACAACATTCTTATTTCACGACGGCTTTACACTATGGTGGATTAATTCATGCTTTTTGAATTTCCAAACGCCTCAGGGCGGAAAAGTTTCATGTTGGACACAGTCAATTATACCAAATTCCATCAACGTTAATATAAGCCCTCCCTTTGCCTTAGTTCTACTGAACTGAAATTTTCTCGATTATCATGCTGATTCCGGAAATATCCTACAATATAATTGGTAAATAGTAGTGTTAAAATATATCCTTAGGTAGGAAATTTAATTCTAGCCTTGCAATCCGACATCTGAAAATAATAATTTGCTGCGCTAAAATGCCTGCCACCACTAAGTATCAGAAATTCTAACATATTCTACAATTAGGCAACTCGCGTGACTATACGACGCGCAATTGGAGATTGCATATAATTTCATTCAAGTTTCATTATTTTTAAGACAAAATATGCCGTTTGATTACATTTTCCCTAAAAGAGGTAAGTGTGAGAGTCTTCGCGAGGATAAGAACTTTATATTTCTTTAAAAAAATAATTTGTTGCCAAAATTTGCACTTATAATAATAGGGAGAATAGTGAAAAATTATAGGAATTCATAATCACGTTGATTTCGTCAAAAAACTGTTTAGTTTGTGTGTATTCTCAACTATTTATAAATACATATAATATTCACCGCAGTAATTATATTTCATACATACATTTTTCTTATAAATATAACAACAATTCACCTTATAGCAGAACCGAAAAAAAACATTTGTTAGGAAGGAGTTTTCACTTGGCACCGTATTTAATTCATACTTATTACTGAAGTTAAAAATGTAAAAAGCCGCTCAAATTAAAAATATAAAATTTGAGTATTTTTATCTTTACGAATAATTAATTATCTCGCTAAACTACCCAAAGGTCACTCGAAAAAGCTGAGATCACGCCAGTTTTAATTAGGCGCAATAACGTCCATCCTAATGATTACTTGTGTGTCCCAACACCCTCTGCCACTATTCCCTTCTGAGGCTTCCTGGGTAGTAGGTGTATCTAGATTAACGCAACCGAAACACTTCTGCAATCACACATTTTCCTAACTTCTTTTTTAATTGGCGTACAAAACCCACTGCCATTCGCCATAGCAGCGGCTTAGGCGGCAAGAGAATAAGCCGACTTCAGAATTCTCGCAGTAGTTCCTGGCGCAGACCTGCGCTGGTATGGGGAGAGGGGGGAGTGAAGGGGGAGAGGGGAGAGTGAAGGGGGAGAAGGGAACTGAGGTAGCGGGTAGTCCACGAGAGGGGGGAGGTAGGGGTACCCTGTACCATACTGCTTCGCGAAAACGCTAGAAATTTCGTAATCACTGCTACCCGACAAGGCAAAGTCACACACAAGTCCATGGAAGTACCGGCACCCTCTTTATTAGTATATACTAATGAAGAGGGTGCCATGTACATGTACATATGAACCATGCGTAAGGACGATGAAAGATTCTGTGTCTGAAAACTACGTGGAAAGCTGAGGGCGGCGACAGAAAGCTGACGGGGGGGGGGGGGGGCGGGGGGGGGGGGATAGGAACTTGATTAACGCATGGACACAGAACGGCGTCAAACTTGTGTAAACATGGTGGGTGTGCACATTATCATTTAGAGGCAATAACTAAAGAACACATTTTGAATCGATTGCGTTAAAATAAATTAAATATTATCAAGAAAAAAGATCTTCCCCTCTAAAGTTTGATCAAAAGAGGTCTTTGGTATATCCTAATAATGAAAGCAATGAATCAACTAATACAGGAAAATACTTAGTACGGATCTTACAACTAATTCGAGGCATTAATTGCAAGCTCTCTTATTGAAACAAAAGTTGGGATCTGTAAAATATGCCAATTATAATTACATTCAATCATATACGTAGAGATGTGCTATCCTGAAAAATATTTCCGTAATGAGTATTGTATTGTTTAGTTATTATAAGTTTCCAGTAAATTTGGTGATTCGCATAGCGTTATTGAAAATTTAAAGATTTGAGTAAAAATTTTATAATGCCATGGCATCATACATTGGAATAAACTTCGAACAATGCTTTTTTTACGCTGGTGTGCATTGCTCGACGGGGTCAAAGTTAGATGATGAGATAGCAATAAATAATCTAGGTCATTTTATGAATCAAAATTATTATAAATTATATTCTTAAAAGTGAATCTAACATGGAAAGAGTTGGGATATAGTAGACTTCTTAAGAGGCGAGATTTTGAATTGCCTACCCGCATTGTCCCGCAACCACGGCGGATGTAGCAGTTCTATTTTTTCTTACGTCACATTCCGCTCACGGAAGACTTGGGTAAAAAAAATTCTTTTAGACTGATCCGCCGACCGAAGCTATGCCCCTTCAGTTTCCCGCCAACCTGCGATTGGCTTTCCGCTTTTCAGTCTTCCACTTCCCACGTCGTCTTCCGTCCATGTGAATCCAGCTTATCTGCAAGCTATTAAAATCACCAATCGCCATGACTATGCTAGAAACCCTATCATGTGGTCTCATAGTGAGACCAGTCGAAAGAGGACGGCAGGTAGCGATAAAGTAAGACGCCACTGTGGGCGGGAAAGGGTATCAAGACCGACCCTCCACGCTGAACCTTTCTTCCCCTCCTTCCCCCACTCCGTCTCCCGAGATATTTTTTTGTCCCGTAAACCATATCCCAAAATCTCCCACAGCGCAGTGCCAGTAACTTTTGCGAGAGCTATAGATCAGCACTCTAAACCTCCATTGGCTTACACCTATTCCCATACGAAGGAGGAAGAGGCCACTTGGGATAAAATTAACACGAAATGAAACAATTCGCAGATTTTCCTAAGTTAATAATGACAATTACGACTGCGACATCTCCCGATGAAGGCAAAAAATGGCCACAGCTGTTAAAAATAATTCGTCCGGTCAGTAAACTAACAATCCCGTTTGGCGATAGCACTTACCAACAGGGGCACCTATCTATTCTCAAAAGCTTGTGGTGCAAACTATAACGCAATTAACATCTCGTTTTGCTCTCCCCAGCATACAAAAGCAAATTCATTACACAAATTCGAACATTATATACACCCATGATATTGGGTTGAATATTCTTGTTCAGCCTTCCACCATCCTCGCAGCATTAAACAACTCTGCACTTAAACTTCCTTGAAGTTCACACTGCAAAATACCGCGCACGTGAAATACCTACACTATACGATAGAATTTCATTAACTTACCGGGAATTTAGACTAAATTATCACATCTACCCATTCACCATCAGCGCTATGCGATTTTTCGAAAGATTAATTTATGTTCTATGACATAGAGATTGAAAATTACCACCGATATGTTGTATCTGCATGCATTTCAATTAACTACTGCTTAAAGAACCCTTTCACTCGCCAATTCACTCTTAACAATTCGATATTGCATCAGGCAAGAGCGAACAAAACCAATGCGAACGATATCTTATTTCACCACTTTCTGTTGGTCATCCATGATTAAACTTTGATTTAAGTTTTTCATTCTTATACGCAGAAAATTACTTCTCGAAACCGTTTGCTGTCAATTTTTAAAAAATAGATCCATGTAACATTAACTAACAGTTCCCCTAATTCAAGTACTTAAGGCAAAACTATAACAAATGCGGTACGTCCCTGATCCAGAGTAACTAACTTCATTTCATTACAATTTCCGGCACACGACAGTGAATGGCGAATTCTCTACTCAAACGAGTATCACAAGATATTTTTCAGTAGAGTTACCTACTCTTATGTTATAACCATAACCCAAATGTGTTTATTGATTAACGCAAATAAGGCCCCTTTCATGAAATAATGGTTTCTGCGTATTCGAAAAACAAAGGCTAGATCCACGATTAACACGAAATCAGGTTAAAACTCAAAAGCGTCCTAAATAACTATTAAACAGCTGATGGCATCGAGAATCTTGTTCTTAAAATGTTAGACGAAGATTTAGGGATAAAACCATTACGATTGTTAGCTAATTTGAGGCATTTTGCACTGAGAAGAAATACCCAAATATGCATCTGAAATTTGAATAATCTTAAATTACCGCGAAAACAAATTTCACCACAAAATAGTGTCAGGATTCGAGCGGTAGGTACTTATTGGAACTAACTTGACTTAAACGCCAGCATCACCAATCTACGATATCCTTTAGGACTTTGCTCGAAACTTCTTAATTTAAGCACGTACGCCAGTCTCGGGTCCAATAAACTTATTTGCACTTCGACATTAACAGCTCGAGAAACCTTTGAATAGATTCAACTTTGATATTTCTCAGATTCATTACTGATACGAGAGTCATTCCGCGTTTAATAATTCCGTCATTTAACATTTGTTTTACAGTTTTCTCAAATAAAATTTTTGTTTCCAGCGTCACTTTAAGGAATTGGTACACTTCATTAAATGAGTTTTAACCTTGCACATTTCTCACTTTTATATTTTCGACCATGTTTCCGGCATTCCCTGCTATCAAATGTAATTCTGACAATTGTCGACCATGGTCGCAAATCAAACAAGTGCGCAGAGTGAAAGGTAGAAGGAAAATAATTTGGTGAAGTTCCCTTATATACCCTGTGATTACATAAGTTTCATTACCAAGCTAAGATATATGCAACACATTAGTTCTGCCCTCTTTTTTATCCCAATAGTATTTCAAACTAACGTAGTGTCGATTTCATAACTTGACTTAGTGATTATGACAAGTAAAATACGCCGCAACACAAGATCCTAGTAACCGCGTCAATTCTACCATCGGTAATCGTCATGAGAAACAAGAAATTTTATTGTTAAAATAATCAGTCGGTTTAACTAGCTACGATTGCTTTGAATTATTACACGTCCCACAGCTAAGAACAATTTGCATCATGAGAATAAACCCCGCAGAGACATTTCACGTCAAACAGAATGGGATACATGGAAAATCGCCAAAATGAAGGTACTCACCACTTTCACGCACTCCAGAGTCCCTCCGTGCAATGACCTTCCTTCCTGTGGGACGCGCCGCATATTAGACTCGACCGTAGCCCATCGAAACGCTGACAGCGAGCATGTTGAAGATCAATGCACCCATTCTTCACCAGCATATCATTGAAGATAAAAGGTCGGCAGCCCTCTCGACTCTCACCCCAGGTTATAACTGAAAATGCGACGATATTCTAATTAAGTTTTCATTCACAATTAGGTAGCAGAAAAACTAACTTCAGTAATGCGATAAATGGAATAATACACTTTCACTCTGATGGATTTCGTGAGATTTACAAAAAAACATAATAATTCAACACACCGGAATGATTACTTACGAATCCACGATGCTCTTTCACCACGCCCGTGCATGCCTACCCCTCATGAGCATGCTGCTGTCCCGTGAACAGAAATCTCGGCACTGGAGTCCAAGAATTCTACCGCCAATAGTGAACATATCACGTCAAACGCAAACGTTCAACGTCGAGCTCTCGGTAGTTGACGCGTGGTAGTAAGACGAACTATCTTGACCCATTCAGCGCTTCCAACCTGCATCCCATAGAAGAACAAGTACGACTGAAAAAAATGGGAACAAATCTAAGTTTAATGCAGGAGAACGACACCAGCGAATACAAAAGGGGCCACATGCGGCACAAAAGTGAAAAAGAATATAACATAGATTTCTTTAGCATAATATTAAAAATTCATCAAATAATAGTATTTACCCATAGTTAGGAGGGCGTAGTTAGACCATGCTGTCGTCCAAGGAGTCGATGCTTTGCGTTAAATATGTATGCTCTCCGAAAACCATCACTCGATCAAATTTTAAGCGAAATAGTAATGCGAATCTGGAGCACACTGAGCTAAAAATCTCCGCAGCAAGAGCAGGTCTTCGAACAGCATTGCAGGAAACAAGAATCTTCAAATATTGCTTGACAATCCACGACGACGTTGGCTTCTCGCTAGGACCACTTGAAATCGAAATGAGTAAAGCTTGTAGGGCGCAAGTCTTTTATACCATTAGCTTCGAGGGAAGGGGAGGGTTTTAGGGGGTGGCAGCAGGTTCCATGTGGTGGGGAAGGGAGGGGAAGGGAAGGAAAGGGGTATAGGTAAAAAAAAAGAGAGGTGGCCGGGTTGCACAAAGGTTGGGGTTGGGGAGTTAGGGATGGGGAGCTGGGATTGTGAGAAGCTGTGTCGCCCGACTTGGGTCGGTTTTTTCTCCCTCCGGATTCTGAGAAGGCAGGTCGTATGCGAGTTTACTCGCGAGAGTCGAATGGGACTATCGCCGCGGCATTGAAACAAGTGAGTGGCCAAACTAACACGTTCGACCACACCCTGCTGTTTGCCCTGCTTCCAGCGAGTGGGGAAGGACTTTGGAATTAACCAGGGGGGTTTCGTTAGAAAATCTCCTGATATTTCCAATCATGTAACTAATAAGTAACGTGGTTCAATAACGAACGATTTTTAAATGAATATGTTTTTTTCCTTCTTTTATTTAAATATTTGAAATGGCCGTACAGTACTATTTCCTTGATTTTTGAATCCTGAGCTATGAATAAAACAGTTCGATATTTTGGTGTTTTTGAACCTTCCTGACGGATAACTTAAACTTCCAATTCATTAATTATTGCGCCTTTCAACAGGATTTTTTTAACAAAATCAACATAATTCGGGTGGTAGAAATTCGATCATGAAGGCAGCGAAAGATTTTAATAGTGTTTCAAACACACGAAAATCTCGATTCATTCCATACTGTACCAAGTGACCCCTTAGTTACAATAGTTTTAATTATGAACGTTTCCATCACAATCTCCCTGAGCGTGGATCGTAGAGAAACGAAAAAGAGTAAAACATTGCAACTGCAACTTGCTGCAACTAACATTGTAATTCTATGTCGCTCAAAAATAGATTACTTGTTTATTTCGCTTTATGGAATCTATATAACACGGATCCATGTATGCATGTACGAAATGTACTAGGTACTCAAAGTCAAAAAATGAGTCGAGCAGAAAAAAACAGCAATTGAAATGACTTGCGTTGATGCACCATTTTGACTCAAAAAATTACCTCGTCCGACAGCGTGGTGCGGGGAAGGGGAGAGGGTGGAGTTGAGTGGCTCAGGGGGGGATTGAATCGCCACTCCTATAAGGACCACAATTCCCCACCCATTGTCTCTCCTTCTCCTCCACGCCCTCTCCGTCTTTCCACCTCCCTCCTTCCCTCCTCCCCCTCCCACTATCTACCAAACCCCTTCCATCCGCCTTTCATTACTCCCTTAGTTTGAGCGGGAACTTTGCCTTTTCATAATGGAGACTTATGCGAATTTGATTTTTTATCCATAGCGTCCGTAAGAAATATGAAGTAAATATAAAAATACAAATTGCGCGTAAATAGATATGTATTATAAAAATCCTCAGTGCTTATACAAATGTATCTGCATAAGTCTCTAAGTTGAATCAATTTTAACCACAGAAGTGCGAAAACTCCTCCACTAGGGATGTTTTGCGATTATGAAAAATAACTGCGGTGTGTAACTGATTATTTATCATAAATATTTGGGGACACATTAATACTACACACCGTTAGTCTTTTGACAAAGTCTAGGCGCCTTAAGTTACTTTTTTTCAATATTCTCCTTCTACTGCGCAGAGCCGTAATCTATCCAATTTAAAAACAAATATTTTTAATCTAATTGCTCGAAAAGTATTTCGGCAAGAGATAAATATTTTGATATAATTAAAAAGATATGAATATTTTATTTCCAATAACGTTAAACTCATTAAATTTGAGGTGGATTGATTTATTGCTAAAACTAGGAACACTATTTTTGGTTAAAAAATACCGAAAATCTACACCCTTCATTATTTTACCTCGTCACACCTTAGTTACATTAATTTAGTTGCGAGCGAATCAAACACAACCCTCCAAAGGACGGAAAATAGAGAAACAAAACCGAGTGAAACCTGTGCTCTTCTACTAAAATTGTATTATCAGGTAGCTCGAAAATAGACCACCAGTTTATTCAGCTTTATGGTGTCGATAAAACACACGGTATTGTATGCACGCACAAATGCCCTGCGTTCTCAAATTCGAAAAAATCAGCCGAGCGAGAAAATAAAGCCGTTGAAATGACTGGCGTTGAAGCGCCATGTAGACTCCCGCCAAAAGGAATCCTAATTTTTGAACATAAATTAACTTCGTCCGACAGTGGGAAAGGGGGGGGTGGAATTGGAAGATGGTTTGGTCAGGGGGGGAAGGGGGAACATCCCTTCTGTTGGAATTCCATAAAAGCTCATGTTACTAGATATGCTATGGCTAGGATTTCATTCGCCACTCCATCAAATCTCACATTTCGACACCCACCGTATCTCCTTGTCCTCCACCCCCTCACCACCTTATCATTGCTTCATCACTCTTTCCCATCCCACTATCTTCTTTTCCCTTTCCGTCATCCTTGCCAACCTCACTTATTTTGCGCGGGAACTCTGCTAATCATACTTAAGACGTAATTTGAATTTATTTTTTTAAATTTTAATGTCCTTATGAGGTATGAAGCAAATAATATAGTGCAAATAGCGTGAAAAAAAAAAATATATATATATATATATATGGGTTTTCAGTGCTTGTTCAAATTTTTGACGAAGTCTAGGCTCCTTAAGTTGCTTCTTATTTTCAATATTCTCCTCCTGATTCGAAGAGCCGTATTATCCAATGTAAAACACAATTATTTCAAACAAAATCCTCGAAAAGTAGTTCGTCAAGGGATTAATATTTTGATATTATTAAAAAGATAGGAATATTTTGTTCCCAATTACATTAAAACTCATTAAATTTGTGGTGAATTGATTCATCGCTAGAACTAGGTACATTTATTATGGTTAAAAAATACCATAATCTAGAACTTTTCATTATTATACATCGTGACTCCTTAGTAAAATTAATTTAGTTGCGAGCGAATCAAACAAAACCCACAAATGGACGGAACACAGAGAAACTTATCTAAGTGATACCTCCGCGCTGCTCCCAAAATTGTATTACCAGGTGCCTCGAAAATAGACCACCAGTTTATTTATCTTTACGGTGTCAATAATACATACGGTAATGTATGCATATACAAATGCCCTCTGTTCTCACAGTCGAAAAAATCAGTCGAGCAGGAAAAGAAAGCTGTTGAAATCACTCGCATTGAAGCGCCATTTAGACTCCCGCCATAGGAGATCCCTATTGTAGAACTAAATATAACTTCGACGGACAGGGGGAAAAGGGGGGGGAATGGTAGGATGGTTTGGGCAGGGGGGGAAGGTTTTACCATCCCACAGTTGGAATTCCAAGAAAGCTCATGTTACCAGATATGCTATGGCTAGGATTTCATTCGCCACTCCATCAAGTTGCACATTTTGCCACCCACCGTCTCTCCTTCTCCTCCACCCCCTTCCCCCTTTCTCCTCGCTCCTTCACTCTTTCCCATCCCACAATCTTCTTTCCCCTTTCCTCATCCTTGCCAGCCTCACTTATTTTGAGCGGGAACTCTGCCAATCATACTAAAGACGTAATTTGAATTTGTTTCTTTTTTATTTTAACGTCAGTATGAGATATGAAGTAAATATTATGGTACAAATATCGCGAAAATGGATATATGTTATATTAATTCTCAGTGCTTATTCAAATGTGTCTGAATAAGTCTCTTGGTTGACGCATTTTTTCTCACAGTACTGCGAAAACACCTCCACGAGAGGTGTATTGCGGTTATGAAAAATAACTGCGTTGTGTAATTGATTATTTATCATAAATATTTGGGGAAACATTAAAACTACACACCGTTAGTCTTTTGACGAATTCTAGGCGCCTTAAATTACTTCTTTTTTTCAATATTCTCCCTCTGATGCGCATAGCCGTAATCTATCCAATGTAAAACATAAATATTTCTAATCTAATTGCTTGAAAAGTAGTTCGTCAAGGGATAAATATTTTGATAAAATTAAATTAGATAGGAATATTATATTCCCAATAACAATAAACTCATTAAATTTGAGGTGAATTGATTCATCGCTAGAACTAGGTACATCAATTATGGTTAAAAAACACCATAATCTAGAACTTTTCATTATTATACTTCGTGACTCCTAAGTTACACCAATTTAGTTGCGAGCGAATCTAACACAACCCTCCAAACGTCGGAATACTGAGAAACGAATCCCAGTGAAACCTCTGCGCTGCTTCCAAATTGTATTACCGGGTGCCTCGAAAATAGACCACCAGTTTATTTATCTTTACGGTGTCGATAATACACACGGTAATGTATGCATGCACAAATGCCTTCTGTTCTCACAGTCGAAAAAATCAGTCGAGCGGGAAAAGAAAGCTGTTGAAATCACTCGCGTATAAGCGCCATGTTGACTCCAGCAAAAGGAGATCCCTATTGATAAACAAAATATAACTTCGTCCTACAGGGGAAAAGGGGGGGTGGAATAGTAGGATGGTTTGGGCAGGGGGGGAAGTGGTGTACCATCCTGCTGTTGGAATTCCAAGAATGCTCATGTTACCAGATATGCTATGGCTAGGATTTCATTCGCCACTCCATCAAGTCTCACATTTTGCCACCCACCGTCTCTCCTTCTCCTACAACCCCTCTCTCCCTTTCTCCTCGGTCCTTCACTCTTTCCCATTCCACTATCATCTTTTCCCTTTCCGTCATCATTGCCAGCCTCACTTATTTTGAGCAAGAAATCTGCTAATCATACTATAGACGTAATTTGAATTTTTTTTTTATTTTAACGTCCGAATGAAGTAAATATTATTGTACAAATAGCGCTAAATTACATATACTTTATAAATATTCCCAGTGCTTATACAAATGTATCTGCATAAGTAACTATGTTGGATCCTTTTTTCCCACAGTACTGCGAAAACTCCTCCACTAGAGGTGTTTTGCGATTTTGAAAAATAACTGTGTTATGTTGTTGATTATTTATCGTTAATTTTTGGGGACACGTTAAAAATACACACCATTAGTCTTTTGACGAAGTCTAGGCTTCATAAGTAGCTGCTTTTTTTCAATATTCTCCCACTGATGCGCAGACCGTAATCTACCCAATTTAAACACAAATATTTTTAATCAAATTGCTCGAAAAGTAGTTCGGCGAGGGATAAATGTTTTGATATAATTAAAAAGATAGGAATATTTTATTCCCAATAACATTAAAATTCATTAAATTTGAGGTGAATTGATTCATCGCTAGAACTAGGTACATTAATAATGGATAAAACATACCAAAATCTACACCCTTTCATTATTTTACCTCGTCAGACCTTAGTTACATTAATTTAGTTGCGAGTGAATCAAACACAACCCTGCAAAGGACGGAACACAGAGAAACGAAACAGAGTGAAACCTGTGCTCTTCTACTAAAATTGTATTATCAGGTTGGTATCTCGAAAATAGATCACCAGTTTATTTAACTTTATGGTATCGATAATACACACGGTAATGTATGCATGCACAAATGCCCTGCGTTCTCAAGGAAGGTAAAATCAGTCGAGCGGGAGAAAAAATCCGTTGAAATCACTCGCGTTGAAGCGCCATGTAGACTCCCGTCATAGGAGATCCCTATAGATGGACAAAAATTAACTTCGTCCGACAGAGGGAAAGGGGAGGGGGAATGATAGGATGGTTTGGGCAGGGGGGGGAGGGGTGCACTTCCCTGCTGATGGAATTCCAAGAAAGCTCATGTTACCAGATATGCTATGGCTAGGATTTCATTCGCCACTCCATCAAATCTCACATTTCGCCACCCACCGTCTCTCCTTCTCCTCCACCTCCTCTCCCCCTTTCCCCTCGCTCCTTCACTCTTTCCCATCCCACTATCTTCTTTCACCCTTCCCTCATCCTTGCAATCGACACTTAATTTGAGCGGGATGCTAATCACACTTAAGGTGGTTCAACGAGTATTTGAATACCCGATTTAACGGTCTCTCATCTCAGCACGATCTCACTGCTCTAGTAGTTCTTGGGAGTTGCCATCAGCGTCGCCACCGTAGGAAGTGGAATGGGGAGCAGATGGGAGGGACCCTTTATCTATCAGCTCGGATTTTCCGGGGGGGGGGGGGGGAGGGCGACGGCGGCTGAAGAGCTTGCGTAATCATCGGCGATCAGGTTACACAGAACATAAATAAAGTCGAGAAGCTTTCCTTTCGATGCCGAGTGTGAAATGTTTTCCTCGTCCTCATTTGGGTTTTAAGTAAGAAAGGTCAGAAATTACCTAAAACTGAAAACACCTAAAGGGTTTTGGGATTGTCGGCGTTGCCTTGGGAGTATTGTTGAGTTTTTAGTGGTTGTTAAATTTTATGGACTGAAGTTATTGAATTTGTCCTCCAAGATTTCTAATAATATCGTCCATTTGATTACTTATTTTAGCGAAATTCACTTGGGGCTTCGTTAAGTAATTGGTGAGCATTTTTAAAGAGGCTATTTAAAATATTGTCTCTCTCTCTCTCTTTCACATGTGTCTACTTTCGACCATTGTATTTCATTGACGTAAAAGTTTAATGTTACATCTCTAAAGTTTCCTACCATTTACAGGGCCAAAGCGCTCTCGGATTTTCCTCTAATTCTTACAAGAGTACTTCTTTCTTGAAGATCCGTGGTCTAGGCAACAAAAAATTTCGTTTATGAACGTTGTGCATTTACGTTTTTCGCTTAGCTATGATTTAACAGTTAAATTGAATGTTTTCTATAACAAGAGAGAAAACGGCATTAATGCTCCAAATATATCAACACGTCATTTTATATTTTCATTATTTGTTCAAAAACTTTTTTCTTCGCAGGTAATTCATCATATTTAAAAACATTCGCGCACTGATGAACCCAGTGACTGGTTGGACAGAGTTGCGCTCTGCCGTACTAAGGCGAAAGGCGAGTGAAATTCACACATTCAGGGTACAGAGGCCTGTTTTCCAACTTTCAACAAAACTCTGACACCGAAAATCGTACCGCGAGATCATGCCAAGATGCTTCGCCCAGGATTCAATCCATTATCCTTTGGTGTGTTACTGAACGCTCTACCTACTGGGCTACCATTCACTTGTTAATTACAATTAGTAATTATAATTATTAGGAGACAACTCCAGTATGATCCCCCTGAAAATTATCTTATCTATTCGTAAATTATCTATTTCTTCCGTTCTGTGCATTTTTACACAAAATTAAAAGTTGAGCAGTATGTCCTAGAAACTTAAATAAAGAAAATAACAGCCTGCAGTAAAAATTCGGATAGAAATAACTAACTACCATTAGCACAGGAAAGCAAAATGGTTATATAAAGCTGTAATAAAATAAAACATTTATTGAGCACATAAAATCGTATATATTAACATAACTCTAAGAAATAGTGCAACAGCAAATTGTAAAGGCCACTGAATATCTGTACCATTAATACATAGATTTTTAACGGATCTTCATGCCTTTTGGATAACGAGGATCCACGATTTCGGGAAGTAGGTGATCCATATAAAATTCTTTTAAATTTACCTCCATCTTCTCGTTCCAAAATTCGTCATCTCTTTCAATCCTCTGAACTATCATTCCAAACGGGCTTCAAACAAAAAATACGCAGTATTCTTTTTCTTTAATGTGCAGCTGACCCTGCACCTGGTAGTAGTAATCACTATTTTTCTTTAACCTTACTTCTCCTTCTTTAATCTCACAGTAAGAGATCATTTTCCTATTTATACCCTCTATAGGAGAAATATCCCTGCATTTATAGGGGCATTTCACCTGTAGTAACCCCTTTCCATTGGCAAATATTCCATCTGGCGAGGCGGCCAGAAAAGGCAGTTTTTTGTCCACAAAGAGACCAGCTGGAAAAACTTTGTCCCCGCTGTGCCTTTCGTACTCAGAAATTGCCTTGGGTTCGCTTACTTCCCCTTATTGCGTGGATTTACTTCCTGCAAACGAATGGTAAAGCAAACCCTTGACTATATTTGCGCGGGGAGTTGTGCGTCGTAATTTACAAATGCGCCCGAAAGAGGAAGCAGTTAGCCTCTTCAATCTTTCCGATATCCACATCTCGCAGCGGCCCTGATCCCTTGTGTTTTCTTCCAGTCTCTTTCTGCCACGGTCGCTGAGTCTTAGAGACATGAGGAACTCTTCTCTCCGTTCGTTGTCGATCTCTAGAGTCTCTTTAGTGACTGCTTCACTTTGACCCACAAGGCCATAGTGTTGGTCCGGACCAGCGATCCGCAATCTTTTTCGCTTCGATGAAGAAGGCATCTCTAGGCGTCGTTTACACCTTAAGTCTGCCTTCCTTTGCGTGGAGGTAGTATACTTTTTTATGTAGAACCCTGGGCTCTTTTCCGTGATTTTCTTGTGTATCAAGCCATGCAATTGGGGTCCAACGTTGCATGCAGTTGCCGTAATCTCACACCGCATTTGATACGCGCCCCTCGGAGCAAAGTTCACTCTCTTTCCTCCAATATACTTTGCCACGTATGCATTATATAGCTCGGCATGATTGTTTGTGACATTCAATATCGAGCTGGGGGAGTGACGAACGAGGAGAGCATTTGAAGTCAAAATGTCTTCCCAAATGCCGCTTTTCTTCAGCTGTGGAACCAGATTCACTTGCCCTTCCTTTGGCCCCTTACAGAAGTAGTCTGCACAACTGGCATGATCACCAAAAACATGGCTTGGGCCATTCTTCAAGTCCTTCTCAAGGTCTCTAATTGAATCTGGTGATTCTGTATTTTTTCTGTAGCCTATAGCCGAAATTACAGCAGTTCTTTAACGCATTAAATTGTCTCCTATTTTCTTGCGTAATGTAATCGGAATCCGACCGTGGATATTTTTAGTTCTATTTACCTTTCCTTTTCAGTATTTTCCTCCCCGGAGAATATTATAGTTTCAGATGGTTTAGTTTCCATCTCACATTGTTCTGTAAAGAAGGCATGAATACAATATCAGTTATGACTTCGAGAAAATAGTTTAACCTGCGTACGAAGAGGCCATTTAATTATCTCGTAAATATAATATTGCGAAATAAATACCTTTATCTGTTTTTTTTTCCAGCGATTCAAACTCTGAACATTGTAAGCTCTTCTCTTCTTTTTGTAGTATGCTTTACGATACCGCGCTTTTCTATAAGGCTTCGTGGACTCTTCCATAACGCCTTCCCTTCTGCACGCTGGAGAACACAGGCACACGCACCCTTCCTCAAGAGCTCGTTTCTCAAGACTAACAAAAATCCACCCATCGCGAAGTAGCGAATTTTCGAGAATTTCTTGCGAAAACCATAAAATGGAAAGTTCGTTTGAAGGGTCCCGGAGGTTTACAACCGTTAGCTGAATGATCTGAGCATCTACAGGGCTTAGATGGTTTGTGGAAAGTCGTTTCCTTCCATACCCTTACCGAACTCATTGGCCTTGCAGCTGCTTGCAGCCTTAACTTTTTATATTGATGTAGGCTATATTTTCATTTTGAGTGAAAATATATTCGCGATAAATATGAAATCAGTCACCAAATAAGCCATGATAATCTTGGAAAAGTTTTTGACACATCTATTTTTCGACGGGGTACCATTGTCAACCATAAACAAAATGTATTGGACCTAATATCCTGACAAAGAGTGAAAAATCATTCGAGAGAGCATGTCAAGGTTCAAGAAACTAATATTATATTTCAGTATCTTTGACAATCAATCGCAACGTAAGTGAGAGAAAGAAAGGAACTTACTATTGCCAAAACGATGAAAATAATTAAACCCTCGAAGTGAATTGGCATGATAATTCAGTGTTGGCCGTTATAACACACTTGGGCACTAAGAATTGAAATCCCAGAGAGATTTTTCAATCCCGAGATTACGGGATTGTGATTTCCTCAATCCAGAGATCCCAGGATTTATCTATAGTATCACGTGCATATATGGAATTAAAATAAAAAAAGAACTAAAATATCACATGCACATATGGAACCCATATTAAAATGACGCAAATTGTAAGCAACATCGATTATTAATAAAGTTAATATTATTATAAAACAACACCACACAAAGTTTAGAAACAGAGGAGTATATTCAGTGATGATGACGTTGCTGAAGTATTGAAATCCGGGTCTTGCGTTTGTTTTACTTTGTTTTTTAATTGTTTTATCTTTGGTACTAAAATTGGAAAAAACCCACAAAGTTACTAAAGAATCTGTTTTACTAAAACGTAAAATAATACAGTTTTTCTTGCGGGATAAAAAATAATGCACAATAGCAGTATCAATTGCTCATAAATTGAAAGAAATTGTAGTCTTTTAAAAAATTCGAACAAACTCGAGAGTTTGGTTATCCTGACTGAAAAGTTACTCACAATTTTTTCAAATATGCACTTAAAAAACACAGTGTGTAATGTCTCGTCGCTCATTCTTGACCTATATTTATTGCAAAGCAAACTCGCTGATAAAAAAGCCCTTTCTGATTCAACACTAATGGGAGGAATAGCTAGTAAGTGCTCGTAAATAATTTGCATATTTTATCATGTCCGTCCACTTTCACGGAAATTCTCTAGCTTTTGAACTATTGATCCTCGGTCCTTTGAACTGCAGGTAGGAGGATGTGGTTTGGAAGGAATCAAACATTGGGTAATGACCGAATCAAGTTCCTTCATTAGCTCATCCGAACATAGTGAACCACTTTCTGAATATTTAGCAGCTGACTCTCTCTTGCTCTATGCAAGCCATCAATATATCGACGTTTTGTTTCTAAAGAAGTTTGTTCTTCTTCCTCGCTTGCTGATTTAAATGTTTTAGTGGCATTTGATTACGAAATCCAAGCAAGTATTCTTTGAAAACTCTTTTTAGATTTGCTAGTGTTAGCACAGAATATAAATTCCCCTAATCATGACCTCTTGCCCGTGAACCGCAGTGACAATACCGCAAAACCCCTGGTAGATTAGTCTCTTCAGTATTTGATTCTGAAAGGCAGTTTTCATATTATTCCCCAACTATGTATTCACATATGTTAGTTTTCGCATTAAGAATTCTAACGCAGCGTCACACTTCAAAACATTCTGATCTCTTCGGCAAAGCGCCTCCTCTATAATTTTCACTAGCTGAAGTGTTGTAAAAATAGAAGAAACAAGTTCATATTCACATTCATGGAATGATATTTCGGAATTAAAATCAATTAAGGCCCTCGCCACGCAAGGTTTTAGCATTGGAAAACGTGCTATCATGTCAACTAAAGTGTTCGATCGAATAAAAGTTGTTGCTTCAGGCTTGATTTTGTGGAATGACATCATGAATGAAAAGGACTGGCAATTTTCCACAAGAATATATTTTAAAACGACGGTTTCTGTGTTCGGACCTGATGATGGTGTTGTACACCGAAACCGGTCGATTTAAAATATATTCTTGTGGAAAATTGCCAGTCCTTTTCATTCACGTGTTCGATCGAGTTTTTACTTCAATAACAAGAGCTCTTTCCTCACCAAATTTTTCAATCACATATTTTTGAAGGAATCTGTCGTTTTTTGAGAATGATTTTCTAAATAGAGGAACTATTTTCCTTATTTTTTGGACCAAAATCTTAATTTTTTGTTCTTATTCTTACACGCATCTCCATCTTCAAATGGACAATCCCCGTCTGTTTCATCACTCAACGGAAAGTCTTCGCTGAATTCAATTTCTTCAAATTCGACTTCTTCTTCTACTTCAAATTAAATCTTTTTCACATTTACTCTACCCTCAGATTTTTACGTACCATTAATGACTGCAAGGTGGATACCACGAGCAAAACAAAGGTGATAATTCGTTGGTATTAACCTACCAACCTTTGCCATTACACTTGCACCATCCGTGGTTATTGCGAAAATGTCTTTTCCTGAAGAAATTTCAAATTATCTGAATTTCTTTTTTATAAATCCAATACAAACTTCAGAGGGCATATTCCAATTATATAGATAAGCTTCAAATTCCAGATCTTTGATTCTCTTTCAGAGGAGTGAACGTTAATATCAATATAGCTTCTATTGCGTGGCGAAGTCCATTCATCGAAAGTTAGAAATAAATTCTGAAGTTTAGTCCGTAAGCTAATCTCCGTTTTTATTTTGTATAACAAATGATTTATTTAAATTTGTCATTTAAATCAGACGTGTAGCATGTTACATTTCATGCCCAAGAAAACTTACTTACTAGGGTCACTGTACTGTGACGTACACATTTAACAAAAATGTGTACGTCAATGCCGGAATCCCAGGATTCGTATTGGTATGGAAAAATAACAAAAATTAGTTTCTGGTGGTTTTGGCAGAAATAGGTGGATTCTTTACTCGACGCCCATACACAGGATGGAATCTCTCCTAGATCACGCTCGCAGACCCTCCGTCAACCTTCCACACGAGTGAGCGAGCGAGCGAGGATGAAACTTGATCGCTGGAGATAAGGAAGCCTTCCCCCCTCCACCTCGACCCTCTCGGAGGCGAGATCTAGAGGTGGAATGGGAAGAGGACGGGCAGGCTGCGCGGGAAAAAATTCGAAAAGAAAGCCTCAGCTTCCGTTCATTTTGGAGAACTCGATGCATCGTCTCGCATTTTAGATACCGTAGGCTTGGGTCGTAAGATGAACGCATGGGATTAGTCTCTTCTTTTATATGAAGGATTATAGATAGTGTATCTCACAGGAATTTTCCATTTACGTTCATGCACCGCTGCAATAGGCGCTCAAAAATGCCTATAACAGTGAAGCTTAACATGCCATTTCTTCGTTTGCAAGCATTACAGAAGAAATTCATGTGCAAGTTACAAGCACTAAACCTTTGTGCACAATCTAGAGAAAACAAAATGGACGTATCTATTATAATACGAGCATGGCATTTAAATTAAAAAGAGTCTGCAGCGGCATTTCTGGCAAGGCGTTGAACATCCTTAAGACGTAATTTGAATTTGTTTTTTTTTTAATGTTAATGTCCGTATGAAGTATGAAGTAAATATTTTAATACAAATGGCGTAAAAAAGATATATATTATAAAAATTCTTAATGATTATACAAATGTATCTGAATAAGTCTCTAGGTTGACGCATTTTTTCCCACAGTTCTGCGAAAACTCCTTCTCGAGAGGTTGTTTTGTGATGATGAAAAATAACAGCGTTGTGTAATTGATTATTTATCGTATGTATTTGGGAACACATTAAATCCATTGTGAAGATGAGATCTCGCTCAAACTACCAAATGGATGTATCCTAAACAACTTGTGAGGCTCGTAACGTCAGGTGCCACTGAAACGAGAGAGTTTGGAAGTATATCTACATCTACGAAGTACCGTGGAAGCCACCACTTGGGTGTGTGGCACCGCGTGATTTCACACCAGGCATGCAGCACTCGTCCCAGTACAAATCGGGACCTCGCACTCTCCCCGGCCGCTAGGCGCAGGCCAAATAGATGGCAGGAAAACGGTGCGCCGTCAAATTTCAAACTGGGAGAGTGCTATCAACCTGAGTTATAAGAGTAAATTAACATGCTAACATGCAGGACACTGCTAAAGAGACATCTAGTGGTTAACATTACTAATACTACTATTTTATGGAGGCTACGAGGTACTACTCCATGCAAAGAACAAAATAATGACGGGCATAGCGAGCTATGTGAAGTGTTAGTAATGATTCTATGTTATTAAACACAAGTGAAAAGTCAATTCAACCTAGTGCGGGTGGGAGTTTCATATGATTGATCTATCGCAAGTATTATGATCCCTAATTGTGCGTGGAAAAAATGACATTTTAAATCTATCGGTTCTGCAGTCTATTTCTTTTATCTTATGCCTGTGATCGCTTCTACCGTAGTACGTTGGCTCTAGCAAAATATTTTGAACGTCCGGCAAAAATTTATATGGAAGGTTCGGGGAGATCATGCAGTAGGTGTACCGAACAATACACAATACTACTACTGGTAAACGAGGCTCCGACGACACTACAATCGGCTGGCCCCACAAGTGCTACATTGCACAGCGCGCGCGACCTCAGTATATGTGGTGTACAAGCTCGTATCCTGACACCGTCCCTCCCTCTACATCTCCTCCTGCCTCCACTTCCGGCCCTCCCGCCAACTTACCCACATCGCCTTCCGCCTGGACAGCGATAGCCCTTGTCATTACCTCCCACCACTACACTGCGAAACCGAATTCGGCGGCCAAATGCCCTTAAGAACTTCAATCCGCACAATTGCACTTGAATCGCGATAATTGTATGTAATATACTCTATAAAATGGTCGTTTCAGGCTTGAATAATAATAATAATGAAATCCACGTTTGCTTTGGACGAAGTATGTGTCGCAGTATGAGAATTGATGGTCGTTAAGAAGATTCAGTATTTATTTTCTTACAGTTTATTAGGATTTCTCATCCTGATTGGAAAGTCGATAACGAAATATTTATATAATAAGTTTTTGTAAACAGTTGTTACCTTAAGGAAACGCTTATCCAAATTCACATCTTAAATGAGTCGGAAATGAATTGCATATCAACTGGGTGAATGTAGTTTTGATGTTCATGGACCTTGGTAAGGTCGAAGAAGAGAAATATATATTTACATGTTTCACATATTTCCCAAAAATTAATATAAAAATTCAGGTGGGCGTCATGTTTGAAGCTGTGTGGAAAAAAGAATAAGTATGGTCCAAGCGTAGATGCTCGTCTGTACCCACTTCCGCGTTAAAAAGAGAAGGTAACGTCCTGGGAAAGAATGGTTGAGTTGTAAATAAATCTTTCTCCCTTAACACTATGGACCCACACAGTTAAATAATCATTGAAAATGCATCAAGGAGGGGGCTCGGAAATAAAAAACATAGTGTGCACCGTGTGCACTGTCTGAAATAATTTCTCGCAGCATCACAAAAAAAACTTTTATGAAGGCGATATCACTGTACTAGATGAAAAAATGAGTCAAGCTAGAATCTATTGTAGATAATTTATTTATTATTACTGAGAATGTTTATAATACAACTATTTTTGCGCTATTTATTTTTTTCATCTTACTTTTGCTTCATACATCTTACAGACACTAAAATTAAAAAATAAAATTTGAATATGGTCTCCATTATGACCTGGGAAATTTCTCGCTCGAACTACGTGACGATTGGTGGGGAGAGGGAAGAGGCGTTGGAAGAAAGTGGCATGGGGAACAGGGAGGGAGGGAGGGGAAAAAGAGAGAGGGGGTGGGGGAGGAGGAGAGACAGTGGGTGGGGAAGCATTGAACGAGTGACAAATGAAATCCAATAGCCATGGCATATTTGTTTATGCGAGCCTTCTCCGATTTCAAGTAGCAGGGAAACCTTTCTTCCCCCCCTTTCCCCCATACCACCCTCCCCTCGGGCTGTCAGAAGAGGCAATTTATGGCCCAACGCCAGTGCTTAGGAACCATCTCCTACGCTTCCGAGTTTGATTGAATTGATATAATAGCACATGTTTTTACCGCATAAAACTAAAGAATATCTAGAATCTCTAAATGATCGAAAATAAAAAAATATCCATTAAATTACATGTCCATTAAGCTAACCATAAGTTTCAAGAAATTGCCCATCCCAGAAAAAAAAGTCCTGACTTTTATCTGATCTTCGGCTGATTGATCGAGCGTTTTGCAAAAATGGAAAAAATGTGCCGGTCCATGGATGCAATTGGAAAATCGGACGCCTACTCGCACCTTGCTATCACCAATGTGCGTACATCAGGGTCTTAATTGAGATAAATGATTCATTAGTTACTAGTTTTTTTTTAAGAGGCGGTCATTACAGTAATAGTTTCCGTTTTCCTCTTTTCTTCATTTATATTTTTATGACCTTTGTTTTTCTCTTTCCGTTTCCGAAGGCACCGCGAAGATGGAGGTTGGAGTTCGCCGACAAAAACCAAAAATGAACAGAACGGCATAATACATCTTTTACATAACGGTTTTTACACCTTGAAGGACAACATTAGTTATAAAATATTACATTAATTGTAACATTTTAACTAAGAACAGATATAATTGGAATTTTTTTGGGAAACGATTTATTTTTATTATTGGTGGAACATATTTATCTATTTTGTTATGTTATTTCATTTTGTAAATTTAGTGCAGATATGAAACTTATACACTTAAACAACCTATCAATTGCATAAGTATTTGAAAGGTAGAACTAAATTATAATTATTTATGATTGTACCACAATATTGTAAACCTGGAACCTGTTGATGAACATCAGCTTAGCAGGACCATACTGGATAAAATCATTCATAATGACCAGAAAAAATAAAGTATACTTGTAACTGTGTAAATTGTAATCTTTTTTTGTAACCCATCCAAGAGAAATAACAGCTAGTACGCTATTTGTAATATAAGATTATCATTATTAATTTAAAATAAATCTGCAATGGTGGCCAATTATAACAGGGTTTTCATTCGCGAGACATTGAGTTCCATATAACGGTAAACCTGATGACGAAAGATTTTTTGAAACCGTTTTCATTAGAGTGCAGGTAAATAAAGACTAGATGGTTTGCTTCTATTTTACAGGGTTCTAGCTTCAAACGTAAGCTTGTTAAGTCAGATGTCCTCCATACTACTTTTCAATCGTCTTCTCCGTCCCCACCTTCATCTTCAGCTCCCCCGCCGCTGTTTGTTTTAAGCCACACTTCCAGCTCCCTCATTTCATCTAGCGTGCATTGTGGCTCAGACTTACAATAGATGTTTTTTATTTAATTATTCTACCAGCTGATTGGTATGTTCCTGGACAGTCCCCATCCTCATCCTGCATCCCAATTTCTTAGACATAGTCTCGCTTTCCCGGATGTCCCGCCATTTGATCCCTCTTAAATTCCTCATATCTTCTACCTCCTCTTATTTCTCCCAGAATGCCTATCCTCTTCCCTCCTCTTTCACGCTTCCCCAGTGTTCTCCCCTCTATCACCCTCTTCAACTTGTTCTCTCCTCTCCTCTCAAAACCTCCTCCATCCATCTCTTCTGCCTTCTCCGCACCTCTGCCACAAGCTTCTTCTCCTCTCCAACCGTATCCAATACCTCCTCGTTCGTCTTCCTCGCCACCCAGCCAGTGGCGGATACATATGGGGGGCGCTAAAGCTCTGTATTAGGAAAGTACGGTCAACGTTTGATCTCGGCAAATGCCGACAATCGAGGCTTCTGATTGGTTGCTCTCTATATTTTTGGGCCTACGCGAGTGTTTTGTTAGTCAGTTGCCCGTTAGAAAGCATTGGAGTGGTTGTGTTTTTCGTGAAGCAGCGTAGCGGTTTTTTGATATTTGGTTGTCAATATGCCTCAGTGTAGTGCAGTTGGTTGTTCAACGCAGGCGAAGAAAGGGACAAAGTTATATCTTATCCCTTCGGGAGCAGGGAATGAAGTAATAAGAAGAAAATGGATGCAAATGATATCCAGAGCTCACTGGTAAGTTCCGAATTGTTAACGATGTTATTGTGAACGAAAGCGCTAAAATTTCATGCCTTTTTATAGGTAACTTATATAGTTTTCGTGCAGTGATTTGGATTTATTGATAAACATCATTTCTTCAGAAACGTGCAAATGCAAACAACGTGAGCAATTAATAGGTATTGTTTTATTTTTGCATAGTTATTGATTGAATTGTATGCCTTTATTTCTCTCACGCGTGAATAATACATTGAATGAATGTTACTTGTTAATGCACTATTTGTGGACAAAAGTGAATTTTCAAACCGCTTGCTTAATTATGAGGTGTCGTCTATGTGGTGAGTGTAATCAATCCATTCAAAATTGATTTGCTTGCGAAAATATGCCTCCTTATTACACACGAATCCCTACATAATCGGCTCTTTAGTGCGAATCAGGAGTTGAACATTTCCAGAGCATTGTTATTTTTATTGTCTTACACCTTGACACATTTCCTCGTGATCCTTAGTTCTGTAACGCCAACTAATCTTATCAAGATCACAATGAGAAACGATTGTCTATGAACGGGTGTTGTACTATTACAATAGGCATCAGGGGAGTGGGTTTTTTATCATGTCCACAAAAGCATCTCTTTTCATATGTCTACTGCTGCTTTCATGCAGCTAAGTGCAAATTGATTTTTCCTGGATAATTTGTTTATCTCTGTCGCTATATATGCTTAACTCCTTAAACGTTTCCTCTCTAGATCTTCACAATGATGTAACTGCAGAGGAGTTACTGGGAGAACAAGCTGATGCGAGCATACCAGCTGCAGCAGGAGTGGAAGTATCCCTGTTATGCAGTGACCCAGGTGATGCACTCCACCCCTGCTAAGGAGAATGTCACAGAGGAAATTGAGGAAATAAGGAGGGAACTTATGTCATTGAAGAGGGAGATCCGTAAATTTGTGTGCTTGTTGTGTTATGTGTTGTAAACACATTGTGTGCTTCACTATAAAGGATTGCGTGCCATGATTGCGTGCCATGTTTGCTGTGCTGATGACATTGTGTGCCCCTCACTACATCGCGTTACATATCAAGAGCTATTGAAAACAAGCTCAAACTTAATGAAATTATGGCAATGTTGACTGATTCGTCCAGATGTTGTGATACTGTTCATCGATACCATTCAGGTTCTCGAATTAATACCAAGGCAATTAGAGCTAGCTAATGACCATCTTCAAAGAAAGACCATCCGATAACTTTTAAGTGTGCAAACTATTAACCGTATTAACCCTTCTTCACCTACATTCATTTTTGTTGTGTTTACTGATTAGTATGGTATTACATTATGGAATGGTATTAAAAGTGTGAAAAATGCGTAGTAAGTGTTGGAGAAGACATAACAGCAATCAGTTCGTTGTTTCTACTATTGACAAAATTAAAATGTGGAATCTATGTGAATTGAAGTGAAGTAAGTGACTAGTGAATTGCTCTTGTCTTGAAATTGTGGCTGTTTACGTCCCAGTGAAGGGATAAACAGTGTAGTGTTTTATTACTCTTCATTCAGTGAATTTTGCCACCCCAAGTGTCATATTCTTATTTCATTGAATTGTCGTGTCCAATGCGATTTTGTTGAAATAATTAATCCGTATGCGTTTAAGGCAGGTGATGACTAATTAGCAATAGGCAATTGAATTTGTCCTTGGCAAGGATTATTGTGTTATTTTATAGTATCATAAATTGTGAGTGTGGAGTCCAAGTGAAAGGGTGATGATTTTTTTCTGCTTATGCAATGTAAGTTGTTTCATTATGCTTAATTCATTAAATTTTATCATCTCAAAAGTTATCTTTTCATTTACTCGACTTGATGTCATTACCAAGTACCTATTGTTCCTTTATATTTACTGCCGCTGTACATTTGTCTCTGGAGATAAAGCGGGAATGATTGATCGCTGCCATATATATCTCACGGTACGTAATCATATCATTTTATCTTAGATAATTATATTACATATATTTCATATTATTTGTACTGACGATGTGCCTCAGTTAAACATGGAGTGCTGATCGTGTAAATCCTGTCAAAATGCTCACTTGACTTGACAATGCAGAACGTAAAAATAGGTTGTAGCGTGTTAAATTTATCCGCCGTTGAAAGTCTCATTCCGGTGCGGAGTAAGATCAGTAACGAAGTCAAGGTATCTCAAAATTCATTTCTCTCACAATTATTGTCGCCCGTGTGATAAGCATGTCCGCTCGCAGTACCAGGGCATCTAAGGGAGTTGTGGACGTGAAATTAACCTTAATTGAGAATGATTAAGATAACAGTGACAATACAAGGTTTGTCACCGTCTGTTCTCTATGAGGATTCACTTCATGGTCGAATAATTGACTTGACGTTTTACTCCTATTGCAGAGAAATATTCTATACCTAGTCGATTTTGATACCTAATTGACAAGTAAGCTAATATTTATGCAGTATTATAACATTTTAAAATGCCATTCCGCCAGTTATCAACGAGAAGTCACTTTACGGGCGAGGAAAATATCGCGATGTTCCACTTGTATTGCAGACGACGCTGTCTGCTGCCGTTTGAGTCGTCTGCTGGGCTCGTATTAAACAGCCCGACTCCCGCATTTTGGAGGATAAACTTGATATGAAAATGATGTGGTATTATAGGCAATTTAATCATTCACAAGTTATCATGGCTCAAATTCGATGAAATATAGTTAATTAATTTTTATCTCGTGAAAACATGTTTAGTCCCTATCTCTCCCATGTTAACAAAGGTCCACGATGGCTAAATGCGCAAAGTTGACCGTACTTTCCAATCAAGCGCTTTAGGGGGCGCGGGGGGCGCGCCCCCCCCCCCCCTTGCCGGGCAGCCCGCATTGCCGCCCGCGCCGCCCCCGCCAGTCAGCCCGCACGCTATTCGTTCGTGTCTTTCGTCAGTCGACTCTGAGTCGAGTTATCGAGTAGTTGTACTTTCTTACGTAGCACGCGCGCGCGTCCGCGTCATCGTATTTTATACGTTTCTGTCTGGCACAAAGATGGCTAACCTATGAGAAAAGTCGCGGCCATTCTAGTGATCTCGATACGTTATTCTGTCTGGCATTTGTTCGATAAAAGTCGCGAATATTCTAATGTTTGTATTTGTTCACACTCCTTAAAAGTCTGGAAGCGAACATTTTGGCACCGAATGTTCTCAAAACAACCGAGCTGCATATATAAGGGAAGCAGAGTCGCTGCCAGGCAGTCAGTTTGAAAGCTACAATCGTTGAGATAACTTGCGCCCCCCCCTAGAGTTTTTCTGTATCCGCCACTGCACCCAGCTCACCCTCTCTATCCTTCTCCAAACCCACATCTCAAGCGCCTCAAGTCTGCTCACATCCTCCCTTCGCAATGACCAAGTATCTGACCCATACAGCGCCACGCTCCATACATAAAAGCTTTCACCAGCCTTTTCTTTATGTCTCTTCTCAAACCTCCCCTCATCAATTCCCTTCTCTTCGAAAATGCTTCTTTAGCGAGGGAAATTATGCATCTGATGTCCTTACCACTAAACTCCTACTCCTCTTAAATACTACCCAGATACGTTAAGTGCTCGACCTGCTCTATCTTGTGTCCTCCAAACTTATACCCTTATACTCAGCCCTAGGCTTGTGCAATGGCCGACTTTGGTCATCGATTTTCGATGAAAAAATTTCATCGAAATGCTTCGATGACGATGGCTGTCATCGATCATCGAATAGAGTGTACACGATGTTCGATGAATATCGATGATCGATGAATGTCGATGAACGATGAATGTCGATGATCGATGAACGTTCGATTATCGATGAATATCGATGATCGATGAATTTCGAGGATCGATGAATGTCGATGATCGATGAATTGCGATGATCGATGACTATCGATGATCGATGACTCTCGATGATCGGTGCAGATGTCTCGGTTGGCAGTTTGGTGTGGCTATTAAGTGAAGATTGAATTGGGTCAAACTTAATTGAGAAGGACAAGGCCTATTTATTAAAGAGCGAAACAAGCTCCAAGTTACAATTTAAGCAACAACTATTTGTTGTGGTAAAATACAATTCTAATTTCCGCATTTTCATCGGTGAGTAGATGTCGGTCGTCCAACACAACGTTTCCTGCATCGCTGAAGAACCGCTCTGATGATGTTGAAGTGGCAGGAAAACAGAGGGTAAAAATGATAGGAGAGGCTTTGTGAACTGTGCCGCTGCGCTACTTTATGGAGGGTAAAGCAATTTATCAAACCAGGAGCGTAGTATAATTAAACATAAGTAGGACGGCGCCAAAAACTTGTCACAGGCTGCGTGTTTACAATACAACTAAACTTAAGAAGTTGACACTAATGTAAGGGGAAGGGGGAGCTCAGTTATCGTGGAATCACCGTGGAGTCAAAGCCTCGTACCTTAAACCAGATAGACCTGGTGATGTTGGCGCCGAAAAAGGAGACGGAGAGCGAGATGATGACGGCGATGGAGTAGAAGAAGGAAATGAAGAGATGGACAACTCATGGCCGGATCCTTGTCGTGGGGCACCAGCATTACTACTTCCACCAGGGGCTTCAGTTTCAAGCGGGGGGGAGAAGCTCCTCAACATTAACCACTCTCTCGTCACTATCTCTGAGCATAGAGCGAGATTCTCCGGCATCAGAGAGCTCAGGTTATGGTGGATACTACCGTTTTGGGGCGTAACTTTTGTAGGAGAACGTGAAAAAAGAAACTTTCCTAGCTATGCTGTAGGAAAACCTGTTCCAGGACATGGGAGGGAGAACTACGGCACCAATGAGGAGGTGTGGTTACAGCAGGATGGAGCACCTGCCCATTTGACCCGGGCGGTCATTTATTTACTCCAACAGATTTTAGTGAGCGGCTTATTAAGATGGGGACGCAGGTCGCATGGCCGCCAAGAAGCCCTGACCTCATGTCTTGTGATTTCTTTCTTTGGGGATTCTTGAAGTAGTTGGTTTAAAAATAAAAAGATTTCCAAGCAACGAAGACCTGAAGAAAAAAATTACAAGATGTGCAGAGTTCATGTCCCCAAATATGATGGAAGACACGTTCACACACTATTAAATCGAGCGATTTCAATTGTGCCTGGCACGGAATAGAGGGCACCTAGAGTGTATAAAAATTGATTTTTCATTGTACTGCTTCGACATTTTCATAAAACAATTTGATAATGAGTTAATTTTGCATGTTTCGTATTTTTTTTGAATGAAGCATATGATAAAGCATTTTAATTGAATAAAAGGAACTAACTTGAAAATAAAATTAAAGTTTGTCATTGGTTTGTAAACTCGAAATCAACGACCCCATATGACCCAAAAAGGCCAAGCCATGACAGGTGGTATCTGAGGACATTGACTTAAGCGGCCTAAAAAGTCTCAGGTTCTTTATGTTTGTTTCCCCGTCTCGCCATTTATAACATCTGCTACCATTCATCTCAGCGTATCCCTTGAAGGTCACGAGACGACGAGCAGTATCAGGGAACTTCATCATCTAATTCCTCTGCCTTACGAAGCTACAAATCGACGCGTCTGTTGCCCTGATTTCCTTGGCTACTCCTAGTGGCCTTTGACCCCTGCCCAATAGTGGGATGTCAGGGAATTCCTGGAGGGTGGTTACTATCATATTGGGCACTCTTTGAAACATATTATTCGATACTTTTGTAGCTCCGATTTGCTATTCGTCACCCCTGAGACTTTTGACCCCTGAGTGACCCTTGAAGGTCAAGGGATGACAAGACGGATCTGAAGACCTGACCATAGACCTTGGAACCTTTTTAATCCTATGATTCGATACGTTTGTAGCCCTCATTCAGTTTTTGTCACTCCTGTGACCTGAGTGACCCATGAAGTTCAGGGGATGACAAGAGAGATCTGAAGACCTTACCATCGATCTTGGCACATTTTTAAACCTATGATTCGACAGGTTTGTAGCGGCGATTAGCTTTCCGTCTCCCCTATGATCTTGTCTGTGCCCTTTCAGGGGTCACGGTTGCAATTTCGAACTCGAAAGTTCTTCCATCGTGTTTCTTGTGCCCAAAAATCTAAAAATTGACATTTTCGCAAAGAAATTATCTTTTTTCGTATTTCGAAAATTTTAACATTGAAACATAAGGCTAAATTTGGATTTTTGGTTGTACCCTATTTATGGGGTCAAAAGTTCATAATTATAAAATTCGCTTTCACTCAACAAAACTTACGACCTTTTTCTACCTACTAACAATAAGTACCAAATTTCATTCATGTGGCTCGAAAAAAAGTGTCTGAAATTATAGGTTAGAAATGACACACGATCAATGGGACACTCAATCAATCAATATTATGAGCAAACTTTCGCTAGGGTAATCAACATAAAGTGGGAAACAAATATGCATTTCCGTGGTCAAATTTTATGCTAAATAAATAAGCACTCGTTATTTTAATTCACTTTCATCACGAATTGGGTGATATGATAACATATTTGCGATTGGCAACAAAACACTGGTAAAATCTCACAGTTAGAACGGCGGTTGTGCTTGATTAGAGGTTCTATTTGTTAAATAACAAGAGGTTCTTTCAATAGGTACCGGCACCTTCGGTTTAACCGCTTATGCTTGTTATCAAATGACACTGCGTTGACATAGAAATAGTGCCCAGGTCAGGGGCGGATTAAGGGGGGGCGGGGGGGGCGGCCGCCCCCCCCTCCCCCCCCGTAATTCCCAGGAAAATAGAAAATATGGTAATCATTAAGGTGGTTCTCCAATGGAAGTTTTTATTTCACCAGCTCAATATACAATGTTTAAATATAATTGGAATGTGGTGTAAAATCCGGGAGACCTGCATCTTCACAAGAATGACATTCTTTACATCCGGACCCCCGTTTCGTTGAGAGGTATTGCATACCCCCCAGGCGCCGCGGAAAGTAGTGAACCGCCCCCCCCAAAACAACGACCTTAATCCGCCCCTGGCCCAGGTGTACCGAATACCTGTATTTTTCCCGTACCTACTATGCATAATATGTTCTTCGTAGCGAAGGAAACGTGCTGGCCTGCTGCAAATGAATGCCACTAGTGCCTATCAAAACCCTTGAATAAAATTGAGACGTCATGTTCACTTGTATGCCGATGGAAATTGGTTTTTACGGAACCGGTCTGTCATATAAAGCGAGTAAAGCTCTGGTGTCGATCGAATGAAATTGTTTACTACAGGAATCCGATTATCCTGTGGACGTAATAATTTACTCACTCATAGTTAAAAGTCTAGCGGTATCTAAAATAGTTTGAAGTCTAACCTCAGAGCGTAAAAAATACAAATAAGGATCTTTTTACTTTCCACTCGCTAAAACAAGAGAGAATGGCAAATGATGTTCGTGGTGACGTTGATTCCCTCAAGCGAGGGAGGATAATAAATGTGCGCAATGAAAACGAACATGACCAATTAGCGTTTATTGAAGTCAGTAGGCCGCGTTGACTTATCTGATAACACCTGCATAAATTTAAAAAGTAAATGATCTTTCTATCTCCCCTGTAATTTAAAGGCAATAACAAAGAGAGATCATTCAATGCACTGTATAAGTTGCCGAGGAAAAACCATCGACCTAATTGACACTAAAACAGCCAGTTTGGGAAGGGTTGTCCAAGGAGGTGAGTACGTGAAAGTGACCTCGAAGTAAGAAAGTTCATCGCTTGGCCGACCCCACAAATATTCATGAACAAGGATCTCCACCCGTATAACTTGCGAGTCATTTCTTACTCTTTTTAACAATGACAGTAGGCGTACCCAGCGGAAAACTACATCTTATAATTGCAGAAGGAAGGGAAAGAAATTTCAGAGAACTTTACTTAGAGAATTACAAATCAGGAATCCAATTAGCCTCCGAAAAATTGAAAAAGGTGTTCACCATCAACCTATCAGTATTCAACGTTCCTCAACTCCAACCCTGAAGTGCTTACTTCTTCCTTTTTCAAACGTGGCACACTTTTATTATATTATGCAAGATGATCACGGCCAGGGTGCAATGGACTTTGAACACTCGTTTTTTTTCGTAGAGGGATTCTGTTGACGGGAGTGTAGTCTTCGTCCCCCGAATACGGACTTGCAGCGCGGGGGTTGGAGGTCATGACGAGATCTACCGAGTGACCTGGCGGGTACACGTTAGTGAGCAGAAGGCGGACAGGGAGGGGATGGCTGAGGAGTGAGAGGGCTCAATAGAGCACGAGTGTGCTCCAAAAAAAATCAAAAGTCTTTAAATTTCTCACGCCACCCTCCAATTCGATGCCAAAATACAAGAAAATTTGGAGCAAAATACATAAACTTCAAACAGGGGCCGTGCTCCAAGAAGTTTTATTTGAGTGCGCGAACGCTCTCAGCCTGTATGACTGCCTCTTCAGAGAGCGTTGGGTAGGCAACTAGAACGAGGGCTTTCAATATTTTGCAACCTTGAAGGGTCCTGGTGTGGGTCGGGATTCGGCGGAATGCCTAGTTGCAAAACTTCTTCATATTTCTAGTTTGCCTAAGCAATGAACAGGTTATAAATTATAATTATCTACTAAAGTAGTGTGTAATATCTAAATACTACCCTGCGAGCCGCCGCAGAGGCGTGTGGCAGAGGGTGTAAGAACTCAAGCCGTGGAAGGGGAGGGAATGGGGAGAGGACAGGAGTGAATTTTGTGTTAACGATGTGTTTTAGATAGCTTCACGCTGTTTTTGATATAATCACTCATAGTAAGAGGAAAAAAGGGATTTTTGCTAGTAAATGTCTGGTCAGCAGTGTATCGCTCTTATTTTGTTACTCCTATCAGCTCCAAAGATATAGCGCGGGGATAAAATAATATTCTCCGTGCCGTAATAAAACTCGCTTGTTTTTAAATAATCTAAGCGAGCGAGTAACCTCCGAATGTCTCACGGTTCCCAAACTAATCATCAACTGCGTGAAACTTTCCGTACGCAGTTGTAAAAAAAGCGTGCGGCTTTCATTTGTATTTTATTTACTTCATGAATTAAATCTTCCTGTGCAGGGTCTCAAAGGATCGTGGCATATTCAAGTTAACCGGATTGATTGAAATCCCTGACCAGATCAAAGTAGCAACCCTCTTTCACTTTCTCATCAGAGGAACCTTCCTACTATTCGCTTGAATTCGCGAATTTTTCGTATGTGTTTCGACCCATGTTAGGTCTCAATTCAAGGTTCTTCCCAGGTATTTGATTTCATTCGACTACATTATATTAACCTCTCCCACTTAGTGGACAAAGCGCTGGTGTGATTTCTTTCATGAGAGGTGTACTGCAGTGCATTTGAGGCTATTCAAGTATTACGCAAGGCGATTTTTACATATTTTAACCCTTCCCTCCCCCCCCACCCATGTAGGACAACGTAAGGTTTCACGATCCCTCCCCTCCCAATATTACGTAAATAGGTTATCAGACATTTTTGAAACCATGGACATAATAATAATAATAAATTTTATTGTTCAAGGACCTTGTCCTATGGAACATAAATCATTTGTACAATTTATGCTCTGCAGTGAGAAACAGAAATAGATACAATATATGAAGCAATACAATCGGAAATATGAAGCAACTAATTTAAAACATAAATGGATAAAATAACTCAATAAATAATCCATTGATGTGATGGTACAATTTTACAGAATTAAATATTGGTTTATATTAAATTTTACAATAAATTTGACAATAATAAAGAGAAGAGGAAAACCTGGATTTTAATGATATTCTTACGTAGTAGATAACATTTACAGAAAACAATTATGTATTACTATTATATGGTGTAACACAATGGTATAATACAATAAATGTTAATTACAATTGTATTTTTCACACAAATATGAGTACATTTTAATTTTAAATTGATTAACAGTACAACAGCTGATAATGTCGTCAGGTATATCATTCCATATTCTTATAGGAGAGTTTAGGGTTGATAATTGGTACGCCGTAGTTCTGCAATTTGGGATTTTAAATCGTCTTCTAGCTCTTACTGTTCTACAAGCTTCACTCTGGCTACGTATAATCATATCATAGAGATAATCAGGTGTTTTACATGACAACATTTTGTATACAAACACAGATAACTGGAGCTTTGTTTTCTGTTGAGGTTTCAACCACTGCAACTTAGTGTAATAAGGGGTGACATGCTCATGGATATTTATATCATATATGTATCTAATCGCAGAATTTAACAGTGTTTGCAACTTCTTATATAATTCACCGGTTAGGTCAGAAAACACAAGAGAACAATAATCCATATGTGGAACCAACAAAGTATTAACCAATTTTTTCCGTACCTCTATTGGCATTAGGCGTTTGAATTGTTTGATCTGTGCTAATGTTTTATGTACTTTGTTAGAAATAGTGGATACATGTTCATTCCAAGTTAGCGTATTGTTGATATTAACCCCTAAGTTTTTTATGATGTCCGAATATCCAATATCAATGCCTTCAACTTTTATTTTCGGTATTCTATCATAATCGAGTTTCTTGACATACTTAGCAGTACCAATAATTATAGCTTTAGTTTTATGAGGGTTAAGTTTTAGTAAATTCGTCCTGGCCCAATCACAGATATGGTTAACATCTTCATTTAATTTTTCAATGGCATCATCGATCTTTGTTGGATGACAGTCAAGGTAGATTTGTAAATCATCTGCGTAGAGATGATAGTTCGAGTGGGAGATTGAACGTGGTAAATCTCTTATGAAAATTGAAAATAAGAGGGGACCAAGTATTGAACCCTGAGGCACACCACATGATACTACCGAGAAGCTAGACAGTTTGGCGTCATCTCCTTTTATTGCTTGAGTTCTCTGGAACAAGTAGGAACGGAACCATTTAATCACTGGGATAGAAAATCCTAGTTGGTACATTTTTCCAGCAACAAATCGTGATTAACACAATCAAAGGCCTTTGAAAAATCAAAAAGTACAAGAATAGTAACTCTCTTTTGGTCTATTGAGAGACGAATGTCTTCAGTAACTCTTATGAGAGTCGTTTGTGTGCTATGTCCCTTGCGAAAACCTGACTGGTACTTATCCAGTAAATTATTAAATGATAGGAAATCTAACACAGAGTTGTAGACGAATCTCTCAAGTGGTTTAGAGGCGATAGGCAGCAGTGAAATAGGTCGGTAATGAGATAGTTGGGTAGGGTTTCGAATTTTCTTAATAGGCTTTATAATTGCTCTCTTCCAAGAAACAGGAAAAACGCAATAATTTAGTGAGCAGTTGTAAATATCAAGCAGTGTCGGAAATATCACACTCATAACTATTTTCAGCGTTTTATTATTTATCCCATCATTTCCAGCAGCATTAGACTTGATACAATGGAAGCATTTTAGCATTATCTCGGGAGTTAGATTAGGAAAGTAAAACGTATTATTTCCAAATTCATCAACTTTGGACAAGTTGACTCCTGCATCACTATAACGACAAACGGCTGAACCTAGTGTTGATCCGGGGGTGGTGTTGGCTGATGAGCTGATAAAATATTCATTTAATTTGTCCAGGTAGTAAACTATGAAGGATTCTATGTCAAAATGCGCAAAAACTGACCTCATCACGGATATCGATAAAGGTTTTTGATATTTCACGATTCACTGCACGAACAACCCACAAAACATGTTATCTTTAAAAATGCGACATCTCCAACTAATGAACGCAAGGAATCGGTTGTGCATTTCTCTATAGTTTAGCATAAATTCGGGCGTACCGCCTGGTGATCATAAAAAGTAAGATTTTTCCTACGTAAATAATTTTAAAAAGTGATAAAAATACGAATTCTGAAGTGACTTACTACCTTACGTAAGACTGTCTCCGACCCCCTCACCCCCGTACATTAGAAAACGTAAGGAGAGCCCAACCCCCCTCCCTCCCCAAAACGTCTTACGTAATACTTGAATGACCCCTAATTACTGAGGTGAAGCTCGAGCCCCCACTCAACACACCACGAGTTAAAGTTGTTGAGGTCCGACGAGAGAGCTTTCTAAGGCATCATTAGTGGCAATTTATGTAAATCTCATCTTGTAGATGACAGCGTTGTCTGCTAACAATCTAGTTTCGTTATTTACTTTAGATTTAATGTCGTGTATATAAATGAGGAATAAGGTGATAATATATACGTAGTCTTGCGGAATCACCGATTGGGCTAGCGCGTTGGTCATCTACGGCCGCTGCGAGGTGAAGAAGCTATTTTATCCGTCGCATTGTGATTCCTCATCCCATACCAGGGCAGGGGGTGAGGAGAAGACAATGTTTTATATAATGGGAATTAAGGTTCAAGCAGAATAAAACAGGCGAACCGTAAGCTAACAAAAAGTAAATGAGAGATGAAGGAACTCGAACTCGTAAATGGCAAAAATAAAAAAGTGAGCATCAAAAATTGACAATCTATTAGGAGCTATTCAATAGGGTAAGGGAAGGGGGCGATGGGAGGGTCGGAGGGGCAAAACGGAAGGAAGGGAAGAGGGGAGGGGAGGAGAAGTAAAAGGGGCGGGTGGCGGGGAGGAAGGGACGAGTGAGATCCACGCGGGGAGGTTGAAATGTACTTGTTATCTATGACATTTCCATGCGTTCAACAGTCCATCATTTCGGTTTGCCAAATATTGTCACACTGATGTCGATTTCCATTCCTCAGACACCAGGTGCATCCGGCTGCATTGATCGCTCACTGAGCGTCCGAGCGCGAGTGAAAGCCGATCGGCGGGTTCTGGTGGGCTCACACAAGACGTCACTGTCGTGATCGCTCGCCATGTTGGTGAGCGGAGACAAACCTTCGATCACTTCACTGAGCCACGAGAGAAAAAGGAGGCTGCACGAATGGCACATAGATCTTCGGAGGACACCCAAACACGCATGGTGCTATGTTTTTTGTCAAATTTAGATTTTGATAAATGTAAGAGTGCGAGTATGAAGTGGAGGCGCTGAGATCTCTCGTGACGGAGACAGTGGAAGTGCATTCTTACAATCAGGTAATAAAGTGTGTATTGATGCTTGTAGCAATCAATCCAGATACAACAGAGTGAATCCAAGGGGACCAGGTCAAAATCGAAAAAAGCAGAGCAAATCCAAGCAGTCGAGGTAAAAAAAAATAAGGGTGTGCACAATAGTTGCTGTGTCATCATTTCACAGCGTCCAAGAAGAAGTGACCGATTCACATGTAATTTCACGATTTCCGGCCGATCATATCCTCCCCGTTACTACATCCAGCATTCGTGTGCACATAAATACCAACTGATCAATTGCCATTCAGCGCAATTCAACTGATTCCCATTCAGCGCACGCGTCATCGGCTCGAAGTGATCAGACGCAACGTCATGGTCAACCGCTCAGTGAGCGACAGTGCCGTTGAATGCACCTTGTCATATTATTCATTAAAATTTCGATGGATACCGTTTATTGAAATATAAGTGAGAATTCCGAATCAAACTATCCATCGCGGACCAGATGACTTGAAGTCGTCGGCTAGACTGCTGGCCTAGGATATGATAAATCAGAAAGAAAACGCGGAAACAGTCGTAATTTAAATGACTTTACGAAAGTCTTCGCTCCAACATTATGCATGTATTAATGTTCCTTTTACTCGCCGAAAGTCTTTTTTCAACACTTATTATATCCTATCAAAATTCACAGAAGAAGTTCGTGAATTACTAGGGAAAAATAGGAAGTACATTTATAATTTTTAATCGTTAAATAATATAAGGAGAATAATTATTTCACTTGTAGTTGAAGTTACCTTTGAACCCAAACCTCATAGTTATCCTACTTTAAACACACCTAATCCTGTAAAGATACCGTCTCATGCATGGAAACAATTTGTGCCCTTTCCATTGTATTTCAAACTCCTCGGATGAACTCCTTGGTTGGTGTTTTTCAAATTCTAAACCAGTGGGGGAGGGTTGATGGAGGAGAATTGACGATCAGAATTGGGGGAAGGCCGAAATGCGGCAATGGGAGGTTGAGGGAGGTAGAGGGAGAGGTGGCAGAGAGAGGTGAAGGCCCTGCTTTATCAACCCCCTCAAACTCTGAGTAGCTCGGAGGGTCGAATGGGGTCTCCGCCGAAGGGGAAAACTACTCGACCACCGCCCGTCTTTCAACGCTCGTTCCACTCTCCTCCCCCTTGTATTCATCCCCGCCTGCAATCCCCCACTCCATCCCTCTGTTCCTTGGCGAGTGGAAGGGGGGAGTGTTCTCCTCAGTTGTGAAACGAGTCTCACACCCCCAACCCTCCATCGATGCGATAAAATTCAGGCGGGAAACTCATACCTAGCTGACCTCTGGCCGACCTCGAGTTTCTACCCCATCCCTCGGCACTCGTCTAAACGTGCGTGCATGTCGCCTCTAAGGGCGCTAAGAATGCCACGATAGAAAAGAAAAGTAGGGATGGGTCGGTTCGGTTCTTCGGTTCTCGGTTCCACCGGTTCTTGAGCTTAGAACCGGAACCGAAGCCAAAAATAATCGGTACCGAAATAATTGGCGCGAAAACCAGTTTGAAACCTGCCCACACTCTGAAAGTGGAGGCTTCACATTAAAACCTGGTGAAATACTTAGATGCTTCAAAGTTGCCGTGAATTATTCTAATTCAGTCGTTAAAATGACTATATGATTTATTTTATTACATCCAATTCTAGTAAGTGATGAAATACCGCCGTAATAAGGATATTCTGATTGATAAGTATGTGTTACGTCCACCTCTTTTGGAGGTGCGAGTCCTCATGTCATTTTCGTAAATCATATCATAATATAGTGTATAAGTTTTAGAGAATTTCATTCATGCTTTGGACATTGCTTTCGTTAAGTCAGCAAATTATTCGTCATTTGTACAATATAGTATTAACTTTGCACATGCAAGAGAACGCTGTCTACTTCGCCGCGCAGTAAATAGCAGACGACAATCGACTATTTGAAAAATGGACAGCGCAAAGATAGCCGGAAATGAATGGCACCCGCAATATGCGGTCAATTACAACTACATTACAGAAAACAGAAAAATATAATGGAGTATTCTTTTTCAAGCAGTATGTCTTTGAAAATGATTATTTATTATCTTATCTTACCATTGAGCAATGCAAAGTAAGTGGTAAATTAAGAACCGGAACCGAGAACCGAAGTTAAGAACCGAACCGGAACCGAAAAAAAATGGAACCGACCCATCCCTAAAGAAAAGGATTAGCCAGTTCAAGTGAAAACCACTGCTGCCTCTCGGAATCCCGAATAAAACATATTGCTGCCATTGTCGTCCGGAACACAAGTGTAGGTAATTAAGAAGGGAGAAAGGTCTGCCGCGCTTTGTAAACTAAGATCACGGAGACGTCATGAGTAGCTTTTAAGGCTGTTTTGCACGAGGCACTATTCACCAGTTCGATGCATGGATAGACGTGCTACGAAAATTTCGTCGTGGGATGGAGAACTATCAGAATGACAGCGCGAATGCATGAATGAGAGAAAGTAAAACTAACTCCAGCTCTTAATCCGCGTCAGTTACCTCTCAATCTGCACATCTTACACAATTAAGTGATTCGTGTAAAACGGCAATTACATCGTTGGAACCTCATTTTTGTGCGACCAGTCCGACAAAAAATGTTGGCGGGCTTGCTAGTTTACTGGTTCCCCATCCCAATGAACCGGGTTTGAATCTCAGATGTGGGGAGGTTTTTCAGTGTTACCCCGATCCCTATTAGATTGGTAAATGAGGTTTTATTTCCTCTTCTGAAGGTGGAGATATTTGTATCGTCGAACTGTAGAGTTACCAGAGCAGTGCCTACCCAGTCGGGCACATTTTTTTTGGTGTCACCTCAACTCTGTTATTGCCTTGCGTGGGGGGAAAGAGACAACGACGAGCCATCCCCTCCACCGGGGAAGTGTTCGTACCATGTTGAGTGACAGACGTCTAGACGCACGGTTGCCATTTCAACGCGCTTGAGGTTAACTCCGAATTATGCTGTGTGGCAACAGCGCTCATGTATATCTGTATAATACAGTGTCCCATTGATCGTGTCATTTCTAACTTATAATTTCAGACACTTTCTTTCGTGCCACATGGATGAAATTTGGTACCTAGGTAGAAAAAGGTCGTAAGTTTTGTTGAGCGTAAATCCAAATTTTGCCTTATGGGTTTACTATGTTATATTTTTCGAAAAACAAAAAAGACTGAATTACTTTGCGAAACTTTCAATTTATAGTTTTTTGGGCACAAGAAACACGATGGAAGAACTTTCGAGTTCGAAATTAAAACCGTGACCTTTGAAAGGCTACAGTCAAGGTCATAGGGGTGAAGAAAAGCGAATCGCCTCTACAAACCTGTCGAATCATAAGTTTAAAAATGTGCCAAGGTCGATGGTAAGGTCTTCAGATCCCTCTTGTCATCCCTTGACATTCAAGGGTCACTCAGGGGTCACAGGGGTGGCAAAAGGTGAATCGGGACTACAAACATATCGAATCATAGGTTTATGAAAGTCACATGGTCTATGGTCAGGTCTTCAGATATATCTTTTCATCCCTTGACCTTCAAGGGTTACTCAGGGGCCAAAGGTCACAGGGGTGACAAAAAGTGAATTGGGGCTACAAACGTATTGAACATAAATTATAAAAAGGTACCAAGACTGATGATTTGGTTTATAGATTCATATTGTCTTCCTTTGACCTTCTAGGGTTACTCAGGGGTCAAAGGTCACAGGGGTGTTGAAAGCGGAGCTACAAAAGTGTCGAATCATTTGATTCAGAGAATGCCCAATTCGTTAGTAAAGTCTCTCCAGGATTTCTCTTACATCCAACTGTTGGGCAGGAAACAAATACGACTAGGTGTAGCCAAGGAAATTGGGGCAACAGACGCGTCGAAATGTAGCTTTGCGAGGTTGAAGAATTCGATGAAGCATTTCTCTGATACTGCTCGTCGTCTCCTGACCTCCTAAGGATACGCTGAGATCAATTGTTACAGATGTTAGAAATGCAAGACCGGGAGACAAACATGATGAATCTGAGACTTTTAAGGCTGTAAATGTCAATTGTAAGGCCCTCAGATATAACCTGTCATACCTTGACCTCTTTGAGTCATATGGTGGTCGTTGATTTCGAGATTACAAATCAATGAAAAAATTTAATTATAATTTCAAGTTAATTCCTTTTATTTAAATAAAAATGCTTTATCAAATGTATCATTCAATAAAATACCAAACAAGGGGCTACAAACCTATCGAATCATTGGTTTAAAAAGGTGCCAAGATCGATGGTAAGGTCGTCAGATCCCTCTTGTCATCTTTTGACCTTCAAGATGTCAGGTGCAGAAAGACTTAATCCTGGAACATAATAAAATACAAAGGAAAGCGGCGCGATTCGTCAAAAACTGCTACGGGCGTACAGACAGCGTTACACAGATGTTAAACGAATTAGGCAGGGAGCCGCTAGAGACTCGGAGGCTGCGCGCTAGGCTTAAATTACTTGAGCAATAAAGAATACATATTTTTAAGAGCGACACGGAAAACATCATATTAGAACCCCACTATATTTCCAGGTCCGACAGAAACGATAAATTAAGAGAGATATTTTGCCGAACGGATAGGTAAGGGAATTCGTTTTTCCTCCGAACAATAAGGGACTTTAATAAATGCTAGGCGTAATTTCATTAGAACGTTTCCTTTTTATATGTAAACGGCTGGTGTCCTAAAACCCCCCGCCACACGCCTATTGAGGCGGCTTGCGGGGTAGTATGTAGATGTAGATGTCACAGGGGTGACAAAAAGTTAATCGGGGCTGCTTAATTTGCTTAATTAATTTGCTGCCCCAGCAAACATATCGAATCGTATCGAGTTCGCCTTCACAGAACGCAAATTCAGCGTATGTTTGAGAAGTTTGGGGAGAAAAACTGCTTCAACGTTGAACACCACAAGAAGGGGGACCATATCAGACACCCTTTTGAAATATCAACCTCACCGGAGTAGAGGTAGGCAGTAGTGGATTTGGTCTTGGCATCTTATCGCGCTCCATACGCCGCCGCGGCTTTCATTGGACATCCCCAGCCAGTGGCGGATACAGAAAAAACTCAAGGGGGGGGCGCAAGTTATCGCGACGATTGTAGCTTTCAAACTTACTACCTGGCAGCGACTCTGCTTCCTTTATATATGTAGTTCGGTTGTTTCGAGAACATTCGGTGCCAGAATGTTCGCTTCCAGACTTTTAAGGAGTGTGAACAAATACAAACAGTAGAATATTCGCGACTTTTTTTGGAACAAATGCCAGACAGAATAACGTATAGAGATTACTAGAATGGCCGCGACTTTTCTCGTAGGTTAGCGTTGCCAGACAGACACGTATAAAATACGATGACGCGAGCGAGTGCTACATAAGAAAGTACAACTACTAAATAACTCGACTCAGAGTCGACTGACGAAAGAAACGAACGAATAGCGTGCGGGCTGACTGGCGGCGCGGGCGGCCCCGCAAGGGGGGGGGCGCGCGCCCCCCGCGCCCCCCATATGTATCCGCCACTGTCCCCAGCACGACATTGCAACGAATAGTGAGGATGCTGCAATTGAAGCCGTACATATAACGGTGTCGGAGTTTCGTGAGTGAGACTTTGGAGAATGCGTCCACTTCTACAACTGGATGGCTGAGAAACTGAACCAAAACCCCGTGTTCATGATTTAGGTAGTTATTTGATGTTTTTTGATGCTACGTGACGATGTTTTCTGCTTTATTAGAGTTTTGATATAAAAATATTTTTGTCTGTTTCCTCTTATGGTTTCCGATGAAGCCAAATTCTTTTTATACGGGGCTGTTTCTTCCACTCACGCTAGGTATTGGGCTGCAAGCAACCCCGACGTGTGGGATGAGCGGTCCCTCGACAAGCGTGGCGTGATGATCTTCATAGTTATGGTGGATACTACCGTTTTGGGGCGTAATTTTTGTAGGAGAACGTGAAAAAAGAAACTTTCCTAGCTATGCTGAAGGAAAACCTGTTCTGGGACATGGGAGGGAGAACTACGGCACCACTGAGGTGTGGTTCCAGCAGGATGGAGCACCTGCCCATATGTCCCGGGCGGTCATTCATGTACTCCAACAGATTTTAGTGAGCGGCTTATTAAGATGGGGACGCGGGTCGCATGGCCGCCAAGAAGCCCTGACCTCATGCCTTGTGATTTCTTTCTTTGGGGATTCTTGAAGTAGTTGGTTTAAAAATAAAAAGATTTCCAAGCAACGAAGAGCTGAAGAAAGAAATTACAAGACGTGCAGAGTTCATATCCCCAAATATGCTGGAAGACACGTTCACACACGCTTAAATCGAGCGATTTCAATTGTGCCTGGCACGGAGCAGAGGGTAGAGTGAATAAAAATTGCTTTTTCATTGTACTGCTTCGACATTTTCATAAAAAATTTTGATAATGAGTTAATTTTGCATATTTCATAATTTTTTAAATGAAACATATGATAAAGCATTTTTAATAGAATAAAAGGAATTAACTTGGAATTAAAATTAAAGTTTGCATTTGGTTTGTAAAGTCGAAATCAACGACCCCATATGACCCAAAAAGGCCAAGCCATGACAGGTGGTATCTGAGGACATTGACTTAAGCGGCCTAAAAAGTCTCTGGGTCATCATGTTTGTTTCCCCGTCTCGCCATTTATAACATCTGCTACCATTTATCTCAGCGTATCCCTTGGAGGTCAGGAGATGACGAGCAGTATCAGGGAACTTCATCATCTAATTCCTCAACCTTTCGAAGCTACAAATCGACGCGTCTGTTGCCCTGATTTCCTTGGCTACACCTAGTGGCCTTTGACCCCTGCCCAATAGTAGTAGGTCAGGGAATTCCTGGAGGGTGGTTACTATCATATTGGGCACTCTTTGAAACATGTTATTCGATACTTTTGTAGCTCCAATATGCTATACGTCACCCCTGAGACCTTTGACCCCTGAGTGACCCTTGAAGGTCAAGGGATGACGAGATATATTTGAGGACCTTACCATCGACCCAGGAACTTTTATAAACCTATGATTCGATAAGTTTGTAGCCCCGATTCACCTTTTGTCACCCCTGTGACCCTTGAAGGTCAAGAGATGACAAGATGCATCTGAAGACCTGACCATAGACCTTGGAACCTTTTTAATCATATGATTTGATATGTTTGTAGCCCTGATTCAGTTTTTGTCACTCCTGTGACCTCTGAGTGACCCTTGAAGGCCAAGGCATGACAAGAGTTTAAGACCTTACCATCGATATTGGCAAATTTTTAAACCTATGATTCGACAGGTTTGTAGCCCCGATTCACTTTTTGTCACCCCTGTGACCTGAGTGACCCTTGAAGTTCAAGGGATGACAAGAGAGATCTGAAGACCTTACCATCGATCTTGGCACATTTTTAAACTTATGATTCGACAGGTTTGTAGCGGCGATTCACTTTTAGTCACCCCTATGACTTTGACTGTGCCCTTTCCGGGATCACGGTTACAATTTCGAACTCGAAAGTTCTTCCATCATGTTTCTTGTGACCAAAAAACTAAAAATTGAAAGTTTTGCAAAGTAATTCAGTCTTTTTTGTGTTTCGAAAAATATAACATTGTAAACCCATAAGGCAAAATTTGGATTTTTGGTTGGACCCCAGTTATGGGGTCAAAAGGTCATATTTATGTAATTTCGCTTACGCTCAACAAAACTTACGACCTTTTTCTACCTAGGTACCAAATTTCATTCATTTGGCATAAAAGAAAGTGTCTGAAATTATAAGTTAGAAATGACACACGATCAATGGGACACTGTATGTACAGGCCCAAAGCTGTGGATTAGAAAAAGGACATTTGTCCTCGACCAATGCTGACAACCAAGACAATTGGGGAAGATATAAGGCATTAAAACATTGTATTTCAAATAAACATTTCATGTAATATTCAAATTGTAAACAAATGTAAAAAATTCATCTACTATTTCGCAGTCGTTTACATATCATACTCATTTGGCTCTATTCATAAATGAACCAACCATCTTTTCCGATTTCGGAGTTGTGAAAATGGCCAAAATTATAAACATGAATTTAAAAGGCCAAAAAACCAAAGAAGGACTAATGTAATTTAAATCTGAATACTTCTTCTTCTTAAAAATCTTCCACTACCTACCATATGTTAGGTAGTGGAAGTGCTTCAGTAAATGTTTTGCAACAGAAATTGAAAATCTTCATTGTGGCCGGAAACTTTATAGATAAAATTACCTATTTATTGAAACCATTTCTACAAAAGAAATTTTGGAAAATAATGTTTTTTGTCACAACGATTCTGTTATGGAACAATTAGTGCAATGGAAATTAATTGCATTCGGCAATATAAATTCTTAATCTCAATCAGTTTTTGTTGATAGAGGATACATATCTAATTTTCTCTGTGAATATATTGGATGAGGCATTTTAAGTTTTCAACTCTGTGTTTGGGTTAATTATAGATCCAAGGATGCTTCCTCCAATAATATAAGGTATGGTATTCTCTAGGGGAATGAGTTGGATTGTTGATGCTAATTGAATTGCCACAATTTCAGTGACTATCTCTGCCTTCATCTTCAGGGCGTTGATGCTGGGGTGCAATAGCCGATTTCCATGCATATAATGTTAGGGTCAGCTCAGCTTAAATCAGCTCTTCTTTCCCATGATTTAATGCTGACATGGACAGGCCTCCAAGGCTGACTGGGCTGGTCCCATTGCGCTGGTTGAAATTCTTCTCTTCAAGTCTCACTTCAAATGCCTCTTTACATAGTCAGCTGATCCCAGTAACTTATAAATCTGCTTAGCATCATCAAAAGAGATGTGATGGTCCTGGGTGAGGCTGTCATAAGTCTACTTCTGGGAATGGCCCAGTCTAATGCACATTGTGTGCTCTGAGTCTTGCTTCTCTCCAGTTGGGGCCTGTCTCCACAATGTACCCCTTCGCACATTTGCGCAGTAAACTCCAAAGTGTTAAGTCTGATGCTGTCCTTCACTCAAACCAAATTATTCTTTAGCCTCCTCGGTTCCTTGTGAAGTCTCTATCTTGTGTTTTTGAGGATCTGTGATTATCTTACCATGATTGTAGAGACATAATATGGGCCCAGATAATATGTATTCAATAATTTTCTTTAGCCTCCTCGGTTCCTTGTGAAGTCTCTATCTTGTGTTTTTGAGGATCTGTGATTATCTTACCATGATTGTAGAGACATAATATGGGCCCAGATATTATGTATTCAATAATTTCAATGAATTGACATTTTTTTTAATAGTTATATATTTTATTTTTTTCCATTTCGGCTTGAGTTTTGTTTGGATTAACCAGATTTAAAAAAAATTAGATGCTTGGGATTAATTGGATTTGCATGGTTCAGATTATAGGACTGATTGTACAATATTATTAAAATGTGTATTAGAGTATACTGAAATTTTATTTTTCAATGAATGTATAAACTCTCAAAAGCAGAAAATACCAAATTTAAACATATGGCACAAAGATCATATAAATTTCATAAAGATATCAAAATAGCTAAATTATTCAAAATCAACAATATTTATAGAAAAATCTCTAAATTTCATAAAAATACAGAGAGAGAGTTGAGCTTTTTGACTGGTGCTATTAAAAATTGACCATCTCAGATCTAAATGAGTTAATAACCATTAACAAGGCTTTACTGTTCCAAATTTATGTAATTCAATGGTGGAAAAGTCTGGTATTGGTATGAACCAATGTGATTCCATGTTCCTTGCAAGCCTTAATTATATCGGCATCATTGGTTGATCCTGATGGGCTTGTGATGAAGGAAACACCACTCTGCAAAGAAAAGCATTGAAAATGATTTAACTTGAACAGTAAGAAATGACAATGAAAACAAAGGCATAAAGTTTTTGTAGGACACTCTGTACCACACTGATTTAATTATCTAAGTATGTATGTATTTGGAATTCTGTGCAATGCATAAGGTAGGAGCATTTTTGTACTCCATTAAGGGCTTTGGAGTAATAAATAATACGGTAAGCCTCTTTACAGTGAAATTGACAGGACCCAAAATTTGTTCATTACACTATCGAATTTCACTATAAAGGATACTCTGCACTGGTATACTTTTTCATACAACTGTAAAATGGCCATTAAATGAATCAGGCTCTAACATTGATGACATTCACTAATATATATCGATGAGAGCTGAATATTTTAAATTTTACATCTTTAGGGACAATGATTGATTTGCTTCACAAATTACTTCATGTATGAGTTATTTTTCATTTTCATTCCTATCAAGCACATTATTATAGCTTCAATTTAATATTTCAATAACGCATGACGATCCTATCGATGTGTTTTCGAAAACAAACTTATAATTAATGGCATGAAAATATCATCAGCGACTCTTATCACGAATTTACTTCGTAGTAATCAGCTTTAATTATCAAATAAATGTTGGTCATATTTTTTCATGTATTTTTAGATATAAACCATGGAAAATATTTTCATGATGTAATTGTACTGTGGGTTGTATATAATCATCTCTGCACCGGTATTGGGCAGTACCAACATCGTCAAGAAGGAAAACTAACAACATAATATGTAAATAAATTCACAAATTAATGAAACTATTGTTGAATACATGCGAAAAGTTGTTTGACTTTTTTCAATGGATACCTCAGTTGTTCTCAGTTGGTCAAAAATACCTATGACGCTGTTGTATTGCAGGTTGTGTAAGGTCTTCATGGGAGGTGCAGTTTGGCTGTTACAACAACACCATGAAGAACAGTTAATAAATAATGATGACTAAATAGCCCACCAATTTTATTTTTGTTTTTGAAAGATAAAGGTTTAAACTGTTTTAAAATATATATTTCAGCCTAAAATGAGTTGTCAAACATCACTTTAAGAAACAAAAGTTGCAAATCTTTCATCTTTCAGTTTTTGTTACTCCATTGTGCCGTGGTTGTGTGTCACAAATATAAGTTAGTGAAATTTACGGACAATCCTGCATCATTACTGCTTGAACAAAATTAAACCCTTTTAAAGAATTAGTTTAAGAGTTATGTATTAGGCCCTAAACATGGATCAAAGTTATAAAAAAATAGGAAAAAACTAAAGTCATCTAAGAGTTCAGAATAGATGTTTATGTAGCCAAAAGATAAACGAAAATGGTTGCCATTTAATGAGAAAAATGTCATTTTAAATCTGACCATTAGATTGATATGTATTGGAGTGACAGTTCGGAGCTGCAACACACCATTTTGCACTAACTTGTGATATTCAAAGCGTCATAACTATAACATTTATGATTATTAAAAGATAATATTTACACATCGTCTTTCCTTATTATATTCTTCCTTTGTGCTAAAATTCGTGAGAATTGGAGTTGGTCGAGCCACGAGTGCATACCCATTTGGTTGAGTTTGGGTGGAATCACCCTATATCGAATACAATCAGAATTGCTTCATATCAACCACTAAATTACGTGTCAAATGACGAATAATGCTGCGTGTGGGTTGGCAGTATGAATTGCTACAAAGTAGTCATCTCGATCATGGATACTAGTCGTCTCGATCAAGGGAGTTAGAATTCGTGGCGTGAATACTCGGATAAAACAAACGAATGCCACAGTTCGCACGTGAAAGGGCACGAATGCGACCAAGCCGTAATCATTTTGAATACTGGTCATCTTCGAAACTAAAACAAGATTTTTAGGCTATTAATAATAAAGTGAAGTCATATCTGGTAAAAAAATCTCTTTAAATGATCAATTGAACGCTAAGCTATTTAAAGTATTCCGATGTAGCCACATTCGCGGCTGATGATTACTCTTGTACGTGGTTGTGAATGAATTCACATGAATGATATTCGTCCATAAGGTGTAAGAAGTTGTTATCACAACGCACAACACAAAGAAGTGTGGGAGTAAGGCTAACAATTGCCGCTGAATATATAGTTCCATAGAGGTAGTTGCATAGCTAGGGGAGTGCTGTCTCAATACGAACTGCGGAGGTTTTTCAAAATTAGAGCGGTACGATAGGAAGAGGTTTCCCTGTATGGTTGCATACAAATTTGGCAGGACCTAGAAGATAATACAATAACCGGAGGTTTACGATAAGAAGAAGTTCACTAGGTAGAGGTTTTACTGTAGATAGGTCTAGAAAAAACCATCCGAGATGTACCTTACATAAATTCACGTCAAACCGTATTTTGACAAAGCACATAATATAATGCTGGTCCCTAAATACAGTAGAAGCCCCATGTAACGTGTAGGGCATATAACGAGAAGCTCGAATTTGAGAGGGATGGCCAAAGAACGATTTAAAACCCTATGATTCACATGTAAAATAAATCAGTATTAGCGAGGACAACAACCAGCCTCCCCTGGGGTCGTTTACTATTACGAGTGGCAAATGTCTGCACTTCAATCTCGGCAAACCTGCACCAACTTGTGCTCATGTCCTCTGTCACTGAAATTATATGTCTAGCAGTATTTATTCCACACAATTTGATGTTTAAATGCACATTTCCGACATTCACGACATGCCCATATTCACACAAATAAAGTCCTCATAAGTCCGTGCATTTCATTGTTCTTTTGTCATCCTCCCACTTTTTTATCAAGTTTAGTCCGACTGATACAACATCACGGCTGGGAAACGAAAGTTGTTGGATCTGAAAACTAAAATACAAATTATCAATGAATGTGAAAGAGGCGATGGGTCCAAAAGCAAGATAGGGAGGCAATTTGGCATATCTTCTTCGACCTTATTCACAATTCTGAAGAATATGGAACAATTTGGGGCGCAGTGCTTCAAGAAGGACGCCCAAGCAGCCAGAAACATTTGCGGCCAGGAGAACATACACCGTTTGAATCTGCCCTATTCTCATGGTTTTGCCAGCAGAGAGCAGCCTGGTTTCAATATATGGCCCATTGATGAAGGCAAAAGCGGAGTATCTAAGTGAGAGGCTCGGTATTGACAAGTTCAAATGTTCTAATGTTGAATGCGTAAATTGTTATGAATTCTGATTCCTTTAATTTTAAGTTGTCTACGTATTGTATTGCCTTTTGTCAATATTTCAAAGATTATAAATATTGAAAACATGTCAAATGATTCATTTCGATATGTAGGAAAGGTATGTACTATAAATCATGCTTCTATCTCGCAGCAGGGAGTGTAGTCAGTATTCATTATCAACAAGTTCCCGCTAGATGTAAGGACGGCAGAAGATATGTATATCGTGATGGAATTAATTTCGGAACTTACAAGCTTCGTATCTTTCTTCCTAACGCTCGAAACTCACAGCAAGGCTGCGGTCCAAATCACACGCGAAACGCATCACCGCAAGACTTTGAAGCGCTTGGTTTGAATTGCATCAAAGCTTTAAAGTACTGATGCATCAGTGCGAATCGGACCGACTTGATGTAAAGCGGGCGGCAATGTTTTCCCACATGTGATGGCATGTACAATCCCAAGAACAGTTGTAGTGTTGAATCATTATTTATTGTTGCATTGTGCAGCATCCAGTGCGTTCTTGGCTGTTACTAGCTCGGAGAGACTACTCAGGGAATCATTTGCTGTTTATAGTAGGTTTAAATTTTCGGAGATAAGTATTATATGAATTACATATTGTGGACTAGTGCTGCGAAATGCTGTTTTCTTCGTGTTATTTTAGCAGCACTAAATGAAAATGTGCTACCTTATCATTGCCTTGTTCTGTGCGAAACTCAGAGAGGGGTCACAATTAGCTTGAATGCTTACCTTATAGTTTCCGCCAATCCCTTTGCTTAATTAAATACTTAGCTTTTTGAATTGCGAAAGAAAGTTTTCCTACTGAAATATTTTGCAGGCACTAGCCATCTTTGGTAAAGATTCACCCCCTATACACATCCTAGTGGTGACTAGCAGGTTATCGCTTCAATTAAGATAAAAGCATCATGGTCTGGTATTCATTTCAGCTCTTTCAGTTGCTAAATGATCCACGATTAGTTAATCTAAAATTATTTCAGTATCCACGATTAATTTGATTGCATCCATAAATAGTTAACAACCTCCATTTCAATACCCGAAGGCTCACTTGTCGGTAATTGTATCGTATGCGAACGATGGAACAAATTCTTTAGAAAAAAAGTAAAATGAATAGAAAGTCAGCCATTCCTTTAAATGGAAAAATAGCTAGCATCTAAAATGTTCACACATTTGATTTGATGAAAGTGTCTAAACTTGTGTAACACCTCTACTGTCTGCGAATTACACTTATTTAGATTAAAGATTTAATGTTTAAGAATGTTTAATGTTTATGTTAAGAATGTTTAATAATGGAAGAATGTAGTACATTGAAAGTAGTACTTAAGAAAATGTTCCCAAAAACTTGATTTCACCATCTGCTGTAAATTTCTTGCCATGTGTCCGACCACGAGGAAAGTTTTAAAAACTATATCCAAACAATAACACAATAACAAGTAATTACATAGAAAATTCCACTAATACGCATTTTAAAGAGTTGTTTGCAACAACCACCACGATAACTAAATGAGAAATTAACCACGCTACAGGAGTATCAGGGCATTTATACTCCAATAGTTTATCTTAAAAATTAATACATTATTCTCTTTAATATACTTAATTACTTCACTCATCTGTCCTAGCTCTTTCAGCATCCTCTGCAGCCGGCAAGAATTCCATCGTCTCCTCTACACCTTCAACCCTCACGTCAATTTCCTCCATGCCATTCCTTCGGAATCGTACTTTGCGCCCTTTCCTCACTTCTCATCAACTGCATCAATAAATCCTGATGCGTGGTGAAGCCATCTAATGCACATGACAGCCCCAATCACGTATATGTACCATAGAATACCAAAAAAATAGTGAATCATAAAAATGTTGATGTGCCCTGCCACCACTGCCACCGCAACGTGAAATATCGCTTGAAAAATACGTGCTTCGCGCAGTGGTGGATACAGAAAAAACTCAAGGGGGGGGCGCAAGTTATCGCGACGATTGTAGCTTTCAAACTGACCGCCTGGCAGCGACTCTGCTTCCCTTATATATGTAGCTCGATTGTTTCGAGATCATTCGGTGCCAGAATGTTCGCTTCCAGACTTTTAAGGAGTGTGAACAAATACAAACAGTAGAATATTCGCGACTTTTCTCGTACAAATGCCAGACAGAATAACGCATCGAGATCAATAGAATGGACGCGACTTTTCTAGTAGGTTAGCTATCTATGTGCCAGACAGAAACGTATAAAATACGATGACGTGGACGTGTGCGCGTGCTAAATAAGAAAGTACAACTACTCGATAACTCGACTCGGAGTCGACTGACGAAAGACACGAACGAATAGCGTGCGGGCTGAATGGCGGGGGCGGCAATGCGGGCGGCCCCGCAAGGGGGGGGCGCACGCCCCCTGCGCCCCCCATATGTATCCGCCACTGGCTTCGCGGGAGCCGATACCGTATTCACTAGTGGTAAAAAGTTTCACATCTTATCTAGACGCAGTCGATTCTTGAAAGTCAGCGTTATTGTGTTCCCGCTCCATGCTTACAACTGTCATATGTGGACTTGCTTGTAACAATTATGTTTCCATAAATTCAAGAGAGTATTCCACGCATAACTATTGTAATAATAACACAAACGACAGTATACTGTTAAGGGCTGTAAATGCTGGTGATATTGGGCTCTATGATTCCGAAAAGCTGAAGTCAGCTGTTTTCTGATGCGATCTTACAGATGTTGAAGACCTCTCCTTTATTTCCACTATTTAACTGGAGAAGTTAGCAGTCCGGTGCTTACGTGGAACAAAATCCCCGTAGGTTATATCTTGGTCATTAAGTAATCCAGCATTTTTGCAAATTTCAAATAATAGAACTTTCTCCAAACCATATGTGCATTTTAATACACTTATTAGAGAGATAAGAGGCATGAAATTTTTTCTCGTTTCTGAAGTGTTTGCCATTTATAGTCCGTTGCATTGCTATTACTTGCAGCCGTGACATATTTGGTGCACCCAAAACATTGGGGCAATAACAATAGAGTAATTTGCAGTACAGTACACGTGTACTGAAGTGTCAAAATTCGACGTTTAATATTCCAGTGTATGACATCTAACATGAAATTTGATGTCATCGAAAGTGAATAAGACCATAAGTAATTGAAGTATTCGAAAATATGATTTTTAATAGCTCATCTCAATAGAATGTTTTCGCCACTCACCAAAAAATCCTACAATAATGGCTAAATTAGCGTTACAGTTGTAGGAATTGGCTGTGGAGTGATTATTAATCATCTTCGGTATTAACAAGAGTTCCATTTAGCGAGTAATTTTTCAGATCCCTAGAGCTCTCACTAAATAGGGCTTCTACTGTACATAGAAGTTAAAGACCATAATTACCCAAACATAAGCCAATACATAGTTTTTTCATCAAACAGTACCCAAATGAAACCATTCTTTGCCTAGGAATCTAGCTCCTAAATAACAATGTAATCAAAGCAGCATTAATAGATGACAGCACTTCCCATTGCTGTGTGCTTTCCTAGGAGTGGTTGGTTTAAAAATTGAATAGCTTTTATTTAGGTGAATCACACTCACATCTAATAGAATGAAATTAAGTTACTGCTGTTCAAACACTATACCTGAATATTACATTGCCCCTGCCATGCTCACCTCATCTCCCAAGTCTTTCCACATCAATTATAAAAATCTTCATTGCATTGACGAATTAGTCTTTTTTTGTTTAATTTATTAGCAGTACTCTTCATCTTAAGCTTGCTATCGTAAAAAGTATTTTATTTAGACAAAAGACCTCTTAGCTAACTTATTGGCATTAATAATAAACCCAACTAATCAACAGCCACCACTCAACAGGAGCATATAGCTGTAAACAGTGAATAATTCAACCAAAATAGTGATATGTACAGTCGCCGCATAAAGTCTGGCAACATCGACAAATACACCAAATAAGCGAAACTACGATTTTGTGTGGCTCCACTGATTCAAAAGTGAGGGGTGGGGAGGAGATATGGAGAGGAGGGGTGTGGGAGGGAGGTGAGAAAGTGGCCAGAGTAGTCATGAATCGCAACCTCGTCTTAGAGGCTAGTGAATTAAGGGGATTAAATTGCCGATGTCGCCAGACTTTATGCGGCGACTGTACATACTACTGCATAGTTTTCCTGCATTTAATGGACACGCTTACCTGCGTAGCTCGATCCACGTTGTCTCTGAATGGGAAAAATGCATCCGAACTGAGCACAACTCCGTTCAGCTTCTTAAGCCAGTCTTTCTTATCTTGATCAGAGAGATGTTTTGGGACAACTTCATACATGTCAGCCCACGTTTTTTCATCCATATCCTTGCCTGTGATAAAAAGGAAGTACACAGTGAAGAAGACAAATATGGACTGGCAACATAACTTTATCAATAGAAATGTTGTCCTTCCTCAAAGAGGGAAAATATTATAACTTGATGTAAGTACATCAGTATTCTCTCACTCATTTATGAAACATGAACATTGAAACGCTGAACGTTGGCAAAGAGCCAACAAAAAACTAGGTTGCACTTCATTTATCTGGTCACAAATATGTAGTTGAAATGTAATTGCAATATAAAAATATGTAGCTAAAGTTTTTTTCGGAGCCATCATCATTTGAAGATTACAGGATGAGTCACCTCAAGTGTTCTATCAGCCATTCTTCCATTTTAGATTAGCTCGAGCAGCTATATCTGGACTAGCAGAGCATGCATGATCACCAAGGCAACATTCATCTATCAAATTCTACGAAAGGGTTAAGAAAACTGCTTTGGGGGACAGCATGTTAAAAAATATGCAGATATAGCAATGAATTTATTAATAGGATTTGAGTGGTTTTCCTTGCTTCACAGAGGTCTTCCATTTGACAATAAAATCATTTAAACATACATGTCCAATGAGCATAACAGGTGGAATGAAAATAATGTTATTGATATGATTGAAATAGGTTTCCATGCTGTCAGTAACTTTATAATGACTGGAAATTTCCGTCAAATATTTAAAATGATTGTTTTTCCTTTCTCAATTGATTTTTTTCATTCCAAATGATCTCACTTTACATTCTTTCCTTCTCCCAATTCCATTCACCTTTCCTAATTTCCTTCTTACGGCTGGTGTCCTAAAAGTCCCTGCCACCTATTAATGCTGTGGCCCTCCAGGTAGTATATAAAAGCAGATGAGATCCTTGTAGCCTATGAACCTTTGCAATTCCAAATAGCCACTCTTGGCTACAAATACATTGCCATGGAAAAAATTCTCCTGGATCAGGAACAGAAATATGGACTTGATGGTCTAATGTATACCATGTAGACCACTATGCTACTCAGATATCTTAATTCTCATGATAATTTCAGCAGAATTTAAGGGAACTTCACATTCTTCCCTAATGGTCCATCATGGACGGCTACATTAGAGAATAAGGACATCAAGAAACCACTGCCTATGAGGCTAAATCCTATACAGCATCCCTAATTTAAGGATAGGCTGCTCATTGACTTTGCCACAAATTATGGCAATGAAATATGAATAAATTGCCATGAGAAAAAAAATCCACCAGGACTAAGAATCGACCATGGACCTATGCCTTTCCAGGCCAATTTGCAGACCCATACGCCACCCAGGTTTTCAGATTTCTTGTACCAATTTTGGAGGATTCATGGGAGCTAAATCTAACCCCCAAGTAGTCCAAGAATGGCAACGCAAGGGAAAAGAGAACTTCAAAGCCACAATCCATTAGGTTAAATTCTATTACAGCACGTGCTAGCTAATCCTATCACACCATGCTAGCTATGTACATGAATATTTATATAGTTCCTGAAGAGGGAATAATATACATGGAAATTGCATTGGAAAAAATCAAATAAACATTTATACATAACATCTATTTCCCCTGAATCATTGCATATTACCACAAGAAGAATAAAGAATCCTTGATAGTGTATCGGTCAAGCAAGCCAAAGGTCCATGGTTCGATTCCTGCTCCGGTTAAATTTTTTAGTCAATTTATTTGTATTCCATTGCCATAATTTACATAACAAGCTAACTTAAACACGCTTGGCTATTCATATAATTTTCCACTGGTTGAGTCACCAAAATCTTACACAACCACCCACGCCCTGGGTAATGAAAAGCCCATGCAGGGGACACACACGTGACCCCAAGATTGGCAGGTTAAACAGACTATTTTCCACCACCAAGGCCAGCTTCATGTAATTGCCTACCATTTTTCAACAATTACTTCTGCCATTAATCAGCTATGCCTTTCTGTTTGTTCAACTCGGGTTAAACTATTAGTTACATAGAAATAAGAATTATTGAAAATTCATGGATAACATGGTGGATTTCAAGAAAAACAAGACTTTTAAAGATAAAAACAGCACCTACCCACAGTACCATTGACATAGTTATCAATGGCATTGGATATCTCTGCCCTCTTCACCCCTTTCTTGAACTTCATGTTGATGACATTGGGATGTTGCCTCAGCCACCTGTAATTTCATATTAAAAAAGAACAATAGAATGATATTTCCAATAATATGGTAATTCATTCTTAAATAGGTACTTTAGTTACCCACTTGCATACACAATAAGGCTTTGATAAGTTTTTAGGTACCTATATGTGATGGGTAGTGATGCTGTCAGGATTTGATCAAACCCTGGTTGTGCGGGTGGCATATGTGCCACGTTGCAGTAAACTGTAAATCACGGTAAAATTTCGAATTCGTGTTACTTAAAAATTGATGATTTGAGCAAAAATTCATTACGTCATAAATATGTACAGAAGTGGATATTTTATGGCTATTACTCAGGTAAAGTTTCATTAAAAAATTCAGTGCACGGCACATGTGCACACCACCCTCATAACCTCCCAATGCATCATTTTCAAAGATACATGTGCCGCAGACCATTACACTTGACATTTTTATTATGTGTTCCACAAAGACACTGAGCATTTTTCTTTTTGCCTTTGAAAAACAAAGTTTTGAGCAGTAGAAAAATATACACCGAACCTAGAAAGCATTGCTTTTTCACACTGCAAAAGTTGCAAAATTTTCACAGAGCCGTTTTGTTGCCCCATCTCGCTCTGGTTTTGCACCGCAAACATAAGGCTAAGCATTTAAAGCAGAGTCCTGACTCATGACTGTTCAGTGAAATTAAGCCTGGACCTTTCTGAACTTTAATAAAGTAGTAATTTGGTTCTAAACATGATTTAAATAAAAAATTGGTTTCATTAAAATGCACCATAAGACAGGAATCAATGTTTATTAGACCAAATGTTAACAAAAAAGTGAGGTTATTGTCTCCTTATCAGGTCATTACATACATAATCAGGTCTTATGATCAAATTGGAGTCACATTTTTAAACTTTGTCATGCCATTTTGCACTAACTTCAGATATGTATACAAATCGCACAATCATTAACTTATATAAGAAATGCCATTGAAAAAGTCATTATTTTTGTCTCTTGCAGAGACATATTTCCCAAGATGGCACATCTAAAGCCACTATGGAACCTAGTGAAAAATATCACTTCCAGCCTGATAAACACCATAAGCTTGAAAACTGAACCAAAAAATTACGGCAAGGTTTTCAAATGCCTTCTTAAAAAATACATTTGGACTAGTCTAACATCAGTATTTTTATGAGAGTTTTTAGTACTGCCGGCAATTTGGATAGAAGTGCTGTGTGAATCAGGGATTTTTATTTCAAATCAGGGATTTTTATTTCAAATCAAACCTCCCAAAAAAATTTCGAATCAAATCAAATGAGTTTTTTTTTTAATTTTGGTAGCGAATCCAATCACACTAAAAAAATTTCCTCGCAAATCAAATTTGAATCTAAATAAAATGCAGAAGCTGATGCAGAGTTTAAGTAATAAAGATTTTCACAATATTTCAGGGAATTAATTTAAGAAAATTTTCTTGAATGGGCCATTACCATAATTAACTTCACATATAAAGGTAAATTTCATTCTGAGATTGTTTAAATTTTTATTTCACGCGATGAAAACATCCTCTAAACGAACGGCGTGCAATTTGGGAATGAGCCCCATGTTTGAATTTGGGCAACGATTCGAAGATTAATCTATCAGATTCGAATATTTCAAATCATTCAGTTTTGAAGCATCCCAATTCGAAGGTGAACTGAATCTAATTAAGCCTGATTCTAGTCAAATCTATTCGATTTTGGAGCATTCGCACAGCTCTACTGGAAAGTAAAAAAAGAAATAGATTAGATCCTCACAGACTAAAAATGCTCCATTCCACCAGCAAAAATTAACAAGTTATTTGTGTCCACTTAGCTTTCTTTGGTATTCTTAATTTTAGAATTAATAAATGCCATTTTAATACTAATTGCTTCAACATTTTATTTCTCCTTTGGAGAAAATAATTAGATTTGTGCTTGAGGCAAAGCATGGAGCTACTTATGGGTACATAAATTTACAAGAAAATTAAAAAGGGATAACTATTTGTTTTATACAAATACATACATATCGGTCATGAAAAGGAACTGATTCATAATGCGGTGAAAGCATGATTTGGATTTTGTGTATTTTTAGATTCAATAAATTTTGGATTCGACCAATTACTATTAATGGGGAATATGATTTACTCAGTATTCAAGGCACAAAGTGTATTGCATGTCAACCTAAGATTGCAAAGCATATACCATAAGTTGGGGCGAGTTCGGACATGCAGGGCGAGTTAGAACAATAGCGCCCGCTGGTGCTTACATTGTGTTTTCTTGCGAAGTTCACTTTGTTATGCAATTTAATCATGTCTTTGAGACAAAGAAAGGTACTATGCAGCATATTCCGTTAAAAAGTAGTGTATATGTTACTTCTCGTCGTAATCAATCCCATCAGTTTGCGGCGCAACAGTTGGGTGAAATTTAGTATCGCCAAAAAGAAACTACTGTGCTCTTTGGTAAGTACTTTGAATATTATGAAATTAATTTCCTTCAAAAGTCTGCATTATTTCTCATTACATATGAAAACTTTCAATTAAATCCTATGAATATTCTATTTACTAGAACACATTTTTCGATTTCATGTAGCTCCACGGGCGGAGTGGCGAGAAAGTACGCAATGGTCATGGAGGCCGGCGCTCACACGAGAAGTGATTAGGACATGCGAAGAAATAGGAATAAAGTTTGAAATGCTTCCTCCTAATGCGACCTATTTATGCCAGCCACTTGATCTTGCTTTTTTTTAGGCCACTTAAGATCATATTGCAAAATGTCTTGACCAGTGGAAGCATAAAAATCGCAGGATTCTTCCCAAAAGTGAGTTCCCCAGATTATTGAAATCAGCCTTTGATTCCATTGGATCTTCCTGTCTGGCAATGCTCATGCAGGGTTTAGAGCTGCGGGAATTTTTCCATTTGACAAAAGTCTAGTTATTAAGTAAGTCCCTTGTTTAAATCCGGAGGAAAACTCGGCCAAAGCCACCGACGGCATTGCGTGGTCAGATGCATTCCTGCAATGGCTAGCATCATCCCATGTAGAAACACCTGTGGGTAAAAATTGTAGGGGAAAAACCTTAATGTTCAGCCAGGGAAAAGTGATGTGTAAATCAATCTTTTTTTTTAGGAAGTGGGAGACATTTCCTCGGAGAAAAATTCATCCGTTGATGAGACTAACAATTTGGCATCACAGTCTAACAATATTACTGATGAAAGCAATTTTCAAATCCCGGGCTCTATCCCTGAAAATTCATTCCTTTTATCATAGTTAGAGACCAACAAACGTGATAGGCTCTTTGTGGGAAAGGTTATTGAAGTCTGTACTAGAAACAGATTCCGTGTGCATGTGCCTTCGGAGAAAAAACTTAAGTCAAGGAGATTTATTTCAGGTTACCCGATGTTGCTGATGAGTGCATAGTGTGCAGAATGCAAACCGTTCGTCAGCTGGCTCCGCCAAGGGACCGCTTCGTTTTTAGTGGGTTAACTAACATTAATTATGTTGATTAATTTATTTAGTAGTACAAATGTCACTGTTTGCTTTTTAAATATTTTATTTTGATGCGTTGTTTCTGGTTCATCGGAGGTGTCAAGGTTTTAGTTGCATCCATCGTTAAAGATTGCACTATTTTGTATGAATGATAATTGAGGAGACCATTCCATCGTACCCTTTTATAAAACGAATTAATAAAAATGTTATATCAAGTTGATATCTATGGTTATATTTAATTTCAATGTGTTCCCGTTTTCATCAACAATTATTTCAAACTGCGGAATTTTACGCTTTTTGGTCTTATTTAGCGGTTAAAATAAAAGAAATATAAACCCCTCTCTAAACTTTATTAGTACTTAAGAATAAATTGCATTCAACTTCACCATTTAATCTCTAGAATTATGATATAAAATCACTGAATGGCTATATCACATCTATCAATGCAATGCTCAAAATATTTTCTGAGTTTATTATCCATTTCAATGGTTCACCGATAAAAACAGAGAACTAAAATCATCTTGCTGTCTTTTAACATAATTACGAAATTATTAAATAATTATTTTTTAATATAAGAACATATTTGAATTAATATATGTTCCCGTATTTTCACGAAAGTGATAACTCTGAATAAAAACTTAAATATATTGCACGTGTCCCAACTCACCCCACTCCGTGAGGTGTGTTCAGATGGATTTGGATGAATATTTCCGGAGTTAAAAATGAAGCAACATCACTTTCTTTCATTCACAATGTTTCTAAAGGTTTATAGATTATAAATTGTGGTTTAAACACATATCGGTAAATATGCCAATGTGTTAATGATGATTATGTATAAAAAAGTGTCCGAACTCACCCCAACTTATGGTACTTAAGGATCAATACGGTACTTAAGGATCAATGAAATGGAGTTAATAACACAAAGGAATTTAAACAACTTCTAGGATATTGGTTAGCAAAATAAAAAATAAATGTAGGTCATTTATTTTAGTGAATACACAATGACCAAATACGGTCTTCAACCAGAACGTTAGTAAAAGCTCAAAATATTTGAAGCCCAGGGAGTCAACATTGGGAAATTCAAAGCATTAGTACCTTAGCCTAGGCACTAGATGAAAAAATACAATCAAATGTGCAGAATTCTCAATGAAAAAATCATCTGCCAAACCATGTGTTTAGAAGTGGTTTTGACTTCCTGGAATTTGATGCTGTGTGCATATTAGTGCTAGTACATCTGGGCATTAAATGTTCAGTACTCATGAGAAAATCTAGTTTCTTAAATGACATGGCTAGCAATGACAAGACACCTTGTCATACAAAAATGACATTATCTAGGCATGATGGGACGTCTAGTCACGCCCAAATTTTTGCACTGTTTCATTAGGGTAGTATGACAAGATACCTCACAAGTAGTTTCATGCACATCTTCCTTAGTCATACAGGGATGCATTTCATTGTTCAGATCAGTACCATGGAAGCCTTCATTTGGAGGATGCATTTACATATAGCCCCACATCTGTTCGCAGATGTTGCCAAACCAACCTAAATTCCCCAATTGTTATGCACTTTTTGAAAATAGCATCTGCTGGTGAAGTAATTAAAGCCTCTTTATACTTCACAGTGGAAGAGATCACCTGCGTAGCATTATTGTATTGCTGAACACTGTTTAGTAGTGCTAATATGACAATAAAAATTATGGCTTAAGGCCATTGATAAATAACAGCAAGGCAACGAATCATACCAGTTGTCAGCCTTATCTCCAGCCAGCCTAGTGCAATGAATACGTGACTGCTGACCAGCTCCAATACCAATCACTTGACCATCTCTGGCATAACATACTGAGTTTGACTGAGTATACTTCAGGGCAATAGTTGCCACAATCATATCTCTCAAGGCAGATTCAGCAAGCTAAAATGAAATGAAATTTTAGAGATTAAAAATTGACATAACACACATAAGATCAACATATTTCAATAAGACTGACAAATGGAATGCCAACTACCTTTCAACTGATCAACAATATGTATCAATTTAACAAAGCGAGTTTCCTTAAATTACCAATATCCACATTCATTAAAGCTTCATATAAAACTTAAGAAAAGAAAATAATAATATATTTATTGATCATTTAGCCAATATTTTGTGGAATGGATCTCGTCAATTATAAAAAAAATACACTAACACAATTCAAACAATGACAAATGAATGTTAATATATAAAAGTACCGAGAAAATAATATGCTATCTCCACTCTGCAAAAGCAGTCTGGATTACTAGGCCAATGGCAGAATTAAATCAATAAATACATTAATTTGCCTTTGGCTAAAAACATTGCAGTTTTTAATACAAACGAATGTTAATGCAGTAATGATATTGCCACTATTACCTAATTTTCATTTCATACCCAATGGTTGCCATTTTTGAAACATGCATGCAATCTTTAATATTTCAGAGCTTTCATCGGCTAGAAATCGTGAGAAACTATAAAGGCATTCTCATTAATCATGGCATTAACTATTGTTGTACACACAATAAAATATGCACAAAATGGCCTTACCGGTGAAGTTCCAGCCACAACATTTCCAAACAAGGCCTTGTCAATGACAGCATCGTTTCTTCGCTGTTCCAAAGTCAGCCCAAATATCACCTTTTGCTCAGTTAACTTTGGTACATATTCTGGATCCATCTGGAGAATGCAGTATGCACCTCCTTTCTTCTTTTTCAAAATTTCTAGAGCTTCCGGAGTATAACCAGGAGCAATGATGCCATCAGATACCTAATGAGGGGTAATTATGGAAATACATATATAATTTCATAGCACCAATCTAAAGTTAAAAAAATGGCTAGAAATTAACCTTTTCAAGAGTATAAACAGAACTTATTCTCATTTTTATGCACACAAACAAATACGTGCAACAAAATTTTATAAATACTGAATTGCAGGTTCATAAAATATAATTTTAGACTGCATATTTCTAAATTAGTACAATTAAAATATTATTTTTGAATTTTGCTCTTTAAAACTTAATTAATTGGAAAGATTATTTAAGTCAGCAATTTCCATCATGTCTTACCTCTCGGGAAATGATGCGTGCAGTTGGAACATCACAAACATCAGAGAGAGCTACAAAATCACCAAAGGAAGACATCCTGTCAGCACCTCGAGCACGAGCATAAGCTATAGCCAAGGGAGTAAGTTGTTCCATCATGTCATCCACCATACAGACCTTAGCCTATAAAAAATATTTATTTCATGATAAGCATCATGTAATTTTGCCATACATGAATGCTTGTCATTGGATCATATAATTTTTTTAAGACGGCTGCTAAATCCTGAAAATTATGTACCTATTTTCCTAATACATATACAATTTCCTGCACTTTCCACATATCTGCTCTTTCCAATACCCGAGCACCAAAACAAGATTCAGCTATAAAACTGCGACTGGCTGAGCAACCTCATACAATTTAAGGTTTTATTGTAATAAAAAGATTGGAAATAAATTCAAAGCAGAAATGATCAAATATCAGCCAAAAGTAATAATTTCAAGATTTGATGTGAAACAGTGTAATACATTCAAAAATTTCATGTTGAACCAAGTACCGGATTCTGCAAAATTACCTCTGTAATATTCCAGAAAAGTAGAAAAACTGGGGAAATCGAGGAGAAATGGCCAATCTAAGTCAATCAAGGAGAATCCCCAGAGTTTTTATACACACATTGTAACCAAATTGCCCTCCCTCCGGAAGGCACTTTAAAAATCCCAGTGAAAACCAGTTGCGAATTGCAACAGTCAATTTGGGCAAAGACTGCCGTTACGTCTTGCGGTGCCCTGGGGTGGATGAGGATAAAAGGAAGGGTGCAGCGAAGGACGAGCTCTCTTACTGTTCTGACTCTCTTACCATTCTTACTGTGCTAACGCTCTTACATCTCACTGCCCTGACGTGCTCCAGGATCTTGCGTGCTCTGCTCTTATGTGCTTCGACAGCTGACATGTTCCGGGAGACAGCCCCTCGCGATCCCGTCAGTCATTTTTCTTTTTTTTTGTGTGAATGCGGATATATTCACAAGGTACAAGTGTATACAGATGCTACACCTTCTCAAGGAAGTGTGGTTATACCACAATGGAACTTATCACAATTGTTTGACATTCCCAAATTATCTTCAATCAATGCGGCCGAGGCTTACGCCGCATTATATGGACTTGATAAAGCAATGGATTTGCTTAAGGCCTTTAATTTGTCAAATATTTGTATCGAAATGTGTATTGACTCACAAGTAGCTCTGTATTCCCTTTCTAAAGGCCAAGGTATAATTTTTCACCTCAATGAAATCTTAATTGAAATGTATATGAATATCTCAATAAAGTATGACCAGTCACATTCAGTGACTTGGGCCTGGGTGCCTTCCGCCGACAATCCTGCGGTCAAGCCCTCACGGGCCGTGCCTTAGCCCCTTATATGCATCGTCGGCCATGATGGTCGGTGGCATATATATAGCGGGCGGGTGCGTGCTCGCTTTAGCTCTTATCTGCAACAGGAAACTGTCGTTTTCGGGAGGGCACCTGGGTCCAGCAGCAGGTGCGCCATTCAAAGGTCGATGGAATCATGGCCGACGATGCATATAAGGGGCTAAGGCACGGCCGGCGAGGGCTCGTCCGCAGGATTATCGGCGGAAGGCACCCAGGCCCAAGTCACTGAATGTGACTGGTCATACTTTATTGAGATATTTGACAAATTAAAGGCCTGTAGCAAATCCATTGCTTTATCGAGTCCATATAATGTGGCGTAAGCCTCGGCCACATTGATTGAAGATAATTTTGGAATGTCAAACAATTGTGATAAGTTCCGTTGTGGTATAACCACACCTCCTTGAGAAGGTGTAGCATCCGTATACACTTGCACCTTCTCCGTTGCTCTTACATAAGTAACTTTCCTATTGAAGATTTCCGACTCCTGTAAATGGAGCCACCATTTGTTATTTCTTTTAAACACATGCGTAACAAGAAAGGTGGGTAGCCGGAGCACGAAAGCTATCCAAGACAAGTAGCCCGCCACTTTGGGTAAGTCAGCGTGCCGCACTTTGGGGATCAAGGACGCCATTCAAAGGCAACGCCATTGAATGATACGATATCACCGAATGCCATATTATTCAGAGTTAAATCTGAATATAGTAATTATCTTTATATTCTGTTTGTCGACAATATAATGAAATAATAAGGAAGTTTTCATTTACCTGATGTTAACAGAGATGATCCTAGGCTGAGGTTTTTTTCCTATCCTAGATGATCCTAGGCACTTTTCCCTGACAGGTTTTTTTTACAAAAATGGTAAAAAAAATAATATTTTTAAATTTCAGATTCAGAAGTAAAAGGGAGGCAGATCCGAAAATGTTTTCCTTAATTTTTTATTCCAAATATTTACTGATTTATTCAATAATTTCTGAATGTTGCCCCTTATCTTAAGAGAATTAGGCCACCTGCATATCAGTACAACTTTCCTCCCCGTAAACCTTAGTTAGGCATCTAATGGGGAATTCATTTAGTTTATATTACAAATGTATATACTTTGCCGACAACATTAATGTTAACTATTAATTTTAATCCATAGTATATCAAGAAACAACGTACTAACATTCATGGGAGTTAGGCAACCCACATGACGATGACTTTCACTCTGAAAATGTTATAAAAAAATTCATATTATGACAAAAAAAAGAAACTAATTCTTTTACTTGATTCTCTTTGAAGAGTGCTGGAATCCCTTTCCTCAGTGTTCCATACGAGTCAGTGGAGTGTGAAGCGAGCAAGTCTGCTAGATCTGGAGACGTATAAAAGTTATCTGTCGTCAGGCAATATCATAGGCCAAATAATGGCTTCATTAGAGTCATCATCACTTTTGAGGACACGGGTAAATGGGCAAAGTCTTTATCCAACACAGTCCCCTTTCCCGTGTAAATTGTCGTTGACCACACATATTCACAAAGAACAAATATTGGCCAAATGAAGCTCTTTTCATAGGCATGAACTGCCGCCACCCCAATCTTCCCTTGTACAAGAGCAGGCTCTCATTGATGGTAACGTCTGTCTCTGGTGTATGGAGTGCCTTGAACTTTTCCTCCAGCTTCTGGAAAATCGGCCATATTTTATTGATTTTAGCATTGGGTGTGTTTGGGGATCAAAATTGTTATTACAGGCAAAATTTAAATATTGCTTTATTTGTACGAATCATCGGTAAGACATTGTGTGTCCAAAAAAGGGAGAGGAGAGTATAGGTCTCGTTGACCAATAAAACTCAGTATCTGGCTTCCGCACTCTGCTCTGTAGCATTACAAGGGCAAAAAACACGAATTTCTGAGCTTGTCACAGCTCACCACTGATTTACGCTATCACTGCTCGTCCCCGCTTTTTCACGCAAAGTGTTACTGGCGCAATAATTAGTTTCCCAAGTTATAAAGTGAACAATTTCATCGTTGAAAAAAACATTTTAGGGAACCTCATTCGGGAACCAGGTCGAAGTTCATCGAAGAATTACCTTCAAAAAGAAACCTAGGTGGTGCCGGAGGAGGATTCGTTGAAAGAATTTCCTCCCACTCTGCTTTCCGCGAATGTTCCACTGCGCCTTCTTATTCGGAGCTTGTTTCTCCAGAGAGAGTCGACTAGGAGCCAGGAACTTCAATGCCCATAACCTCAGAATCACTGCTGGTCAACACTGATTCCTCTGCGGAATCCATTCCTGATTGTCAAATGTTACCGAGCGAAAACAAAGAATTTGCCATAGAATTCACTCCTACTTCATCGCTCGTATTGGAACGAAAATGTTCGAACTGAAAATGGAATGTTTGCATCGGTGGAATTTCAGCGAAAAAGTGCATGCGCTCTGAAATCAAGGATGCGTATGCTCTGAAACTCAATGAAAGACTGCCACCAATGTCCTTCCAACAATGTACTTGTGATAACAATCACGATATGTAAAGGACCTCGCCCCTAGTGTGAAAAGTCCATCCCATGCTCATCATAAAATTTTTCTTTTCCGTTCCTTCCATTTCTTGGAAAATAAACACCAGTGTGCATACTGCAACAGCATGGATTTTCCAACTAACGGTAAATTGATATCGAGAAAAGCCCATTAGTAAAGGGTTGGCTGGTAGGAAAGTAGCCCGGGGAGCAAAGGGTGGCAGATTAGCACAAAATGAAACCTGGCGCCAGGTTGCTTACCGGGCCATCGGCTCTCGAGCAGGTGTTTTCTGACCTCAGGAAAGCGTCAAACGTGCCAATAGAAGGCATTACACATGTTTGGGATTTATCTCTATCTTTCCTTTCTCTCGTACTCATGTGGGCTAGGGTAGCACATAAACAGGGCACTTGTGTTTGTTTCTTTTGAGAACGTACGACCTTTAGACATCTTCATCGTATAGCTGTTTTCGTAAATATGGTTCACCACTTCTGCCAGTATTCGGAGTAAAAAAATGAAAGGGGCTGATGAAATAACTAGCAGTGAAAATTAGCATAAAATTAAAATTGCAATTTTTATAATGACCGCTAAACTGTTGAAGAAAAATGTTAATTGAATGCTCATGAAGTGAATGAGGAAATATAAATGAAAATAACTAATTTAAAAATTATTTACTTCTATTGAAAGTTTTTCGTCGTGCGAAAATGGAAGATTTACATCATAAATTTGCAAAAATTATCGATAAATGACAAAAATTGAAGTTGTAAATTTCGTAAAAAGATCGCAAAAGAAACTCCATTAATGAAGTTAATAAATGGATGGTTACCAATGACAATAAAGATAAATGCAATTCCATAAGAGGATAAATTTTCAGTGAGAAAATAAATGACCCTCGAATTGCTTGAATTATTACTAAAAATGTCCATTGTTTTAACATCAGAAATCAACATTAGAAAAGAGCGCCGCTTGTCGCTTTGCTGGCTCTATACCTTCAACAGTGCAGGAAGTGGCAGGAACGTAAACTACTAGCTTCGGCCGACTATATGCGGGCGTTAAAAAAAAGATACGGACATCGCGGACTTGCCCGACTATATTCGGGCTAGTCAGAATTTGCACCACCTCGGAGCCCGAATATATGCGGGCTTGTCAGGGAAGTGGTTAAGGCTTTTCAATGGAAAACACAAATTCTGTCTGACCTTCTGAGTACGATGGTATCGCAACAACTGCGAAAAGCAAGGGTAGACTGCTTGTGATATCCTCAAAAAATGTTAGGAAGGGTGAGGATGAAACCCTGGTTCGTACGTTTTAATGTATTGTGCTAAAAAGTTTCAATTTGTGAAGCGGTGCACGCGTGGCCGAAGTCAACCCATATGGCCGAAGTCACCCCATTTTACGGCACTGTTTTTCTTGTGGCTACATTAATTTTGTACAAAACATCATCAATTGGATGACTGTCAAAATATTTTTAAACCCAGGATTCACCAAGAATTACTTTAACAAATATTCCCTCGTGAAACAAAATGCATTTATTCACATGCATGCACCTAATGTGAATTTCGTAAATGAAACATATTTTTTTTCCATGATGCATCCACCAGATTCATCATTAAAAATCAAAGAAAACTGAACCTGTTCATTTGTCAACGGAGCACCAACAGCGGCACCTGCTGGGCTGACATGCTTGAAAGAAGTAGCTGCAGGTAGACCAAGAGCCTTCCTTAAATCTCGTACCAGCTGCCATCCATTCAGGGCATCACAGAGGTTGATAAAACCAGGAGAGCCATTTACAACTGAAAATGACAAAATTAAACTTAACAGCAAGAATCTGTTATATAAAACTAAACATTCCCAAAACAAGCCATAAATTTGTATCAAGAATAATGTGTCATATGAATAACAGTATTGCATGTGCCCCAAGTTCGTAAATAATAGATGGAATTGGAAAAAAAGTAGAAAAATCACTAACTTTCCAAAGTAAAAACTAACTGAAGACACACTTCTTACCTTTCAAGGGCAGAGATTCCAACGTTGTAAATAACTGAGCTGGCTTTTGATGTGGGTTCATACCATAGCGCAATGTAAGCTGTGATACACCACTGGAATGTTGATGCCGGAAATAATCTGAGATGGCTAAATCATATTCAGAAGTGTGTGTGAAAGCCTTCAAAGCCAGGACTTTCCTGAAAGTTATAACAATCATAGATGAGCATTAAAATATGTGAGTTGACATCTTTCATTATGACCCTTAGAGTTTTCTGTAGTATTTACTTGCTCCTTAGTTATGGTGTATTGTGACAGTCTTATCAAAAGGAATGATGGGTAGGCTGATTTGCAATGTAAGCCAGTGCTTGTGCATAATAAATGCAGTATTTAAGATTTGAGTGTTCTTATTGATTCTCCTTTCTGCCACCAAGACATGCGATCCTTTCAATGAGTTACGCAACCCTGTGTACCTTAACCGGGACACAACAATGTACTAGGTACGTAATCACCCTGACTCAAAAAATGACAAGCAGGTTTCCTTCTTGACCCTGAATTATTTCTGTAAACTTTTTGTGTGGCACAAAGGCCATTCTAATCCATGCATGAGAAAGTGGAATTCATGCTTGAAAATACAATAATTTTGAATTTTTCAACACCAGGACTGAAGAACATTGCAACACCTTTAGGAACAGTAGTGAAGAGAGAAGTAATTTTGTTAATATCTTTTTAGCCTTGAGTAAATCCGTCACTTCAATGAGGAGATTTTACATTTTATTGATAGCCGATGTCAGCTGAATGCTCCAAGAGCGGCTAGAAATTTTATAAGATTTATTGTACCCTGCACCCTCCCCAGTCCAAGACAGTCACTGAAAATGCCCTTAATTGTCCTCCCTTCTAGCCACTTAGTAATAAAATAAGGAGTTAACACTGAAAAAGGAACTAAAGATGATGCTTTTATATTTCAACCTGGATTACATACCAACATATGCACATACCATCTCTGTGAGGTATTTAGAGGAGCATGAGCTATATTTCACCTAATCTTCTACATTGCTATTAGAATGATGTTACTAGAAAGTGGTGAATGACACAAGAGGGGAATATTTTGCTGATGCTATTTGCCAAGAAGATTGACACACTTTATTTTTTCTCTGGGGTATAGTACTATCTACGACATGCGAATATGTACTTGTTGATGGAGAACCCTTACAGGAGCAAATTAACTCCCTATCACTGTTACAACTTAGGTGATGATATAGTATGTGAACAACAATCACAAGATTGCTGCATTTTACAGCTAAGGCAAAGGAAATTAAATGTACCAAAAATAAATATGTCTGTATGCACATAGGAGATATTCCAAGAGCAGGGTCAATGAGTACCACAGAATCCATTCCATAGGAAAATAAATCAAGGCTGAAATGTTCATTTGCATATCAAAAAGTCGTCAGTACGGAATAGTTCCCCAAGGATTTGCAAGCTCATCTCCAAAACCTCACATCACAATGTAATGCACATATAGTTCAACATGTGGATGCATGTGATTTACTTTGGAGGACAGCCACTATTCTTAAAACTGGACTTTTAAAATTATGAAAAAATGTTCTTATACTCATGCAATACTTTTACTACCTATTAAATATTTCTTGCAAACCCAGGCACGCATCTACTAAAAAAACAGTTGTGAAATAAGTACATACATATACAATTTCTCATCACATTACCTAGTGTCAATAGATGTATCTTTGGAAGGACCATTTTGCATTTCCTTCATCACTTTGTCATAATCAGAGGGATCACAAATTACAGTAACTCTCTCATAATTTTTTGCAGCAGCTCTCAACAAAGTCACTCCACCTAAAATATAAAAAGTACATTCACCACAATTAGTTGAGTTTCACACAGTTTATTTTCATCATTCATTCAGGAATGTAGATGAAATCACCATTAAATAATAAGGATAAATATTTTTTATATTTTCTGTAGCCAACACCTGAATACTAAGAAAATACATGGAAACATGCAGTAAGGTTTATATACCATTTGAACCATGGAGAGAGAAACTACATAATATGTATGCATTTATAACCACTGCAGCCAACAAGGCAATCTCTTTCAGTATCTCTTCATCACTACTACTCCTTATTTATATCAAAGATATTAACTCCATATGTAATTATGTACCAGGAAAAATTGATAAATTTAAGACAATGCAGTTATTTACCAGGAATTTCACACAAAACGGGACATAGAGGCCATCTCTAACGGGTCTTGAGTGGTGGGTAACTTCATCTTAGAAAACATAATGAAATACACTTTTTCAAGAGATACCACATCAATGTCACATCCACAAAGATGGAGGAGGAGATATAAATGAGAAGGATGAAGTCAAATACCTGGGCATTACCATAACTTCAGACTTAACCTGAGGAAAGTACATCTGGACTATTTAATTAGGCATCAAAGACATAACGACTCATCAAGCAGATATTTGGAAGACCCCAGACAAGAAAGTAAAAGAGAGGAGTCATCTCACTCCACATATTGTGTTCACAAGAGGGATACGATTAGGAATAAGTGAGTGATGAAAGAATGTAGAATGGATACTCTGATAATGGACATGTATGAAAGGGCGTGTGTTGATGGTCTGGCCACGTTGAGAGAATGGATGAGAATTGAATAACAAAGCAGATTTATGACAGAGGAGTGAATGATGTGAGTGGAAGGGGAAGACCAAGAAAGTCATGGGTGAATGTGGTGGAAGACAATCTTAAGAGAAGGAATATTTGGGGTCTTAAGAACGTGATGGCATGCATGACCCATTGTATGAGTGTAACTGAAGTGAACATGGTAAGAGAGGAAAGGAGCAGTAAAGAGGAAATTATTGAAGCAGAGACAGCTTTACAGGCCTATCATTAAGGATGAAATGACTGCACCTACCCAGAATGGGAATTGCATGATGTGTATATATGCACAAAAACACAGCAATCATAATCCATCCAAACATCTCCATTTTCCTTCCTTCCCTGTACCAATTCCCTTCTCTTTACTCTTCCCTTTTACGGCTGGGGTCCTAACACCCCCTACCACATGCTGATGACAAGAAACCCAAGATTCCCACACTACTACACAAAAGGTATCCTCAATGGAATAGAATGTAGTTAATGATGAAGTCAAGATTCAAGGATTCGCACCCTGGTTGTGTGGGTGGCATAAGCACTACTCCGTAGTAAGCTCTCATTTTTAAAAATCTCATCTCACCTTGTCTCGAAATCTTGACATTGCTTAGTTACAAAATGTTGATAAATTGTGTGAAAACTCATTACATATATCATAGCTATGTACATGAGCAGAGATTTTACAGTCATGAATAACGTAAAATTTCATTTAAAGTTCACCATGTGGCACATGCGCACACCACCCAATACATTTTCAAAGCCAACACATATGCCAGACCATTATGATTCAACCATTCAACAGACCATTACGCATTCAGTTTTTATTATGTGTTTAACCGATGGACCGAAAAATTTTAGTTTTGAAAAACTAAGTTTTGAGCTGCAGAAAAATATACACCTATCCTAGAACACCTTGTCAAGCATTGCCTTCTTCACACAACTTAAGTTGCAAAATTTTCACATCATTTTTTGCTGCTCCATCGTGCCATAGTTTTGCACCGAAAATATAACGTTAATGCATTCCTAGCTGAGTCCTGTATCATGACTGTTCAGCAAAATAAAGTCTCTTCCTATTTAAAAGTTAATAAAGGAGTTGTTAGATTCGAAACTCAGGTTAAATGCTTAAATATTAGGTAACAATAACTGGCATAAGTGACGGAATAGATGTATGTGTGACCAAAAGATAATTGAAATGTGAGGTTCTCTCTTATTCAGGTGAAGGCCCTTATGCTCGAAATCCGACCATCTGATTGACACTATTAGGAGTCACCGTTGTAAACTATGTCACATGCAAAGTTTGCATATTCAAATCGCTTTATTTTTTCATTTATAAACATTAACCACTTCCCTGACGGGTTTTTTTTTTACAAAAATGGTCAAAAAAAAGCCATATTTTTTAATTTCAGATTAAGAAGCATTAAACTGAGGCAAATCCGAATACTTTTTGCTAAATTTTTTATTCCAAATAACTAATGAATTGTTCAATAATTTCTGAATGTTGCCCCTTAACTTAAGATAATTAGGCCACCTGCATACCAGTATAACTTTGCCCGAGTATACTCAGGCGCGTCAGGGAAGCGGTTAAGAGCTTGAGTCCACACAAGGTAATAGTGTAGATGAAATATACTGATTTGGCTAAGAAAGAAATGCAAAGTAAATAACTCTTTCACGATGATATGATTTAAACAAAGACCACACATCATGGATTCTTCAGTTAGGTCATTCTATTCCCCAAATGGCATTGGATGTGTTAAAGACTTGGCTGCATTTTGAACTGTCAACTATGCTATTATCTTGGACGCACTCTAATACTTAGCAAGATGTTTCATCATATTATACTCTCCCTTTGAGCCAAAAATTGTGAGAATCAAAGCTGGTTGAGTAACACGTATGTACTTGTGTAAGACCACTTGTTCTGCGATTTGCAAATTTCATCATTTGCTACAATACTATAACCTGCAAGGGTCTATCGAAAGCCACTAACGCACAATAGATGCATGTAAACAAACTCAGTTTCAGCCGTTGAAGCAGCAAGAGCCTGCAAATTAACTAAAAAATGTACACAAAAAGGTTTTGAAACGTAGGAAACATCGTTTGACTGCTCTAGCATCAGTATTTTTTAACAGAGCCTTCAGTACTGCTGGCAGTTTGGTTAATTAAAACATAAATATATAAGAGATCCTGGAAAGACTATGAATGGTCCACTTCATAAGCAAAAATGAATACATTACTTGTATCAATTAGCTTTCTTTAGCATTCTCAATTAAAGAATTAAATTTCAATGTGGAACGGTAATGGCCGATCATTTTTGTTTCTAACACAATGCTAATTAATTAGATTAGAGTTTGTGGGAAAACAGAGTTCATACCTGGTTCATAAATGTATAAGAAAATGTAAAAATGGATTGGTTTTAAACAAGCATTGCTACCAACTTAAAAGGAAATGGGATTAAAAAATTTGGTGAAAGCAGGATTCTGATTCAAGATTTGGTACTTGGGATTAGATTAAATAAAGGGTTCAGATTCAATTTGGAGTCAGGGTACAGAATTTGATAAATTTTGGATTAGAACCATGGCTAATTGTAGTAGTAAGAATAAACCATGATGAATTATATAAACCTGTCTGTTCTGTCATATGCTCATACAAACAGGGACATAATTAAGAATAAGGAATAACATAAGTAATATCAATTGATCACATTTTACACCACTGGTACGACGAATAAAAAAGAGATTTTGGTCTAAGGAACCCTTCACAAAGAACAAAATGTAGAATGGATGCATTTGATCAGTAAAGAGACATTTGCAGAATCACTTTTATTATATTCCCATTGGCTTGCAATTCACAGAATTCCTTCAACATATGGCTTTCACAAAGAACTTACCAATGTCAATGTTTTCTACAGCATCAGCAACAGTCACACCTGGCTTTGATACAGTGTCCACAAAGGGATACAAATTACACACAACAACACGGATCATCTCATAATTCATTTTTTTCATATCAGCCTTATCACTTTCTGTGGGCCGAGACAGAATTCCTGTAAGGAAGAGCAATGAGAAAATCTATAAAGTTAGTTCATATAACCACATAATAGCAGATTAGAAACATGGGAGAATACTAAAAGACAACACATTTAAAGCATTCCATTTAAATACAGGTATCCCATCACAACCATAAGGGTGTCAACCATTCCTGAAAAACTCCATGGATGGCAAAACCACCACTGAGAACCTCATATGTATATGGGAAATACAGGGTAAGGTTTCATGTTCCACCACTCTCAGTAGGTAAAAATTTGGATAAACTTGTTTCCACTCCAATAATCATAAGGTATAATGGTTTCTTCCCACTCTTAGATGTTCTCTCTAATATGACAGCAGTGATAGATACTTCAAAAAAGAAGAACGAGATGAACAAAGTGAACACTCCCTTCTGCATTAAAATTGTACCACTAAATGCAGTCGTTCCATCGCTACCAAAGATTAATGTCCCAAGGAAGATGAGATAAGATATATTAACAATAACCGCATTACTATTGGATACACATAGACCATGTTTAATTAGCATGCGGATTGAAAAGTTCAAAATGTCCACATATCGATGGGTAACACATAAGTTACATAATTATACTAAAATATTTGGCCAAAGCTATGGTGCATCTTCCATCAAACAAAAAAATACAGTAACTTCAATAGAAAAACTCATGTAATGCTCAAATTTTTAATCACAACTAAATCATGTATTTCAGCAAAGTAATGAATCTATCAATTATTTTTTAAAAAATTATTTTAAGCACAGTTCTTACACTAGGCGAGGTACAGCCATTATGAAGGTAACTTTGACTGCATTATTATAGACTTATTGGTGATGAATGATTCTATCAAGGTGTAATTCAACAAACTAGGAGCTGACAACTGGGTCAAAACATCAACACATATTTAGAAAAAATACTTAACCATCTTTCTAAATACAGTTGAGCACCATTAATCCGGCACCATCGGGACTCGAGCGATGCCGGATTAGGGATTTTGCCGGACTACGGGTGCTGTGGTAGTAAACAGTATACTTATGGGGTCCGCGATGTTTTTTATGAGGGAATTCGATATATTAGAGCAAATTCAAAGAAATTTGAATAAATTCTGTACAATTTAACCAGTAATTTGAAAAAAATAAGAAATAAACTGTTTCTAAATTCACAAACACAAAATCAGTCAACCGGTAGTATCGCAAAATGGCAGAGTGAAAAGAATACATAGAACATATAAACATATTGCTGCACATCAAACAGTATAATGTTATTAGCTGTGATAAATAAATAAATAACAATTTTTCATTGCTTCCAATGTTCCTTGCAATCCTTATGCTACTGTGTTTAATACGATATCAGCTGATTCAATGATCTGTCTACGCCACGTCGTCAACGTTCTATACAATACTTTAGCCTGCTCCTTTAACATTTAGCCTGAAATACTAAGCCATTCTCTTCGATGCAGTCAAAACCACTGTATAAGTATGTGACCGAAAACAGCACTAGACCCTTCTTTCGTGGTTTTTCTTATCGCCATCCCTTTCTTAGTGTCACTTTCACAGAAAAAATTAAGGATCTTCTCTTTCTGCTTCTTATTGTCATAGATTGCTGAAGATCCAATGGAGTACATATCACATCGTACAGGCGCTTCACTGATGTACCGAAAACAAGTTTTTTCTACACTTATGCTTTTTCTGCGATAGTTAATGTTCTGTGCTTTCGCTTTGCCCCCTTGCTGCTGCTATAACTGCTTACGTTAGACATAATTACGGGCAAAACTATGCAGATGACAGATAGGTTTTAATTCGAATTTCCACTAAGTATAAAGCAAACATGCACGCGCCATGTAAGACTGGTACTGTCAATCTCCGATAAGCCACGCAACACTCCCCGCGTCTCGGCAACAACACAATGTCTTCAATTTGCTGAATAAAGACCTTCGTTGCACACAATAATTAATAAGGACAACATTGTATGCAAAAAATCTTCCAATACTCGCTCTTTAATGGGAGAATTTTAGTTACGAGTGGGCTACAGTTTCTGTTTTCCGCGAAGTACCTACGCCTTTGAAATATTGCCGAATTACGGGTGTTCCCGGATTAGGTATTTCCAGATTAGGGGTGCTCAACTGCACTTAATAAATGATTTACATACAAAGCAGTCAAAGGTAACAGCCATTCTGATAGTAAGAAAAATCAAATCATAGATGATGCATGACTAATGGAATCAGCAAGACAGTACATATAAGTAAACCCTGCATCATCTATATCAACCAAGCACTTAGCAAAAAGGGGCAAGGTTCACAATTTTGCATATTATATGGTGCATTTGTTAAATTGACAAAACATTTGATATAATGCTATCAACGGCACATTTACGTCATTTTTCTCAGGTTTCATGACTTTTGACCATTAGATAACAATGGAGAAAGCAATGAATAGAATATGATTATGGTACAACATGATCAGTTGAAATACCTGCATGAACGGCAGGGTGAAGTGTTTTAACTCGTCCCCCAAGCATTTCTGGAGCTCCAGTAAGTTCTGAAACATCTTTCACAGGCAATCCAGCAGCACGAAGGGCAGTGGCAGTTCCACCAGATGCAACCAAAGTCAAACCCAATGCTTTATGAAGGCTTTGAGCAAATGGTACAAGGCCTGCCTTGTTGGATACGCTAATAAGAGCTACAACAAATGTAGAGAAAAAATAAGAACACAATTTAATGTAAGTTTAAGATTGAAGTTTGAGCATGTACACCTACTTCAAACCCTTTTTATACCAGAGGACCACTCTAACAGCCTTTGGTGCATGAGCGAGAACTACTACTAACCAATACATGAACCAGCATTTAAAATATATTAGAAATAGAATATAAGTGAATGCATTACTTTCAACATTCAATTCCCAAAGGAATACCTTTTCTTTGAGAATTATAATTTCCCATAGGTATTATAAAATGCAACTTTTTTGTTTTTTTAACTAAAACATAAAAAACTACATAAAAATGGTCTTTGCAGTCAAAGTACACCCTATCTCAAAATTACCAGTAGTAAAAGGTTCAAAATACAATAGTACGAGGGCCGTTTTTTTTTTCAACCTCCGATAGGCTATAAATGAAAGACAAGTTCATGTAAAACAATCATTTTATTACCAAAAGTTTGGTACATTTACGGTTACTTTTCAACATAATCACCGAATAGATTGAGACATTTCTCATATCTGTGAACAAGTTTTCCAATGCCCTCTTCAAAGAATGTTGCCGCCAGTGAATTAAAATGAGCATTGACATTGTTTTGAAGATCTTCATTGGTTTGGAAGCGCTTCCCTCCTAGCCATGTCTTCAGCTCAGGAAAAAGTTGAAAGTCACTGGGTGCTAGGTCAGGACTATACGGCGGATGATCGAAAATGTCCCATTGAAATTGGTCGAGGAGCCGTTGAGTTGCACCAGCAGTGTGTGGACGAGCATTGTTATGGATCAGAACGATTCACACTTGGCGGGAGAATCAATGATGGCATCCATGTTTACGTGGTTGTAGCGGAACACAAACGGACGCTTTGATGTCGACAATGGCGGAGTGTGTAGTGCGAGAGTTGCGCAGTTGCCTACTGGGCATTCCTGCTTTCTGCCGCTCGCGTGGCTTCCATACTGGGTGATCGGAGGTTGAAAAAAAAACGGCCCTCGTAAATCAATGCACATAAACCTTCTTTACAGCATCACAACTACCTACTTCTCACTGCATGAAAAAATGGCACGGAATGATGAAAAATAAAGAGGCAAATTATGTTAAAAGTAAACACCCCAGTTATAAGGCAGGACACTAGTATTTATGTAACAAATTTCTCCTTTATACGACCAAAAAACCAGCTTGAGTGTTTCAGAAGCAAATCACACACACACACATCTTATGTGGTAAATTGTGTAAACAATCGATTTAATAAGCTGTCCCCTGCATCATTACTCGAGCAAGCAGTTTCTTAGAAGTACCAGATAATTGAGACAAAAAGCTCTCTACAAAATGTACCATGATGCACATTTGGGCAAGAGAAAGTTTCCATTTATTTCCTTCCAAGCTAAACAGGTTCAACACCAGCTTTTGAAAGCATCTATATATTTTCTTCCGATCCATTGTCTTTGGTTCACACAGTACATACAACACTACAAGCGAATGTTTTCATGCAATGATTTGTTATTGGTATTCTTATTTCCTTTGAACACATTTTACTTTACCACAAAAGCCTTCTTAGCTTGAGAAACCCTGAACTTGATGTCTCTGGAACTTCTTTCATCCCATTTTAAGAAACCTTATGAAGTTGGTTATGGGTTCCTCTAATTTCTAAACCTCTTCATGCATCTAAATATTGGCCTTCAGTTTCTCTCTTTAACACATGAGGATTTTTGTTTTCTCCCTCAAAAACCAGGTCCATTGTTTTCAAAGATGCTTGAAAGTCTTCCAGTTTCTCTACCATGACTGCTATATTATCTATGATGGGACGCATGTTTATTGTTTCCTCCATTCACCGAAATTCCTTTTACTTCCATTTCTTGGGCTTTTTTCATTGCCTCTTTCAGGTGTATGTTAAACAGTGCTGGCAGAAAGTGGCATCCTTGCCTGGCATGACACTGTCATTTTTCTTGGTTTTTGCAGATCTGATCGATTAGCCTAGATCTTGGAATATCAGTTGAGAAATTTTTAGCAGTCCCTGGCATGTGAAAACCTACTTTTGACTTATAGTCGAGTCACTAAATTAGAGGATTTTATCAACATCAATATTTGAACACAAAGTCAGCATAAAATTAAAGTTTCCCCTTCTGTGTATAGAGAATGTAATATTCACCAAGAAATACTTGATATTTATGCTCAAGATTCCATGTGAGGGCCTACCAATGCTAAAGCATATGCTGCAAGCATATATCATGTGACCTCATGTCATCAACCTAATGCATTGCATCCAGAACTACCAGCCGTTGCACTGATAACACTAAGGTGAAATAGCAAAATCTACAAATGGTGCGGAAGACTATCTTCAATCAAGATGGTGACATAACTGCCTCATTACACAATAATGCTTGGCACTCAAGTCCATGGATGCCTACATTGCTAATAATGTAGCTTAAGAGTTTCATGATGAATTCAATGAGAATTTTAACTTTCATTTTTTTTTCAATGTCAGCCGTGCTTCGTTTCAATATTTATACCCCTGAATAAGTTATATCACAGCCTTAATGGCAAACCAAGGAGATTATGCACTTTTTTCTTTATTTTAACTGATATTAAATTCGGCTGAAAAGAAGATTCACTAATACTTGAAGATATATGAAATTCTTCTGTCTTCGGGACCGAATTCAATTCTTTCACACAGTTAAAACATCTAGTTCCACTCTGCATTGCCAAAGGTCTTCTCAAAGTCACCAAAATCTATTTATGATCTATCAAGCGAATAGAAGGAAGGTTCTTCAGTGAAAATGTAAAAGAAATGCCACTTTTCTCTGGTTAGGCCATATTTCAAATATGCTGTGAGCATTTGGGACCCTGCAGAGATAGAGTTAGTCTGGAAGGTAAATAAAACACAATGGAAAGCCACACGCTACATAAAAAAATGCTTAAAAAAATAGTGTTACACAGTTGATGGAAGGACTAGGTTGGGAGCCATAAGAGACTCATTAGGGGATAAAAACTAGGCTTAGATTACATGAACAATTCAAATCAGGTGAGTTCCAGTATGACACCCTCACCCTGTGCTTTATCTCTAGAACATAGAAGCAACAAAAAAAGAGACATACATACTCTGCCAAACTAAAGGGTACAAAAATTCCTTCTTTCCATGCACCATTAGTGATTATAGGGATGTGTCGATTCTCGATACCGATTCTTGTGGATTGGTATTGGTATCGAGAATTGATTGCCTAAAGTTGATACCAATACTGGCAGATACCTATACGAAACATGACTGGTTAAATCTGACTTCACCACGGCCGGTTGCCATGATGATCGCTATATTTTTTTCCAAACAAATCCGAGAAACAGCAGCATACAGCAGTTTCTGCCGTAAGGACTTCTTTAACGGTTGATTTCAGTTGCCGGTAGTGCCTTTAAGCACTACAGGTAGTTGCTATAGGGTGCCAGCAACTCTACTAATTCTTTTTATCTACCTCATGAAAACAATTGACACCACAGGCGTAATTTTAAGACTGCAGCAGATGACATCGGCTTACATATAGCCCTTCCACGGTCTGTCATGACATTTTTTATCTGATACTAAACATGTTTTGTTATTAAAAATGACATTTGTTACTAAACATGCTTTTGTAAGAAAATATATAAATCTCTGTATTATCAAACAGTTTTTATAATCAGAATGTCCTCAGAGTGAAGAATATCAGAAGTTTTTTCCAAAAGTAAATAATATATTCAAATTTTTGTACAGGCAGTCCCCGAGTTACGTAACAGATGTGTTCCAACACTAGTGGCGTAAGTCGAAATTTACGGAAGTTGAAAAAAAAAGGAGTCGAAAATTATTCGGTAACTGAGACCGTGCTCTCAAGATTAAGATCGATCCGGAGAAATACGGGGAATAATTTTTGGCCAAACTTCATTCAGTTCACTCCAAAGTTCAAGAACTCTTTATTGTTGGTTACCTATACATATTGTGAAATTCATAGGAATTAGTATTTAACTTTCCCTATCTAGTGATTCTTTTGTTTATGAAGTTCTCTTCACGTATCTCTTTGGTATCTACTCACGAGAAACTCAAAAACACTCTCAACTTGAAGCATGGAATTACACACAGCCTTGGCTGTGTGTAATTCCATGCTTCAAGTTGAGAGAGATTTTGAGTTTCTTATTAATGCTTTACTATAAATCACTTCATCACAAACTTCGTTTAATAAATTATCTCGTAACAAATTATAACATTTAATAACGTTTATAAGTTTCCTAATTTATTATTAACCAAAATGTTTAAATGGTCTGAAAGTTGAACCTCGCACATTTCTTATCAAAATGCATACTATCATAACTACGAATTAAACAATTGCACCTGTGTGCAAAAGCACAGTATTTTACTGCTACTTTACGACTGAAAACCAGGACAATTTACTGGTCTAAACCCTCTCAGATTGGTCAGATCTTACTAACATTATGGCACAAGCGCTCCATGAAAGTAGTCAACCATCCTTCCAAATCCGTAACTTTCGTAATTCCAATCTTTTTTTGGGTAAGGTTGACACTTATGAAAGTACGGATTTATGTAAGTCGAGGCTTACGTAACTCGGGGACTGCCTGTATTGTAAAATCGTACTTTTAGATTTCATGGAACATTTTTACAATAATGTATAGGAAAACTAGGTAAAAATAGGTATATACATATGTATACGTCGATGGTATTGGTATCGAGAATCGATTTTTCAGGAATCTGAATCAGTATCAAGAATCAATAAAGTTTGGTATCGACTTAACCCTAAGTGATTATAACAAAAACAGCGTGACACTAACGTCATTAACACACAATTCACCTCTCTGTTCTCCTCCCCCCCCCTCTCTCCTAACTCCTTAACCTTCCATAGCTGTTTCCTAATACCTCCTGCCACACACCTCTGTGGTAGCTCCCTGGGTAGTGCATGGATGTAGATGAAATGCCACATGGAGAAGTTTGCTGTTGTGTACAGTTTTTTTCTGGGCATGTCCTTAGGAATAGAATCACTCTATGATAACCAGTCCTCCCTGGTTCCATTTTTTTTTCTTAAATTTGAAATGGTAGTCCGAAACATTTCCTTCAACCTTCCCTTATATCCTCTGACTGATTATTCCTGCATTTTAGATGCATTGGAAAGCAATTTCAAAGGTCTGTGATCCTCACATCTATCAGTCCTTTTTTCTTCTGAACCACAATTATTACACTCTTCTAAATAAACCTTGAACATCAATAATTTCAAAACCTTTTCATCTACCCCAATCTGCTTTTTCCTCTCCTTTTGAGTTTTATCTGCCAATTTCCATACTTCCACAGCCACATCTAAAAATTTCACGCTTCCCTTTTTACTACAGCCTACTCCCTCATTTCTACTCCATTTCCACTGCTCCAAAGTGTTCATTTATTGTATGTATGTCCTCTTTCCTAGAGAACTGAGACTTTCACCAAAATTAGGTAAAAATTCCACAGTTCAGAGTTCCATAACCATGACAATTTTCCAAGTTGAAATATGTACTTCATTTTCCACATACATATATATCTCCTTGATTACCCCAAAAATATATCACTCTGATGGATCACCAAAAGGACAAGTAACACTGCAGTTGAGCAATTCTATCCAACAACAATTGGCTACCAGCGAGTCTCAACTTATTTAGAAAGGGAGTTCGAAACTATTTCCTCTTGCCAACCAAAGTGAATCACTGATTGAGTAGGCCAAATCGTCAACAGCACATTTAAGTGAACTGCTCAAAGGCTGATATTCCTCAGGGTAGAAACCATGACTGTTTTAAATATATGTATATGAAAACTTAAGAAAATGTAGATGGGTCTTCATAATGTCACTAGCCCACAAGGAATGCATGGAAACTATAAATCTTGAAAGCTTTCATCAGAATCTCAATTTCAATTTAGCATTCTGTATATTTAATACATTTAGTGGAATTCTGCTGAATATGGATCATAGAATTTCGTCAGAAACATGGCCTTCTTAGAGAGAATATGAGCAAATAATGGAGGATTTAAGAAGAGCATGGTACAGAGAATAATGGAGATAAGTTAGGAGACAGCAGCAATAGTGGGATGCAAATTAGAGGTGGAAAATGACAGCGCAGGATATAAAACCGGAAGAACAATGCAAAATGAAAAAATGAAACTCTTGAGAAAATGGAGGTTATAGGTTGACCACCAAAGAAAAATATCATGAATTAGAATGGGCTGAGTACTTCACTGCTTTGGGAGGTATTCAAGGCATAAATGAATACAATTTTAAGTAGAACTGTAGCCCTAAACTCTGCAGAGAGTATACCAATCAGAGGTTTAAATTCTTTGTAGACAATTGTACCTGATGTGCATTTCATGTATTTTTTGTCTTGAATTGCTAGTTTAGTGGGATATTTGCTCATATTTTGTTTTGAAGTAGTTTATCCGTGAATATTACACACAGGATTCCCAAGATGAATGCAGGAAGTGCTGCCAAAACCCACGCATTGCAATAGTTTCACCTAAGTCGCCACTCGCGGCACTGACTGTATGAGCGCTCAGAAAATTGTGTGGAAAGGCATGATAACAGTTCATGTTAAGTGGGAAATTTTTCCCAAAATGGAACAAATAGGGTATTTGCAACGATTAATGCTCATGCAGGTCCATGTTAAGCTTTACTCTTACTAACAAAAAAGGTTAGTCTCTTGAATCAAACCAAAATATGAATTTTAAATTAGGTGCGCACTCGAAGGCACAATCTTCAAATTCGCTCACTAGCAATCCACTTCAGAATTAAAACACAAAAAATGGGGCAAGTAACTTACGACACGGAAGTCCGACCTTCGAGTTGTTATTATGTATACTTGTTATTACAGCTATTTCATAAACCTTATGACCACCAACATTGGTGTTTTACCGATAGGCATCGAGCTTCACATGAGGCATACCATTTGAATGACTAACATAGAGCAGCAGATGAAAAACGAAGCTTACTTAGATGCGGTACACAACTACATTACCTCAGGGTAAAATTAACTTTATAACCCGAAACTTGAGAGGTGGTTCAAAGTGGAAAATTAAAAAAAAACAGCATATCCCTATACGGTATACAATATACTAGTGTGAATGAAATATTTATGCATACACTAAGTATAAAACCTTTCAACTCCCTAATAAAATTCCACTAAGTAAGTTAAGTAAATCAAGGTTTGAATTATTTTATAAAGTGACTACTACATAATCAGAAACTATTCGTCCACCGGTATATCCAGAGACTTGGATATTATATCTTATTCAAATTTTTGCAAGTTCTATTATTCCAGTCAGCAAGGCCTCCGAAGGGATAGGATGAGACTAGAATTTATTTGTTTAAGGATTCCTGGGCACATAGGTATGTAATTCAGAAGCTAAAAGATATGACAATTTATAATAATAACGATGGAACAATAACACTTGGAACATTAAGTAGAGAGGGAATAAGACTAGCCACTAATTATATAACAGAAGTGAAAGTTAAGTTTGAACGAACAATTCCAAGGAGTAAGGCTGAAGTGAATTATGCGACAATGAATTGTTGAGAACAAATGATAGGTAGTATTAAATGCAATTCCTTCGCTTTGAGAAGGCTTCGGTGCCGTGACCCCAACTCCTTAATTTTCTTCTTGGACTTTTCGTAACCTCTGTTGCACCCAGGTATACAGCAACAATGGTTAGACCTCATTTCTAAAGGCTTAAAAACATAAAAATCCCATCTTGAAAACCACCGCAAATAAGCAAAGCCGATTTAAAGCAAGTTGCACACAGGCACTTCCATTAGCCGCAATGGAAAAATCATAAATGAATAGATTGCTCTGTTATTAGGCACCATGGTTAGGCAAATATTAGAAACCATTAAAAAGCGTGTGAAATGACAGCAGAAATCTGTGATTTCCACCAACTGGAGCCTCCTGTATGTTGACTCCTCAAGTTTACCAATACTGTCTCATGTGTTCTCTTGAATCTTAACAAAGGAAGTGGACAGACACTTGTGATCGACATTCACTAGCCCCAGCTCACCTTGTAAGAGGACTTAATAAAGAAAGAAAGCAGATGGCGAAAAGGAGAGTTGAGAGGAGAGATTCAGCAAACCAATATTTGGATAGATCATTGCTGTCGCTGATGATAATGGTGTTCATGAGCTGTGCTATTGGTAATGCCATAACAAAAAATACCATAAAACTATTAATAGCAATTAAAAGATTTTGGTAATCTCAGAAGATTATCCTAGATTCCAGAATGATCACTATATCCATAGCCCCATAATCACTTGGGAATGTCTATAATCACTATAATAGTCATATAATCATTACATATAGCCCTATAGAGGTTTACTCTAATGGTATTTTTATGATAAAAGTACAAGCAAAAGGGATTATGGAGGGAACTGATGGGATATTTAACAAACAATGCTAAATTTATACTTTGAAGTTTTGGTTTGAACATTCCATTCTGAGGAAGAATGAGAATAAACTAGAGCAGCATTCAGCAACTGATATGTGTAAAAATGTCACATTCTACATAAAATTTAATTACAAGCCCAGCAAGTGCCAACCCTTAGTAAGGATGGAAAACATTGGAATTAATTTCGCATCTTGTTTTCTTGGCCTGCCACCAACATACCTTTTGCTTGCCACTTAATGGCAAGCAAAAGAATGGAGAAGGCAAGCTGGACAGGAAGGAAGACAAATCAATTGCTGGGGATTGTAAAGTTTGAAAAGAAAAAAGTTAAAGTTTCAGGTTTAATTTTGTGAAATTGAATCATATCAAATGATTCATCACTTTGTAAATTCTTGCAACACACTTTTATTTTCACCTTGATAACGACCCAATGTAGAAACCACAGTTGGAGAAAATAAAAATTAGTGCAATTTACACAGTGATATATCATTTCAGTTAGAAAAGGACAGAGGACTTATCGGTTCTGTTGTGTTCGTCCATCCTTGTGGTGGATGACACTTCATGTCAATTGCTGGGCACCCCTTCAGGATCTGCATCCAAATGTGGATACCAGGTGCATTAAATGGGAGGGGGGAATGAGAATAGACAATATAGCATAAAACTCGTTAACTTACCCAAACTTCCCCCAGAGGCCATTCTGTGCCAATCTTTAGACTTGGAACACGATTGACAACAAACACCTGTGGAATATAATTCACAATATGTGATTACTCGCGAGAATTAAATTTTTTTGACGACTTAAAACATTACCTCTACGAGACAAACAATCTAAAATATGGACACCAACCCGTAGTTGAGAGCCAACAGAAAGGAAATATTTTCTCTCACAATCAGTCACACAAAATAAATGACGCACTACCATATCGAATACTGAAGGGCAAGTGGTGCATACAAAGGTCACAACGTATCAGCATGTAATCAGTGGACAAACTCATCAAGTAAGGTCAGACGCGAATGCATGCCCTCGGGTTTACGCATAAATGAAGGCGATAAGCCTCGATAATCCCTCCCCCTTTTCACTTGAATGTATGTTACATAATTAAGAAGAGTAACATGACGTTCAAAGGACTAAGACAGCAAAAAAGAAAAAATAAGCCAAATGTATGTATTTTTAACGTTTCTATCCAGACGACTGACTACTGTGACGCATCCATACATTCGTAAAACAATAACGCCAAGTAAAATCCTTTCATGAAACTTCACCAGTACTTACTCTGTTCGAGTATTCTACGACCGGCTTCTTGCACGACTAGCTTCTACGGGATCAACAGGTGAACGGGAGACGCGCCGAGAATGTTCACAACTGCACAATGTGAAGGTTGCATAACCGAAAGGGTGCGTGGTTGGTATTCTTGAATCTTCAGGATACAAAATATATAACAAATACAGGAGAAGTAAACGCTCTTTATAGCAGTTTTGACTAAATGTACTTAATAAATACAAAATAGAAGGCTAAAATTTCTCAATTTTTTTAAAATTCTTGTGAGTTTTCTAACTGATTTAACACCCACCAGTTGGTACCAGTATATGATAATAACAGCGATTTGCGAAGATCTCAATTGCGACCGCGCAATTCAAGGGCGTTAGGCGGTTACCTAACCTTTTAACCTCCTTGACGCACTTCTTGAGCCCACACTATCTTAAACTTGGTGGTATCAATTCAATAAAATGTAAAAATATTTAAGGGTTGTGAATCCTAAGCCGGGACACAAAACCCTTAAAGTTCTACTTCATGAGACCATTCAGTCATAGTTTTGACTGCTTTGATGACAAAGATGTCTATAGACGTAATTTTCAATGAGTAAACAGAATTTATATTAGTCATAGAGGTAAGGGCATGTGCTAAATTCCCATAAGTTAAAATAAAAAGGATGGTATACCATCCTTTGCATTTTAACTTATGGGAATTTAGCCCATGCCCTTATCTCTCTGACTTATAAATTCTGTTCACCTATAGAAAAATCTATGATTAATATTATCACAATGGAATAAACCTTCTATTGAGTCATTTTCATGGTAAAAGTTTGGATATTGGGGGTCAAAAATATTGGGAATTGACAAATTCCACGAAAGTTATCTTCCGTAGAAACATGGTTACAACTGAGATATTTATCTCACCAATATTTTTGGTCATTAATAAAAATCATGATATTTATATTACTTAAGTATTACCACATCAACTATATAAGATAATGCATTCTGTCTGATACTATCTGATATCCATGGATATCAAATAGTTTAAGGGTGGTTCTGACATTTAAAGGGCACATCTGCCACTGGAAGGTCTGCCCCTCATTCGCAAATGCCAACTACTGAACTGAAATATTGCTCTCCCTTTTCCTTTATGTGCAAATATGACTGTTTTATAGCACAGGCTTATTAGTTTGAGCTCTAATGACGTCCTAATGCGTCTATATACTGTTCATACCTTAATTCCTGAATCAAGCCCCTCCAAAGCCATGTCCTCTTCCTACTCATACTTTATTTTCTCCACTGGCTACCTCAGACTGAATCATTCATTGGATTAAAATGAAGTGTTTTTCCCACCAGTCCACTCATTTAACCCTTAGACTGTGGGAGACCAACATGTGTACCGACAGCTGCGGGAAAAACGTTCTTGTACGTTTGACCCTTTCTGTCTACCTGCTCCCTCAGCCCTTTCATATTTATATAACCCTAACTCTTTCTTTCCAGCGGTAGACATTTGGGAATCCACCCTTTTCACCCAAACCACTACCTTCCCACGCTCTTTGGGGATCGCATACCACCACAATGAGGTACGCGACCTTTTCTTCTGATTGCTCGCTCAATGGGTTAAGGTTGTCTGAAAAATTAGTTGTCTTATATTCGCGCCCGGTTCAATTATCAACAGATTTCTTTCGTGTTTGGTATCAAACTAAACAGAAAATTGCAGGAAAATTTTGTTGTCATGTTTGTTTTAAAAAAATACATTTTGGGGGGGTTTAAACCCTAAAACCGTACGCCACTGGTATGCCATCCCCTCCCGAGACATTTTCGATGAATCTAGAGACAGATGTGTGGAGCAACTGGAAGGGTAATATTCCATTAAATATGAAAAAGCATTAATAGAGCATATTTTTATCTTGGATGAAACTGATATTTTATTTTGTGCTCTGCAAATTGAATTCCTAATATATGTATATAGCAATGACCGCTGTAAAGGCAGGAAAATGGCAGAAGAACGTTAGATAATTTATTTTTGTTTAAGTGCTGATGGATAAAAAGAGGCAACACTGGTGATATTGCATTTGAAGTAAAATATACCTAAATAAAATAAAAATAATCATGTTTAATTCATGGGCTCTTGATTATTCATAATAAAAAAAATTGTGTGAAATACAAGTAAAAACCCACGATATTTATAGCAAACATGAATAGATGAGTTAAGTTTCTTTTTTTAGTATTAAAGCAATTGGCTGCTCATTTGTGTACGTAGTTAATTCTCAGATTTGTCCACCCCAGTTCCTGTACACCTAATCAACCCCTCTATACCCCCCAAATGATTACTTTTTAGTGGAATGAGTGGTGGTTGCTTAAAATGTAGAGGTTTTACTGCACTTGGTCACATTAGCTCTGCATGCTGTCCTGATTCCCTTCAAATGAAAATAAAATGCTAATTATAGAACCCCAAATGAATGTGGTATGAAAAAAGTTTAAAAATAAAAACTCAGTAATTCTTAGTAATAGACATAGAAAATTTTTATTTGTCTCTAAAGTGGAGAATATAAAAAAATGTCAAAAATAGAACAGAGAAGACACATAAATGAGTTTTTCACATCACTTTAAAATTTGTTTAATTCTTCGCAGCATACTCCCCTTACTTTTTTCATTAGCAGCAGCCTCATCACAGTCATTGCCATTAGCTTTCAACAATTCTACCTTCTTCACAAGTTCCTCCAAAACTCCAAGGTGAATTTTTGCTTCTTTTAAAATTGGAAAATACACCCTATGAACATCTTCAATGGCTTCATCCACCATATCTTGAAGAGAACGACGTGCAAGAGAAGCATGTCTTCGTATATAAATGCTCCCATCTTCAGCCTGAAATTGTTACAAAGTTGAGTCAGCTATTCTGTAGCAAAGGGCAACTAGAATTCCAATCATGAAAGAGCATATTTTTTTTAATGGCCTGAAAATATTTAAGTTACACCTGGATATTTTTAACTTGATCAAAGAACTTCAGAGCAGTTATAATTACTTTTTATAAAGTTCTTAAAACTCGCCCATACAATGATCCATTAATATTAAGTCCAGCATCACAAAGATATATGAATATACAAAAATATTATGTACAACTGTAAGTGTAAATTTCAACAGAGGTATAATGGTATAACAGCTGTAAGTTTTAAGTTACACAGAATAGAAGGCTAGAGGGCCATTAGGAGAAAGACCAAATCTGCGAATAACTGGATTCAGAGGATTACTTTTTAGTCTATCGCGATGAAAAGGCTTGTATTGTCTTTCCTTGAAAACAGAAATAACAAAGAGCCATGGCTGGTTCCCAAGTAAGAGGTAGAATCAAGAGAGAAGTGATAAGGCAGCAACACAATCATGTATGCTAATGTCCAACCACTTGCATGAAAAAAAATATATGAACAAAAGGAATAAGTCTTCAGCCAAGTAAAAGGAAAGATGGATAACAATGAGTGAGAGGAAAATATCACTTGGAGAAGGCAAATACTGAAGCAACACATAAGAACTAGAGCTGGGAAAGCAGAGAACCACAAGGAAGTTTGAGTTCTGTTACAGAAGAATGCAGAAGAAGCAAACACTCTTCAAGAAGCACAGGCACATATGGAAGACACTGAAAAATAGGATTCATATGATACCAGATCAGAACAACTTTTCAAAGCCCTGTATGAAAAACTGGATATCAGAAATAAAACCAATAGCCAGTTAAATTGGAGTCATCTGAAGAAGACAGCAGCAGAAGCATCAAATGGGTGGCTTGTGTGTAACAATTACATATAAGTAACATTAATAAGTGATGAATAATTAAGGAAGTTAATGATATAATGGACAAGAATTGAAGATTAGGAACTCTCCATAAAGGCTGTTTTGCATGAGGCCCTTCACTGCACATTCACAAGTAGAGCTAGGTCTACATCAGCTAGTACAGTAGAGCTCTACAATCTGCAGACTCCAATTTGTATTGGTGTGTTGCATGAAAGGAAAAAATGGCTTTACACAGTACACATATGAGAATAAGCTACCTGACATGCACTTCAGACTTATGAGTTTTTCTTTGGTGATATCAAAATAGGTTCAAAAGATATTGACAATAAAGCATTTGTGACAAATGAATAATTACTTTAATTTTTTTCTGGATTATTGGCAAAATTCAATGTAAAATATTTTTATGTGGTAAAAGGGTTAAGAGAGGTTCCACCGTATTAACAAAGAAATTATTTGTGTTCATTTACATCATTAAGTAAAGCATTATGAGTATAGCAATCAGCCAGTAACATCGTCAGTAATCATGGAAGGTTATTTGGGATTTCCACTGGGTCAGGTTCTCCATTACGGCCGATGTTTCGATGAATGAGTCGTCCAACGTCATCAGGGCATGTTGACGTTGGACGACTCGTTCATCGTAACATCGGCTGTAATGGAGAACCTGACACGGTGGAAATCCCAAATAACCTTCCACGATACAATACGCCGGGAAAGCCTGCGATCTATCTTCAGTAACGCCTGCTTTGCTGTGAGACCAAGCAGTGGTAGACTTATCACAGACAATTTAAGTTGAAAATGGAATTAATACACATGTAATATAGGAAATATTTTATTGCATTTTTTTTCATGTCAGGCATCCTGATTCATTACTATTTCTAGCAGTAGAAGCTAATTTAATTTTCTAAGAGTAGAATATGAAGTTAAAGGCAATATTCTACATTAAATATCAAATGATAGAATAGTCACATGGATGACACATTTTCTACATGCTATATTCCCCTGAGTCAACCCTGGTACATAAATAAAAACTTACTACTTCATTTCAAATACCTTTGTCTGTCTAGTGTCTATATCTAGTCTCTGATGTCTAGTAGGGGTAGGAGGCTCCCAGCACCTGACTTGTGGACAATGTGAAATGAGGGGGCAGAGCGTAGCTTCTGAAAAGTTCAGTCGCCTTCAAGCCTTAATCATGTTCACTTTGTGGTCCTATGTGCTATGCTACCAAATGTCATCACTATCCTTCACATGAACTGCGGGAAGCCATGAGCCTTCCACTTCCACTCTTCCCTCTCAAAGTGTATTTGGCAACATATACTAGAGCTCCCACCCCTCTTTACATCCTTCACACGCCAAGGGAGTGGAGGCATCCAGACCTTTGCGAGACCACTCAAAGCTGAAGCATAATGACATTTGAAATGAAATCTAGTGTGCAGTGCTCTCAGGGCCACAGACTAAGATCAAATACTCAAAATACTTCAATTGGAATACTAAAATATTCACTGAAAATCTCAAAAACTTGGAACACTAAAAGAAGACCTCAGAACCTGGACTCAAGAATAACATAAAGGATAATGAGACTCTTAAGGGAGGATGATAATCTTCTAAATACATAATTAAAGTTCAGGCAATGAAGGGTAAACGATAAATGGGCAATGGATAAAATGAGAATCAATTAAGAAGATCAGGTACAAACAACGTTGATCCATAAACCAAAGAGAAGAAGAAAGGAACAGAGAAGCCTGCAGTCCAAGAAGTTAGAATTGAAAATATTAATATTGTAAGAAACATGAAAACAGATTTTGCTTCCAGAAACATACAGTGAGATTCATTCATGCATATTGTAAAACAACAATTAAAACAAAATAATGGATGGGTTAACAGTGAATTTTCTGGTTCCAGAAGTAGACCTGTTGATAAAACTTTTCAGAGAACATGTTTTACTCTACCAACTTCCGTGTAAATATATCCAAACACCAATCATTACCTTAGTGAATTTTGTTATTTCCAGTGGATAATTAGTGTATTTGCAAATGTTCTCAAATCAAATGATTTTTGACAAAATCCATTCAATTTTCAGTCACTAAAGAGGCTTCAATTCTAAATTATAAATCAAACGAAGTAGAAAAACTAAATTTGGAGCAAGATTGAATCAAAACTGGGCACATCCTCAATTTTGCAGTTCGGCAGGTTTTTGGGTTTTGCCCTCGTTGGCATCATTCTTGATGACGACGTTTCACCTACTGTGCCAAAGGCATCCTCAGGCCAGGCTGAAGTGGAGAATGCTTCGAAAATGCCGGTATTTATCTGGTTCAATTGGGGTGTCTGCGTGCCAGTTCTTCACTGATCCTATGCAGCTGTGGGAAGCCCTTTGTTGGAAAAACCAAGAGGGCGATACAATGCAGCTTGAAAGATCACGCACAGACACTAAAAAACAGGCAAGAAGAAAAATCGGCCATTGCTCAATATTTCTTGGCAGAGCCAGGACACAGAATCAACTTTGAAGAACCAAAAATCCTGGCCAAAGAAAAGCGATATATACCAAGACTCATCAGATAAGCTGAGGGAATAATCAAAAGATGCAACAACATGAATAGGGAAGATGGCTACACCCTTTCCAATACTTGGAAATGTGCCTCCCATGTCCCCAATAAGGACCTTCGGCCCTTCCCTCGCTTTGCCGATCTGATCCTTGGGTATGAACCAATCAGTTTTCAAAGAATTCTCCACTTCAGCCTGGCCTGAGGATGCCTTCGGCACAGTAGGTGAAACATCACCATCAAGAATTATTCCAACGTGGATGAAACCTGCCGAACTGCAAACCTGAACGCCGCCTGAAACCTATGTTAGAAACATTCTCAATTTTTTAATGTCATATAGGCATGATTTATTTGATAACTTTTGGTGCTTGCAGATAACCCCAAACCACAAGTGTAATGAAAAATAACCTGAAAATTTTTACACTTCATATTTTTTAAGGTATGTCCACACTCAGTGGCGTAGCCACATTAGCAAATTAAAATAAAGAAATACAAATAGGAGAAATTTAATTTGACAAGTCTGGAAGCTGCATGCAAAATTACTCACTTGGAGATCATTTGGGAGTGAATTGAAGTTCTATCCTCCCCATTTTTGGGTTTTTAAACAAAATACATCTTGGAAAAAAAATCATTTTATAAAAATTAGTTTGAATTACCGAGCCAGAAAAAAGAGGGCTACGTATATAAAACTACTATCAAAAAATATAAAATTGAAATTAGGTTTGTTAAAATGCTTACACTTCCACACCCCTTGAGGGATCAGAACAAAATTTAGCAAACATGTTCCTCAGGACGTAGAAGGGTCACATATGTATCAGAAGGCCCCAGGACCTAACAGTGGGTCCTTAGGGTGTTGTACAATATCACTATATGTACTAGAATTTTGCATGCTGTTGGAGATATGCGTGCAAAACCTTTGAAGCCATAACAAGGCCATAGAGCTCAGGAGTAAGGGTTGGGCCCTGATAGTCTTTGAGGACCCAAATTGGTGAATATGTAACCTCATAACGGAAGAACTGACTATCTTGAAATTTTGCACAATGGTACATTTTTAGTTCTAAAAGAATATAAGCCACACAAGAAAGGCCCCAGGGCCTAATAGGCTGCAAAGTGGGCCCTCCATAGTGATGCAGAAAGACAACATTTGAAAGGGGTTATTTTAACTCCAGATTCGTAAACTTCCACTTCCTCAAGTCAATCAATAATGGATTTGGTGCATTTATATTTTAATTACAGCAATGACTACAGAATGAGGGTTTTCTGACTATCTCAGTGTTAATTTATCCTTGCAGACAGTTTCGCTATTATCTTTAGGTCTGAAGTAATTTGGCGAAAATACTCTGCAGAATTACTTTGACCCTGAAGATATCGATTAAAATGCTGGTGGAACTGTCATCCACAAGGGTGAATAAAAAGGGAGAGAACCCGAAAACATTCAAGTCATCTTAAACAGTTGTCCACAAGGATGAATCAACGTGGAGAGAACTTGAAAACCTTTTAGTTGTCGTATAATCACCATGGAAGCCTTCGTAGCAGAATTACAGCAATATTTTAGTTGGGGTATTTTCTAATTGTCTTACCATGTGTGGTTAGTTACTGCTACATAAAACAGGCATTTTAAATGTCACACATGGGAGGATTCTTTTTATCCAATGCAACCATTTGATTTTTTTCTTCTTCCTGTACAATTTCAATGGGCACCATCGTCTGGTTGTACATAAAATTAACTTGCCTTAATTTTGGGTAAGTTTTCTGACAGATAATAGTAGAAGTTCAATTTCCTATGATGGAACCCAAAACATTTACCTGAAATATTGGCTGAAGAAGAACTTCACTTGAAGGTGGCAGATGCTTCCTGATCTCAGGGTCCTTTGCACTGGGTGGTCTCACAACAATTTCAACCACATAGGAGGGAGATCTATGTCCCTTCATAACCCAAGGAAAAACAATTAGTTTGAACTAAAAAAAAACTTAAGTAAATAATTTTTTTTCTGAGACACTGAGAAAAGGAAAAAAATATTTCAAGCGTCCATACATAAGACAGTCTGGTGATAGCATCATCATCACACCAACATTGTTTATATGTCCGCAGGGTATGTGGTCGCTTTCTTAGAGGATCATTCTTGTACTTGATTTCATTTGGAAGTTCTGTTTGATCAACCCTCTCCAGAGCCCAGTCCCACCCACCAGCATTTGCGTCACTGTCACTTTGAGACGCATTGGTAGCATCATTGCATTCAGACAACTTCACAGAGGCACCAGCCACATCATTTTCACTGCAATGTTCCTTCATCAATTCATCAGATAAACTACCCTTTTTATTACTGTTACAATGCTTGGCCACTTGTTTGTAGTTAACACCTGCATTGTCAATGCATGGGATGAAATCAATTGACACGAGATGGCTGGGAACAGGGGGGCGAAACCTTTCCAGAGTATCTTTAAGACTAAGTTTTAGGTGATCCCGCTGATACCGGGAGAGATAGATACCCACGATGTTTCCATCGTCCAGGACACCAAGGTATATAACACCTCCCAGTCCTGAGTTTAAAAACCCACATATGTTCCTGAAATGATACAAATGCCTTAACAGCTACAAAATATAGGTATTTCAAATAACGTAACTGAATGATGGATGATCTTCCCCAGCGCAGGGAATGGAGGGACGAGGGCATGTATCAACCAGAGCTAAAAAGTATCACCCTCTGACCCTCATTAAGAGAAATGAAGATCGTAGCCCATGAAGAGACGGATTAAAGAGCATAGAGCCCAGCATGAGATGCATAACAAAAACTGTCACGCCTGCAGTGAAGAATTAAAATTGAATGACAAAAACGAGCTACAACCTAAATGTTGATGACTAAATGGCTACCTTAAATAACGTGTATAATCAGTGGGAAAATATGCAGAAGCCATATGAAAAATTAAAAATGTAGCTACGTCAATGAGGTGAATGATACAACACACTGCATAAGGTTATTTATTTCCAGTGATACGACCACGTGAATAGAATTATTCTTATGTTAACAAGCTTTCAAAGCAATGAAACCTTACTTCACCGGTACAGTTGTAACAATTGTTCATGACTGAAAAAATATCAATATGTACCTTGAGATGCAATTTCTAGTCTTTCTATGTTTGTCCGTGGCATCAATACACCAAGGAGGAATCTCTTCAATGGCAATATTTCGATGGCCTTTAAATTCGTGAGTTCTATCTTCTTCAGCATTCATGACCGAACCCATAATATAATACCGGCGACCTTTTGGACTGTTCGGTTTACTTTCACTGACTGCTTCCATGGTGTTACTTAAACAATCACTAGAAAAATTGTAACTTACACAGGAACTACGTAAGCTAAACATTCACTACAAGCCGAGAGATATCTATGACAGTACCTCATTTTCGAAATATCAAGCCCAATAGGCAGGTGAATGAAATCGTCTAAGGCGCGGAGGAATAATACCTTCCTTCCAACTGAAAAGATCCTAACATGTATTTTTCTTAAGCTGAACTGTGTAGAGAAGCTACACCACACTCTCCCCACACCGACTAAGAGTACACATTTCTCTCAACATCCGTTAGCACACCACCTACTTCACTGAGTATTTTAGGTATTTTGTAAACATCGCAGCATGTCCTAGGAGAATGCGATGAGACCGGTGCTGCCGGTGGTACCGGCTGCAAGCTATTGCAAGCGCATGACCCGAGCAGCAGCAGCGCTACTAAAGCAGTACCAGCGCTAAAGAACCCGACTGTCAACGACTCGTTCACTTTTAATCGGCATATAGTAAATTCATATTTTACGAGGAAGTCACCGTCGTTGGTAAGAACTATTCCCTTCGTATGTGTTTAAAGAAAAATCTGTACACATGTTTCTATATAACCATTAGTTAAGAGTCTACGTAGGTTAATTGTAAGATTAAACGACCGACTCAAAAGAGCGACTCTTGAACAGCTGGAGTTGCCGCGAAAGATGAATTTCACCTAATTAAAAATGAATTAATGGGCGTGAACTGATAACGGGGACTATGCATTAATGCCATTTTACACGGGGCATGTAATTGCACAAGCTGATGTACGTACGAACGTGAATTTCAAATTGCATCGTGTAAAGCCGTGAATTACAAGAACGCATACGCGAATGCATGAACGAGAGATGGCAAAATAGCCCGTTCTAATTAAAAAATGATATCATTTGAAGTTTGAAGTTGTGCAATTTCGTGCCCCGCGTAAAATGGCCTTCAGGATGTTGAAAATAGGCTAACATGGAGTGTAGCGCTGTGTGGTGGAGTAACCTAGACAGGGTGAGAGTTTCTTGAAGACGCTAGAGTGTAGGCGTGGAGGAGAATGGAGACGGATGCGATGGAAGGAAGACGGATGGGAACTTGCTCGGCATGGTGGGTGAGGAGAAGACACTATTTGACACTATAAGAAGGGAATCAAGGAGGTGGGATAGGGTAATGAGGAGCGTGGGGATGCTGAATGCTGTGATAAGAGAGAAGGATGTTGGGATTACTTGTAAATTATATACCTCCCTCCTTGCTTTTCTTACATAAAACTGATATCATAAGAATTATAACTTTGATGTCATAATTTCATGGTTATTTATAAAAAAATTAACGATTTTTAATACTTGGCTATATTCTTAAACATTAAGAAGTTTCTCTGTTTAATTTTTTAAAAAGGTGTAACATTGAATTTATTTTGAATATGTACATTGAATACAAATTGACGATGGTCAGTAGATTGACAAATTCATAATAAAGGTTATAATTCATAGGTTTGCATTCAGCGATTACTTTTACCTTAGAATGAGGAGTGCATGATCCAGGGTGCAATCTTGAGAAGGGGGGGAAATTTGTAAGTTTTGTATGAGTGTGTACGTGCACATCCGTGTGTGCTTCTGTAAATCTATGTCATCTGTCTTATACTTACTCATCACTATGCCTGAACATTTTTATTATGCCAATTGGCGATTTATTTGACATGATTATTTATGGTTTTTAAAAACTCCACTCCGCCCAGTCTATCCGCGATCTTGACACGCCTGTACATGGCTGAGGATGTTCATGGACCGAGGGAACACCAGTATGGAAAGGAAGCAACATTGTTACCTGTCTGCCTACGACTCTCTTTATTCTCCCCCACCCGTCACTCACTCGCGCTCACGCCAACTACCAGGGTCACTACTCTCAGACACGTGATCAAATTCACCAAGTTCAAAAATACAACGAACACGAGAATTAAATTCCATGGAATTTTTCATAATTTATCGGTTAAGTGATGGTAAATTGGACAACAATAATTTTAAAAATCAAGAAATAAGGGCAGAAACAAGCTGTTTGCAGATAGCGTGAGGAAGAAATACTCCAACCATTTTCTTCGACATTTCAGCCGATAAATAATTTTCGACTTTATTGGATATTTCGACAACATTCGTATTCCAACAGAAGTGACTTTTTAAATTTCAGCCAAGGTTCAGAACGGTATTTTTGTCGAGGATAAAAATTTTGGGAAACATTAAAGTCAACATTATTTAGTATTTTTTTTACTACTTATGTACTTGATTTATAGTGAGAGGGAGTTTGTCTAACGTCAGTTGCCATCATTAAGCTATCTCATTCGAGTATTCTACCAGCTGATTGGTAGATTTTTAGACAGTCCTTATACTGCATGCCACTTTCTGAAACATTGTCTGGTTTTCCCTCCAAAGATGTCCCGCCATTAGTTCCCTCTAAAGTTTTTCATATCTTCCACCGATTGTAATTTTGTTCAGAATTCCTATCCTCTTCCTTCCTCTTCCACGCTTCCCCAGTGTTCCCCTCACTATTACCATCTTCAACATGCCCTCAACCCCTCAAAAATTCCTCCATCCATCCCTTCAGCCTCCTCCGAACAGTAGCGTAGCCAGGGGGGGCAGGGGGGCAGTGGGGGGGGGGCTCTCGCCCCCCCTGCCCCGTGTTCTGGCGCCCCTAAGTCTGTGTATTTTTCCACTCTACAAACACACACTTCAAGTCCCAAATACGTATACATAAACGTGTATAATACGCTGTCAATTGTCATATTTTGTACAAACCCATCCGCCTATTGCATCACTAAATTTTGTAATGTTTAGTAAACTGGTTAATTTATGAGTCGGCGCCCCCTAAAAATTTTTTGCCCCCCCCCCCCCCCCAAATATTTTCTGCCCCCCCTAGACCCAAAACCTGGCTACGCCACTGCCTTCAAACCTCCGCCACCCTCCTCTCCTCTCCAATCATATCCATTATTTCCTCGTTCGCCTTTCTCACCACCCAGCTCATCATCTTCATCCTTCTCTAAACCCAAATTTCAGACGCCTCAAGTCTACGTTCATCCTCCCTTCGCAATTACCAAGTTTCCGACCGATACAGCACCACGCTCTACATTAGTGTTTGCACCAACCTTTTCTTTACGTCTCTTCTCAGATTCTCCTTACAATTCCCTTACCTTTAAAAATGCATCTGTAGCCAGGACGGTTCTAAATCTGATGCCCCTATCACTAAAGCCATTCTCTTCCAAAATACTACTCAGAGATGTAAACTACTCGACCTGCTCCATGTTGTGCCCTTCCGCTCCCACTCTTATATTCAGCCCTGCCTTCTTACTTCTGGAAAAGCTCATAACTTTCCTCTTCTTATGGTTCATCTTCTTCCCAAAGTTTTTTGTCCAAAAATGATGAAAAATATGATCGATCTCAGAAGCGACCATAACGTTACGTGAGACTGTCTCGGACCTCCTCACTCCCCTACGTAAGACAACGCAAGGAAAACTCAACCCCCCTCTCCCCCCAAAACGTCTTAAGTAATACTTGAATGACCTCTCTGTCCTTCTCAGTCTGTGCCAGTTCTTCGGAGAGTGCATGCGTCTTGCTCGACATGGAGACCTTCGATGTGGATGTCTTCCTCTCCGAACGGTTGAGCGACTAGTGGCCGCGACTCTAGCTGACGCCAGTTGCGGTGTTTCCTTTCATTTTATAATGAATTGCCACAAAGTAGAACCTGCAACCTTTGATCATACCCTGTAGAGAAAGAGACCTGTAGAAATATGAATACACACTTATTAAGCCGGCTATCGATAACGGTTTCCGAGATTTCGCGATTAACAATATGTGCGATTAGCAAAACACGTGAACTTTGAAAATGCGATGTCTCCAACCTAACGAACACAAAGAATTGATCACACGTTTTCATATAGTTTTGCATTAAACGTACTGTCGTGGTGGTAATCCTAAAAAGGAAGATTTTTCGTCCAGCAACTTCTAAAAAAAGTGATAAAAATACGATCTCAGAAGTGACTAAAATCTTACTTTAGATTGCCTCGAAAACCCTCACCACTCTACGAAATGCAACGTAAGGGAAGCTCAACCCCCTCCCCCAAAATGTCTTACGTAATACTTGAATGGCCCCCGATACATGAGGCGATGGTACGACGGAAGTGGGGTGGACGAAGCTTCAGCTGTGGCTCATCTCTCTGTCGGATGCTGGCGTTGACGTCTTCTGCTGCCCTACTCGAAATGTCCGAAACAACGCGTAACCGAAAAACGCAGTTCTTGCTCTTAGGAGAGACACGAATGTTTTTATTTCTAGCTGATCAATGTTAATGACTTGCTGGTACAATGATTTTTCTGTAAAATCCTATGCTTTTTATTTTGCTCACCAGACTTTTCGAGGGAACAGGGGGAATTTCCCCCTTTCCCAATGCAATATTTTGATGCTCAGTCGTTGTTCGGGTTATTTGTTTTAGTTTTAAACGCATTGCGAATGAGCAGGGGCGTAGGTACGGGGGGATTTATCAACCCCCTTTAGCCAGAGTTTTTTTTGCATGCATGTCATGGGTGACCGAGAATGATTGTTTTCCGGCTACTTTTTTTTAGGAAGTCATGGGTTCAACATGTATGAAATATGAACAATTGAAGTACTTGAACTCCACTAACATCAATAGCGTTCACATTTGTTCGTGTTCGTATTTTTAGGATGAACGCGGCTACACTCATGTCTCACAATAGTTATGCACAACGTTTAAATGCCCCTGCGAAATAGGCAATAGCAATTAATAAAATATCCATCGATCGACCCATGAAAAATTTGTATCTACTCCACTCCGATAGAATGTTGTTATTTCCGAGTTAATTCGTCACAGTTAGGCAAATACGATAGCCAAAAACCATTGAATGGTGCAAAATACCACAGAAAAGCTGCAGAGGGGAAGAGCAATATGAAAATCTGCCTCAATCGCGGGCGCTGCATTCCTTTTCTACCAGAAACATTACTAAACTAATTGCTAAACACAACTTAAAATTTTTCTTTCAGGGGACCCTAGTAGCTTCGAGCCGAGACTGCTTACGCCTAATGAAGGACGCACAGGGCTTTCCCGCTGACAGAATTAAATGTCACGTGCAACGGGTGGCGTACCTAGGTATCTCATCCCCCGAAAGCTTAGGGGCATCGGGAAATTCCCTACGAAGACGTAGGGGAAACTTTAATGTGAGGAGGTTTGCGGGCCCTCAGAGGAATAGAAAAGCAGTCGGTCTTACTTGAGACATGTTTTTCCACTCAGCGACCCCCATTCTCGGGAACTGCCACAAAACCACACAATCGATCGTTACCATTGGGTCATACTTACGGAGGCAAAGAGTCTAAAGCTCCTCTTGACACCATTTCCCTCGTCTAACCCTTGAAAACTTCCAACAGGTAGGTGACATGCTCATTTTGTGTGCCAGGCAAGGCAGGTGGATGAGGCGGTAGCTTTAGCTTTTAATTTTGCAACGTGTAAATCAATTCCTCTCCCAAAAGCTAAGCGTTATAGCATTCCCTTGAATAAAATGCTCCTAAATGGCTACACCCAAAAAGTGTACCCCACAAGAGAGTTTCTCTTTATGCTATTGAGTTATTTAAATATTTTTACCACTGGAATAGCATGCAATGGAAAAACAAGGGAAATTTGAAGGAATACATTGAGCACGTCTTTCTTTTATGCTTTAGGAACAAGTGTTTTGATAAGAATTAATAAGAACTAAGATATCACAATTTTCCACAGATAAAGTTTTAATCGACCCGGGTTTTGATGCACTGCATCATCATCAGGTACTTGGAAATCAAGGTATATATACAGGAGAAGGTGGGTGAGGGAGGTTAGGAAAGTGGAGGGAGGGAGTGGGGAAGGGGAAAAATTTCAAGGGGGGGAGGGAGTTTTATTTACACAAGAAAAACGTTAACATTTGAATTTTGAAAAACATAAGTTCGTTGAGGTGATGTCCCGCGGCGCGTCGAGGGGGGGGGGAAGGGACAGGCATTGGATAATTACACTTTGTCACTGGTTACTGGGGAATTTTTGTGGGGTACACAACAGTAGACAACACTTTGTATAAAACAAAAAGGGGAGGTTCTTTGTGGAGTGTCCCACGGCGTGTGGTCAGTCTTCTTGATGCCTGGAGCCCGACCAATATGCTCCAATACAACAGCGGGAAAGGGGGGGGAGTCAGAGCACAGGGAAATTTTATACACTTATTGTTAGTTGCAGGGTGCACACACACACACACTAAGGGAAGGTGATTGACAGGAGGGGGGAGGGGGAATAGTAAAACTGTACATCGTTCAGGAGGGGGAACTTCTTTTTTCTCCGTTGTCTGATTTCTAACTGCTCCATTGCGTCTAATTTACGGCCTTTGTTGAGTGAGTGCAAAACTTTAACCCTTATCCGGGCAAGATGGGTCCTATTGCCTTTATTTCAGGTTATAACATGAGAACAAACTATTCCTCCGCTGTGAACTTCTATGATTTTGTTCATGCGAAAAAATGGCATAAGAAAATTTTTTTTTAAAAATATTGCTTCATTGTTTATGGTAAATGTTAACTTTTCCTTCCGTAACCGGGCAAGCTGGGTCCGATGGACCCTTCACATACGCGATCAGTTGCACATCATTAGAAGGTTAATATAAATAGTAAAATATTGTCATTTTACAAGTATTATTTTGGACTATTCAAATAGACATCTACATATCCCCTTGTGAGCTAACGAAATTGTGTATGGCAGGAGGTGAGTGTTCACCAGCATGCAACACGCTGCACTTGGATGCTGACGTGCACATACATGCAGTTTGTGTGAGCTTCAATTAAGCCGTTTATTTTAGCTATCAAGGCTGGAAAATATAATTAATGTAAATTAAATAACTAGATTCTGTACGCATAATGTCATTCTAGGTAATATGGGTGGTAAGATGGGGGCAGATACCGGGGGAAGGTGAAAAGGGAATACAGAGGAGGGTGGACACTAGACAGTCACCGATGCATTAGGGTTGGAAAATCCTGGTGAAAGAGAGTGAGGTGGGTGAGGAATGAACAATACGGAACATACATCATTATCTGCATCCATAAACGAAGGGTGGGGACGGTTTTTCATTCTTTCGCCTATTTCTAATGTCCCGCGGTGGTCGCCGAAGGGTATATGCTAAGAGAACTTTTCCCTCAGTTGAGTCACCGGGAAACCCGTAGAGAATGGTCACTGAAAACGAGCCAGGTGTTTCCTAAAAACTGATGGACCCTCGGAATTTCTTTGCAGCGTCCACCCAAGGACGTTAGGAATCAAGGAAAGCATATCTCCTGCCATCCAGAAAGCATGCAGATAATGACGCTTTGAATTTGAACGTTCCTGTTCATTATCACCCACCTAAAAATCCTCCATGGGTATTTTCCAACCCTAACGCACTGGTGACTGTCCATCCTTCCCTGTTTTCTCCTTCTCCTGCACCCCCTTGCCCATCTTACCACCCCCTTTCACCTCTACATCCCTCCCCTCCATCCTCCTTCCCCATATAAACTATGGCATACATGAACACAAAGTAGAGTGTTGACAAAGTGTTACTGAGTAACATACGTGAAGGCATATAAGCTGTTGCACATAACTGATTCCGAAAAAATTGGTTTCTATACGGAACTACCACCTCAATGTGTTATTCTCATTGCGTAAAAGTAACACGGCCATTGGAGTGACGGCAGATATTTACAAGTTTCCTTCACGAACCTGAAGACATCATATGCACAGCTAAGTCCCAATGGTCGAAAGTACTAAGGAAGTAATTCGTAGTTTTAGAGAAGTTCTATGAACTAAAATATTTTTTTTATTTCTTAGATCATGGCTAGACAAAAGCTTTTATCTCAAGATGACATACAGAAACTGCTGAACGTAGGAGAAACGAGTGACGACGATTTGGATTCGAAGAGGAGAGTTCCAATGAAGATGACAATGAAAGTGCTGCATCTGAAGTGAGTGATTATGATTCTGAAAATTTCTCGGACACTGAAGCCACGGCAGAATCTGAAAGACCGGTTTCATTTCTCGGTAAGGATGGCACTGTATGGAATTCTCAGCCATTTCCAGTGGGGCGAGCTAGAGCTCACAACATAATAAAGGGCCAAACACACAAAGTAGTCTTACCACCAGGGAAAATTTTAGTGAGCCCGATTGACGCTTTTTCACTCTTTGTTGATGATTTATTGGTGGCAGACATTGTCAAGTTCACAAATATGGAAGCTGAACGGGTAAATTCATCAAAAAAGTTAAAAAGTACGTGGAAACCTTGTGATTGTATTGAAATCAGAGCATTTTTTGGCTTGCTTCTTACAGCAGGCCACCTGCGATCAAACCATACGAACTATGATGTTCTCTGGAGTCAATTGTATGGACCACCTATATTGAGGCTACCATGGGACTGAAGAGATTCAAATTCTTGCTAGCATTTATCCGTTTTGATGACAAAGCAACGAGATCAGTACGGCGTCAGAAAGATAAATTCGCCCCAATTAGAGAAGTCTGGGAAAGGCTAAATTCAAATTTTTAAAAATATTACCTGCCACGATCAAATATCACTGTAGATGAGCAGCTCATTCCTTACAGAGGTAAATGTCGATTTAAACAATACATGCCTTCGAAGCCAGATAAATATGGCATGAAAGTTTGGTGGGCCTGTCACTCAGAAACGTTTTACCCTCTAAACTCAATGCCTTATCTGGGAAAAGAGGGAGGGGAAAGAGCATTGCCTGGTTTGGGTCGAAGAGTTGTACAGCACCTAACTGAGCCATACAAAAACATGAACAGAAATGTAACGTGTGACAATTATTTCACTGATATGGAGCTCGCACAGAGCCTTCTGAGTAATGGCCTCACTCTTGTTGGAATTGTAAGAAAAAATAAACGATTTATTCCAGGCAATTTTCAAGCCAATAAAAATCGTGAAGTTGGTTCTTCATTGTTTGGTTTCACCGAAAATAGTACGTCAGTACCATATGTACCCAAAATGAGAAGGTCGGTAGTTCTTCTATCAACAATGCACCATACTAATAAAATTTTGGAGGACGTCAATGCTAAACCTGAAATTATCAGTCACTACAACTGCACCAAAGGTGGAGTCGATTCCCTTGACCAGTTGGTACATGCGTACATGTGTAAAAGGCGCACAAATCGTTGGCCTTTTGCGTTCTTCATGAATGGCTTGGATGTGAGTGGAGTAGCAGCGTATGTAGTGTGGATGAATACTCATCCAAATTGGAATGCTGATAAACATTATTCAAGGAGATTAATTATTCAAAGTGTATCCGAAAGCCTGGTTCAGGTCCACATTGAAAGACGATCCAACTTGGGTTTGTCCAGGAGCATTATTATGGCTAAGGACATTTTTGATGGAGGAATTTCTGAGCCAGCTCACTCATCAAGTTCTAATATAACAAAAAAGAGATGTTATATATGCCCATATTCTAAACATCGTAAGCAAAAACAAATATGTAACAATTGTGAACAATCGGTGTGCAAAGAACATAGTGTTGTAAAACGTGTGTGTAAAAAGTGCAAAAAGTTTTAATGGGTAGCCTACTCTGGGCTTGTTGATGAAATTTTGTTTTTTTCCCTAGTAATAAGTTTTGATGTTGTTACAGTGACTCGTATGACAAGTATATATTAATACATTGCATCTCTTACGTTATTTGATTCTGAATTTAAATTATTTCCACCAGAGATAATTTTTATGAAGAATGAATCATTATTATTTCTGATTACAAATTTTTGTAACTAATTGACATGTAAATTTTTCATTTATGACATTTAAAAATTATTTTAAAAACATTGATTTGTATAAATTGGCATTAATTGATAAAACCGAATGATATTTCTGCTGGCAGGTTACCCCACTTGAGCAAAAAAAAATGAACAAGGAGGGTCCAACGGGCCCAGCTTGCCCGGTTACGTTAGAGATTTGAGGTGCCCGGATAAGGGTTAAACTGAAAGTCACAGGTGTGATTCTAAATTCTTTAAACTGAAATCTAACAGGTGTTGGGCAAAAATAGAAGTGGGATTTCCAGCTAAGTAGCACTTTTTATGTTCTTGAATGCGAGTAGAAAAATTCCGACCAGTCTGCCCAACATAACTAGCTAGGCATTGACAGGTTTTTTCGTACACTTTACTTTTTCGCACCGCTTTACTTTTTCTATGGTGTCTTTATTCAAGCATAGAGCTTTTGAAGGGGGTATAAAAAGAGACTCGGAGCTTGTTCCTTGGGAAGGAATTGGCTATTCAATAAGATAGGGAATTTACGAAGGGGATTTTGCAACATTTACGATCAGGATTAACGGGGTTTTGCAGGAGAGAAGTGTTGATTTTTACGGCACGTTTCAATTGTTTTTTCCGAAGCAAGGTGCCGATGAGACATTCCCTGTACCCGTTCATCCTCGCAATATACTTGATGGTTTTGAGTTCACATTCGAAGTTGGTTTTGGACATGGGGATGTTAATTAATCTATGGATCATACAGTTGAAACCTGCTAATTTGTGGGATATAGGGTGGCATGAGTCGTAAGGGATCACTTGATCTGTGTAAGTTGGTTTCCTGAAGATGGAGTACATATGTTTATCCTCCCGGATTTCGATAGTGAGGTCCAGAAAATTTATTTTGCGCTTCTCAGCAGGTTCCATGGTAAACTTGATTGAGTTGTGCATTGCATTCAAGAAACGTAAGAATTGATTCAATTGTCTTTTACTACCAGTCCAACAACACAATACGTCATCTACATATCTGAATCAATATCTGAATATTATTTATGATTTTGTCTTTGGAAGTGTTTTGCTTTCTGTAATTTCGTTCTGCAATCGCCATCAAAAATTTGTCATTCTCTACCAAACTTACATCTTTGTTTTTAAACAGCAGTCGTAAAAGGGCATTTTAAATATGAGAAAGAATAATTGTGGATTCAATTTAATTTCGCAAACCCTAGTTTCATTTGATTAAATGGCAAATGACTATTTGTTGATATCAATGCTGAAAGGTTTGGCTTTGATTGAGAAAATTAAAATTTGAATGAATAAATAATTACATTAAATTTAGTCAAAACTTTCTCAACCTGGTAAGCAGAAAGGAAGTTCTCTAAATACACATCTTGAAATTTTCCCGGGATTCAAGTGGGAACGAACGACCTTTAGGAATTTCTGACAAGCATAAACGAAGCAACGTTAGCGGAAAGGAACTATGCTTATATATTCGTTAAAAAAATCGAAGACAGCAATTTTGAGCTAAATGAAGAGGGACCACTAACCAGTGTTCAAATAATTTGCCGATGACATCTTCAAAAGGGGCATTTATCGGTGAGTCACTCCAATTCCCCAAAATTATTTTGTGTTCTTATTTATTATTTTTGTATTTAATTATTTCATCTTGTTGGCTCTTCTATCATCCTCCATACCATTCAGAAGCCAAGGAACCTTTTCCCCCCTTTCCCCGAATTACAAACTCTTTTCTTTTTCCGCAGCTTTCAAATAACCATTTCTTCTCAATACGCGCTCCATCCATTTATTTTCCTGCCTTATAATTTACCAAAACTTCATTTCCTCTCTGACCATTGTCAACACCACTTTTATGCCCAGCAATATTCCGCGAAATATTTTCCATTTCCCTCTGCATTTCTTCTCAAAATCTTCCAGCCTGCTTTCATCTCCTTCCCTCAGAATCCAGGTTTTGTAATAATTCAGATTGAAACTTAGTAATAAATTTTTGACTGTCTTTACGCTACTCAGATTCAGGGATTACTTCGTCTTCGTCCACGCTCCAAATTCTAACCATCGAAGCAAATATTCCCCATTTGCTTCCCCACATCTCTTTTTCTTCTTTACTTGCTACGAGGAGACCGGCTCTGGCGGGATTGCTATCTCAGTGACGCGTTAAAAATGCTATTTAAGAAGGAAATAAAAAGCATCCCAAATTCTTAAAGCCTATTCTTATACTGAACCATTGATCAAAGAATAAATTATGGCTGAACATAATACGCTCAGCAATCATTTACGCCTCCTCTTTGGTTAGAGACTACGTGATGAACTGTAATCCACATTTTATAAACTGAATTGCCCAAAGAAGACATTTTCCGTGCACGCTAGAACGTTAAAATTGACATTTTCGACATATCTACCAGCAAATAAATCCTAATAGGACTCATAGTTGGATTTTCCTAAGGAGAGGGGTTACAAAGGTGTTTTTAAAAATTTAATTATAAATACAAAGAATGAATATTTGAATGAAATTTTCTTTCTCACGAACTTAATCAGCTTTCTTCTACCGGACACTGAAAAATTAGTAGGCAACGTTGATCACTTCTTTCATATTGAAACAATCACTTGGTATAAATCCACACTTTAATAACAAAACCGACCCAGGTTTCGGCAACTCAGGGCCATTTTCAAGGTACAGAATCGTGTGGTGGCCGAGTATATATACGTTATTGGGTGGAAGGGGGGGAGGTAAAAGGAGTGGGAGGGGGATGAAGTTGCAAGGCCGGGAGTTTGGGGGGGGGGGGGGGGGAGGGTTAGGGTAATCCGGGGAAATTGAAAAGAAAGAAGCGGGAAAGTTGAGCCATTCTGAGGTTCTTTTTGTGGAGGAGTGAGAACAACAAGGTGAAGGACGATTGTTGGTGACTACGAGGGCAGGAGGTTGTGGAAAGGGGGGACGCTGATTTTTAGGAGAGGAGAATGGGTGGAGAACATATGGTCATTACATAAAATACTTTGGCAGTTAACAATTTCAAATTGCTCTAAAAATCTAGCTTATAGCCTTTGTCAACTGCATGTAAAATTTCATAATGAAAATTACTAAAATGGTTGTTTAAACACAAATTTTCTGCAAAGTTTGAATTATTATGCCCATTAATAAAACAGTTTCTGTGTCCTTTCACTCGGTCTTTGAATTTGCGTCCAGTTTGACCTATATAACAGATGTCACAAAGGTCGCACTTCAGTTTATACGCTCCACTTTTGTCTGTTCTCACATATTTGTCTTTGGCGTTATAAAGCATGTTCTCCATAGTACCTGAATTGTAAAATGACACTCCACGTGTTTCGTTAGATATAATTGACTCTATTTTATATGCCGCACCTTGGAAAAATAGCAATGGCAAAATGGCAAACTTTTTAAAACTGTTATCAGGGGGATGAACGGTTAACAATTGCATAGCCATTGATTTTTCCACCTGTTTTTATCACGTTATATCACACAAGCCTGGGTATAACCGTTTCTGGTGGCGATCATGTTAATTAAGGACCATTCTTTATTATAATTACACCGAGGCATGGGTATATTTACCAGTCTATGAGCCATTGCCCTCAAGGAAGCTAGCTTGTGCCTAAGGAGGTGAAGAGAAACACTTGGAATTATCACGTCAGTAAAGCTGGGCTTACGATAGATAGAAAATTCGAGGTAGCAGTTTAAGTCTAAAAAGTTGATATCACTACCACCAATTTCCACTGGAAAATTAATATTTTTATATAAATAATTCAATACAACCAAAAAAGCGTTTAACTGCAGTTTCGTGCCTGTCCACATACAAATAACATCATCCACGTATCTTAACCAATAATTTACATTTTTAGTCAGAGGATGTGACGATTCGAACAGTAGCAATTGTAAATAGTTCATAAAGATTTCAGCCAGGATTAGCGATATCGGTGACCCCATAGCCCAGTATTATCCTACCCCACTCTCTCCTCCCCACCAAATCCCGGCCTTGCAACTCCATCCCCCCACTCCTTTTACCTCCCCACACCCTTCCACCCTATAAAGTATATATACTTGGCCAACACACGATTCTGTACCTTGAAAATAGCACTGAGTTGCCGAAACCTGGGTCGGTTTTATTATTATAGTGTGAATTTATACCAGGTGATTGTTTCAATATGAATAGGTATTAGAAATTTCCACCAAGTTACGCCGGAAACGATTTCCCATATTGATCAGTTCTAGCTACTCAGTATGTCATTTAAAAAGGAAAATATGCACAAGTACTCATTGATAACTTTTTAGCTAACTAACAAATTGTCAAGAGTTTCATTACCTTTATTGTGAAAAACCTATGTGTGTACGTACACAGGAATCATTAAAATCAGAGGGTACAGCTAGAGATACTACAGCTAGACAGTACTAAACTGCTGGGAGCAAGTCTTAGTTCATCAAGTAAATGTACATTAAAAATTCTCCATGAAATATTTAAAGGAAATACTTAGCATTCATTGAAAACGGTGAAATGAAATCATGAGCTATTTTCACACTAATATGAAAGAAACAGACCGCGGTCTCAATTTTTTGAATTTTCTAGGGACTTGAAAATGGCCATTAGCCCCGGAGTCACTGCTGGTTTTTAAGAAATAAATATGTAAAAATCACCATGGGTGTAAGTTACATCAAATATAAAATTCCCTTCGGTTTAATCGCAATTATTTATTTTGAAAGTATTTCCCGAAGAGAAAAATAGTCATACCCTATTCGGAAATTAGACTAGTTGGAAACAATCAGTATCAAGAGTATGGTATATTTTTTACAGGATAGAGCAAAAAACCACCATTTGTTAAAATTCCATCATTTCTGGTAGGTATGCTATCTGACTTTTGTCGAGTTTGTTTCCTTAAAATATTTTCTACGAAAAGAGAAAATAGTCATCTTTTATTCCTTGAGTTCGGAATCTTTACAGTATTTACCGGACTCATTTGCACGCAAGGATACGTTAAATTAGAACAATGTCCAACGGTGATTATTCTTTCAATCCCACCCGGATATCCCGCATGCGCACATTCTCCATGGCTCCCAAAGTCTCCCTCCATGCCCCTCCCTCATCATCGTCGCAGGAGGACTTTGTTGCCGCTTGATTCGGTCATTTCATTATCCTACAAAATACTCAAATCCTAGTTTCATTGGTTGATTATACATTTCGATACATTTAAAAGTAAATGTCTAAGCCAAGGTCCCTAAGGACCATGGTCTAAGCTTTAATCGGTGAGTTAAATTGTCTTTTCCGGAAAATAACTGCTACTTTCATGGGTTGGGGAGAGCCGTCAATTAACGAGCTCATGTAAAGGTATCATTGGTACCAACAAAAGTGTAAATATTTAGCACAAATTATACAAGTAACTAATAGTTCACGCGTGTTTTTTGGCGTTTTCATGGCAACTTCAAAACGCTTATAACAAAATCTTTGCGTTGAGGAGTTGTGCCCCATTTTCATAGGACAAAATATGCTTAAAATTACCTCCGACAGAAGTTACACAGGTTCCTCCTGAAACACCCTGTATAATGGTTGACACAAACGCCATAAAACGCAAACTACCTTTCAGCAGAACTTACAACTCTTATTTTTAATTATTTCACAGTAACTTCGAACACAAGTTATGAGTTAACATTTTCTTGGAATCCAAAGGAAAATCATAGAGAAATAATGACAAAAATGGAATGAAACTATTCTTTGAAGCCAGAACTCAACATGGAGAGCTAGCAATTTCACATCTAGTGATAGAACTTGACATTACGCAAAACTGAATCAACCATTCGAAGGAGGTTAAATGAATCAACGCCAATTTGAGGGCCAAAACCGAAGATAAAACCAAATTTTGATTTTTTGTTATAAATGACAGAAACATTTTAAGAATAAATACTAAATGCCTCTTTGTTTTAAATATAGTCCAAAAGTAATGCAAATTAGATATTTAATTGCTCCTAAGAATCCTAAGGTATTGTATTTCTTCCTTTGTATTGTAGTATTGACCATTTAAAACCTGCGCTTCAAATAAATATTTATTTTCTAAACTTTAACAAAAACCACTGAACTTTAAACACACACACGAACCCGGATTTCGATGAATTATCATCACCACCTTCTACCACATGATGATGATAATTCTTTGAAGCTTCGGTCGTATGCTTGAGTGTTCAAAGAACCAGTGGTTTGTGCAAAAGTTGGGAAAATAAGTATTTGATGGTATTTGTTAACGCGCAAAACTACAAAGTTTCTTCTGAGCAAGTTGTGTTTGCTGCGAATCAAATCTCACTTTCTCTAAACGAGTAGGATGTTTCTCGTAGCCGGAAATATCCGGGTTGTTCTCGTAAATAGCCGGTCGTTTACCAAATGTCGTTCATTAGCCGTGTGCTTCATGTCTATTTTCCTCCCCATCCAATAAAGTTACTCTCCTCAGCGAACTCAGGCAACCCCCATTGAAGACCCTGTTCAGCGGGTAACGTCAGCGGTTTCGCGCCTGACCCACATCCTTCCTGTGACCAAAACTCATTCCGAATTTTTCACACTCCCTTGGCTTTCCTCTGCGCTTACATGGTTAAGGCTGTCCACGCTGTCAGCGGTCCTGACATGACCATTCGTCGCCTCAAATTCACACCAACCCGTAAGGTGACGTTTTTCTAAAAAAAACTTTCAAATAGGTCAGGTCACACGTAGCTTCCAGGACTTGGAGAGCGTTCCTTGATATCGTTTATCATCTCCGACCCACCCTTTCCTCGTCGCTTCCATGTCACAGAAATTCCAGTTGTGTTCAAGAGAATGAACTCTAATACGCTCAAGAACGTGCTGTCAAAAAATAGTGTCGTATTTTACTAGGCGCGCTCTGATTTGTTTTTACTTTCATAATTCTTGTCATGATTACTTTCTGGATGAATATGAGAATTCACGTTCAAACTGACTTCATTCATGTATCATAAAACAATTATTATTTGCGTTTATCAAAAGAATACGAATGACCAACCAAAATAATGTAAACTATTTGAGTATTCAAGTATTTTGTGCTTGAAACTCATCGATTTAAGCCTAAGTGATACGTACATCAAATTTACTTGATTATCTGATCGCATGTTTTTTTTCTTCAGAATTTGAATCAAAGAACAGCTTTAAATGTGAAGGGGAAAAATAATTCAATTTGTAATATGGAAATCCTAAGTCGAAGTCGAGTGGAATTCGTATATAATATACAATTTGAAAAACACTTTTCTCATAGTTGGAAAATAAGCAAGAATCACGGAATGGTGAAAATGGTAAGTATCTCTATCAAACGTATGTTTTACAATTCTCAAGTCATCAACACCACCATCATGTGACAAGTGACTAGAGTTTACCTTAAGGACTGAAATCCTTGCTGTGTAACTGGTAGTTTCAGGCGTTACTTGGTGGAACTTATTCATTGTATAAATGAAAAACTTAAAACTTTGTAGTTCCACAATGATAATTTTATTTGCACGACCCGGGTTTCGACGTACTATGACGCCATCTTTAGGTGAAAAGACTACAAAAACTCGTGTTATACCCTGACCCAATCCCAAACTCCTCCCCCCCCCCCTACCTTCCTTCCCTCCAACCCTCTTCCCCCCCCTTCCTGAGAGCAGTATATAACACGAGTTTTAGTAGAGTCTTCACCTGACGATGACGTTATAGTACGTCGAAACCCGGGTCGTGCAAATAAAATTATCATTGTGGAACCACAAAGTTTAAGTTTTTCATTTATCCTTGCGATGTGTTGATGTACGTGAGCTAGTTGTCAAATAATTCTTTCATCGAATGTGCCATCGAATATTTTCGGCATCTAGACATGTAATACCTGTAGTCATCTATTGGAAAATATACTTGCGGAGTTCTCCACTTGATTTTCTTCACAGATGACCACTTTATTCCTTCATTAAATCTGATGGCGATGTCGATTTCCAACAAATAATTTCAGAATGCATTTATAGATAGTGGTGATAACAGTACATATATTATAATGCTGACAACTGGAGTAATGTATTTTTTTCGTAAAAGATCACAATAATTATTTTATATTCAGTCAATTCCATAAGTGTCTTTTACTTATGGAATTACTTTTACTTTTAGATACTTTTAACAATCACATAATTTTCATATAAAATATCTGTAAACATCTCAATCAATGTATTAAAAAACCTACTACTTAAATATGTAAAAGAAAATGAAAATGAAAACATAGAATAGGAATCAGACACAAGTAACCATAATGTATGATACATTGTATAACAAATTGAATATTGAAATTGATTTAATAACCAAATATTTTAAAAATATTCCTAATCACTTGTATATTTGCCTGGATGTTATGTTATGATTTGGTATGTTTAGGTTTACAGGTTTCTTTTTTACATATTCTATGTTTAGGTTTAAGGTATGATTGTTTTAAAGTGTATGGTATGTAATATGTAAAGATAGTAAGATTGTTGTAATATGTTAAGGTATGTATTGTAATATCCGTTGTACTTACATCCTGTTTTGTTTTGTCTCTAAATTTGGCATATAAGCTCACAGTTTAAAATCTCCTTACATGAACCTTACTAATTTATAACATATAAAACTGAAACAACTATTTTTTTAAATTTCTGTATTTTGTATGTTATGTATTATATATATGTATATATTTTTTTCCTTGCAAGAAAATTATGTTATGATGTAAATTACTGCCCCATGGGAGCATTCGCTCCTAGGTCAATAAATGTTTTTTCTATTTCTATTTCTAAATAGAAAAAAATAAAATAATTGCAAATGCATACATTTCGATTTATTATGCAATACATTTATTTCAACTCGAAATATGAACATTTTTCGTTTTCCCTTCATCCAGGAACATTCAAACAGCAGTGTGTAGCTCCTTGTAGGTTGTCGCCCTCCAAAAACCTGGACCCGACTCGCGATTATCGATGTAATAAACAAATAATAGTGTTGCGCTGTTTATACGACATTGCTATGCGCGCACTCCACGAGAGCATTGTTCGCACGGCACAGTTTACGTAGCATGTCCCGGTATAATCACTCTCATCAGTGCATCATCTCCCTTCGCCACTGAGTTCCACGAACGAACTCAAGCGGTAAACGTAACGCCCAGTTTCTTTTCTGTGGCAGGGTGCGCCAGGTATATACCATCTGTTTGGGATGGGGACGTTAAACTAAGGTGAGAGAGAGAGAGAAGAAAATGGATGGAGACATATGGGAGACGTGAGAGGAAAGGGATGTGGAAGGATAAAATTAAAGAGCAAGGGCAGCTGCCGGATTGAGATCTTAACTGGACAGGCACGTATGAGTGAGATTTCATTCCGGGAGAAGTGTGCGTAGGTGAAAATTCTATTCGTTGGAAAACATAAAGGGACGAAAACACGTTGAAATGTTTGCGAGAGGGAGGGTGGGAGGGGCTCTCTGAGTTCTGTGCTACGTGCCTGGAGGGAAAAGGCCTTGCCAGGGGAGGGAAAACAAAACATGGAGGTGGTTGCGGTGCGCGCCGCAAGAGGGTGTTGGGATAGAGTAATGTCGGTCGGGATTGAGGGAGTCAGGGGAAGTTTAGAGGCGTGTCTGTGGCAGGGGTGCGATGCAGGGACTGCGATATGTAATATGCCGGAAATATCGCATTCCGAAATTGATCCTTCTGGCTATACGATATGTGAAGCAATGCGTTACGTGATATCATTCAATACATCGATTACATACGATAAATCACATCTTTTGCGCTACAAAATGTATACCAAGCGTGGTAAATATACATCTCTTTGACAGCTGAAGCCGTTCTTACTTTTGTTGAATCAAGTGACAAAGTAGAAGCTAAAGGTGTGTTATGCAACCCGTCTGACACCGAACTGACATTGCGAGAAAAGCGAATTATCTAAGCTCTCGCGATAAACTAGGCGAAAAATATCTCTCCTAAAATTTTAAAATATGACAAAATATCTTACAATCACAAAGAGAGTATAAAGAAATGCTAATGCATCAAAAAATGCTGGACGTGTCAACTTCCCCAAGAAATTTTAGGAATTTTCTCAATTTAAAGCTGCATAACTTTAAGGGGTGTAACCCACTACGGAGTTACATGAATGTACGAAATTTGCTATGAAAAGAATCAGTGGCATGGACTGACATTCGAACTCAGATCCCCCGATTTCGAGCTGAGGGCTTTGAACAATGAAGCTATCCAGGCATCCTCTCCTACTGGGGTTTGAATCCCAGCTCAGGTGAGTGATTTATTTCTCATTGTGAATTTCACATATTTGGTCAACTCCTTTGAATGTTGACCCCTTTGCGACACGATGCTTTGAGATCCGATTGGTCTAAAACATTGTATTAGTCAATTTGGAGTAAAAATGAAGAAAATTAGCGATGACTACAAAAAGATATTTAACTGTTAATTTGTTTAAACATCTAACCACGAAGCGATACTGAAATTTGATTATCGCACAGCTCTACGGAGGCACTATGGAATCATAAAATATAAAAGGCACCGTTTCTCTTAATAACTATTTTGTCCTTACTTTGCGGCAATCATCAGAAATACCCTCAACGAGGCACTAAGGAATGTTTTCATGTGACATCTATACACAATTTGTACACATAAGGTTACCAATTAAAGTTTCAGAAAACCGAAGTTTGCCTCTTTATGTTTTGACCACAATTCACCAGTTGTCATCAATCCGAATATTGGTTTGCTGCAGTTCCTCACTAAAATCTGTGCTCAGCTAAGCACTTAATTATTCATGATTCCTATTTTCCACGTACTAAGTAAATTGCATAATGTATTCCACCCTTGGTCTTCCTCGGCTTTAATTCCCATTCAATAATTAATTCAAAATAGTTTTCAGGAAGGTTGTCTCAGAAAGCGTTCAATTCGTTTGCCTCTTCTTTATTCGGGTAAAGTGAACCAGATTTACTGGTTTATACGAACGAGGCTTTTCTTATCTAGATAATGGGATTACAAACCGGTTACTGTACACGTCATTATCTATCCTGTCGGCTGACTACTATGAGTTTTCGTTTTTTCAATCACCAACAAATACCTTCCCTTTGTATAGTTTACAATTAGGCTACTTATTAAGTAAAATTTGGCCTATGGAAATAGATATTATTATTTCCGAATTACCGTTTTCAATGTTCTGAAAACAGACATTTAGCTGTTTGCTGAACAGTGGAATTTTGAGCACTGCAAATTCCAATGATCCATTTTAATTGAGAAAAATGCGTATTATTCTTGGTATTTCCGAGTTTTACTTCAAATTTAAAATGTGAAGCAAAATTGGTTATTACTAGTCTTGAAAATATTTTCTATGCTTTACAAGCTTTACGCTCTGTTATGAATAGAAAATGCAATATCTCCATGAACAAATATCTTTCCTTTAAAATGTGAAGGGTATAGACTAATAAACTTTAACAAGAGAAAATTCACAGGGTTTTTTGTCCGCTCCACAGTGATATTTTGTAGATTACAAAAGAAAATTTCTCACCATTCAGAAGAAATTCCAAATAAGTAACCTTTTAAACAAATACGGTGAGAACTAATATTCAATCTATTCTCACCGTCAAAAATAAAATAATTTTTTTATTTTTGACGGTGTCGCCAAATAGTTTTCAACGGATGGATTTGAATGGAAAGAAATGGATAAGGGAAAATATCTTTGCCTGTTAACACGCCAGCTAGTACATTGTAAGTTTGGACCTTGGTTGGAACAAAGGCATCCAAATCTATGGGATCCAAAAATATTTTCAAATTTGCAGTATCTTATCGATCAAGTCGTACATTGAAGATGTAGTTTCCACATTACGAATAATGTTTTTTGACCGTTGCGTATTCATTCCAAGTTTAGGGAGAAATCCAGCTTTTTTTCGCTACTGGTCGAATTTATTTGTTGGTATCTTTTAATCAAAAAAATTCAATTTCAATAATCTCTCTCATGTGAATTTTATTCCAATCAATTTTAAGCTACTTATTGTTAGTGAATAAAACAAGTTAATTTAAAAACTATGCGGGACAAAAATAATTCTGTCAAATGTGTGATTATGTCATAAAAAGTTATAAATTAGTGAAAAAGCTTCCGATTATTTTCCTCGGCCTATATTCCATCGCTAGCAGAATTAATGCTTAGCTGTCAAAGTTGCGGCACACTCTTCCGGTTACTCAGCGCTCAGTTAACGGAGGTACTGGAATAAAAACCACACAAAAAATAGGGGCCCATTATCAGCAGCCCTGAGGACGATGGTTTCTTACACGATTTCGATGGAAAAGTTTCCATCGAAATCGTGTACGAAAAACTTCGTTTCCCTTAAGATCTCTACTCAATACTGAATAATGGTCAGATAAGGTGTAAAACATTTCCACTGCAAGCCATTTCATGACGTGGAATTCGAAAAAAGAACTACTGCCACAATAAAAGTTTGATTACTTTTGATAAAAGCCACATCACAACTGTGAAAACTTCCCAACGAGAAAAATTCGCTTTCTCAAAGTTTCTTGTTCATAAGTTCAATGGTTTTTTTGGAACAGCCTAAAAGCACAACATTTGAAAATATGAACCGCACAAGTTGCATCAAGCAAGGGGTTAGGCGTCCAAAACCACCAACATTAAGTCATTAAAATTTTTACATTTCCTATTATTATTAATGTAAATATATATTTAATATTAGATTTTCACATAAAATCTCATAATTTCTATAACAATTAAATGTTACCAATTTCTGCCAATCTTACGATTGGATCACTAGTTTCACTGCCCTAAAACCCAGTCATGTTACAAAGAAATCGAAGAGTAACTTATATAAACCCGATAAACTTAATTTCAAACTAGTTTTAGTCATACTTATATTCATGCCACAATCACCAAAACAAATGTTACTATTGAGAAATGTTTCTCGTTTCAAGTTAAAACATGACCCACTAATATATTTCCAATGCAATCCCACTAAATATTAGAAAACACTACATCCTACCCATTAAATGAAATAGTTTACCTCTCGTAAATTACTACATCTCGTAATTACGTTTTCGTATAATCTGTACCCAGGGAGCTCCTCATCGAAGTTGGCGCATGGTATGAGATATTAGGAGTCCAGGTTTTAATTAAACCCTTTTGGGTGAAAACGGAATGAATCGAAAAAGGGCAGCAAGGTCATTCAAGGTCAAATTTTTAATAAGGATTCGCGAACAGAACGAGCGACTTGAAATAAAAATGAGGAGGAAATAGCCAGCAACGTGAGCAACAGGGTGGACATTCGCCTCGGTGAAAAATATCATTCTTACTTGACCGAGATGGCAACCGAAGTGGAGAGATTGGATACCCGACAGGTCCAAGACCAATATACCCGCTTCGAGCTCGGATCACCGGTTTTTTAAATTCCCATTCCAGAGAGATAACCTCTTGCGTAAGATTATTTAGCGCTCTTTTCAACATTTACTAGGTGGGACTTTATAAATCATCGATCAGCTGCATATTTCCCCGGAATAGTCACATTTTCTCACAACCACATAGCTGTGACTCATCTAATTTCCTCAAAGTCAATATATAATTGGAGATCTGATCATTGTAAACAATGTTTTTACACATTTATCAAATTCCTGATTGTAATGTGTGCAGATTTTCATCGTAGATATTTATGAAATTTAACAAAAAGGGAGGAATCAGGCGAGTTGTTGAGGAATCTATTGTGGAGAATTGTGGCATCTTCTAAGTTGTTATTGTGAAATTTAGCTTTCAAGGAATGCTCAAATAAAATTTTAAGAAAACGGAAATTTTTAAATATCTGTAGAAATCTTTAAAAAAGTCAACCAATATATGACATTATTTATGCCTCACAAAAAACGAAAAAAGCACTACAGTTGTTTAAATTTGTTTAAAAGAAGGAAGAAATTACCAAAAATAATACAATGGTCATAGAAAAAATAATACAATGGTAATAGAAAAAATAATTTCCTGAATCTCCAATCTGAGCTGTAATCCGCCTATTGAGGCAATATTTTCAAGCCAATGCCGATTTGAGAGCGTGATACAGGTCATTTTGCAGAATTTGTAGATATGACAACGGTTGTCATTCATTAAAACTGAAGAGTAATCGGTTGATTTCAAAAATAGATTCAATAGCGCTGTTAAATAGACTGGGCCAATGAATTTGGATAACCATACCCCTGCCCATCAGTCGCCCTACATCTATTTCTCTAGAGATAAAGCATTCGGCGAGATATCGAGAGATCAGGGTTTGCGAATGATTATTTCCTCTCTGGAAGCTACACACTTATGTGCACTTGCGGGTGACTCCACAGAGGTAATACCGTGGCGAGTTACGGTATCCTCAAATTTTGTCAAAAAGAGCGTACACCTCATCGCGTTCATGTCTTTAACCTCGTAGACAGAGGCGCTAAGCGCACGCTTTGAACTGCTTCGTAGCTTGTATGTACGGCAGTCTTGAACATCTTGTTCCTTTAAAGCCCATACAAAACCACAGGGGTGGAGGACGCCTCGATTTCGGCTTTTTCCTAAAGCTAGGAATGACGCTATGATCACAGTAATAGAGATTTATATTTGCATGGTGTCAGGAGATAAGAGTGGAGTCACGAAAATTCTGAAGGAAAACATAAACTGGTAGTCGGAAAGTGTTTTTGGATTCCTAGAAATTTCATTAAGAAGGTTCATGAGTATGTGCTTAGGAGGATTCCCTTATAATTCTCCTTAAATGGATGGTAAAATGTGATTGCTACTAATATACAAACCGCTAACCGCACTACATAAAAATGCTTTTATGTATAACAAATAAGATGCAATAAACTCGTTAGACCGTATTTTTAGTGTTATACCAAGAGAAGTTAGATAAGTGTTAGACCGTAGCTTAACTGGCTAAAGCACTCGGCGCGGTATCGAGGGTTCCAGAAAGGTGTGGAATGATTTTTACTCTGAGGGAGTTTCATTTTTCAAAAATAACACAGAATTATATCACAAACTTGTTCAAGAGAAATGTTTACGCTGGATTCAAGAGAAAATGAGGAATATTTTCCAAATGCAATCTTTGTTTGGGGTTTCCTGGTACACTTACAAGTCATACATTATTACATTAAAAACGCGCATCTAATCTCAATAGCAAAAGCGCTGAGCTAATAGCACAACGAAATCCGATTCAGAATAAAGATATAGTCCAATTAAATCTAACCCAGCGAGTGCACTACGGTAATTGAAATTCATTGCGACCCAAATGCAATTCACCGAACCGCGAAATGAGACGAGGAAAATTATAGCAAACATTTATTTTTTTTTCCTTCAAGTGGCCCAGCGCTCATCCTAATCTATTCGTGGGGAGAAATTAGGCCCTAAAGCTCTAGATTGGGAAAGTACGGACAACGAAACCAAAACAGACCTATCCAGTGCATGTGGAGGACAGTGAGTAAACATGTTTATACGGGAACAAATTTATTGCCTAGCATTTAAGCGAATTTGAGCCATGTGATGCAATCAATTTGGATGTTTGGTGCAATACTACAATGCTTTAATGCCACATATCTTCCCCAATTGCCTCGGTTGTCGGCATCAAACGAAGACTAACGTAGTCCGTACTTTTCTAATCTGGAGCTTTCTTTGGCCCCGTTTTCTTCGACGCCAACTCGCAGCTGTGTTTGTAACTTGAATTAAAAATAGAAAACCACGAGAGAATTCACTCCCCGAGAAGGAAAGTTACTTCTCTCTGTCTCTCTCCTCCATCACCAAATGGACGATCGAAATGTTTTCCTTTTCCTTCCTTCCCTCACCACTCTCTCCTTCCGTTGTCGGTTTGTTACCTTTTTAAGGAGGCGAGCCTTATGAGGTGCAAGACAAGAAAGAGACAGTGGCGTGGCTTCAATTTGAGCCACCAGGGGCGGGCTATCATCTGCCGCATTTCCTTTGAGAAAAAATGCTAATCGAACCTATTTAGATGCAGCAGGGAATCTGGGTGCAATTCGAAAATTACGTTCAAGAGAAAGTAACTAGCCTCAGCAGAAGGAACTAATGGAGCAGATCAGGAAGAACGGTCTGGTATCAACTGGCACAGATTCGGGTGACAGAGAAAGTTCACGGAATCGGCCGGAGTACTGCGATGTAGAAAGCCAACGGAAAAATACCACATTAGTCCCCCTAGAAGATACATCCTTGCATTCATCAGTATACGAAGCGATAGCGTTCCTTCAGGTTAAATACTTAGGAGGGAAAACAGTCCCCCAATCAGATCTCCAAGTCGCGACTAATGGGAGGGGAACTTCAATCATAGTGAACAAATGCAGATAATAATTCTATTTCTTTTATTTAGAAAATCTTAGTTCCTATCTTTTTATATCAAATAATTTATAACACCATAAAAATATATTTTGTTGGTTATTAAATGTTCTAAGAATAGTATGGACAGATTCCTTATTCGCTATCTATAATTAATGGCTATAGAAAACACTCGGGAGTTAATAGTTTTACTCTTTTTACTATTACAAATTGTTTAAATTTTTTTATGCGAACAATTCCGCCCTGAAAATAGTGTTGCCCGAGCTGGAGCTCCCCTTTCCGTTCACCCCTAGATCCGACACTGATAAATGAGGAAGAGAGCAATTGACAAGTAAATTTAATAAAATATTGATCCAGATTGTCAATAGAAGCAGAGGAAATAGACTCCACCGGTGACAGCTGGATTCAAGTGTTAGATACTAACCGTTCATCAAATAGGGATTCTTGAGACGCAGAATACCTACCGGTAGGGTCCTTTGAAGTCATACCACGAAGTGGAGCAACTCTAAAATATTGTTTATTATTGATATCTTGGATTCTGGCGAATGTTAAGTAATTCATTCATAGTGAAAAGAACCGATCTTATCAAACAGAGAGTTCTGTTCTAATGGTGTAACCAGAGGAAAGGTGAAGACTAGGCTAGACGACCTGAGGATGTCGCCTTAGCGATGAAACCGGTCGTCTTGAAATAAAACCATACTGAAAATTATAAAGTTATCATTGTCTTAGTAATTACTGTGATTTAAAGCATGTATACCACCATGAATGACTTCTATCCTCCGCGTGACTACTTGAGGTTTAAGGATTGTTTTGTTATTTAGGGAGACGCCGGACTTCTGAGGTCATTTGCACCATTTAGGAATTGGCGGCTTGGTAAGCTGGCATTGGTTGGGTGTTTATTTGGGGAATGGAGGAGGCCGAACCCTATCCATTACACCAACACGATCCCCCTCGTTCGGTCCGTAGTCCTCAACTCTCTTTCCCCCCCTCCCCACGCTCGAATCTACCCGCGCACATCTCTTGCGGTCCGGACACCAAAATAAACCTCGGGGGAGGTAAGGGGTGGGAGGTCTCGCCGCCGCCGCTCACATAAATCTCCCACCGCCACCTCCTCCACAACCACCCATTCGATCGCACGGTTCGCTTCCCCATCCATCTAGCCTCCACCTCCATGCCACACTCCCTGCCACCCACCCTCCCATCTCTACAGTCGATCCCCGCTGATCCACCGCCCTTCCTCCGGCTTCCCGTCTCCTCCCCTCGCTTGCGTCACTCAGCTTCACTCCCCCCTCATACCGCACCGATTTCCCACCTCCAACCCTCGCGCTCCAAGTCACAGCATCCCCAACACTCTTGCTCTTTCTATCATAGACTCTCTATCTCTCTCTCTCTCCATCTCTATTTCTCCTCCACAGTCAACCAATCCCACCTCTGGGACCTTCCTAGTTCCTTCTACACCATCTTTAGAATTAAACTGGAATCTTATCAAAATAAAGTAAGAAGAAAAGTTTGATCCGACCTATCCGAGGCTAATGTTGAAGGTCTGTGAGTGTAGTGTTTCTTACCTGATCAGGGTTACTATCCCCGTTGCAGATCCCTCCTCATTTATCCAGCTAAAAAAATAATAAAGTACAAAAAAGCACCGTAGTAAAATTTTATAAAACAATGGGAATTCCTTGAAGAGAATACGGCAACAAGAAATGAACAATGCAAAATCAAATGAACACAGACCACAAACCTCTGAAACAAAGGTTTTGGGAGGAGCTTCTTGCTCTATACGAACGGACTGAAAAAGAAATGCGGATATAAGGCTAAAATCGGCGCACAACCCATCTAAAAAACGATAGGTACAGAAATACACGGGGAGAAAACGTAGATGGAATGGATGAAGGAAGAATACCCAAAACAAATATGGAAATATGGAGCGAGAGGCAGAAGATCTCTGATGCCCAAGCTAGAGATGGAAAGACCAACAATGGAGGCCATAACAGGCATTATGTCTAATTTCTGCAGAAAGAAGAAGAAGCACATAAGAAGAAAAAAAGGTGAACCGATTGTTTTTCCATATACCGCCCCGGGATGAATTATGAAAGCCCCAAATGATTTCTGCACAAGAATCCCGGCTTCTCTTGAAGCCGGGTGCAGTCTTTCGCGAATATTTCCACCCGGAGCCCAATTACCCTGATCGATTGAAGAAGGGAAAAGTCCTCTCACCTCGGAGTGGAAAAATTTGAGACGGCCATTGGAACGGAAAGACCCGGAAAGTCGGACATAAGAGGGTTTTGATTAGAAAATAGTCTCTAGGTCAAAGATAAAAATTACTGCATAGAAGTTACGCATTAAAAGAGATCAATATGCTCTCTTAAGGCACGGAATATATTTATTTACCATTGACCCCTAAAACAACAGGTTTAGCACATATATAGTAAAACATTTATTTCTACGCCAAAGCTATATTGTACACGTATACTGAAGGGTAATTATGAGTATTCATTTAAACAGGAGTATTTTACGCCCACTAATTAAAGAGTAATTGAGCTATCCTACGAGAAGTTTGTTTAGTTCTGCAAACACTTCCGCCGTAATGAACCTGGACATCATGAAATACTTGGCTGGAAGTCAGGGTAAACTTTACCTAGGCCTGGGTAATACATTAGGATAATATACTTGAAGTGATTCGTTAATTATCACTCCTCAAGGAACTAAACTTCTTGCGGTGCGTCGGGCTTTTGTCTGTCTACCCTATGAAGTTAGCAAAGCACTTGAAATATGACTGTGATTGACATTGAGTGAGTAATTAATGCACCTAAGGGAAATACGGCGTATTCTGTGCACAGTCCATTTCCAACATAAACGGCAACCAGTCTAAATGCTATTTGGGGAAGTGAAGGCATGATTAAAGGCGCAAAGCAACACCGTGATTGCAACTGATGAGTTCTACGCTTTCCTAATAAGAAGAAGATCTCTTCGAGAGGCGGCGATTAATTAAACCACGGCCGAGTCATTAAGCAACTAGGGAAAGCCGCGTGAAATATTTTTCGCCTCTTTGCGTTCATATGCTATTTCGTGGGCGCCATAAAATACCCGGGATAGCTGGTATGATAAAAGAACAAGGGCGCACCCTCAATAATTATCACAGCACGAATTAGTAGCAAAGAGCGTCTTTGTTCGAGAAAATCCTGGAGGAATGTGTGCATTATAATGGGATAAACGAACTGGAAGAGGTGATCGTTATTTGAGAGACGAGGAGAAAAACTCAAGGAAGAGGAATATACACGCAATAATTTGATATGATTAAGGAGCAAGTGAAACTGAGCCCTTGAGAGAGCCAAGTAGAATAAGCCGGTTAGGGATTTAACGCGGAGGTTTTAACATCCCGGCAATATATCATCACTCACTCCACTCACCCAGCTAAATACTTCCGCCCCCACCTTTCACATCTCCACTCATTACGCAACAATACCACTTCCCATGATCCCTCTGGATTCTCCACCCCCCTTCCCGGAAATCATAAGGTCTCAGAAGCACTCAAGGGGTTAGGATTGTGCGATACTGCTAGGTATCGACTGAGATACGGCGGATATATTGAATGGAGGCATTGATCGTTCGGGCTATGCGACAAATCTCATCTTGATACGACGGGATACAATGTGAGTTGCAATGTAATACGATATAACGGAATGTAATGAACATTTTACTCTTGCAATGATAGGTTCCTAAAGCAAGTACGAACGCAATTTGATATTAAAAGATGTAAAATTACCTCACTCGTCGGGTAACCCAAGTATCAAACCTACTATGTTCTACTAAACACTGCAATACGATAGGCGATATAAAGTGATGCGAAATGATACCATATAATAGTATGCGATATGCGATGCCTTTTACTCTGCATAATTTTTATCGCACTGCGAGACTCTCAGCCCTACCTGGAAACTTCTCTTTCTCTACCCCACCCACCCTCTCCCTCACAACTCCTTCCTCCTCACTTAAGATCCCCTCCCCTCTTCCACCAATGGATATGCTACCCTCATCTTTTTTTAGCATATTACAGTAACAACTCGTTATTAGCTTGTCCCCATCCATCCTATTCACGGTCAATTCCTCTTACCATAGGGATGCTCGCCAAGCCATTAGTAGGCTGATATTGATCGGAGATCCTGGTAGGAGTTCTCAATCTCGTAATTGAATAGAAAAAGAATATTGCATAAAGGAAATAGCGCTTTTACATTTAAAAAATATTTACATTACACGTTTAGGCTCACTTAAGCCTTCACCAAGGGATTACTGCTGACCCAATATATTGGTGACCTGATGACGCGAAGTGACCAGAAACGCGTCGTATTTTTTACGTGGAGAAGTGCCATTTCTTTTTGTACTTTGGAAGCCTTCCGTCATTTCACGTCTGAGACAGTCAATTTTACTAAAAGGATCAAGCCCATATCAATCGACGCTTTGACTACCGTGCGTGCGGGATGTGGCAGGTACCGCAGAATTAAGATTTTTCGTTCACTTCTCTCTCTCACTACGAGCGTTAGGAATGAAATTTCCCTCTCAGGGTATGTAACGAGTGTGAAAACAAGCGAGTTTGTGCGTGGAACACGTGTGTCATTTGTCCCAGAGTCAAGTTTTCAGAGTCTGTGATTCAATTATGCCGTCTCTCTTTCACTGAGATAATTAAAAAAGAAATTTCATGCTAGATTGGCGTACTGGTAGCACCAGTAATAATCCGACCATGGGAGCCAGCACCAGTGGGCGATGGGTATAATGGCAATGTTGACACAATCAGCCCACTCCACATTACAATATGTAGCAGTTCAGAGTCAATCATTTAGACCTCAATTATTCGAAGGATGCATTTTTATCGATGGCAGGTTTGAAATTAAAAAAAAAAACAGTTACTTGTTGCCATTGTTTCGGAATATAATGTACTCAATCATCAGGGCTAAAAATTATACATGAAGGTCAAGAACAACAACATCTTTACACATAGATGTACAACACAGAAATCTCATCCCCATAACTAACTCAGAGCATATGTAGCAGGCACGACCAACACGATTGCCAGGGTTCTCAAGAAACAAGAGGTGAATTTGCAGCACGTGACCCAGCTACTACGCAATGCATACATCCACCGTAATGGTGTCACCCCCTTCGTTTTCCCTCCGGCGTACTTCGTACCTACACGCGTACCGACATGCAGCTCGTAACGCTGCCAAATTACAGCGTTTGAGGATGGCGTCGTGGGGGATGATTCGAAAGATGAATCACATAATCAAACAAGGCAAACAAAATGAAGATGGGCATGCTTTTATCATGTCTAACAAACTGAAAAGAGTGTCATTCGCTTTCGATACCATTCCGAATATTGCAGAAGGTCTCATGGGTGCGAAATTTTTAATTACATTTGTATGTAACAGCTCACTTTTCACTTGTTTGCAGCGATACTTTGAGAGGGCAGCACTTAATTACGCCAGTAACGCCAAAGTAGTGGAAATGCATGAATGTTGGTTTCGCCGATACGTACGTCGATAGATGAAATGGGGCACAGTAGTCCGCACCTATCCTAATATCTCCCCCTTCACGAATGTCCTTCCAATTTTATTATCTTTCCCACACCCCGCGCTAATACTCACTCCCGTTGCCTCTCCAATTCCCGTTTCCAGTTGGTATATGTTGTATAAGGAAGGATCGTAATGACAAGGCTGCGATAGCTTTGAGGCTCACATTCAGACTGACGTTTATTCACAACAGCAATACAGCGATACCAAACTAGTGAACTGATGGCGAACGCCATCTACCGGGATGAGTTACAAGCTTATACATCATCTCCTTTTTTATAAATTAGAAACAACAATGAAAATAATTACTGAACAAATAACCACCACTAGTGATGTTCAATTGACCAAATTAGAAACCATTAGAACAATACCAATTTGAATCTTGATCTTTTGGATTGGCTATAACGATAAAAATAATTAAAATAACAATGAAAATAATAAATAAACAAGTCACAACCAACAATAATATTCAATTGACCAAATTAGAAACCATTATAACCTTACCAATTTCAGTCTTGATATTTAGGATTGGCTTTCACCTGTCTCCCCGATCGGGTACGATAATTATTGAGTTGCTTTAGAAATTGACTCTCATTTATATCTGGCACTGTTTCGAGCTGTCAATCTCCATCTGAGACCTGTGGTGTATTAGCCTTATCAGGCAACAGGTGAATAGCACTCCTCCTATCTGTTTATCCGTTAGGGTCAATTATTTCATATAACCTGGGCTCATTTCTGAAACAATATTCTATCCCCTTTTTTACAACCCTTCACCGGTTTGGTACGCCGGTCATACCAGCCCTTAACATTATATTTACTTGCATTTATACTATGTCGGGCATTCTCTAAATTAAAAACTGGCTTCAGTACTTTAGGTGAACATGGAATATTAGTTCTTAAGTTTCTAGACATTAATATTTGTGCTGGAGATTTTATATTACCCCTAGAGGTGTTACGAAGATGTAAGAAAGCTATAAGTATGGGTCATCACCTGAGTCTGTAGTTTTTTTAAAGAGATTTTTTTATTTTTTTAAACTGCCGATTCGGCTAAACCATTAGAATTGAGAAGGCTGGGACTAGAAATGAGATGTTTAACATCCTATGAGTTCAAAAATTCTCGGAATACAGATGAAGAAAAATATGAAGCTCCATCAGTATAAAGGTTATCAGGAATTCCATGACGACTAAAATTAGCTTTTAATTTTTTCACTATCATCTCGCTATTGACATCGGGTAGGCCAGCTACCTCTATAAAGTTGGATAAGTAGTCTACTACTACTAAATACTGTTTCTTTTGGAATTCAAACACGTGAGATGCCACCATTTCCCATTGCAGCTTAGGCATTTCTCTACTAATTAACTGGGCTTTAGTCTGATTATCTTTAAATTTTTGACATGTTTTACACGAGTTTACAAAATCTTCAATATGTTTATTTATATGATGCCAGAATAAACAGGACATTGCTCTATCTTTAAAACATATGATGCCTAGATGTCCCACATGAAGTTTTTCCAGAAAGACATTAATCAAGACTTTTGATAGTACGATCGAATTATTCTTAAACATTACCTGTTTAACCTGTTTTGTTCAGTTTCAACCAGTGTTTCTTTCCCATAGATATATTGCCGACATTTTTCTCATCCAAAAACTATTGCTAACATTTCTTTTTCAATTTGAGCATATCTCAATTGAGTCTGAGTTAAAGCCCTTGATGCATAAGCAATTGGTTGCCCTTTTTGTAGCAACACTACCCCAAGCCCTGTGGAACTTGCATCCAATGATAAGATCAGATTTTCTTTAGGGTTAAAGTATTCCAATACTGGAGATTTAATTAATTGACCTTTTAAATAATTAAATGATTCACTTAAGTTCGGAGTCCATACAAAATTACAGTCAGCCTTTAACATATTTCTTAATGGTGCACTGTGACAAGAATAATTTGGGATGAATTTAGATAAATAATTAAACATTCCCAGGATACGCTGTAATACTTTCCTATCCTTAGGATGGGACATTTATTTAACGATTTAACTTTAATTTCATCCAATTTTAAACCCGAAGCTGTAAATTTATGCCCTAAAAATATGACTTCTTTGACATTGAACTGGCATTTGTCTTTAAAAAATTTAATGCCATTAGCCTTGGCTCGCGCCAATACTTGATTAACCCTTTTCTGCAAAGCACCATTAGAGGATGCCCAAATTAAAATATCATCTTGAGATGTAACTGTTCCCTCTAGATCATCAAATATGTCCGAAACAACCCTATGAAATATTTATGGGGCACAGCATAGGAAAATGGTAGTCAATTAAACTTAGAGCGTCCAAAGGGACTAGTAAACGTGCACAATTTGGAACTAGACTCATCTAGAGGTAATAACCAAAATCCAGATAACGCGTCCAATTTTGTAAAGACTTTTGCTCCATTCATTTTGGCACTGATTTCATCAAATGTAGGAAACTCATAATGCGCCCTTTTGATTGCCTTATTCAAAGGACGAGGATCTATGCAAATACGTATGCTACCATTTTTCTTTTGAACAACTACCATCTGATTAACCCATTCAGTTGGCTGTGTTATGGATTCAATTATTCCCATTTTGCACATAGAATTCAACTCTTTGTTGACACTCTCTTAAGCTAAAGGGAATTTTTTTAGGGCAAAACCACTGCCTTGACATTTTTGTCAAGTTTAATGTGAACCTTAATTGGAACCATTCTAATCTTACCATCAAACAATTCTCTATATTCATTATCAATTGATTCCAAAACATAAACCGATTTGATCAGCCCTAAGGCACTACTGGTTTCTAATCCTAGGATATTTACGTGATAATTTTTTACAACATAAAATTCAATTTGCGGATATTTATCATTCAATTTACACTTAATTTTACAAACTCCAACTACCGGTACTTCATCCTTGGTAAAGGACGTAATTACAGCATCTGTGCTCTGCAACACATTAGGATCTAGCCAATCTTCAAAAATTGCAATTCACTCATTACGTTACATTGAGCACCACTATCAATTTTAAAATTTACCCGAAGGCCATTAATAATTGAACATATTTGCAGCCATTTTTAGATTGACGGACTCCCTCCTTACGAATAACATCTATGACAAAATTATTACCACTTAAATTTTCACTCTCAATATCATCTTCATATTCTTATTCAATTGTATGAACTACTTTCCGATAATTTTCACTTCCACTGTGACACATTTTTGCAAAATGACCAATTAATTTACAATTATTACAATTTTGATTAAATGCAGGACACTAGCCAAATGCGTGTGAATATTTACACCTGCCGCACACTCCTCCTCTCTGCCAACCGATGCCTTTGAAGAGTTGGATTTTACCGCCATCTTCCTTGAATCAGCTGTTCGCCTGCCATTAGACCGGGACTGAAATTCTCTGCCATCTCGATGAGTTGCTTGTTGCCGGTAATCTTTCCTGGCGCCCAGATAATCGAGTTCAACCGTCTCTAACCTCTCTTGTATCACTTGGGATTGCAATTCCGCCAACTCTTTAGCTCTACAAATGTCTAAAGCCTTGGTAACGTCTAACTTCTCCGTTTTCAACAGAATTTCTCTTGCTTTTTCGTCACGTATTCCGCTCACGAACATCTTTTACAAGGCTATCGCGAATGTCTCCAAAATCACATGTCTGACTCATATTTCTCAGAACAGCCATGTACTGTTCATATGACTCACTGTCGATTTGCTTCCGATTGAAGAATAAGTATCGCTCATTCGTAATGTTCACAGTAGGTACGAAGTACTCGTCAAACTTTTGAATTACCACTGCAAACTTCTTACTGTCAGCTTCCGATAGATTAAAAGAGTTTAAAATTTCTATTCCTTCATCTTTCATCGAATGCAAATAAAAGCGATCTTTCTTTTCTCAGTTACCGTTTCTTCTAAATTCGCCTCACAGAATAATGTGAACGCCACATTAAATTTCTGCCATTTCACAGATAAATTTACAGAGAAGTCCATTTATCGTGGGGCTATAGTTACACTTTTCGCCATTTTTCAATCTGATACTTAAACACATGCACTGTTAATTGTTCACCGCTGCCAACATGTTGTATAAGGAAGGATCGTAATGACAAGGCTGTGATAGCTTTGATGCTCACATTCAGACTGACGTTTATTCACAACAGCATTACAGCGATACCAAACTAGTGAACTGATGGCGAACGCCATCTACCGGGATGAGTTACAAGCTTATACAACAGTATCCACATACCCTTACCCGGACACATAATGGTCTCCATATCCACCTTTGAACCTTCGTCTTCCCTCCATCTCGTCTATTCCCTTAACCTATTCCCGTGAGCGAATAATTTCTATGGCGACCCCTCCCTTCCCTCTCAAGGTCCCTTATCGTCCCACATTTTCTCCTATTGGCGGCACCCCGCTCCTCCCTCGACATCAAGTCTCCTCCCAGGGTCTGTCCACCCGCTCGCCAGCAGGATTCGCGCTCTTCTCGCGAGAACCCCCTCTTCCCAATAGCGTCATTACTACACCCTCTCTACTCCTCGTTTCACCGTGGGCGAATCATTCCATTCCATAGCCGTCGTGCACTTAATCTCCCACGGAGATATGCGCCCATTCACCCCATCGGCTCTCCACATCCCGGCGTCGTTGTTATGTCCGCCGAGTCACCAGAGACTCTCTTTATCCCTTTTACTCAACCTCTCTCTCGTCGTTTTAACCAGAGAAAAAATTATCAGAAATTCATGTTAACGTCGATTATGCAAAAGCTTACTAAATGCTAGCCATTAGCAAAACTATGAGAGACTAACCACGCTTATCTCCCATTGTCCTGGAAAGTTTAAAAAAATGACTTAAATGATAAAAAATCCTTAATTTTTCAATAAGAAGAAATTTTTTTCTCAAAATGTTTTTGCTGATGTTGCTGAAAACGTTGCTCTGCTTCTATAAGACGAGTCTTTAAAGATTTCAATGCTTTTAAAAAGAAAGTATGCATTAAATGGGAATGGAGTTCAATGGAAACGCAATAATAAATAAGAACCCATTTTTATCCTCCATTTCAATATATCGCAACCAACGTTTATATTTCTCTGACAAGGGATCATTTCGGAGAGGATAGGTACCTTTAATGTCCAAATATAGTCCGAGAAATAAAAGGCCTTTGCATCTCTCTCTCCCGCCAGACGTTTGGCCGTTCGCCTACCCTTCCGTGCTCACTCCAACCCATAACCACAATCATAATCGTGGCGGTTGCGAAATGCTTTCTCCCGAAACCCCCTTCTCTTTTTCTACTTCATTCCGACCCCAGCTTGGACCATTTAGAAGGGCCCTTAACGGCGATCTCGACGAAGGGGATTCCACTCCACACGCGGGAGGGGTTGACGGAGGGGGTTAGGAGTGATGGCGTCCGGGAGCGTTATTCCCGGGGACAGATGTTCCCACCGCGGCTAGAGATTCCTCCTCTGTTAGATTGTCCTAGAAATCTACATCTCTCCGTACGTACAATTGCTCTCACGTGCGTGACAAAATTATAGATCGAAGGATAAGATCACACTCATTTTTGGAGTATCAAAAAAGATACGTTAGTAACATCTATTATTAATATAATTAAATTAAATATTTTAAGTAAAATATTCGACTTTTATCATCGACCATCAGTCATACACAATTCGCTTTGCAAGGTGTAAAATTGTATTTGCTTCATTAATGCTACATAATTTTTGCTTTTTTAAATTTCTGTGGTTAAAAAGATTTTCTCGTCAAAGCAAGGAGAGATTTATCTCGATCATTAAATAATTTTACTTACATATAACAGAATAAATTGCCTAATAGGGCTATAAATTTTCAGTTATTTTTAAGGCACGATCGTTCAAAATGTTGATTTGCGTCTAATTAGAACGTCAGATCTTGATTAATGATTTAATGCATGGCTTATACTAAGTTTCTATCGATATCTAACATGAAGCCAGAAAACTTTTGCCGAAATTAAATTTGTAATCACTTTAATTTTTTAACGTTACATGGAAACAAAGGTCCTGGAGCAAAGTGGAAGTTCGTTAAAATCAGAAATAGACTCACCAATTAGAAAATGAAATATTCTCATTTCCATTATTTTTATAACATATCTATGCCAAAATAACCACCAGCCGTATCTGCATACATGGATTAAAAATTAAGATCAACGCGATGGAACTTCAATGGAGAAAACCGTCATTACCAGCCATCTGATCTCCGATGTTTGTTAATGTTTCGGGACTCCCTGAAACTGAACGCGTCGAGAGCACGAGTACGATTGCAAGCGGGCACTGACGCGAAATGAAGCTGTAACCGACGAGCCTGCTTCCCCAGTCCCCCTTTCTCACACATGAATGGCGGGAGTTCGGGAATGTGAAGGCCGTTGGCCTAAATATGTCTCTTTCAAAGCAAGCCGGCCATGCCCGGGATGCTTGATTTTTCCCGAAGAAAGGCTGTCACGTCCTCTAAAAAGGGGGAAGACCATTCTCCTCCTAGTCGGCGGATGTTGAATAATCTACACCACACACACGATTCCCGACATTATCGCCCTCTCCCAGTGCTTCCAAAATGGAAAGGAACGCCCTAGAGGCCGGTTTCTTTGAGAACAAAATGACATATGTATCAACTTAACCCTTAACACGTACCTATGGATCAGCGCTATTGTAAATCTTACGAGAACGCCGTCAAAAATATGAAGTGAATAACTATTAGCAAAACGACGGCTCTGAGTAAATATTTAAATATAGCCTATCTCAAAGTAATTCTTTATTTTGAGTTCACTGACAGCCATAAAGGACATTGCATCCCAATTGGATTGATTTGAGATTATTTCGATTTATATTATATATTTAGCTCGGTTTTCATCTGGACGATACATTTACTAACAAGTCCTCTTAAATTTAACCATTCTTGCTGTATATGATTAGACTGGGACGAAACTCACCCCGATTAAATATTTAAAAAAAATTAATCACCCTCATCGGTACTGTCCTGGGCATTGAATACACCCCTGGTCGAAATTTCGAGTAAAATTTAAATACAGTTGATGCAGCGACATAAATACACATTTATAACTCTCTAGTTATGATTGCAGTTGGTAGATTAAAGTTGAATGGAAAAATTAGTTAATTTATCATGTTGAACAATGAATCTCAAAACATTTGATCGACAGTCAATCCATGAAGATTATCGCCACTTGATTTTTCACTTTATTTACTCGGCATAAACACCTCTATTCCAGTTTCAGTTGTTGATCATGCCTCTTGATATTTTTAGAGGGATTACGTAAATTTTAAACGGTGAGTTTAATTTTCATTTCCGTTAAATAAACGCGTTTCATTCATGAGTGAAGGGTGTTAATCAATGAGCTCATGTAACGGTATCACTGAAGATGATATACCTCGGCTAAAATTAGGAGAGGGAAATGATAATGTTTTCATGAGTAGAAAGAAAGTTTGATTTTCTACATTCTGTGATTCATGGGCGGATTTAGGGGGGGGCACGGGGGCACGTGCCCCCCCCCCCCCCAGACGCTTAAATAATGGACAAGATTTTTAATACGGTCCCGTTATAATTACGTTCGTTTTGTTTTGTGTATTACGGAACCTCATTCATTTAAGCCTTAAGCACAAGTCAAGAAGACAGATTCGCTAGTCAGCGCTCGAAAAAAAACATCACCCAAGTGTCAAGACATAGTGTCAAAAATGAACGTTAATGAAGTACTGGACATCTTCAGCAGGAAACATAATAGAAAACTGCCGTTATTATATATGTAACTAATTAATATTTTCATATTAGTAATCTCTATATTAAAATAAAAAGTATATTTCGTACATTAATTGTTGTATGTTGTTTTTTAATCCCAAATATGAGAAGACCGTTTGCCCATCAGACCCTTGTGCCCCCCCCAAAGAGAAATCCTGGATCCGCCCCAGCTGTGATTCATAAATTTATTCCTGAAAATAAAATTAGTAATCCTAAAAAGAAGTTTATAAAAGAACAAATTGTTTTTCACTTTCGGTTACAACCCTGAAAATTGAAAGCAAAAAGTATGAATCACGATAGGAAGAATATATTCATCTCAAGTAGAACTTACTCAAATTTTATCGTATTATTTCGTATCGTACCTTTAATTCAATTTATTGATTTTTGCAGTTTCCACGGTAACTGCAAAATTCTTCTGGCAAAATGTTTGCGTTGCCATAGCTTGGGAGCAAAGGAGTTGCGACCCCATGTTAACAGTACAAAAATAAAAAAAAACCACCTCCTCTACCATCTCCTGAGGTATTGCAGGTTTTTCGTGAATCACCCTGCATTTATCCCACATTTTGGCGTCGACCAGGTGGAAATAATGTGCTCATAAAAGATCAACCTTTCGGTCGCTTTCAGCGAATGACATGTTACACTGCAAAGTCTTAGCTAAAACTAATATAAAACAAATAACTATTTTAAATGTCCCTTAAAGCATGCTGCATTAACAATTATCCTCTACAGGGTTGTTACAAGATTCCCGAATTCAAATTCCCTTACTTTTCCCCGACAAAATCTTCATTTACCCTGACTTTTTCACACTCTCCTTTCGATCTATACATAAAATATTTGAAGGGTAAGAGTCAATAAAATACAAAATTCTTTAAAAAATATTTAATTATTTTTAAAACGTATTTATTTACAATGAACACATAAAAAAAACAGTAACTTGTAAACTTAATTAGAGTCAAATGAAAGTAAAAATATAGTGTCAAATTTACATTGACACATCAAACAAAAAGTCTACATTCAGGGATTTGCAAGGAAAACATACCTAGCCACAACATCAAAGAAATGCTATGCACAGCCACATAGTGCTCTCAGCCTCTCGTCGATAGCGTCACACTCGAATTTGTTCTCTTGTAAAAGTTTGGTTTTCTTGGCTCTTAATTCTTTAACTTCTTCCCCAATCATTCCTTCATCTTTTTTCTTCTGTATCTTTTCCTTGTCTTCTTTTGCTCTCTCCCTTCGCGCCTCTTCATACTCTGCGCGCGCAAGTCGCACTCTTGAAATCATTTTGTCACTAATTTCCACATTAAGAATTCCGCTGGCCAAATTCACGGCGTCGTACACCTGCCTTTGCACGACCAGTGTCTATGGGAGTTGGTTTTCGATAATAAGTTCTTTGTTTATGGAAAATATCCTCTCCACAAAGACATTTACATGGCTCACTATTAAAATCATGTGGATCAAATCTATCATTAATCTAGAGCACTTCTGCGACATTAAAATGTGCCACCAAAAGTGATCAAGACAGGTTCCTCCGTCATATTCTTTCAAGCACACAAAGACAGCAGGTTTGTTAATTAAATTCTTGAACTCAGCTTCTAGTGAGTTGCACTCTAAAGCAGAGAACCACTGTCTTAGCTGCAGCAATGAGAGGCAGTTCCGGAAGCGAGTAAGAGCTGCATCTTCGGATTTCATAATCAACTCCGGATCACAAAACGTGATAGCCTTACAAATCTTGTACTGAAGTGGAGACTTTTATAATATTTTGGCCATCAATGCTTTAAAAAATGCTAGCAATGATTAGCAACACTCCTCAGCGCGGCGGAAAGACGGACTAATTCGGCGCCCGGCTGACCCAGGCCAGCTCAGCCCGCCGACAGCATGGCGCACAGTGGTCCCAAATCGAAAAAAGCTGGCCTACATTAATAACGCTGTTATTATTACGTATGTATTTGATGCAAAGGTTTATTTCCATAGTTTTTGATCCGCTAATTCTGGATTTTTAACTATTTTTTATGTATTTGCAATACTTTTATTGTTATTTCACATTTTGTTTAAACAATAAATTAAAAAAATCCAATGGAATTTAAGATTACTTCCGCGATAGTAAATACAAATTATACATATTATAAAACTGAATTAGATATTTAAAGGCATATATTTAATGAATTGTATTGTTTATTTTTGGACAATCTTTGAACAATTAATTGTGAATGAACCAAGAGAACATTTTCGACTTTCTCATATGTTTGATTGTATTTGATACTAAGCTAATCTTATTTGGAAGTTTATATTATAAGTCTATGATTAATATTATTGTACTGCATTAATTGTTTAAAAAAATATAATAACTAATTCTAATTAAGTAGACGCAGTCAATTTTATAGTTCCTTGAAACGGGCCAATGGATTTGGAAGCATTTTTAAACTGGGTCCCTTCTTTGACAAATTTCAATAGAGGCATTGATACAAGCATTGAAATGTCGTAAACAATATTTCATAACTCCTATGAATTCAAGTTAAACGCCAAATTTATTGTTCTGATTGCAATAAGCTCTTTTCGCGGTGGGGGATCAAATTACCGGGCACATAATTTGGTACGAAAATTTTAATGAGATTTTCCATTCATTTGGGTTTATTTAACCGCCAAAGAAATAAATTAACATAATTCCTTATCTTTCACAGTCATTGTTAAGAAAAAATTCTAAATACACTCATAATCATTATCTGACAAACCCTCATAACTGTCAACCTCACTCTGCTCACTCAATACTTCCTGGATTAGTAAAATCTTTACCTCGGCAGGTAATGGAAGTAATTTCGTTCTTTGAACCTTTGAAATACTAGATATCAAGGGGCCTGAAGTTAGGTCTATCTTCTAAACAGGTCTACATTTGTTGCGATCTTGGAAAATTTTCTGGTATGGTGCTCCCTGAATCTTCTTATATCCTTATTCCTCGCCTCCATTGCCTCCTCGGACAAGTGGCCAATAGGAAGGGCAGCTGCTTTGGCGATGGTTGATCCATGGAATATGGATATCACTCTAAACTCATCACAAATCCCGCATTATATACTTACCGGATGTACTGGGAAGACATTTAAATAAGCGTGGAGGAAATTTCAACTTCTAATTTAGCCAATCAGCGAACTTTCTTCGAAAAAAACTGTCATTTCTTTTGCTTTCCTTCCACCGGCGAAGATAATTTGAGAAAAACACTTTTACACAAAGCTTTTTACGATAATGTTTGCATTAACGTCCACATCTAACTTTAACTTGTTGCTTAAGTAGTCCAATACGTATTGTTTCTTGAACGACATACGATATTCTCGTAGATCCTTTTCCACTTTCAAGAAATTTTTCATGCATCTCAAGACACGTGAAATTTCTCATATCCACTGAGCCGAGTGGTTTTAAGGTAAAAACAACGATAACTATATCAAATACTCTTATTGCACCAAAAATAATCACAGAATTGTAAAGGGGTATTGAACTACACTACACCAAAACACTATGGCCTCTTTTCTTCAATCCTGCAGTCTTTTCAAAACTTCGAGAATACTCGACCTCTTCCACACTTGAAGAAACTCTCTTTCACGTCTTTCTTTGGGCACACACTGAGTAAAACTGAATTTTAGCGAGAAAATGTCGGACAAGCGATGTCTAAAAGTAATTTGGGTTTTCCACAGGGTGAGGTTCGTAATCCTATTATCCCGATTTTCCAAGAAATTCACATGTGAAGGGTGAAAAGGCTTACTTGGTTCATCCTCGATGGCCGAAGTGCAATTCATTACTTGTGTACAGAGAGCGGTGGTTGCCAGCTGGTTGGTGATGCTCTTTCCCCGATCTTGTTGGGGATGGCAGCGATGTTCCACTCATGGTGCTTCACCGCTGGGGTTTTTCGGTGGGCGCAATAAATAGCTTAGGCCTTTTCGGCAGTCGTTTGCCCTGCATGCGGTTGAGGAGGCCGCTACGGAGGCGACAGAGGGTCAATGTGCCGCGTGAGGACAAAAACTAATCAGTCTAACGGAAGGACAGGGTGGAGTAGCATTTTGAGAGATTTTTTTTGTTCTGAGTGCATTCAAGTTTTTGTAGATTACTATATACTCAGCTGCATACTTTCGTTCCGCAATTATTTCCTTCCGCTGGAGTTCTTAAACTATTTTTAGGAGAACATCGGCACGCGTAAATAATAAGTAAGGTCAACTGGAAACCATTTATAGACGCAAAAATGTACTACTTATGAAAAGAGATGTTTATTTATGAGGTAAATATTTGTTATAGAAAATAAAATATGCAACAACATTGAATAATACCCATAAATATTGGATTTCCTCGAGCCCTACCACGCACCAGCCCGGCCGCCGCCCGCGTCAGCGCATTGCATTATTTTAGTTAAATCAATGCTGAGGTCGGAGTAGCAAATATTAGCAAAAATTTTCTTAATGCTACGTTGCATATACTATCCACTTCGTATTCATGTAAAAGACTCCGCGACGGAAAGTGACGCTCTAAGCGATATTGTACATTTTATTTGAAAATTCGGGTAAAAAACGCTAAAAGTTTTAAAAAATATATAAAATAGTAATCATAGTAAAACCCGAATAAAATGTATGTTCCAATATGCGCTAATGTTTTTATTTGTAGGTAAAAATGTTTTTTGGCTAAATATATTGTGTAAAGTTTGTCCTCCATGAAGCTGAACTTCTTCGGAATCGACCGATTTCACGCAACTGTCATTTTTACGCTGAATGCTCCATGTTTGACGGGTCCCTGTAGCCGCTCTGATCAACGAAAATACCAAATAAGTAGCGTATTTTGTAGACCATATTCTGTAGAATCCGAGTACAACATTCAAAAAATTCCTTGCAAAAATTCGAAAATATGACTTTTGGCCAGCTTTTTTCGATTTGGGACCACTGTGCGGCGGTTCTTTTGAATCTCGTGACATGGCATACATTTTCCCTGACGCCATGGACGAGATTCCCTGACTTTTCCATGATTTCCCCGGCCCATTTCAAATTCCCTGACTTTTCCCTGACCTGTAACAACCCTGCTCTATCTACCCATCTTCACAAAGAAGATACTCATCCCCCTGTAGTTTTTAAAGTTCGATGTCATTAGAAACCTTTTTACACTATTTCAATGATAGTGTACACTTGGTGTTAGTCCTCCTAGAAGTGTGCTACACATCCTGAGATTTGGGTGAAATAAACCACATCAAATTTCCAACAGAAAGTCTCAAATTGATCATTAAACCCCGAACTTTAAATGCTACCGACATGAATACACATTTAAAAAGCCAATGCTCAGGTTTCCCAGGAAATTGCTACTGTTGAAATGAGAGAAAAATGGACAATTTTGTAGCTTAAAACACAATTTTTAGCCAGAAGAGAAGCGTACATAAAACTCGAATGAAATAATTAGAAGCTAAATTCCTTGAGCCGTCCTATAATGAAAATTATCATCCAATATGCTTTGAGAAATTAATTAAAAAAAGCAAATGACGATACATCTGCACCGAATTCAATACTTTTCTTATGATTTAAGCTAAAAACAATTATGCAAAAACAACCCCGTTAATTTTTTTGCTGTTATTACTGATCTCAACGAGACATTGGGTAACGAGCAGCATTTCTGAGAATATTAAAGTCCTTTGAATCTAAATGTAAGTAGAAATAACCGTAATAATCAAACATGCACACATTCTGCCTTACGTACAAGAAGAAGATGTATGCAATAGAAGATAAAATCGTCAGTTTCCTATTCCTTAATCAGAGATCTCATTAGCGTCATGACTGCAAAGTACGCACACTCTACACTCCTCAGAAGCGGCGAATATGGAGATATGCATGGAAAACTCAGTCGCAACTGTAAAAAGCCGTGCAAACTTCCAAATTCAGCTTAACTTATTTCTCAGAGCCGTTTTAACATACCTTCGTCCAATAAGCTGAATATTACAGACGCAGGGAGCACTTAATGAATTGATATCTGACTCGGGGTCCTTTTTGTCAGCTCACAAAGCAACCACGAGCATATTCCTTCGGCTTCTCATTATTCCGTGAGCGAGTTTGCGCGGAGTCTTTATTATTGGGCTCTCAAATGCTTTCGGTAGCCCAAGAATGAAGCCTCATATCATTAATAAGATCGAGGGATCCCATTTTTTTATTTTATTCCCAAATTCTCTAAGGGAAAGGTGCTTAAAGTCGAGCTCTATTGATCCACTCACACCTAAGGGTTTCCAAGTTAATTCGAGTGGTTCCCTTTAAAGATTGGATCGAGGATTAAGGGGTTCACATTGAGGAGCTAAATGGAAACTTGAAATATTTTCACGGAATCCCAAAAATCAAATTATTAATAATTAATTCGGGGTTGGGGGCGTTCTAGGCATTATTTTCCACAATCCCTTCCAGAATTTTCACCACTCCCGTTCACTAAATCCCATCAACTGGGAGGCAGGAAATTTCTTCCGTTGAACGCTTGGAATTTTTCATAATCTATTTTTGAATTTTAATTAGAATGGAAGGACACTTATTACAATTTTCATTATTTCTCGGTGATATTTTTTCATGCTGTCAATGCAGCAAATGACTCCCTTTCATTCTCTTACAATATCTTGAATATTTGGTATTTATTCCATTATTTATCACTGTTCCGCATTTGTGTTCTATGGTGGAAGTCCCATGAAGTCTCAGAGCCTTCCCCGCCCATGCGACCACTTTCTTTTCTTTCGATAAACTCATTAATTTTTATGAAATTCCAAAAACCAAATTTAATGTAAGTGATTAATTATGGTTAGGAGATTTCAGAGGAGTATTTCCTCCAAGGACCTTACGCATTCTCGTCTCATCCATCTCCAAAATTCCTTCGACTGGAATGCAAGACTTTCTTCCTTGGCACGCTAGGAGTTTTTCATTACCTTTATGCATTCCAATTAACATGGAATAAAAAATTCTAATTAGCATTATTTCTCGGGTGCTAGCTCGCAGATAGCCTCCTTCAATTCTTTCCCAGCCTTTTCCATTTTCGGAGTTGCCATTTGTTGACATCTCCAGGCCCAAATTCGGGTTATTTACAGGAAATGTCTTCCCAGTATTATTTTTCAAACATGCACACACTATTTTATTCCGAAAAACTCCCTTCAACTTTTCATTGGTGTTTAAGGTTGCCCTCAAGAACCAGAACTTGATATTTTCTACCTTTTCTCGAAATAAATCGATGCCACAACTCAGGTACGAGGAGAGACTCATATCTCGTAGCTGCAGGAACCAGGTATTTGGATGCTGTCACCCTTGAGTGCTGCCTAACAAAGGCATCCCCCAGGCCACACGGCTTGGAGCCTTTTTCTCTTTAATCACCTATGATTTCTTCTAGACCTGGAATATAATTTTCTCCTTTTTACTCCGGGGATATGTGGATATGAGGAACATTACCTTATTTTATTTCTTGGTAGAGAGAGTTGAGACTCTGCATAGAAAGATTTAATTCGCAAAATGAATCAAACAAAAAGGAAAGTCGCACGCTTCCTTAGAAATTGCTACGAGAGAGCAGAAAGAATAACAGCTGATGGAAGGACTTGGTTAGGGCCCGCTAGAGGCTTGGAGGCTACATGCTAGGCTATGATTACCTGAAAAGCAGATCACGCGAGTTCCAGGGTGACACGGGCGGTATTATTTAACTATGCGATACATTTCTGTAACCAATAGTGGGACATTAACCCTTAATTGGTCGCGTCGGGTCACATTGACCCGACTGGATTTGCTTCGATGATTTTTTTATTTATCGAAAGAAGTTGTTATACTCTCTAGTCTCCTATTTCTTGTCACTCTACCGCTAAGTTGCGTTTGATTTGCGAAATGTTACTTTGTTTCACGGAAACTGATGTTTTGACCCGACGCGACCATAGGCGTTACAAAATTATCCCGCTTCTGACCCGACGCGACCGTAAGTGTAACAATATATTCTTGCTTCTTATCCGCCGTGACTACGATTAAAATGTATTCGTTCTCGCTTTTGGCTTGCCGGGGTCACCGATGCTTGACATAATTTTGCTTCAGACTGCGGAAACACGTACCAGATCAACATTCAGCATCATCAGATTCATTGGAGGTTCCTATTTTTGCTACTGTACCTTCGTTTTGACGACCTCAACACTCGACTGGAAAGGAAGAAAAGTGACAAGTTAGCCGCAATTAGGGAGTTCATCACAATAATTGGAAACAAATTTGAACAGGCCTATACTCCCTGAGAGTACGTCACAGTCGATGAGCAACTAATACCATTTCGTGGTCGATGTCACTTTAGACAGTGCCTACCCAATAAACCAAAGAAATACGGGATCAAAGTCTTTGCTATAGTGGACACTAGGACCTTTTACCTGAAGAATTTTGAAATGTATGTGGGTAAACAGGCGGATGGCCCCTTCAAAGTATCCAATTCTCCTCATGATATAGTCATACGTTTAGTTCAACATATTGAAGGTAGTGGAAGAAATGTTACCACTGACAACTGGTATACCAGCATTCCTTTAGCTAAACACCTTCTATAAAAAAGATTGACGCTAGTAGGGACTATGCGTAAGAATAAAGCAGATATTCCTCCTGAATTTCTTCCAAACAGAAATAGGACCGTGCACACATCCCTTTTCGGCTTAATCCCGACGTTTCCATAGTGTCATACGTTCCTGCAAAATCAAGGGCTGTGGCACTTATTTCTACATTTCACCATGACTCAAGTATTGATGCTTCAAGTGGTGACAAAATGCTTTCAGATATAATATCCTTCTATAATTCCACCAAAGGATGTGTCGACTCAAATGATCAGCTTTGCGCTAATTACAGTGTTGGTCGAAGAACGAAAAGGTGGCCACTTGCAATTTTTTATCATATTATAAATGTGACGGGAATAAATTCCTACATATTGTACAAACACACCAAAAGAGAGGAAACCACAAATGCTTAGATTTCACGCCGACAGTTTCAGAAAATTTTAGGGAATGAACTCACAAAACATTTATTAGTAATGCGTTCCGTAAATAAGAACATCAATAGAGATTTCAGGGTAAAAATAAAAATGTTTTTGGGAGAAGAAGGAATAAACTTATCGCACTTAGATGATGAAGAGCAGATACCATTGCATGGAGGAGCACGTAAGAGAAGATGTTATATTTGCTCAAGTACCAAAGACAACAAATACAGCCAAATTTGTGTACCTGGTAATAACTGCATCTGTAAAAATCATTCTATAAGTTTGTGTTATGCTTGTCAAGAGAAACGTATTTCTGCTTAAAAGAGCATGCATTTCATAAATATTATCCCTTTTTCGTATCTGAAGTTTTCTGAGGCACAAGTTTCGATATCAAAGGTTACCTATAGTTAGAGTCTGAAGTAATTGTCATTTATCTCCATATGAGTGTGTTTTATATGTATATATCTAATTTATAAAGAGTTTATTTCTTCAAATTCTGTAAAATTCACTTATGTTTAACATTTAAAAAATTTATGATGACTGTTTACTGCATAAAATGCTAATACCATTTTCTCTGCATCAGACATAAGTATGTGTTCATTTTTAGTATCTAACTGAATTTTGAATTACAAAATGTAAAAACCTTATTTATAGACCTTATTTAGTTTATAGAAGTAGAAACGTCCCAAATTAACCAACAAAAGTTTCGTAAATTGCATTAAATTCAACTCGGGTCTTAATGACCCGACGCGACCAATTATGTTAGTTTAGGGGTGCAACCAATTAAGGGTTAAGTATACGAGAGGTACATTGTCAAGTATAGAGTAACAAAAGTATTTCTTTCTACGCACCATTAGTGACCAAAACAACAACAAAGACTAGTATACCTACTCCGTTTACATTCAATTTACTTTCGTCCTTTCTCTTTACCGATTTCCCTTCCCTATTTCCTTTCTCCATCATGACTTCACCTGCCACACGCAGGGGTGGAGGCTTACAGAGTTGCACATAGATGTGCTCCCCACTATTTTTTTTATCCACGAAATTCTCTTTTATGATCTCCTCCCATTGTGACCCCATTACCCCCTGCTCTTTTCGTGGTAATCTTCTCCTCCCCCTCCCTTATTTGTTCCATCACCAAAAGCATTCCATTTCATGAAGGGAAGATGAAAAAGATGCCGGGTTTTTCATTATTCTCCGCGGGGATCCTCGAATTCCTCGGACTATTCCTCGTTGTTTCGCCATCTCTCGGGGGAGGGGTTCAGTGCCGATAGCTTTCGAGACGTGAGTCTTAGAAGCCGAAGCAATTTTCCTTCCCGTTTCGGTGAATTTTGTGCGACTGCTCAAAACAGCTTCACCATCGTCAAATACTGAGAACGTAAGCTAGGGGAAGGGAAGCGGGGAAAGAAGGGAAGTGAGGGGAAGTTGTGGTATATGGGAGGGACGGGGATGGACACGTGGTGTCGCGCCTAGATGTCTAGAGGGGGAGTGCAACAAAGTAGGGAGGGGCGTGGGTGTGGGTGAGTGGAGAATTGCACCTGGCTGCCCAGAGGACTGCAACAAAGTTGCTAAGTTGGGAGGGGGTGGGGGAGAATATGGGAGGGACGGGGATGGGCAAGTGGTGTCGCACCTAGATTTCTAAGGGGGGGGGGGGGGGGAGTGCAACAAAGTAGGGAGAGACGTGAGTGGGGGTGAACTGGGATGAGAGTGGAGAATTGCGCCTGGCTGTCTAGAGGACTGCAACAAAGTTGCTAAGTTGGGAGGGGGGGGGGAGGGGAATAAAAGGCGTCGGAGGAGGAGGGGGGGCAAGTAAATGGACGAGAATTTAGTGCATGATATTAAGACCGGGTGTGAATTATCAATTCCAACAGAGGAAAGTCATACTCTTCCTCTTCTATGGTGGTACTCATAAATTCCTTTTTCCAAGACGTTTTGTTCCTATTTTGATGCATTTACAGCTTTTTTATTCCCCCTCTGTTCTATCCTTTCTCTTCCTTGTTTATCATTCCACATTTATCGTCCGCGTTCTCACTCTCAATGCGTCATCTACTCGGGCACCCTTCCCTTAGTCTGCCTCTCTCCCTCATCGCTCTCTTGGTCATTCCCTCTTCAGTACTTTGCCATACGTCCTTCGTCCTCTTCTCCGCCCGACCTGCCCTTCTATCCCCGCACTAGACACCCTTCGGAGCCATTCAGACCATTTCCTTTCATCGTTTTCTTAGTCCCTCTCGCTCGCTATTCATATTCCTCCTCCTCCCTCAGCTCCTGCGTCTCCCACGCTCAAGCCCTTTTCTCAGTCCGTCCCCAAACAGTTTTTCTGCCTACTTAAACTCTCCAGGCTTCAGGAAATTCTATCACAATGGGCGCTTGAATTCGGCTTTCATGTTTTATGCCCTGAATGCAATAAACCTCAACTCCATCGCATGACCTTTCCACGTATGTAAAATATTCTCTTTTTCTCTGGGTTTATCATTACCTTTTACAGAAACAAAATTTTGTTCAATATTGTCTTATTCATTAGAATGAACGTTAGTGAGGTTTATGTGACGTAGAAATACGGTTGGGGTATGTTTTTTCCTCTCAAAATGTTACATTCCTGTGGAGAGAAGAAAGTTTTACTTGAATGAAGTAGGTGTCTTGTAGATCGATGGGAGTTTGAGTTTGGTTGCACAGTTAAAATAATTTCCCTGAGTATAAGGAATGAATGCTATACAATCGAGCACTTTTCGCGATTGGGTCATGAAATATCATATGTTATAAACAGCATTTATTTGTTAAAGAAGCAAAATGAACGGTAGAAAATTTCCTTACTTCAGCTGACAGTTTCCCTGCCCCATACTGCAACACCAATTTTCTCGTATATCTCTCCTTTATATCCTTGTTTAATGGCTCTTTCCGTCATCTTCCGCCAAAACTGGTCCTCAATTAGTTCTATCTTCTTTCACTTATTACTCTTTTCATCATCTTTCGTACCAATCTCCGATTCCGACACCCTTTCATTTTCGACATAAAAACCACCACCCAAATCAAAAGGTGGTGGAAGCAATATGGCGCAGATGGCCTCAAAAATTTATTGTATTTCCCTACTTTTCCTATTTTTTCGACCACTCATGAAGAATTCCTTCTTATCTCTCCACATTGCCAATAATATTGTGGTATTTCTTTCTCGTCGTCTTCTCATCAGTTTCAATCCATTCTCAATCTTTTTCCCGCCCACGTGGATGGCTTCAAAGGCGCTCTTAGTACTCGGGACACGTACTGCCAAAGGACCCAATTCCTCAAGCACGCGCCGAGGGTATACCCTCTTTTATTTCCTGGGATTCATTTTTCCAGTAATATTTTCCCCGTCCCAGTTTCTTGAGACATTGGGATTATGGCAGAAAATGAGGAGATGAGTCTCCGACGGATAAATATTGGTTGTTTATCGGACGCTTCTCACGTCTGTAAGGCTGTTCGGGACATCTTCGTTATCATGAAAAAATCCTCGATAATGCCCCAGTTATGAGGGAAATGAATGGTTTCTGGAGATATTTCTCAAAATAACTGCCACTCGAGAGGATAGTGTGTTTCCCCTGTGCTTTCTCCAGGATTTTTTCTCATTCATATTTCCTTATTCATATTCCTCGTAACTTTAACAAGTTCGTAGTTAAAGGAAGCTTCTCCAATATTCATATTTTACTGAACTTAGCAGATAAAAAAGCCACGAAGTTAATATGATAAAGGAGTAAAAATGAGACAGTTTAAAGCAATGAAGCATTTTTTAGAATGGAGGGTAGAGTACTGCAGTAACTTTATCTCTGGATTGATAACCTCTAATAATGTCGAAAGTTTTAATCTTTATGGGAAATTTTTTAAAGAAGAACGAAAGAAAGAAAAAAAGTTGAGGCTAACAACAGCATATATTTAATTGAAGAAAATCGTTAACCATATCAAAAAATTTGTTTAGTCATAGTATTTGGCTGTAAAAACGAAGAAGTGACAGACCTAATGTTTATAAATACGCATAGTAGGTGGCAGCACGGTAGACCACAGGGATGGTTGTCCAATAGAGAGTAAATTGATAAATAAATTCCAGCAATCGTATAAATCATTTCCAACTACAGCTATGATACTCGTCAATTTTTTAGATAAAACTTTTTTTATAAAACATCAAAAAAAAGGTTCTTGAGGAGCTAATTACTGTGGGGAACGTTTCAACCTGAGCGTCAAAAGATGAATCTATATGATTCGAAACCCATGACCATTACTTGGCTTTATACTCTACGACTAAAATTCACATAGTCTGATTTATTTCTCACCTTTCTCTAATTAGATACTACTCATTCACGTTTTTCAATAAAAGAAATAGAATTTCACATTTTCATAGTGAAACTAAGAACATTGTTATCACTGCGCCAAAAAATATGAGTTTTTATTCACCTTATTTATATAAAGAGGCCAAAACTTCATCAAATGCGTGGAGCGCAGATTTGGCTCTTTGTCTTACACAAAAATAGGCAAAAATGAATAATCGTAAGGATTCACTAAGAGAAAAATACAGTGAAAACAAAGTTGGCTGAGTTGGTTCCATAATGACATTGCTATTACCTCTTTCATGGGTAAATGTTTTCACAGGAAGGAATTAAGGCCATATAAAAATTGAAAACAAGAGCCCTCTCCCGGGTAGAAGACTAGAAATTCAATAGGTAATTTGAGTTTACAAAATTGAAATTAACCAACTGCAGAATGAATCTAGACCATTTAGCAAACCTAATACAATGCTCTGAAAAGCACAGTTATATAAAAAAGTTCTAGGCCTCGGGTATAATTCACATCAACAACTTCTGATGATGGAACGCATTTTCCGTACAGAGTTCAAATCATACAAAAAATCATGTAAAGTTCATAATTAAATATTAAATTATATCGCATTTAGCGATAAGGTTGAAAATTGCACATAATGTTTCACACTATCACGCCCAGGTGTCAACTTCTAGGCACTTAGAAAGAATAACTGCTTCTGGCTGGCCTCTAACATTAAAAATAAGATGACACATTTTGAGCATACCAGGGAGGCTTATTAGCTAACTAGCCACGGAACTACCTTTACGGAGTCACCCGTAAGTACACTTAAGGCGCAAAATTCCACAGGGGAAAAATCATTTGCCTTGACCGTGGCTCGAACTCGAATCCCTCGATTAAGCAATCGGCGCGATATCGAGAGATCCGGGTTCGAGTCCCGGTCAAGGCGAATGATCGTTCCTCTTTGGAATTTCCTACTAATGAGACGAGTTAACTCTTCCATTTTGATAGCTATATATAAATTAATATACCATATTAAAAAAGAAATACAAGTGGTGTTAAGTAAGTAAGCAAAATCATGGACCCACATTATAATTCATATCACAGCTTATATATTACTATCGGAACCTCGTCACAAGGTATTGTATCGGATATAAATTACCAAAGCTTTAAAAATGTAATCTGGCTTCGGAATTAATCTTGCCGGTCGGGACCAGCGATCATTCGTCCGCAGTTACAGCCTCATTTATCGCGAGGCTTATTTATACCTCTATCACAAGCTGCTATAACAGATTGTGTGAATGCCAACATTTTAAGCAAAGATTTTGCTCTCTGCTTCAATAACCGGATGAAGGGAAAGATGGGCTGGATTGAAGCGGTTAATGGTGTCATCCTTTCGATTTATTTACTTTGGAGAGGCGGGACTGAAGTCGTCGTATCTATACAGAAGCTAAGGATAAAAACATTTTCAAATATTAGACACTTCTTCTGTCTTAGATTATTCGGATTTGATTCGGTATCAATCATCACATTGTTAAAGCGGGAAAGAAAACCAATATCACTGCGAAAAATTCACAAATAACTTGGTACGCAGTTGCACGCACCGGTACAAAGATACAAAAAAAAATAAATATAAGACTGAATAACACACCTAAATGGCAATTGGTATCCAGGTTCGAATCCCGGTCAAGCCAAATTATGTTTTTTTGCGAACCTAATCCCTTTAGGGTACAGCCTGAAAGAAAGCCGAACGTCTTAACGCGCCAAGCATTTACCATTTACCATTAGCCAATATTAATTGCGCAAATTACTAACTTTAATGCCATTAATATGCAACTTCATGCGTTCAACTTTATCTAAATCATTAAGAGCGAAATATTTACGAAAGAAAATGATATAACAACCTATGATTCTTTTGAAGAAAGAGGTTAATAAGTTATAGTCTGCATTTTTTTTCCAAATTAATTTAAATATTTTTCTAGAAATACTGGAAACTTGAGACCATGGAGATTGAACAGCAATAAAAAATTGTTAATGCTAAGCCAGTCATAATTTTATTCGTATTTTTCTTTCGCTGCGAAGACTAGTTCTCTTAATTTTAGTACGTTTCTGGAAAAAATATTAATGGACGCCGTTATGTTGCAAGAGAGAGAAGTACTCTCAGTGACCTCTTCGAATCAATTTGCTCGTGAGAAATCAGAGCCGACGACTCACATCCCACCGCCCACTCTTCTCCTTCTCATGCTCACCACCCGCGTAAAAATTTAGACGTTTGCGCCAAATTTGGGCCAAATTTATGTTTGGATCAAGTTTAGCCCAAACATCCGCAATGAGACTCCTAACTTCAAATAGCATCTAAATATTTATACTTTGCCGAATTTACTTAAATAAATTTACTACAAAGTTGTAACACCATTCGAGGAAATTTAGCTAATTTTGTGCTACTTTCGAAAGCTAATTTATTTACCAAATTCACTCCACATTTTCCCCAAAGTTTTCGTGAATATTTGCACAAAAGTTTTTGGAAAATTTATGAATCTTTGGGAAAAGTTGCGCAATATCTTTTCTAAATAAATTCGGCAAAGTATAAATACTTAGACGCTATTTGAAGTTAGGAGTCTCATTGCCGATGTTTGGGCCTTAACTTAATCCAAACATAAATTTGGCCCAAATTTGGCGCAAACGTAAACATTTTTACGCGGGCGATTACTCAATCGATCACTCACAGATTCTCGATGGCGCAAATGCCACAATATATCACGGGAAGAGAAGAAGTCCATCACCAGAAGGACGGTCTCATTGGCAGAGAAGAAGAGCTCACCTAGAGTTAAAAGCCTCACGGTTTGTGAAAGTTCAACGGGAGCAATCCCTTACTGTAAGTTACCGTGAGTCACCGGTTCACCCAGAAAGATTCAGTTGGTACAATTCAAATGCAAAAATTGGATTAAGTGCGATATAACTTCCTGGAAGCATCTCGACTGAATCAGCTACCAAGCCTCGATAGATAGCATTCGAGCGGCTTAAAATATTAAAATACTGTTATCACATAAAAAACTCAAGCTATTTTTTATTAAATGCATCATCATCATCAGCAATCATCAATCTGAATATTGGTTTGCCGCAGCTCTATATCTCAGCGCTCTTCCATCTGCCAACCGCTTCATCCCTACATCATTCTTCTCATCTGATGTATCCTAATCTTCGTTTTCCTCTGTAATTCTTCCCATTTATTTCTCCTTCCATTGTTCTTTTCAAAAGGCTACCATGTCGCAAAATGTGCCCAATAAGTTTGCCTCATCTTCCTCTCAAAGTTTTCATCATACATCTTTTCTCTCCAAGTCTTCGAAGGACTTCTTCGTTGGCGATTCATTCTGTTCAAATAATATTCATAATTTTTCGATAAAACCACATCTCCATTGCTTCCAATCTCTTTTGTTCTGACGTTGTTACTGTTCATGCTCCGCTATCATATAAGAACATGCTCCGAATACATGTTTTAATAAAGAGCTACCTTTCTTTCAAGCTAGTGTCACTAGCTTTTAGCTAGACTCCTCTTGTGGTAGAATGTCTTCTTCGCCTGGGGTATTCTGCTCAAATATCTTTCTTACTCCTTTCATCGCAGGCGATCTTGCTTCCCAGATAGCAAAATATTAAATAAGCTTTATATCCTGGCGGAGGAGAGATAGACATACGAGGCTTTTGTTCCGCATACCTGCATAACAAATTATACTTAGAATACGCTCCTTACGTATTCCATTAACGGCGATGGTGAAAGGGCATCCTATTTCACCATCACCGGTATTTCAACAATATACGCTGTAAACAGCCTCTGCCTCATCAATGGCCGGATAATAGCCAATAATCCTTGGCCTCACGCATTAATCCTCTTTCCCGTCTCCGATTTATGTCCTTCTTATCTCCCTCCCTCATTGCATCGCCTTAAATCCATATTCTTCCCCTGCCTCGCTTTTTAACATTCAGCCGCTATCAACGTCCTGCTATCCCTTATCACGTCCTCCTACCACTTTTTCTACATCTTCGGATTTATATCTCGTTTCCTACATTCCATTTCCATATTTTACACTTGTTTGTTTGCCTTTCACTTCTATCAACAACAGCGCCATCCAAAGCGCCGTAAATTGTCAAAGATGGAATAATATTCAGTCAAGGGGAAAAATCACACCGATATGCAATTGCAAGCTAGGTCAAATAGGATTTTAAAGATAAATATTATTACTAAGAATATTAACCCTTCGCGTAGAAGGAATATCCATTTACGTTCTTGTGTTTCCCGGCCTTCAAGAATACGATCGTATTTATACTTCTTTAAACTTTGAGCTGGATCAGTAAGTTATAAGGGTGGGCCAAAATTTCCGAAAATTAATTTTTTTTCTAATTTAATACGACCTGAAGTTTAAAATTTTTCCTTTTGATGAAAAATTACGTGTGCAAAATATAGAGTCAACCAACCCCCGGAAATCGGTGCCGCAGGGGCGCCAAAATTGCAATTTTGGATGGTGAGAAATGTTTTTTCTTCATAATTCGATACAAATTGTTAATTTCGATATATTTTCGATATATTTCGATTTCGATATATATTTTCAATGCTTAGCACCCAAGTGCTGAGTAAATATGCATTACAACGATAAACTCCAGAAATATCAAAAGTGAGAACATCATATGCCATACGAATTACCTATATTAGATGAGGTAATATCGGTAAGCTCAGTTATCACAAGATAGCTTATTATTAAGTATTTTAGAATTATTGATAGAGCTAAAACCACTAATGAATCAGTTCTGGATTCCAGAGTGGGAATCTACAAAATCTTTAATGTATCTCATGGACCAAAAAAGGTTGTGCTTCCTTGACTATTTCGCGAGCTGCAAAAGACTCTCTCCTTCACTTGCCGAGTGCGGTGAGGTTTCCGACAAATTACTTGACCTCTTGAAGGGAACGTCACTTCATTAACATTTTATCAACACTACCGAAAAAAAATAATACTTTCCTGCTAATAGACCCGCTTTCTTTCTAATCCAAATAATGAGAATAAAAATGACTAAAGGAATACCTATCGAGACTCTTGAATCAAGGCAACCAAGGGGGTTTAATAGAGTAGCGCAAGGAGTCTGAAAGATCTGCTGCTTGCGACGGAGTCACAAAGTAGAAATTGCAATGAGATGAAATTGAAATAACTACTAAAAAAATTTACTTCGACTGAACGAGAGTGCCACCATGCACAATATACTCGGATATTAACCTCAGACGTGTTGTTGTGGAGTACGCTTTGGCTAATAAATGTTTGGTAGGGTAACCATCACAAGGAACTTACCAACATTGTAGCGCATGGAAACATTTTCGAAATTTTGCCATCGAAATCTTTTGGTTAATTTTTAATGTACGGAGAATGCATTCAGTATTTAAGATCTTTTGATAATATGAATCACTCAATGATATTATAACAATATTCGTTTAAAAGATGGAAAACCTTAAGGATAATGAATAAGTAAAAAAATAGCTGCATAAGCTAACGAACACAGAAAAGTGTCCTGTGTGTTTCCTAGCCATCAGGAACTGGTATTTTTTAAATTTACGTATATTACCTATTATTATTATAGCATTTGCCTAGCCACTTGAAAAAATTACTACACTCACTCAAAGCATTAATTCTTAAAAACACATCATTCGCCAATACGTTTTTGATATATAACGTAGAAGGGGTTGGCATAAAGGCTTTGAAAGTTGTTGTTTCCCGTTTATAATTGTGTATTTTATTTTTAGTAATATTTTCCCAGTTCGTTATTACAATTAATGAGTCTTCAAGTTTTTTCAATTGGCACGTATAAAAATTACTTTCACAGAAGGCTATCTATCGCATTTTGATAAAATATATAAATAACTTAAGAGCATTTTTTGGTTTCTTAGTATTTTAATGTTTAAATTTTAAGTTTTCATTAGTAGTTCCTGTTTTTATAGTATATTCTTAAGTGTACTTGCACAATCAGTAACAATAAGATTTAGCGCGATAGAAAACCCCCCAAATTTATATTTTCAGGCAAGCGTTTGATATTTACATGGATCATAAAATTACTACATATTACTACAAATATTACTTATAAATGCTGTTTCTCGAAGTATAAATTGACCATAAGTAATTTATCTAAAATTCCACTATCGTAAAAGCATGTTCTTTTTAATATATCAAAACGTATGTATTTGATAGGGGCCTTAGGTTTTCGTAATCAATCCTTCCACAGCACTGACACCAACAAATTGCAAAATTACGAGAGAATTCTTCAAAAGCTCAGAAGCGAGGGTCTCGGGCGATGAAAACCTAACTTTTCACAACAGGCTCGAATGATTTTAAAGAAAGACAAGTTGAAAATGTACGTTCCAGGAACATAGTGAAAAAAAACTTCTAAGCCTCTTTCATAGAAATGGCGTGTTTTCCGACCTTTATTTCCTTCCGAATTTATTATCAATTTCCGACTCAAGACTCCTTTCACAAATGGACTAAATATATAACATTGAGAAAGAGTCAAGTGAGAAAAATCGGAAAACACTCCAACTAGTGCAACAGAACCAAAACGAACAGCGTCTTGTGCAAAGAGTTCCATTAAGTTCCATTAGGTGCTAGCAATACGTGGCTTGGACCACATCCATGATAGGAAGCGCGAGAAAACACTTCCATTGCCATATAGTCACGGAGACGCGTAGTTAATCGTTCCACGAGCAACACGCCACTCGTTTTTATATGATTTGCGAACTACGGTCGCCTTTGAAATTTAACAAATTTATGAACCTCCCTCCGGGCACGAACTGCACTCGGCCTAGAGGGAATCCTCTCCAGAGACGAAAGAGGGAATCCCCTCGAATAAACTCCCCTTTATATCCCTTTGCAACCACAAAGGAAGATTTCTCATCGCGACTATATTTTACCAACGAAAGCCAAAATAAAAAAAAGACTTGACGGGAGGTGCCAGAGAGAGCACGGTGCCAACTAGTTTATGCCAATCCTGCGCTTGGTAAATATCGGAACAAGCAGCCGTTCACGGGCAGGAGCAGAAAGCGGTTACTTCGGAGCATAAAGCTTTTCGCGAGACTATAATACACGGAGAATGATATCAATCCCAGGACCTGGGAAGGAAATCCGTCGCAAGAGAGCCACCTCTCTGTGTCATTTATGGGTTCCAGTATGCGGGTATATTTGCAATCGTTACGCTCAAAAGGAGAAATACCCGGGGGAAGATAAGGGAAGCGATATTCCAGATGATGAGATTGGAGAGAAATACGAATGGAAGAGACGAGAGGATGACTTTAAAGAGCCGTGATTGACGTGTAGAATAATAATGTGTATTCTAAACGTAATGCACGAGGATTCTACAGCAATAAAACGTAAGAATAGTTCCAAAAGAAGGAATCATGATTTCAAATTCCCGCGACCCATGTGCTAAAAAAACGACTAAAACTGATATACATTGAAGTTGATTAATTTGAAGGAGAGGGCAATGTAAACTAAAATAAACCAAAAGCAATCTGTTAGTCTATGACAACAACAAGCTGGTGCAGGCTAAAATTTGCGTCTCAAAATTTATTAGAGCAAAAATTGCTGTTATTCCCGTTTCACGGTGATAGCAAATATTGACCATTCCAAACAAATTTATTAGAAATCTGTAAATCTTCAGATGTAAATATATTCCATACAATTGAGCAATGTAAAATTCAGGCCAACTAACACCTCAAGAAAAGACAATTAAGTAGGTAGCATAACGAATTATAAAGTAAATTTTTGGCGATTTACCAAAATGTCAAATGTACGCTTGATATACATATAAAACTTGAAACTTAACTTTTTAATTGATACAGAAGTATTAAATTTCACTTGAAAACTGCTCTTTAACTCTTTAAAAACATACACTGATTACTGAAATTGAAGCGAATTGCTGGAAGAGTAATCGAAATTCTTTTTCAGGAGACCAGACACGGAGCATTTTTAACAGTTCAAGACAATCATAACATAAAATACTTTTAAGTAACTTTAATTCTGTATTTCAAAAGCATGAATTTACAGCTATTTAAATATCACATGATATAGTAAAAGTTAAGGTTCATTAGCAGTAGAGAACAACAATCATGGAATAACAGTTGTGAACTGCTTAAAATTGAGATGGTTCGAAATACTCTTGCAGAAAACGGGACAGAGTTTGCAACGAAAAGAGTAAAGAATGTAGCTTTATATTTTTATAAATCGGTCAGGCGGAATGAAATAACAAGGTAAAGGGCGAGGGTTTTGGGAGAAAAATGGAGTGGGTCTCGCGTCACATGAAAGGTGGATTGGGAAAACGATGTGGACGTTCATTGGAGGATAGGCGTAATTCCTTAGGTGGGAGCGACAATGCAGCCCTAGGGGATGGTTGAAAAACTCTCGGGATATTTGAAAAGACGACGAACACCTGAGGAAAGCCATTACTCTTGAGCAAATCAAGGTTGAAAAATTCATGAGCTGTTCTGGAATCAAAATGCCAAGGAACACTCGAGGGATAACAAAATACTTGAATGAGATGGAAAAGTGTATTTAAAAATTAATAAAATAGTACTAATAAGATAAAGAGAAAGCAGACTCTGTGATGAGAGCAACTTTTGGGCTCACGTTGATGTAACTAAAATTACAAACAGTGAATGCAGGTGTGGCAGCAAGGCAAACCAAAGCTCTTGATTTCTAAATATACCTTGGTAAAGAAATTTGTGTTCCTTTTAGAGTAAGGTTAGATGGTGTGTTATAATCATAACAGCTGGAGAACCTATCTACCAACTCTGCTACTACCATTTATTACTCTCCTTTATTTTATTTTTTTAGAAAAACATACAAGTATCGTTGCATAGCCATGATATAAGATGATACTCATAATTTACCCAAAGTTGACTTAACTATGCCAAGTTGAAAATGTGAATTTCCTTAGGTGAAAGGATCTCGCTACAATTAATTTTTAAATATTCAGAGCCAATTATAGAAGTAACTCTCGACATACTAAAGGAATACACACTAAGTTAGTCGTGAACATTTTAGGAGCCTATTTCCTCCCTTGGCTATAAACGATTATACCATCTAAAACATCGTTACGGATGGGCCATTTTGGGATTCCATCGTATTTTTATTACACTGCGGCCTGAACGATACTTAAGAGGGCAAAAAAAACATTATCGTGGCCACAGAATCAATACCGACCGTGAGACGCACATCTCGAAACTTGAACCACCAATTCCGCGAGTTTTCGCTCATTTTGTTTTCACCGATTCTCTCAAAAAATGCCCCTTCTGCAATAAAGGCTATCATTATAAGGCAATGTGCACAATCCATAACATTGAGTAATGTAAAGTTCAGGCCAACTAACACCTCTAGAAAAGACAATTAAGTAGGTACGCACTGTAGCATAACGAATTATAAAATACATTTTTGGCGATTTACCAAAATGTCAAATGTACGCTTGATATACATATAAAGCTTGAAACTTAACTTCAGTCAGGATGCCCAAAAATTGCTCTCAATTATTCAGGCTATGAATTTAATCATATTTCAGTCATTTTACAGTGGAACCACCTGAACGGAGTAGAAGAATCGAGGTGTGACGGGAGATAAAGTACTAAGGAAAGTACTTGTCGGAGTCCACCGAAATGCCAAAAGGATTCTCTAAATCTACACATACATACTACCCTGCGAGACGCGGTAGAGGCGTGCGGCTGGGGGTGTTCGAAAACCAGCCATGGAAGGGTAGAGAATAGGTAAAAGGAAGGGAGAGAAGACAAGAGGTTTGTATGTTAGCGATGTGTCCTATGTAAGTGTCACGCTGTTTTTGTTATGGTGTCAATAATTTTGCTTAAAAAGAAGGAATGTTTGTACCAATCAGTTCGACAGTATGTCTCTCTCTTTTTGTCACTTATATCAGTTCTAGAGATATTGTAACCTCCGTAATAATACTCTCCGTGTCGTACTGAAGCTCGCTTGATTTAAATTTTCCAATCAATCTAAGCCTCGTGCGGAGCCTCAGACTATCTAATGGCTCCCAACCTAGTCCCTCCATCACCTTTGTGACCATTTCTGTTCGCGCATAGCAGTTTTTAACGAAACGTGCTGCTTTCATTTGTATTTAATTTACTTTGCGCATTATTTATTTCTGAGAATCGCAGATAGATGGAGAGACAGAGAGAGAACAGGAGCCGACTAAAGTAACCATCGATTGGGACGCACACACTGCCGCTCCCACTGAAGGTGAGGAGGTGGTGCTCACCTCTGAAACAAGACGACGGGAGCCTTTTCCAGCGGCGCGAATTGAGCATCTACCGCCCCGGGAACTGCTGCTCAAATCAAAACAAATCAATTCGGAGGCTGCTTAAATCAAAACAAAGCAGCTCGCGGTACACTTCTCTAGAGCAAGAGGAATGGAGCCCAACTCTGCCAGCGGCGCGGAGTAAGCATCCAAAGCCGCCGCCTGGGGAGCCGCAACACGAGTCTAGAAAAACTCCACTCTTAGAAGAATGAGGTATTATTATAGACAGCGAAAGTTGGTGGCACTCGCCGCCCGAGAGTGAGATCAGTGAAGGTGACACTAGAGTGGACGGATATACCGAAGGACTTTCGCAGGAACCTCTGGAGGAAGACTCAGATGCTTTATGCAGTGGACCCGCGCTGTACGATGGGCTCACTTTACGATGGATTCACTTTACGATCTGCATGCTAGGAATTTCAAAGCGCACTGCTTTTGCGTGTGCTCTTCAAAATTTCCCATTTAGACGACTTTTTGCTGCCATAATTTGTTATTAATTCAGTATTCATTATTTAAATAATTTCATTCCAGCATATTTCGTACCTATACTGCACTGTGTATCACTGAATGCACTGGCGATGATGTAGTTAAACCGATCCGTTGTCCGGTAATATACTGATTCACTTAATGGAATTCACATTGCGATCGGTCCTATGGAACGGATTACCATCGTAAAGCGGGGGTCTACTGTACTACATATCTTGTATACTTAACTATCCCTCACGTCATATGCTGTACAGGCGAGTACCATCAAGTTTTACTTTCTCTATAGGTCGAGTTAAAGCTGAGCGACGACCAATGTGGCTACTTCCTTGGAGGGAGCACCCAGACGAACGGACGGGAGAACAATCCTCGGCAACTCCAGCCGACGACGGTGTGGGAGTGCTTCGAGCTTTATGAGTGGCAGTCAAGGAACAGAGCAAACAACTGTTTTAACACTTCATTCCAAAGCGCCACAAGAGCACGTTAACATAAGCTAAGAAAATTTCCCCATGTTTCACCGTGTTCTAGCATCATAATTCTCGTTAGATGAAGAAGACGAATCCCTCACAGGATTCATCATTCATATTTCAATGTAAGCGCTGCATTGTTTTTTTTTTCATAAAAATACATATGGATCCTAAACTTTCCCCCAGTGGGTGTTGCCAAACATTCCGCATTAACCGAAAAATCAGGACCAAGGAGTGTAGCACCGCCACTCTAAAGAAGGTGGTTCTAATAAGGAAAGGCCGTGATTCAAATGGAGAAACTGGAATTAAAGGTCCCGGAATTAGCCTCCCAATTAAACCGGCCATTTTTGACACACATTTTTGATTGCAGCGCGGCCTAACTTTTGCGGAAAGCTAGGCAAAACTGCTACCTGTATAAAGGTGCCGAAGATTTAGATCCATATGAACATTCATGGTTTTTGTTACCGCAAAAGTGGGACCCAGTGTAAATTCTCACTTACAATGCTTTACATTAATCAACCTGGCTACGGGGACCCAGAGAGTATTTACACCTGGAATATAACATAAGCTGGAGTTGTCAGATGCGTTCGCCGGATTTTACCAAGGACCAATAGCCCTGTAAACTTTCGAGGACTTTGCTCCTTATGACCCCATGCCCCGTGATAGGCAGATATCTTTATTTGAATAGTTGAGAAAGTGGTAGTGGCAGTTCATAAAAATGACTCCCATTTATTATAAATTATGGGTGTCATTAGCATTGGATCTTGACTGGACGGGGTATTCGTGGATAGAAGTGGCCTTGGTATTGCCAGCGTATCTTTGGATAGGAGTATTTTGCAGTGTGACTCGATTGGTTGCGAACGAGTAAAAGTATCGCGTAATGAACTCGCATGCGTGCGAGTGCGTTATTTTCTTTAAAAAAAACGATGTAGCGCCGTCGCGTAGAGTGTATGGACAATAAGTTGATATTTTGAGAACTCCCAGTGACTCGAACATCATATTAGAACCCCACTATATTTCCAGGTCCGACAGGAACGATAAATTAAGAGAGATATTTTGCCGAACGGAAAGGTATGGGAATTCGTTTTTCCCCCGAACAATAAGGGACTTTAATAAATGCTAGGCGTAATTTCATTAGAGCGTTTCCTTTTTATATTTAAACGGATGGTGTCCTAACACCCCCCGCCACACGCCTATTGAGGCGGCTTGCGGGGTAGTATGTAGATGTAGATGATTATGTAAAGAAAATAAATGTGTGCAAATGTTAATATATTGGTTGATAGGAAATAATAATATAAAAGTAAATCTATGTCTAACTAATACTTCTACCACTAAACTGGCCAGGGAAAGGCAAAAGAGTAAAGTATTACGTGCAGCAGCAAGGCGAGGCAAGTTAAGTAAGGTAAACAGGCGATTAAGAAAATATTACAATGTCAGCGCCTCACGGTGTGTAAGTATTCCATGAAATTTTAATAATTTTCCATTGCATAATCAATAAAACGGAGAGATTAAAACGTTTATGCGAGATATTTCGAAACAATGGACCAAACCTTCATCGGTCGCGTAATTTTAATTTAATCTCTATTTATCTCATCTCAAGTGTATTTTCCATCTCTTTTACTCCTGCGTTTACCTTACTACTGTATACTTGTTGCTAAAGGACGCAGTACTAAAACCTTTTGAAGTTTTCCGGTTTGATATTTAACCATGAGTCATCAACAGTAGTCTTCAATCCAAAGATTGGTTTGCATCATCTCTAGATTCAACTCTCCTCTCCGCCAACTGCTTCAGTTCTTCACTTTCAAGTCCGTCACAATTTTCCCAATGTATTCCATTATTGATCTTCCTCAGCACTTCTTTGCATTTATTCCTCCTTCCAATATTATTTTTATTAGGATGCTGTGTCGCAAAACAGGTCTATTAAGTTACTTTCTCTTTCTTCGCAGAGTTTTCGTTGTACTTCTTTTCTCTGGCCGTCTGAACTCTGCGCCAGCATTAAAATTAGCACGTATTGCATGGCCATTACATTCCATTCCATTCCGACTCCATTGTCGGAGCGGAGCGACCCGACTGTAGGCGCTCCGCTCCCGAGTGGAGCGACGACATTGGGAAACGATGAACTCCACTCTGGAGTGGAGCACGTCTTGTAACCCCTCCTCTCCGGAGCGGGGTACTGACGTCATCGCTCCGCTCCGATGCGGAGGGAGCATCATAGGCCCGCTCTAATGGACTCCGGCTGTGCGATACGTCAGATATTATCGCCTGTTGATATTGATATATCACGATATTGATCGTCCGGACTAGGTGATCTTTCGCAATACTATATAATATTTATTATATACTCTGAAAATAAGAGATTTCATACGATATGAGAACGATACCAAACGATTTCGATATCATGCAATACGTGCTAGATTACATATAAAGGTTATAACCTTATATAAGGGTTTCTCGTTGGTCACTGCGATCAGACACCCTGAACTGACACTGTTTATGTTTAGCGTTATCCCTGCTTCCTGGAGCCTTTTGAATACCTGCTACAGCCACTTGTCGTGCTAATCTAAGTCTTTCCCAAAAACGACGATATCTTCTATCAAATTAAGGGCTCCAATCGAGGCCCACCAACGCGAGGGCCTCGGACATTCGTTTTATGTAAACTTCGCCCGAGGACGGCAAACCCGTGAAAGCCTCCTAAAACAAAACCTTCCGACCGGACTGATACATTTCATCAGTTCCTGACTATCTTCTTCTAAAGCAGGGTTCTCCAAAGTACGGCCCGTGGGCCACATCTGGCCCGCAAGATGATTTTATCCGGCCCACAGAAGAATTATGCGGAAATGCGCCGCATAATATTTGCTTGGATGGTCGCTATTTGCAAGTAATTATTGTTTCAAAATTTAAATCTCAGTTAAATAAGATTTTATAGCACAAATACGGCCACATTATTCATATTATTGGTTTTGAGATGAAATGTGTGAATTTTCTGTTAGAGTTCGTCGTATCCATACACAATAATTTAATTTCACATACTCTGTAACTAGTTAATAAAATTTTCTCATTTCGATAAAAGTGATGTCTAGAGTTTCCTATTTATTTTGTTCACTACGGCCCGCTGAAAAGTAAACAAGTACCCACTGTGGCTCCCGTTGCGATAAGTTTGGAGACCCTTGGCGTAGACGGGACTGAATGATCCTCAATTTTGACTGATTTATTTTGGAAAATGAATAAGAGTATAGCTTCATAGTTGACCAATGATGGTGAAAATAGGGCAGTTTCTTATGCTTTTATTGACAAATTTGAAATTCTACCGCCAATATTACATTTTATGCTCATCGCTTGGAATAATGTTGACTAAATTTTACTTATTGTCAAAATAACATAAGCACAAGAGCCTAATCACTATTTATGCCCAAAATGAACTTAAACAAAAGGTCCATTGTAGAGTCAACTAGTTATACATCATATGGGTTACACGACGTAGGGTGTAGCGCGGTGTAGGGCATTCCACCCAGTTTAGCTGCGCGTTCTGGCTTCGTATGTCTGTCAACACTGATCTTTCCACAGAATTGAGGCCGGGAATGAACGCGGTTGAAGCGGAAGGATGGTGCACAAGCAGAATATTTGAGCCGCGCTGACAGTAGAAAGGGGGTGCAAGTACAGCATCCCAGTCCGCTTTGCTGTGGCAGGGACTGGAGATGCGGTTCCCGGGGATTTCCTCTCCTCCACCGCCCGTGAGCGCGCTCTCTCGCGTGGATATCTGGACGCGTTCGCAGCCAGGGAATTGGCCACCGGCCCTTCATGGAACACTTATGGATATAAATAGTTATCTTCCAAGATCATAATGTGCTTTAAAGGTCTCTCGTAGAGTATTCAGCGATAAAACCACCGAAGATCGCAAAAATAGCCCAGGCGACCCTGTGTTGTTAGTCTTTACAAAATTAAAACAATGAGGATGTATTCTGATTGACTTTCTACTAACTATTACACTAACTTATCATGTACTACAAAACAAGTAAAAAAGAGTATTTGATGAGGAAGTTAACCGAGGGAATACATTGCTGTGGGCAACTAGACTCAAAGTGTACGAGTAATGTTAATTGCATGGAGTAGAACAACATGTATTTACGCAGCAGGAATAAAACTTAAGTTACGTGAGTTTTCTTTATTGCATAAATACCACATGCCAAACCACTAGGAAAGATGCAGACAGCTAACCTACAGGCATTTAGCTCTTGACATTTTGGGAAACTCAAGGGTATGTATCAATTTTCCCAGGATTTAATGTTTTATCTATCATCATTCGTTCAATTCTAAGATTGGTTGACTGCAGCTCTCCATCCTTCCCTATCTAATGCTAGCATCGCTTTCTCAATAGACGAAAAATTATAAAATTAAATCAAGCACATCATCAGGAAATCATAGTTTCTATTCACTAAACTATCGGACAATATACTGCAACCACAATACGGGATTCAGTTTTATATGGATCACAAATATAATTATTCTAAATTAGGAGAAAGATTTTACCTTCAATTGGATACCTTAAGTTACTCACTTAAAAAGTCCGTATCAAACGAGCAGATAAGGTGGAATGGAATGCATGCAGGACGATAGCTTGGCTATCATTTAAATAAACTTAAAAAATGTTCCATCCCACTGTCAAGAAGTAGTCCCTGAAACTTGTAATTTCAATGGAAATTATCTTGTCAAAAACAGTTTCATAGGCATAAAATAACGGTTACGAATAAGAAAAATGGAACATAAAGCAAGCAAAGGATGAATCTCAAAAATGCTTAATTTGAATGCTTCATTAGAGAGAACAAAAATTTCCTTCACAATCAGACTTTTTCCAGGAAAAAAAGAGGAAGGAACGCTTTTAATAGAATTTCGATTCCGAGCAATCCGCTCGAATCCCTGGGGGCATTTCTTCGTTCGGATTAATTGCAACGGCAGCTTTTGCCTATGGTAGATGGAAGTTGCATGTTTAACGCAGGGAGGCACCACCTGTGGCGGCAGCCGCTCCCTGCAGAGTCGTGGCTTTCGTTGCCCAGCGTCCTAGTCGCCCGATCTCCGTCCGTCTACGCCCGACCTCCGCCCACCCCGCCCGCCTCTTCCGCTTCACTTTTTCATCCTTCTCCCTCTCTCTTAGCCTTCATCCTTCTCCTCAGTGCATTCAGAATCCATCGTGCTTACAATGCACTCTTCCACATCGTCACCTTCAGCCCTTGCTTTGCCGTAACTCGGACGCGCTATTCGTCATGAAAGGCTAATGCTTCCTCTCCGTTGCGTTATTCTCCATGGGACGAAATACAATTCACGAGGCTAACTTCACCTTTCAAGCTAAAGAGAATCTGAATATCTCATTAGACTTCAATTTTAAAGTTCAGTCCTTGAAGCATTCTCGCTGTTTTATATATAACATACCTAGCGTAAATACAATCTCTCTTTACTAATTCACATAACATGAATGATTTAATACTATGGTAAGATAATCAGGCAAAAAAGTCACAACAGATAACATAGTTATTACTATTAATATCTAATTAATGAATAATATATTTCGCTTTTCATTCTCTCCAACGCAATCCGCTTTGAACTAGAATGGCTTGGTGGTAAATCTGGCCCAGCAATTGGAAGATCAGGGTTAAAATCAAGGTCAAGGCAACTGAATTATTCATGGAGTATTTTGTTCCTTTTTTGTATTAATTTACTTATTTTCAACTAGCTATGAATTGTTCCATACTATTCAACTGATTGTGGTGCCACATTAAATATAATAGGTGAAATTTCGAAATTTTGGAATTGACCTGAACAGAGCAAATTAAATAGAAACTATAGATTTTATTTTGTTAGGTATTCAACACTTTTCATACCCGCAATAACTGGCTTATGCGCACGTAGTTTAAATAAATGAATGCCTCTCTCATTGAATTACTTGCGACTCGGCTATGCAGGAGGTAAGTAGAGCAAAAATTAGCACAGGAAAAAAATGTTACCCACTTCTGCATTTGCTCTTTTTCTCCGAAAACGAATAACGTCTTCGTATGGATTATGAATTAGCCAGCGTACAACCTAAAGCTGCAATCGCACTCCAATATTTGAGCAATTTCCACCTACATTATTTAGAAACTAGGGTTGTGAAGGGCAGTTAAAATTTTTCTGAGGCACCCGTCTAGTCGATTAGTTCTATTTTTTTTTTTACAAATTTCCTTGGTAATTCACGGTCGAAAAGCTTTTGGCCCTTTTTACGTGACGTGCCAAGAATTTTGATTAGCTTCTTTACTTCCCTAGCACTAGAACGGTTCCCTAGCACTTCCTTTCATCTTTTTTTGTATTCTATACGTGTGCACAAAAATTATATCGTTCTAACTGAAAATATTATTCGCTAGTTCAAGGAAGAATTTAGGCATGCACGACATCCGCTTCAAGTTGTCAAAAATATCGCTAGCCTATTCAGTGAGCAACTACAAATTGGTGTAAAAATACTCCATGTGTGCAAGCATGTCAGTGATTATTGATGAAGAGGCAAGTCTTGTAGTACACATTTGAATTAACATTTGAAAATACAAATATTGCGCTACAAAGAACATCCGTCCTTAAATACTTCTACCACATCGAATATTTTAAGCCATGATCAATTTATACAGTACTCATTCAAATTCTCTTAATCGCTCAAGAAGCAACAACGCGGACCAGGTTCGTAAAGCTCTTCTTCTTACACATACGTGCACAACCGTCTCTCATTATTCGGCCGTGGTCCATTGATAACTTTTAAAAACTCTGAGATATTTTTCCCAGAATATCTCATGTGAGCTGCGATGCAATGCATATTTCCGCGCGTATTACGTTGCATTGTGCGTTTGAAAGCCGAACCGGAATTTTGTTGATCACTAGTGGCTATATATGAATTATTTTCTAAATTTGGTTTAATGGACTAACCTCTCGTAATAAGTTCGTCAATTTCACGTACAGGCAATATTGAATTTTGATGTAAATAAGATATTTATTTCATCCCTAATCAATCCATATGTTCCTCCTCATCTTCGTTCGGGTATATTCGATATAATTTTTGGATGTATTTGTTTGATCTTCTTTCACATTGACTTGAAAATAGATATAATTGAGTTGTCAGGATACTTGGAGCGGCTAATTTGGAAGTTAATATTTAGTTTAGCTCGATTGAGAAACCATATTGAAGTAAGTTAGTTGAATTAGTTAGCTAGATTGCTTGTTTTTATGGATATAGCTTGATAATCTTAATTTTATGTTATATTTTGCACAGTTTAAACAATAATATTTCTTTACTAGCTGAAGGTACCCGTTGAACTTCAACGGATGTGAAAAACATTGAACTTATTTTATAAGAAAACCACAAAACCTGAAGAATACTGTCAGCGTGATCATTTGAGGTGTTCATATCCTATCTTGTTTGTTGTGATTCGTTCGTTTTCCCTTTCGTGCACGGAGAGTTGAGTGATTGTTTGTCCTCTTTAATGCACGGGAAACCAAATAATGGGCCACGAAGACTGATTACTACTTAATAAATAGCACCTAGGTTGATAGATGGTGACCTCGTCCCTCAAGTTCTCTTGAGCCGTCTTCTGGTTGAATAACAGCTTGAGCACTTCCCTTGTGTACATAAATATATTTGCATTAAATGACTTCATTGAGTTCCACCATTCACCGTTGATATGTGCGTTGAGTATCTTAATCAGGATAGGAGAGTAGAGTATAATCCAGCGGTTGACAACGTCAAAAGGAGAATTTTCAATAGTAGCGATGTTTATTTGTCCTATGAATCCTTCAATACCCGGACTATGCCTTTGGCATAAAGGGTGGCTATATTCATTGTTTCCTAAATCATAATCATTGGTTACAAAATTAAAAATCTATGGTGATCAGTCTTAGTGCACTTGCCAAGTTTCATGCACCGATAACGTCCATTGCGCAGAATATCCGTTCTTCTTATGGGTAAGAAGCATGTAGTGACGCAATTATAATTTTCGCCATCTTAAAACAGATTGAAGTTTCGAAATAGATGGCTCAATATTTGAACCAGATTTTTAGCTGGTTACCCGTCAGTAGGTTTGGTTAGGATGAAATTTGTGCGGTTCTTAGCGTAATCCGAGAAACACCACGGGGAGATTATCATGAGATTTCTGGTAGGCATGTCTTTGAGCATCCAAGGCTAACCTATGTCGTTTTTCATGCAAGGACTCATTTTCTCGCCAAGAAGACATTCCTCATGCTTTAGAAGATTTTTTCAAAAGGTTACCCTTTATTCTATAAGGCATGTTTATGAATATATTTTTAAGTCCAAGGAGGGGAAACACAGAGGCAAGTGAAAGACTCGAATAGGCAACTCGATGATTGAGTCAATGTAAGTAAACTGCGTTTTAACACGTTTAAGTATATATAAATAACTCGTAAAGTTTATGTGGGAATTGGTCTAAAAAACAATTTGCAATCGTAATGAGAGGCAGACGGTTCCACTACGTGTAATTCATCTGAGTATTAAACTATAATAAACGACGCCGTATTTGTTGTAGCAACAGAGGTATTATTAATATTATTATTCGCTGCACGTAAATATTCTTCCACGTTTAATTCCTCTATGTGTATCGTTTTATACATAAGTGTTCTCTCGTATGCAGTTCCCTTATGAGAGCTACTTTGAGAATAGGCATTGAAGAGTATACCTGTAAATATCGATTACCCCCGAAGCAATCTATCATGGGACCCTTGGGACTCTGGGCCCTTCTTATACAAATTTTCTTTCTACGTGCTATCATGGGCCGGCAGGAAAACTTAAATGCCACATTCGTGAATATCCTTTGAAATTAAAATCTCTGGTTGTCAAGGACATATGCTATTGCTCTACAACAAATACGGCGCGCCGTATTTGTTGTAGCAACAGAGGCATTATTAACATTATTATTCGCTGCACGTAAATATTTTTCCACGTTTAATTCCTTTATGTGTATCGTTTTATACATAAGTGTTCTCTCGTATGCAGTTCCCTTATGGGAGCTACTTTGAGAATAGACATTCAAGAGTATACCTGTAAATATGCATTGAAATTTTCGAATACCCCCCGAAGCAATCTATCATGGGGCCCTTGGGACTCTGGGCCCTTCTTATACAAATTTTCTTTCTACGTGCTATCATGGGCCGGCAGGAAAACTTAAATGCCACATTCGTGAATATCCTTTGAAATTAAAATCTCTGGTTGTCAAGGACATATGCTATTGTTGATTTCAGAGAAAAATGTGAGATTTTTCAGCTATGAACATAATTTTCAGAGAATTACGAAGCGTAAAAGAAAATCGATTGAAAGAATTAGAAACTTCATTTATTCAACCATCCGATAAAAAAAAATCCAGCCCTCTATCTTGAGTAAAAAAAATTTTCAAAAGCAAAAAATAAAACCACTGCACCAAACCCAATGCTTAGCATGGACCACAAGGGACCCCCAGGGGGGGCCTTTGGGGGCCCTGACAGATTTTTAATGTAGCCTATGTTTCATCCCGGTACATTTTCTAACTACATACAAAATTTCAGCTCAATCGGTTCAGTAGTGTTTGCGTGATTGAGCAACAGACAGACAGACAGACACCATTCAATTTTTATATATTAGTATGATGATAAGAAAGAATACTTTCTTTGAAACATCTGACGTGAAATAATGAGCTGATTCTAAAGCGAGGCGATCATATCCTCTGACTATGTGTTTTGATACAATCAATTTTGATAATAATTTCAAAGAGATTTAAATTATCACCAGTTATACCGTAAGTTGATGATACATTTTTTTCCTTAAGATTAGGCTTAAATTACCTCCTCTTGCATTTGGATACGTTTTATTACCATAATAATTATTACGAGACTTTTTAACATTGAGGTATTTATTGAGGTCAGGCGGCAGTCCGGTCGTTTTTTGCAAAATCCCTATCTTGAATTTACAAGTAGAGGTCTTTTCATGAAACTTGAAATTGACTTATACTCAAACGATGAAGCTATACACTGCTCACTGCTGGACGACTTCGCCGCGCGGTTCTGTCCGAGTCCATCTGTTGAATTTCAGGAGTTCAACATGTTGCTTCGTATGATTCCCTTGGAAATCAACTGCGTCCACCATATAGTTCTACAAAGGATTCCAAGCAAAGAATTGAATAGGTTACTTGATTGGATTGCCTTTGGCTTCCGCAAACCTTGCCACTTATCTAATTGCTTGCAGAGCATTTATCCAGAAACTACTTAAATAACTGCGTGTTGTTTCTGCGTGTTACTTCATTGGTACAAAAGTTAGGGGTTTCCTTAATCAGCCAAACGGCGAGGAAGTCTCGTTAAACCTAGGAAGAAAATTATAAAAATCCAATTTAGGGTTCCGCGCTATTTTCACGGAGACACCTGTTAGCGCAATTGCAATCTTAAGAACAATGGAGAGAGGAGCCGTTTGGACCGAAAGGGTAGATTGCTTGAAAGTTTAATGATAAGATTTAGGTCGACCTCCAACTTCGTCGACGATTTAACTGCTGATGACATACTGTCCCAGCTCCTTCCTAACTAGAATCACTCTTCGTCTTACATTCCCCTAGCTCGTCGCCGTTGTCGGCCTAATTCTTCTTTCTTCGCCACCTCCGTAGAAGTTCGACTTTGGGCTCTCGTCCCACCTTCCTCCACCTTTCCCGCGTTATTCTATGCCCTCCTATCTCGCGTGTACCAGTGAAAAATAAGAAAAAACAGATGCCGTTTAGGAGAAAGAAAAGGAGAGAATTATTCTGTGAACGTTCAAGAAACCACCGAAAAGACGGAATAATGGCTGCCAAAAAGAGAATTTTCCAGTAACTTTTCCCTGCGGCAATTCATTTCGAGCATAGCGTAAAAGAAAGTGAGAATACCTTCTCAGCAGATTTTGAACGCTTGTGTCCTTATGGGTCATTGCATCTAATTTAAAGTTATAATCATCATAATAAATGTAACTCTTTGAAATCTAATCAACTGTTTGTCTCAATGAAGTTTGGGTAACGCCCTTGACTGCTAACCCGGAGGTTAGAAGTTTGAATTCCGACGAGGTAGTTATCATTCAATTCCTCAGATGTGGATGAATACCTACTTGTATTGATGATTCCATCTACATCTTAATCCAAACATTATCCTGCAAGGCGTCACAGGTGCCGGTGGAGGAATCACCAACCAAAATATGGAATGGAGGCAATGGAAAAAGAATCAGAAAGGAAATGGGATATGTATGAAAATATTTTAAAATATTTTTGTCTCGTGCTCTGTTTATGTTTGGGCCACGTCTGGCTCATGAAAAAAGAATTACCTAGCCAATATTCGACAGGCTCTCGTAGCCTTCAAATTTAGCGTGACCTAAAGAAACAATAACAATCACTGAATAAACAGAGATGAGGTTTAAACTTTGTGAAATAAATATATACTTTCCATCGCCATTGTCACGCGAGAAAGAAAAAATCGACAAAACGCAGAAATATATAGAAAATAGAAGAATAGAAGAATAGATCGCCATCTTAGAAGAGGCAACCACTATCCTTTGCGACGATTTGCATGGATTTAACATAAGGGCCTCTTCACAGTGAATTGGAACAATTTTACTTCCGGTGTATGCCTTCATCCGCGTGGAAAAATCGGGAAAAATGGAAGAGGTGACGCGAGAACGTCGCCATGAAAAGCTAAATAATAACCCACTTGGGAGCGGTGCAGGAGGATGGTAAGATGACGAATCAGCAAAAGGCGGCAAGAGAGGAAGGAGTTTGAGGGGGAGGGGGAGATCCTAGGGTGTGGCTCTGACGACCGACTAGGGATCCAACGAGCGGAGCACGATGATTCCTGGAATCGAGGCGGCAGAGGAGGATGAATTGAGAGGAAGGAGAGCCCGGAGGAGACTGAACCCGCCCGGAGATCAATTTTCAGGCGATTTGTCAGATCTTTGTGCGAGGGATTGAGAGCGCTCCCCTCAATGTCTTTTCTGGCAGATTCGAGCACAACCCGCGAGTATACCGCGCTCCTTAGGCGACAAATGTTCGAGGGAAGGAGGGAAACTTCGGGATGGGAGCGGGGAAGTGATGGGGGGATGGAGAGAGGTAGAATGGGGAGCGAACCTCTATAAAACGTTGTTTTATGGCCGAGAGGGACGGGATGAGAGACAATAAGAGTGAGGAAGAATAGGGAGGGAGAGAGAGAGAGAGGAGAGAGAGAGGAAACGGTCCGGGGATTTCTGGGAAGACTCTGGCTGGGTAGTCAAGTTTAGAAGGACGCCGCCGTCGGGAGGGTGGGGGAGTTTGGAGATACAGGCTAGAGGACAGAGGGAGGTGGATGAGAAGAGAGGAAAGGGATGTAGCTCATGGCCTTAGGCGTGAATTGGTGGAACCGATTCATACTTAAAATGAAACACTCAACTTGGTGATTCCACAAGCTTTCATTAAAATAAACACAACCCGATGATGTAGGACGACATCTTTAGGTTGAACTTCAACGTCTGCTGGACGTCAGGTTTCATTTCAAGTTTCATAGCTGTCATCAAAGCCAAGGAAAACGTTTTGAGTTTTACGCGGCTGTTACGTTTTTTAATGGTATATATTTTCCCTCATAATACGGTCAACAGACGGGAGGGAAGTCATAAAGGCAGATTCACCACAAAAAATTATTAAATAAACGATATCCATGATTTCAAGGCAAGGGCTTTGATACAGGTTTAGGATATGTGCACAGTAGAAATAAATGCTAGAATAAACAGAAAAGCATAGTAAGCTTCAGCTCCTGGCAAGCATCTGTTCTTTTCCTGGCTCAAGCATTTTTTGCACATTCAGAAATTGTGCTGATAATAATGTGGTAGCTGTCATTATGAAAGGCGACCGACAGCTTACGATATTTATGCGTAGAAGTTCACTTTGTATCAGATCATCGCTCATTTTACACGAAAAAGAAGAAAAATAGACAAATCGCAGAAATATCTTGAAAATTATATCACCAGCACTGCGTATAAGGTCACCTGAATATGAAGTCCGGCGTCAAAACCCAGGTGGTATTTTTTTATAATAAAACGTTGAGGAATAACCAAGTTCAAGCGCTTCATTTTAAAAGAAGTATGGGTTGGGGTGAGAGATCGGAGTTTAAGGAGGTCCGTGTCACTGATTTATTACTTTAATATCGATCTTTTCCCGTACCACACACACGCACACTTGCGGTTGGTTGATGGGTGGAGGTAGGTTGAGTTTTTGAAGGAGAGGGCATTTGGTTGAGTGGATTAGAGGAGGAAGAGATGAAATGAAGTGATGGACTTATTTTTCACCCAAGATAAGCTACAGTCCCGCAGCCGTAACTTGATACGGTAAGGTCAGTTAAATGTCACTTTTATCACTTATATTTTTGTCACTATTCAATCAAAACGAATTTTGTACGCTTTTTGGAACCCTATTCGCGTTTCAAATAGTGCTCCTAGCGCCTTAGCGACCGTTTCGAGAACTACTCGTGTAGGGGCATGCGCCTGGCAGATCCGTGTGGTTTACGATGGCAGATTGTACCAGCGGGAAGTGAAGCGCTTATAACGCGGTTAGTTTGGTCATTGCTCGATCAAGTTGATCCCAACAGTTATGGATCATGGATGTTACGTGCGGCATACGCCTAAAAGGAATCACGGAAAACACGATTGTTGCATTCCTCAATGCCCGGTGTATAAAAATCCGTCCATCCATATGCATGGAGTGCCCTCAGACCCAGAACGAAGGAAGCAAAAAACTGGGAAAGAATTGACGCAGTACATACTCGTGTGTGGTAATCACTTTCTCAAGGATGATTACCTTCCAACAGGTACGTTTTTTTGTGTTTGTGTTTTTGAGAATTACCGTGGCTGGTTGCACTTGTTGTACCAATATCAGGTTATTTTTCACTTTATGCTTATTTCACGTGGATGTGTTTTGCAGGGAGCAAGAAGCCGTCATTAAAGAAAACAGCCGTGCCATCCCAAAATCTACCAGTGCGTAGCCAGGAAAAAGTAGAGACGTCCCCTTTTAAACGAAAGAATGCTGCGAGAGCGGACAGGGCGAAGAGAAGGACAATGTTGGCGTGAGAAGAGCACAACAATAATCTCGAAAGGGCTGAACCATTTGATTACTCGAGCTGTAATACTTTGTATTTGATTAGTTTCCATGAAGATGCTCAGATTTTTATTTTATCCTTTCTTACCACGATTTAGTTACCTTGTCTTTTCAGATATAGTTTGTGTGATATATATTTTTATGAGCATCTATTTACTTTTTCAAAGGCATTTTCATTGCTGAGTATAGTGCAATATATTTTTTCGGTGCATAAAATGCAACATAACGCTGTACTGTTTCGTTTCCTTTTAGATGGTCAACCCACAAGTGATGAGGAAAATGAATCCAACAGGGATTGAGTGGACGTGCCTGAAGTAATTGAAGATGATGCAAAAAAGTTTGCAACTATTGGTGTGCAAGTTGGCACATACGATATAAATGATGCATTTGTGAGAAGCATTTTGAACAGTGATTCCAAATTATTTTCTGCTACGGGTCTGTATTCCGTTAAATATCTTAACACGCTGACAAATTTTTTTAATGAAATAGATCCAGAAAATCCAAAGAAAAAATTTCTTTTGTGCACTAGAGATCGAATTTTATTGACAATGATGAAGATTAAGTTGGGATTGTCTTTCTCTACTCTAGCTGTTTTTTTTACGTTAACATTCAAAATGCCTGTAATTATTTTTATGACTCTGTCCGTGTGTTAGCCAAAATTTTGAGTTATTTGGTAGAGTGGCCTTCTAAAGAAGACGTATTGAGGAACATGCCAAAATGTTTTTCTGAGTTCAAAAACACAAGAGTTGTGCTAGATTGTTTTGAACTCTTTGTGGAAAAACCTAAGTGCGTGAGATGTAGAGTACGCCTCTTTTCTCAATATAAGAAAGGATACACATCCAAAATTTTGCTATGTTGTGCTCCCTCCGGTTTGATTACGAAGGTCAGCCAAGCTTTCGGTGGAAGAGCCTCCGATAAATTTATTGCAGCCAAGTCAGGATTCTATGAATTGTGTGATTACAATGATGGCATAATGGTTGACAAAGGATTTGCCATTGAGGATGAATTTCATAGGCATTTCCCTACAATGATTCCCCCAAAAATTTCGAGGAAACGAGCCAAATTTACCAGAGCAGAAGAAGTGCAGTGTGCAAAAATTGCCAGAGCAAGAGTTCACGTGGAAGGGGTCATACAAAGAATTAGAGAGTATAGTCTTCTGAAAAATAAACTGCCGTGGAGATTAGTACCATACTTGGATGATGTGGTTTAGTGAATCTAGGTGCCCCAATATTGGCTGCTGACAAATTTCCGCAGTAAGGTTTTGTTAAATTTAAATTGAAGAAATAAACATGAAAAAAAGTATTTTATTACAATTTATTGAGATCTTCTAGTAAGCCATGGCAGGATTTTTTCAAAAAACACATGGCAGTCTTTCTAAATACTTTTCACAGAAAGAATCATTTCTTATCACAGTCTCTACATGAACTGATTCCAAGCCAGATTGTGGCTCAAGAATTTTGGTGTTCATTGGACCAGTACAATACACAGAGAAATCACAGGCTGACAAATTCAACTATATCATACCTAGCTGAATGTGTCCATAATGCTTACATTTGTGCATTAACTGTCCTCCCTTATCCGTATAGGCTAAATACTTGCATATATCTGATGCTTTAGTTGTCATACCTGAGACAGGAGTTTTGTTTTCCCACAACTTGAATGCGATATTATCTTTAAAAATCACAGCATCAGCACTGAAACCCAGCCAAGGTAGTAATGGATTAATTATAATTCCAACTTTCAAAACATCAATCCCTGACTGCTTTTCACTTTCTGCCAAAATATATTTCTTAAGAGAATGAGATTCATGAAAATTGCCCGCATTCATGGAGTCATTTTTAAAGTGAGATTCAAAAACTCCCAGCAATTTACTATCCAAATCGGGGGTTTTATTATTATAATAAGTGAATAATTCATATGAAGTACTACCTGTTACCCTTCCAAATCGAGCCCCATCCCAAACATCATTATCCTGCCCTTTACTGTTCCAGAATATTTCCTGAGCCTCTTCCACAGATACAACAATGTTTTTTTTTCAAAGAAATCCTTTTCATCAGGGGTGCACTTGGCAAAGAGCTCCTGGCTAAGTTGTTCAGTTCTATTTAATAAATAACGGGGGTTGCTCACAGAATTTCTATGAAAACTACAAAGTTTTGCCTTTGGTATGGCCTTCAGCACTCTTCGTACAGTCTTCTTTGGTTCTCTTGCTGCACTCCAAAATGTTGCTGCCTCGCTCTTTGGTCGATTTTCAAGGGACACTTTCTTAATCCTTCTTTTGATTTCTTGCGTTACGTCATTCATTGGACGGCGGTACACAGCTGTAGGTTGAGGGACATGGAAAAACTCTAACAGAGGACCTGGATCAAACCTGCTCAAGGCGGCTTCCTTCACATTGTCCCAAGCTTGCCTTGTATCAGTGCAGGCGACCTTCTCAATCTGTGATTCATCCTTCCTACAACGCAATTGGAGAAACATAGCTTAAAGCATGATGTGAAATCGTATGAAGCACTAAAAAATTGAGAATAAGCCCATGAATCTCACCTTTCCAAAAATATGATGACTGCCATTTCATGATTGCAGCAGTGCTTCTTGCAAGCTCCGGCTGGGCATGAACAGCTTAAATCCTTTATTCTGCGGTCCACTGCAGCTTCTTTACACCTAATAGTTATATTTACAGTAACAGTTTCTTTAGAAATATTTGTGCTACGGACGACCGTCGCTTCAATCGCCACTTCGTTCCCAACCCGGCTCTTCACACCTATGCTCGCAATGTTATCCACGGCAAGCCTCCCTTCCTGCAAAGGTCGATGGAAGCCCTGCTGCGCGTCAAATACGTGCTCAAGCTCAAGGAGAGGAGCCATTTCACACTTGGAACTAGCTTCTCAACAACGATAGTTAACACAAAAAGTTCAATCGCAACGCACGAGAAATACTCTAGCTACTGAGTCTTTCAATCTCACTGGCCCCTACACCAGAGCTTCCTATAGCGGCCACTCGAGCGCTAGCGTCGTCTGTTTGAAACGCGAATAGCAACAGAAAGGATAAATCCGATAAAGGGTCTCATTCATGTAGTTCCGTAGGCCAATCATCAAATGTGTTAGTGGGAGTTAAAAAAAAAGGGCGTGATACCGGAACGCGTGCCCTTCTATGTTAAAGATCTCACTTATGTAAGCCATGGAGATGGGTAGAGCATAACTGAAGGGAGAAAAATTTTCATTGCCAGAGGATAATACATCACCTCAAAGGTATCGACGTTATTTTGTTAATTAATTTCACTTCAACATGATAATTTTGTTTGTTCTCACAATTAGAGCCAACTACGACGATAAACACGAGAAAAAAAATCAGAACGTATCTAAAAATCAGAACGAATAAACTGTGGGGACTCCCCACACAGTGTTCTGCTACAATCGCTGGTCGTTCTCACGAAGTATGGCCTGCCGACACCGCCGGTTTGGTGCCAGCACGCCGCGCCGCCCGGCCACTTTGGTCGGCGTGTGCGTGCCGGAGAGTGGAAAAACACTATGTATCTAATAATCAGAACGAACAAATTGTGGGGATTCCCCACACAGTGTTTTCCTACGCTCGTTGGCCTTTCTCACAAAGTATGGCCAGCCGACACGGCCAGTTTGGCGCCGGCACGCCGCGCCGCCCTGCCGCTTTGGTTGGCGTGTGCCGGAGAGAGGAAAAACGGCCAATGTTAATGTACGTATGAGTGTGACAAAATATTAGTTTGTGTGTATTTTTTTCTCTTTTATTTAGGGTTCGGTACAAATTTTGTGTGTTAAGTTAGGGGCGCCGTTCCTAAATTGTGGGGGTTCCTATCGTAATCAGGTGCGTTTTTTAAATACGAGTTAGCATCATGTTTTAATTTTGTGTGCCTGTGTCCCAGCGGCCCGCAGGCTGTGGGTCTGCAAAGTGCGCCCCCCTGAGGCTTGCGCCCCTGGCAGCCGCCCCCCTGGCCAGCCCCAAGCTACGGCCCTGGTGTGATAGATCGTCCGCTTGAATGACTGATGAAAAGAAGGCAAATAAAAGGACTCGGTTAAAAAAGGTATAAAATTTGATGTTGACAAATTTTACACAAGGCACAAGCGTGACTTTTAATTTAAATTTATAACAAATAAAAAAAAATCATGAAAAAACTTTAAATTTTAAATTAAAAAAAGAGAAATTTTATGACAGGGTTGTGTAAATAGTCTTTGTGCACACTATTGGTAAAAATAATACAGCTAATTAATCATAAGTTTCTGCAGATAATCAGGAAACTACGGTGTCTATTTAACTAGTAATCAACAGTTTCTTAATATTTTCATTTTATAGAGAGTGGCTCGAGATTCTGAGCGGTTGATAGATTCTACCGCATCATTTACTAGTAGTGGCAAAGGATGCGGTGGAATAACTTATGCTGAAATCTTTGTATACCATGTTTAAGAAACTCTCTTTGGTCTGCCTTTATCTCAGAGACTAGATGCGGAGAAACGATCTCGTCAGAAGGGAAGACGCCTCATGTCATGCATATCCAAATGTTAATGGAAATCCCGAAAGAAATATAATTAATCGGGAAATATTTCTTTGAGAGTCAGACCTGAAAAGAAGTTTCCGATTTGATATTGCAACATTTTTCCAACTTCCATAACTTCTATAATTTAACTCAGAGGCTCCATTCCGGTTAACATAAAAATGAATATTGAACAGGGATGCATGGAAAATTTCGATAGCGAAATTATTTTATCAATTCCGGTCACGTAAAGTAAAATTAGGCGTCTGAATAATCAGTTTAGAACCAAATTCACTTGAAGGTAAGGGTGAAATTTAAAAAGTAAAACTAATGAACACCCTAGCAAATATAATTAATTAATTTTCAATCCGGATATGTCATCGTACTTATAAGAAAAAATTCTTTCGCTTTTTAAAAAGTTCGCTTACATCTACTTCCTTTGTTTGTTCACTTACTTATTCTCCTAAAAATTTTAACTCCCGCGACAGTGCGACTAAAAAAGAAATAAACGAATGAAAATGAAATGAAAAGAAAGTTGATTTACATATTATCCTTCTCCCTCAAAAAATCATCCTTATATCAAGATACTAATTCTCTTAGGTAGCCAGAACTTTCAATACTCCAAAATGTAAAAATAATATTTTCAAATGATAGCATGAGTTTTTAAACTATGAATCCAAATTATGTTAATAGGTTATCGTATCAATAGAACTGTGTAGTACATATAGCAAGTTCAAAACCGTTTTAATTTTACGGGCTTGGTTTAAAGACTGAAAACGTTATCTCCAGAATTTCAATGGAGATGAAAACCATCAGCTTTCTAAACCAGTGAAATTGCAAATTGCACGGTATTATAAGACCTATCAATGGATCAGGTGTTCCGGCACGCACAAATATAATATTCCGCTTATGCGACCATCAGGCGAGATCCCTTTTTCTTTCTTCCTGACCACCAACGGAAGGTAAGCTACCCTCGCTCACAAATTGCCAACGGAATCCGCAAGTTTTCTAATCATCAGAATCAGAATCGGAGAAACAGAATCACCCTTTATCGATTCGACCCCGCCCTTCTTCACTTCCACCTTACTCAAGTATTCATCCTCCGATTACGCCCTACGCAAATTGACCTCATTTTCTCCTACCGTTTAAATGTTTTTGAAATCCTGCGTTTTATAGGTTTATCCAAATCCTGGATTATCAAAATGAATACCTAAATGTCTCCATTTACTTCTGTGATCTTGCCTTGTTTGCAATTTTGTTACTGAAGAATATGTCACCCTGAGTTTCATATGGCCAATGTCAATGTTCTTGCATAAATACATGCTCGTTGAAATATGCGTGACATGAATCACAACGAGACGTGAGTACAAAATAGGACGATGACGTTCTCGATCATGCCATGTCGCCGTATTTGTTTCAGTGTTTGGTCAAATATTGATTCTCTGTTCCACCGTAAACAATATCGAAGAGTAATAGAAAAATAATGTATTTTTTCGAATTCTGTGGACTAAACCATCGAGCTTAGTATATAGTCTATACGTCTTATAAGGTACTTCAACCATAAGATGAAGAATGCTTGATGGAATTTGAACAGCGCGCGGAGGAAGACAATTACTTCTGCCGCGCAATAGCAAACAACCACGATTTTCTTGAAGAAAGAAATACAATGACAATTATTAAATGATATCAAGAGTTAAAAGAATTTAAAAGTATACACCAATTTGTTTTGAGTGTAATAACCCAGGAATGGTGCACACTCAATCAACTTAATGATGGCGCACTCACAAGCAAAATATACGTTTTATTACTTCATGCCTTTTGATTAAATCTCAACTTCATTTGAAATAAAATACGGGGCCAATATTTTACCTTCGCGTCGCCAAAAAAGTGCGTCAAAAGCCCAATTTCAATAGACGCAAAGCGCAAGTAAATCAACGAAAAAACCTAACTTCTTTCGACACGACCTCAACGTTTCACCAATCACGAGCAATTCACCGGAAACATTTATTTCCTTCTTCTGGAGAATGCATTCCTCTCCGCTAGTGCTTTTCACCACGAAAAGAAAATGTTTTCACCACAAGCAACAAAATATTTACGTCCATGGTCAGACGTCAAAACTCGTTTGCGAAAGCGGTGACTGTGACTTTCACGTAGTGTACATGGAGTGCGGGATAGAGGTTTGATCGGGAGAAGGAGTGGAGTTAGGAGAATAGATCAGGAGGGGATAAAGGGAGATAGGGACAAAGGAAGGGACCGAGCATGGGAGATTTAGGGCGTATGGCAGCCAGAGTACACGGAGAGAAAGGGTAACGGGTGTGACGGATAACGGGTAAGATAGCACAAAATAGAATTGAAGGAAGACACTGGAATAAGAAGATTAAGACAAGAAGAGTCGGGTATGCGTTGCTCAGGGGATAAGGGAGTTGTATAAGGAGGAGTTCTCAGCGAGAATACCGAAAGTATTCATGCTTTGAATGAGAATAAGGGGATGGTGGGTGAAGACGTGAAGGATGCTTCTTGGAGTAGGCATTTGAGGGGGATGACTGCTACATAAACGGGGCGATGCGGGTGGGAGGAGAACTCTGGTGAGCGATTCGGGGGATAGAGAGAATGAGAAGTTAATACGCCGAGATAAGGAAAGCGAGCAGATTGGATACCCCGCGGGAGAAGGCTGTTACGGAAAGATAAGTTGTTCAGCGCGCAGAGAGATGTAGAGGATGAGCGAGAGTGGCGTGGAGAGGAGCCAGAGAGAGAGAGAGAGAGCGCGAGTAAGTGAAATTGAGTATGGAATTCATCGGTTGGATGCAGATGAGGTGAGAGGTAAAGGGCGTGAAGGATGATTCTCGAGGTTGGAGGAAGTACTGGAATGGGATGAAAGCACAGGGCGATGGGGAAGAGGGTGGTACCCGGGTGAACGACTCATGAGATGATATTGGGCATAGGGAGAATAGGATTTATTAAGGCAAGACATGGCAATAAACTGACACGATACACTGCGAGAAATGGGAGCTACGGAAAATACGAACGCACTCAGTACCAAGAAAAGAGGCTCAAATTTATTCATGTTGCTAAGAGTAATATAGAATACGAGTATCTGTCGGTAAACATGGAATTTTTAACGTTCAAGCTGCTTAGGTTATATTGCACAAATACTTTCATCTCAAGGAGAACACAAAATATATACCGTGAAGCCGTGATATTTAAGCTATCAGGCTGTTGCGCTACCAACCGGGAAACTACAGGATGAAGCAAGAAGACGGAATGACCCTGCTTGGCAAGAATTAATTCTCCGTCGCACCGCCTACAACCAGAGAAGCGATCGAACTACCACAGCCATTTCTCAAATCAAAGTCGCAGTCCGCGTCTCACTTGTTTATTTGCACGGAATAAGCAGCCTGGTTTTCTTATCTAGCACTCCTCCGACCGGAACGGTTCCTGAGAATAAAATAGAGTCTGAGAAGGTACTCAGTGGAAGAAGGAGCGGAGAGAAACGCATCCATGGACCCCAAAGGCACTCCAGCAAAAGGAAGAAGAATGAAAAAAATTGACAAACTGAATTTGTAAAGAAATCATCGATAAGCACGGAAATGATAAAACGAAAGATTACCCGAGTTTTGGAAGGGGAAGCTTCATTTTGGAGAAAACGTATGAAAGGGATGAAATATCTGGTGCTTTCCCAACAGATGACGAAAGCGAGGTGTTCTCGGTATTCCCACCGGGTCAGGTGTTTGCCTGCTGCCGACGTTTCGACGGATGGCACTTCAAACGTCTTTAGAGCGTTGACACCAGGAAGTCTACTGTCCTCGCCTGTATACCCATGCTCGCGGGTGAAGTCAGCTCTGATTGGCAGTTGTCATTCCTCCTTCTTCCCGCCACTATTTTTCGGAGTACGGGTTTCCATGCTTGGCTTAGAGCGTACCCGGAGTCACGATTGAAGGAGTTCTTTTCTAGCCGGATTACTTGCTTTATCAACCGGTCTCAATAACCATTGACCTTGGTGACGAGTTGGGCGTCGTCAAAGATACGTGGTCTTCGGTAAGGCTGTGCTCCGCCACGGCAGATTTTTCCGGGTGGGCCAACCTGATGCATCTCCTGTGTTCCTCCAGCCGAGTCTCTATCGTGCGGGCCTGTATCGCCGATCTATGTTTTTCCGCACTCACATGGGATTCGGTAAACTCTCGGGGTTTTGAGTCCAAATTCGTCCTTGACTCAAGTCAGATGGGCCCTCAGTTTTTTTCGGTGGCTTATGAATTGTTTTGATATTATGCTTTGCCAGGATCCTGGAGAGAGAGATATACATGAGAGGATTAAAACGAGAGTCCAAGACGGAAGGGGTCACGGGGACGACATTGAGTGCGGCGGAAGAAATCAAGAGAGGCTGCTCGAATACAGGCAGGAGGAGGACTTTAGGCGGGAGGAGGATACTGGGGAAAAATGTTCCGGAGGGATCAAGAAAAACTAACAGGTAGTGCCTGCGACACTACCGACAGTGTTCATTACCTAAGACGTTTTTTTGTGAGTCGAAGATGTTCAGGAGTGGAGATGAGTAAATGAAAGGAAATAAATAAACTAAACGAACATCATCAAATTGCATCCATCTTACTCAAACCGCTGCGCGCTGGAGTGTAAGATGTGACGCCACCATCGCCAACACCTGTCGTTGCTTGCACTCTTTCAGTGGACGCTGACTCGAGTGTCGATTTGAGTTTTTGTCGCTTTTGAATTTTTCTGGAATGCTCAACGGATGGCATTCTGAGCTTTAAAGATTCAAAATTTCAAGCTCATTCATTCTGTAATATTTACCAGTATGGATTCAATATCGTATTTTTAAAAGGTATTTACGCATTTTCCCTAAAATACACAATTTATTTCATAGTTAACAACTGTGATCTCGCATATTTTCGTTTGGAATTCAGTTAGTTTTGTGTTTTTTTATCCTTTAAAACTTATAAAAGCATTTTTAAATGAGGCCATTCCCGAGCTCCTTGCTCGATTTTATGTCAAACTACACAAATCTTACGCTGGTGTTTTTATACCCATACTTGGCTGCCATCTTATTTTGAGCAGTGGCACTATCAATTCCAAGTTCGCCATTTCTTTGAATATTTCAACCTTTGTTTTTCGAATGGCACACGACCCGTTCACCTATCATACTTTCCGAGTTATAAAGAAAAAAAGCTTGACGGACACAGTTTTGTTACATTGCCTCCAGTACTCCAAATCTGTCCCAATATATACGGCATTTTACGCCAAAAGATCCGGCGGGGAAATGGAGAAGGGAGTTTTGGCAATGGCCCATTTCCACCCCCGACAATTGGACTGGCGTAACAATCCCTAAATGTATTCCCTCCACTGTGGTGTTACAGGTGTTAACTCATTGCTACTCTCTCCAGGAATTGCAGCGAACAAGTAAAAGGCAAGTAAGTTGTTAGTTTTAAACGAAATTAGGATTCCCGCATCCATAAAACTTTTTGTAATATTCGGAATGGTTTCAAAAGCAAGTTACATTATTCTATTATTATAAAACAGAGTAACATTGTGCCCTTCTCCTTTTTGCGTTCATTTTATAATTATCGAGCTTCATACTTCCGGTCCCCCAACTTCGGCCATGTATGCAATCTTTCTCTCAACAAAATTTTCCTACTCACGCAGAAAAAAACCCAAGTCTAGAAAAAAAATCCAAGAATATTACAAACTGTTAATGATGATAATCTTTTAAACTTCTTAAAGATAATTTTTTTTCTAATTTTATCCGTATATAATGTGAAAAGCAACAAACAAAGAACTACTTAAAAATAAAGATATCCAGAGATCTAAATGAATTCAGCGGCAGTTCATATTCACGTTGACGAACAGTTATAATTTCAGCTGCTATTCAACTCTCATGTTGATGAGTACAATTTTGGTTCATTTCTACGTGAATTGTACATCTAAACTATTTAAGATTATACATTCGATAGTAACTCTTCTCCCAGACTGAAATGTCCATAGGCTTAGTCGCACGGTGGAAGTTTGATAATTCACTTCAAGAATGTACCTCAAACTTAATATTATAAGCAACGAGTTAATCACAGTTTCAACTAAGTTGGCACAAAATTGTAGTAATCAAACATGCGCAGGTGACTATATAGCCTAAGTACATCATATATTGAAATTGCACCAAAATAAACTAAAATACGTCCATTACCGGCGATTTCCATGGGATGGATACTTGGCTCTGTGCCAAGTACCGCCGTTAACGGAGTGATTTATTCTAGTTGATCTGCAAGGATCTATTAATCTATCTTGCTCAAATCGTATTTTCACTTTAGATATCACCATGGTGGGATAGAAAAAGCAAGAGAACAATAGTCTTTGTGGGTGTGGAACAATGGCAGTGGAAATTGAGTCCTGGCCAAAATTCGCCGGGGAAAAATTAAGTGGACTGGAATTTCGTTTCGAGGAACTCTCCAAAAAAGTCCAACTCCTAAATTTGCACATTGGTGTTTTGCACCAGATATATTAGGAATAAAAAACAATCAAAACAAAAACCCCACCACCTTTTAGAAAATTCTGACATCAACCATAACAAATGAACATTAAGCAAAGGATTCGAATTATTTCTTTAAAAATCCAATTCCCAATAATTTTACGAGAGTGATGAAGAGGATGTAAACCAGTTCACTGTGGATGAAGAAAATGCATGATAATTGAAGATAACCTCTCTATATAAATTAAATCTCTTGCGCCTGCTTTCAGAGCAAATTTTGCGTGTTTTAGTCATGAATAGCCACAAATTCATTATTCGGGTAGACCGCTTCAATTAAATTAATTTGTAGGAGACATAACTAAATCGTACATTGCTATGTGTGTAAATTTTGAATTATATCTCAGTGTAATGATCAATACTACAGGAATGGGAGTTTACGAATACTTTGCTTAGGAAAATGCTCATCTAAAAAATTTACATAGCGGATAATACAATACTTATATTTATTTGTTTATTTATTTATTTATTTATTTAACATGAAATCCAAAAACAGCCAAGGAGGCCATTTAATTGGATTTTTAACAAAAAGATTAAATAATATAATTACAAAACATAGGATAACAAATTTGTAAACTTAAACACTAAATAATATCCACTGAATGAAAAGACAGCTTCATCCACTATGGTAATTTAGGGAGGGAGGAAGATAGGAAGGGGGATTTAGGGAGTAAGTCTGTAGATAGTGGTTGTGAATGATGAAATACATTGGATAGAATATTTTTTTTAAGGCAGTCATCAACGTTTCATATGATATACGCACTTGCATATAATAATATGCATGACATTAATAAGTGGCTTAAAGTACTATTTTATAAAATAATTTAGGATCAGACCTTGAGTGTATCCAATATGAGTAGTCCAACGCAATATTAAGGTAAATTCACATCCAAGAATAAATAATAAACTTTTTCGGAGGAAACATAGCTCCAGATGGCCTCTGAACCTTATTTCGTTGGAATTTAATGGCAGGTAGACATCTCGAGTGAGAGAAGCTATATAATTGGACTGTAAAAAAGTAGGACGTACAATAATTTGGATCTGTAACCAATGCAGATCTGTATATCCAAATTACATGTGAGGCAAGAAAACAACATTTTTGGGGTCCTCTTTTTCTATGCTCAATACTTCATCTGCAACCTGAGAAGTAGATAACGGATACTGAATTCTGTAAACAACGAAGTGGAAAGGAACGCATTAACGGAAGAGCAAATATTTTCCGAAAATTCTTTCGAAGAAAACATACAAGGATGTTATTCCACCTCAGCACCATGAGTTAAAAAAATCAGATTTGTAGGAAAAGCACTTTTCAACCGAGTGAGCAGGCTATTTGCCAATCAAATATACTTTTCCCTCTAGAGAGTCGGACAATTCCGCTAGAAACACTCGCTACGAAAAATTGACTCAAAAGAGGGGCTAATAAAGCTCGGAATAAGAAAATATAAAACGTGAGCCTCTGATTAAGCCAAGCAAATATTTTCTCTCTACAATACAAAATTTAATTTATCGAAAGCAAGAGGTGATCTATATACTTTAGCTTAACTTTCAAGAGCGGCGACCCAAAGATAATATTGTTTACTTATGTTAACTTCACCTTAATATTCCAACTTCAAAACTCTGTTGAACCGAACCGATATTTCGGAAACTAAATTAGCTAAAAACAATTGATGGGAACTTAAATAGCACAGGAATTTGAAGTCATTATGGTCTCTCACTTTTTGTATCCTTTGGTATATGCAACGTATATTATTAGTTGCATGGCTGGTTGTATCACTCAAACCTAGAGTTTTAACCGTGGTTATTACCATACCCTCATAATAAGCGACACCATGCTGTTTATTTGAGATTCTTGAAAGTGTTATAATATTTTTACACTATTATTCTGGTTCTTGACTAGCGCACCTTAAGCTTTTGATAGTTACAATTTAAAGGCACTTAGCAAATGGACCCATGTGGATGTGCAAATTGGCTTATTGTAAAATGAAGAATTTATAGCTTTATTTTAGGTTGGATAAAAATTTAAAAATTTCTCTACGGATGATAAGATGAGCAAGTAATGTATACTAATTTCTTCAATCCACTTCCATGCATTCTGATACAATAGCTTCTATGATATACAACACCATGCAGAGGTTGACGGACAAGAAGAGGAGTAATAGTGATATTTCACCCTTACATGCATGCACTTCTCGTCGTACAATAACAAAAAGTTAGGTGTTTATTATTCCTGAGACTATTTCAGAATCAAGTAATGTTTAACTCACATTTATAGACAAATTTAAGTAATTCAATTCGAACATTAAGATAGGATAGCACACCAACAATAATAATAATTGGTGACACTCGTTTAACACAAAGTAGGAGCTCATAAACGGTATCCCAATATAGCGTCCACAGAAGTCCCGAGTTAATGATCCCACGTCGATACCGTAACGATCCCCCGGACCGTCGGGATTAAATTTTGGACCAGGAGAAACGTGTAGACTCAAAACCCTCGCGAATCCCTCCCGCACGAGATCCACGGGGCAAACCTGCGTCACCTTAGACGAAAGAAAGGCCTCTTTAAAAGAGGATAAGCGGGGGGGTTCCCGACCTTTGTTCAATTTTCCGTATTCCCTGGCTTTAACGCCGGGGCAAGGCGTATTGAGGGTAAATGGGATGTGGCAGGGGGTGATAGGGAATGTCGTCTCTCGACCCGTGGTTACGGATGAAACTCACACACATTCCCATTCATTTAACCACACATTATTATTTGAGAAACTGGCAAATTTTACAAAATATAATAACACTTAAAATTAGTGAAGGATGAACGAATGAAAAGAACTTATGAGGCATTAATGGCAAAATAATGACAAAAGAAGGCAAAACAATGATACAAATAAAAAGGGAGCACCGTCATAGGCGGCGGGCAAGCAACAACAATATAGATTCCTTTACGAATCAGAGGGAGGTAATTATTAGTCCTTCCCGTTTTTTTCTCTATCGCACTTGGTTCACACTAGCGATCTCAATGAATTAGTTCGCACGTTCACAGGGGACAG